>CM060927.1:158139397-160539397 GCA_030737875.1 Allium sativum
TGTTTATAAAAGTCTTCTGTTATTTGTTCTGATGTTTCGTATGCCAAGAGCTAGCGTATGCGGATTTTGAATGGTCTTGGTCGGTTTAGCGATCGATTATGTCCGAGCGAAATCCAATATCGTTACATATGGTATCAGAGCTTTGGTTAACTCAAATCTTTGGGGCGCAACTCGTTAGACCAGAATAAAAGACTCATCAGAGGTAGGATTAGTAATATCCTATAAGAATACACATTATAGACAGAAATAGTAGTATCCTAGAATGAGAAACTCTTTAGAGATGGGGTTAAAATGCCCTAGAATGAGTTGAGGGTGACAAGTTTATAATTAACGTATTTGTTATTGTATAATTAGAAAATATGATTTTGTATATATATAAAAGTTATGTGTTTGAAACGATAGTCACCAAATTGATTGCTGGTTGTGTTGCTTGATTATTAGTTTGATTAACAAAAATATTGGAATGATAATTAAGCTAACCAATAAGAGAATAAAAGGGTAAACTTATGCAAGTTGAATCAAATATTGTACTGAGTTGGAAATTGCTTAGAAATGCATACATGGATATATACACATTGTCGAACAGGTTATGGATAAACTGCTAAGAAGAGAAATAAAATTTTATGCCGGACAAATAGGTACGTGTTTACTAGTTTTATTTTTTTTCTTTTAAAGAGTTTATGAGCCTAAGGCTGGCCGCCTGGCATTTTCTTTTTCTTTTAAAGAGTTTATGAGCCTAAGGCTGGTCGCTTGGCAATTTCTTTCTCTTTTAAAGAATTTATGAGCCTAAGGCTAGCCGCTTGGCATTTTCTTTTTCTTTTAAAGATTTATGAGCCTAAGGCTGGCCGCTTGGCATTTTCTTATTCCTTTGGATTGGTGAGAGCCCTGTGAGGCAAGTTGCAGTTTTAAATGTCTCCCCATAGAAAGGAGGTTATGGCGAAATTTTTCAAATTTTTAGGGTGTTAGCCAAATTTTTGAAGAATTGGAAAATTCTTAGAAACTGAAAAATTGAAGAACGAACGCCAAAATGAAAGTTGTGTTGATTAGTTAAACAACTTTTAGCTCCGTTTCTTTTTGAGGACTAAAAGATTTTAAGTGGGGGAGATTGTAACAACCCGGAAAATCGGAACCAATTTAAAATTTTTATTTTAGCAATTTTAATGAATTGTGAATATTTAAAATGAATTATTTTAAATAATAACGACGAAAAATTTATTTTCGACGAAGTTAGAACGAATAAATTTATTTTAATTATAAAACGAGCATGAAATGGCGCGGTAGTTTGAAAATTCGATTTCAAAATGAATATACAGAATTCATTATAAGCCAGAACTGGATGAAACAAGAAATATTTGAATCAGTTTAATGATATCTTTCTAACGGATGTAAGAAATTGAGGTTTCACTTTATAAATTATAAGTTACATCCAGTTTAAAATTCAGAAAAGACGTTATGGAATTTGTATATATTTTAATATATGTAAAGCCCTTAAAAATATCCATTTTGCAAATGACCTCCCTTTTCAACAAAACCACTTTTGTTGGATCCAGAATGTCAAATTATTGCTAGATTCCAATTTTCATAATTTTTGGAATTAATATGTGAGCGTGGCAAAAGAAAATGTGTTTGGTTGATTTTAATCAATTTGGATCGACCAAAAAATGGCCATTTTTCAAACGGTCTCCAAATTTGACGAAATTAGTTCTATTAGGACCGTATCGTCAAAACCTAGCCAGATTTTTTTTTTGGAGTCAGTATGTGGCCCCGGTAAATTAAAATGTATGTTCAAATCTAAAATTGAATGTTTTATATTTTAATTTGAAAAATAACTAACTGAAATAATTGAATGGGCTTACGAAACATATTCCATTGTGTCCGGAATGGGGGTATTTAGCTATGGGCGATAGTCGTTGGGTTTGATTTGGTGTCTGTAAGCAAATATTTCGTTGCGAAGGAATATAAAGAATTAAATAATATTAAAATAAATATATATATATATATATATAAATTATTTCAAAACCCTAATACTATCTCTCACAATCAAAATCCGCTGCCACTTCAGAAAAAGAAAAACCGGTGGCTCCCTTCTTCCAACCTTCCCCCTTTTCTATCAAATAATCCATGCAATTGATTCAAAAGTTCCAACATGAAAATTCTTTTACAACTCGAGATCTCTAATTGCAACGGCTGAGATCATGAATTATAACTCGAGGAGGTCGAGATTTCGCCGAAACGTTGTGGACATTGGAAGGATTTGGGGAGGTGTGGGGCGCTCGAGTTCATGGCATTTGAGGGCGTTGATAGGCGCTATCCTGGTGGTCATCGTGGCGGCCTCCGATCAGGGTGAAACGACCCAAACTTCCCAGTAAAGGAAAGGCTGGATTTCTCTGAGAACAACACACATCAGAGCACAAACTGAAGAATATTTTATTGCTGATTACAACTGTAACGACCCGCATTCTACGCATCATAGGATCGTAGAATATTTATTTCTTTCACATACGAAGTCGTATGGTCGTGTGACTTTGGGAGACGACTATTGGGGTCATTTCCCATGTTCATGATTTTTCCCGATTTTTAAATGACCATTTTACCCCTAGTTGGCACTGTTTTGGCCATAACTTTTGACTGGAAAGGAATTTTGACCTGAAACCACTTCCATTGGCTCCGGATGATGGTTTCTCTTTCCGTAGAGTGGTCACATTAGCCAAACGGACTTACCGTTTGGGAGATATGGCTGAAACAAGTTTCAGATGGTGAAAAACAGCTTAATTGGGCTTAACCGGGTGATTAGCAGCTAGGCCCAGAGGGGAATTTCGGGTTAAGGGGTATATAGGGGCTGATTAGGGTTAGAAAACATTTCTTTAGACATTTTCCAGCCGCCACTTTCATTCCTCTTAACCTAGCCATGGCCTCCACTCTCTAAATCTCTCTAAAACACCCAAAATCACTTCCTAATCAAGGATTAAGGCTTAGAGGCATCAAATCAAGGAGGATTAGCACAAGGACCGAGGTAGAGCTGCTGTTATATATTGGAATTCGTGCAAATCAGAGGTTCACTTCAGATCTGAAAGTTTTATTGTGGCAAAGGTGAGTGATTGGCATAGTTTTTGCACTAATTACGGTAATTAAGGGTAATTAGTGAAGATTAGCGAATTTATACACTAATAAATTCTGGAAAAATGTTTAGAAATTCGAAAATAATATTTTATGCCTCTGGTAGAAATTTGGTTTAATTTGATGGAGTTTTGTTAACCCTATGATTAGTTTCATTTAATCATGCTTAAGGGAAAAATGGGATTTTGGGCACCTTTGATCTAATTTGACATGTAAATTCATTGTTTTGATGTTTGTGGTTAGTTTGCTATGTTGCTATGACTGTTTGACATGTTTAATGATTGATTAGAAGTGTTAGATTTGTCAAAAAAACGCCGTCGAATGGCGTAAACTGCTCGCTGGAAGAACTGCAGGAAGTCAGCCTGAACCGGACCGGATCAGTGGAAGTGAGGGCGATCCTATCCGATGGCGCGACCCGATCCGTCGACGACTGAAGACCCCGATCCGATTGTGCCGATCCGAACCGATTGGAGCTCGCGCTACGACCCGATCCGCCTATCGATGGTGACCACGAACCGATCCCTCGTGTCTGAAGTTCACGATCCGATCCGATGGAAACTGGAGACCACGATCCAAATAGAAAGCACGAACTGGACTGGCTTTCCGACCCGATCCACTTCAGAAGCACGATCTGAACCGGAGTTATGCACTTGAGAGGACGCCGCGAGCTGAAGGGCACGACCTGGAGAGGTGCGACCCGATCCGACAAAGGGAGAACGATCCGATCCGATTGGGGAGGCGCGTCACGAACTGATCCATCCAAGGGAGCACGATCCGAGGAGAAAACTGAATGAAGACTGATCCGGAAGTGAAGACTATAACCCGAGATGCAAAGGAAGTCCAAATGAGAAGTTAGAGCTCAAGATTCAGATGGGAATCAACGAGTTCGCTTCATGGTTGGGCTTTGCTGCGGGACGCGTGCCAAGGAGTTATCGATGTCTATAGCTTTGAACCACTATGGTAGGAGGTACGAAGACGGATTCAGGGCCATTATGGCATAGGTAGGACCAAGGGCTACAACCAATGAAGTGGGTCATTGAAATGTTTGGTCATGACTCCATATGTTTAGCTTGGTCATAGCAGAGTTTCTACAAGTCGGGATTCGTCGTTACCTCAGTTTGTCTAGTGTTCCAAAGTGGTAGATATCGTACGCTTTACGCACTGAGTGAGAGATGTGAGGATGGTTGCTATGGATGATTTGTTTGCTATCATTGTGAGATGCACACCCCACCCCCGTATTCTTACACTATTTATTATGGCACCTTGGAGTATTGTACGGTATGTGGTACTAACTCTTTGGTTGCAGGTCCAGGTTCAGGTATGGTTTATTATACTTGTTATTGTTTTGTTTAGATGCTTATCGCTCATACCAGGCTTTATGTCTGACCCAGAGTTTTATGTCTCCTCTTATTACTCTGGGTGCTCACACGAGCAGACTAGAGACAGGTTAGCTGGTGATGCACGGGTAGATGATCCGGAGACGAGCAGGAGGCTTCCACGTAATATATATATAATATTCTCCCTGTGTTGTTGAAGATCACTGCTTGGGCATTGGTGGTGCATCTTCTACTTTAGCTTTCTTTTGTTTAGAGACAGTAAATTTGGAAAGTTGTAATAAGCTGTATTTGGATTTCCGCTGCTTTGATGATTGATGTTGATTTTAGTTATCAGCTTATGCACTGTCTCACCTGTTTTATGTCAAGTATGTTATTATTATAGTTTATTCCATGCGCTGTGAGACATTCTACAGGTTCCTTGATTAGTTCATTCCCTTCTTTCCTTTCTTTGGCGACCGTTCTGTGCTAGTCGGGACATGTGTACAGCGCACTTTCGAAGGAAATGCAGGCTGCTGCAGGGGCGGGCCGTCACACTTGGTATCAGAGCTCTAGGTTGCGTAGTTAACCTAGGGAAGTTATCAGGGAGAGATAATATACGTATACGAGAGAGCGTATTTGTGATTATTTTGATTTTTTTTTTTAAAAAAGCTATATATATATACTATTAGTAGTATAAAGATGAAGTCGTACTGCACTAGCACCACCATGGAGTCGTTAATCGTTTCCTTTTTCAGATTGACGATGAGCCGATATGTTAGAGGTACCGGTAGAGGGGCCAATAATGGGAATGCTGCTGACATGAGGGCGATGTTTACTGACCTCATGAGAGAGATGCTTAGAGATGTACAGAGGGCAGCTCCCAATGGTGGGAATGGTGGTGGTCCAATAGTGCAGGCGCCAAGAGTCGACTTCGCCAAGCTGAATAAGGATTATACTAGCCTTGGTGGGAAACCGTTCCACGGAACGGAGTCGGCCACGGATGTTCAAGATTGGTTGGATAGTTGCGAACGTATCTTCGAGGATTTGGGTATCGAGGATGCGATGAAGAGAAAGTTAGCGTCCCGTCAGCTGCAGGGGCGGGCAATGAATTGGTGGAATGCTATAAAGGCAGCTACTCCCGAAGATCAGATTACTTGGGAGCAGTTTAAGGCTCGCTTTAGCGAGAAGTTCATTCCAGCTGCTCAGAAGTCAGTGCTGTTTAAGAAGTTCTTGGAGCTCAAGCAGAATGGCAGAGCTGTCTCGGAGTATATTGCTGAATTTGACACTTTGTCAAAATATGGGTTATCTCTTATTGATACTGCCGAGAAAAAGAATGAGAAATTCATAACTGGTTTGGATCAGTACTTGGGGGAAAAACTTATTAACCACATCGATGAGACGTTTGAGTCGATTATGGGGAAAGCATTAAGATCAGAAAGTCTCTACCCTAAGCCGAAGACTGAGGTTGCATCCGCAGATGAGCCAAAGCCACAAGCAAGTGGTGGAGGAAAAGGTGGTTCCCAGAATAAGAGAAAGCAGAATCAGGCTAAGGATGGCCAGAAGAAAAAGAATAAGCAGGATGTTGAGTGCTTCAGCTGTGGTAAGAAGGGCCATTATGCTAGTAATTGTCGGGCCAAGCCAGCGGATAGGAAGTGCTTCAACTGTGGCCAAATGGGACATCACAAGGACAAGTGTCCACAGCCCCCTAAGGAAAAGCAAATGGTGAAAGCATATGCTCTTAATGCTATTCCTTCTTCGTCGAATGCCCCAACAGCGGCGGAGAAGGGAAAGAATGTCGTCATTCAAGGTATGCTTTCTGTTTATGATGTTCCTGTTAGAGTTTTGTTTGATACCGGAGCTTCCAGTTCTTTCATATCTAGTGACCTGGTAGATAGGTTAGGATTGGAACCCGAGATTGTCAATAGACCCTTAGTAGTGACGAACCCGATTGGTGGTTCGACTAGCCTTAGCATGATTTGTCGTAATGTGGTCTTATCGAGTCATGGATGCATGTTTGTTTGTGATTGCTTTGTTTTGGGCTTTACTGGGTTTGGCATTATTTTGGGAGTAGATTGGCTCCGAAGGTATGGGGTGGTGGTAGACTGTGACGGCTTTTTGGTGACAGCTAGAGCGGGTGATGGGCGGAGGATAGTGTTTGGTGGTCTACCCAGTAAGGGGTTATTGGCTAGTTTTCTAAACTCCCTCGACATTCCGCATAGTGAGTTGTCAGGTTTGCCCGTGGTTGGCCAGTATCCGGATGTTTTCGAAGAAGTGACCGGACTTCCGCCACACCGAGAGATTGAGTTTCGTATTGATTTGGTAAAAGATGCCAGACCTATAGTGATGCCACTTCGTCGTATGGCACCAAGGGAGCAGCGAGAGCTCGAGGTGCAAGTCAGCGATCTTTTGAAGAAGGGATTTATCAGAAGGAGTGTTTCTGAATGGGGAGCACCAGTTGTGTTTGCTACCAAGGCGGATGTGTAACGACCCGCAAATCCGTGCTATCTGAGTTGACTAAAACACCACACGTCCAACCCAAATTGCACAGAAATACGAATCATTTTTAGAAAGAAGTTAGAGGATGAGAAATAGAAAGAAAGAAATATTAGAATAGAAGAAAAACGAAGATCACAAACTCACAGCGGAACGGATAAAATATATTATATAACATAACCTTTGAAATACAAATCAGTAACTTTATATACATACCATCATCAGAGCACAACAGCCTTTCCTGGAACAGTTATAAACACCTGTTTCCAGATACAACCATAGTACACAGCGGAATATATGATAGTCTATATCTAACTGGTGAAGCCTCCTGCTTCCATCTCTTCCAAGTGAATCTGAAAAATCCCAACTACTTGACTGCCCGTACAAATTTGGGCACCCAAGAGTTTAGGGAAAACAAACAAAATAAACTCTGGGTCAGTCATGGGACTGGTGTGAGTAAACTCCAACCACTTGTTTAACTTTAAAAATCCTTTCAAAAGAAAAGATAATAGTAAGACCAGCCCACACATAAACATGGACGGTTTTTACCTTACTATAACCCAAAACACTTTGATACGAAAATCTAGTGATATTATAATAATGTCTACATCAAGTAAATAACCAAATAGAAGAACGCTTGCATCTCACGCTCCACATATATAGTATAAAATCAAAAACCGCATGGCGCTTATTGGAGATTGGATTTCCAACATGACAAGGTATGGAACCACCTTCCGCTAGTGTATCTCTAGAGAGGAATACACTGGGTTCAACAAGAACATCTTGTAACCCGGCCCATACATGACCGACCATTCATTTTGCTTGAGTGTATCGAATGTATATCACCAACGGTTGGGATCAGCAACCGCGTCCCGACTGGGACAGCATCGAATAGAATAAGAAATTAAATGAACCTCTAGATGGGTGATTATACATCCTAATGGGTGCGACCCACATAGCCATGCTGCCTGCCCGATTTTTGTCCTTTCCTGGTTGTTGAGGCCTGAGGCTACGAATACTTACCATTCATTGATAGCACAATCACTTTGAATGCCACATTGTCAGATCAGTTAATCACTAGTTGAGTTTGCACAAATATTCTGGATGTTATGCTAAGGGAATAAATCCGTTACAACCATATATATTTATACAGACCAACCCATTTGATCATTGGAAATACTCTGTCAGACATTCGTCCATTTACGTTCGTTCTGGGATTGAACGAAACCGAAGGCACTATTTCTATTAATAGAAAAAGCCCTTGCACATCACTCCATCTTCGATTATCTTGATATAATCTGATTTGCAACGCTACTGCCAGTACAGAGTGGTTCACGGATAAAAATCCAACCGGTCTCTCCATATTGACAACGATGGTAAAAACTTCGATAGTCTATGATTTAACTATCGAATAAAAACAAGTGTTCATCCAACATATCAAACAAATCACTGGGCTCTTTAATTAATATTCATTAATTAAATCACTTCTCCATTTTCTCTATCAATATTTGTTAACCAAATATTTTCAATAACCATATTGGCCCTTTACGCTATTTGGAAAGCATTTCCCAACATCAACTTCTTTTATTTTCTATGTATTAGAAAATATCTCTATTTGCAATTGGAAACAATCCCAATCACTTATCTCTATCCCGACTATTTTAATTATACTCAGGAAATATTTACTTGTTATATTTCCAAAATTCCATCACTTGGTTTTAAAACGAATGTTGTGTAAAACATCGTTACAACAACCCAAAATATTTTATTCAACTAACTCTTTTTCAAACACTTCTCTTCGAGACTGGATCTTGCTATTTATCCATTAAAAATGAAATCAATCAAGTTGGGGTAAACTTACCTCTCAGACCTTAACTGAAAACATCCTCAACTTCAAAACGGCAAAAGCCCTTACCTCGAATAAACACACTATACAATCCAATTATTCATTTTTAAAAACATGTATAAAGTTCGCTTTCTATTTCCAATTTATAGATTTCCCTTTCTGTTTCCAATACTCTATTTTGATTTCATTTCCTTATCGAATTCTACATTTATCGATACATTGATTTATAACTATCAAATTATCTGAAAAATATTCTATCTCCTTAAATTCCCGGAAAAATTCGCCATAACCTCCCCTGTATCGGGAGCATCGGGAAATTTCAAATAGCTTTCCCGGTCCTTCTTATCTCAAAAAGAAAAAGAAAAAGCCAAGCGGCTAACCGATACGGCGCATAAAACCTCATATATGAATTTAAACATGTACCTTTTTGTCGGGCACATAAATTAAAATCTTCATATACTTCATCCCATACCTGTCTAACACCTGTTCACCTGTTTTCAATTCAATTCAACACTATCTAATCGTTTGAATTCAGTTTCGCCCATTTATTCTTTAATTAGTCATTTTGCCTATTTCACTTCTTTGTTTGAACATAACATGTTCAAACAAAATATTTAACTCGTTCATAACCAAATTGAATTTCAATTTCAATTCTAGTTCTCTTTTTGACTTCAAATATAAATTTCCAAATCAAATTCCCTTATTCAAAGTCCTATATCAATTCAAAATCCCATTAACTAATTACTATTCAAATTAGTTAATTCTATTCAATAAATCAAAAATCTGATTCATGTTTCAAAAATCAACTCATTACTCCACTTGAGTACAGATATATTTCACCTCTCCAAACCTGGGATTTCTTAAATAAAAATGCGGATTTTATTTCCTTAAAATCCTTTTATAAAATTAAATAAACCGTTATGGTTTTTAAATGGTTTTGGCGCTGCTCTTTTAAAAAATTTGATTTTGACATAACTCAAAATCTATTCGACGAAATCCAGATTTTTCTCTTCCATTAGAAAACTATTATTCAACCGGTCCTGACGATTCTTGTTTCAAAGAATTCCGACTTCAATTGAGTCCTGTATACTCAATTGAAGTTCGAGTCACAAATTTACGAACTGCAGCGCTGCGGCGAGTTCGTTTTATTTATATTTATATATATAAACTTTTAAACTTTCGTTAAAATGAATCCAACTCCATTCTGATATATTTTAATATATTCAAATCCATAGTTTCAATTCCATTTGAATTCAATATTCAAATCCCATAGTTTAAATTCTATTTGAACTCAATTTGAATCTCCTATATTCAAATTTCATTTTCCATCTCCATTTGAATTCTAATATTCAAATTCATTTCTAACACCATTTGAATTCTAATATTCAAACTCATTTTTAACACCATTTGAATTCTAATATTCAAATTCATTTTTAACACCATTTGAATTCTAATATTCAAATTTAATTCTCTTGAATTCACATACCATATTTTATTTCCTTGATTTCAAATACCACATTTTAATCTCCTTGAATTTAAATACCACATTAATTTCTATAATCAACTCCCTTTTGAATTGTTATATTTGAAATTCATACTTGAATTTAAATAATCAAACTCCATTTTGAATTTCTATTTTAAATTCAAATATCCAAAACTCCATTCTAATACTGTTTGAATTTCAAATACCACCTTTTTATTCTCTTTGAATTCCTCTTATTCAAATTCTTTTTGGATTCTATTTGAATCCTATATTTAAACTCCATTTGAGTTTTATTTAAATTCTTATATTTAAACTCCATTCAAATTCTATTTAAATTCTTATATTTGAATCCTCTTTATTTAAAACCCATTATTTAAATCCCATTTGAATTTCTTCTCTCAAATCCATTTGAATTCCCTTGAATTCAAATTCCATTTCAAAACCATTTGGATTTCCTATTTTGAAATCCTATTTTGAAATTCTATTTCCAATTCTACTTCGAAAATCCTATTTTCAAAGTTTATTTCAAATTCTATTTTGAAATTCTACATTCAAATCTCTATTTGAATTTCTTTATTCGAATTCCTTTGAATTCAAATATTCAAATTTCATTCTAATTTCTCATATTCAAATTCTATTCGTATTATTTAATTTATAAACAACATTTATAACTTCCCTTAAATTTTCACATTATAAACTTATAAATAAAGTTTATAAATCCAATTCAAATCCCGTATTTTAATTTATAAACCAAGTTTATAAATTCACTTGTTTTATATATTTAAACAGTTAATATTTTCTATACTTCATTAAAAATTCAAATTCTATTTATAAAAATAGAATTCCATTTTTCAAATCTCTATTATCCTTTTCTGATATTTTTATAAATCAATATTCGAGCCCCAGTGATATTTAAACACCCCAAAACAATCAGTTATCAATCACGGGATTTTTAACACATCATATATGAGAATATATATGAAACCGACAAACAAACAGATAATATATTTTTGAGGAATCCAGTTGGATTCCTCCAACCTGTTTTCCTGCATCCACAAATGTTAGTACATAAATAATACCCATTCTGCTTCGTGGCAGAATATCGTGGTATAGAAGGTCATCCACTAATCATAGCGTGGGGCGTATAGGGTAATCATCCGCTATGAAACTGCAGGCATCCGCTAATGAGACTGCGGGAATCCAACCAATCAATCAACCCAATATATATATATAGCCTAAATAACTAATATATATAACAAACAACAAGCATTCAAACAAGCAACACACCATTATTTTTAATGAAATAAAAATAATTCTAAATAAACAGGTGAGTGAGATTTACTCACCTTGATTCTCCATTGTCGAATATCTTGTCTAATTCCATATCATCGCGCTATTAAATCTACTCGAATCGCCTTGAATGGATTTATTTACCACCTTGTCATCTTGCGACTAACTCGATCATCTAAGAAGTATACCTCCGAAAAGCTCCAAAAACATTGCTTAATCCACTTCGACATTTACTCGAGCATCTTATAGAAAACAGTACAATCCTCCACAGTCAACTACCCGGCTACAATTGCACTTCAATATTGATCCAATATCCATATGCCCATACTCAGGAGCCTCCCCTCCAACGCCATCATTAACAGTCCGCACCCACCTCCATTTTAGAACCAAAACAAAGAACGATCTCCCCTTCCAATCCTGACAGCACTTTTTCCCTTTCAATATATCGCATTACACCATTCCTGTTGCAATAAACACCAGCATCGATCTTTGCTCCTCTTGACCCAATTCACCGCAACACCAGAACCCCTGTTTGAAAACAACCTTGCACTCCAGAAAATATCAATCATCGCTCCATTAAAGACCTAAAACCAAGAACCGAACTCCACCCAGAAACAAATCCGACCCTTCCCCAAATCGCACCCTCCCATACTAGCGTCGCCCATTCAATTTCTGAAGCCACAACACCTTTTCGTTGCAACCATTGTCGCAAGTACCTCGAGCTGATCTCGAGCTTCGGAGGGTATCGCGAATCCCGAATTCGCAAGCATCTTCGATTGGTTCGAACTCCAGGAGCCAGCGGCTTTACTTGCGATTACTGATTTCCATTTTTTTTTCTTATCTGGTGGAATTGATTTTCGGTTGGAAGAGAGAAAAGAAAAGGGAAAGAAGACGGACTCGAATTGATCTCTTGGGAGTGATTTTCTGGTTGGAGAAGGATGACTATCGGTTCATTATATAGGCCCAAATGGAGACATCTCGTACAACGCCATTAAATTCTCTGATTACTTAAGAACTAAGGAGAAACAAATTTGTTAGCTCGAGAAGGAAAATAGCTGTGTGATTCCAATGATAGGTCTGCCTTAGGTCGGTTGTTCATACCATAGGGTGGCGATTTTTGGCTTTTGTCTGTAAGGTTTAGGACATAGGACGATGAAAATATATTGATTAGAAAACTTAGGATTTTTATTAGATTTTGATTTAAATAACTAAAAAAAAATCCTGCGGTCTTTTAACTTGAACCCCTGGACCGTTATTTAATCGTAATGACTAATGTTCACAAGGTTATTCATTATTATGAATTTAATGGAACGGTTTCTGAACTTTTAATTCGACTATATAAAGGAAATAACAATTTAAATTAATGATTTAAATTAATTTCAATTTAAAATATGATTCAATTTTAAACAAATAAACCCATCGATAATAAATTCAAATAGAGTTATATTAACAGTTAGCATTGTTTTTGATTCAGTTTTAAATTCTGAATTCAGTTATATATTATTTTCGTATTACGTTACCCGATATATTAATTCGTATATCGATCATTAAATCGATAAATTCAATAAAAATTTATTTATATTATATATTCAATATTTAAAACCATACTAAATATTTAAAATAAACTGTTCAAAAATCTGGGTCGTTACAGGATGGTTCCCTTCGTTTGTGTGTAGACTACGGTGAGTTGAATAAAGTGACGAGGAAGAACAAGTATCCTCTCCCGCGGATAGATGATTTGTTCGATCAGTTGAGTGGCGCGAGAGTGTTCTCTCAGTTGGATCTCGCGACAGGTTTTCATCAGCTTAGAGTGGAAGCTGAGAGTATAGCTAAAACGGCATTTCGAACGCCGTCTAGATTTTATGAGTGGTTGGTTATGCCATTTGGGCTGACTAATGCCCCGGCATATTTTGTGGATCTTATGAATAGGGTATTCAGAGATCAGTTGAATAAGTCTGTCCTTGTGTTCGTTGATGATATTTTGGTCTATTCGAGGACAGAGGAAGAACACAAGGAACATCTAAGAGTAGCGATGGAGGTGTTGAGAAAACACCAATTGAAAGCCAAGTTTTCTAAGTGTCACTTCTGGAAGAGGGAAGTGAGGTTCTTGGGCCATGTTGTATCAGAGAATGGTATTGCCGTGGACCCAGCAAAGGTGGCTACGGTACAAGATTGGCCTACGCCCAAGAATGCAACGGATGTAAGAAGTTTCTTGGGATTAGCTGGATACTATCGTAAGTTTATCCAAGGTTTCTCCAAGATAGCAGCACCATTGACCCAGTTGACCAAGAAGAATCAAGCTTTTGTCTGGGATGAAAGGTGCGAGAATGCATTTAAAAGTCTAAAGGACAAGTTGACAAGCGCACCAGTGTTAGTCATTCCAAAGGGGGATGAAGAGATGACGGTATACACGGATGCCTGTGGTACCGGACTGGGTGCTGTATTGATGCAAGGCGGTAGGGTTGTAGCTTATGCAAGTCGGCAATTGAAACCGCAAGAGAGAAGATACCCTACCCATGATTTAGAATTGGCTGCGATCGTGTTCGCGTTAAAGATGTGGAGACATTATCTCTTGGGAGAAAGATTTGAGCTGTTTACAGATCATAAGTCGTTAAAGTATCTCTTCTCTCAGAAAGATCTGAATCTCCGTCAGCAGAGATGGTTAGAGTTCTTAGCTTCCTATGATTTTGACATCGCATACACACCGGGAAAGGGCAATGCGGTGGCTGATGCATTGAGTAGAAGACAAGCCAGCTTAGGGGCTATGTTCCTTGAATGGAAGCAACTGGAGTATATCGCGGGTTTTGATTTCAGACCAAAGTGCGAATTGGATCCAGAAATGTTAGCAAGCTTGACGATCAGACCCACTTTAATTGAACGGATCGGCTCTAGTCAGAGGGACGATCCTAACCTATTAGAAATCATCTCCAAGTTAAAGATGGATATCAATGAGGAGATGAACAAGTATGGGCTTGATCGAGATGGATGGCTTAGAAAGAATGGAAAGCTTGTTGTACCCAACGTCAATGGATTGAGAGATGAAGTGCTTAGAGAATGTCATCACTCAAAGCTGATTATACACCCCGGTGGTAATAAGATGTATCGAGATATGAAGCAGACCTACTACTGGGAAGGGATGAAAAGAGACATTGGGAAGTTTATATCCAGATGCATGAATTGCCAACTAGTTAAAGCAGAGCAAAAGAAGCCTAGTGGGTTGTTACAACCATTAGAAATTCCCGAATGGAAATGGGAGCAAGTCTCGATGGATTTCATCGATGGTTTACCAAGGACTAGATCGGGACATGATAGCATTTGGGTGATTGTGGACCGATTGACTAAAAGTGCAAGATTTATACCAATTAAATCGACCAGAACAGCAGCTAAATTAGCAGAATTGTATATGAAGTGGGTAGTGAGATTTCATGGAGTACCTAAAAGCATTGTGGGTGACCGAGACCCGTTGTTCACTAGTGGGTTTTGGAGGAGCTTACAAGAGGCTCTAGGGTCAGAGTTACATCTCAGTACCGCATATCATCCTCAGACCGACGGTCAGACGGAGAGGATGAATCGTATTTTGGAAGATCTCTTGAGAGCATGTATATTGGATTTTGGTGGATCATGGGATGAACATTTGCATCTAGTAGAGTTTGCATATAATAATAGCTACCAATCCAGTATCGGTATGGCTCCGTTTGAAGCTTTGTACGGAAGACCGTGTAACTCACCATCATGTTGGATAGAGACTGGCGAGAAGTTTATGCTTGGACCAGATGTGGTGAGGGAAACTTCAGATAAGATCAAGATCATTCAACAACGAATGAAGGCAGCCCAAGATAGGCAGAAGAGTTATGCCGATAAGAGAAGAAGAGACCTAAAATTCTCCGTTGGTGACTTGGTGTTTGTCAAGGCTTCTCCGTTGAAGAGCGTAATACGATTCGGCAGGAGAGGCAAGTTGGCACCAAGATTCGTTGGCCCATTCCCTGTTCTTGAACTAGTCGGGAATTTGGCATATAGAATTGACTTACCAGAGAAGATGGCGGGAGTTCACAACGTATTTCATGTTTCCCAACTAAGGAAGTTCGTTCACGACTCAGATATGACTATTTCACCTGATCAGTTAGAGGACTTCGAAGTAGAATTCGAGGCGGTTGGGAACCGCAAGCCGGCCCGTATTGTCGAGCACGACATGAAGCAACTTCGAAGAAAGGCGGTGAAGCTAGTCAAGGTTCAGTGGGGCGAGGACGAGAATGATTGTACTTGGGAGACAGAGGAGAACATTAGGAAGTCTCACCCAGAACTCTTTGCCTGGTAAGATTTTGACTTCGATTTAGTTTTCCGCGTGCTAGGATAGGCTTGTTTGCTTGTTTTGCATGTTTGATTGTTGCATGTGGTTGTTAGGCATGCGGGATCCTTTGTATGTTTTGGGTTAAGGAATTTCGGGGACGAAATTTCTTAAGGGGGGAGAGTGTAACGACCCGCATTCTACGCATCATAGGATCGTAGAATATTTATTTCTTTCACATACGAAGTCGTATGGTCGTCTGACTTTGGGAGACGACTATTGGGGTCATTTCCCATGTTCATGATTTTTCCCGATTTTTAAATGACCATTTTACCCCTAGTTGGCACTGTTTTGGCCATAACTTTTGACTGGAAAGGAATTTTGACCTAAAACCACTTCCATTGGCTCCGGATGATGGTTTCTCTTTCCGTAGAGTGGTCACATTAGCCAAACGGACTTACCGTTTGGGAGATATGGCTGAAACAAGTTTCAGATGGTGAAAAACAGCTTAATTGGGCTTAACCGGGTGATTAGCAGCTAGGCCCTGAGGGGAATTTCGGGTTAAGGGGTATATAGGGGCTGATTAGGGTTAGAAAACATTTCTTTAGACATTTTCCAGCCGCCACTTTCATTCCTCTTAACCTAGTCATGGCCTCCACTCTCTAAATCTCTCTAAAACACCCAAAATCACTTCCTAATCAAGGATTAAGGCTTAGAGGCATCAAATCAAGGAGGATTAGCACAAGGACCGAGGTAGAGCTGCTGTTATATATTGGAATTCGTGCAAATCAGAGGTTCACTTCAGATCTGAAAGTTTTATTGTGGCAAAGGTGAGTGATTTGCATAGTTTTTGCACTAATTACGGTAATTAAGGGTAATTAGTGAAGATTAGCGAATTTATACACTAATAAATTCTGGAAAAATATTTAGAAATTCGAAAATAATATTTTATGCCTCTGGTAGAAATTTTGTTTAATTTCATGGAGTTTTGTTAACCCTATGATTAGTTTCATTTAATCATGCTTAAGGGGAAAATGGGATTTTGGGCACCTTTGATCTAATTTGACATGTAAATTCATTGTTTTGATGTTTGTGGTTAGTTTGCTATGTTGCTATGACTGTTTGACATGTTTTATGATTGATTAGAAGTGTTAGATTTGTCAAAAAATGCCGTCGAATGGCATAAACTGCTCGCTGGAAGAACTGCAGGAAGTCAGCCTGAACCGGACCGGATCGGTGGAAGTGAGGGCGATCCGATCCGATGGCGCGACCCGATCCGTCGACGACTGAAGACCCCGATCCGATTGTGCCGATCCGAACCGATTGGAGCTCGCGCTACGACCCGATCCGCCTATCGATGGTGACCACGAACCGATCCCTCGTGTCTGAAGTTCACGATCCGATCCGATGGAAACTGGAGACCACGATCCAAATAGAAGGCACGAACTGGACTGGCTTTCTGACCCGATCCACTTCAGAAGCACGATCCGAACCGGAGTTATGCACTTGAGAGGACGCCGCGAGCTGAAGGGCACGACCTGGAGAGGTGCGACCCGATCCGACAAAGGGAGAACGATCCGATCCGATTAGGGAGGCGCGTCACGAACTGAACCATCCAAGGGAGCACGATCCGAGGAGAAAACTGAATGAAGACCGATCCGGAAGTGAAGACTATAACCCGAGATGCAAAGGAAGTCCAAATGAGAAGTTAGAGCTCAAGATTCAGATGGGAATCAACGAGTTCGCTTCATGGTTGGGCTTTGCTGCGGGACGCGTGCCAAGGAGTTATCGATGTCTATAGCTTTGAACCACTATGGTAGGAGGTACGAAGACGGATTCAGGGCCATTATGGCATAGGTAGGACGAGGGGCTACAACCAATGAAGTGGGTCATTGAAATGTTTGGTCATGACTCCATATGTTTAGCTTGGTCATAGCAGAGTTTCTACAAGTCGGGATTCGTCGTTACCTCAGTTTGTCTAGTGTTCCAAAGTGGTAGATATCGTACGCTTTACGCACTGAGTGAGAGATGTGAGGATGGTTGCTATGGATGATTTGTTTGCTATCATTGTGACATGCACACCCCACCCCCGTATTCTTACACTATTTATTATGGCACCTTGGAGTATTGTACGGTATGTGGTACTAACTCTTTGGTTGCAGGTCCAGGTTCAGGTATGGTTTAGTATACCTGTTATTGTTTTGTTTAGATGCTTATCGCTCATACCAGGCTTTATGTCTGACCCAGAGTTTTATGTCTCCTCTTATTACTCTGGGTGCTCACACGAGCAGACTAGAGACAGGTTAGCTGGTGATGCACGGGTAGATGATCCGGAGACGAGCAGGAGGCTTCCACGTAATATATATATAATATTCTCCCTGTGTTGTTGAAGATCACTGCTTGGGCATTGGTGGTGCATCTTCTACTTTAGCTTTCTTTTGTTTAGAGACAGTAAATTTGGAAAGTTGTAATAAGCTGTATTTGGATTTCCGCTGCTTTGATGATTGATGTTGATTTTAGTTATCAGCTTATGCACTGTCTCACATGTTTTATGTCAAGTATGTTATTATTATAGTTTATTCCATGCGCTGTGAGACATTCTACAGGTTCCTTGATTAGTTCATTCCCTTCTTTCCTTTCTTTGGCGACCGCTCTGTGCTAGTCGGGACATGTGTACAGCGCACTTTCGAAGGAAATGCAGGCTGGTGCAGGGGCGGGCCTTCACAACAACGATTACATTAGAGTACAAGAATATAACAGAGTATGAATACTTATTACACAAAAGGAATACAATAATATCAGAGGTTTAAATTACATTTAGAATAGCAGCGGAAAAATAATACAAATATACAACTGAAAGGAATACACGGATACAGAGCTTTACGAATATCGCCTCAGCTGTAAAACAGGATCCTGTAAATATATCTGCGAAAAGCTACTCGACTGCCCATGTGGAAAATATGGGCACCCGAGTTTGCCAGTGAAGCAAACTACAGGTCAGTCATGGGACTGGTATGAGAAATCTTAACTTAACTTATCTAATAATAAGGTTAATCACAGGACCATGCGCTAACGCGGAACGGGTTTACTCCATTGGATTGCCTGTGCATATAATAAAGTAAATCGTTAGACAACGCAATGCTTTTTAGAAAAATGAAACCATTATAAGACCCAAGTCCCATCACACAATGCAACGCAAACCGGAGGATGGAGTTTTACCTTATAATGGTCAAAAGATGCTTGATACGATAAAGCGGATTTAATATTAGTGTGTATATCTATGGGTATATATATTTCAAAACAATTTCAATCATAATGTATTAATCATAGACAGCATAGTACCCCATCCTACTATGTCGCCATACTAGTTCTACAATCAAAACTGCAAGGTCGTATTGGAAATTGGATTTCCATCATGAGTAGAGGCTAGGGGCAAGCTCCTCTCCGATTCGAGACCCTCTAGCAAATGCCTCAGGATCACACCTATGGGAAACCCTTGGAGCGGTAGGGCCTGTCCCCGCCTGTCGGCAGTGGATTAGTTATGCCTGAACACACGTTTCCCGGTTCCTTTGAACCTATAGTATGACCACTAACGGCCTATAAAAATCCGAGGTGCCTCAAAATCCATCATCCACATAAGTAAAATGCCAGCCAGTTTAAGCACAGACACTACCACTAGCTAGAAAGAAACGTGTGCACTCCCTACGGTCCATATCCCGTTTTTGACTCATACCGGGGTGTGAGGCTCGCGAAGTGACGATATACACAAAGTCGTGCCGTAATAGGCTATACTTTGATCATCCCATAAGGCCCTTCTTTTCAACAAAAGCCTTGATCATTTGCATCTTGGCGTGCCACATTGACAATTCACGCCATGCGATCAATCACTATTAATATATACCAGGGTGTTAAGTAAAGAATAAATCCTCCACCACCAAACAGACATACATTAACAGAAATCGATTTAATTCACATGGAACGAAATCCAATGTTAGACATGCATCCATTTACTAGCTTATGCTCTGGGTCTGAGCGAAAACCAAATCCGAACAATCAACAATAGTCCGGACGGCCACCACTGAAGCCCCTTCAAGGTGGCTACTCCCATCAAGGGTCTCTGTAGCAACACATCCATCCGATGTGAAGATCGTCGGTCTTCAACCACTGTCTTCATCTTCGACTCTTCGTCATCGTAGTAATTATTCAGAATGGGTTAAACCCGGTCTTTCCGAACAATTCGCGTATTTTTATAATTAAAAACCAAGTGCTGTATAAAAACACATCCAATGCCTCATTCCAATTCAGAATATTCTTTTAAATAAAATATTCACATTATCTTATCAAAGATAAATTCTGCAAATTTATTCTTAAATCTTTCTTTTAAAGATTTATTAAAACTCCAATTTGGTTTTAAATGTCAAAAATCACTCTTTAATGATTATTTAAATTTAAGAAATTAATCTTATCCTAACTGGGTTAAAGAACTAATGTCATTTAAAACATAGTTCACGGTAAACCCAAACTCATCTTCCATAAAATGTGGAATCTTCATAGAAATCAAATCAATATATAATCGTTATAAATTTCTGTATCCGACCAATAATATAAATGGAATAACGGCAAAGCCTTTTAAATCCCATATGTTACAGAAACTGATCTCGGTCATTATTAATTCGAATTCCATTCAATTCCAATTTAATATATTAAATTGGAAAACTTTACTTTTGGGGAAATTCCCATTTAAATCTTAATAAAAGATTTATAAATTCCAAATCATATTTTCACTGTCAGTTGGGTTAAAGAACACATGTCGCTTAAAAACACAGTTCACAATAAACCCAACTCACATTTCATCTTATTTCAATTACTAAATATAATTGAAAATTTAGCAATCTAAATTAAAAGATTATTCTTTTCGTACGGGGTTTAAGAACAGTGTTATTTAAGACACTATTCACGACAAACCCAAATCCAATTTATTCAATTTAATTACAATTAAATATTTACAAATTGGAAAACTTCATTAAATATAAATTTGATGATTTATTCTAGTTAATAACTAGTTCATTTCAAATAAAAATATATTTTTATAAGATATATTCGTTTTTTTCTAAAATATACTTAAAATATTCTTTCTCTAGAATATTCTTTATTGGAATGTGACTCAATCAACAAACATATATTGCATGTAATTAACAATCATGAAAAATAATTATTAAACAACCAATTAACAACCAAAGTGGATTCTACACTAAATATTGGGACTAGTGTAGATCAGATATCATCCCAACAACCGTGTGGGGTTTCATCCATCAAACAAATAATAAATTATTTGTGCACTTGGGCGATGTATGAAAATTATCGTCCCGATCACATAAACAAGTCGGATGACCTGTAAATGGAAGTGTAGTATTTAGTATGCATATACTAACATAATATTTAACACATCAAACATTTCAACATCACAGACAAACATTTCAATCCTTTTTATTGTGAACAAATGAAAATAAATGTCTAGCCTTTCATTCCAATTCTTTTTATAGTTAACAAATGCCAATAAAAATCTACAATTTCAATTCTTTTTATTATGAACAAATAACAATAATAATCTAACCTTTTATTTTCATTCCTTTTTATTGTTAACCTATCGACAATAAAAATATTATCTTTTATTTCTAATCTTTTGTGTTATCCTTTTAAGTGACCAAAATGCCAATTTTTAATTCATTATTTTTAAATGGCAAGAATGTCCCTTTTTATTTTGATTCTCATTTTCTAACAGAAATATACTTTTTTATTCCGATTCACATTTTCTAACAAAAATGTTTATTCTGATTCACATTTTCATATAAACAAAATGCCAGTCTGGTCTAATTCATTTCAATGTAAACAAAATGGGTATTTTACTTCACTCTTTTTAAATGATAAAAAGAATGTTTTTATTTCATTCTTTATATTTGACCAAAAATGCATAATTTTATCATTCTTTTACATTTGATAAAAATGTAGATTTTTCTTTCATTCCTTTTCATTTGCTAAAAATGAGCATTTCATAAAAATATACCTTTTCAATTTATAATTTTTAATGTAAAAAAATATATTCCTTTTCTAATCATACTTTTTAATGTATAAAAATATAAATTTTCACTTCATTCAACTCAAATGTACAAAATATCCTTTTTATTTTATTCATGTCAAAGTGACAAAAATGTCCTTTTATCATATTTAACATTTTTAAACCAAAAATGTTAATTCTGTTCTATATAATCTAATTAACCAAAATGTTAATTTTGTCCCTTTCCACTAACCAAATTTTGGGAAAAATTTGTGTTTCTTTTCACTAATCAAATTTTGACAAAAATGTTATTCTTTTTCATAAATCAAGTTTTGACAAAAATGTTATTCTCTTCGTTGATCTTTCTTTTGACCAGAAATGTTAATTTTGTTCGCTAATCTTTCTTTTGACAAAAATGTTGTTTTTATTCACTATAAACATATTTGGCAAAAATATGTCTTTTATTTCCATAATTCATTTTCTTTTACTGTAACAAAATGTTAATTTTTGTCTAATCTTTGTAATGTAAACAAAGTATGAATTTTGCCCAATCCCTTTTAATGTAAACAAAAATGTGAATTTTTGTCTAATCTTTTTAATGTAAAAAAATATGAATTTTTATTTCTATTATCATTCTTTCACAAAAATGTGATCTTTATTTCTAATTCTACACTTCCATATTGTAAACAATATAAAAATAAAAACATAATTTCTCTTTATTGAAAAAGGATGTTTAACAAAATCTATTCTTTTTAATGTATAAAAATGTTCATTTAATCTCACTAACATGTTTAATACAAAAATGATATTTCATTTCACTAACATGTTTTTAACAAAAATGATATTTTATTTCATTCTTCTAAATATGACAAAATTGAACATTTTGCCTCACTCTATTTATTTTAACATATATGAACATTTTTATTTATAACCTTCTTATTATAATCTTTTTATTATAATGGGCAATGATGTTATTTTCATAACCAATTTCTAATCAAAAATGATATTTTGATTTGCAAAGCATATTTCAAATAAAAAGGTGTTTTTATTTCTATAATTAATTTCTATTCAAAAATGATATTTCGATTTGCAAAGCATATTTCAAATAAAAAGGTGTTTTTATTCACAAGGTAACATTTGTAAGGAAATATTGTTTTATTCCACTGTAACATTTATAAGAAAATGTTATTTCATTTCAGGTGACAAAAATGTATTCCTTTATTTCAAGACAAAATCTTGTATTCTTTTATTTCAAGTGACAAAAATGTGATTTCTAATTCAATAATCAAGTTTCACAAAAATGTAACTTCTAATTCAAAAATCAAGTTTCACAAAAATGTTAATTTTGATCCCTATAATCTAATTAACAAAATGTTAATTTTATCCTTTAAAATCTCATTAAAAAAGTTGTTAATCTTCTTCTTTATAATATAATTAACAAAAGATGTTAACCTTATTCTTTATAATATAATTAACACAAGATGTTAGTCTTCTTCTTTATAATATAATTAACAAAAGGTGTTAACCTTATTCTTTATAGTATAATTAACAAAAGATGTTAATCTTGTGCCTTACATTCTAATTAACAAAAGATGTTAATCTTGTGCTTTATATTCTAATTAACAAACGATGTAAATCTTGTGCTTTATATTCTAATTAACAAAAGATGTAAATCTTGTGATTTATATTCTAATTAACAAAAGATGTAAATCTTGTGCATTATATTCTAATAAATTGATAACTTTATTCCAACATAATAGCGTCTTATATATATATTTACTTTCATAAATACAATCAAAGTATGATTTCTATTGTAAATAAATCCTAGATCCACACCACTTAATCCATTCAACTCATCTCAAACACGAACAAATCAATCATCGAAATAAATATATACACAACATCATCATGGATTTCATATACAATGAATATAAATTTCATAGTGAAATAAATAATAAATTTTATATTTAAATAGAAATCTCACCTGAATTTAATTCTGAATCCTCTGCTGTCTTGATTTTATATTTGTCTGAAATATAGATATGCTCTTTGTCAGTTCCAGTCTAGTTCATGTCGTAGTGTTCTTCAATATGATCGCAACGCATTTTGTTTTGTTGAATTCTGATTTAAAACGAACAAGATATTGATTTTATAAGCTTTCATAATAATTATAATATATTTATTTCCTTAATTACATGGATTAACCTTTTAATCATCTTTTCTTCCTCGTTATTTCACTACAGACATCATCGTCGAACCATCCTCACGAGCTAGGGCTCGCCACCGCGCCGCCATCATCAGTCCGACCGCCGATCGGAAGCCACCAGGCGACGCGCCTTTCCACGCTCCCCTTCCTCCTCCACTGGCACCACGCTCGGTGGTCCCCCATACCCCCAAGTCCTCTCCAACCATCGGCACTTCGAACGAACGGTTCCACCTCCACAGGCCTTCA
Organism: Allium sativum; assembly: GCA_030737875.1. Classification (NCBI taxonomy): domain Eukaryota; kingdom Viridiplantae; phylum Streptophyta; class Magnoliopsida; order Asparagales; family Amaryllidaceae; genus Allium; species Allium sativum. Next base: position 158,163,735 of record CM060927.1, read on the forward strand.
ACTCCGATCATCACCGTACAACATGTCATTCTCACTCCCCTCTTCGATTTCCCTTTGGAAGCATGGATTAATTCAAACTAGATTGAGAAATATTTGGGGTTTTAGTTGGGATGATTTCAGCCATGAAATAAGAGATGCGACGGTTGTTCTATTAGAGTTAGGGTTGAGTATTTTAGACCGTATATATACTGTATTCTATACAGTATTTTATACTATTTATTTATTTTAATTCAAGAAAATGTTTGTTCATTGATATTAACTCCGAATCGAACCCAACGAATGACGCCCCTAGCTAAATACCCCCATCCCGAACACATTGGAATATGTTTCGTAACCCAATTCGGTTGTTACGATATGTTTTTCTTAAATTTTAATTATAAATCATTAAATTCAAACGTACATTTTAAATTACCGGGGCCACACACTAACTCTAAAAATTACAGAAAAATTATTTCTAGTTATATTTTGACGATACGGTCCTAACGAGACTAATTTCGTCGAATTCTGGGACTATTTGAAAAATGGCCATTTTCAAGTCGATTAAATTTAACTAAAACGGACAAAACACATTTTCCTTTGCCACGCTCACATATAAATTCGAAAAATTATGAAAATTGAAACTTAGCAATAATTTGACATTCCGGTTCCAACAAAAGTGGTTTCGCCGAAAACCGAGGTCGTTTGAAAAATGGCTATTTTCAAGGCTAATATATTTAATTAAAATATATATAAATTCTACAGCGACTTTTCTAACTTTTAAACTAGACATAACCTTTGATTTTTAAAACGAAATTTCAGTTTTTTAGATTCCTTAGAAAGATATGATTAAACAGATTTAAATATTTCTGGTTTCGCTCAATTATGATTTAAAATGAATCCTGTATATTCAGTCAAAGTTCAAATTCAAATTTTCAAAATGCAGCGCTGTTTTAAACTCCTTTTATAATTAAATTAAATTTATTCATTTAAAAATAAATTTTTAGTCATTCTTATTTAAAATAAATTATTATAAATATTAAAACCCATTAAAATTTCTAAAATAAAATTTTTAAATTGGCCCCAAAATTCCGGGTCGTTACAACCGCCCCCACTAAAAATCTTTTCGTCCTCGAAAAGGAACAAAGCTAAAAGTTGTTTAATTTAACCAACTCAACTTTATTGGTTTTCATAATTTTGTTAGTTAAATTAATTTTCATTTCTGTACTTTATTTGTTAAACTAATAATCAAACATCACAACCAGCAATCCATTGGGTGATTAACTTTTCAAATATATATAACTTTTATATATAATCAAAAATCATATTTTTAGTGAAAATCACAGCAATGTGAACTAAGTTTTGGTTCTCATACCAGTCAATGGAAATATATAGAAATCCCACCTTCGAGACTCGAACATAAATACTGGCGATGGTCGACCTATCACCAGAATTACCTCCGGGCGACTAGAGTGTGATTCTATATCTATCCAGTATATTAAAACTTCGAATATCCGTTAATTACTCGTATATTCGAAACCTTTATATACTCGATTTTCCACATTAAAATATAATAATATACTCAAATACGTATTTTAAGATAAAATTCTCAAAACTAATTTTTTTTTATTTATTTTAAAGAAAATAATACTCTTCACACCAGTTCTAGGATACTACTGACCCCATCTCTAACGAGTTATTCTCATTGGATATTACTAATCCAATCTCTGATGAATTCTTTCATTCGGTTCTAATGTGTCTTGTTCTCGAGCTCTGTAAACCAAAGCTCTGATACCAAATGAAACGACCCAAACTTCCCAGTAAAGGAAAGGCTGGATTGCTCTGAGAACAACACACATCAGAGCACAAACTGAAGAACATTTTATTGCTGATTACAACAATTACATCAGAGTACAAGAATATAACAGAGTATGAATACTTATTACACAAAAGGAATACAATAATATCAGAGGTTTAAATTACAATTAAGAATAGCAGCGGAAAAATAATACAAATATACAACCGAAAGGAATACACGGATACAGAGCTTTCTGAATATCGCCTCACCTGTAAACCGAGATCCTGTAAATATATCTGCAAAAAGCTACTCGACTGCCCGTGTGAAAAATATGGGCGCCCGAGTTTGCCAATGAAACAAACTACAGGTCAGTCATGGGACTGGTACGAGAAATCTTAACTTAACTTATCAAATAATAAGGCTAATCACAGGACCACGCAACTAACGCGGAACGGGTTTGCTCCATTGGATTGCCAGTGCATACAATAAAGTAAATCGTTAGACAATGCAATGCTTTTTAGAAAAATGAAACCATTATAAGACCCAAGTCCCATCACACAATGCAACGCAAACCGGAGGATAGAGTTTTACCTTATAATGGTCAAAAGATGCTTGATACGATAAAGCGGATTTAATATTAGTGTGTATATCTATGGGTATATATATATTTCAAAAAACAATTTCAATCATAATGTATTAACCATAGACGGCATAGTACTCCATCCTACTATGTTGCCATACTAGTTCTACAATCAAAACCGCAAGGTCGTATTGGAAATTGGATTTCCATCATAAGTCGAGGCTAGGGGCAAGCTCCTCTCCAATTCGAGACACTCTAGCAAATGCCTCAGGATCACACCTATGGGCAACCCTTGGAGCGGTAGGGCCGGTCCCCGCCTATCGGCAGTGGATTAGTTATGCCTGAACACACGTTTCTCGGTTCCTTTGAACCTATAGTATGACCACTAACGGCCTATAAAAATCCGAGGCGCCTCAAAACCCATCATCCACATAAGTAAAATTCCAGCCAATTTAAGCACAGACACAACCACTAGCTAGAAAGAAACGTGTGCACTCCCTACAGTCCATATCCCGTTTTTGACTCATACCGGGGCGTGAGGCTCGCAGAGTCATGATATACACAAAGTCGTGCCCTTATAGGCTATACTTTGATCATCCCACAAGGCCCTGCTTTTTAACAAAAGCCTTGATCATTTGCATCTTGGCGTGCCACATTGACAATTCACGCCATGAGATCAATCACTATTAATATATACTAGGGTGTTAAGTAGATAATAAACCCTCCACCACCAAACAGACATACATTAACAGAAATCGATTTAATTTACATGGAACGAAATCCAATGCCAGACACACATCCATTTACTAGCTTATGCTCTGGGTCTGAGCGAAAACCAAATCCGAACAATCAACAATAGTCCAGACGGCCACCACCGAAGCCCCTTTAAGGTAGCTACTCCCATCAAGGGTCTCTGTAGCAACACATCCATCCGATGTGAAGATCGTCGGTCTTTAACCACCGTCTTCATCTTCGACTCTTCGTCGTCATAGTTATTATTCAGAATGGGTTAAACCCGGTCTTTCCGAACAATTCGCGTATTTTTATAATTAAAAATCAAGTGCTGTATAAAAACACATCTAACGCCTCTTTCCAATTCAGAATATTCTTTTGAATAAAATATTCACATTATCTTATCAAAGATAAATTCTGCAAATTTATTCTTAAATCTTTCTTTTAAAGATTTATTAAAACCCCACTTTTGTTTTAAATGTCAAAAATCACTCTTTAATGATTATTTAAATTTAAGAAATTAATCTTATCCTTAACTGGGTTAATGAAATAATGTCATTTAAAACATAGTTCATGGTAAACCCAAACTCATCTTCCATAAAATATGGAATCTTCACAGAAATCAAATCAATATATAATCGTTATAAATTTCTGTATCCGACCAATAATATAAATGGAATAACGGCAAAGCCTTTTAAATCCCATATGTAGTATCGGTCTTCTTTTACAGAAACTGATCTCGGTCATTATTAATTCGAATTCCAATTTAATATATTAAATTGGAAAACTTTACTTTTGTGGAAAATTCCCATTTAAATCTTAATAAAAGATTTATAAATTCCAAATCATATTTTCACTGTCAGTTGGGTTAAAGAACACATGTCGCTTAAAAACACAATTCACAATAAACCCAACTCACATTTCATATTATTTCAATTACTAACAATAATTGAAAATTTAATAATCTAAATTAAAAGATTATTCTTTTCGTACGGGGTTTAAGAACAGTGTTATTTAAGACACTATTCACGACAAACCCAAATCTAATTTATTCAATTTAATTACAATTAAATATTTACAAATTGGAAAACTTCATTAGATATAAATTTTATGATTTATTCTAGTTAATAACTAGTTCATTTCAAATAAGAATATATTTTCCTAAAATATATTCTTTTTTTCTAAAATATACTTAAAATATTCTTTCTCTAGAATATTCTTTATTGGAATGTGACTCAATCAACAAACATATATTGCATAACAATCATGACAAATAATTATTAAACATCCAATTAATAACCAAAGTGGATTCTACACTAAATATTGGGACTAGTGTAGATCAGATATCATCCCAACACCCGTGTGGGTTTTCATCCATCAAACAAATAATAAATTATTTGTGCACTTGGGCGATGTGTGAAAATTATCGTCCCAATCACATAAACAAGTCGGATGACCTCTAAATGGAAGTGTAGTATTTTGTATGCATATACTAACATAATATTTAACACATCAAACATTTCAACATCACAGACAATGAGACGACCCGAATTCCCGTTCTCACGGAAACAAGGTTATCTTTGGAATATAACACAGAAACAGATAATAGCAGAACAGAATTAAATAAATACACCAGATAATGAACAACAGAATATACTGGATAAAAATAATCATCAGAGTTACACAGTATACAGGATCTTACTTAGTACAAATACAGTTCAGCTATACATAAATGTCTACAGCGGAAATAAACAAAATATGTATAATAGGAGCTGAACAGCATAAAAAGGAATAAATGATAGAATCCATCTTCAGCTCCAGCTATCCAGAAGAAGAACCAGCTAAACCTGAATACAAGGCTGCCCGTGTGGAAAAAGGGGCACCCGAGTTTGAGAGTGAAACAAACTACGAGTCAGTCATGGGACTGGTATGAGAAATCTACTCAACACATATATAATATGGCTAATCACAGGACCACGCCACTTTCGTGGAACGGGTTTACTCCATTGGATTGCCAGTGCATTAAAACAACTCTTTCTTTTAAACATCGCTATGCTTTTTATAAAAATGAAGCCGTTATAAGACTCAGTTCCCATCACACAATGCAACGCAAACCGGAGGATAGAGTTTTTACCTTATAATGGCCAAGATATGCTTGATACGAATAAAACAAAGGCATTTGATATTATTGCTAGTGTTTATATGTTTTGAAAACAATTTCAAATCATAACTATCAATCATAGACGGCATTAATGCCCCATACCACTATGTCGCCATATATAGGTATACAATCAAAACCGCACGATGTCGTATCTGGAAATTGGATTTCCGTCATGAACCAAGGCAAAAGATAGTCCTTACCGAATTCGAGACGCTCTAGCCCGCCCCTCAGGATCAGAACGCATCAACCCTTTAGATCGTCAGGGCCGGTCCACCGATGTGGATTATTATGCCTGAACACTACATCTCCCCGCCCTTTGGGGCGTAAACGAGCCAACGAATGACTCCATCGGACCCGGATCGTCCGATCAAACCGAGGCGCCTCGCAACAGCAACAACCACATAGGTGAAAAGTATATATAAATGTCAGGGCTGGTAGGTCACTGACACCACCCTAGCTAGAAAAAAACGCAGGCCCTCCCTGATGTCCTCTCCCGTTTTAGGTTCATACCGGGGTGTGAGGCTCGCGAATTCACGTTATACACAAAGCTACGCCACACAGGCGGTGCTTTGATCATCACCACAAGACTTTGCTTTTCAACAGAAGCCCTGATCACTGCATCTTAGCATGCCACACAGGCAATTCATGCCATGCGACTGATGTCCATCGATATACAACCCCTGAGCTCGTGCGTCTCAGAGAAAGGCGTTAAGCAAAAGAATAAATTCTCCGCCGCCAAACAGATGTATATTTAACAGAAATCAATCAACACAGAATAAACCCCAATGTCAGACACACAGTCCATTTACAAGTCCGTTCTGGGTCTGAACGAAACCGGAGGCACTAAATACCTCGCAAACCCATCGATCACCACGTACGTCTGGACGATCGCCACTCATTATCCATATTTCGGGATGCCTCCCAATCAGGACCTCGGTTACCATCCAAACGAGGTGAAGATCTCCGGTCTTCGACCATCGTCTTCATCTTCGAATTTCAATCGTCGGTCAATTATTTGAAATGAGAATTAACTCGGCCTTCTCAAATAATTCACGTATAATTTAGAATTTCAAATCAATTTATTTCAATGGTTAAATTATTCGCCAACACCAATTGTGTTCTTTAATGTAATTTTCACACCAAACACATTCAACCATCAAAAGCCACATAAATCAAGCAAATTCAGTTTATTTCCACTCCATATCGCTTATGATATTTTATAACTATTTATCGCTATTTTTATTTATTTTAAAATAGCCAATTTATTCTAAACGACGCTTCGGGCCATAACGCGGCCGTGGCGCTGTTTTTCTTCAGAATTGATTTACACATATCTAAAAATCTAACCGTTGGATCTTCACAAAGTTTACATCATTAGAAAGGTCTTTTCAAAACGAATCCAACGGTTCCAGTTTCGGGAAAATCCGACGGTCGGATCTCCCGGTACAATCGTTTGAATTTTCGATTTCAAAATACGAACTGCAGCGTCGTTATTCGATTAAATATATAATTATATTTATATATATATAAATATAATCGCTTCTGGCGCTGTTTTTCTTCAGATTTGAATTAAACATTCCAGACAATCCAACCGTTGGATTTTTACAAGGTTGGTGCCGTTGGAAAGATTATTCCAAGGCGAACCCGACGGTTGAGATTTCGGGAAAATCCGATGGTCGGATTTCCCGCACTAGTCGTTTGAAATCACGGTTTCAAAATACGAACTGCACGGCTTCGTTTCGTTTTAATTTTATTTATATTTACATAGCTATATAAATATAGTTTATTCATTGATTTCCACATCGTTTTCACTTCAAATATTTTTCTAACACCTTAAAATTTTGGAAAATTTCGCCATAACCTCCCCTGCACTGGGAGCATCGGGAAATCGCAAATAGCTTTCCCGGTCCTTCTAATCTCAAAAAGAAAAAGAAAAAGCCAAGCGGCTAGCCAACAGGCTCAAAATCATCACCCAAACAAATCAGTAAATGTGTACCTATTTGTCGGGCACAAAATTTTATTCCTCTTCTCTAGCCCCTTTGCTATAACCTGTTCAATGAATATTGCATGTACATATATATATACAGTTCTTATCATTTATCAATTTCTATTCGACTTCATATTTGATTTCTGTTTGGTTTAAAGACACCATTTATTCTAATGCTACATACATAGGTGCAAATCATTTCATTAGCTAATTAATGAATATTTCATCTCATATATGTTTATTTTGAACAAGTGGCTATTTTTAACACTTCACACTTCAACGATTTATGCATACAATAAAAATGTGATTTTTATTGTAAAACAATTCATTTCAAAACACTATCTTTCTATATAGTTCATATAGGTGATAAAAATAGGATTTTTATCACCAAACAATTTATTTCAAAATATGAATACCATTCAACACATGAATTTCTAATCAACGAATGAATATCAATTCAACACATGAATGTTTTCTATAGTTTTTATATATAGATAAAAATGTGATTTTTATTATCGAACAATTTATTTCAAAATATGAATACCATTCAACACATGAATTTCTAATCAACGAATGAATATCAATTCAACACATGAATGTTTTCGATAGTTTTTATATATAGATAAAAATGTGATTTTTATTATCGAACAATTTATTTCAAAATATGAATACCATTCAACACATGAATTTCTAATCAACGAATGAATATCAATTCAACACATGAATGTTTTCTATAGTTTCTATATATAGATAAAAATGTGATTTTTATTATCGAACAATTTATTTCAAAATATGAATATCATTCAACACATGAATTTCTAATCAACGAATGAATATCAATTCAACACATGAATGTTTTCTATAGTTTCTATATATAGATAAAAATGTGATTTTTATTATCGAACAATTTATTTCAAAATATGAATATCATTCAACACATGAATTCCTAATCAACGAATGAATATCAATTCAACACATGAATGTTTTGTATATTTTCTATATATAGATAAAAATGTGATTTTTATTATCGAACAATTTATTTCAAAATATGAATACCATTCAACACATGAATTTCTAATCAACGAATGAATATCAATTCAACACATGAATGTTTTCTATAGTTTCTATATATAGATAAAAATGTGATTTTTATTATCGAACAATTTATTTTAAAATATGAATATCATTCAACACATGAATTTCTAATCAACGAATGAATATCAATTCAACACATGAATGTCTTCTATAGTTTCTATATATAGATAAAAATGTGATTTTTATTATCGAACAATTTATTTCAAAATATGAATATCATTCAACACATGAATTTCTAATCAACGAATGAATATCAATTCAACACATGAATGTTTTCTATACAATGAATAAATATAGTTTAAGCATATGAAAATAATTCAAACACACGAATATTATTCAAAATTTGGGCAGCATAACGGCAGGGTAGTTAAACCGGCACCGTCCCAAGTACGGCTCCTCGCTCTACCTTAAAACCTCGCGGTTTTTGACAATGGGGATCATGCATCTAGTTCGCACGCAGGCGGCATGTATATATTTATTTCATTTCCACAAACTAATCCTATGTGGTTTCAACCAAATATTTTTCAACCACAAACGGGTATGTTTCAACCGCAATCAACCAATATCAATCACAAACAATCCCAAACAATCATTCGCTATCAATCAATTTTCACAACAATTTCAACCAATAAATATCGTCTATGGTTTGTGGACGAGGGGCGTATATATATATAGATATATATTTATATATAGCAATTCACTTTCATTTCACACATATATAATATTTTTAAATCAGAAATCTCACCAATAGCTATCCAACTGCACGACACTTCCTTGCATAAAATCTTCGCCAATCTCTCTTTTTGTCGCTTTGTTGCCCGTATTATCTACATATGTAAAAATCGAATTTTTACTATGTTATTCAATATATAAAAATCGAATTTTGACGTCGCTATTCAATATATAAAAATCGAATTTCAAAGATATAGATTCCGCCTTTTCAAAAATAAAGATTATATCTTTAATATTCCTACGGTGTAAAAATTATATTTTTATTACTTTAAAAATATAATTTTCATATCTTACTTCTTTTAAATCTTTTACTTTTTAAAGTTTAAATCTTTTACTTTTTGAAGTTTAAATCCTTTACTTTTTAAAGTTTAAACCTTTTAATTTTTAAAGTTTAAATCTTTTAAAACCTTTTTTAAAAATCAGTTTTTAAATCTTTTTCAAATCAGTTTTTAAATCTTTTAAAAATATCAGTTTTTAAATCTTTTAAAAGAAAAACAGTTTTTAAATCTTTTAAAAGAAAAACAGTTTTTATATGCCAAAAAAAACAGTTTTTAAATCCCTAAAATCGAAATTAGTTTTAACGAATTAAAATAAAAATAAAATACAATAAAATACTTACAGTATTTTGAAGAAGGGGGGGGGGAAGAAGGCGTCGGCGGTAGGAGGTCTGGTGGCGTCTCGATGTTTTGGGGGCGGCGCTAGGGTTTCGAACGGCTTCGGGGGGCTCGAGAATTGGGGGTCGCGATGCTTTTGGAGGCTCGCGAATTGGCAGGGAGGGTTCGGCTCGGGTGTTCGATCGATGGAGGGGGGGGGGGGGGGACAGGCGGAGGCGGGCAGAGCTTGGTGGAGGCGACGAGCTGCTCTTCCTCCGTTCTTCTTTTTTTTTTTTTTTATTCTGTATACTGAAATCGGTAATGAATTACAGGGGGGGCCAAGGTATAGGAGAAAATTTATATTATTATTATTTTTTTCCCTTTTTATTATTTAATTATGCAAAAAGGTTGACTTTTACATACGACCTCGAAACGAGGCCCACCGCCTGTCGCCCATAGCGTTTTACCCCCATTCCGAACACAATGGGATATGTATCGCAAGCTGATTTGATCGTTGCAATCAGTTTCCTTTTGAATTTTCATTTAAATCATTATATTGAATTTTAAACGCACATTTCAAATTACCGGGGTCACATACTAACTAGAAAAATTCCAGAAAAATATTTTCTAGCTTCGTATTGACGATACGGTCCTAACAAAACTAGTTTCGTCGAATTCTGAGACCGTTTGAAAAATGGCCAATTTCCAGTCGATTAAAATCAACTGAAACCGGTCAAACGCGTTTTCCTTTGCCACGCTCACATATTGATTCGAAAAATTATGAAATTTGAAACCTAGCAATAACTTGACACTGCGGATCTAACAAAAGTGGTTTCAATGAAATCCGAGTCGTTTGCAAAATGTCCACTTTTAAGGGCCTGAATTCCATAGCGACTATTCAGAATTTTCAACTGGACATATCTTTTGATTCCCGCTATCAAATTTCGATTGGTCGGATTCGTTAGAAAGATATTCACTAACAGATTTAAATACATTTGGTTTCACTAAAATCCGGATTGTTTTGCACCCGGTATATTCAATTGAAGTTTGAAATCGAATTATCGAACTACCGCGCCATTTTCAATTCTATATATAATTATAATTAATTATATTCGTTTTCAAATGTCGATTCAAAGTCAGTTTTCATCACCATTATTTAAAATATTTATTTTAAATATTTAAAATCCATTATTTTAGCCAATTTAAAAATTTTAAATTGGTTCAGATTTTCTGGGTCGTTACAATCTCCCCCACTTAAAACTTTTCGCCCCCGAAAAGGAACAAAGTCGAAAGTGGTTTGATAAATCTACAATCACACAACACAACAACCAATCCAATTGTTTTTAACCTTTCAAATATATATCTTTTATATATTCAAAAATTATATTTCTAAAACCAGACTATAAATATAATCACAAATACGTTATCTAAAGACATATTACCCTCGACTCGTTCTGGTGCACTTCTGACCCCATCTCTAACGAGTTATTCTGATTCTGCTATACTCATACTAGGATATTGCTGATCCTATCTGTATAGAGTTACCCGTCCTAGAACACTACTGGTTCTATTTCTGACGAGTTCATTCAAATGTTATATTCCAGAACTAAGCTTAACCAAAGCTCTGATACCACGTTGAGACGACCCGAATTCCCGTTCTCACGGAAACAAGGTTATCTTTGGAATATAACACAGAAACAGATAATAGCAGAACAGAATTAAATAAATACACCAGATAATGAACAACAGAATATACTGGATAAAAATAATCATCAGAGTTACACAGTATACAGGATCTTACTTAGTACAAATACAGTTCAGCTATACATAAATGTCTACAGCGGAAATAAACAAAATATGTACAATAGGAGCTGAACAACATAAAAAGGAATAAATGATAGAATCCATCTTCAGCTCCAGCTATCCAGAAGAAGAACCAGCTAAACCTGAATACAAGGCTGCCCGTGTGGAAAAAGGGGCACCCGAGTTTGAGAGTGAAACAAACTACGAGTCAGTCATGGGACTGGTATGAGAAATCTACTCAACACATATATAATATAGCTAATCACAGGACCACGCCACTTTCGTGGAACGGGTTTACTCCATTGGATTGCCAGTGCATTAAAACAACTCTTTCTTTTAAACATCGCTATGCTTTTTATAAAAATGAAGCCGTTATAAGACTCAGTTCCCATCACACAATGCAACGCAAACCGGAGGATAGAGTTTTTACCTTATAACGGCCAAGATATGCTTGATACGAATAAAACAAAGGCATTTGATATTATTGCTAGTGTTTATATGTTTTGAAAACAATTTCAAATCATAACCATCAATCATAGACGGCATTAATGCCCCATACCACTATGTCGCCATATATAGGTATACAATCAAAACCGCACGATGTCGTATCTGGAAATTGGATTTCCGTCATGAACCAAGGCAAAAGATAGTCCTAACCGAATTCGAGACGCTCTAGCCCGCCCCTCAGGATCAGAACGCATCAACCCTTTAGATCGTCAGGGCCGGTCCACCGATGTGGATTATTATGCCTGAACACTACGTCTCCCCGCCCTTTGGGGCGTAAACGAGCCAACGAATGACTCCATCGGACCCGGATCGTTCGATCAAACCGAGGCGCCTCGCAACAGCAACAACCACATAGGTGAAAAGTATATATAAATGTCAGGGCTGGTAGGTCACTGACACCACCCTAGCTAGAAAGAAACGCAGGCCCTCCCTGATGTCCTCTCCCGTTTTAGGTTCATACCGGGGTGTGAGGCTCGCGAATTCACGTTATACACAAAGCTACGCCACACAGGCGGTGCTTTGATCATCACCACAAGACTTTGCTTTTCAACAGAAGCCCTGATCACTGCATCTTAGCATGCCACACAGGCAATTCATGTCATGCGACTGATGTCCATCGATATACAACCCCTGAGCTCGTGCGTCTCAGAGAAGGGCGTTAAGCAAAAGAATAAATTCTCCGCCGCCAAACAGATGTATATTTAACAGAAATCAATCAACACAGAATAAACCCCAATGTCAGACACACAGTCCATTTACAAGTCCGTTCTGGGTCTGAACGAAACCGGAGGCACTAAATACCTCGCAAACCCATCGATCACCACGTACGTCTGGACGATCGCCACTCATTATCCATATTTCGGGATGCCTCCCAATCAGGACCTCGGTTACCATCCAAACGAGGTGAAGATCTCTGGTCTTCGACCATCGTCTTCATCTTCGAATTTCAATCGTCGGTCAATTATTTGAAATGAGAATTAACTCGGCCTTCTCAAATAACTCACGTATAATTTAGAATTTCAAATCAATTTATTTCAATGGTTAAATTATTCGTCAACACCAATTGTGTTCTTTAATGTAATTTTCACACCAAACACATTCAACCATCAAAAGCCACATAAATCAAGCAAATTCAGTTTATTTCCACTCCATATCGCTTATGATATTTTATAACTATTTATCGCTATTTTTATTTATTTTAAAATAGCCAATTTATTCTAAACGACGCTTCGGGCCATAACACGGCCGTGGCGCTGTTTTTCTTCAGAATTGATTTACACATATCTGAAAATCTAACCGTTGGATCTTCACAAAGTTTACATCATTAGAAAGGTCTTTTCAAAACGAATCCAACGGTTCCAGTTTCGGGAAAATCCGACGGTCGGGTCTCCCGGTACAATCGTTTGAATTTTCGATTTCAAAATACGAACTGCAGCGTCGTTATTCGATTAAATATATAATTATATTTATATTTATATAAATACAATCGCTTCTGGCGCTGTTTTTCTTCAGATTTGAATTAAACATTCCAGACAATCCAACCGTTGGATTTTTACAAGGTTGGTGCCGTTGGAAAGATTATTCCAAGGCGAACCCGACGGTTGAGATTTCGGGAAAATCCGATGGTCGGATTTCCCGCACTAGTCGTTTGAAATCACGGTTTCAAAATACGAACTGCACGGCTTTGTTTCGTTTTAATTTTATTTATATTTATATAGCTATATAAATATAGTTTATTCAATGATTTCCACATCGTTTTCACTTCAAATATTTTTCTAACACCTTAAAATTTTGGAAAATTTCGCCATAACCTCCCCTGCACCGGGAGCATCGGGAAATCGCAAATAGCTTTCCCGGTCCTTCTAATCTCAAAAAGAAAAAGAAAAAGCCAAGCGGCTAGCCAACAGGCTCAAAATCATCACCCAAACAAATCAGTAAATGTGTACCTATTTGTCGGGCACAAAATTTTATTCCTCTTCTCTAGCCCCTTTGCTATAACCTGTTCAATGAATATTGCATGTACATATATATACAGTTCTTATCATTTATCAATTTCTATTCGACTTCATATTTGATTTCTGTTTGGTTTAAAGACACCATTTATTCTAATGTTACATACATAGGTGCAAATCATTTCATTAGCTAATTAATGAATATTTCATCTCATATATGTTTATTTTGAACAAGTGGCTATTTTTAACACTTCACACTTCAACGATTTATGCATACAATAAAAATGTGATTTTTATTGTAAAACAATTCATTTCAAAACACTATCTTTCTATATAGTTCATATAGGTGATAAAAATAGGATTTTTATCACCAAACAATTTATTTCAAAATATGAATACCATTCAACACATGAATTTCTAATCAACGAATGAATATCAATTCAACACATGAATGTTTTCTATAGTTTTTATATATAGATAAAAATGTGATTTTTATTATCGAACAATTTATTTCAAAATATGAATACCATTCAACACATGAATTTCTAATCAACGAATGAATATCAATTCAACACATGAATGTTTTCGATAGTTTTTATATATAGATAAAAATGTGATTTTTATTATCGAACAATTTATTTCAAAATATGAATACCATTCAACACATGAATTTCTAATCAACGAATGAATATCAATTCAACACATGAATGTTTTCTATAGTTTCTATATATAGATAAAAATGTGATTTTTATTATCGAACAATTTATTTCAAAATATGAATATCATTCAACACATGAATTTCTAATCAACGAATGAATATCAATTCAACACATGAATGTTTTCTATAGTTTCTATATATAGATAAAAATGTGATTTTTATTATCGAACAATTTATTTCAAAATATGAATATCATTCAACACATGAATTCCTAATCAACGAATGAATATCAATTCAACACATGAATGTTTTCTATATTTTCTATATATAGATAAAAATGTGATTTTTATTATCGAACAATTTATTTCAAAATATGAATACCATTCAACACATGAATTTCTAATCAACGAATGAATATCAATTCAACACATGAATGTTTTCTATAGTTTCTATATATAGATAAAAATGTGATTTTTATTATCGAACAATTTATTTTAAAATATGAATATCATTCAACACATGAATTTCTAATCAACGAATGAATATCAATTCAACACATGAATGTCTTCTATAGTTTCTATATATAGATAAAAATGTGATTTTTATTATCGAACAATTTATTTCAAAATATGAATATCATTCAACACATGAATTTCTAATCAACGAATGAATATCAATTCAACACATGAATGTTTTCTATACAATGAATAAATATAGTTTAAGCATATGAAAATAATTCAAACACACGAATATTATTCAAAATTTGGGCAGCATAACGGCAGGGTAGTTAAACCGGCACCGTCCCTAGTACGGCTCCTCGCTCTACCTTAAAACCTCGCGGTTTTTGACAATGGGGATCATGCATCTAGTTCGCACGCAGGCGGCATGTATATATTTATTTCATTTCCACAAACTAATCCTATGTGGTTTCAACCAAATATTTTTCAACCACAAACGGGTATGTTTCAACCGCAATCAACCAATATCAATCACAAACAATCCCAAACAATCATTCGCTATCAATCAATTTTCACAACAATTTCAACCAATAAATATCGTCTATGGTTTGTGGACGAGGGGCGTATATATATATAGATATATATTTATATATAGCAATTCACTTTCATTTCACACATATATAATATTTTTAAATCAGAAATCTCACCAATAGCTATCCAACTGCACGACACTTCCTTGCATAAAATCTTCGCCAATCTCTCTTTTTGTCGCTTTGTTGCCCGTATTATCTACATATGTAAAAATCGAATTTTTACTATGTTATTCAATATATAAAAATCGAATTTTGACGTCGCTATTCAATATATAAAAATCGAATTTCAAAGATATAGATTCCGCCTTTTCAAAAATAAAGATTATATCTTTAATATTCCTACGGTGTAAAAATTATATTTTTATTACTTTAAAAATATAATTTTCATATCTTACTTCTTTTAAATCTTTTACTTTTTAAAGTTTAAATCTTTTACTTTTTGAAGTTTAAATCCTTTACTTTTTAAAGTTTAAACCTTTTAATTTTTAAAGTTTAAATCTTTTAAAACCTTTTTTAAAAATCAGTTTTTAAATCTTTTTCAAATCAGTTTTTAAATCTTTTAAAAATATCAGTTTTTAAATCTTTTAAAAGAAAAACAGTTTTTAAATCTTTTAAAAGAAAAACAGTTTTTATATGCCAAAAAAAAAGTTTTTAAATCCCTAAAATCGAAATTAGTTTTAACGAATTAAAATAAAAATAAAACACAATAAAATACTTACAGTATTTTGAAGAAGGGGGGGGGGGAAGAAGGCGTCGGCGGCAGGAGGTCTGGTGGCGTCTCGATGTTTTGGGGGCGGCGCTAGGGTTTCGAACGGCTTCGGGGGGCTCGAGAATTGGGGGTCGCGATGCTTCTGGAGGCTCGCGAATTGGCAGGGAGGGTTCGGCTCGGGTGTTCGATCGATGGAGGGGGGGGGGGGGACATGCGGAGGCGGGCAGAGCTTGGTGGAGGCGACGAGCTGCTCTTCCTCCGTTCTTTTTTTTTTTATTCTGTATACTGAAATCGGTAATGAATTACAGGGGGGGGGGGCAAGGTATAGGAGGGAATTTATATTATTATTTTTTCCCCTTTTTATTATTTAATTATGCAAAAAGGTTGACTTTTACATACGACCTCGAAACGAGGCCCACCGCCTGTCGCCCATAGCGTTTTACCCCCATTCCGAACACAATGGGATATGTATCGCAAGCTGATTTGATCGTTGCAATCAGTTTCCTTTTGAATTTTCATTTAAATCATTATATTGAATTTTAAACGCACATTTCAAATTACCGGGGTCACATACTAACTAGAAAAATTCCAGAAAAATATTTTCTAGCTTCGTATTGACGATACGGTCCTAACAAAACTAGTTTCGTCGAATTCTGAGACCCTTTGAAAAATGTCCAATTTCCAGTCGATTAAAATCAACTGAAACCGGTCAAACGCGTTTTCCTTTTCCACGCTCACATATTGATTCGAAAAATTATGAAATTTGAAACCTAGCAATAACTTGACACTGCGGATCTAACAAAAGTGGTTTCAACGAAATCCGAGGTCGTTTGCAAAATGTCCACTTTTAAGGGCCTGAATTCCGTAGCGACTATTCAGAATTTTCAACTGGACATATCTTTTGATTCCCGCTATCAAATTTCGATTGGTCGGATTCGTTAGAAAGATATTCACTAACAGATTTAAATACTTTTGGTTTCACTAAAATCCGGATTGTTTTGCACCCGGTATATTCAATTGAAGTTTGAAATCGAATTATCGAACTATCGCGCCATTTTCAATTCTATATATAATTATAATTAATTATATTCGTTTTCAAATGTCGATTCAAACTCAGTTTTCATCGCCATTATTTAAAATATTTATTTTAAATATTTAAAATCCATTATTTTAGCCAATTTAAAATTTTTAAATTGGTTCAGATTTTCTGGGTCGTTACAGACAAACATTTCAATCCTTTTTATTGTGAACAAATGACAATAAATGTCCAGCCTTTCATTCCCATTCTTTTTATAGTTAACAAATGCCAATAAAAATCTATAATTTCAATTCTTTTTATTGTGAACAAATAACAATAAAAATATACCTTTTATTTTCATTCCTTTTTATTGTAAACCTATCGACAATAAAAATATTAACTTTTATATCTAATCTTTTGTGTTATCCTTTTAAGTGACCAAAATGCGTATTTTTAATTCATTCTTTTTAAAATGGCAAGAATGTCCCTTTTTATTTTGATTCACATTTTCTAACAGAAATGTACTTTTTTATTCTAATTCACATTTTCTAACAAAAATGTTTATTCTGATTCACATTTTCATATAAACAAAATGCCAGTCTGGTCTAATTCATTTCAATGTAAACAAAATGGGTATTTTACTTCACTCTTTTTAAATGATAAAAGGATTGTTTTTATTTCATTCTTTATATTTGACCAAAAATGCATAATTTTATCATTCTTTTACATTTGATAAAAATGTAGATTTTTCTTTCATTCCTTTCCATTTGCTAAAAATGAGCATTTCATAAAAATATACCTTTTCAATTTATACCTTTTAATGTAAAAAAAATATTCCTTTTCTAATCATACTTTTTAATGTATAAAAATATAAATTTTCATTTCATTCAACTCAAATGTACAAAAATATCCTTTTTATTTTATTCATGTCAAAGTGACAAAAATATCCTTTTATCATATTTAACATTTTTAATCCAAAAATGTTAATTCTGTTCTTTATAATCTATTTAACCAAAATGTTAATTTTGTCCCTTTCCACTAATCAAATTTTGGGAAAAATTTGTGTTTCTTTTCACTAATCAAATTTTGACAAAAATGTTATTCTTTCTCATAAATCAAGTTTTGACAAAAATGTTATTCTCTTCGCTAATCTTTCTTTTGACCAGAAATGTTAATTTTGTTCGCTAATCTTTCTTTTGAAAAAAATGTTGTTTTTATTCACTATAAACATATTTGGACAAAAATATGTCTTTTATTTCCATAATTCATTTTCTTTTACTGTAACAAAATGTGAATTTTTGTCTAATCTTTTTAATGTAAACAGAATATGAATTTTGCCCAATCCCTTTTAATGTAAACAAAAATATGAATTTTTGTTTAATCTTTTTAATGTAAACAAAATATGAATTTTTATTTCTATAATCATTCTTTCACAAAAATGTGACCTTTATTTCTAATTCTACACTTCCATATTGTAAACAATATAAAAATAAAAACATAATTTCTCTTTATTGAAAAAGGAAGTTTAACAAAATCTGTTCTTTTTAATGTATAAAAATGTTCATTTAATCTCACTAACATGTTTAATATAAAAATGATATTTCATTTCACTAACATGTTTTTAACAAAAATGATATTTTATTTCATTCTTCTAAATATGACAAAATTGAACATTTTGCCTCACTCTATTTATTTTAACATATATGAACATTTTTATTTATAACCTTCTT
This sequence comes from Allium sativum, assembly GCA_030737875.1. NCBI lineage: Eukaryota > Viridiplantae > Streptophyta > Magnoliopsida > Asparagales > Amaryllidaceae > Allium > Allium sativum. Next base: position 158,182,817 of record CM060927.1, read on the forward strand.
ATTATAATCTTTTTATTATAATAGGCAAAGATGTTATTTTCATAACCAATTTCTAATCAAAAATGATATTTTGATTTGCAAAGCATAATTCAAATAAAAAGGTGTTTTTATTTCTATAATTAATTTCTATTCAAAAATGATATTTTGATTTGCAAAGCATATTTCAAATAAAAAGGTGTTTTTATTCACAAGGTAACATTTGTAAGGAAATGTTGTTTTATTCAACTGTAACATTTATAAGAAAATGTTATTTCATTTCAAGTGACAAAAATGTATTCCTTTATTTCAAGACAAAATCTTGTATTCTTTTATTTCAAGTGACAAAAATGTGATTTCTAATTCAATAATCAAGTTTCACAAAAATGTGACTTCTAATTCAAAAATCAAGTTTCACAAAAATGTTAATTTTGATCCCTATAATCTAATTAACAAAATGTTAATTTTATCCTTTAAAATCTCATTAAAAAAGTTGTTAATCTTCTTCTTTATAATATAATTAACAAAAGATGTTAACCTTATTCTTTATAATATAATTAACACAAGATGTTAGTCTTCTTCTTTATAATATAATTAACAAAAGATGTTAACCTTATTCTTTATAGTATAATTAACAAAAGATGTTAATCTTGTGCCTTATATTCTAATTAACAAAAGATGTTAATCTTGTGCTTTATATTCTAATTAACAAAAGATGTAAATCTTGTGCTTTATATTCTAATTAACAAAAGATGTAAATCTTGTGCTTTATATTCTAATTAACAAAAGATGTAAATCTTGTGCTTTATATTCTAATAAATTGATAACTTTATTCTAACATAATAGCATCTTATATATATATATATTTACTTTCATAAATACAATCAAAGTATGATTTCTATTTTAAATAAATCCTAGATCCACACCACTTAATCCATTCAACTCATCTCAAACACGAACAAATCAATCATCGAAATAAATATATACACATCATCATCATGGATTTCATATACAATGAATATAAATTTCATAGTGAAATAAATAATAAATTTTATATTTAAATAGAAATCTCACCTGAATTTAATACTGAATCCTCTGCTATCTTGATTTTATATTTATCTGAAATTTAGATCTGCTCTTTGTCAGTTCTGGTTAGGTTCATGTCGTAGTGTTCTTCAATATGATCGCAATGCATTTTGTTTTGTTGAATTCTGATTTAAAACGAACAAGATATTGATTTTATAAGCTTTCATAATAATTATAATATATTTATTTCCTTAATTACATGGATTAACCTTTTAATTATCTTTTCTTCCTCGTTCTTTCACTACAGACATCATCGTTGAACCATCCTCAGGAGCTAGGGCTCGCCACCGCGTCGCCATCATCAGTCCGACCGCCGATCGAAAGCCACCAGGTGACGCGCCTTTCCACGCTCCCCTTCCTCCTCCTCTGGCGCCACGCTCGGTGGTCCCCCACGCCCCCAAGTCCGCTCCAACCATCGGCACTTCGAACGAACGGCTCCACCTCCACAGGCATTCAACTCCAATCATCACCGTACAACATGTCAATCTCACTCCCCTCTTCGATTTCCCTTTGGAAGCATGGATTAATTCAAACTAGATTGAGAGATATTTGGGGTTTTAGTTGGGATGATTTTAGCTATGATATAAGAGATGCGGCGGCTGTTCTATTAGAATCAGGGTTGAGTATTTTAGACCGTATATATACTGTATTCTATACGGTATTTTATACTATTTATTTGTTTTAATTTAAGAAAATGTTTGTTCATTGATACTAACTTCGAATCGAACCCAAGGAATGACGCCCCCAGCTAAATACCCCCATCCCGAACACATTGGAATATGTTTCGTAACACAATTCGGCTGTTACGATATGTTTTTCTTTAATTTTAATTATAAATCATTAAATTCAAACGTACATTTTAAATTACCGGGGCCACATACTAACTCTAAAAATTAAAGAAAAATTATTTCTAGTTATGTTTTGATGATACGGTCCTAACGAGACTAATTTCGTCGAATTCTGAGACTGTTTGAAAAATGGCCATTTTCAAGTTGATTAAATTTAACTTAAACGGACAAAACACATTTTCCTTTGCCACGCTCACATATTAATTCAAAAAATTATGAAAATTGAAACTTAGCAAAAATTTGACATTCCGGTTCCAATAAAAGTGGTTTCATCGAAAACCGAGGTCGTTTGAAAAATGGCTATTTTCAAGGCCAATATATTTAATTAAAATATATATAAATTCTACAGCGACTTTTCTAACTTTTAAACTGGACATAACTTTTGATTTTTAAAACGAAATTTCATTTTTTCAGATTCGTTAGAAAGATATGATTAAATAGATTTAAATATTTCTGGTTTCGCTCAATTCTGATTTAAAATGAATCCTGTATATTCAATCAAAGTTCAAATTCAAATTTTCAAACTGCAGCGCTGTTTTAAACTCCTTTTATAATTAAATTAAATTTATTCATTTTATAATAAATTTTTAGTCGTTCTTATTTAAAATAAAAATTTTAAATTGGCCCCAAAATTCTGGGTCGTTACACAGGGGCAGCCGACTTGTGGTGATGACCGCAGGTGGTCAGATAAATGGAGCGTGTGTGATGTTTTATCGGCCTAGAATATTAAAGAACGATGGGAAACCAACGAGGAAGAAAGAATGTGGCCCGATTTTTTTTGCTGAGTGTAATTAATTTATTAATAATGGTAATTATTAAATAATTAAGTTATTTTAATTTATGTTAAAATCTGAAATGCCTGTAACTTTCACAAATGAAAACTAGATCGAGCGAGACAACTTGCGTTGGAATCATCTTGAAGAACGCTTCGCTGTGAAACCAATTTGATCAGATTCGGAGCTAGTTATAGATCATGGTTAAATTAAATGTTCGGTTTAATTTAACAGAAAGAAATCGTCAATAAAAGACTGGTGGAGTGGAACCCAATGTGAGAATTCCTCACTATAATTTTTTGTACAGTTATTTAATTTATTTTATAACTGCATATATGAACTGCTCGCTGTCGTCCACAGACCATGGTCGATTTATTTGATTGTATTGTGATTGTAATGTGAAATGAATATATACATATATATATATATATATATATATATATATATGAGACGAGAATAATATATATATATATATATATATATGGAATGGAAAATAAAAATGTATATATGTGATATGTATAACATATATATGGAAATGAATATATATATATATATGAGATAGAAATATATATATATATACACACACGATGTGAATGAATTATATGTATATACGTGATGTTAATAAAATATATATATAAGATAAATATATATATATATATGAGAAGAGAATAAAAAATATATATATATGGAATGAAATATATATATGTGATATGTATAATATATATATGGAAATGAAAATAAAAATATATATATATATGAGATAGAAATATATATATAATATATATATATACACACACGACGTTAATGAATTATATATATACGTGATTTGAATAAAATATATATATGAGATAAAAATATATATATATATGAGACGAGAATAATATATATATATGGAATGAAAAATAAAAATATATATGTGTGATGTGTATAATATATATATGGAAATGAAAATAAATATATATATATATGAGATATGTAATAACCCGGAAAATCAGAACCAATTAAAATTTTTTATTTTGGTTATTTTAATGTATTTTGAATATTTAAAATGAATTATTTTAAATAATAAAGACGTAAAATTTATTTTCGGCGAAGTTAAAAAGAATAAATTTGTTTTAATTATAATTCGAGCCTGAAATGGCGCGACAGTTCGAAAATTCGATTTCAAATTTCAAATGAATGTATAGAATTCATTATAAGTCAGAATTGGACAAAACAAGAAATATTTCAATTCGGTGAACCATATCTTTCTAATGGATGTAAGAAACTGAGATTTCGCTTTAGAAGTTGGAAGATATATCCAGTTTAAAATTTAGAAATGTCGCTATGGAATTTATATACACTTTAATATATATATGGCCCTTAAAAATAGCCATTTTGCAAACGACCTCCGTTTTCGACGAAACCACTTTTGTTGGATCCAAGATGTCAAATTATTGCTAGATTCCAAAATTCATAATTTTTGGGATTAATATGTGAGCGTGGCAAAAGAAAACGTGTTTTAACAGTTTTAGTCAATTTGGATCGACCAGGAAATGGTCATTTTTCAAACAGTCTTCAAATTCGATGAAATTAGTTTTGTTAGGACTGTATTGTTAATACGAACCTAGAAATATTTTTTTGTAATTTTCAGAGTCAGTATGTGGCCCCGGTAAATTAAAATGTGCATTTGAATTTAAAATATAATGATTTATATTTTAAATTTAATGAAAACTGATTGTAATAGCCGAATTGGCTTATGAAACATATTCCATTGTGTTCGGAATTGGGGTAATTAGCTAGGAGAGATAGTCGTTTGGTCTCGTTTGGCATTTGTATACGTAATCACATTTTTAGAGAAAATAAAATAATAAAATATATAAATATATATATTTACCCTTACCCCCCTTTCCTCTCTCATTTGGTCAACGGGCAGTAAAAAAAACGTCGAAATCGAAATCGCCCCTCCCCACCCACGTCGACGGCCGCCGCCTCCACCTCAATCGTCGCGTCGCCTGGCCTTACGCCCCTCCTTCGATCCTTCCCCTCCGACATGCCTCTCCACTCTTTGATTTGAATACTACAACCCCGCCTCCCCCGAAGACCTGAGCTGACTGAAACCCTAGCTGTCCCGCCGCGCCTCTAGCCGGACCCCCCCAACCTCCAGCGTAGCAGCCAATCCCCCTCTCGGTAACAGCAAAACCCCCCTCGGATCTGGTCCCGGAGGCCTGAGACGTAAGCAACGGCGATATTTCTCGATGAAAACCGGAGCAAAATGATAAGGGAAGGTGAGTTTTTATTTATTTAAAATTTGATTTTCTAATTTATAAAATATTATTTAAAATCAATTTTGCTAATTTAAAAAGTAATATTTAAAAATCAGTTTTTCTATTTTAGGAAGTACATGAACAAGATAATATTTTTATCATGAAAAAAATAATATTTTTATCATGAACAAGATTATTTTTTTATCATGAATTAGCTTACATTTTTACAATGAAAAGATTTGAATTCTAGTAATGAAAAAGATTAGATTTTTTATATGAAAAAGATTAGATTTTTGATATGAAATGACTTGATTTTTATTTAGGAAAAAGATTTGATTTTTAACAACAAAAGATTTGATTTTTAATTCATAAAGGATACGATTTTTAGTAAGTGAAAAATATGATTTTTAGTATATAAAAATATGATTTTTAGCATATGAAAAGATTTGATTTTTATAACATATAAAAATTTGATTTTTATAATAAGAAAGATTAGATTTTTGTAATATTAAAAGGTTAGATTTTTATAATATGAAAAGGTTATATTTTTATAATAGAAAAGTTTATATTTCCAAATACGAAAAGATTAGATTTTTAATCATACAAAGATAAGATCTTTAGCTACAAAAAACATCAATTTTTAGTTATGTAAAAATATGATTTTTAGTGGATAAAAATATAATTTTTATCGTATGAATCAATTCGATTTTTAGTTAGATAAAAATTCGATTTTTGGTTATGTAAAAATATGATTTTTATATATACGGTAGCGATATAAGAATGGGATTTTTAAATTGCATATATAACGTAGTAAAAATATGATTTTAATATATATAGGGAAGTTTAAAGATGCGATTTTTAAATATATGAACAGCATATTAAAAATGTGATTTATAATATGAACAACGTGAAAATGAAGTTGGGATTTTGGGCAAATCCAGACTGGTTGGAAATTCTGAAACAAAATGGAGGAGTGGAAACTAATGGTGAGAACTCCTCATTATAATTTTCTTTATATAGTTATTTTTTATGTAAATGCATATATGAACTGTTCCACGTCATCCACAAACCATGGATGACTTGTTTGGTTGTTTGTGTTGATCGATGTATTTGTTTGAATATTGGTTTGGGGTGTGAAACGAATTGAGATAATTTGGTTTGTGTATGACGTGCGCCATTATTAGGCGAGGAGTAAGGCTAGACCTTAACCCATTTCTAGTATCGCGCCGTTATGCCACCAAAATTTTCTAAAGTATATTAGAACAATAAATATACCATTTTTATTAGACAAATGTACCGAATAGAATATTCATGTCTTGAATAAATATTTTATCGTTAAAAATATAATTTTTAACGTGCATATGAATAAAATAAATATTCATTTACAAATCAGACGATTTGTTTATGTACACTTATTTGACTGATATGGATTGGAATGATAAATTTTACACCTCGCCCAACTGCACAAATAATATTCTATGTTTGTGGATTGAAACCCCACACGGGTGTTGGGATGATATTTGACGTACACTAATCCCAACTATTTAGTGGTATGTCAATTGTTAGGTTGACAGATTATTGTAAGCGTTAAATATTTATATTTAATGCTTATACAGTGTAGAATGCACTTTGGATGATGGTTGATCGTTTATCGTGGTTGTTGTATACATGTGTTGTATGAAATCCCTATAAATCACATTATATGGTAATTGACTATGTCTTATTCCAGTTCAGAAGGAAGGAATATTTTAAAATAACGAATATTTTAAAATAATATTCAGTAAAAGATCAAAATCTGATTTTGATGTCCGATTTGGGATGGACACGATTATATTTAAATATATAAAGCCGCGTTGATTAGGTTAACGTCATTTTGACATGAACAATATTTATATCGATTTTATTCATTTTTATAATCAATATCTAAAATGAAGTGATTTCAAAACCTGATGTTTGAAAATATTATCATTTATATTATAATGATGTAGAATATTCAATTTTGATTTAGAATTGAATATGAAGTTGAAACCGTTTGTAGAAACGAATTTAAAACGATTTATAAAATACATTTTGAATGAAAATCGATGAAACATAATATATATATATATATATATATATATATATATATATATATTAATGGCCTGAATAGAACGTGCCGCTGAAGTTCACGAATTTCGACCATTGACTTCGAATTGAGTTAGAGGAGATCCGACCGTCGGATTCTCCAAAAATCGAAACTGTTAGGTTCGTGTTGAAAAGAACTTTCCAACGAATATTAGAGATTTGACATCTAACGGTTGGATTTGGAATTATGTCCAAATCAAATTTGGAAAAGGTCGCTGTAAATGCAGTTCGACGACCGTTTATGGAATTCGACTGTACGGGCCTTGATAAAATTACTAAAAAAATTAATAATTTGTGAAAAATCATAATAAATGATTTGGAAAGAATGAGGATGAAAAATTCCACGCTTGTAATGATAAGAAGATATATTTATCGAAGTGAACTAGTTTATAACTAGAAAATAATCCAATTAATTTTATAAATAAATAAATTGGATTAGAAAGGGTTTTAAATTAACTAGAATCTTCCAATATATAAATTGGAATGGGTTTGAATCAAAATTATCTTCGGAATATTTCGATGTTCGATTGCGTGATTATACGAATATGGTTATGGGAATTTGGAAGATATATATATATATATATTGTTATTTCCAATACGATATTTGTCGATTTCAGAATTTGATGTTGAATATAAGCCGATATATTTTCTGTTCAGAGCCTTGTATTTAATATCGAATTGGTTTTTGGGTTTGTCGTGAATGGTATCTTTAATAATAATGTTCTTAAACCCAATGGAGTTAAGAAAATTAGAAACTAACTGGAGATTAGCCAAGTTGAATGGTTTCCTGGGTATTGATCTGATGTTGGTTTCGGCCTTCGGGATTGACACATAGGGAATTGTTCTCTTACTAATTTACGGTTAGGGACTAATGGAATGAGATTTTGGGTTTATCGTGAACTGTGTTTTAAATGACATTGGTTCTTTAACCCAGTTAAAGATTAGATTAATTTCTTAGCTTTGAGTAATCATTAATATTGATTTTTAGGAAGATTAAAACTAAATGGAGTTTTAATGAATCTTTGATTAGATTGAAAAGTGAATGTGATAATTAAAATTATCAATTCAAGAAAATGATCAAAATTAGAGTGCCACCAGTTTTACTCCAGGCGATAGCTAAATCTTTAATTAGATTTGAACGTGAAATGGTAATTAATATTTACCGATAACACCGTGGTGTTAAATATGGAGTATTACCAGTTTTGCTCTATGGGATGAATAGGTTGGGATTGGGAAATTAGATAAACGATTACTTCGGTAAGGTTCGCTAATCCCGACTAGTTTGGAAAACCTTAATATGGTTCGAATTGTGATAGAATATTTGAATAAAAGAATATTCTGGAATGGAATGAGGCGTTTGTTGTGTTTGTGTAACACTTGGTTATAAAATATGTGAGTTATTCGGAAAGACCTGGTTTATCCCATTCTGAATAACTGTTACGACGATTAGTCGAAGATGAAAACGGTGGTTGAAGACCGGAGGTCTTCACATCGTTTGGATGATTACTGATGTCTTGATTGGGCCATACACCCCAGACGACGTAATAAGCGGTGATCGTCCAGACGTACATAGAGATCGACGGATATGCGAGGACCTCTCTCCTGTATTGGACATATGGGATGAGGAATAAGGTGCCTCCGGTTTCGTTCAGACTCAGAACAAACTTGTAAATGGACAGTGTGTATGACATTGGATTTTATTCTGTGTGATTGATAGACATCAGCTGCATAGCATGAATTGCCTGTGTGGCATGATGAGATGCAAATGATCAAGACTTCTGTTAAAAAGCAGAGTCTTGTGGTTGAGGATCAAAGCACAACTTTAATATAGCATAGCTTTGTGTAGCGTTAGTTCGCGAGCATCACACCCCAGTGTGAACCAAAAACAGGAGAGGACATGAGGGAGGACATGCGTTTCCTTCTAGCTAGGAGCAGTGTCAAGAGTTTACAAGCCCTGACAAGTTTGACTCATGTGGTAGTTGGAAGGCGAGGCGCCTCGGTTATTTCGGTCTCTGCGGAGCCGATGGATGGTCTTTATACAGACCCGATTTACGCCTCATAGGGCGGGGAAACACATTGTTCAGGCATTTTAATCCACTGCATGTGGATCGACCTTGAAGATCCAAGGGCCCACCTGGGTCTGGGTCTTGAGGGGCGGGCTAGAGCATCTCGAAGTGGTATGGACGATTCCTTGCCTTGGTTCACGATGGAAATCCAACTTCCAGTACGACGTCATGCAATTTTAATTGTAGAACTAGTAAGGCGACATGATATATAGTACCCATGACATCTATGATTGATACATTTATATTTGAAGTTGTTTTCTTCACTTACAGTAATAATAAAAGATTAAATTTTGCATATCAAGCATTCTTTGGCTATTATAAGGGAAAACTCTATCCTCTGGCTTGCGTTGCATTGTGTGATGGGACATGGGTCTTATAATAGCTTCATTGTTCTTTATTTAGCATTGCGCTGTTTGTTTTATGGATTGGTATTCTTGGGAGGAAACCTGTTCCGTGTTATACGGCGTGGTCCCTTGATTTACCTAACTTTAAAAATAAAGATTAATAACTGTTTTAGTTCTCACACAAGTCATATGAATGACCTGGAGTTCATTGTTTTAACCTAAGCTTTGGGTGCCCATATTTTCCACACGGGCAACTAGTAGTTGGGCTTTTTCAGATTTATATTCACAAGATCCTGGTTTATAGTTGAAGGGATATTCGGAAAGCTCAGTATTCGTGTATCTCTTTCAGTTGTGTTTTGTATTAATTTTCCGCTGCATTGTAAATTTAATTCTCTGATATTTATCACATGTGTAATATTTATTCATACTCTGTCATATTCTTGTAATCTGATGAAATTATTGTGATAAGCAATGAAATGTTCTTCTGTTTGTGTTCTGGTTCGTCATGTTCTTAAAGTAATCCGCCTTCTTGTTCGGTTTTGGCTGGCCGGGAAGTTCGGGTCCCTACATTTGGTATCAGAGCTTTGGTTTACAGAGCTCAAGAACAGGACACATTAGAACCAAATGAAAGAATTCCTCATAGATTGGATTAGTAATATCCAATAAGAATGACTCGTTAGAGATAGGATCAGTGGCATCCTAGAACGAGTGTGAAGATTATATTTTTAAAAGAGGAATGAAAACAAATTTTGTTTTGAAAATTTAAACTTTATTATTCGTATTTGAATATTTATTTTATAATTGATTTGGACAATTTAGTATAGGGAGATTTTGAGTATAGGCCTGACGGGGCATATATTCGAAGCCTCAGATACTAGATAGATATAGAATCACAATCTAGTCACCCGGAGATGATACTGATGATAGCATGTGCATCATTAGTGTTTGTGTTCGAGTTTCGAAAGTGGTATATCTATATATTTCCAATCGGCTGGTGTGAGAACCAAAACTAGATAGGATATATTGTTGTGAATTGGCATCAAAAACATGATTTTCTATATATATATATATATATCAAAATTATGAATTTGAAATGTTAATCAACTAATTGATTGCTGGTTGTGTTGTTTGATTATTGGTTTGGTTAATTCAAATTTTGAACCATTAAGCCAAATTGTGTCAAATATTGAGCTGGATTGAAATTTTGGTAGAGTTTCCTATATATGCATGCATATACATTGAACAGGTAAATGGATTTGCTGTTGAGTAAAGAATTTACTTGTATGCCCGACAAATAGGTAAGCCTTAATGAGTTGGCTGTGCAATTTTATTATTAGATAAGCTCCTGTGAATGCAATTGGATGCGGAGTGATGGTTGTTCTGTATGAGATTATAAACGTCGCCATAGGATAGTAACAATTAATTTTGAACTACACTACATGGCATACTACGAGAAGATTACATACTCTATCGTATACCACACAAGCACTTAGAGCTTATGTGACGAGGTTGAAGGTTTACCATACAAGCGAGAGGCTTGTATGGCGATGACTATATTTCAGGTTGAACCGAAAACTGATATGGACTATATAAAATGTAATTGTAAATTGCTAGATTAATAAAAACCCCACATGGGTCTGGAGTTGACAATAATCACGTCTCTCTAGTCATTAAGGCACAAAAACTATTTATAGGGTGATGAGAATTTATTCTCTGGAGTTATGATCTATACACACTCCCCTGTGGACACAAGAATATAACACTAAAAATATGTGTATGCTTTTTAGGATTTATTGAGTGCCTAATACGACCCAATAAATTTCCAAACCCCTTCCCGTACAAAGGAGGTTATGGCGAAATTTTTCGAAAATTTAGGGTGTTAGCCAAATTTTTGAAGAATTAGAAAATTCTTAAAAACTGAAAAGTTGAAGAATGAAAGTTGAGTTGGTTTGTTAAACAACTTTAACCTCCGTTCCTTTTCGAGGACGAAAAGATTTTAAGTGGAGGAGAATGTAACAACCCAGAAAATCAGAACCAATTTAAAATTTTTATTCTGGTTATTTAATGTATTTTGAATATTTAAATGAATTATTTTAAATAATAAAGACATAAAATTTATTTTCAACGAAGTTAAAACGAATAAATTTATTTTAATTATAATTCGAGCCTGATATGGTGCGGTAGTTCGAAAATTCGATTTCAAATTTCAAATGAATATACAGAATTCATTATAAGTCAGAATTGGACGAAACAAGAAATATTTGAATCTGATGAACCATATCTTTCTAACGGATGTAAGAAACTGAGATTTCTCTTTAGAAGTAGAAAGACATGTCCAGTTTAAAATTTAGAAAAGTCGCTGTGGAATTTATATATATTTTAATACATATACGGCCCTTCAAAATAGCCATTTTGCAAACGACCTCCGTTTTCGACGAAATCACTTTTTTTGGATCTGAGATGTCAAATTATTACTAGATTCCAAAATCCATAATTTTTGGGATTAATATGTGAGCATGGCAAAAGAAAATGTCTTTTAATAGTTTCAGTCAATTTGGATCGAGCAGAAAATGGCCATTTTTCAAACGGTCTTCAAATTCGACGAAATTAGTTTTGTTAGGACCGTATCGTCAATACGAAGCTAGAAATATATTTTTTGGAATTTTTAGAGTAAGTGTGTGGCCCCGACAAATTAAAATGTGTGTTTGGATTTAAAATATATTGATTTATATTTAAATTTAATAAAAACTGATCGTAATAGCCGAATTGGCTTACGAAACATATCCCGTTGTGTTTAGAATGGGGGTAATTAGATAAGGGAGATAGTCATCGGGTCTCGCTTGGCGTTCGTACACGAAATCACATTTTTGGAGAAAATAATATATATATATATATATATCTACCCTTACCCCCTTTCCTCTCTCATTTGGTCAACGGGCAGTAAAAGAAAAAAACGTCAAAATCAAAATCGAGGCTCCCCCCACGTCGACGGCCGCCGCCTCCACCCCAATCGTCGTGCCACCTGGCCTCACGCCCTCTCTTCTGATCCTTCCCCTCCGACGTGCCTCTCCCCTCTTCGATTTGAAGACTGCCGCACCCCCCCAAGCCCTGGCGCCGCCTGAAACCCTCGCTGTCCCGCCGCGCCTCTGGCCGGACCCCCCAACCTCCAGTGCAACAACGAACCCCCCCTCTCAGTAACAGCAAAACCCCCTTCCTATCTAGTCCCGGAGGCCTGAGCCACGAGCAACGGCGGTATTCCTCGACGAAGACCAGACTAGTTCAAAACGATAAGGGAAGGTGAGTTTTTATTTATTTAAAAGTTGATTTTATAATTTATAAAATATTATTTAAAATCAGTTTTGCTAATTTATAAAGTATTATTTAAAAATCAGTTTTTCTATTTTAGGAAGTACATGAAAAAGATAATATTTTTATCATGAACAAGATTATATTTTTATCATGAATGAGAATATATTTTTATAATGAAAAGATTTGAATTCTAGTAACGAAAAAGATTAGATTTTTTATTTGAAAGAGATTAGATTTTTGATATGAAAAGACTTGATTTTTAATAAGGAAAAAGATTTGGTTTTTAACAACAAAAGATTTGACTTTTAATTCATGAAGGATACGATTTTTAGTATATAAAAATATGATTTTTAGCATACGAAAAGATTTGATTTTTATAATATATAAAGATTCGATTTTTATAATAAAAAAGATTAGATTTTTATTATATGAAAAGGTTAGATTTTTATAATATGAAAAGTTTATATTTTTATAATAGAAAAGTTTATATTTTCTAATACGAAAAGTTTAGATTTTTAATCATACAAAGATAAGATCTTTAGCTATTAAAAGCATCGATTTTTAGTTATGTAAAATACGTTTTTGTAGTGGATAAAAATATAATTTTTATCGTATGAATCAATTTGATTTTTAGTTAGATAAAAATTCGATTTTTGGTTATGTAAAAAAATGATTTTTATATATACGGTAGAGATATAAAAATGGGATTTTTAAATTATATATATAACATAGTAAAAATATGATTTTAATACATATAGGAAATTTTAAAGATGCGATTTTTAAATATATGAACATCATATTTAAAATGTGATTTTTAATATGAACAGCGTGAAAATGAAGTTGGGATTTCGGGCAAATCCAGACTGGTTGGAAATTCGAAAAACAAAATGGAGGAGTGGAAACAAAAGGTGAGAACTCCTCACTATAATTTTCTTTATACAGTTATTTATTATGCAACTGCATATAGGAACTGTTCTACATCGTCCACAGACCATGAACGACTTGTTTGGTTGTTTGTGTTGATCGATGTATTTGTTTGGATATTGGTTTGGGGTGTGAAACGATTTGAAATAACATGGTTTGTGTATGACGTGCGCCATTATTAGGCAAGGCGTAAGGCTAGACCTTATCCCGTTTCTAATATCGCGTCGTTATGCCGCCAAAATTTTTTAAAATATATTAGAACAATAAAAATAACATTTTTATTAGACAAATGAACCGAATAGAATATTCATGTGTTGAATAAATATTTTATCATTAAAAATATAATTTTGAACGTGCATATGAATAAAATAAATGTTCGTTTACAAATCAGACGATTTGTTTATGTACATTTATTTGACTGATATGGATTGGGACGATAAATTTTACACGTCGCCCAACTACATAAATAATATTCTGTGTTTGTGGATTGAAACCCCACACGGGTGTTGGGATTATATTTGACGTACACTAATCCCAACTGTTTAGTGGTATGTCAATCGTTAGGTTGACAGACTGCTGTAAGCATCAAATATTTATATTTAATGCCTATACAGTGTAGAATGCACTTTGGATGATGGTTGATTGTTTATCGTTGTTGTTGTTGTATACATGTGCTGTATGAAATCCATATGAATCACATTATATGGTAATTGACTATGTCTGATTCCATTTCAGAAGGAAGGAATATTTTAAAATAAAGAATATTTTAAAATAACGATTACTTTAAAATAATATTCAGTAAAAGATCAAAATCTAATTTTGATGTCCGATTTGGGATGGACACGATTATATTTAAATATATAAAGCCGTGTTAATTAGATTAACGCCATTTTGACGTGAACGATATTTATATCGATTTTATTCATTTTTATAATCAATATCTAAAATTTCAAAATCTAATGTTTGAAAATATTATCATTTATATTATAATGATGTAGAATATTCAATTTAGATTTAGAATTGAATATGAAGTTGAAACCGTTTGTAAAACGAATTTAAAACGATTTATAACATAAGTTTTGAATGGAAATCGATGAAATATATATTATATATATTAATGGCCTGAATAGAACGCGCCGTGCCACGAAATTTCGCGAATTTCGGCCATTGATTTCGAATTGACATTACGAGAGACCTAACCGTCGGATTCTCCTAAAACTAGAACCGTTGGGTTCGTGTCGAAAACAAATATTAGAGATTTGAAATCTAACGGTTGGATTTGGAATTGTGTCCAAATCAATTTTGGAAAAGGTCGTTGTAAGTGCAGTTCGACGACCGTTTATGAAAATCGACTGTATGGGCCTTGATAAAATTACTAAAAATATTAATAATTTGTGTAAAATCATAATAAATGATTGGGAAAGAATTGGGACGAAAAATTACACGTTCGTAAAGATACGATGATTAGTCGAAGATTAAGACGGTGGTTGAAGACCGGAGGTCTTCACATCATTTGGATGACTACTGATGTCTTGATTGGGCCGTACACCCAAGACGAGGTAATCAGTTGTGATCGTCCAGACATACTTGGAGATCGACGGATATGCGAGGGCCACTCTCCTGTATTGGACATATGAGATAAGGAATAACGTGCCTACGGTTTCATTCAGACCCAGAACGAACTTGTAAATGGACTGTGTGTCTGACATTGGATTTCATTCTGTTCGATTGATAGACACCAGTTGCATAGCGTGAATTGCCTGTGTGGCAAGCTGAGATGCAAATGATCAAGACTTCTGTTGAAAAGCAGAGTCTTGTTGTTGAGGATCAAAGCACGACTTTAATATAGCATAACTTTGTGTAGCGTTAATTCGCGAGCCTCACACCCCGGTGTGAACCAGAAACGGGAGAGGACATGAGGGAGGACATGTGTTTCCTTCTAGCTAGGAGTAGTGTCAGGAGTTTACAAGCCCTGACAAATTTGACTCATGTGGTTGTTGGAATGCGAGGCACCTCAGTTATTTCGGTCTCTACAGAGCTGATGGATGGTCTTTATACAAACCAGATTTACACCCTATAGGATAGGGAAACACATTGTTCAGGCATTTTAATCCACTCCGTGTTGACCGGCCCTGACGATCCAAGGACCCACCCGAGTCTCGGTCCTGAGGGGCGGGCTAGAGCATCTCGAAGTGGTAAGGATGATCCCTTGCCTTGGTTCACGAGGGAAATCGAACTTACAGTACGACATCGTGCGGTTTTAATTGTAGAACTAGTATGGCGACATGATATATGGTACCCATGTCATCTATGATTGATACATTTATATTTGAAGTTGTTTTATAACAAAAGACTAAATTGAGTGTATGCTATTATAAGGGAAAACCCTATCCTATGGCTTGCGTTTCATTGTGTGATGGGACTTGGGTCTTATAATAGCTTCATTGTTCTTTATTTAGCATTGCGCTGTTTGTTTTATGCACTAGTATTCTTGGGAGGAAATCCGCTCCGTGTTATACGGCGTGGTCCCTTGATTTACCTAACTATAAAAATAAAGATTAATAACTGTTTTAGTTTTCACACCCATCATATGACTGACCTGGAGTTTATTATTTTAATCTAAACTCTGGGTGCCCCTATTTTCCACACGAGCAGCTAGTAGTTGGGTTTTTGCAGATTTATATTCACAGGATCCTGGTTTACAGCTGAAGGGATATTCGGAAAGCTCTATATCCGTGTATTTCTTTCAGTTGTGTTTTGTATTAATTTTCCTCTGCATTGTAAATTTAATTCTCTGGTATTTATTGCATGTGTAATATTTATTCATACTCTGTTATATTCTTGTAATCTAATGAAATTGTTGTAATAAGCAATGAAATGTTCTTCTGTTTGTGTTTTGATTCGTCGTGTTCTCAAAGTAATCCGCCTTCTTGTTTGGTTTTAGGCCGACCGGGAAGTTCGGGTCCAGATGGAAATATATATATATATATACACACGATGTGAATGAATTATATATATACGATGTGATTGAATTATATATATACGTGACGTGAATAGAGTATATATATAAGATGTGAATATATATATATATGTGTATGCGATGTGAAAAAAATTTGTTCACTAAAAATGTTATTTATAGCTCATATATGCGATATATAAAATGGTCATGTACTGAAATAATTATTGGATTATTAAAAATATAATTTTTAATATATGCATGCACTGTATAAAATTGTCATGTATAAGAATATTCAATTTTGACTTAGAATTGAAATGAAGTTGAAATTGTTTTTGAAACGAATTTAAAACGATTTATAAAATACGTTTTAAATGGGAATCGACGAAATATATATATTATATATATTAAATGGCCTGAATAGAACGTGCCGTGCAGCGACCGTTCGCGAATATCGACCATTGACTTCGAATTGACATTACGGGAGATCCGACCATCGGATTCTCCTAAAACCAAAAACGTTGGGTTTGTATTGAAAAGAGGTTTCCAACGAATATAAGAGATTTGAAATCTAATGGTTGGAATTGGAAATATGTCCAAATCAAATTTGGAAAAGGTCGTTGTAAGTGCAGTTCGGTGGCCTTTATTGGAAACCAACTGTAAGGGCCTTAATAAAATTATTAAAAATATCGATAATTTTTTTAAAATCATAATGAATGATATGGAAAGAATTTGGATGAAAAATTCCACATTTGTGAAAATAAAAATATATTTTTATCAAATTGAACTAGTTATTAACTAGATTAATAATCCAATAATTTTCAAATAAATAAATTGGATTTGGAAAGTGTTTTAATATAACCAGAAATTTCCAATATATAAATTGGAATGGATGAGTAGAAATATCTTCAGAATATATCGATATTGGATTCCGTGATTATGCGGATATTGTTGTGGGAATTTTGAAGATATTGATATCGTTATTCCAATACGATATCCGTTAGTTTCAGAATTTGATACTGAATATAAGCTGATATAATTTTTATTTTGAGCCTTATATTTAATATTGAATTGGATTTTGGGTTTGTCGTGAACTATGTTTAAATGACATTAGTTCTTTAACCCGAGTAAAAGCAGGATTAATTTCCAGAAAGTTGAACAATCAATAAGAAATGATTTTCGGGATTAAAATTAATTAGAGTTTGAATAAATCTTTAATTAGATTGTGAATGTATAGATGGTAATTAAATTATCAAAACATGAAATGTGATTGAACCAAATTTACATGGTTGTTGATATTCATTGTGACTAATTGATTGTTTGGATTGTGCTCGACCATTTTATGAGCCAGACATGCTTTTACATTTAGCATTGGGTTGGGCAGAAATATTTGTATGCTAACGCCCTATGAAACACTTCACGATTTGACTATAAGGTGTTGGGCGATGTTAAGTTCATTTCAAATTTAATGAATGATTTTGAAATGATATTTTTCTTGAGCGAAAAGAAATGTATTCCCAATTTTGGACAGGTAATGTTTTGTAAAGATGTTTATTAAACAGAAAGGATTTCAAGGGCTAAAACCAGATGATTTCGAAATGATTTGGAAGTGTAGTATGGTTTTACATTGTAGCTCATCACATATTCGATTAGTTGCTATTAATGATGTATCTGTTTGGTGGCGGAGAATTTATTCTCTTGCTTAACACCCTTCTTCGAGACGTACGAGCTCAAAGGTTATGTAATTAATAGTGACTGATCATATGTGTGAATTACTTATGTGAAGTACTATAGTTTGAAAGTACTTGTGATTATTATGTTGTGAAATGATTCTTTTCAGTTCGAGATATAAAATGATTTAGCAAGTATGTTGCTAAAGATTGGGTGACCCGAAAGCGATTAAAAGTATGGGCTTGATCTAGTGCCTTAGGGTTGAGTAGTCAGAGTGTAGCCTGCTCCATGCGTGGGAGGTGCACACATACACACACACACACACACATATATATATATATATATATATATCGAGTTGGAGGGGCGCTTAATGCCTTGTCTGAGGGAAGATTCCTGATATTTGGTTGCATACTTGTTTGTATGTATTGTTATGTTTTGGAATTCATATTTCCAAACGATTTGGTCTGAGATCCCGAAGTGAATTTTGCTTTGATATAAAAGTTAGATGTGTATTTCAAATGATTTGAAATAGAAATCAGGAAATGAAGTCCAAAGGAATAATTTCTGTAAATTGAATTGGATTTGGAAAATCTAAGTGTGGTGATTAATCTAAATGGGTAGATTGGGATATTTCATGTTGATTGATGTATAGTAGATCCATATCTCTATTATTGATTGTTGTTTATATATGGGCATTCATAGGGGTATACCCGTTCCGCGTTAGCGGCGTGGTCCTGTGATTTGCCTTATCATTTATATAAGTTAATATTAACTGTAGAGTTTCTCACACCAGTCCCATGACTGACTCATAGTTTGTTTTTCCCTTGCAAACTCGGGTGCCTCTATTTTCCACATACGCAGTCGAGTGGTTTGTTTGGCAGATTATTTCATTTAGCAGGATTCTGAATCAAAGCGAAAAACTGTGTCCAGAGTATTGATGGTCTTTCGCTGCGTTATTTTATTTGTTACTGCTGCATTGTACTAAATTTATTGTAAATTTATCTTCCGCTGTAATATTTATTCATACTGTGATATTTTGTACTCTGATGTAACATTATTATGATGTTTATAAAAGTCTTCTGTTATTTGTTCTAATGTGTCGTATGCCCAGAGTTAGCGTATGCAGATTTTGAATGGTATTGGTCGGTTTAGCAATCGATTACGATATCCGATATCGTTACATATGGTATTAGAGTTTTGATTAACTCAAATCTTTGGGATGCAACTCGTTAGAACAAAATAAAAGACCCATCAGAGGTAGGATTAGTAATATCCTATAAGAATACTCATTATAGATCGGAACAATAGTATCCTTGAATGAGGAACTTGTTAGAGATGGGGTTGGAAATGCCCTAGACTGAGTTGAGAGTGCAAGTTTATAATTAACATATTTGTGATTATATATGTAATTAGAAAATATGATTTTGTATATATATAAAAGTTATGTGTTTGAAATGATAATCAACAAATTGATTACTGGTTGTGTTGCTTGGTTATTAGTTTGATTAATAAAAATATTGGAATGATAATTAATCTAACCAATAAGGGAATAAAAGGGTAACCTTATGCAAGTTGAATCAAATATTGTACTGAGTTGGAAATTGTTTAGAAATGCATACACGTATATATACACATTGTTGAACAGGTTATGGATAAATTGCTAAGAAGAGAAATAAAATATTATGCCCGATAAATAGGTACGTGTTTATTAGTTTTCTTTTTATTCTTTTAAAAAGTTTATGAGCCTAAGGCTGACCGCTTGGTATTTTCTTTTTCTTTTAAAGAGTTTATGAGCCTAAGGCTGGCCACTAGGCAGTTTCTTTTTCTTTTAAAGATTTATGAGCCTAAGGCTGGCCGCTTGGCATTTTCTTTTTCCTTTGATTGGTGAGGTTCCTATGAGGCAAGTTATGGTTTTAAATGTCTCCCCGTACATAGGAGGTTATGGTGAAATTTTTCAAAAATTTATGGTGTTAGCCAAATTTTTGAAGAATTGGAAAATTCTTAGAAACTGAAAAGTTGAAGAACGAACGCCAGAATGAAAGTTGAGTTGATTAGTTAAACAACTTTCAGCTCCTTTCCTTTTCGAGGACGGAAAGATTTTAAGTGGGGGAGATTGTAACAATCCAGAAAATCGGAACCAATTCAAATGTTTTATTTCAGCAATTTAAATGAATTTTGAATATTTAAAATGAATTATTTTAAATAATAACAAAGAAAAATTTATTTTCGATGAAGTTAGAACGAATAAATTTATTTTAATTATAAAACGAGCCTGAAATGGCGCGGTAGTTTGAAAATTCAATTTCAAATTTCAAATGAATATATAGAATTCATTATAAGTCAGAATTGGACGAAACAAGAAATATTTAGATCTGTTTAATGGTATCTTTCTAACGGATGTAAGAAACAGAGGTTTCACTTTATAAATTATAAGTTACATCCAGTTTAAAATGCAGAAAAGTCAATGTGGAATTTAATTTTTTTTAATATATATAAAGCCCTTAAAAATAGCCATTTTGCAAATGATCTCCGTTTTTGATGAAACCACTTCTTTTGGATCCGGAATGTCAATGCTAGATTCCAGTTTTCATAATTTTTGGAATCAATATGTGAGCGTGGCAAAAAAAAACGTGTTTGGTTAATTTCCGTCAATTTGGATCGACCAGAAAATGGCCATTTATCAAACGGTCTCTAAATTCACGAAATTAGTTTTGTTAGGAATATATTGTTAAAACATAGCCAGATTTATTTTTCTGGAATTTTTGGAGTTAGTATGTGGCGCCAGTAAATTAAAATGTATGTTCAAATCTAAAATTGAATGTTTTATATTTTAATTTGAAGAGTAACTAACTGAAATAGTCGAATGGGCTTTTGAAACATATTCCATTGTGTTCGGAATGGGGGTATTTAGCTGGGGCGACTGTCATTTGGTTTGATTCGGTGTTTGAAAGCAAAAATTTCATTACGAAGGAATATAAAGAATTAAATAATATTAAAATAAATAAATATAAATATATATATATATATATAAATTATTTCAAAACCCTAATACTATCTCTCACAATCAAAATCCGCGCCACTTCAGAAAAAGGAAAACCGGCGGCTCCCTTCTTCAAACCTTCCCCCGCTTCTATCAAATAATCCACGCAATGGATTCAAAAGTTGCAACATGAAAATTCTTCTACAACTCGAGATCTCTAATCCCAACGGCTGAGATCATGAATTACAACTTAAGGAGGTCGGGATTTCGCTGAAACAACGTGGACATTGGAATGGATTTTGGGAGGCGTGGGGCGCTCGAGTTCATGGCATTTGAGGGCGTTGATAGTCGCCATCCTGGTGGTCATCGTGGCGGCCTCCGATCAGTGGCGACTGGCTTCTGGTGATGCGCGCAGGTGGTCAGATAGATGGAGCGTGTGTGATGTTTTACCGGCCTGGAATATTGAAGAACGATGGGAAACCAATGAGGAAGAAAGAACGTAGTGCTGAGTGTAATTAATTCATTAGTGATGGTAATTAGGAAATTATTAAATAATTAAGTTATTTTAATTTATGTTAAAATCTAAAATTGTTGTAACTTTCACAAATGAAAACAGAATCGTGTAAGATGACTTGCGTTGGAATCATCTTGAGGAATAGTTCGCTGTGAAACCAATTTGATCAGATTCGAAGTTAGTTACAGATCATGGTTAAATTAAATGTTCGGTTTAATTTAACAGAAATAAATCGTCAATAAAAGACTGATGGAGTGGAATCCAATGTGAGAATTTCTCACTATAATTTTTTGTACAGTTATTTAATTTATTTTATAACTGCATATATGAACTGCTCCCTGTCATCCACAGACCATGGATAATTTATTTGATTGTATTGTGATTGTGATGTGAAATGAAAATAAATAAATATATATATGAGATAAAAAAAATATGAGAGGAGAATAAAATATATATATATGGAATGGAAAATAAATATATATATGTGATGTGTATAATATATATATGGAAATGAAAATAAAAATATATATATGAGATAGAAATATATATATATATATATACGATGTGAATGAATTATATATATACGTTATCTGAATAAAAAATATATATATATATATGAGATAAAAAAAATATATATATATGAGACGAGAATAAAATATATATATATGGAATGAAAAATAAAAATATATACATATATATATGTGATGTGTATAATATATATATATATGGAAATGAAAATATATATATATATATATGATATAGAAATATATTTATATATACACACGATGTGAATGAATTATATATAAATGATGTAAATAAAAAATATATATAAGATAAAAATATATATATGAGACGAGAATAATATATATATATGGAATCAAAATAAAAATATATATGTGTGTTATGTGTATAATATATGTATGGAAATGAAAATAAAAATATATATATGAGATAGAAATATATATATATATATATATATATACATGTGAATGAATTATATATATACGATGTGAGTGAATTATATATATACGTGATGTGAATAAAATATATATGAGATGTGAAT
Organism: Allium sativum; assembly: GCA_030737875.1. Taxonomy (NCBI): domain Eukaryota; kingdom Viridiplantae; phylum Streptophyta; class Magnoliopsida; order Asparagales; family Amaryllidaceae; genus Allium; species Allium sativum. The sequence goes on from CM060927.1 coordinate 158,205,697, forward strand.
ATATATATATATATATATATGCGATGTGAAAAATATTTGTTCGCTAAAATTATTATTTTTAGCTTATATATGCAATATATAAAATGGTGACGTATTGGAATAATTATTTGATTGTTAAAAATATAATTTTTAACATATACACGCACTGTATAAAATTGTCATGTATAGGAATATTCAATTTTGACTTAGAATTGAAATGAAGTTGAAATCGTTTTTGAAACAAATTTAAAACGATTTATAAAATACGTTTTAAATGGAAATCGACGAAATATATATAATATATATATTATATATATTAAATGGCCTGAATAGAACGCGCCGCGCAACGACCATTCGCGAATTTCGATCACTGACTTCGAATTGACATTACGGGAGATCGGCCATCGAATTCTCCTAAAACCAGAACCATTGGGTTCGTATTGAAAAGAGATTTCCAACAATTATAAGAGATTTGAAATCTAATGGCTGGATTTGGAAATATGTCCAAATCAAATTTGGAAAAGGTCGTTGTAAGTGCAGTTCGGTGGCCGTTATTGGAAACCGACTGTTAGGGCCTTAATAAAAGTATTAAAAATATCAATAATTTGTGTAAAATAATAATAAATGATATGGAAAGAATTTGGATGAAAAATTCCACATTTGTGAAAATAAAATTATATTTTTATCAAATTGAACTAGTTATTAACTAATAATCCAGTAATTTTTAAATAAATAAATTGGATTTTGAAAGGGTTTTAATATAACCGAAATTTCTAATATATAAATTGGAATAGATCTGAGTAGAAATAATCTTTGGAATAGTTGGATATTGGATTCTGTGATTATACGGATGTTGTTGTAGGAATTTGGAAGATATTGATATCGTTATTCCAATATGATATCTGTTGGTTTCAGATTTTGATATTGAATATAAGCCAATATAATTTCTATTCTAAGCCTTATATTTAATATCGAATTGGATTGTGGGTTTGTCGTTAACTGTGTTTAAATGACATTAGTTCTTTAACCAGAGTAAAAGTAGGATTAATTTCCAGAAAGTTGAACAATCAATAAGAAATGATTTTCGAGATCAAAATTAATTGGAGTTTGAATAAATCTTTAATCAGATTATGAGTGTATAGATGGTAATTAAATTACCAAAACACGAAATGTGATCGAACCAAATTTACTTGGTTGTTGATATTCATTGTGATTGATTGATTGCTTGGATTGTGCTCAACCAGTTTATGAGCTAGACATGCTTTTACATTTAGCATTAGGTTGGGTAGAAATATTTGTGTGCCAACGCTTTGTGAAACACTTAACTTTGACTACAAGGTGTTGAGAGATGTTGAGTTCATTTCAAATTTAATGAATGATTTTGAAATGATATTTTTCTTAAGTGAAAAGAAATGTTTCCCGATTTTGGATAGGGAATGTTTTATAAAAATGTTTTATAAAACAGAAATGATTTCAAGGGCAAAAACCCGATGATTTCGAAATGATTTGGAACTGTATTATGGTTTTACATTGTAGTTCATCACATGTTCGATTAGTTGCTATTAATGATGTATCTGTTTGGTGGCGGAGAATTTATTCTCTTGCTTAACACCCTTCTTTGAGACGTACGAGCTCAAAGGTTATGCGATTAATTGTGACTGATCATATGTGTGAATTACTGATGTGAAGTACTATAGTTTGAAAGTACTTATGATTATTATGTTGTTAAATGATTCTCCCTACTTCGGGATATAAAATGATTTAGCAAGTATGTTGCTAAAGATCGGATGACTCGAGAGCGATTAAAAGTCTGAGCGAGATCCAGTGCCTTCGGTTGAGTAGTCAGCAGTGTAGCCTGCTCCATGTGTGGGAGGTGCACACACACACAGATATATATATATATATATATCGAGTTGGAGGGGCACTTACTGCCTTGTTTGAGGGAAGATTCCTGATATTTGGTTGCATACTTGTTTGTATGTATTGTTATGTTTTGGAATTCATATTTCTAAACGATTTGGTTTGAGATCCCGAAGTGAAATCTACTTTGATATAAAAGTTAGATATGTATTTCAAATGATTTGAAATAGAACTCGGGAAATGAAGTCCAAAGGAATAATTTCTGTAATTGAAATGGATTTGGAAAATCTAAGTGTGGTGATTAATCTAAATGGGGAGATTGGGATATTGCACGTTGATTGATGCATAGTAGATCCATATCTCTATTACTAATTGTTGTTTATACACTGGCATTCATGGGGGTAAACACATTCCGCGTTAGCGGCATGGTCCTGTGATTTTCCTTATCATTTATATAAGTTAGTTTTAACTGTAGAGTTGCTCACATCAGTCCCATAACTGACTCGTAGTTTGCTTTTCCCTCGCAAACATGGTTGCCTCTATTTTCCACATGGGCAGTCGAGTGGTTTGTTTTACAGATTATTTCATTTAGCATGATTCTGAATCAAAGCGAAAAACTGTGTCCAGAGTATTGATGGTCTTTCGCTGTGTTATTTTATTTGTTTTTGCTGCATTGTACTAAATTTATTGTAAATTTATCATCCGCTGTAATATTTATTCATACTGTGATATTTTGTACTCTGATGTAACATTATTATGATGATTATAAAAGTCTTCTGTTATTTGTTCTGGTGTGTCGTATGCCCAGAGTTAGTGTATGCGGATTTTGAACGGTCTTGGTCGGTTTAGCGATCGATTAGGTCTAAGCAAAATCCGTATCGTTACAGGACTTGAGTCTTATAATAGCTTCATGTTTCAAAAAGCATGGATTTCAAAACCTTTGAATCTTGGTTGATGTTTGTATAATATGGGTTAGGCTTGTTATCTAGTTCTTAGTTTTTAAACTGGTTAATCCAAGCCTGCCTGAGTGTTTGACGCTCGGGTCAGATCCAAGTGTGTGTTTCAGGTAAAATAGGTTAATGAGCAGTTTCAGTAGATTTCGAGAAGTTGGAGTTCTCCGTCAGATGGCAAGATGTACTATACTATCTATACTTGAATATATATGAATTGACAATGTAAGAATGTGTTTTTTTATGATGTAAAAGTTTCCTCTATGAAGTAATATATTGATTGTTATTTTTTGCTTCTATTCCGTTGTGTTCTCTCTGATAAAAATCCTGATGAATCAAGTTTGCGACAATTGATTTTGTGGTATACGTACACTGTTGATGTTGTAAGTATCGACTATCGAAGGTCGAAAATTTGGTTTATCGTAGGACCTTCCAAGGATGCTTGCTTTTCAAACCAGACTTGTGTGGTTTATGGTCGGTTCAAAGGGCGGGGATCTTTGGATCGTCTCATCCTGGATTGATGCCTTCAGATCGAATGAATAAGCATAAGAAGGGACTTCGGATCGAAAAATGTACATACAACATACCCTAAATCGGTGGAGGCTCAGTTCGAAGAAGATAGTGATGTAATTCAGCTTTAGATCGAATGGAAACATGGGATGCTAGGTTCGAATGACATATAAGAAATTGCTTAGAAATATACGAACTCTGGGTCGAACAAAAACTGAGTCGAAAATATCGATCCAAGGCTTATTCGATTTGGACAAAATGTTAACTCTGTAGACACTACAACTGCAATTACAATACTCCCACAACCTCCAAGAGCACCGAAAAGCATATACATGTCCACAATCGAACCCATTAGCCTCAATCTGACCCAATAAGTACCTGAAGTTGTGTTGTAACCACTATGTAACTACCTCCACTACTCTCGGAAGTTCCTAAATCAAAGACCATGTTCCCCGCTTGATCCGATCTCAGGAAAAGCCTATAAATACGTCACCATGGGAAACATGAGAGAGACTATTGGCACTCAAACTTTCCCTCGTATTCTACAGAAATATTCCAACCGAGTTTTCTCTTCACTTCTCCATCATAACCAGAGATTTGGCATTGTAATTTGAGTGTTAGAGGATCACAAAGATTGTAATTGTAATCTCTTATTGAATTAACTGATTACAAAGTAGACTTAGGCTCCTTAACGCCGAACCACTATAATTGTTTGTGATTGTTGTCTTCCCACATTTTTATTTCTATTTCTTCACTTTTTTCTCCATGAAATCTGTACTCTTTGGTGTTTGTGCCATTTTTTGGTTAAATTGTTTCACTTAGGACTATTATTGTAATGGCTACCATTACCATTTCGTAAATAGTGTTACCGTACAATTTTTGCTGATAAGTTGAAATTTCTTATCGTTACTGGTACTGGTCAGCTGGTATATCAAAGACTGGTATACCTGTAATTAAGGACGCACAAAGTATAGGTTGGGTTGGGTTAGACCAAATACTTTATCCGACCTACATAGGTATGAGTTTATGGTAGTTCAACCCGTATCTGACCCTATATGAGATTGGATATGGATTGGGTTAAAGTATGGGTTGGGTCGGGTTTAGTAGTGTTAGGTTGGGTTGCATGAATCAAATAAAAAATGAGAGTATATAGGAATTTTTTTTAAAACTAAATTAAAATGTTCAACATAATGTATCAAATTTTAGCTAGCATAATACATTTAAAATAACTGATTCATTATAAAACATATTTTATTAAAATTTCATTGTAAAACACAGCATATAAATTAGTTCACTATATAGTAGAACTAGTGTTTCATTTTAAAATACATTAAAATGTTCTTTAAAATATCATTTCCAGATTTATCTAGTTTGGAATGACATGAAATACCCTTTTTGCATATTTACTATAGAATACATAAACATTATTCTAGGATTAGACTATTCTAATTTTAAGTGGATTGATATTAAATTAGATTTTTAATATATGGTTGGGTTGGGTAAAAATTTGGTTAGGTAGAACAAAATGTCACACGCAAACCATATATAGTTTGATCTACAAATTGTAACTCATATACGAACCAAATTAGGAAGGGTTGGGTTTATAAAGGTTGGATTCGATTGGATATGGGTTGTGTGCAGCCATACCAGTAATATGATAACCGCTATACTGGTAATGATAAATTATCGTTTTTCCATCGAAGCAGGTTTGTTGACATGTTTTTTAAATTATAAATTATTTTATTAGACTATATGATGTGTTAGTTAATAAATGAAAAAGAAAAAAAATGATTACCGATTTCAACTAGAATACCGATTTAACTAGAATACCATTTTAACTAGAATACCAATTTCAATAAAAAAAATTGATTACCAATGAACTGGTAATGGTATGGTAATGGTAAATTTACCGTTACCATAATAGTTTCACTAACCAATGTCAATTGCATAAATACATGTTGTCTGTAGGTATTTAAAGTTTGCCCATCTATTTGTAGCTTAAACTTTTTGACACCTTGTATTAGCCTAGTCTGTATTACATTTTATAGCAAGTAATATATATACATATATATGATTCATTTTGTGATGTGTCTTAGACTTAATAAAACATGTGTATATATGCAATTGTACATGCATATATACATATTTTGTTGTAGCCATGCCCCCTTCCCTGTAGTTTCTTTGAACTATATTATCTTCATCTCTTGATGTGCAATTGTACACATTAATGTATGCTTAAATGCAAAATTCTTTTATATGAATAGTACTACGTATATTCACTTTGGTTTCGCATGTCCACGGCGTTGTCCTATTTTACTTACCTGTAGCGCGATATGATTTTGTCATTTGTTTTGAAATACTATAACATGGAAGTAGCCAAAATTTGCTACTTATAGAACTGTCAATGGATACTTTTGGATATGGATAGTGTTTTATCTATATCTGTATCCGAAATCATTTTCGAATATCTGTATCGGCAGATACTGAAATATATCGAATAATTATCCTATCTGCTTACGATTGATGAATCAAAAACATTAAAGAATTTTTTTAGTTTAACATAAATGTTTTTCAAACCATTAGTTATTAAATTGTTAATAATAAACAAATGTAGTGATAATAAATAGGTTCAAGCAATTAATATGCATTTTGTGCATATAATATAAACTTACAAATCAATAAAGCAATAAATAAATATATTTCATTGTACTAAAATACATATAACTATAACCGTAATTAAAAAACCAAACAAATATCTTTGTATACGCATTCACATCTATTTTTTGGATATCGGATATTTATCAGCTTTTCAGATATGGATGCAGACGGATTTCAGATTTTTCAAATATCTATTGATAGGCCTAGCTACTTGGTTTTGGTCCTTGGTGCATTTTTTTTAATTTTATTTTAGTTTATATTAAGCTATAATTATTTTAAATTATACTGCCCATGGTATTTGAATGCCTGACTCGGAGCACATGAAATTGTGGCACTTGATCGAGCCATTTACCCTTCTTTCTGATGAATTGTTGCGTTGTTCCTAAATTTTCTACCTCTTTCTTTTGTAACTTTCGATGCCTTATTTTGAGCCTTTTCTAAAAGTCTATTTTCTATAGCAAATGATTAATGTCAAGTCATACTACAGACCGATGAGTATTCATATGTATTTTTGTATGTGCTAATTTCATTGAATACTGACTGATTCCTGCTTATGTATTTACACATGTTTTCTAACTTGATTTCTAAGGAGTTTTGATCCAAAAACTAAGTTGAAATAATGTTACATAATTGATTTATTAAAATACAAATTATTTTTATACATAGTTATTCTCCATTATTAAGAGATTTTTTTAAGAATAATTTCCAAATAGTTTCGAACATCATTTTAAAACATCATATAATTATTTTCTATAAAAACAAAAAAATTGCACTCTTCGAGAGAATGGGGAAGCGAATTAAATGATTGTAAAATGTATGGTATGGGACACATTGGTTTATTATACTGGTTAATTCCATACTTGTTCAGCTGAAGCTATTTTTAGTCTGGAAACTGACTATCGTATAGTAAGCCGATAAGTGAGAACATGTGATATGGGATGCAGTGTTACCATATATTGGTTACTGTTTGAGAGTTAGTGGCACATTTTGTGGACCTTCGGGTTATTTGTGTTATGCTAATTTCTAGACCTTCAGGTCATTTGTATTTGTGTTAAACCTTTAGGCCATTTGTGCTATACCTTTAAGTCATTTGCGATAGGCGCCATATTAATGTTAGTAGTATTTGGCAGGCTTCAACCATTTGTTATATGCATGTGCTGTGTAGTTAAGAATCGCCTTTTGTGAAATGGATCCATCTTTTGTGTTATTTCTTGATTTCATCATTAGCTGATTTATAGAATTTGTGATATCCAAATATTTCACCATTTTGCGGAGTTTATCTAATAGAGCATATGGGCTAATTTGAGAGTTTACTATATCGTGATTCAATTTTTTGATTTAAAGTCCTAAGTAATTCTATGTTTTGCTATTTCTGTGGCTTCCATCATGTGATTTGTGATTTTGTAAACCTTAGCCATAGGTTATGGGTAACTCATATTAAAGGAAATATCTGTGTTTTGCATTCTTACATTACATTAATAACTTATATATTGATCCTATGCACCTATCTCATGGCCTATGTTATTCGTTTTCTAAGGAAAAGGAATTATATCTCATACGACGCTATATTTCATTTATTATGTTCTAACTGATTTGTTCCAGCTAGAATGACCTGTGTATTTTATAATCGATTCAGACCGAGTTATTTCAGGTTAATAGCTTGCGGTAGACTCTTGCTTTACTCTACTTCCACTTATGGATTTCCATACTTGAAGCCTGTACCTCAGTCATATAGTCGTGCATTCATGTCTTGTGTGTATTCACGTGTTGGGACATATTATATTTGTATCTGGTTTCTATAAACCATTCGTGTGTGTAACACATGTTATAGTGTATTTTCATTATATGTATATGTATTATATTCTATAATTTGTTATATGTATTTGTGCTTTTACTATATTCTAAATAGATCCTTAGCCACCGTAGTTTTATATTAAACATGGATTGAGTACGTCAATCCACATAAGATAAGAAAGAAAAAAAATATGTATATGTTAACACCAAATGTGCATCATCCAAATATAAAGAGGCAGAAGCTCCTAAGTCAGAAGAACAAAGGACTCTAGATAACAAAGCTGGAACCAAGTAGAGGGAGCCTTTGAGAGAGCCAAAGCGGCACCGAAAGCAATGACCAAAAATTGCAGAACCAGTTCCAAAAGACACAGAAAAGAGGGTCTTGAGAGAGCCAAACCGGTATCAATAGCTGAAAGGCTCATGACAAAACCAAATGTCGACATCTAATTGCAGTGAAAAAGGTACCAAAACAAGAAGGTAGGTTTATGATGATACCCCAAGAACCACCACCGAAATCAACGTGGACACAATGATCACCTAGTGGTGATTTCGGAATCAACACCTAAAGCAATCATCTGGAGGCGAATAATGGGAAATAATCGGAAGAAGATGATCCGATACTAGATTATGGAACTACAAAAGGAAAGCACGAGACCAGATTAGGCTATGACAAATGGTTATCGATACCAAAGTACTTGGTATCGATACTGTAACAAGGAAACAACTTTGAAGACATTATAAAGAATTTAGAAACCACACTATTGCAAGGATAAGAATGAAACCAAAATACAAGAAAGCAAGATTAGAGCATTAAGACGATACTGAAAGTAAACAGTGAAGAAAATCTAAGCATTAAAGCTAGGTTTCAGTATCAGAGGGAGAAGTGTTGTTCACAAAGAAAGGAAGAACTATGCCAAGAATCAAGGAAGCCTAAAGACCGACAGCATAATGGGGGAGCAAGTGAAAGGGATGTTGCTAACAATATTCTTGGTAGCGATACCAAGAGAAACACAAAGATTAGACATTAAAGCAACTCTTGAAGGCAAGTAGACACTTGATAGTTATTTCAAAAGTAGAAGCACCAAGGAAAAGAGAGTCTAGAGGAAAATAGTAGACACCCAGGAACGGGCACCGTAAGCCTCCAAGCCGGATTGACACCTGGAGTATTTGCTAGAAACCAAATACATAGTGAGATAGAGACAATTAAGCCGACATCAAATGCACATCCGACACAGGCACCAAAGTCTCAATAATCCAGTACCGGAAGCCGAAAGCAGAAGATGATAAAGCTAGTATTTGACACTAACACTAGGACTACCGCAATACGACACCGAAAGTCAAGAACAAAGGAGAGAAGATAGTGAAACCGGATGTAAAGCACATATAAAGATTTGGCACCAGAACCAAGATACGGAAGAGGGCTGAAAGGAATCAAATACACAACATAGCCCATGTTGAGATGCAGCAGTGGGTTGGGGCCTAAAATTCATATAAATAAGACCCCAGGGTCTCATTTATAGGGATTGGTTCATTTTTCTCAAATTCTTTACTTATTCTAGAGAGCTTAAAACCTATTTTTTAAAACAAATTGGGATTTCCCTTCTAAACTCCACCATGAGTAAAATCATCAAATCCCTTAAAGTGGACGTAGGTTCAGTCAGAACCAAACCACTATAAATTTTCGTGTTCTTACTATAGTTACACATTATACTATGTACTGCTATGTTTCTAGTTGCATACTATTATGCTTTCGGATTACCACGATACCCTTCTACGAGCTGTTTAGCTTTCTAACCTGCTTTGCGCTTAGGGAACCATTATCCCAAGGTAACTGTTAGTCCTTAAGCCTCGTAAGCATGATACACACCTCTTAAAGGAAGAGTAACTAATCTTCGGGCTTAAGACCTTGATATCTTGGAACTGATGAACTGAGTCAAGCATGTAGGAACTAAATAATCCATGAGTTCCCTTAGGTCCATAACCATATCCTTATTTTCAGTGTTGACAAAAATTATCATTAACATTTTGGCACTAGAAGGAGGGCTTGAACCTCCGATCCTTTGGGTAACCTTACTACATCCCTAGCAGTTCTATCCCGGGGTTTATTAGGTTTCGAAGAAGTAAGATCAAGGAAAAAGGGGTCTCGACAAGGACCTTTTGAACTGCAATTTTCTAATTAGAGTTTCATCGATCAAAGGGTTGTTTAACCTTAAACCTCCAATCATTCGTCCCATATCCGATTCCTTATTTTCTGTTCTGTCCTTACCCTATATTCCGCCGTAACGAAATACTCTTTGAATCAATTAAAGATGGTTAGACCACAAGAGAATTCAGAGTAAGGTTCCAATGCATCTTCCATTACTGAAACTAGCATACTATCGAGTGTCAACTTAGTAAATTTGAAAGCTGAAGAACCTCCGATTCCAGCGAAAGGGAAAGATGATGAACTGGAACATTATACTTGACTCTATAAATTGACGCTACAAGGAGATCGATTGAATATAATTCAGTCCAAAGAGCTTTGGAAATGGAATCCTATCAAACAGGTTTGAAATAAAGACACCTCCCATATTCAATAGCCGAGCTAGATCCACAAGTTAATTTAGTTTCTCAAAGATCCAATCAAACATCAAAAGAGATAAAAAAATGCAGAAGAAGATATAGCCCCATCATTCAAATCAAATGTTGTAGTAGTAGGCAAACCCCCAATTCTAACACAACCTCTAAACTTGAGTTCCGAAGATGAGAATGCCGAAAGGATCAAGGCCCTAGAACAACAACTACTTGAGATTAAGTGTTTACGGGAGAATACTCAATCACAAAAGATTGTGGAAAGACCGATTCTGTCAGATGTTTGTTACAGAGAAGGCCGATGTAACAAAGGTAAGGAACAGTCTGGGAGCTCAAATACTGAAGGATCTTGTTCCGGAAGGTCAAAATATGGAGACCTAGAAGCCTACTTCAGGAACATGTCTGAGAAGACCATCAAAAATATATTCGAATGTGAGAGGAAAAGAGCTTAGATGAACACATTAGCAATGATGAGAAAATGACACCCTTTACTCATGAAATCATGAAAGCAGTAATAGCACCATGTGTGAAAGCCCCATAAAGTGCCATGGAATTACCAATCCAGCAAAGTTAGAAATCTAGGTACCTTTAACCTTAACAAGAAAAGCAAGCAATGAATTGGAGTTACTGTACTTGGCAACATAGATTGTTGCTACTAAAAGATTTATCGAAGCAGAATTGGTCTGAAGGCCCTCAAAAATAGTACCCTATGAAGCAGAGTCAAGAGTAATGGCACCTCATGAGTTCAGTAGCCAAAATAAACCCTTATCGAATCTACAAAGCAGTCCATCTTTACAAAGGAGTAGCCATGTGACACCCCACATCCGTTAATGCACTCTTTATCAGAATGCGTTAAGTTTCGTGAATCATTGTAGGTAAACAGACACATAATTACACAAGACAGATATAAAACAGCAGTTGAAATATAATGCTTTATTTTCTAAGCGAAAATAACGTGGTCCAAAAATCTAGTTATAATATAAGTCTGAAATACTAAAAACCAATTACATCAAATTAAAATATCTACCTTGTACTAAAACCATCATAGTACATAAATATAAATCCATAGTGCCCAAAAGCATCCATAATAAGGTAGACAGGTAATCAAAGCGATACATCTAAAATAAGCAAATCAAATCCAACTCCCATAGAACAGGAGAGAGAGAGAGTCCTAATCAAGCTTGAGTATTCCTACCCTGAGAACCTGGGAGGGAAGGAAGAGAGGGAAAAGGAAACAAAATGGGTCAGACATAAAGTCTGGCGAGTCCAGTGACTTTTAGCATATGAAGAGATAAAAGAAACGAGATAGTAATAAACTAGATGAGAGAAAACAACAGTATATAACAGGTATAAACACGATGAACAGGGTGAATTATTCTTCTCAAATACTTTCTCTGCACCAATACCAGTATATCACATTAAGTGTTTTTCAACTACTTAGCATAAACATAATGATCCCAACATAGCATAAATGGTAGACTTAGGTGTACTTCTAGCAATGGGTTTTACCCCAAACAGAACAATAGGCACCTAAACAGAATATAACGGGTATTATCCCAAACAGAAATAACATGTACCTAAACAGAACTAGATGTACCCTAATTACAACTCCCGCGATCGGCTCCCTACCACGTAAATACTTTGTGCCGACCCCACAGTAGATTGTATTATTTCCTAAAGTGGCAACCACTAGAAGGACACAGATCTATTTACAGATGTTATGGCGTCTTATTTTCCTAGACATATCAGACTTATGCACTCACATGAACCCGTTGGAATGCACCATCAGAACACCGCATCCCAAATGAACCTCTTTTAATTGGTCTCAGTAAGCGTGCCCTGACCCCTACCTAGTGCGGGGTCCTCTTTTAATACCATAATAGGTTACTAACTAATATGCATCCCACAAAAAAAAATGACACAAGCACCCCTAGACTTGCATCCCAAATCAACTAGGATTTACACAGGTTATGTTTTTCACGGGTTAATAATGTCCCTAGAACCCCACTAGATTAACAAGTTTACTTAACCCCCAACAGATCAAACAGAATACATAGGTGACATACAGTTCCATTTACATGTTCCCTTAATCTTTGTATTAAGCCTACATGTTTCCATATTCATACATCCTATATTTCAGTTATATTGCATAGTACAAGTTATGCCCCAAACTTTAGTCATATTCATAGTACGGGTTATGCCCCCAAATTACCATTCCCAATTAAACCCAATTTCGCTCGTATGCATATTTCATTGATATCGGCCTAGGCTAGAAGGTATCCTGGATATAAAAATAAAAAGTAATGAGAGAGGAAGAAGAACAGAAATAGGCATAGAAATAGGCATATAGAAATAACTGAACAAAATAGGCGTATAGCAAATTTCATGTCATTATAGCAGATTTGTTTAAATATTAATCAACATCTTAACATGCATAAGTTTTAGATCTGGTTTATTAACATGTCAATATTACTTGTTAAATATTTATATCTAATAGCAACATGAACTCACAGAGATTGGATCAAAAGAACTGAGAAAAGAATGTTGATGTTGTAGTAGAGATTCTTGTATACGTATAAGTCGTTGTTGCAGAAGAATAGGCTAATTCAATCCAAGCTGGGGCAGCATTTCATTGTCTCCATTGTTTTGAGTGAATAAATCAATAGGGATGTTGTCCTATTTATAGCCTACCGCCAACGAATCTCGTTTAGAAACAAGTCCAGGTTCAGGGTATGGATCTGGATGGATCTGGGGTAGGTCGACCCCGGGGGCGACCCTAGGGTCAACTCCCCCTTGTGTGGGTCGACCCTAGGGTCGATCCCCATGCGGCATGGGTCGAATTCCTGTGTGCCTTTCCTCTCTTCGATTTCGATTTATTTTGAATTTTGAACTATTTTTGTTTATATATATTTTACTTCAAACCTTAATATCTTCTCCATACGTTGTCCGTTTTACGCAAACTTAGAGTCTATCTCAAGCATAATTCTTAGATGAACGCAATAGTATAGTCCGTTTCTCTTAATTCCCAATATTAATTAAGTATTCTTTAGTCTGTTATTATAATGTCCCTAAAAATTATGGGGTGTTACAAGTCAAGTATTAAGAAAGGCAGTCGTTTCAAAAGAGAACAAAAGCCTAATGCCACCACAGGATAGGAAGAAAAGAAAGATTACTCCGTCTAATATAAAGGCAATACATATCATATATGATAGGACTATAGACCCCGAAGATCACCTTGCTGCCTTTGAAAGTTATATGGATTTCCAAAATGCTTCTGGAGTTGTTCGGTGCTGAATGTTTCCGCTAACGCTACGAGGAGGAGCCACTAAATGGTATCTCCAATAGCAAAGGAAAGCCATCCATTCTTAGGAACAGTTCTCTTATGAATTCTCTGCACAATTTTGCAGCGATAAGAATTCCATTGTGGAATACACTGTCGTTATAAGTATAAAACAAGTACAAGAGGAGTCTTTAGCCGATTACCTGAAACAATTTAATGCCGAGGCTTCAAAAGCAGGGGATATGAGCAACCGTGATAAGCTTGTCTCCGTCCTTTCAAGGTTGATTAAGAATACACCTTTTTGGAAAGAGCTATACATACATAGGTGCAAACACCTACCATAATTTTACCATTGAGCATGCAAATTCATTCGCATGGAGGAATTGTACAAGTCAGGAAAGAAACTTTGTCATTATGGAGAAGACGGGGAACCTCCCTCTAATCAGGAACCTCAAGACAGGGACCTGAGTTTCATAATGATTCGAAAAGGCTAGAGAAGGAAGGACCTCGTACGAAAAGCATTGCCCTAGGCAAACCCATCTTATATATATATATATATATATATGCTGTAATGGAAGGCAGAATCAATCCCAGTTTCTTTCAAAGCTATAAATCGACCAGATCCGATCAAGAGGAGAAAGTACTACGAATATCATAAGGTGAATGGACATAGGACTGACAAATGTAAAGTGCTCGAAGGTATAATACAAGGGCTCATCCGGGAAGGATACCTACAAAATTTCATTAAAGTCAAACGAGGAACAACCCAGCAACCGCTTGATCTCAGGACAAATGCCCTGACAAGGGAGACTGCTTTTGTGCATGCTTATCCCAAATCCAGGTTTGCTAAATTTCATACTGAGGGTACAGAGCATGGAGGTAAGCATGAAGCCACTGGTTCTGGATCTCCTTACTCTACTCATGGGAACTAGTACAATTGTGGGTCAAAGGAAAATTACTCTGGTAAATGTCTTAAGTCCAATACTTGTCATATTTTCCAGGCTTCGAGACATGTAACACTTTCATGTCCCACATTTCGGAGAGGAAACTAAGTGTTGTACAAACCTCTAGCACCACTTCTTCCAATCTGAGTAACGGCTGAGCTCGACTAACATCTTTTTCTTATTTATGAATGCTTTATGTGAATTATATTGTAGATGACTTTGTTAGAAATAGTGGGCTCGCCTGATGGTTCTGTAGCACTACGTTTAGCATAAGGTCTTGGCCTAGGTAGGCTTGGGACCTAGCCTTCTATCTTTTACTAAGGGCAAAGGATAAAGTTTGATTTGGTAGGATAGTGAGCTTAGTAAGCCTAGAGAGGGTGAAGTGTTCACCATCAATTGTTGTGTGATAATTGAATTATTTTGCTTTTGATTGAAGCTAAAACATGGTCACATCAAAGAGTTTCCCAAATGCTTTGATGATATAGATTCTAGCATGACATTCTTTGTTTCATGCCTGACTCTGCTAAGGCAGCAGTTATGCGACACTTGGTTTAGTTCACCTATATACTAAATTAATGTGATCACACTTTCCCATTTATATCTTTGGTGCTCACTAGTAATTCTAACACCTGTGGAGCTCTGGATCCTCTCTAAGTACTTATGCTCAACACTACACGAGCTATGTGCTCATCACAACACGAGCTGTGTGCTCATTATTACATGAGCTATGTGCTCATCATTGTGGGAGTTGTGTGCTCATCACGACGAGAGTTGTGTGCTCATCGCTGCAAGAGTTGTGTGCTCCCCTTGAGTTATGTGCTCAGGTCACCTCTACTCTAAAAAGGATTATATTATAACCTTTGCTCTAAAATGGATTACGCCTTACCTTAACTCAAGAACATAGTGCGTCCTAACCTCTGCTCTAAAGATGTGCATGTTCCATTTCAACTAACATCTTATCCCGTAGAAGGGAACAAAAGCTCGAAGGGAGCGCTCGGAGCACGTACATCCTCTGCTCGCATCTTATCAAAAGCTCGAAGGGAGCACTCGGAGCACATACATCCTCTTCTTACATCTTATCTCGTAGAAGGATACATAAGCTCAAAGGGAGAAATTAAAGCATGTACAACCTCTGCTTAAAGAACAAAGCTCAAGGAAGTTGCTCATCAAATCTAATCAAAGCTTTAAGAAGCAGCTTGAAAATCATAACAAAAGCTCAAGGAGTGGCTCACAAGGTTGAAACGACAACTGAAGCAAAGAGTAAATGCCTGAGTCTGTGTTTGGTTCGGGACATTTATAATTGCCAGAAATGGATTTTCAGTCTTTTGTCGAATACCCGAATATGGGTTTTATTTAGGACATCTGTAATTGCCAGAAGTGGATTTTTGGTCTTCTATCAAATACCCGAATCTGGGTTTGGTTCGGAACACCTATAATTTCTAGGAATGGAGTTCTGATCTTCTATCAAATACCTGAATCTGGGTTTGGTTTGGGCCGTCCATTAACTTCTAGAAGTGGATATATGGACTATTATCAAAGTACCTGAATTTGGGTTTGGTTTGGGAATTCTATTATTATCAGATGAGGATATCAATTCCAGCAAGGTCCAGAATCTGGGTTTGATTCAGAACTTCTATCAAAAAACTAGAAGTGGATTCCTAACCTCCTACTAAATAGCTGAATCTGAATTTTGGCTCGAAACTCCTATTATCATTCTCAAGAAAGGAGTCAAGCCTATTATCTTATTATCAAAAGCGGATTTCTTAGTAATACTTGGATGGGTATCCCAAGCTTTCTACTTCAAAGCCTTGCAAAAAAAGCTACATCTCCTCAGCACCTCACACAGAACAAGACAAAGGAAGTTCGCGTAAAGATCAAAAGGGCTTTGCCAGTATTTATATTATTCCCAAAGATGGAATTCAAAGCTCCTATTATGAATTCATGATTTGGGGCTTTAGGGTGTCTGTTATCTCCAGTAGTGGATTTTTAGCCTTACTTCCGAGGCACTCAGATATAGGTTTCTATCCCTCTATTTACTACTTGTAATAGTTTCCTAAACCTGTATCACAAACATCCAAGTTTGTATCTTAGATTACTATTTCGCATTCTCAAGAATGAAACTTTGATGCTAAGTATCCAAGTTTAAACTTTGAGTCTCCTATTCCTAATAAGAATTGTCTTAAATCCCTAAATTCACATTGTAAAAACCACGTGAACACATCATTGGATTTGCATGTCACATAATTAATTTCATAAGATTTCATGGTTTGAAGTTTAAATCCCAATGCCACCATTTGAGAAAACCGAATATTCATTCTCGTATTATGGTTTTGGGTTGTGATAAAACTAATGTCAAAATTTCCCTAGTTTTGTTGACATACAAAAAGGCAACGTAGGTGTCATCGGATGATTGTCCTAAAGAACAAAAGTCTCTTTATACTAGGGGAGGAGCTAATTGTTAACACCAAATTTGCATCAACCAAATATAAAGAGGCGGAAGTTCCTAAGTCAGAAGAACAAAGGGCTCTAGATAATAAAGACGGGACCAAGCAGAGGCAGTCTTTGGGAAAGCCAAAGCGACACTGAAAGCAAAGACCAAAAGTGGTAGAACTGGTTCCAAAAAACACAGAAAAGAGGGGCTTGCAGGAAGGCTCTTGACTAAAACCAAATTTAGACATCTAATAGCGGTAACAACGGTACCAAAACAAGAAGGCAGGTTTATGACGATACCCCAAGAACCAACACCGAAACCAACGTGGAAGCCATGATCAACTAGTGGTTATTGCGGAATCAACACCTAAAGCAATCAGCCGGAGGCAAATAATGGGAAATATTTGGAAGTAGATGATCCGACACTAGAATATGGAACTGGAAAAGGAAAGCACAAGACCAAATTGGGCTATAACAAAGGGTTATCGATAAAGAAGTGCTTTGTATCGATACCATAATAAGGAAACTACTTTGAAGTCATTAGAAGGAATGCTGAAACCACATTAACGGAAGGACAAGACCGAAACCAAAATACAAGGAGGCAAGATTAGAGCATTAAGACGATACCCAAAAAAACAGTAAAGAAAATCTAAGCATTAAAGACAGGTTTCAGTATCGGAGGGGGAAATGTCGTTCATAAATAAAGGAAGCACTATGACAAGAATCAGGGGAAGCCTAAAGACTGACAGCATAATGGGAGAGCAAGTGAAAGGGCTGTCGCTACCAATAGGCTTGGCAGCGATACCAAGAGCAAAACATAGATTACACATTAAAAGCAACTCTTGAAGGCAAGTAGACACTGGATAGTTATTTTGGAAGTAAAAGCACTAAGGCAAAGATATCCTAGAGGAAAATGGTATAGAAACTGGAAAGACCGGCACCCAGGTACTGGAACTGAAAGCCTCTAAGCCGGAGTGACACCTAGAGCATTTGCTGCAAGCCAAATACATAGTGAGATAGAGACAATTAAGCCGACACCAGATGCACAATCGACACTGTCACCAAAATCTCAACAATCTGGTATTGAAAGCCAAAAGAAGAAGATGATAAAGCTAGTATTCGACACAGATAATAGGACTACCGCAATACGACACCAAAAGTTAAAAACAAAGAAGAGAAGATAGTGAAACTGACAACAAAGCACATATAAAGATTTGGCACTGGAACCTCGATACGAAAGCGGGCCGAAATGCATTAAATACACACCAAAACCCATATTGAGATACAGCAGTAGAAGGGTGCCTAAAATGCCTATAAATAAGAACCTAGGGCTCTCATATATGGGGACTTATTCATTTTTCTCAAATTTTGTACTCATTCCCTTGTAATCGCCACCATGAACAAAATCATCAAAGCCCTTAAAGTGGACGTAGGTTTAATCAGGACCAAACTGCTATAAATTGTCATGTTATTACTATTGTCACACAATATACTATGTACTGCTATGTTTCTAGTTGCATCCTATTATGCTTCAAGATTACCAGGATACCCTTCTACAATCTGATCAGCTTTCTAACTTGCTTTGCGTTTAGGGGAACCTTATCCCAAGGTAGTTATTTTTCCTTATGCCTCGTAAGTGTGATACTCACCTTTTAAAGGAAGAGTAAATAATCTTCGGGCTTAAGACCTTGATATCAAGGAAATAGTGAACCAGACACAAGCTTGTAGGAGCTTGATCCCCGAGTTCCTTTAAATCCATAACATATCCTTATTTTTGGTGTTAACGAAAATTATCGTTAGCAATATCCAATCAACGTATTCGATACTAGTTTAATGTAAGGTTTACGGACGTCCACTGCTAACCAGCCTTATTCATCGCACTTGTAGATGATACTAATTATTAATGTTGTTTGTTAGTGTGGGTCTCTAAGTGAGGTATCACACAGACCATATTAAGTTCGACCCTAGGGTCGACCTAGGAGAGAGCATTAGTCGACCTGGCCAGGTCATTTTGGTTCTTGGTCAAGCCTTTTTACCTGCTTGTTTTGCTCGCTTAATCTTGTGATGTTTTATGATAGTTTCGCTGCATGGTTTTGCGTTGATTTCAGTGGGAAAGATCCAACATTAGGGAAGCCAATATTAACATTAATCCACGCTCCATATTGACAAGTTTTCATGTGAATTTTGTATGTTGAATTCATAGAATTTTCATTAATTTTTGCCTATTCCATGCACGTGTTTCTTAAACTGATTTCAAATGAATTTTCTAATCAAAATCAGATTTCAAAATAAATAATTTGCAAATTAATTCATAATACATACATATATATATATATATATATAACTATCTACATATAGTTTTCCCAATATTAGGAGATTTTCTAAAGAACCGATTTTTGAATGATTTTGAAATATCGTTTAAAAACAAATTTTCACAATGTATATTTTCTGTATATAAAACTACACTATTTTTTATTCTTTGAGAGAACGAGGAAATTACTTAGATGATTGTACATGGAAAATTGTGAGGGTTGTAACAGCCCGCATTTTACGTATCGGAAGATCGTAAAATATTTTTATTTTATTCCCTGAGGGTTGGATCATTCTCATCTTTTGGTATGTTGCTTATGGGGATGTGAGACATGTCCATAAATTTTACCAATTTTGTTTGTGACCATTTTGCCCTTGTCAGTCTTGTACAGGGCATAACTTTTGACTCAGGCCGAATCAGAGGGTGAGACCTGTGCCGTTGGAAAGGAATTGATGATTCTCTTTCCGTAGAGTGGTTACATGAAAGATTTGGTTCAGCGGTTTGGGAGAAATCGCTGTTTTAAGGTTTTTCAGTTGGCTGTTCAGGTTTTGGAAGGCTAATGGGCTGATTTGGAGAAGGCCCATTAAGGGGTTGGTGGAGGCTATAAATAGAGGGTAAGGGATATGGGGAAAGGTTGGATTTTCGATTCTCTTATGGGGAGGCTTTGATCTCCTTCTTCCTCTAACACCTTTCCACCATTAAAATTCCAAATCCAAGGAGGGAAATCGAAGATCTATACCATTCAAGGCTAGATCAACATCGTTTCAAGGGCGAATTCATCGGATTGAAGGGTTTGATTTGAAGTGTTCGCTGTCCGGATTGCTTTTTCATCGTTTTAGCTTTGTTTTGGATAATCGGTGAGTGATTTACATCTCTCATTCGGATTCATGAAAGTATGTGAGTTATATGTTGTTAATTTCATCATTTCCGTGTTCTTTTCCTTAGATCTACACATTGCTATGTTTATATTACATATGAATCACCTTAGGATTTGATCTAGATAATTTAAATGGTTAATTTCATGATTTTTCACAAGTTTATGCCAGTTAGATCCGTTTTTATGTTCATATGTTCACTTATCATGTTTTGGGAAATTTATGTGTTTTGATGGAAATTGTTAGATTGATGATATTGTTGGTTGCATAACATGTTTATGGTTGCGTTTGGATGAATCGGATAAGTCGATTTCGTCGGATTCGTCGTTTGGCGAAGTTTTGGTCGAAATCGAAGTCGAAATGGAGCTGTGCACGAATTGGGTCGGTCTAGAAGGGTCGGTCCTAGCCTGGTCGGTCAAGACGTGGCTTGGGGAGCAAGACAGGTTTTGGGTTGGTTTTCTTCCGGGTCGGTCTAGAGCAGGTGGTCGGTCTCAGGTGAGAAAGGCTGGTTGGTCTTGGAGCTGGTCGGTCTGGTCGGTCGAAGATGAGGCTGGCAGGTCAGAATCTGGTCGGTCCAATGGTGGTGGGTCAGAAGTTGGTTGATTGAGTAGAAGCTGGTCGGTCCAGTGGTGGTCATCCATGGGTGGTCGTCGGGTGGAGTTGATCGGTCTCAATCTGGTTGGTCGTAAAGACTGGGTGGTGAAGCGGTCTGGTCGGTCGGTCCAAACTGGTCGGGTCGAGCAGATCTGGAGTTCTGATTTGGAGCAGGCGATCGGTCATGTTCCAGGGAAGGGTGATCAGGTCGGGTCGGTCTCAAAAGATAAGGGCGGTCAGCCTGGAGTCTTGAGGAGTAGATCCTGTTCTGGTCGGTTTTGAAGGGTCGGGTCGGTCAGATGGTGGCAAATCTGGTCGGTCGGCTGATTGGTGTAACTTCGAAGTGGTTCAAGTAGGAAGGTTCGAAGTAATGAATATGTTCGTTGATCAAGGTGGAACAACGAATGCGGTGACAACTCAAAGGTCGTGAGTTGATGGATAATGGCTGCTCGAGAAGGTTGCTTGAGCTATGAAACATCGTCAAGGTTGGACGACTAGAGATGTGAAGGCCGAGAGGTCATCGTTGTTGTAAGTTCTAGCAGGCTCAAAGCAGGGGTACGATGGGGGCACCCAAAAGACCAGAAGGTTGCTGGTCGAGTACACTGGGTCTTGGGGAAAGGCCTAGTGTCAAGGTTGGACATTGTCAAGGTTGGACATATGGAGTTCGTGCTAGAACTGGGGTTACCATTAGCCCTTGACATATGGCAAGGTTGGCCGTCATACGATAATGATGGTTTCGAAGCAGGATTGGCGGTGATAGCCAGAGTCTGTCATGTATGCTGGATGTTTTGCTTGTGCCATCTCACGTGGGTTATCCAACATCGAAGTAGATGTTCCTTGAGTGCTTGTCTGATATTGGTTTCGGCCTCTGGGGCTTGTATTCGAGAGATGTTGAATTCGACTAGGATGATTTGCGTGAGATATATATAATCTCGATGCCATGATTGCTATTGTTGTTTGTTTCTGTTTTCCATGAACAAATGGTTGAAATGTTTGGTGTAAAGGCTATCACTGTCCGATGTGGGGAAGATAAGGTTGAGTTCTTCTCTGGTGTTGTGGGTAGATAAGTTGTTCATTTACCCATTCTCATATACTTTCTTGTTGAAGTTTTTTAGCTGTTTTATCGCTCACTAAGACTATTGTCTGACTCAAGGTTTTATGTCTCCTCTTATTTCCTTGGGCTGTTCATCCGGTTGTGGATGGGCAGACTGAGTAGCAGGTTACAGGTAATGGAGCTTAGTGAGACGAGGAAGCTGAGCGCAGACGAGCAGGAGGCTGGCGTACCAGTTTTATTACTATCTAGTATTTCTGTTTCTGCTGTTTGAGTTGCTTTGAGAGTTGTAGTGAGGCCTTATGTACAAACTTTGATATCAGTTGGATTATCTTTCTGGATGTAGAGAAAGTTTCAAAAGTTTGCTATATGATACCTCATTACTATTACCTGTTGTATATGTTCTATTATATTTCATCCTTGCGCTCTGAGTTCTACGACAGGTTTCAATGTGTTTACCTACTCTGATGATCGTCCATAGCAGCCTGGCACACCTTTCAGCGCCATATCCCTCACGTATAGTGCAGGGGCTGTGGGCGGTCGTCACATTTGGTATCAGAGCTCTGGTCAACGATTTTGGCCAAAGTTCGAAGACGTAATTACGTATGAGAGACGTATTTGTATATTTCCGTTGGATGTTTACTATATGTATATTAACATATATAGTAGTAGCAGTTGTATCACTTTAGCAGTTTTCTTGGAAGTGGCTAATTATTCTAGATTGCAGATTTAGAATGAGTAGACGACCATTAAGACACGCTGCTAGGAGAGCTAATACTGGAGGGGAAAATGGTGACGAACCAGATTACCCGGCCATGTTTGAAGCCATGGCAGAAGCAATTATGCGAAGGGTACCCGCTCCAGTGGCGGCTATGGTAGATGTAGGTGTGCGAGTTCCTAGAGTGGATTTTGCAAAGATGTGCAAGGACTTTACATCTCTAGGAGGGAAACCATTCAAGGGAACTGAACCAGCTGAAGAGGTTCAGAGATGGATGGATTCATGTGTTCGAATCTTTGGAGACTTGGGTATTGAAGATGCAATGAAGAGAAAGCTTGCATCAAGGCAGCTTCAGAGTAGGGCCATGGAATGGTGGAATTCTGTTATACTCGAGACTCCGGAAGAGGAGATTTCATGGGAGCAATTCCAAGCTAAGTTTGAAGCAAAGTTTATCTCCATTGCTCAGAAGTCCGTTCTCTTCAAGAAGTTCGTAGAGTTGAAGGAGAATGGCAGATCAGTTCTTGGCTACATTTCTGATTTTGAGGCTTTGTCAAGATATGCTCGTTCATACATTGATACGCCCTATCAGAATAACGAGAAGTTTGTCTTGGGTTTGGATGCTCATATTGGAAAACCGCTTGTGGACCATCTTGATGATTCATTTGAAAAGATTGTGGAAAAAGCTATTTGCCATGAGAGCTTGTTTCCCAAGGAAGCAAATTTTGTCGCTGCAACCAAGGAAGCTCAGAAACCACAGCAAGGTGGTAATAAAAAGAGGAAGCAGCAACAACAGAAAGGAAAGGATGGCCAAAAGAAACCCAAGAGTGAGGTGGTTT
This sequence comes from Allium sativum, assembly GCA_030737875.1. Classification (NCBI taxonomy): domain Eukaryota; kingdom Viridiplantae; phylum Streptophyta; class Magnoliopsida; order Asparagales; family Amaryllidaceae; genus Allium; species Allium sativum. The sequence continues at coordinate 158,229,058 of CM060927.1, forward strand.
TCTTTAACTGCCAACAGAAGGGTCATTATTCAAATGAGTGCAAGAATCCCAAAGCTGAGAAGAAGTGCTTCAAGTGTGGAAAGCCTGGGCAGGAGAAGAAAGATTGTCCAGAATCAGCTAAGGGCAAACAGATTGTGAAGGCATATGCTTTGGAAGCTGTGCCATCTTCTTCAAGAGCACCTACTGCAGAGGAGAAGGGAAAGGGTGTCGTGGTGCAAGGTACTTTTTCCGTTAACGGTGTTTCAGTTCGAGTTTTGTTTGATACTGGAGCATCACATTCATTCATCTGCAATGAGCTTGTGTGCCGCTTGGGTTTGGAACCCGAGATTTGTGATAGACCATTGATCGTGACTAACCCAGTTGGGGGTTCGTCCAGTTTGTGCATGATTTGCCGTGGTCTAGTGTTATCGAGTCATGGTTGCTCTTTTATGTGTGATTGCTTTGTTCTCAATTTCGCTGGGTATGGGATCATCTATGGCATGGATTGGCTCAAGAGATATGCGGCAAGGGTGAATTTTGAGAAGCTAGAGGTGAGGGTCGGGGATGTGGAAGGGCGAAAGGTGTTGATTAGATGTAAGCGCGAAGACGGGGTCTTCGTGAGTTATCTATATTCGCTTGGGATTCCACAGGAAGACCTGTCATCAGTGATGATCGCTAATGAGTATGTAGATGTCTTTGACGAGGTCAAAGGGTTGCCGCCGCATCGTGAGATCGAGTTTAGGATCGATTTGGTCGAAGGTGCTAGACCAATTGTTATGCCCCTTAGGCGGATGGCACCTAGGGAACAACGAGAGTTAGAGGTGCAAGTTCGTGACCTTTTGGGAAAAGGATTCATTCGGAGGAGTGTTTCCGAGTGGGGTGCGCCAGTCGTGTTTGCAACTAAGGCAGATGGCTCGTTAAGATTGTGTGTGGACTATCGTGAGCTGAACAAGGTGACTAAGAAGAACAAGTATCCGTTGCCAAGGATTGATGACTTGTTCGATCAGCTTCACGAAGCCAAAGTGTTTTCTCAGATGGATTTGGCAACGGGATTTCACCAATTGAGAGTGGCTAAGGATAGTGTGCCAAAGACTGTTTTAGGACACCGTCCGGGTTTTTCGAATGGCTGGTGATGCCATTCGGGTTGACTAACGCGCCAACGTATTTTGTGGATCTTATGAATAGAGTGTTCAGAGATCAGTTGAGTAAGTTCGTGCTTGTGTTCGTGGATGATATACTGGTTTACTCCAGAAATGTGGAAGAACATAAGAGGCACTTGAGAGTTGTGTTAGAGATCTTGCGAAAGCATCAGCTTAAGGCCAAGTTCTCAAAGTGTCACTTTTGGAAGGATGAAGTGAGGTTCTTATGTCATGTTGTTTCTGGAAAAGGTATAGCGGTTGACCCCGCTAAAGTTGCAGCAATCCAGGATTGGGATAGTCCTAAGAATGCGACGGATGTTCGGAGTTTCCTTGGGTTGGCTGGTTATTACCGATGGTTTATCAAGGATTTCTCCAAGATACCTGCACCATTAACAGGATTGACGAAGAAGAATCAAGTATTCGCATGGGATGCGAAGTGTGAACAAGCGTTCGGAATTTTGAAAGAGAGATTGACGAGTGCACCTGTGTTGACCATTCCAAGTGGGAATGAAGAGATGGTGGTATATACTGATGCGTGTGGTACTGGACTTGGAGCGGTGCTAATGCAGAAGGATAAGGTAGTGGCTTACTCAAGTCGACAGCTAAAGCCACATGAGAGAAAATATCCAACTCATGATTTGGAGTTGGCAGCGATTGTGTTTGCTCTAAAGATGTGGAGACATTACCTGTTGGGAGTACGATTCGAGTTGTTTACGGATCACAAGTTGTTGAAGTATCTTTTCTCCCAAAATGATTTGAATCTTCGGCAGCAACGATGGTTAGAGTTTCTTGCATCGTATGATTTTGGGATAGCCTATACTCCTGGCAAAGGCAATGCAGTTGCAGATGCATTGAGTCGAAGACACGCAAGTTTGGGAGCGATGTTTTCGGAATGGAAGGGCCACGAGTACTTGGCAGGGTTCGATTTCAGGCCAAGGTGCGAGTTGGAACCTGAAATGTTGGCAAGCTTGTCGATAAGGCCTACTCTTATCGAAAGGATTGGAAAGGGCCAAAAGAAAGATGCGAAGCTTGTCGAGTTCATTCAGAAACTGAAACCAGAGGATAAAGAGTTCGAGGTCGATCGAGAAGGTTGGCTTCGAAAGTAAGGATGATTAGTTGTTCCTGACATCGATGGATTGAGGGATGAGGTTCTGAGAGAATGTCATCACTAGAAGCTAACGATTCATCCCGGTGGTAATAAAATGTATCAGGACATGAAGCGAGCCTACTACTGGGAAGGGATGAAAAGAGATATTGGAAAATTCATTTCCAAGTGTATGAACTGTCAGTTGGTGAAAGCTGAACAGAAGAAGCCGAGTGGTTTACTTCAGCCATTAGAGGTTCCTACATGGAAGTGGGAGCAGATATCGATGGACTACCTAGAGCTAGGACAGGGAATGAAGGGATTTGGGTCATTGTGGATCATTTGACCAAAAGTGTAAGGTTCATTCCTATCAAGACGACTAGGACAGCATCAAAATTGGATGAGCTTTATGTGAAATGGATAGTTCGATTCCATGGTGTTCCAAAGAGTATAGTAAGTGACCGGGATCCATTGTTCACGAGTGGATTTTGGAAAAGTTTGCAAAAAGCTTTGGGAACCGAATTGTGTTTAAGTACGGCATATCATCCCCAAACTGATGGTCAGACCGAGAGAGTCAACCGAGTTTTAGAAGATCTCCTGAGGGCTTGTGTGTTGGACTTTGGAGGATCATGGGAGGACCATCTACATCTAGTTGAGTTTGCATATAATAATAGCTACCAGTCGAGTATTGGGATGGCACCATATGAGGCGTTGTATGGAAGGCCGTGCAATTCTCCAGCTTGTTGGTTAGAAACTGGAGATAAGTTGGTACTTGGGCCTGAAATGATTAGAGAAACCTTGGATTGTATCAAGATTGTTCGACAACGAATGAAGGCGGCCCAAGATCGTCAGAAGAGTTACGCCGATAAGCGTCGTAAGGATTTGGAATTCGACGTAGGAGATATGGTTTTCGTGAAGATTTCACCGTTGAAGCATGTGGTTCGATTCGTAAGTAAAGTAAAGTTAGCTCCAAGGTTTGTTGGACCATTTCCGATAGTCGAGCGAATAGGAAAGCTCGCATATAGGTTGGAGTTACCCTAGAAGATGTCGAGTGTGCATAATGTTTTCCATGTGTCGTTTCTACGGAAGTTTGTGCACGACTTGAAGGTGGTGCTATCTCCAGAACAGTATGAAGATTTAGAAGTCGAGACCGCAGTTGAGAAACCTCATAGACCACTTCGTGTTGTGGGGAATGACACGAAACAGCTTAGGAGGAAGACGGTTAAGCTAGTCAAGGTACAATGGAGTGAAGATGGCGACGATTGTACATGGGAGACGGAAGAGAGCATGAGGGCAATTCATCCAGAACTTTTCATCGGAAGAACCCTTTGATTGTATCGTCGTTATATCGTTGTATCTTGTTGTTGTTTGATAGAATTCTGCGTGCTAGGATAAGGCTATGGATGCATGGCTTGATGGTTGCTAGTTTGGATGATAGGATTGGCTTCTCATAGATGATAGGCATGCGGAATTGTTGTGCTTGCTTGTGGTTACTTGGAATTTCGGGGGCGAAATTCTTAAGGGAGGGAGAATGTAACAGCCCGCATTTTACGTATCGGAAGATCGTAAAATATTTTTATTTTATTCCCTGAGGGTTGGATCATTCTCATCTTTTGGTATGTTGCTTATGGGGATGTGAGACATGTCCATAAATTTTACCGATTTTGTTTGTGACAATTTTGCCCTTGTCAGTCTTGTACAGGGCATAACTTTTTACTCAGGTCGAATCAGAGGGTGAGACCCGTGCCATTGGAAAGGAATTGATGATTCTCTTTCCGTAGAGTGGTTACATGAAAGATTTGGTTCAGCGATTTGGGAGAAATCGCTGTTTTAAGGTTTTTCAGTTGGCTATTCAGGTTTTGGAAGGCTAATGGGCTGATTTGGAGAAGGCCCATTAAGGGGTTGGTGGAGGCTATAAATAGAGGGTAAGGGATATGGGGAAAGGTTGGATTTTTCATTCTCTTATGGGAGGCTTTGATCTCCTTCTTCCTCTAACACCTTTCCACCATTAAAATTCCAAATCCAAGGAGGGAAATCGAAGATCTATACCATTCAAGGCTAGATCAACATCGTTTCAAGGGCGAATTCATCGGATTGAAGGGTTTGATTTGAAGTGTTCGCTGTCCGGATTGCTTTTTCATCGTTTTAGCTTTGTTTTGGATAATCGGTGAGTGATTTACATCTCTCATTCGGATTCACGAAAGTATGTGAGTTATATGTTGTTAATTTCATCATTTCCGTGTTCTTTTCCTTAGATCTATAGCATGCTATGTTTATATTACATATGAATCACCTTAGAATCTGATCTAGATAATTTAAATGGTTAATTTCATGATTTTTCACAAGTTTATGCAAGTTAGATCCATTTTTATGTTCATATGTTCACTTATCATGTTTTGGGAAATTTATGTGTTTTGATGGAAATTGTTAGATTGATGATATTGTTGGTTGCATAAAATGTTTGTGTTTGGATGAATCGGATAAGTCGGTTTCGTCGGATTCGTCCTTTGGCAAAGTTTTGGTCGAAATCAAAGTCGAAATGGAGCTGTGCAGGAATTGGGTCGGTCTAGAAGGGCCGGTCCTAGCCTGGTCGGTCAAGACGTGGCTTGGGGAGCAAGATAGATTTTGGTTCGGTTTTCTTCCGGGTCGGTCTAGAGCAGGTGGTCGGTCGGTCTCAGGTGAGAAAGGCTGGTTGGTCTTGGAGCTGGTCGGTCTGGTCGGTCGAAGATGAGGCTGGCAGGTCAGAATCTGGTCGGTCCAATGGAGGTCGGTCAGAAGTTGGTTGATTGATAGAAGCTGGTCGGTCCAGTGGTGGTCATCCAGGGGTGGTCGTCGGGTTGAGCTGATCGGTCTCAATCTGGTTGGTCGTAAAGACTGGGTGGTGAAGCGGTCTGGTCGGTCAGTCCAAACTGGTCGGGTCGAGCAGATCTGGACTTCTGATTTGGAGCAGGCGGTCGGTCATGTTCCAGGGAAGGGTGATCAGGTCGGGTCGGTCTCAAAAGATAAGGGCGGTCGGCCTGGAGTCTTGAGGAGTAGATCCTGTTCTGGTCGGTTTTGAAGGGTTGGGTCGGTCAGATGGTGGCAAATCTGGTCGGTCGGCTGATTGGTGTAACTTCGAAGTGGTTCAAGTAGGAAGGTTCGAAGTGATGAATATGTTCGTTGATCAAGGTGGAACAACGAATGCGGTGACAACTCAAAGGTCGTGAGCTGATAGATAATGGTTGCTCGAGAAGGTTGCTTGAGCTATGAAACATCGTCAAGGTTGGACGACTAGAGATGCGAAGGCCGAGAGGTCATCGTTGTCGTAAGTTCTAGCAGGCTCAAAGCAGGGGTACGATGGGGGCACCCAAAAGACCAGAAGGTTGCTGGTCGAGTACCCTGGGTCTTGGGGAAAGGCCTAGTTTCAAGGTTGGACATTGTCAAGGTTGGACATATGGAGTTCATGCTAGAACTGGGGTTACCTTTAGCCCTTGACATATGGCAAGGTTGGCCGTCATACGATAATGATGGTTTTGAAGTAGGATTGGCGGTGATAGCCAGAGTCTGTCATGTATGCTGGATGTTTTGCTTGTGCCATCTCACGTGGGTTATCCAACATCGAAGTAGATGTTCCTTGAGTGCTTGTCTGATATTGGTTTCGGCCTCTGGGGCTTGTATTCGAGGGATGTTGAATTCGACTAGGATGATTTGCGTGAGATATATATAATCTCGATGCCATGATTGCTATTCTTGGTTGTTTCTGTTTTCCATGAACTAATGGTTGAAATGCTTGGTGTAAAGGCTATAACTGTCTGATGTGGGGAAGATAAGGTTGAGTTCTTCTCTGGTGTTGTGGGTAGATAAGTTGTTCATTTACCCATTCTCATATACTTTCTTGTTGAAGTTTGTTAGCTGTTTTATCGCTCACTAAGACTATTGTCTGACTCAAGATTTTATGTCTCCTCTTAGTACCTTGGGCTGTTCATCCGGTTGTGGATGGGCAGACTGAGTAGCAGGTTACAGGTAATGGAGCTTAGTGAGACGAGGAAGCTGAGCGAAGACGAGAAGGAGGCTGGCGTACCAGTTTTATTACTATCTAGTATTTCTGTTTCCGCTGTTTGAGTTGCTTTGAGAGTTGTAGTGAAGCCTTATGTACAAACTTTGATATCAGTTGGATAATATTTCTGGATGTAGAGAAAGTTTCAAAAGTTTGCTATATGATACCTCATTACTATTACCTATTGTATATGTTCTATTATATTTCATCCTTGCGCTGTGAGTTCTTCGACAGGTTTCGATGTGTTTACCTACTCTGATGATCGTCCATAGCAGTTTGGCACACCTTTGAGCGCCATATCCCTCACGTATAGTGCAGGGGCTGTGGGCGGTCGTCACAAGGGTGATATATAAAACTACACATATTTTCTACATATATCCAAAAGATTCAATGGTTTTCTAATCCCAATGATTGTACATCGAAAAATAGAGAATGCATCGAGTGATTGTATCTTAGTTTTCTACCTTATAGTGTGGAGGGTGATAAATTTTAATCCAAGATTATCGTTTTCCTCTTTATAAATGAAATAGACCAAGCATGAAATTGTAACTACGCAATTTTTATAATCAGGGGAGATTTAGAGACTATAACTACCCTGGGCTTGTGATTACCTGTAAAAGATAATTAAATCGGTGTTTATAACAGGTTAATTAAAATTAAACTTGATTTAGAGAGGACAACTCATAAAATCCTTTGAGTTGTATAAATCAAAGATTTTGCTATTAAAAATGAGTAAATATGTTGGGTAGAGTTGAACTAACCAAAGAAGGCAATTCAATTCAATATTAACTTGTTAATCAAAGAAAATAAATATGAATTTCAAGAAAATAACTTACTTAATCATTAAGTTGGTTAAATAATGAGTTTGATATGAGAACAAGTAATAAAGCTTAGATATGTTAAAAATACAATAGTTTGATAAATTATAGCAAGTGGCAAAATTTTGATCATAAAAATGTTACTTTCGAATTTAGTTGGGTAACAAATAAAATGTAATAAGTAAATTATTGATTGAAAATCAATATTTGAGTTGTAAAATAATTTTAATACAATTTTGTTATTTATTACGTCAAACAATGAAGTTTACTACAAAAATGTATTTTCTAAAGTTGATTGAGTTGCAATTGAAAATATAAAATGTAAATATTGATTAAAAATCAATATTTGGGTGACACAATATTTTAGTGTGATTGTACATACATTTTTGGTAAAATAAAGTATTTTTGTGTAAAATTAATTTAGATTTGTAAGTTTTAATAAATAAGAATTGTAAAATGAACATTATATTAATAATGTAAATTTCTATATGTTTAAGTTAAAAATAATGTTTAAATTATTTAAAACGATTTTATACGTGTTTGTGTTAATTTTATAAAGCCAAAACAATGTTAAAAGCTAAGCAACTGGTGTTAAAGTAGTACAGAAGTGTACAAATATTTGTTAATAAGTGTTATTGTTAACATGATTACATAATTTTGGCCTAGAATGCAATATACTCAAGCTAATAAAGGAGATTTGGACCTAACTTAAGTATGTTAACAAAATAAGAGAAGAAAGAAATACCTCGAAAGGAAATTAGTACATGTCCTTTCTCAGATACATCTTCTTCTTTACTGTAATTTTACAGGAAAAGCCAGAATTCCTCCTTATCTCAAATTTTCATACCCCAAAACCTAATACAAATCAAAAGAGAGATAGCTAGCTAATTGAGATATTACAGGTAATCTACATCCAAAATAAGAGATTAATTTTCTATTTCTCAAGTTTGAGAAATTGATTTATTGTAAGCATTTTTTGCATGTTTCAGTTTCTTCTTTTATAGCTGTTGAAACATTATTGAGACACAAAAGCTCCACTTTTGTTCAAATCAACTAAATAATTTGCAACAACTTCAATTTTAAGTGAGACTATTTCACATTTTTAGCTCATGCGTGTCTGTGAATTGAGTTAGTGTGATATTTGACTTGCTGTAAACATAGATTTGCTACATGTACTCTTTATAGTGAAAAACATACTCGTCCTTGATTTTGAGAGCCTTTTGCCCCTTTGTTTTGTGTTGAATTCATGCCAAAATTGGCTCGGACTATTGTTTGTATGTTGTTATTTGATCTAACTCAAAATCAAGTTTGAATATCATCTTAATCATCTCATTTTAGTGCTCAAAGTTGAGCTCGAACCGGGAAAATTTCCTAGAACATTTACACGATTAAGGTAAACCCAGACCTTAATAAGGTAGATCGGCCCTAGGGTCGACCTAAGGGAGAGCACAGGTCGACCTGGCCTAAGTCATTTTGGTGCCAGGTCGAGCCTCTTTCCTTGCTTGTTTTTCTTACTTAATCTTGTGATTTCTAATGGTTTTGCCACATCATGTAGTGTTTATTTCAATGGGCTTGATCCTACAACAAGGAAGCAGACATTAACATTAACTTGTACTCCGAATTGACAAGTTTTATGTGCATTTTATATGTTGATTTCACAGAACTTTCATTAATTTCTGTCTATTTCATGCATGTGTTTCCTAAACTGATTCAAATGAATTTTTGAATCAAAATCAAATTTCAAAACAAATAATTTGAAAATCAATTTATAATATATATATACACACACATATGTATGTATGTATATGTATGTGTTTCCGAAACTATATATATTACCTAATACAAAGAGACTTTCCAAAGAACCAATTTCCAAATGATTTTGAAATATTGTTTAAAAATCCATTTTCTCAAAGTATATTATATATATATATTACATATTTTGGCACTTTCCGAGAGAAAAAGGTAGTGATTTAAACAATATTAGAAATCACGTGGCATGAGACACGTAGGTTTGCTGTAATCGTAAATTATAGACTTGTCCATTTGAAGCTATACATATGTGAAGCTGATTGAATTGTAGTAAATCGATTATTGAGAACATGTGATATGCGATACACTATTACCACTGTTTGAATTATTATTTTGAAGTGTGTGATACATTCTATTATTTTTGTTGCCAGTACCAAAGCTTCGGAGCATATGTTAGGCATCAGCCATCCATTGGATCTTTAGGTCAGTTGTTCGGATTTCGAGCCATTCGTTGGACCTTCAGGTGAGTTATTAGGCGCCATCATTATTGCTGCTGTTGGTATTTTGGAAAGCTTCGACCATTTGTTATTGATGCACCAGCAGTGTAGTTTTACTTGCCACCATTGATATGGATCCATATGCTTTCATTATTTTTACTAGATTTATTTCTTCTTGATTCTGTTGATTTCAAATGTATTCAGCCTTTTGTTGGTATTGATTATATATATAGCCTTAGAGCTATTTTATTGATTCTACAAGATGATTTCCGTTTTGTTGTTTGAACTCTTGAATGAGTTGCGTATGTCAATATTATGTTGGTTTCTATTGTTCCTATTTCTCTATATTTGGCATATCATATTTTTTTTTTTGAAAATTGGTAAGGGATATCATATATATATAGCTTATATATATATATGTCTTCTCTTCTAGAAATGGCGGATGATTCCCCGCCAGATCTAAATCTTAATTCAAATCCAAATTCTAATCCCAATCCAAATCCAAATCTATCATCTGAAATCCCTGATTCTGGTGTCAGTGACTCCTCAATTGATGTGGATTTTGCTTCTCTTCACTTTGTAAAGCCGGCGAAAAATTATGTTTACATATCGGAGGAAACTTTTAAATCTTCTGCAGATTCATGGACGAATACCATTGCACTTCATCCTGTTTATTGTAAGCTTACTATTGTTAAGCTCAGGGAGTATGTTGACAAAGTTTGGAAGGCTGACGGTAATTTTCTAATCCATATTGCTCCTGGTTTTAATAAAACGATTCAGTTCATGGGTGAGGCTGATTGTTTGAAAGTTTTGATAACTTCAATGTATTCATGTTTTGGTAGGCTCTTAATGGTGTTCAGATGGTTCTTTGGTTATATTTTTGATAATTTTTCTCCTAGTAGTGTCCAGATCTGGGTGAAACTGTGCAATTTAGATATGGAGTTATGGTCTAATAGAGTTTTCTCTTCAATAGTGAGTTTTATTGGTACTCTGATTTGAGATGATGACCTAACTGTAAGTAAGAAAATTACCAAGTATGCCAAAATCCTTATGGAGATTAATCTTGAAGCTAAATTGGTTGATAAAATTCCTTTGTTATTGCATAGTGGCAGTTCGAAATCTGTGGATGTAGAATATGAGAATGTTCCTCATAGATGTGCGAAGTGTCAAAGATTTGGTCATAGCTTAAGTATTCATGAGATTCATAATGATCCAGCCTGGACTAAACATGGAGAAAATGATGCTAGCTCTTCAAATGTAGGGGATCAGGCTTCAAATGATTTAACAGAGGATAATAGTGGACAGAATGTTGATAATAGTGTGGATTTAGATTTTTTTAATTCAGATCCGCCAAAGGACTTATTGAATGATAAACTTGAATAAATTGCTAATAATATAAAATAAAATGCTAATGAGGAAGGAAATATGGATGTCCCTGGTGGTGTTACTGCTATTAGTGACTATCTTGATCAGTTAAAAGGTAAGAAAAAATTTACTGTTGTTCCTGCTAAAAGGTCTACGAGGAGCAATGTTGTAATTAAATGACATTCATGGTGTGGAACGTCAGAGGGATGAACTCACCTCATAGAATGGGTGATGTTCTATAATTCTTGACGAAATTCAAGCCAACATTTGTTGGTTTGATTGAAAACAAATTAAATAGTGATAATATGAGAAGATTTAGTAGATTAATTCCTAGTAATTGGGAGTTCTTTCCACATGAATTTGAGAGTTTTTCTGGCAGAATTTTGATTATTTGGAATACTAATGTTTGGTCTTTTGTTGTGGTTTCTTCTTCTGATCGATATGTATATGTCCATGCTACTAATTCTGGAGGATTCTCTTTGTTCATCTCAATAATATATGCAGATAATTCACTCCAAGAGAGGCAAATTCTATGGCAACACATAATTCATAAGGCAGAATCAATTGATAAAGAGTGGGTTCTAATGGGCGATTTCAACAATTCTACTTCATATCTTGATAAGAAAGGTGGCCTTCCTGTTCCCTTTCAGCATATGAGATCTATTAATAATTGTATTTCTCAATCTGGTCTTTTTGAAGTGAAGGCAGTTGGTTTCAATTATACTTAAAGGAAGCGTGGAATGGCAAATAATATTATTAAATTTTTTATTAATCATGCTTGCTTACAAACTTTTACTAAACTCAAAGCCTTATCTGTTTCTCAACTCTCAAGTGATTATAACCCTTTATTGTTGGAATTGATTCATAATAATGAAGTTAGAGGTGTCCCATTTAGATATTCAAATGAGTGGTTTTGACGAATGGTTATACTGAATGTATACATAAAGGATTAAGTATGAATGCTGGGGGCTTTGCAAGTTACAATTTCATGAAGAAATTATCATTTTGTAAAATTGAGCTTAAGGAATGGAATAGATTGAGGCCAAATGACAATGCCTCCCTCTTAGAAGCTGAAAACATGTTCAAAGAAAAAGAATTAGAGTCTAATGCAGATCCAGAGAATCTTGAGATTTTTGATAGCATGCTTCAAGCTAAAAGAAATTTGCATTTGCAGAAACAAATTCATATGATAAGTGCAAGACAAAAAGCAAAAATTTTCTGGCTGCAAGGCAGTGACACCAGTTCAAGTTTTTTTCATTCTATAATGTCAACCGAGAAATACACAAATCACTTGAAGGCTTTAATAAATTTTGATGGGGAGCTAGTGTTTAAATCTGAAGAAGTTGCAAATGAAGCAATATCATATTATACTGATTCATTCAATGGGGAAATGATTAAAGAGGTTCCAGTCTTTCAATCTTCATACACCATGAATGATCATGGAAAGCAGTCCCTTCTTCAACCTATTTCTCTAGAAGAAATTAAGAAAGCTGTTGATTCAATTCATGATGACACGAGCCCTGGACCTGATGGATTTAATTCAAAGTTTTTTAAACTTCACTGGGAGGAGATTAAAGTGGATTTAGCAGCTGCTATGCAGGATATTTTTGAATATGGAAAATTGCCCAAAGGTATTAAACACACTTTTGTTACTTTAATACCTAAAGTTGAAAGGCCTTCAGATATATCCCACTATCGTCCAATTTCTTGTTGCAATTTGTATTATAAAATTTTTAGCAAAATACTTTGCAATATGATGAAATGGTACTTAACATATCTAGTCTCTCCAAACCAGTGTGCGTATATTCCTTCCCGGTATATTAGAGACAATATTTTGTTGGCTCATGACCTACTTAGAGATTTTAAAAGACCAGGGGTTAATAAGTTTTGTGTTAAAGTGGATTTAAACAAAGCTTATGACAAGATTTCAAGAGAATTCATTTGCCATATCATGTTAAAAATGGGTTTTCCAATACATTTTATAAACATTATATATGAATGTCTTTCTACACCCACTTTTTCCATCATCATTCAAGGTGTTCCGAGGGGTTTTATATCTTTAAATAGGGGTATTTGTCAAGGTGATCTGTTATCCCCTTATTGGTTCTCAATCGCTATTGAATATTTCAGTTATTGCATGAATGAGGTGACTGTGCAAGACAGATTTTTTTCCTATTTAAAGAAATGAGCCTGCTATTACACATCTACTCTACGTATATGATTTAATGGTTTTTGTTAGGAATTACTCCATATGTGCTAATGCTTTGAAAGACACTTTTGGCAGGCTAAGACAGTATAGTGGCTTAACTGTGAGTGATTTAAAAACTAAGGTATATTTTAGTGATTTTGCTAAGAACATTGGTGATACAATAAATATACTTGGTTTCAGTTGGATCAGTTACCTGTTAAACACCTTGGAGTCCTTATTTCTTCAAATTATATCCATTATAGTGATTGTCAAAGCCTGTTGCAAGGGTTCAAAGTAAATTTCAGTCTTGGGATGTGAAGTTCCTCAGCTTTGTGCAGGTAGAGCAGAACTCATTCAGTCAGTGATTACTCCTACTGTCTTATACTGGTTGTTTGTATATCAACTATCTGAACATGTTCTAGATAATTTGAATCTTATGTGCTCTGATTTTTTTTGGGGTGGAGCTGCTCACAAAGTGAGATGGGAGAAACTTTGTTTGCCAAAAGAAGAAGGAGGTATTAGATTGAAACTTTTCTTTGAATTGAAAAAGGCTGCTTGTATTAAACTTATGTGGAGGTTTTTATCTTCATCATCACAGTGGAGTAGTTGGATGCATTCAAAGTATCGTTAAGGAAAATAGTTTTGGTGTATGAAAGCTGATAATAATGCCTCAAGTACTTGGAAGGAAATGTTGAGACTAAGGTCTTTTGGCAGGCAGTTCTTCAACAAAGTCATAGTTAATGGTGCTTCTACATCATTATGGTTTGATCCTTGGATCAACTGCAAATGCTTGATAGATATGCTTGGTTTTTCTAGATTCAATGCATTGGGGAATACTGATGAAATGGTCTCTTCTATAATAGTGGATGGTTCTTTAAAATATTTGATGCATCCTACCACTAGATAAATACAACATGAAGTTAATCAGGTTCATATCCATGCCTCTGGACATCAGGATTTCTTTGAATGGTGTGAGGGGGGTACTTTCTCATTTCATAAGGCATGGGAGAAAATTAGAAGAAGAGATACTACTGTTTCTTTTCATAAAGTCTTCTGGCATGCTAAAAATGCAAATAAAACATCTTTTATTACATATTTAGCTGCAAATGACAGGTTATATACTAAAGATAGAATGGTTCGCTTTGGTATGATGGAAGAGAATAGCTGTTGCTTGTGTGGTCAGTTTGAAGAATCTGTACATCATTTGTTTTTTGAATGTACGTTTTCTGCATTCATTTGGAGTTCAATTGCCTCAAAACTGGGTTTGGCAGTAGATGATCCAAGTGTTCTGGAGCATGAAGCAGTAAAGATAATAAATGGTTTTAAAGAAAAAGATCAGATATTAGATGTTTCCTGTGCGACATTTACAATTGTTGTTTATCAAATATGGATGGAGAGGAACTCTCGTATTTTTAGTAACAAGTGTTTGGCAAAAGACGACAGATTGGGAATGACTGAAAGAGAAGTGCGGATTTTAGTTAATGGCAACGGATCAAAAACTAAGGGAAATTTTGCAAAAGTTGAAATGCTGAAGAAGTGGGGTATGGATCTCGTTGATACTGGTTGATTTCTATTTTGTTTTTCTGGTTTTTATGAGTAATGATTTACTGTAAGGGTAAATGGATGAGAGTGATGTAATGTTGTATGTAATAGATTGGTATATGCAATAAAGGTTACCAATTTTCATATATATATATATATATATATATAGCTTTTCTTTAAGGATTAAACAACTTGTTGTCAATGGAAACACTTATCTTAGATGTTGTTTCTTAATAAATGAGACAATATATGTTTATCTCTTGTGCCTTTGGTTGATTTAGGATTATGCTGCCTCTCTTTATTGAGAAGAATTATCACTATATGACATTATACTTCACCTATAATATTGTAATCATCTTGTTTAAGCTAGATCAATTCTTGTATTTTACATATTCAGGTCAGACCTAGTTATTTTAGGATAGACTCACTTATTGGTACCTTCTTTGCTTGATCCTGGTAGGGCTTCACATAACCCATATCCAACTCGACTAAACCCATCATCCCGACCCAACCCACATAAATCCAACCCAACTCATTCTTGTTGGGATCAAATATGGGTTATAATTTGTAACTTATACTATATATGTGTCAGATGTGATATTTTTTCTACCCAACCTTATTTTAACCCGTCCCAACCCTATATTAAATACTAATTTAATATCTTCCCACTTAATTAAAATAAGAATAGTTTAATCCTAGAATAATATTTATATATTCTACAGTAAATACACAAAAAACATATATTTTTTTGGCAAGGCCGACGGAGTTGAGTGGTCTCCTACCACTTTATTGATACATCGAAGCTGAGTGCAATGAAACAAGGAGGAACAAAAACAAAAAGAGAACATAGAGTACACGGCATATCAAGTTTAAAAGAGGCTAAACAAAATAAATATTTATAGTTTTATTAAAAAGCATTAAAAACTAAGGATTCCCGGATCAAAAGTGAACTTCAAGAACTTGACCCCATCTCTTATATCTTGCCACAGTTGATTCCTTAGTTGAGTATTAGTCATAGCCTTCTCAGGTTGAAATACTCTAATATTCCTCTCCATATTTTATGAACATATTTCTTCAGTAGATAACTGCAGATTCTTGCACGTGTAGTCTTGCCTTTGCAATTCTTCAAAATGGCATTCAGTGTCAATCTAAACTAGATAGAATTTGGCAAAGATATTTTAAAGAGAATTTTAATATATTTAAAAATGAAACACTTATTCTACTATGCAGTGAATTAATTTCCTATGATGTGTTTTATAATGAAATTTTAATAAAATATGTGTTGTAATAAACCAGTTACTTTAAATGCATTGTGCTAGCTAAAATCTGATATACTACGCTGAATATTTTTTTTCATAAGTCACTTATATTCTTATATTCTTATTAGATTCATGAAACCCAACCGTACTAAATCCGACCCTACCTAAGCTTCAACCGAATCCACATCCAACTGCATATAGGGTCGAATACAGGTTGAACTACCTGAAAGCCATACCTATGCGGGTCAGATAAAGTATTTGGTCTAAACCGACCCAAACCATATTATTTGCAGCCCTTGCTCCTATTATCATTTTTTCTATCGAATTTTGTGATGCTCAAATATATTTTGCGCAGTCGTCCTATAGTTTAATTGTGTAAATCTGATATTCATAAGTTCCTTTGGACTTGCTGTAACGTGGTTCATATAACCACTTAATTAAGTAACACTCATATATTGTATTGTTGGAGTATTTTATATAACTATATATGTTGTTCTATGATCTGTATTATTTGTCATTATTATATTTTATTGCTGGATAGATCCGAAAGACACTGTAGTTTTGTATTAAACTAGAATTGAGTATGTCAATGCACATGAGGTAAGGGAAAAAACATCGAATCTATACTTGATTAATGCAAGATTCACGAATGGTCACCCCTAACCTATCTTATTCTCTATACTAGTAAGTTTTATTACCTTGTAATACTTTTGTTTATGTGGATCTTCAAGTGGGGAGTCACAGAAAGAAATATAAAATGTGTATTA
Source organism: Allium sativum (assembly GCA_030737875.1). Classification (NCBI taxonomy): domain Eukaryota; kingdom Viridiplantae; phylum Streptophyta; class Magnoliopsida; order Asparagales; family Amaryllidaceae; genus Allium; species Allium sativum. The sequence continues at coordinate 158,245,481 of CM060927.1, forward strand.
CTGTAAATAATATTACTGATTATAGCTTGTCCATAAGTATTTAAAGAGGATTTTAATATCACCCAACGGGTTCTCCAGCCAATAATAGGACAAGAGATTTTCTAGCAACATAGCTAGCTATGGTTACATTGTTAACTCCACTACTGCAGTCCTTCTCTCTTCAGAGAAGACTTGAGTTAAGTCTCTATTAAAAACCATGAAATCTCTTCTCAAAGTCTTTAGTAAACACCTAAGTTGATTGGACAAAAGAAATACTTCCCATTTGACAAGATATTGCGCGAAAGCTACATTGTTATGATTAATTATTCTGCTTTCTATGCTAGATACCGGCATAGCAGATTTTTCATCTTTTCTGTAAAACCAAGGTGGAATACTTGTGATATTAGGAATACTCCTGTGAATTTCTTCAAATGAGGTGCATGAAAAATAGATGTATTTGAGCAGCTTAAGGCAGGTTCTGTTGGGATTTTGTGCACCACAAAAGTTTGATAAAACACCCAAAAAAAGGATCTTTATCACCCAAACACTTGAAGATGATTTTGATTGAAAATAACAACACAATAGATTGGAAATAATGGCACAACACATGATATTCCAACCAATCACCCTCTTTATTGATTCACCAAAAACAAATTTTTGCTTACACATAATGGATCTAAACAAAAAATAAACAAATTACAACGAATCAATAATCTTATTGAGATAGACAAAGAATATCAAGATGACTACAAATATTATTGGAGCATAAGAGTGAAGAAGATCAACAACAAATCCTTGGACAATCTGGAGGCACCAACTACATGTTTTAGCAGTAAATAGGAATAGCCACCCTCAGCCCAAATGTAACTGTCTGCATTTTACGTATCAGAAGATCGTAAAATATTTTTATTTTATTCCCTAAGGGTTGGATCATTCTCATATTTTAATATATCGGTTATGGGAATGTGAGACATGTCCATATTTTTTACAATTTTATTTGTGACCATTTTGCCCCTATTAATCTTGTACATGGCATAACTTTTGACTTGGATCGAATCAGGTGTTGAAACATCCGTCATTGTAAAGGAAATGATGTTTCCTATTCCGTAGAATGGTCACATTAAAGATTTAGCTAAGCGATTTGGGAGGAATCACTATATTAAGGTTTTACAGTTGGTTGTTCAGGTTCTCTGAATCATTAGTGGGCTGATTTGGAGAGGTTCATTAGTGGGCTGGAGGGAGGCTATAAATAGGGGGTTAGAGGCATGGAGAATAGTTTACTTTCTTCATTCTCTCATTTGGTAGAGCTCGTGATCCTCCTTGCTCATTCAAATACACATTTCCACCATTAAAATTCTAGATCTACATGTGAAGATTGAAGATCTACGTTAATCGAAGAGAGCTTTCACTAAATTGAAGAGTTTGAAGCTAATACTCTGCTATCCAGATTTAGATCCAAGTTTTTTTGTGCTGTTTTAAAGATTTGGTGAGTGACATGCATCTCTCACACGGATTCAATCAGGTATATGAGTTCTACGATCTTAATTTCATCATTTTCAGGTTGTTTTCCTTAGATCTACATCATGGTAAGTGTATTTCATATGAATCACCATAGGATCTAATCTAGCAACTTATAAAAGGTAATTTCATGTGTCAATTCTATGTTTAGATCCATATATATATTGATTTAACCATTTGTTGAATCGTTGTTTTGATGTTGATGATTTGTTGATGAAATTGATTGATTTTGAGTTGAGATGGATTGGAGAGTTTGGGAGTGTTTGGCAACATGTTTGGCAAGTTGAAAAATCATAGTTCGATAAGAAAAATCAAGCCGATTGGGTGAATTTTCAAGAATCGGGCCAAAAACCAACTACAGGAAATTTACAGCATCTGATAGCATTGGAAAAACGATATGGAAAGTCCTAAAACAAGAATGAGCTAAAGGCGCGTGTCGCATGTCGTAGGTCGGGTGGGCATTAATAGCGTTTGAAAAATGCTATGGAATGTAAAAACGACATGCAAACCCCTAGAGCAAGAATGTCGCATGCTGCATGCCATATGTCGTGTGAGATTTAATAGCGTTTGAAAAATGCTATGGAAAGTGAAAACGCTATGGAAAAACCTGAAACAAGAATGTCGTATGTCGCATCTTGTATGTTGTATGTCGCATCTGAACTATAATAGCATTTCAGAAACGCTGTAAAAAGGCAAAAACGCTATGAAAGCCAGTTTTGTTTAGTTTTTCACACCAGATTGTTGCAGAATTGAACAAGAAGATATAATAGCACTTTGAAACACTGTTAAAGGATATTTTGACATTTTCGCCAGTTTTTCATAGCAAAAGAGTTGGAAATCCTATAAATGCAATATCGACCAAACGAAGCTTGTTTTTGAGTCGACGATGGTTCTAGCTTCGACACGATTTCAAGGGGGAATGTTCGAAGTGTTGTGAGACGTTCGTTGATCACTGAAAAGCAACGAATGTGAGGATAACTGAAAGGTTGTGAGTTGATGGATAATGGTTGCTCAAGAAGGTTGCTTGAGCTAAGAATAGCCATCAGGGAGGACAACTGGAGATATTGAAGGCCGAGAAATTATCGTTGTCATAAAGACCGGAAGGTTGTTGGTCGAGTAACCTAGGTATCGCTAAACGTCCTAGAGATATGTATCATTGAAAGGTGTACCGAGTTTTGCTAGAACCGGGGTTACCGTTAGCCCTTGACATATGACAAGGTTGGCCGTCATACCATAAACGATAGTTTCGAAGTAGGATTAGCCGTGATAGCCAGAGTCTATCATGGGTGATTATTTGCCTTGTTTGTATCGTCTCACGTAGTTTGTCCAAAGTCGAAGGAAATGTTCCTTGGGTGCTTGTCTGGTATTGGTTTAGACCTCTGGGGCTTGTGTTTGAGGAATGTTGAGTTCGATTAGGATGGTTTACGTCAGATATAAATAGTTGTCATGATTGTTGAAGAGTGAAATGGTTGTTTCTGATTACCATGGATGTATGGTTGAAATGCTTATTGTAGAGGTTATCACTGACCGATATGGGGAAGGTAGGTTTGGGTTCTTCTCTGATGTTTGGTAGATTGATTTGTTAATCTACCTATCCTAATGTACTTTATTGATGACGTTTATTAGCTGTTTTATCGCTCACTAAGACTGTTGTCTGACTCAAGGTTTTATGTTTCCCTCTTATTACCTTGGGTTGTTCATCTTGTTGTGGATGGGCAGACTAAGTAGCAGGTGACAGGTGATAGCTTGGTGACACAATGATGCTGATCGGTGAAGAGCTGGAGGCTTACGTTTGATATTTTTCATCAAAATGGGAGATAGGTCAATCGGGATGGACCTAAAGGAAAAATAGGTTGTTTGGCCTTCGCAGGTTTGGGTCAGATCACTGTCCCTGGATATCAAAGCCTTGGAGGAGAAGGATCACTAAACTCAATCTTTGATTCAGGACCTAACGTATGGTGAACAGGAATCCAACACCAAACTTACTAGAAAGATCTGAGCTCGCAAGGAAGTTTTGAGCTTATAGGTAGGGATTGAGCGTATAGGAAGAGGGATATTTCACCCGATCTGCAGCAAGGTTTGGACAAGAATCCATGCATATATAGGAAATAAACAGTAAATTGTAGCAACAACAACTAAGAAATAGCATGACAAACTCATAGGAAAATAGTATAAGTGTAGATCTACTCTTTATTAATCTTCCATTTTGAGTGCATGAACAGAATAGAAGAAATCCTCCAATTGATCTAATTACTAGGGTCTATTCTAGAGAAAAAGAGTATATGAATCGAAAAATGAGAGAGCCCCCCTCACAAATGTGACCTCTGGGGTCCCATTTATATGGTATTTGGGGCCCCTTCTACCGTTGGGCCTGTAGTACTTCTGTCGGCCGCCTTTTTCTTTGGTTTTGGTCACTTTGTCATGCGGATTATAACTTCCAGAGGGAGGGTCCCGATCAGTTGAGGCTTCTTTGAGATTGAGATGAGCTTGTCGATGTGGTGACTTTCAGATGGTATTTGAGCTTCCGGTAATAGCTCATATGCGTAGGCTCTCGGACGTAAGCTTTCAGATGTAGGCCCCCGACTTTCTTGCGCATACTTAGAGGAGCTAGTCCTCCCGATGTATGTGGATAACTACCGGTTTGATACCTATGTCAGTGTTTGTACTCAGTAGATTAGTATGGATAGACTTTGCTGGCACCTTGAAGATTTTGAGCTCCTTTCTCCTTGGAGGGTGTCGGTTTATGCTACTCTTTGATCATTCTTTACTACTTTCAGCTCTTCCTATTATTTGGCTTTTTGCTTTTGGAAGGTTCTTCTGTGTTTGTATTCCTCTGAACCCCTTCACCGATAGCTGGTTTCAGAGTTAATTTTGGTAGTAACATTTGCCCCCTTGGTGAAGGAGTGTTTTTGACTTTTCAAGTCAACCCTTTTTTTTGCCTTTTCCGAAGTGTCATTTATGTGCCTTTTGATCTTCTTTCGAATGGTTGCGTTTATCAGTCTCTGCTTGTATGGTACGGATTGACCTTGAATTCTGAATACAAAATTCTTCTTCTTTACTTCTTACCTCTGGGAAGTGTTTCTGCTTTCTCTCATAAATCCCGTTCTTCAATCCGATATTAGATGTGCGGTTGAGAGGAAAAGCGAACTTTTTGCCAAAAAGGAATCTTCTTTTTCTCTCTCCCCCTTTTTCTTGAATAACATTTTACTCAAGTGAGATTACTATTCATCGAAATTTGTCACACTGTTTCTCAGGATTTCAGATCTAACTAATCATAGGCTTCATTGTTCAAACCTCGACCATTGATTTGGATTATGCTTTGAATTGGGGCTTAATGGTCCTAATGTAGATTAAATTCTCAACAATCGTTCGAGATGATGATTAATGGTGACCTTTAATAAGTTGTTTCTATCCTCACCCATTATCAGAATTTTGGGAAGCGAGATTTGTACATAAATTTGTCTCGTAATAAAGGGTAATTTTAACATGTTGACATCAATTTTAGTTGTCAATATCGTTGCCTAATGGGTTAGCAAACTTCTGTGTTGCTTGCATGCCTGTGTGTTGTTGGTGTGCAATTATCAAATAGAAATTAGATTAAGACACATGTTTATGTTAAGATATCACCTGTCAGGACTATGTCTGAGATTCCACAATTGGGCGACTCCAGGTTGAGCAAATCTTCTAGGTTTTGTTCAAAAGGAGAGCAGCTTGGAGTGAAAGAGCTTCAACCTGTTGATGCAGTGGGTGAAGTTTCTTTTCTCTTGCATTCAACGTTTCTGGGGATGATTCATGTTTGTCACGCACTGCCTCTACCCATCTTCGGTTTTTATCTAAGAAGAGAAAAGCCTCAGCTACCAGCAGTGGTTCTACCAATAGACACAAGGTAACAAATTAAGCTCTCGTCTTTTTGGTGATGAGGCCATTGAGTTGCCCAGGTGTCGGTCATTATCTAGCCCCCTCGCCCCTTTTCTTGGAGACTCTACCAATATGTGTCATTCTTCAGTGGATACCTTTGGAAGCGGTTTTGTTAGTGGCCTTCTAAGATCCGATTCTCAAGGAATTTCGGATTTGAGAGAATGCGGACCACTTTCCACTTCTTCTCGATAATGTAACCCTGTAAATCCTCTTTTACCGACTTCGGGCTTTGATAGTATCATCAGATCTATCTTACCTTCTGTTGAAGGTCCGATATTCCAGGGTACGCTTTCACAAATTGGTCTGGATTTTGTCTTCATCTCATTAAATGGAAACTCCTGGTTCATACTCACATTTTCCTAAATTCTTTATCTATTTACCTTATGCATGTATTAAGACCACATCGTTCCTTTCTAGATATCTGGTGGTTGGTACATCACTGGGGGAACAGTGGCTTCGTTATCTCGTGAGACAAGAGAGCTTAAAGAAGAGAAGTCCGCATTAGAGTCTAAAATTCGTGACTTAGCTTTAGCGAAGAGCCATAACAAGGAAGCTTGTACTCAGCTGAGGGTGTTTCTTAAGAGCGAAAATACTAACAACCAAATCTTAGTCGCCAAGGTTTTGTCCCTTAAGCGCGAGCAGTCGGACATGTTGGCAGAGCGTGCAATGGAACTGAGAGTAGAGGGAGCAACCCTTTCCGATTCTAAACGGATAATTTATGAAACCCAAGGCCGAATTTCCTTGTTGTTGAAGGTACATCTTCCAGATATGGCGGTTGAATATTATGAAAATGCCCTCTCTTTGGTCTACCGTAATAATTATGGAAAATTTTCGAATATGGATTTTCCTTCTCTCCCTTCATATCTTCGAAGCAGAATTTTGGAGTGAAATAGGTCGTCTGATCAGGATGTCGAAGTTTCAAAAGGGGTCAATGGGAAGGTTGAGGATCTTTTATTTGTTGAGGAGCCGCCTGACTATCCAGTACCTGAAAATCGCGAAAATCCTACTTCACTTATTGGTAGTGATGATGTAGATGGTCACGAAGATGAATTTAATCCCAGTGCGGGCATGATAAAGATTGAGGGAAGGGAGGTATGTTCTTTGTGTTTATGGGTAACAACATAGGCTTCTCGAGTGCTAATTCATCTCATGTTTCATTTACTTTATGCGGGGATGGTGGATTTGCTGAAGAGGTTGATTTCCCTAAACCTGGTGAGATAGATCAAACAACACGAACGGTTTCTCCTATCCCTCAGTTTTGAATCTTCATCCTTGAATTTATTCTTCGCTTGTGGGCCTCGACCCTTAATGATTCATTTTTATGTGATGAGGATTCTGTTTCTACTAATTATTCAGTTTCCAAGGATGATCTGCACTCCCTCTCTAGGTTGAGTAGGTAATTCCTCACAAAGAGTTCCTATAAATCCATCAAAGAACGTTTTTTAAGAGAGCTCAAGCATATTTATATGAAGTACCCTTAGCTATCTTTCAATTTCTTGGGGAATGACAGAGAGGCGATATTAAAGAATCTCAGGGCCCATCATGCTAAATTAATATGTAATATGGAGGAAAGGAGTATTGGAGAGAAAAATTAATTTGTTATACCCTTTGTAGTTGATGTTAATTTGCATGGATATGAATTGTACTTGTGTTCATTTCTTTTCTTCGTAGGTCGTTTTGTGGTTTATATGTTGATGTTCATTATCTGAAAATTGATCCTATAAGTGGTAGCTTATTTGTTTACACAAACAGGAATGCTTGCTTGGAGACACTTCTTTCTTCATAGATGAGGGAGTTCAAATTGCTCCACGCCCTGAAGACTTTCTGGGGGACTTTCTTAATGGTACTGGCGAGAGATTTGCCCCGGCCGGGGAACTACTTGCACAACGCTTGAAAGAGAAAATAGGTATATTGGAGGCTCAGATAAAGCAAAAGGATAAATCATCCTTGAAGTGAAGAGGTATATAAAGAAAAATACTTCTATCGATTTTGATGGGGAAAAAGATGAACTCCAACGTCAAGCCATTGACTTAGAGTTAGGACGTGATGATGTATTGAAAAAATGTAAAGAATGGGAATCTATCTTTGGATGTATTCTTTAAACTTCCACTCCTGACGTCTTGCGGGTCTCGATGGAGTTCGAATCTTCTGGGCTTGAGATTAGGAATCTTCCCTTTGGAATGGATCATTCCCTTGCCGCTAGGTAGCATAGGCAGATTAAGGCCAACATGAAAGATTTTTATGATAGGAAAAACATTGAGGACAACTTTCGTCGTGCTAATTTTTACACTTCAAAAATTAAGCAATTACAAAAGGAGAAACGGTCTTTACACAAATCGCAATTAAGCAATGGGCAAGGCTTTCAACCGAGCTTTAAAATGGCAGCCTAAATCCTTGGATGAATCATGCGTGGTCATAGAAAACATGAGAAAGGTTGATGGACTTTTACGTACTGTGATTCATCATTCTGTAACTTCTTCCTTGTCTAATAAATAAGAAACTTTTCATTGGGAACTAGGCTATTATCTATACCAGATCTTTAGTACCGGGATATGGGTGTTCTCTCCAAAGGAGATGCGTTTGTCTCGCAACCTTTCTTGTAAACAACAATGTAAGATACAAAATGTCTAGTATATCATCTATTGCTTGTAGTATTTTTTAATGATGGTGTTTATAGATAGAGGCAAGACTTACAATGATATTACTTAATGCGTGATTACACATCTTAGCATAAACGTTTTTCCTTCGTTATTGTCATGACAGGGTGCATGTCTTCGGTTACTTCGTTAAGAGTTTGTCTTATAGACCACCTTAGAGTGACATTTTTTTCAGAAGTGTTAATAGTATATAGATGCATAAGGTGCGTAACATCTATAATGTTTACTTGCGTGATGTGTGCTAGTGCAAAAAATTGATATACTAGGGTAATGAATTGGTGAAAGCATAAGTTTAAGACACTTCCCTGAGAAAGTGAGAAAGCCATGAGTTTACACCTAGTGATAGCGGAAACACGATTCCAAGAAAGATTCAAGTTGGCGAGAGGATTGATTAACTCCTTCTTATTCAGCTTTAGAAAACCTGAAGATATCCAGATCTGGATATTTTGTAATAAGACCATAACCTATACTAGGTTGTGGTTTACACCTGAGTCGGCCCTGATATGGGGCATTAAGAAGGAAGGCCGAGAATCCACTTTTGGATTTTATTGAAAATTGAACCAACCCTGGTTCGGTACTGAGATAAGACCGGTTCTTCCTAGCAGGTATTTGTGAAGACCTAAACCAACCCAGATTTGGGTTATTTAAAATAGGATACCGAAAAATATCTTTCGGTGTTTGTGAGAAAATAATCCAACCCAGATTCGGGTATCAACATAGAAGACCTGAACCAAGCCAGATTTGGGCGGTTAAAGATTGAAGACCAGAAATTCCCTTTCGGTATTGTTCAAACCAACTTTTTATTTGGGTAATTAAAGATTAAAGACTAGGAATATCCTTCCGGCATTAATGTTTTGATATCCCCCTCGAATTTAATTTGTGAAGTAGAGGTTGTACGGGCTTCCTGAGCCAATCTCTGGGCTCTTGATTTCAAAGCAGAGGATGTAAGTGCTTTATTGGCCACTCTCTGAGCCTATGCGTACGGTGCGCTTGGCTAGCTTATCCACAAGTAGGGCCAAGGACTTACCTGACCTCCCTCAAGGAGGAACTTTATCCTGACCATCGTAGGCAATGATAAGGTCTTAGAAACTTAGGAGGGGTCATCGTAGGAATAGAAGTAAGGTTTACTCTTTTGATGCTCTATACTGACCATTGTAGGTACTGATAGAGGCTTACACACCACCCCCCTCCGACGGGTGCCCTATCCTGAACATCGTAGGTGATGATAGGGGTTGGCGTTCCCTTTTGTGGGTAACACGGAACATAAGCCGAGGTAGGACGTGCTCTTCTACAAGAAGAGGTAGGACATGCTTAGTTCTAGTAGAGATAGGGCATACTCTTTTACGAGCAGAGGCAGGGCGCGCTAATTTTAGATGCACCGCCATGACCATTTCTGGTGTGAAACAGAGGCTTATGCATTTGATGCTTTAACCAAGCCTCCTCTGATTTGGGCATGGATAAAGACTAACACACCATCCCCCTCCGGGGGATGCCTTGTCCTGACCAATTTGGTGATGACAAGGGATTTAATCCATTTATGCTTTGACCCCTTCTTGGTTTCTTTAGGCTTCGAAAGGAGGAGGGTTTTCCATACCCTTGGATGTGCTTCATAATCCTTTTCCAAAGGATTTCTACTGGGCTTAATCTTAACTTTCGTTAAATTCTTGTAATCGGCCCTAGTTGATGAATTTGATGACTGTTTCCTCAAGGGTTCTGCAATGATTAGTTTCATGTCCATTCATCATGTGGTAGTGGTAATAGGATCCTCATGTTTTCGTTTCGTATTTGGGCTTTTTCTTTGCGAGTGGCCGATAGTTGAGTTCGTGTTTGGTTAGGAAGTAAATGTTTTCCATCGAAGCGGTGAGGTAGTATCCCTTGGGTAATCCTAGCATAGCCCCCTCTTCTTATAACTGGGGTTTAATCCTTTTGTGACCCAGCCTTTTCGTTATACTTATACCCTCTTTTTTTCCATCCAAAATATACTGAGGTTGGGGTGTCACCCTTTCAAACCATTTGTTGGTGAGGCGGTCAATATCATTCATAATATCTTGTTCCCTTACCATTCCTCTAACTCATTCGTGGAGAGTTCTTCTTAGATGGGAGAAAATGTTAGTATCCCTCGATGTAGAACTATTTGGAAGGATTACTGAGGTTTGTCCTATGTGGGAAGGCTATTATCCCAAGTGTCGGAAGCATATTGTACCCTTTCCCTTTTTCGCTCTATTATTCGCAAGGCTTCTACTCTCAGCCTTTGTTCTTCTGACACCCTTTGGTAAGTGGTTTCCGACTCATCTATTTGAGATCTAGAAGAAGTTCGCCGGGACCTCTTAGCCATAACTTTGCTTCTCCAAAGCCTTGGTCCAATCCAGGACGGAGCAACACAGGTAGATATGTGGCTGTTAACCACAAGGTCAGAGGTCCAAGCCCTCCTTCTAATGCTAGAATGTTAACGATATTTTTCTCCAACACCGGAGATAGGTCAATGGGGATAGACCTAAAGGAAAAATAGGTTGTTTGGCCTTCGCAGGTTTGGGCCAGATCACTGTCCTCGGATATCAAAGCCTTGGAGGAGAAGGATCACTAAACTCAATCTTTGATTCAGGACCTAACGTATGATAAATAGGAATCCTACGCCAAACTTACTGGAAAGATCTGAGCTCGGAGGGAAGGTTTGAACTTATAGGTAGGGCTTGAGCGTACAGGAAGAGGGAGGTTTTACCTGATCTGCAACAAGGTTTGGACAAGAATCCATGCATATATAGGAAATAAACAGTAAATTATAGCAACAAGAACTAAGAAATAGCATGACAAACTCACAGGAAAATACTATAAATGTAGATCTGCTCTTTATTAATCTTCCGTTTTGAGTACATGAACAGAATAAAAGAAATCCTCTAATTGATCTAATTACTTGGGTTTATTCTAGAGAAAAAGAGTATATGAATTAAAAAATGAGAGAGGGCCCCCCTCTTGAATGTGACCCCTGGGTTCCTATTTATAGGGTATTTGGGGCCCCTTCTGCCGTTGGTCCTGTAGGTACTTCTGTCGACCCCTTTTTCTCTGGTTTTGGTCGCTTTATGGTGCAGATTATAACTTCCAGAGGGAGGGTCCCGATCAGTTGAGGCTTCTTTGAGATTGAGATGAGCCTGTCGACGTGGTGACTTTCAGACGGTATTTGAACTTCCGGTAATAGCTCCCATTCATAGGCTCTTGGACGTAAGCTTTCAGATGTAGGCCCACGGCTTTCTCGCGTATACTTAGAGGAACTAGTCCTCCCGATGTATGTGGATAACTGCCGGTTTGAAACCATTGTCGGTGTCTATACTCAGTAGATTAGTATGGATAGACTTTGCTGGCACCTTGAAGATTTTGAGCTCCTTTCTCCTTGGAGGGTGTCGGTTTATGCTACTCTCAAATCATTCTTTACCGCTTTTAGCTCTTCCTATTATTTGGCTTTTTGCTTTTGGAAGGTTCTTCTGTGTTTTTATTCCTCTGATACCCCTTCACCGATAGCTGGTTTCGGAGTTAATTTTGATAGTAACATTTGCCCCCTTGGTGAAGGGGTGTTTTCGACTTTTCAAGTCGACCCTTTTTTTGTCTTTTCCGAAGTGTAATTTATGTGTCTTTTAATATTCTTTCGACTGGGAGCATTGATCAGTCTTTACTTGTATGGTACGGATTGACCATAAATTCTGAATACAAATTCTTCTTCTTTACTTCTTACCTCTGGGAAACGTTTCTGCTTTCTCAGCATAAATCCTTATCGTCAATCTGATTTTAGATGTGCGGTTGAGAGGAAAAGTGAACATTTTTTCAAAAAGGAATCTTTTTTCTCTCTCCCCCTTTTCTTGCATAACATTTTACTTTAGCGAGGTTACTGTTCATCGAAATTTGTCACACTGTTTCTCAGGATTTCAGATCTAATTAATCGTAATTTTTCTTGTTCAAACCTCGACAACTGATTTGGTTTATGCTTTGAATTGGGGTTTGATGGTCCTAGTATAGATTAAATTCTCAACAACTCGAGATGATGATTAATGGTGACCTTTAATAAGCTGTATCTATCCTCACCCATTATCAGGGTTCTGGGAAGTGAGATTTGTACAAACAAATTTCTCGTAATAGAGGGTAATTTTAACTTGTTAACATCGATTTTAGCATTCAGTATCGTTGCCTAATAGGTCAGCAAACTCTATGTTGCTTGTGTGCCCGTGTGTTGTTGGTGTGCAATTATCAAATAGAAATTTGATAAAGACACATGTTTATGTTAAGATATCACCTGATAGGACTATATTTGAGATTCCACCATTGGGCGACTCAAGGTTGAGCAAGTCTTCTAGGTTTTGTTCAAAATGGGAGCAGCTTGGAGCGAAGGAGCTTCAACCTATTGATGCAGTGGGTGAAGTTCCTTTTCTCTTGCATTCAACGTTTCTTGGGGATGATTCACGTTTGTCACCCACTGCCTCTACCCATCTTCAGTTTTAATCTAAGAAGAGAATAGCCTCGGCTACCAGCAGTGGTTCTACCAAGAGACACAAGGAAGCACAGAAGAAACAGTTGGGTGGTAATAATAATAAGAAGAGGAAGCAACAACAACAGAACGGAAAGGATAGCCAGAAAAACCAAAGAGTGAGGTGGTTTGCTCTAACTACCAACAGAAAGGTCATTTTGCAAATGAGTGCAAAAATCCTTGGGTTGAGAAGAAGTGCTTTAAGTGTTGAAAGCTTGGGCATGAGAAGAAAGACTGTCTAGAGTCGGCTACGGGAAAACAGATTGTGAAGGCATGTGCTTTGGGAGTCGTGTCGTCTTCTTTAATGGGTCCTACTTCAAAGGAGAAAGGAAAGGGTGTCGTCGTCCAATGTAATCTTTCTGCCTGAGGTATTTCAGTTCGGGTTTTGTTCGATACTGGAGCATCGCATTCTTTTTTTTGCAATGAACTTTTGTGCCGCTTGGGTTTAGAACCCGAGATTTTTGATAGACCATTGATCGTGACTAATCTAGTTGGGGGTTCATCCAACCTTTGTATGCTTTGTCGTGGTCCAGTCTTATCAAGTCATGGTTGCTCTTTTATGTGTGATTTCTTTGTTTTGTACTTCGCTGGGTTTGGGATCATATTGGGCATGGATTGACTCAAGAGGTATGCAGCAAGAGTGAATTGTGTGAAGCTAGAGGTGAGAGTCGGGGATGTGGAAAGGTGTTGATTCGGTGTAAGCCCGAAGATAGGGTCTTCATAAGCTATCTATATTCGCTTGTGATTTCATAGGAAGACTTATCATCAGTGTTAATCGCTAATGAGTTTAAGGATGTCTTTGACGAGGTCAAAGGTTTGCCACCGCATCGTGAGATCGAGTTTAGGATCGATCTGGCCAAGGTTGCTAGTCCAATCATTATTCCCCTTAGGCGGATGGCGCCTAAGGAACAACGAGAGTTGGAGGTGCAAGTTCATGACCTTTTGGGTAAAGGGTTCATTCGAAGAAGTGTTTCCGAATGGGATGCACCAGTGGTATTTACAACCAAGGCAGTGGCTCATTAAGATTGTGTGTGGATTATCATGAGCTGAATAAGGTAACCAAGAAGAACAAGTATCCGTTGCCGAGAATTGATGACTTGTTTGATCAGCTTCAGGAAGCCAAAGTGTTTTCTCAAATGGGTTTGGCAACGGGATTTCACAGGTTGAGGGTGGTAAAGGATAGTATGCCAAAGACTGCTTTTAGGACACCATTTCGTTTCTTCGAATGGTTGGTGATCCATTCTGCTTGACTAACTCGCTAGCATATTTTGTGGACCTTATGAATAGAGTTTCCAGAGGTTAGTTGAACAAGTTCGTGCTTGTGTTCGTGGATGACATTCTGGTTTACTCCCGGAATGAGGAAGAACATAAGATGCACTTGAGAGTTGTGTTGGAAATCTTACGAAAGCATCAACTGAAAGCTAAGTTTCCGAAGAATCACTTCATGAAGAGTGAAGTGAGGTTCTTAGGCAATGTTGTTTCTGAAATGGGATAGCGGTTGACCCCGCTAAAGTGGCAGCGATCCAGAATTGGGATAGACCTAAGAATGCGACGGACGTGAGAAGTTTCCTTGGATTGGCAGGTTATTACACTACAAGAAAAGTTACTTTTTATAACGCCAACTGAAAATAGCTTATTACATAGTGTTATTGTTTATTTTAGTTTGTTTTATTGAGGCTTGGGAACTAGCTACATAACGCTTTTTTCCTTGAAATTTTTACGGCCGCCTCTTTTTTTGATTATTTCCCCTATTTCTCAAATTTCTCCTGCTACTTCTATTCTTTCCACTCGTAAAAATATGAAATCCTCTTCAATCCGAACTCCATCATCCCTCCTCTTATCAATTGCCGTCAACGTGAGAAACATAGGAACATCTCAGCCATATCTCAGACAATCATGGAGTAAGTTATTTTCTAATCGATTCAATTTTCTTCTTGCTTTGCAAATTCAAACCCTAGGCACGTCACTGTACAATCTTGATTTAGATTTGGGTCAAAGCCTAATTTCGTGCACGGTAGTCAACTAGGATACACAATATTTAAAAACCCTAAAATTCATGGTTGGTATATAGTTTTGGTCGCTTCTAGTCGTCAGTTGAATTTACTAAAAGTGATTGATAATCGAACACAAATACCCGGGAATGGTTATGTGCGGCCATGGTATTCTGTTTGGCTACGGTTATATTCTACCATGGCTACTATTCTAAGTTTTATTGCTGAAAACAATGCAATTTTATTTGGTAACTTTTTCGAAAAGAGTAAGCTAAAGCAGAACTGAAAAGTAAAACACTGTTTTCATTGTTTATGATTTTCTGATTATTATTTCTATGTAAAAACACAATCTATTGAAAATGAAATATTAGTAAAAGGATAATTGTTTTGCGAAGGTGTAAATATTCGTCAATTGCTAATGGATTTGTTTAACATTCATTGTTTTCAAGTTCTACTGCTAGTCATGCACATGTAGTTCATAGTTTAATGTTAATAAGATATTGTGCATGTAGCAGAACTACTGTATAATGATGGTTGTATTGTTTAATATAAAAATATAGATGTAAGGAAATATGATAATATCAAACAATAATTCATGTTTTATATTTTATTTTTCTTACTAATATTTTCATAGCCATGAGCAGTTTAACGTTTTTATTTTCATGCAGTAAGAAATTTTTGCAACAAAAGCTAAATAAGGAGATCATTCACATGTTTTGAATTTTCAATCCTTCTTAAATGTGTAGATGTTCAAATAAATTCCATGTCCTATAATAATTAATCATAAAGGTTACTTGTTAGCTGAATTACATAAATGTACCAAAATAAGTTTGGTTAATGATTAGTATATGTGCTAGATAACTTGGGAAAACTTCCACCACTGTCGTTTATAAGTAAAAATGCAAATAGTTTAAATATAAGCACACGGGGTTCAGAAGTTTTCTGTTAAGATCACATTAGTGCATAATGTACAAAATTACATGTTTTAGTTTACTTTCATTAATAATAGGTGTATCAGAATACAAATGAAATCAGGAGCTGTACATTATGTGTCATAGTGGACATTTAAGGGAATCTTGCATAACGTTTAAAAATACGCTGTGAAGGTAAAACAGTTTGGAGCAACAATCCACAAATTTTTGGGTAAAACAAATGCAAAATTTTATCCAATTTTGTTTTGCTTTACTAACATTTCCTTTTGCTAATTTTCTATGCTATGTTTTGAATCTTTTAATTTTTGTACTTGTTTAGTTGGTTGATTTTAATTGTCATTGGGGAAATAACTGTATGTTTGTTAGTTCGTGATTTCTTAATGGTTTCTGCAGTGTCGAAGTAGTAGGTATAATTGGTAGTACTTTATTATAAGCTTGAGCTTGATAAATTTTTAATTCATGATGCTAGATGGGTAATCAAATGGACAATGTTCCATGTATTAAATTGGCTTACCTTTTTATTTCCATCTCAATTTTTTTTGGTATAGGTCACATGTTGAACAAGCTTCGGACACAGGAATAATATATTATCAGCTTCTTATTGTGTAAATCAAGTGTGACCAGTTAGAATTACATTACCTTTTGTGTAATGGTTTTTTCTTGAAAAATAAATATTCTTTTTAATTCAGGCAGTATCATCCTAACTAAAACAAGTTGGGTGTTTGATCAACTACTTCATGTTCATGCATACTACGATAGATAACTCAGATGATTAAAACCTTAATGTTGAAAATATTTCAACTAATTGTGCCTTTGATACATGTGCATATGTGTGTGTTGTCAGTATTGCGGTAAATAATCATACTTTTATACATATCATGTGCAAAAATAATTACGATTTTAAAATTATGTCGGCAATTGTTCATAATGCAATTTTATTATCAATTTTAAGTTTTTCATATCTATTTATTATTAGCTTACCTGATTTTTTTTGTCAACGTTTCGTTGTGTCTACCAGGGAAGAAAGTACTATCCTAAAAAATATGCTTCATTTTCGTAGAAACAAACCATAAATGGGGATAAGGGTGGAGGAAGGAAGGAAAGATGATAATTTCGTGGAAATTTGTAATTATATAGCATCATTTGTGTTTCTATATTTGGATATCTACATCATACATGTGCAATGAAAAATTAAATGAACTACTAGAGATTTAATATTTGGACAATGATTCCAAGGTAGCAAAATTCATTATTTCTTTTCACATTTTTTTATCTGATGAGAGAATGTCATACGTATCGCAAAATACTCAAAAAATAAAGTGAAGGCTTTACGAACAACTTAAACTGTGGAGAGATTGCTTAAAAATGCTTGGTAAACAATTTGCACAGAAAATAGGAATTCATATGCCAAACTGGTAGGCATCAAACATAACTCTCAAAATCTAAATTCAACCAAGCCGCACTAATAAAAATATCCTTATTTTTTTTATTGTTACAAAATTGAAAATCATAGTTTTTTCTTCTGTATAAGCAAAAAATTTAGCACCTATCATGTAGTCTAAACTATTGAAAAGCAGATCATGAAAAATGGTATTGTAAATGTCCACGTAAATATAAAGTTTAACTTTGTGATGTAACATAAACATGAGTAATTTACTTCTCAGAGAAAGTCAATCATGTGTGCGGGTGCACATATAGACACATTTACGGATGCATAACTAAAAGGAATACGTAAAAAAAATAGTCTGTATTACAATATTATTAAAATTGAACACTTTGCATATTGTTCCTAATACACTATGCATTTTCATGTCTTCTACTTGGACAGAGGGTGAAATGACCAGATTCATTTGGTCTTTATTATTAATGCTGGGGACTTTCACTGATATTCATTGTGTTCCTATCGTTCTCGGTATCAGCTCCATCAGACAACCTTTTTCCAACAACATGAATATTATGCAGCTTATGCTTTAACTCTTTCATTTTTTCCATGTAATTTCCCTCCGATCATCTGTATTTAATGCAAACTTATCTGTATTTAACGCAAACTCATCTGTCCATGTCATTGTATTTAACCGTCACATGATTGACAATACTATAGCTGAGATTTCACCAAGATAGCTCCAAGAGTTTGCTATAGTATTGTCAAAGGATTTCTTCAAGATAGCTGCATTGTTGACATGATTGACAAAGAAGAATCAAGTGTTCACATGGGGTGCAAAGTATGAGAAAGCTTTTAAAATCATGAAAGAGAGACTGACGAGTGCTCCTGTTTTGACGATTCCAAGTGGGAATGAAGAAATGGTGGTATACACTGAGGCATGTGGTACTGGGGTTGGACCGGTGCTTATGCAGAAGAATAAGGTTGTGGCATACGCGAGTCGACAGCTGAAGCCGCACGAAAGGAATTATCCAACTCATGATTTGGAGTTGGTAGCGATCGTGTTTGCTCTGATTATGTGGAGACATTACTTATTGGAGTTGGCAGTGCTCATATGGTTTTGGTATATCTTATACTCCAGGAAAAGGTAACGTAGTTGCAGATGCATTGAATCCAAGACATGCAGGATTATGAGCAATTTTTTCGGAATGGAAGAGCCTTGAGTTTTTGGCAGGGTTTGATTTCTGGACAAGTTGTGAGTTGGAACCTGAAATGTTGGCAAGTTATCGATAAGACATAATCTCATCGAGAGGATTGGTGAAAGACAAAAGCGAGACGCAAAGCTTGTCGAGTTTATCCAGAAGTTGGAACCAAACAATAAAGAGTTTAAGGTTGATCGAGAGGGATGGCTTCAAAAGCAAGGATGACTGGTTGTTCCTGGTATCGACGGATTGAGAGATGAAGTTCTGTGGGAATGTCATCACTAGAAGTTGATGATTCATCCTGGTGGTAATACGATGTATCAGGACATGAAGCGAGCTTACTACTAGGAAGGGATGAAGAGGGATGTTGGAAAATTTATTTCCAAGTGCATGAACTACCAGTTAGTGAAAGCTGAACAGAAAAAGTCAAGTGGACTGCTTCAACCATTGGAAGTTCCTACGTGGAAGTGGAAGCAGATATCGATGGATTTTATCGATGGACTACCTAGAACCAGAGTAGTAAATGAAGGAATTTAGGTCATCGTGGATCACTTGACCAAAAGTGCAATGTTCATTCCTGTCAAATCGACTAGGACAACATCAAAGTTGGTTGAGCTTTATACAAAATTGATAGTTCGATTCTGTAGTATTCCAATGAGCATAGTCAGTGACCAAGATCCACTGTTCACAAGTGGATTTTGGAAGAGTTTGCAAGAGACTTTGGGAACCGAGTCGGGTTTAAGTACGGTTTATCATCCCCAAACTGATGGTCAAACCGATAGGGTTAACTGAGTTTTGGAAGATCTCCTAAGAGCTTGGGTATTGAACTTCAAGGGATCATGGGAAGACCATCTACATCTAGTTGAGTTTGCGTATAATAATAGCTACCAGTCAATCATTGGGATGACATCATGTAAGGCATTTTATGGTAGACAGTGTAATTCTCTTGCATGTTGGTTAGAAACTGGAGATAAGTTGATACTTGGGCTAGAGATGATCAAAGAGACATCGAATTTTATCGAGATCATTCGACAACGGATGAAGGAAGCCCAAGAACGTCAGAAGAGTTATGTCGATAAGCGCCAAAAAGATTTGGAATTCGATGTTGGCGATATGGTATTCGTAAAGATTTCCCCATTGAAGCATGTTGTTCGGTTCAGAAGCAAAGGAAAGTTGGCCCCAAGGTTCGTTTTACCGTTTTCGATAGTTGAGCGGATTGGAAAGCTGCGTATTGATTGGAGTTACAAGAGAAGATATCGAAAGTGCGTAATGTTTTCCATGTGTCGTTTCTACGGAAGTGCGTGCATGATTTGAATGTGGTGGTATATCCAGAGCAGTACGAAGATCAAAAAGTGGAGACCTTAGTTACGAGACCACGTAAGCCGCTTCGTGTTGTGGGGAATGATACGAAACAACTTAGGAGAAAGACGGTTAAGTTAGTCAAGATACAATGGACTTAGGATGGTGACGATTGTACGTGGGAGACAAAAGAAAGCAAGATGGCGACCTATCCAGAACTCTTCATTGGTTCGACCCATTAGTATCATGCCAACTTACGTCATTGTAACTTGTACTATTGTGTATGTTTTTAGAATTCCGCGTGCTAGGATAAGGCTATGAATACATGGCTTGATAGCTGCTAGTTTGGGGTGATAGAATTGGCTGCTTTTGGATGATAGGCATGCGGAATTGTTTTAGTTGCTTATGTCTGTTTGGATTTCGGGGGCGAAATTCCTAAAAGGGGAAAATGTAACAGCCCGCATTTTATGTATCGAAAGATCGTAAAATATTTTTATTTTATTCCTTGAGTGTCGGATCATTCTCTTATTTTAACATGTTGGTGATGGGGATGTGAGACATGTCCATAATTTTTACCAATTTTATTTGTGACCATTTCCCTCCTGTCAGTCTTGTATAGGGAATAAATTTTGACTCGGATTGAATCAGGTGTTGAAACCTGTGCCATTGGAAAGGAAATGATGTTCCTATTTCGTGGAGTGGTCACATTAAAGATTTGGCTCAGCAATTTTGGAGGAATCACTGTTTTAAGGTTTTATAGTTAGTTGTTCAGGTTTTTTGAACCATTAGTGGGCTGATTTGGAGATTCCCATTAGTGCGCTGGTGGGACGCTATAAATAGGGGGTTAGAGGCATGGAGAATAGTTTAGTTTACTTTCTTCATTCTCTCATTTTGTTGAGCTCATGATCCTCCTTGCTCAATCAAATACACCTTTCCACCATTAAAATTCTAGATCTACATGTGAAGATTGAAGATCTACATCGTTTGAAGCTAGATCTACATTAATCAAAGAGAGATTTCACAAATTGAAGAGTTTGAAGATAATTCTCCATTATCTGGATTTAGATCCAAGTGTTTTTGTGTTGTTTTGAAGATTTGGGGAGTGATATGCATCTCTCAAGCGGATTCAATCAAGTATATGAGTTCTATGATCTTAATTTCATCATTTTCAAGTCGTTTTCCTTAGATTACATCATGGTAAATGTATTTTCATTTGAATCACCATAGGATCTAATATAGCAACTTATAAAAGTAATTTCACGTGTTAATTCAATGGTTAGATCCACATATATATATATATATATCGATTTAATCATTTGTTGAATCGTTGTTATGATGTTGATGATTAGTTGATGAAATTGACCGATTTTGAGTTGAGATGGATTGGAGAGTTTGGTAGTGTTTGGTAATATGTTTGGCAAGTTAAAAAATCATGGCTTGTCAAGAAAAATCAACTGGATTGGGTGGATTTTCAAGAATCAGGCCAAAAACCAAGTTCTGGAAATTTATAGCATTTGATAGCGTCGGAAAAACACTAAGGAAAGTGAAAAACGCTATGGAAAGTCCCAGAACAAGAAGGAGATAAAGGCGCATGTCGTAGGTCGGGTGAGATTTAATAACGTTTGAAAAATCCTATGGAAAGTAAAAACGCCATGGAAAGCCCTAAAACTAGAATGTCGCATGTCGAATGTCATATGTCATGTGAGATTTAATAGCGTTTAAAAAATGCTATGGAAAATCCTGAAACAATGTCGCTTGTCGCACCTGTGCTATAATAACATTTCAGCCGTGAAAAGGAAGAAACGCTATGAACGCCAGTTTTGTTTAGTTTTTCACACCAGATTGTTGCAGAATTGAACCAGGAGATATAATAGCACTTCTGAAATGATGTATAAGGCTGTTTTGACATTTTCACCATTTTTTCATAGCATAAGAGATGGAAATGCTATGAAATGCAGTATCGACCAAACAAAGTTTGTTTTTAGTCGATGATGGCGACGTGAGTTCAAGGTGGAATGTTCAAAGTGTTGTGAGTCGCTCGTTGTTCGTTGAAAGACAACGAATGTGAAGACAACTCAAAGGTTGTGAGTTGATGGATAATGGTTGCTCGAGAAGGTTGCTTGAGCTAAGAATAGCCGTTAGGAAGGACGACTAGAGATATTGACGGCCGAGAGATTACCCTTGTCGTAGGTTCTAGCGGGCTCAAAGTAAGGGTATAATAGAGACGTCTAAAAGATTGGAAGGTTGTTGGTCAAGTACCCTTGGTATCATTGGAAGGCCTACAGATATGTATCGTTGAAAGGTGTATGGGGTTTTCCTAGAACTGGGGTTACCATTAGCCCTTGACATATGGCAAGGTTGACCGTCATACGATTAACGACATTTTCGAAGCAGGATTGGTGGTGATAGCCATAGTCTATCATGGGTGATTGGTTGCCTTGTTTGTACCATCTCATGTAGATTGTCCAGAGTCGAAGGAGATGTTCCTTGGGTGCTTGTATGATATTGGTTTAGGCCTCTGGGACTTGTGCTTAAGGAATGTTAAGTTCGATTAGGATGGTTTATGTGAGATATAACTAGTTATCGTGATTGTTATGAAGTGAAATGATTGTTTCTGATTACCATGGATGTATGGTTGAAATGATTATTGTAAAGGCTATCACCGTCTGATGTGGGAAAGACAGGTTAGGGTTCTTCTCTGATGTTTGGTAGATTGATTTAATTAATCTACCTATCCTCATATACTTTATCGATGATGTTTGTTAGCTGTTTTATCGCTCTTTAAGATTTATGTCTGACTCAAGGTTTTATGTTTCCTTCTTATTACCTTGGGATGTTCATCCGGCTGTGGTTGGGCCTAATGAGTAGCAGGTGACAGGTAATTGCTTCGTGAGATGATGAAGCTGATCAGTTGCGAGCTAGAGGCTTACGTACTAGTTTTATTACTATCTAGTATTTCTGTTTCCTTTGTTTATGTTACTCTATGAGTGATTTTAGTGAGGCTTCATGAACAGACTTTGATGTTTCCTATGATGTATGGATGACCTATCAGGATGTTGTGAAAGTTTCAATATTTTGTTCTACGATGCTACACTATTTCTACCGATTGTATATGTTCTATTATACTTTATCCTTGCGCTGTGAGTTCTGCTACAAGTTCCGTTTGTGTTATCATACCTTGACGATCGTCCATAGCTGCCTGGCACGTCTTTCAGTGCATTATTCCTCTTATTAAGTGCAGGGGCTGTGGATGGTCGTCACATTGTGTACACTACAACAAAATTGTTTATTAACAACGTAAAAGGGTGTGTCTTTTACGACGCTTACGCGATGCTATTAAAAAATAGGATCACATAAGCATCGTAAAAGACACACCCTTTTGCGTCGTTAAAGACTAGTTTTGTTGTAGTGAACGCATCAAAGCTCAGGTTATCGATTTTAGCCAAAGTTCGAGGACATAATCATGTATGAGAGACGTATTTGTAGTTTTCTGTTGAATGTGTACTATATAGTGTATATGGTATAGTAGCATTTGAAATCCAAAAGAAATTTTTCTTGCAAGTGGCTAATCATTCTAATTTGCAGATTTAGTACGAGTCAACATACTTCAAGACATACTGCTAGGGAGGAGGCTATGCCTGGAGGCTGAAATGGAAGTACACCAGATTACCCAGCCATGTTTGAGGCCATGATGGAAGTAATCATGCGAAGAGTACCCACTCCATTGGCAGCCACAGTAGATGTAGGCGTGCAAGTTCCTAGAGTAGTGGATTTCGCGAAGCTATGCAAAGACTTCACATCTTTAGGGGGAAAACCATTCAAAGGAATGGAGCCGACTGAAGATGTACAGAGGTGGTTAGATACTTGCATCTGTATTTTTGGAGACTTGGGTTTGCATGATGAAACTAAGAGAAAGCTTGCATCAAGGCAGCTGCAGGGTAGAGCTATGGAATGGTGGAATTCCGTTACTCTTGAAATCCCTGAAGATGATATTTCATGGGAACAATTCCAAGTTAAGTTCAAGGCAAAGTTTATCTCTACCGTGTAGAAGTCCATCCTGTTTAAGAGATTTGTCGAGCTTAAGAAGAATGATAGACCAGTGCTGGATTATGTTTTTGACTTCGAGGCATTGTTGAAGTATGCTCGTTCATATGTCGATACTCTTTACCAAAAGAACTAGAAGTTCATCTTGGGATTGGACGAATACCTTGCGAATCAGCTTGTTGGTCATCTCAATGATACTTAAGAGAATATCGTTCAGATAGCTTTGAGGCATGAAAGTCTACTTCCTAAGAGAGAGCCTGTTGTTGCAACCAAGGAAGCACAGAAGCCACAGCAGGGTGGTAATAATAATAAAAAGAGGAAGCAACAAAAGTAGAAGGGAAAGGATAGCCAGAAAAAGCCAAAGAGTGAGGTGGTTTGCTTTAACTGCCAACAGAATGGTCATTTTGTGAATGAGTGCAAAACTCCTAAGGCTAAGAATAAGTGCTTCAAGTGCGGAAAGCCTGAGCATGAGAAGAAAGACTGTCCGGAATTAGGTAAGGGAAAACTGGTTGTGAAGACATACGTTTTGGGAGTTGTGCCGTCTTCTTTAAGGGATCCTACTATGGAGGAGAAAGGAAAGGGTGTCATCGTTAAAGGTACTCTTTTTGCCTGAGGTGTTTCAGTTCGGGTTTTGTTCGATACTAGAGCATTGCATTCTTTTATTTGCAATGAGCTTGCGTGCCGCTTAGGTTTAGAACCTGAGATTTTTGATAGACCATTGATCATGACTAATCCAGTTTGGGGTTCGTCCAGCCTTTGTATGCTTTGTCGTGGTCTAGTCTTACCGATTCATGGTTTCTCTTTTATGTGTGATTGCTTTGTTTTGGACTTTGCTGGGTTTAGGATAAGGGCATGGATTGGCCCAAGAGTATGCAACAAAAGTTGTTGATTCGGTGTAAGCCTGAAGATGGGGTCTCCGTAAGCTATCTATATTTTCTTGTGATTCCACAGGAAGACTTGTCATCAATGCTAATCGCTAATGAGTTCAAGGGTTTCTTTGACGAGGTCAAAGGTTTGCTACCACGTCATGAGATCGAGTTTAGGATCAGTTTGCTCAAGAGTGCTAGACCAATCGTCATTCCCCTTAGGCGAATGGCACCTAAGGAACAACGAGAGTTGGAGGTGCAAGTTCGTGACCTTTTGGGAAAAGGATTCATTCGAAGAAGTGTTTCCGAATGGGGTGCACCAGTGGTGTTTACAACCAACGTAGATGGCTCGTTAAGATTGTGTGTGGATTATCGTGACCTGAATAAGGTTACCAAGAAGTATAAGTATCAATTGCTGAGAATTGATGATTTGTTCGATCAGCTTCAAAAAGCCAAAGTGCTTTCTCAAATGCATTTGGCAACGGGATTTCACCACTTGAGGGTGGCAAAGGATAGTGTGCCAAAGATTGCTTTTAGTACACCATCTGGTTTCTTCAAATGGTTGATGATGGCATTCGAGTTGACTAACGCGCTAGCATATTTTGTGGATCATAAGAATAGAGTTTTCAGAGATCAGTTGAACAAGTTCGTGCTTGTGTTCGTGGATGACATTCTAGTTTACTCCTAGAACGAGGAAGAACATATGACACACTTGAGATTTGTGTTGGAAATCTTGCGAAAGAATCAGCTAGATGCTAAGTTTTCAAAGTGTCACTTCATGAAGAGCGAAGTGAGGTTCTTAGACCATGTTGTTTCTGGAAATGGGATAGCGATTGACCCTGCTAAAGTGGCAGCGATCCAGGACTAGGATAGACCTAAGAACGCGACGGATCTGAGATGTTTCCTTGGATTGACAGGTTATTACCGATAGTTTATTAAGGATTTCTCCAAGATAGCTGCATCGTTGACATGATTGAAAAAGAAGAATCAAGTGTTCATGTGGGGTGCAAAGTGTGAGAAAGCTTTCGAAACCTTGAAAGAGATACTGACGAATGCTCATGTTTTGACGATTCCAAATGGGAATGAAGAAATGGTGGTAAACACTAAGGCAGGTGGTACTGGGGTTGGAGCCGTGCTTATGCAGAAGAATAAGGTTGTGGCATACACAAGTCGACAGCTAAAGCCGCACGAAAGGAATTATCCAACTCATGATTTGGAGTTGGCAGTGATCGTGTTTACTCTGATGTTGTGGAGACGTTACTTACTGAGAGTTCGATTCGAGTTGTTTATGGATCATAAGTTGTTGATGTATCTTTTCTCCCAAAAGGATTTGAATCTTTGGAAGTAGCAGTAGTTAGAGTTTCCGGCATTATATGATTTTGGTATAGCCTATACTCCAGGAAAACGTAATGCAGTTGTAGATGCATTGAGTCAAAGACATGCAAGATTGGGAGCAATGTTTTCGGAATGGAAGAGCCTCGAGTTTTTGGTAGGGTTTGATTTTAAGCCAAGGTGTGAGTTCGAACCAAAAATGTTGGCAAGCTTATCGATAAGACCTAATCCCATCGAGAGGATTGTCGAAAGCCAAAAGCGAGATGCAAAGCTTATCGAGTTTTTCCCGAAGTTGGAACCAGATAATAAAGAGTTCGAGGTCAATCGATAGGGATTGCTTCGAAATCAAGGACGATTGGTTGTTCCTGATATCGACGGATTAAGAGATGAGGTTCTGAGGGAATGTCATCACTCAAAGTTGTCGATTCATCCATGTGGTAATAAGATGCATCAGGACATAAAGTGAGCTTACTACTGGGAAGGGATAAAGAGGGATGTTGGAAAATTTATTTCCAAGTGCATGAACTATCAGTTAGTGAAAGCTAAACAAAAAAAGTTGAGTGGATTGCTTCAGCCATTGGAAGTTCCTACATGGAAGTGGGATCAGATATCAGTGGATTTTATCAATGGACTTCCTAGAACCAAGGCAAGAAATAAAGGAATTTGGGTCATCGTGGATCGCATGACCAAAAATGCAAGTTCATTCCTGTCAAATCGACTAGGACAGCATCAAAGTTGGCTGAGCTTTATATAAAATGGATAGTTCGATTCTGTGGTATTCCAAAGTGCATATCCAGTGATTGAGATCCATTGTTCACAAGTGGATTTGGGAAGAGTTCGCAGGAGACTTTGGGAATCGAGTTGTGTTTAAGTACGGCTTATCATCCCCAAACTGATGGTCAAACGAAGAGGGTTAACCGAGTTTTGGAAGATCTCTTAAGAGCTTGTGTATTGGACTTCGGGAGATCATGGGAAGACCATCTACATCTAGTTAAGTTTACGTGTAATAATAGCTATCAGTTGAGCATTGGGATGGAACCATATGAGGCGTTGTATGGTAGACCGTGTAACTCTGGCATGTTGGTTAGAAACTGGAGGTAAGTTGATACTTAGGCCAGAGATGATCAGAGAGATATCGGATTGAATCAAGATCGTTCGACAACGAATGAAGGCAACCCAAGATCGTCAGAAGAGTTATGTTGATAAGCACCAAAAAGATTTGAAATTCGACGTTGGCAATGTGGTATTCGTAAAGATTTCTCCGTTGAAGCATGTTGTTCGGTTCAAAAGCAAAGGAAAGTTGGCCCCTAGGTTCATTGGACCATTTCTGATAGTTGAGCGGATTGGAAAGCTCGCGTATAGATTGGAGTTACCCGAGAAGATGTCGAGAGTGCATAATGTTTTCCATGTGTCATTTCTACGGAAGTGCGTGCATGATTCAAATGTGGTCATATCTCCAGAACAGTACGAAGATCTAGAAGTAGAGACTGTAGTTATGAGACCTCGTAAGCCGCTTTATGTTGTGGGGAATGACACGAAACAACTTAGAAGGAAGACGGTTAGTTTAGTCAAGATACAATGGAGTGAGGATGGCGACGATTGTACGTGGGAGACTGAATAGAGCATGAACGCGACTATCCGGAACTCTTCATTGGTATGACCCATTAGTATCGTGCCACCTTACATCATTGTAACTAGTACTATTGTATATGTTTTTAGAATTCTGCGTGCTAGGATATGACTATGGATGCGTGACTTGATGGCTGCTAGTTTGGAGTGATAGAATTGGCTACTTGTGGATGATAGGCGTGCAAAATTGATTTGGTTGCTTGTGTCTTTGGGATTTCAGGGGCGAAATTCCTAAACGGGGGAAATTGTAACAGCCCATATTTTACATACAAAGGATCGTAAAATATTTTTATTTTATTCCTTGAGGGTTGGATCATTCTCATATTTTAATATGTTGGTTATGGGGATGTGAGACATGTCCATAATTTTTACTAATTTTATTTGTGACCATTTTTCTCCTATCAGTCTTGTACAGCGCATGACTTTTGACACGGATCGAATCGGGTGTTGAAACCTGTGTCATTGGAAAGGAAATGATGTTTCCTCTTCCGTAGATTGGTCAAACTAAAGATTTGGCTCAGCGGTTTGGGAGGAATCGCTGTTTTAAAGTTTTACAATTGGCTGTTTAGGTTTTTTGAACCATTAGTGGGCTGGTTTGGAGAGGCCCGTTAGTGGGCTGGTGGGCGACTATAAACTGGGGGTTAGAGACATGGAGAATAGTCTACTTTATTCATTCTTCCTTTCGGTTGAGCTCATGAACCTCCTTATTCAATCAAATACAACTTTCTATCATTAAAATTTTAGATCTACATGAAAAGATTGAAGATCTACATCGTTTGAAGCTAAATCTACATTAAATTCAAGAATGTCGCATGATGCATGTCGTATATCATGTGAGATTTAATAGCGTTTGAAAAACACTATGGAAAGTTTAAAATGCTATGGAAAGTCCTGAAACAAGAATGTTGCATGTCGCACCTAAGCTATAATAGCATTTCAGAAACGCTGTAAAAAGGCGGAAACGCTGTGAAAGCCAGTTTTGTTAAGTTTTTCATGTCAAATTGTTGCAGAATTGAACCAGGAGATATAATAACACTTCTGAAATGCTGTAAAAGGCTGTTTTGATATTTTGGCTAGTTTTTTGTAGCAAAAGAGCTGGAAATGATATGAAATGCAGTATCGACCAAACATTGCTTGATTTTCAATAGATGTAGGTTTTAGCTTCGACACGAGTTCAAGGGGGAATGTTCAAAGTTTTGTGAGACGTTCGTTGATCGTTGAAAAGCAACGAATGTGAAGATAGCTCAAAGGTTGTGAGTTGATGGATAATGGTTGCTCGAGAAGGTTTCTCGAGCAAAGAATAACCATTAGGAAGGACCACTAGAGATATTGAAGGCCGAGAGATTATTGTTGTCGTAGGTTCTAGCGGGCTCAAAGCAAGGGCATAATAAAGACATCTAAAAAACCGAAAGGTTGCTGGTCGAGTACGCTGGGTATCGTTTAAAGGCCTAGAGATGCGTATCATTGAAAGGCGTATGGAGTTTTTCTAGAACCGAGGTTACCATAGCCCATGGCATATGGCAAGGTTGTCCATCATAGGATTAACGATAGTTTCCAAGAAGGATTGGCAGTGATATCTAGAGCCCATCATGGTTGATTGGTTGCCTTGTTTGTATCGTGTCACGTAGATCGTCCAAAGTCAAAGGAGATGTTCCTTGGGTGCTTGTCCGATATTGGTTTAGACCTCTGGGGCTTGTGCTTGAGGAATGTTGAGTTCGATTAAAATGGTTTACGTGAGATATAACTAGTTGTCATGATTGTTATGGAGTGAAATGGTCTTTTCTGATTACCATGGACGTATGGTGAAATGCTTATTGTAAAGGCTATTAATGTCCGATGTGGGGAAGGAAGGTTTGGGTTCTTCTCTGATGTTTGGTAGATTGATTTGTTAATCTACCTATCCTCATATACTTTATTGATGATGTTTGTTAGCTATTTATCGCTCACTAAGACTCTTGTCTAACTCAAGGTTTTATGTTTCCCTCTTATTACCTTGGCCTGCTCATCCGGTTGTGGATGGGCATACTGAGTAGCAAGTGGCAGATGATAGCATGGTGAGACGATGATGCTGATCGGTAGAGAGCTGGAAGATTATGTACCAGTTTTATTACTATCTAGTATTTCTGTTTCCGCTGTTTGTGTTACTCTATGAGTGATTGTAGTGAGGCTTCATGTACAGACTTTGGTGTTTCCTATGATGTATGGATGACCTTTTAGGAAGTTGTGAAAGTTTCAAAAGTTTGTTAGATGATGCTCCACTATTTCTACCTGTTGTATATGTTCTATTATACTTTATCCTTGCGCTGTAAGTTCTACGAAAGGTTTCGTTTGTGTTATCGTACCTTGATGATCATCCATAGCTTCCTGGCACGTCTTTCAGCATATTATTCCTCTTGTTAAGTGCATGGGTTGTGGATGGTCGTCACACCAAATTCCTACATCTTCTTCTCCTGGATGCAATCCCTTGGAGATAGACAACCTCTCCAAATACCTCACATGGTTTCTTCTTTATTTCTAATCTATCCAAGAAGGCTGCATATATAGAGAATAGAAGACCTAGGAAAATATCCAAATTTCCCCTTGAAATATCTCTAAAATATAATCATTTATTTCTTTCCTTCTGTGATAAAATCAATCAATCAAATCAATCAACCAACCAACCATTCAATCAAATCAATTTGTTAATTAATCAATCAAATAATCAAATCAATTAATTGATTACATCCTCTTCATAAAAAATTTGAATCAAAAAATTCAACAGGTTCAACTTGTAAACAACCCTCCTTAGTGTCTCTATTATGTTAAAAATGCCAAAATAATTTGCCGATAGCTTCTTATTAGCTATTGTCTTCGATTTTTGCACGTAAGCTTGCAGATCGAGCCAGTACTAACTTCCTACATCAAATTGTCCCTTACTTCTCCTTTTATCAACCTAAGCTTTCGTCCTATCTTGATCTCTTCTCAAATGAAATTTCAGCATCTTGATCATTTCTCCTCTATCGAGAATATGGGTTACTCATTGTATATGATGATATATAAGACGGGTCATCAGAGCAAATGTTATTTACATGCGGACTGCATTCAACACAAAGACAGCATTG
The DNA here is from genome assembly GCA_030737875.1 of Allium sativum. NCBI lineage: Eukaryota > Viridiplantae > Streptophyta > Magnoliopsida > Asparagales > Amaryllidaceae > Allium > Allium sativum. Next base: position 158,275,840 of record CM060927.1, read on the forward strand.
GGTAACATGGACCGAAGCACGTTTACCACTTTTGCATTATATTTATCTATAAACAGTTGTCATAACTTATACACGAAAATCATCTTTTGTACAATAATTTCTCAGTTAATAATAAAAGTTTCATTTCTCTTCAAATGCTTTTATGGTATCAGAGCTTTACAGCCTAATGACATCCAACATTTTTTCTAATTAAATCATCTCAACCTAACAGCATCATTATGTAAAAGAGAAAGTGTAGTTTTGAGGCAGTTATGTTCTCCTTAGAAAGTTCTCATCATCGGAGAATATATCTTTGTCTTAACCATGATTCTTTGTTCTTGTCAGTTCTTGTGATTTTGTGCCACGCCAAGACGAAATCAGAGTATTTTCATCATTTTTCTTTCAACTACATCGAAAATTTGTTTATCAGAGTATCAATGCTTGTCATTTAATTGTTTAGTAATTAACCATTAGTTCAGTTCATTTTCATACCTGTATACAATGTCAGTTTCAGAAAACATTCGGTTGCAAATGGAAAATTTTCCACGCCTTTCAACTACTACTAACCTGATCGGATTCAAGATGTTCTTTTCATCATTTTTTTATCGCTTCCACCCATATATTTTCAGGCGATGGCAAGAGATGATAATGGCATAACCTCGGCAACATTTATACACAATGTTGTCGAGCCAACCACCTCAATCACTCCCTGATCAAGCCCAAAAGCTAAGGAATGGGAAGCTAAGTAATCACTATCCCTTTTAATTAAGACAACTTCATTCTATGGAAATACAAAGTTGAAATTGCCTTGAAGGGACATGGCCTTCAGGAATATCTGAAAGGAACCGTTAATGTACTACCAGTGATGACTGTTGAAAAAGATGGCAATACGACTAGTAACCCATCATATAAAAAACTAGACAGCTTATTATCTTCGTATTTACTATCATCGATTATTGTTGACCTCTTATCACAAATTGTTAAATGTAACACACCATATGAGATATGTGCATCTATTCAACAAAATTTCAATACACAATCGTCGATAAGCATAAATGCATTATAGAAGAGAACTAAAATATGCTAGAAAGGATGACACATCGATGAGGGTCTATTTCACTAAAATAAAAACTTTGTGTAATTGGCTAAATGTTGTGGAACACAAGATATCCGAGAGTGATAAAATTTTGGTCATCACTAATGGGTTAGATCATGATTATGAATCATTGATGACATTCTTAGAAACACAAATACATTTACCTGGTTTATAGTTTGTCCAGTCAATACTACTGGCATATCAAGGAAGAGTTTAGCAAGGAAAAGCTATGAAGAACGAGCAATCGGTTGATTATGCTACAGAATCAAGAAATAAGAACCAACAAAAGAATACATCCAACAAAAGTAAATAAGAAACATAAAGTCAGAGAGGAAATTCTACACAGAGGGGTAAAGGTTTAATTCATAATTCAATGTGCAATAACAAAATCAAACTCGTCATAGTGCACCAAGTACAAAGGTGGAATAACTTAACAACCAAAGCAGAAACAACACAACAAGCAAGAATGCACAACCTAGTGACAATGAGGATTCTATCAAGCAAGATGATATGAATCTTAATGACAGGTACTTGGATTCATGTGCCACCAATTACCCCACTAACAACTTACAAAATCTTAATCCTTGAAACAAAAGCTACTCAACTAAAAAAGTTATACATATAGGTACTGGTGAAGCAATAAATATATCACAAGCTAGCAATGGTTGTATTAGGGGTAAAAGGCAAATTTATCTCAATAATTTATTAAGGTGCCTAAAATTAAGAAAAAATTGATTAGTGTGTCACAATTTTCCAATGAGAACAACATCTGCTTTGAGTTTCACTAAAAAAAAATCCTTATAAAAAAATTACAAAGTCAAAACGTATTATAATAGGGTAGGATCGATAATGCGTTATACAATTTCACTAATGGAAAGACAAGAAATGCCAATGATAATGCAGTTTGGTGCAATAATATTAGTACTACTGATAATGTTAATAATAAGAGCATTTTAAAAATATGGCATTGTAAACTGGGACATTCTAGTATTGACATTATGAAACAAATATTGAATGACAATGATATTTCTGTTCAAAATTTACCTTCATGACACACATGCATACACTGCTAGCTTGGCAAAAGCCATAAATTGCCATTTGGTCACTCTGAAACAATATATAGCGAGTCATTTAAACTAATAGCTACTGATTTATAGGGACCAACACCACTAGATTCAGTTCAGGGATACATGTACGTACTACCTTTTTCTCATTTATGCTTAATCAAGATATACTTGGATATACTTTCTTAAGGCAAACATCAAAAACTTGTAATGCGGTTATACATTTTGCAACATTCATTGAAAAAACCAATTGTAGTGTTAAAATATTTCAAATAGATTGTGGGACTAAATTTAAACCACACGAATTTTTTTACAAGAAAGGAATAATGCACCGACTAATATATCCACACACTTCAAAGTAAAATGATCTAGTTGATAGAAAACATAAGCATATTATTGAAACTGGCGTCACATTATTATTACAAGCATCACTTCCCATGAAATACTAGAATGAAGCATTTGCTGCATCTATTTTTTTATATAAATAGGCTTCCAACCAAAGTTTTGAGACATAAATGTTGTAACACCCCGCATTTTATAACTATTAAATATTTAAATAGTGCATATGTGTATATATATGCATAGACATAAATATTTAAAAGAAGAATAAAATAATAATAATATATGATTGCATGTAATAAAAAGAAGAAAAGGATTAATGTAAATAATAATGCAATGCATACGTTAAAAGAATGAAGAAATCAGTTGCATGCAATGATTTACAAATATTACACATTAATAATAAAAGAAAAATATGCATGCAAATTGATAAGGTTACATGCAATGGTTTAAATGAAATATGTAACAAACATGAAAAAGGGAAATAAGAAAAGAACAATGACCACCATTGTTCTAAGCCTTGTTAACAAAAGCCTAAGTAGTCCAGTTGGTTAGAGCATGTGGCTTTCATGCGAGAGGTACAGAGTTCGATCCCCACCGGTGTCATATTTTTATCTTAAGGGAACGGCTAAAATAATGCATGCTCTAAAGAGAAAATACGTATAAAAGCACATATAAGGAAAATTATACATATAAGGAAGTACAGAAAATATATGTATATGAAAATATATGTATATATGCGCAGAAATATATATATACACACACACATATATATATATATATATATATATATATGTATATACAAGAGAAAAGTTCAAAATAAGGCTGCAATCAAAGAAATATGGTAAGAATTAATAAATGGCATAACACCGTTTGAATTTTGAAATTGAAATATAAGTTGTGCGTATATATATGCGTAAAATGGTCATTAGAAGATTTGTACATATAAGAAGATTATATGTAAATATAATATTTAAAATCAAAGAGAGTATAACGAGATATTAATCAAACATTTAAAATCAAAAACGTCAAAACAGTAAAAAAAAAATATGCACAAAAGGCTCTCGTGGGACCCTGGGTGTCGACCCTGGGGTCGACACCAATATAGGAGGGTCGACCATAGGGTCGACACATACACATGGGGATTGGACCCACCCAAGATTTGGCTAGATTTTTCAATGAATCTGGACTGTTTTCTTAAACAAATTCGTGGCTGACTCAGCGTTGCGTGTACGATAAGATCATGAACACCTATAAATGGGCTAGTAGAGCCTAGCTTAAATCTCATATTTTCTGAGATGATGTCTATACTCTGTCGTTCTTCTTCCTCCTCAAATCTCTTCAGAAAAATATAATAATTAGTTTAGGAAAATTCCGATTCAAGATCTAGAGGAAAAGAATGAATATTAATAAAGAACGTGTTCAGAATTCTATTTGAAGTAAGGTAATTTCTTGGATCTGATCTATTTTAATTTCTCCTCTTTCTTCCCTTCTTCTTTTAGTTAAGAATTGTGGATCCATGGTTGTTTAGGTTCTAAATGCTGTTAGGAGAACCATGGAATGCTAGATCTGGACCAGATTCAGGATTTGGAAAGCAATTAGGTGAGTGGATTTAAAATATACCTTTTTGATAACAGTATATTTATCGTCTGGCATTCCCCGTTAATATGCAATGTAAATCTGCCAGAATGTTGAAACGTTAATATGCTAAAATGTTCATACGTTGAAATGATAACATGTTGAAATGTAAACCTGTTAAAATATGTAACGATTACTGTTGTATACATACATGTTCTAATTACATGTTAACCTATGACATATTATGTACATGAACCCTTAATTGTAGAAATTGGGATAATTACATGATTGACAGTCACATGTTATTATTTTAGAACTAGAGTTAATTACATGTTAGATAGAACATGCGACATGATTATAAGTTAAAATGAAATTAACATGATATTAAGTGTGAGATGTAAAAATAGAATTACAGTAAAAATGATGAAGAATGGACATGCCTAAATTATATTGAAAATTTACAAAAATTAGAAAACTATAACGCACTTAGGCATGAGGTTAAATTCAACTTGTGGTAGAAGTCTTCCCGGAACCGCCCGACAGATCCAACATCCACAAGTTGTTAATTTAATGTGAGGGGTCTAGTGTGTAAATATACATGTAACAATGCTAAGACATGAGGTTAAGTCCAACTTGTGGTGGAAGTCTGCCCGAAACCGCCTGGTACATCCAACATCCGCAAGTGCTCGACTTAATGTAAGAGGTCTAGTGCATAAACATATAAAAAAATATGTATATAAAAGGATAAAAATAAATGGCACTAATTGTGATTAATGGAAATGAATAGGAAATGAATGGAAGTTACAACAGTAAAAGAAGTGGAATGAATGGGGAATGATAATAACGTATTATAAATAAACTACATAAATGAGAATGTTATATAATAGGTAGGCTTGTCCTAGGGACAAGTGAAAATTATAACTTAGGTTATAATAAACGAGAAAGAAAATGGAATAATTTATGTAATGATATAAGTTGTACTTAATTGTAAATTAAGTCATCTGTGAGGACAAGAATCTGAAATCTACTGATAAGGACAACATAAGTTATATTTATGAAAAGGAAACTTATTGGTAAACCATAGTTAAGAGAACTAAGTTAATAAGTAAACAATGATAAGTTGTAGTGATAGTGTAAGGTGAAATTATGATTAAATAAGAAAGAATGAGGCAAACTTATGAAATGAAATAATTTACAATTAATCATAAATAATAAGTGACATGTTAAACAAAAAACATTTGAATTGAGATATACTTAATTACATATTAAGTAGAACATGTTATTGCAACTATGGAGTCAGACAATGAATAATATGAAGAGATTATAGATTGCAAACCTTGAGTTACAATCTACGGAATAACATGTTATGGGCTTATTAATAAACTTAAATAGGTTAAGTTATATGACTAAAATTAATAAGCAAGAGGGGTCCATTCCTTAGAGATATAAGGGGCTCGGAAAGAACTTGGTAACCTGGATAAGAAGTTAATATGATTTAAGACAACCAAGTTAAACTGGAAACCTAATGAGGTAGAGCAAGTGCATAATTGAATGTTTAGACATAGGGTCCAGTAGCACATTAAAATGAGGCGCTTGGACCAGTCCGTACGTTTGAGGATGTATAACCCAACGGGGTAGATCATCGTGGTGTCATGAGGCACGAGGGGAGCGCACGTCCATATGCTTATTCTGTTATTTTGCTGATATTCTGCTGGCTCCGAAGCACTGAAAGGGGAAGCACGGGACTACTTGGGACGTGGAGGGTACTCCTAGTAGCCCTCTGCGCTGTGACAGTGTTCTACTGTGCTCATAGAGGTTAGGTCTGCGCGTTTCTACCCGGTGAGTATGCCTTGATTGCCACGATAGTGGGCAATCAAAAGACTATAGGGTGGCATAGGTGATTCGATGATCCCGTTGCCTGACTTGGCTAGATTACGACCACTCTTGTGTGACAAGTCTAACAATTAGATAGAAAAAGTCGTCGAGTAACTACCATCGTCAGTCAGCTTGATACATGATGCGCGATACAAAAAGGCAAAGAGCTAAACCAATAGACCATGGACCATTTTCTATCAAGGCTATGGGTGAGGACAAGCCAATTAGGATTTGTTGTTTGTTATTTTCTCTTGGGCCAGGTCATTAGTTCTCAATCTTGTTCGTCTTTGTTAGTTGAGGGAGGGGTCAGGTGGGACCATAGCCAATGAAAATGCAGACCTTTGTATCTATGTAAACAGATATCTAAAAACCACCGACCGAGTTCCGTGTTTCTTATACAGTCCTGCCACAGCACTCAGTGCATAGTAGAGGATATATGCTGTTTAGGCATCGAGTACGATTGACGATACGTATGTGGGAAAGTCTAGATACATGCATGTCTGCTCTAGGTGGTGTATCGTAGACTCATAGGGCATTACTCTGTAATCCGATTCGACCAAAGATAGCAGTTCGTACGTTTAGGTAGCATGGTGATGGAAGTTCTATGCAGAATGTAGTATCGTTATATAAAGATCTGTACGTCAATCCAGCGTAGGATGAGAGACTGCGTATATTTCTGAGGCGTTACGGCGAAGACCGTGTGAGTGGGGTACTATAGGGTGTACCTTAATATTGGGGGTAACTACATACATACTGTATTAGGTAAATCCATTAAGAAGTTGAAGGGTACGATGTGTGTGTAAGCCTTGAGTGCTGTTAACCCAAGTAACCTAATAAATAAGAAAATGTAACTGAACGGTATATGTAGGATTATCCAAGATGTGTAGTTTAAATCCAATCACCAGGACTTCTGTTCTGACCCTCTCCTCATAACATACTCGCAGATTAGATTTGTCGTAGAGATATGATAGCTTTGGATATTGGTTAGGCAGTACTATTACTACGGTAAGGCTACATTTTAGTTATATTATATTTTATCCATTCCGTTGTGAGATATTTTTTGAGCTCTGATATATTTTATATATCTGTCGTTTCTGCAGGATACTAGAGCAACTAACACGAGTTTCGGTGGAATAGAATTTTGAAAGAAAAAAATTCGATTTGACGAAATTCGGCTTGTTACAAATGCCCTTATGGAAATCTGTTTGAAGTAAAAATGGACTACGAACATTTGAAGACATTTGGTTGCCCATGTTTTCCATGTCTCTGACCAACATAAACTAAGCCTAACATCAAATGCATGCACTTTCATGTGATATGCCAACGACCAAAAGGGTTACAATTGCATGGACAACAAAGATAAGATTTTTATATCAAGATATATAATGTTTAATGAATGTATCTTTCCTTTTGTAAAGGAAGCAACACATGGGCGGTTGTGCCATCAATACAAACTCTGTCAGAATGGACTGACAATATTCGCAGCGAGACACATCAAAGCAAATCAGGTCAACAACTTACTGTCTCAAGCACATAATTAGGATAAAGTTTAAGTGACCTTAACACACAATCAATTCAACACTCAAGTGATGAAATAACTGTTTAAAGTTGAATTTATATACATGAATCATAAGTTATAAGCACTAAACTATTTGTATTATATCACTTTTTTATTTTAAGCATATTATGATTTATGAATATAAATGTTATTTCATAAATTAAGAACAGTGAAGTGATTTTGTAATTCAAATTTAAGCATATTACCTAATAAACAGTGCAACTTTAGCATAGATGAGAAGAATATATGTATGCACTACAGGGTAATCTCTATCATTCAACCATACTTCCATTTATTTACTAGTAGGTTGACCATGTCTTTTAAAAATAGGTAAGTCGCATGACAACCATCTTGGTCAATGTATTCATCATTACGTGTAACACTTCAGTTATAAGTCCACATGGTCACTATAGTAATGAGAGAAATAAACATTGCTTCTTCTTCAATTTATGATTTGCGACTCAGACCTTTAACTCAAGCTTTCTATCCCACATTTTTCTTATGATGATTTAAGTACCTATTAAGCATTATTTCAAATTATTTTTTTATACATTTAATTAAACTAAATATTAATATCCTTCTAATGGATGTGTCCATCCATATTGGACAAACCCTCGAAGACGTACTTCAAATGAAAGATGAACAGATAAATGCTCTATTACAACAATAAAACCTGAAGGAAATATTTTCTCTAGTTTGCAAAGCATTATAGGGATTTCTTCCTCAAGCTTATGCAGATGATCAATTTTTAACGTTGTAGAACAAAGTTTTCATAAAATAAAGTAAGTTATATTACAACCATCTAACCTTTTACGGATAACAGTTCTTTGAAAGAGGAGATAGAATTTTTTTCATCATAATATAACAATCATGGCGTTTCATCACATTAAGTTTGTTGTTCTTACAATTGACACATCTACGAAGATCGGGAGAAATAACATTTGGGAATCTTAGCCCTTCCACCAATTTCAAAAAATATTTTAACTTGATTGTTGTCTAGCTCATAACACGTTTTTGAAATTTTTGTGTCATTTGGATTTATACGAAGCTCGAGACAATTACATATTTACTTCTATATCACGTCTTGATTTCAAAAACCTCTTCGTCTTCCCCTTAACATTCAAAACTATATTAAATACATTATCAAAACATGTTTTTCTCATTGTGCATCATGTCAATATTATGGTGAACCAGGATATTTTTTCCAATAAGACAACTCCTAAAATATACTTTGTTTGTAATAATTATAAATCAATGATTTACCTTGAATTTCAGTTTGTTCTCTGGTTTCATGTATCTTTATATAATCCTTTACAAGTTCATATCTTCGCTTCACCAAACCGTTGGTGGTTGCAAACTCTCATGTCTATTAGCTTTAAAATTTTCTTATCTACTCTAAAAGGATGATTAATATGGTAAAAACATGGATGGCACTCAAAGCGCAACATTTTCTTTGTATTAGGTAAAGAAAATGCTCGTGTTTCTTCCATGCAACAAGTTAGGTGACCTACCGTACTCGAATCTGAAGGCATTGCATATGTAGAAAAATTGTGAATTGTCCACAACAAAGAACCAAACATGCAAGTAGTTCCTTTTTTGAAAATATCATATGTTTCTACTCCTTCGTACAACAAATTTTAATTTCTTAAATCAAAGCTTGTAAATAAACATCAATTCCTTATGTCAAATCATCCGAACAATAAATCACAACTGTAAGAAACATATATGGAGTTTACATGTACATTCGTGGAGGTAAATATAAAGTGTAATAATTGTATGTCAGTATGAATTTATAAAACCAAATTAGAAAAATAATGAAAACTCATTAGTACATAAACTAAGCCTAACATTACGGATTTCCGATGCAAAACGAGGATATTTCTAATCAAGATGCTTTCATTCTTCGACATTAGCTGGATGTGTTAATGTACCTTCTCCCCGTGGTTCCTCACTATGTCATCTCATATGATGCGCAGTTATAGAAGATATATATATAACCTTTGAAGCCTAGGAGTAATAGCTCAATAATGCATACATTTATATGTGAGATTTGCTTTCTCCGTTCTTGGTTTGTACATTTTATTGTTACGTATTTTACAATTTCTAAGGTTGATATCTTCTTTATAAAACAACATGCAACTGCTTAAACATGCATCTATTTTTTGATACGGTAAACCAAAAGTCGACATTAGTTTTTTCGCTTTATAATGATTTTTGCACATTAAGTTATCGCGAGGCATATGCTTCTTCGTAGCTTGTACAATAGTTGTAAACCCAGCTTCTACGAGATTGTATTCAAATTTTATCACAATATATTGAACAGTTATTGAAAATTAGGTGTTGCTTGTACAGCCTTCCAAAAAAAATTTCTTCGTAGCATTTAATAAATCATATGTTTTTAGGTCCAATATTTGGTTCTTCTTTAGATTAACATCATCATCAAAAAATTAAGTAGTAGGGAACATTAAATATGCAACATCTTCAGTCATGTGATCTACGAGTTTCGTCGTAGAAATTTCATTACTCACTACCTCCTCAACTTATACAAGATTAGATGCTAAAAGTTTTCCAGGACGAACCCAAACCAATTAGTTTTGCACGAAACCGTACTAATGCAAATGAACCCTAACCATTTATGGTATTAAATACTTTAACAATCTGCTTCTACAACAAGGACAACAGATTTCTTCACCATTTCCATTATTGCTTAAAGCAAAATCAATAAATACGTGTATACCATTGTTAAAATGTTCGCTTATCAAGCCTTCAATTTTCATTCGTTATGGATACATCCATCTTTGATCAGTAAAATAATTGTCCATTTCTCTTACCAATTAAAAAATATGATATAAATTAAAATTGCATTAATAATTTATTTTTTTAACCAAATTTTACGGATTAATGTTATATTAATTGACCATTGACATTTTGCTGATGGATCATCCAATTTTTCATTACAAAATAATAACGTAATTATATAGCGTAAATCATTTTGTTTTAATCAATTAGACAAAATTATAGCAGCACTTCTCTTTTTTTCTTTGAACGGTACATAATCACGAGTACACAGGGAACATAAAGGGTGCCTTATCGAAATTTTGAGAATTGTTTAAAATGAATACGAGATATACTTATGTTACTGTTAGACCAAAAAATGGCATTAACACCCAACTAACTAGATTTTATATAGAATAACGAAGAATTATAATCTAAAAACAATGAAAAGAAATGAACACATGAGATTTATATTGGTTCGACGTTAACGATCCTACGTCCACTTTATAGTTCTTTGATTCGATAGAGTATTACAAGTACAAGGATTATAATACTGATTCTCTCGAATACAATCAATTCTCTCTCATTACATGTAGAATTATACTCAATGATCTATAGTACAATGCTAGTTGAACAGGAATGGTGAAGATAATGATAGAGTTTGAGTGTACAGAGTGATAAAAGATCCTTTAAAATGTCATGCATGGGTGTATTTATAGTTGTTTTCTGGGCTCGGGTCAGATACCATGTGGCATCCATCTAGATGATCTTGGAATGGTAGTGGACCGAGCGAAGAATCTCTCTCCAAATCATGGGAAATAAGTGTGAATCAATCTGCTTTTATATGCATAAGATAGGTCATTGTTGAATGGGTAGTTGCTTCAGGTATATGGAAACGGGATTGGGTCAGTGTCCATTCGAACTGATCTGATGATGAAACGGGTCCAGCTTTTCCACGTGCAAGCGGGCTGGGTCGAGTTTATTGGACCTGATCCCTATATCTTGAATCGAAATACATGTTCTCTCCAATCCAAAACACTATTTGGTATCTGACCCGATCTCCTATCTTTACAATGTTTAAAAATGAGTTTCCCCTTTGTCTCAAAGTCGTTTTTCCATCTGAGACCCAAACTCTGATCTCTGAATAGTTCTGATTCTTTCCCTTCTGGTATTCAGGATCATAATGTCTGGACTGTGTGTGGCCTAGTCACAAAGTAGGCCAACATTTTTACCCCTCAAAGTATGTCTTATCGAGGATAAGGCGTGCTTTGAAACTGTCAATCTGTCTATTCTCCAATTGGTGATAGTTAACAGTCATGTCCATGTGCAAAGTTGTGATGTTTAGTGAATTCGTGTCTCTTGACTTCTCCGAATCACGTATAAATATGAGTTCTTATTCATAACCATCTTCGTTGTGTTCAACAAATTTTGAGCTTTCAACCGGAATACAAGATAGTATTCAGGTAAATTCTTTGACCTTCATCGAATCAAAAAGCCAAAATTATTTGATTAAATTACATGTCTTTTCTTATTTGTCTTCGCTTACATGTGTGGTATTTAGCAGATTCCTTCAATTTCCATTTCTCATATCTTGTGCGGCTTCACGATTAAATCACGGAACTGGAGATTACACATCGGGTCGGGTCGAGTCTGCTCAACCCGTCACTACATTCGACCTGCGAGCGATGCATAGTTTCTGCGATTTACTCGATGGATCGGATCAAGTTGGGCTATTAATTCAGGGATACGAATGGCCTTTATGGTCAATATATATAAACCAGTCCCTTGCCTTCTTTTTCTTACTTTAATTCACGTTGCTCTCAATCACACTTTTTAAGTCTGAAAATCCTAATTTCAAAATCGCACCAATCCTCTTCGATCTTCTAATTCGATTTAAACGTGGGTTCTAAATTACTTTTTTCATGCCTTTTAATCTCCAATTTTCATCGAATGGTGTTTGAATCTCGCGTTAATTCCAATCGCTTCCTTTATACTGATGTTCGTACTGGGGATTTCTCTTCGATCTTCTAATTCGATTCAAACATGGGTTCTAAATTACTTTTTCATGCCTTATAATCTCCAATTTTCATCGAATGGTGTTTGAATCTCGCGTTAATTCCTATCGCTTCCTTTACACCGATGTTGGTACCGGGGATTTCTAGTTCGTCGCCGTTGTTGGTGACGTCGTCGTCACCTCTTAGTGGCGGTCTTAGCGATCTATGCTTGGCGTTGAGGATCGTATGGAGCTTAACACGAGGGAGCGTCCTCCATTTCAGAGAAACAGAAAGGATGGAGTGGAATGATTTAGAGAGAATTGGAGAGGAAAGAAGTTTTCAGAAGGGGTCCAATGGAGCTAACGTTGGAGACCCGGAGGGGAGAAGTGATCGTGGACCGAGTCAGTTCGGATCGAGTTGATTTGACCCGATGCCCCTTTGACCCGAGCCTAGTATCCGACCCAAAAGCCTAATCCGCCCCGAGGCTTGCATAATCAACATAACTCCGTGGAACTTTGGCGCACCATCAACTTATACAAACACGATGACTTTGATAACTTCAACCCGCTACAATGCATATGTGCAGCTTGACCGGAGATAGTTGAACTTCGATGAATATAAGATGGATTGACAATCTAATGTATATCAATCGACTGTATGCATTTCCTGCTTTTCTTATGTCTTTTCATATCTGCATTGCATACACTGACACAAACTAGCGCAAACATGGGGGCACGGGTTAACTATACTTTAATCCTTGATCTTACTTTGATTGTATAACTACGCTGTTAAAAAGATATCAGGAAAATACTCCGAGTCTGATAAAAGTAAAGCTCCAGAGTCGTCTAGTAACCTCAATCTCGATGTTCTTTCGTCAAACTCAGATTCAGATTGGGACAGTAAAGGATCTAATTACAATTTTTAGCTTAATTAAAATGTCGAGTCATCTAGTGGAGAAGTCTGTGTGGATGAAGAGGAGGAAGGAGGAGTAGGAGATAATCGAGCACCCGATGAATTCGAGGGTGCGGTCATTCTACATAATCAAAAGTATTCATGGGTTTCAACCACCGATGAAGCCAGACTCAGATGAATATGTTTAAGGAATGATCATGGGAGGAAGTTAGAGTCGCCACTAATTTCACGAACAGACCCAACAACCCTCCGGAAGGGTACATGGCCATTAGTCGGTTAATGTGCACAGCTGGAGTTATTCCTCCTTTTCCACCCTTCAACTTCGAATTTCTGATATGAGTGCAGATTTCCCCCATGCAACTTCAGCCTACTGCATACTCATATTTGTACACATTGTAAGTAGGGTACATGGAAATCTTAGGTATGGAGCCCACTTTTGAGGACATAATTTTCTTCTACCATTTTAAACATCGCACGAAAGAGACTCTTTCCTTTATTTACCTCGAATACGTGCCTAAGAGAAAAATACTCGGCAAAGGATATAGCAAAGTTGGCGACATAAAGTCCGAATGGTTCTATATCAAACACTAGCCTAGGTGTGCTAGGAGAAGGATCAAGTCAAGTGAGTCCTGCATTTTGGGTGTCCTTCTTACAACTATGTTAGCATTGTTACAAACTTTTCTTTCTTATCTTCAATTTCGAATCCAGAGAAGGAGAAAGGCCAAGTATACGTGTATCGTCTGACCATCTGTTAAACAGCAACCCAGACTTCTTAAATTTTAGAAAATGCTTGATGGATGAGTATCTTCACCGACACCACCTTCTGGACATAAGGTGAATCATAGGTCAAGGAGGTCGCGCTTACATATACGAGCCTCTGGTTCAAGTACCTCATGTACTTGCGACAACTAGTGGTGTAACCCTATCAGGGGGTAAGTTACATCTGTTATTGAGACATGAGAGAGCTCAGAGAGAAAGGAAGCCACACGTTCGATTTTAGAACCTCACCCGGGGGAGAGAGAGACAGTTCCAAGGAAAAAGCCTATTACGCTTTCGAAGAGTCATTCTCTGATAAATGTTCGCACCAAAGAACTTCTAGAGGCCGGTTGGGGAGGAGATTCGGGATGCTTCTGCTTTCGAAAGGCAACCTTCTCCTAAAACTGCATCTCTCGCCAAAACACCTGCTCACAGTTCTCATCAAGAAGAATCCATATTCAAAGGATTAAATGATCTCCTATTACCTGACGATATATACATTTCTAAAGATATTGGTTTTGGCTCTTTATTTCTAATATTTAAAGAGGAAGTCACTCCTGTGAAAGCCGGAAAGACAACATCGACAAGCCTAACTCCGGGCACTGGTCCATCATGGGGATCACTTAGGACACACCCTACACTAGCACTGCATGTCACAACACCTGTGTGATATATCTCTTCTTGATTCTAATATTGGTTTATATGAACTTACAGGAAAGATGCATCGCCGCAGCTATAATCTTAGGGATGTTCGTGCAAGCTTACAGAGATACGGTTCTGGCATCGAAAGCAATCAAAGGGATAGTTGCGAGACTGACAGTAGAAGGCGTCATGAATCACATCATCATCACTCCTCATGTTCTCGTTCACCCTCCAAGACGGGCACCGATAAGTACAAGAATTATCAAAGCCTTCGTGAAGGGGATAAACAACCTCCTAAAGTTCCAGATCTTCCAAAGTATTCATTCTAAAGAGAAACCTCCCAAGAAACATACCGATTCTATGGACATGCCCAAGGACAAGGAAAAGGATATGGGTGGTGCGGTGATCATTCCTACCAAGCGCAAGCTTATCGACATTACTACAACTGAGCCTATGGTGCTGGATTCACCCACTGAGAAGAGGATCAAGATCTTGAAGAAACAATTCCCTGAATATCACTTCGGTAACATGCATTTTGTGCCTAATCTTGAGCCAGTCCCCGACAACTAGTCTAGTCCTATCAAGGCTCGAATTGACATCATGGATACTCGATACAAGGAGACCTAAAAGTACGCCTGGAAGCTATCCAAAATTATCGGGGAACTTCAGCAGGAGCTGGATGACCAAAAGCTCATATCCAAACAAGATGCATCTTGCAGGGTTGTTGCATTAGAGAATGTGAGGAAGCTCAGGTCAAACTTTCCCTGAACAACGTGACGTTGAGAACTACTAGAAGCAGCATGATGAACTACAAAAGCATTATTACATGAGCTCGATCCCCATAGCCTGGAGCACACAGCTCTCAAGAAACAAGTCAAGGACGTCACTTCCGAGAACACCGGATTAAAGCTGTCATGTGCTTGCTTTGACAGAAGAAGACTTAGTTGGAAAAGAGATCGCCATTTTGAAAGGCAGGTTGGCAAAGGCCGAGGAAAGGGCAATACTAGCTGAAGGGAATTCCAATCTCGCACTCGAATCTGCTAACACATCTAAAGCACGGATCACTAAGGCCCAAAAGGAGTTGGATGAGTATGGGGAACTCCTGATATCTTTCTTCATCCAAGTACTCCGGACCTAAGACATATCATGGATCAAGGACTACGAGACCACCTTAGTCCATGTATGGGATCAAATTGTTGATGATGAGAATCGGCGGTTCAAAGTTGACACCATCGATGAGGAAGAGCTGATGAAAACATATCTAAGAGGAGAGGAGCCAAAGCGTTTGGGTGAAGGAAGGAGATTGATCCAGGAAGCTGTTGAGGAGGCTAAACGTCAATCCAAGGGCAAAAAATACAGTCGTAGGCGGCTCCAGATCTTCTTCTGCTCCCCCAGGAGCTGCAGAGACATAGGGGTATGACCTTGACCTCCCAGAGATTCCCAAGTCTCCCCTTCATTCTCCTATTACTGAAGCAACAACTCCTGCTACCCCTGGTGATAAGTCGGCCGAAGGTATCTCCACCTTTTCTCCATAATTTGTCAAAGCTATCCTAGCCTATTCTCGAATTGTAGAGCAAACAATTGAAAGACCCGTGTTTTCTCCAGAGCTAACAATTGTTGCTCTTCCTTCTTCTGGTACAAAGCCTGTTGATGAGGCTTAAGAGAAGCAAGACGAAGCTGCTGAAAAAGATATAGTGCTTTCCAGTGCTGAAACCCCTAAGGACAGAGAAGTGATTAACGCTTTAAAAGATCTCGATGGAAAGGGAAGTGAAGAGGATGTGGTTGTTACAATCACTGGAGCTACGGATGAAACTGAGAAATTGACACTTGCACATATAAAAGCCAGGACCGAGCAACTCTTGAAGGCTAAGGTCGAAAATATAGAAGAGCCCATCTCAGTCGATCCTATCCACATGGTTCCTCCTCCAAATACCAAAGTGACCATCAAGCTTCCTAGGTCAATAACTACCGAGTTGGCTTCTCAGTCCACTACCAGCATAGAAATTTCCCCATCCGAGAAATCTAAGAAGAAGCGCATCCTCACTGATGCTGAAAAGGAGGATAAGAAATGGATTAGGGATGCAAAAAAATCCAAGCCTTCTCCCAAGACCGAGTAAAGCATTGTTTTTGTTTCTTTCTTCTATTTTCAACTGGCTTACTATGGTTGTTGCGAGTGCGACCCCCGCGTTTTTGTCTAGTTATCTTCTACAAACCTTCATTCCATAAATAAAGTAGTATTCCTCTAATGTCGTACTTTTGCAAGTTTGTTATACATTTCTGTCAAATATACTTACAATCATAATATTACTAGGCTAAGTAATAATCAATAAATCACACCACAAATCAAATAAAGGTTTCAATCTAGCATCTGTGCTAAACAGAATTCTTTCAATTAAAGATTATTACTAAATTAATTAATAAATTGCACATCAAATTGCAGCTATCATATGGGTGTGGTGTGTATGCACCCAATCAATCTTAAATAAACTGCCTAGCCAGGGCTTGTACAGGATTGATTTGTAGTGACATTCTATTGCCCCCAATCCTACTGTGGGGAATTCAGGCTCAACTTTCAGTCTTGTCCCCAATACTTATGTGGGATAGGAGCCAATTCCTTTTAGCACTTGGTCTCAGTGCTTTTATACCCTCCCGTCGTATTCCCAAGTTAGAGTCTAGCTAAGGCAGTCTCAAATCGTGATGCACCAATCATGCATGTTTTTATACTCACTTCTCGAACGAGAGAGTTTGAGTTAATCTAGCGAACTTTCATGTCATTTGCCTTGGCATTTCTTCTATGCACCAATTCCTATAGTGGGATTCTACCGATTTGAGCGTCATTCTCGAACTTGGTTTTAGTCCATGCTCCATGCTACACTCTGGCGGATGGAGCTCGTTGGACAAGCGGTCGGGTAACACTTGATAAGGCGCTATCTCTTTGTCCCCGACTCGAGGGTAGAGGTGGCCGTACACAACAATCAAGTCACTCTCTTTCCGTCGACTCATGGGATGGAGTTTGTGTGATGTCTAGTTGTCGTATCCACACTTTGATTTACAAAGTGAAAAACACCATGTCGGGTTTAGATATCAAGCTCGATGTTAGCCAACCTAATTTCGATCAGCCACAGATTTGAGTCTGCTTGGCCAAGCGTGAGCTACCGAGCGAGCATCGTTAAGCGGTGAATACTCCTACCTTCACATATTTGACACCAGCCAGTTACATCGCAATGTCAAATTGAATATTAGAGCAGTCTCAGAGCATGGAATGGATGTCAAACATATCATACAACACAAAGAAAAATAAATGCAGAAAGTGTAAATGACACGCGATATTTTCATAGTGTTTCGGCCAAATCATAACATAGATCCACTTTATAATCTTTTGTTTAAATCAACCAAAATATTTCAGGCAAGTCGTGCCTTTTTACATAGTTTGAAAAACAAAAAAAATAAAGACAATCTTAAGTCAAGTAGTGCTGCAAATGCTGGGCATTCCACCCTCTGGGGATGTCTTCGCCATCAATGGTTGTTAGCTTGAGAGCTCCTTTATCAAGCCTCTATTGGATGACGTATGTTCCTTCCCACTTCGGTCCCATAAAGTCAAGGGTCAGGAAGACAAGCTTCAGTACCAGGTTGCCAAGTTCGAAGGTCCTATGTCGAACCTTCTTATTATAGTATCGAGCGACCATATGTTTGTGCCTTGAGGCACACAAATCCGCTTCATCTCTTTTTTCATCAATCATGTAAAGACTCAAGAAAAAGAGCCTTGTTCGTCAATGGATCGTAGTATTTTGTTATGTGAGAAGGGACTTTCTACACTAATAGGTTGACAGCTTCTGATCCAAATGATAATGAGAAGGGATTATGGTCAGTTGCTAACTTGTAGGTCATTCTGTAAACCCATAGTGCCAAGGGCAATTCATCGACCCATGCGCCTTTTGCCCGTTCCAATCGCTTCTTCAGAATCGACTTAATAATCTTGTTCACTGCTTCTACTTGTCCATTCGACTACGAACGCACAACAGTGGTGTATCTTTTCTCAAAGTGATATCTCTGGCAGAAATCTCTGAATTCTATACTGTCAAATTGAGTTCCGTTGTCGGTGTGATAAATTTCGGGATCCCGAATCGATAAATAATATTTCTGACAATAAAATTTATCACCCGCTTCGTCATGATTGTGGTCAACTCTTCTACTTCTGCCCACTTTGTAAAGTAATCCACAGCCATGATTGCATATTTTGCTCCACCCTTTGCAACTGGAAACTTAAGATAATATCAATCCCCTATATAGAGAACAACCACGGGCTCACCACCGAGGTGAGTTGACTTGGAGGTGCTATAGGAATCCTCGCAAATTTCTGGTAGTTGTCGCAGTGTCATGAGTAATCAACTACATCTCGATTTATGGTGGGACAAAATTAGTCATACAGTAGTGTCTTTTTTGCCAATTTTTGTCCTCCAATGTGACCTCCACAATCGCCCTCATGCACTTCCCTCAATACACGCTGGACAACGTCACATCGTCATGTGCTATGCACCGGAGCAAGGGGAATGAAAATCCTCGCCGATAAAGTATGTCATCCTGCATAATATATCTTGAAGCTTTACTAACGATGGTATGCCTTTCACTTTTCCTTGCACGAAGCATTCCATGCTGCAGGAAGTTCTTTATGGGCGTCATCCATGACTCTCTTTCGGGTTTGGTCTCTAACACAGGATCAACTTCCATTTGATCATCGCTCAGAGTTTTAGTGTCTCAATCGGGACATTCTCAATCTCCTCTAGATTGTTTGAGCTTGCTAGCTTGGCCAATTTGTCTGCCTTTTGAATTTTTATTCGTGGAATATGAGATATATTGAAATGATTCAAACCATCCAATAGCTCCTCGACCCTTTCTAGGTAAGCTTCCAGTCGTGGTTCTTTCGCTTGAAACTCCTTCTAAATCTAGTAAACAACAATCTGGGAGTCACAAAAGATATTCAAAGAAACTATTCCCAACTCCTTAGCGAGCTTCGGCCCGATAATCAAGGCCTCGTACTCAGAATCATTGCTAGTTGCAGGAAAATCTAGTTGTAAGGCATAATAAATTGACCTTCCTTCAGGAGTTATCAACGCGACTCCAAGGCCGGACCGTTCTGAGGGGCTATCTTCCTCATCTAATACATCCTCCTCGGGGATGATGAATTCTTCGATGAAGTCTACTAATACTTGTTCCCTGATAGATTTCCTTGGAAGGAAGTTGAGATCAAACTAGCTTAACTCGTTGTTCCATTTTAGCAATCTTCTAGATGCCTCAGGTCGCTGTAGGACCTGTCGTAGCGGCTGATTAGTGCATATCACAATCGAATGAGCCTGAAAGTAGTGATGAAGCTTTCTTAAAGCAATCAACAAGTTGTAAGCGAGCTTCTTAATATTTGGATAGTTATGTTTTGCCGCATGTTACTTCTTGCTCACATAATACATTGGTCTCCGGACTTTCCTCCTCACGTATAAGCACTTAACTGATTGCATGCGACGAGATTGTTAAGTATATAAATAAGTCTTCATGATCCATCGACTTAGACAGTATCGGGGGCCTCTCTAAATGAAGCAGTAGGTTCTAGAAAGCTTCGATGCAGTCCAGGGTCCATTCAAAGTTACGCTTTCCTCGCTTTATCAACTTGAAGAAAGGGGTGCATTTTTCCGTGTCCTTAGAGATAAACCTACTAAGCGCTGCCACATTCCCCGCTAGGCTCTGTACACCTTTAATTCTCCATAGCTCACTGATGTACCTAATCGCCGCAATGTGGTCGGGGTTAATTTCTATTACCTGTGAGCTGACTATAAAGCCAAGAAACTTCCCTGACGCTACGCCAAAAGAGCATTTAGAAGGGTTTAGCTTCATTCCATAATGTCGGAGGATATTGATCTGCCAAATCTGATACATGATCTGAGGATTTCTTAGATTTCGCGAGCATATCATCCACGTAAACTTCCATAGACTTTCCAATCTGGTTGTGGAACATACGATTTACAAGACGCTGGTACGTCGCCTCAGCATTCTTCAGTCCGAACGGCATCACCACATAGCAATATAATCCGATATTTGTGATGAAACTCATATGTTCTTGATCTGGCACATGCATGGGAATTTGGTTATAACCCAAGTAAGCGTCCATGAAAGAAAGAAGCCCATGTTCTGTCGTTGAACACACTAATTGATCAATCCTTGGTAATGAGAAACTGTCTTCTGGGTAGGCTTTGTTCAAGTCTGAGAAATCGATGCACGTACGCTACTTTCCATTAGCTTTCTTAACAAGGACGGGATTTGATATCCAGTCTGAGTAGGTGACATCTCGTATAAAACCATTGCCTTTCAGCTTCTCGACTTCTTCTTTTAATTCAGTTGACCTTACTGGGCCGAGCATATGTCTCTTTTGCTTGATGCGGGTGTGCTTCGGGTTTATGCTTAGCGTGTGACTCGTAATGGATAGCGATATCCCACACATGTTAGCGTGCGTCTTCACAAATACATCCAAGTTGGATCATAGAAAATCTGTCAGTCCCCTCATCCGAAGGGGATCTAAATGAGATCCGATCATTAAGACCCAAATAGGGTCATCGTCATCACTGATCGGAATATCCACAGTTGCTTCATTAGGCATCGCCCTTCTACTTCCCAGTTCCTCTTCCTCTCTAGGATCAATATCCCGGAACTGGTAATCTAGCGAATCTAGCCGGGATATATCCTTTATTTTCTTTCTGATGCCTCCCCAGCACGGGAGGAGGTTTACTTGCGCTCTGGATCGTCTCCTTGGTGAAGTGCCTTACATTCAGCTAAGTGGTAAGCCCTCCTTTTCACTTGATCTCCATGGACCATTCCTATTCCTGGCTCTATTGGGAATTTTAACAATAGACACCAAGGTGCGATGCATGCTTTGAATTCAGCAACTGCTGGTCGGCCCAAGAAGGCATTGTATAGAGAATCAATATTCATTACAACAAAAGGGAAGATCCGTACTTTCCTGTGGTCTCCTTCCCCAAGTTCCACAGAAAAATCTACCACTCCTATTGGTGTTGTTGTAGAACCATTAAAGCCATGTATTCATCCAGTGCATGGCTTCAGGTCTTTAGCCTACAATTTCATCTGGTCGAATGGTTTCTTGAAGAGAATATTTATGGAACTCCTGCAATCAATAAGGAATTTCTGTATGGTTGTTGGACCGATGATGGTTTATTTTAACAATGGAACAATACTCGGTGCTTCTATTCCCATGCTTTCTCTGCATTGGAAAACAATGTCGTCAATCATCGTTCTTTGTTTCTTTATAGGTACGACATTCTCAGGAGTACTGCACTCTCCCACGTTTAGATACTTCACTGCATTGACGTATTGCTCCATAGTTCCGTTACTGAATCCTACTGGGTGCGGCCCTCCAACCATGATGTTGATAACTATTCCCTTTCCTTTTTGCTGGGAGAGCCGGCTGACCCTAATTTTGAGTTGAACCTC
Source organism: Allium sativum (assembly GCA_030737875.1). Lineage (NCBI taxonomy): Eukaryota > Viridiplantae > Streptophyta > Magnoliopsida > Asparagales > Amaryllidaceae > Allium > Allium sativum. Next base: position 158,297,899 of record CM060927.1, read on the forward strand.
TTTATCCCTGCCCCTTGTGGAAACTATATACTCATCTAGCTTTCCTTTGTGGAGCAGTCTTTACACTACAACTTTAAAGTGGTAGCATTCGTTGGTTGAATGCCCATACTCTTCGTGGAATAAGAAAAACATTCCTGTCTCGCGTTTCTTTTCCATCAAGGCTCTCGGCGGAGGCTTTTTGTATTGTATCACATTGTATGTATCCACGTAGATGTTTTCCAAGGTATCATTCAATGGTGTATAGCTTTCTAACGACTGGAACCAAGGCCTTTTCTTGGAATCATTCCTTCGATTCCGTCTCTTCTTGTTATTATTCCTACCTTGGCGGCTATTCTTTTCATTTTGGTTGTCGACATTGACTTCGACCTTCCCTGACTAGTCACTAGATTGCTTAATAGCGACATTGCACTAGATATCCTCTCTTGTGACTTCACTGGATCTTTACTTCTGATTCGCGTACACCTCTTCTTGTCATAAGCGAATATTAGTTTTCTCATAAAACAATTCCCTGGTTAGCGGCGGCTTTCCAACTAAGTACTTCCAAAACTTGGTATCTTTATTGACTCCATCTATTAATGCCATTAAGATAGTTTGTTCGTGGGGATTACTCACTTCAGTAACTGCTAAATTAAAACGATCCAAGTATGATTAGAGTTTCCCCAAGAGTCTTCTTTATTACGGAAAGCGCAATGACATTCTTGGATTTATGAGCATGCAACCGAAACTGATTCAGGAATCACTCGCTTAACTCTTTAAAGTTGGAAACCGATCGCGGTAGAAATTGGGTAAACCATATCACAACCACATCCTCTGAGTATATCGGAAAAGCTTTGCACTTTACGACATCTGGAGCTGCTGTGGCATTCATGTACCAAGAATATCGCATTAGATGCTGCCTTAGATCTGTTCTTTCCTCATAACGGCTCATCGTGGGAAGGTTGAATCATCTTGAAAACTTGACGTCAAATATATCATCGGTGAAAGGTGCATGGTTGCGATCAAAACCCCACTCTGCATTGGTGTAGCCTCTATTGTCAGCCATAATTTGTTGCACAATTACTTCTACTTTGATATTGGTCAAAGCATTCTCGGGCTTGACGCTCTCTGCTCTCCTGGATCCTTCTGCCCTTGTTTTAGGTAACGTTGTTTGAGCTGCTGTCTGAGCAGAATTCCCTTACCCCCGTGGTCATTTTCGGTCATAGGAAGAGTGGGCTAAATGAGTTGTCCTTGATTGAGGCGAGTAAGATTTGGGTGTTTGGGAAGAACATGAGATCCATGCATCGGTAGGAGAATTGGTTCTGCTAGGATCTTCCCGACCAAGACGGAGTGCTGCCTTTTCTCGAGAAGCTCATAAGCCAAACCGAAGTTGTTCAAGGTTCTCAGACCTTTCCAGGGGTCTCCTCTGTCGTGGACGCCTTCCGTTCTCTTCCGAAGAAGATGGATCCTCTACTTCCCAACGATGAGTAGGCGATGGTGTTCTTTGTCTATGTAGCTCATCCATTTATCTAGCCATCATGATCAGATTATCACAGATTGTAGTGTTATCACGTCTTTGAGCTTCTAATGTTGCATTTATTTCCTCCACCGTGTGAGAAGGCATGCAAAATAAATCTGCGAAACAGGTGCAGACGGAGGAAGTTCATTGCCGGTTGTAGCGGCTAGAGCTGAAGTACTTGCATTGGCTCAAATTGAGGTACCAACGTCTGATGGGTTCGGGTCTACCCTTCCGGGTCGGATCGGAGGTACCCCATCGGGTCGGATCGGACCCAATCCAGTCCTATTCGAGTCAGCGGCCTATGCCACGGCGATGACCTGAGCAATACCCTATTGTTCTTCACTCGCTTTATTTCTTCGAGCAGCTTGCGGATTCTTATCTTTCCTTATTGCCATGGAAATCAAATTCATTGAAATTGGCGAAAACTTTCAAAACTAATGAAAATGTGGATTATCTCTTCGGACTTGGTGATCCAAGCAGTAGAATAATAATCCAGGAAGCTGAGAATTCAAGTTTTTCAGTGAAAGCACCAAAATGTTAGACCAAAAAATGGCACTAACATCCAACTAACTGGATTCTGTAAAAAATAATGAAGAATTATAATCTAAAAACAATGAAACAGCAATGAATACATGAGATTTATAGTGGTTCAGCATTAACAAGCATACGTCCACTTTATAGTTCTTTGACTCGATAGAGAATTACGAGGATTATAATCACTGAATCTCTTGAATACAATCAATTTTCTCTTAATACTTGTATAATTACACTCAATGATCTAGAGTACAATGCTGGTTGAAAAGGAATGTTGAAGATAATGATGGAGTTTGAGTGTACAGAGTGCCAAAAGATCCTTTAAAATGTAACGCATAGGTTTATTTATAGGTGATTTTTGGGCTAGGGCCGGATATCATGTGGCATCCATCCAGATGATCTCAAAATGGTAGTGGACCGAGTGAAGAAGCTCTCTCCAGATTGTGGGCAATAAATGTGGACCGATCAGTTTTTAACATAAGAATAGGTCATTGTTGAATGGGTAGTTGCTTCAGGTATGTGGAAATGGGGTTGGGTCGGTCTCCATTCGAACTGGTCTAATGATGAAACAGTGCTATATTTTCTAGGTATAAGAGGGTCAGGCCGAGTTTATTCGACCAGATCCCTATGCCTTGAATCGAAATACATGTTCTCTCTAATCTGAAACACTATTTGGTATTCAACCCAGTCTTGCATAACCAATTTTGAAATACGAGTTTCCCCTTCGTCTTGAATTCCTTTGCTCCATCTGACCTGAACTCTGATCTCTAAATAGTTCTGATTCTTGCCCTTCTAGTATTCAGGATCATAGTGTTTGGACTTTGTGTGGCATAGTCACAAAGTAGGCCAACAATTACTGTATTTGTAACATATCCAATATAAAGACAAATCCAACTAATATTATATATGATGCATAGATATCTGTTATGTTAAAAAATGAATACCCACATAATGATCATATGCAATATTTTCTGTAACACCCCACCTCCGCCAATGACACTCTAGCAAGGACACTAGCTTTGGAGGGGCGTTAAACGAGGTAAACATGCATGCAAATATCACAAGACAGAACATGTAAGTAAAACGGAGTAAATAAAGCAGCGGACCAAACTAGCATTTCAAAACCATAGTCAAGTTACAACAAAGTACTTGGTCATTATTTTCCAACAAACAAAGTCTAGAGAAAAGCATAAACTGAAAAACTGAAATACATAAAGTACTATCCCCAAAGGGAAGTGATAAACCATAGCTAGCTCAATGTCCAAAACGGTACATGAGCAAATCCAGTAAGCAAGCTATAAAGATCCAAGCTAAGCCCCAATGTTCCCACCCTGAGGACCTTGGGGGGGGGAACGGAAGAAAAGAGGCGAAAGAAAACAGGTCAGTCAAAAAGACTGGTAAGCCCTAACTACTATCAGTCCATGAACTAGTAAAGTTAACTGGCATGAGAAGCTGAGATGAACATAAGGATAACAACATACTGGCATGATGATTAACAAGATAGATAAAGGTGTCATCGCATAATCAAAGTTTAAGTTTTGCACCACGGGTGTACTAGCATTCTAAGATGTCAAGTAAAAACAAGAATTGATCCCTTGGCCCAAGCTTGGGCCAATATCATGAGGTGACCTAAATCAAGGTCCAACTACATGGTCTAGTTGATCGGCTCCCTATAAGCCTGACTCGTCAAGTGTCGGTGTCATACGGCCCAAACATGAAATGTAGTTAAACTGCGCTAGGTCCACACTAGGGTGTATCAAGTCCTAGGGTGTCAACCTCGGACACAAATCAAGCATGCACAGTCTAGATCTACTGGTACCCGTGCCTGATTTTCCAACTCCGGACTATGTGCACGACCATAGCCCGCCTGGACCCACACCGGCGTACCTACTCAGCCGTCGTTTTGGTCGCTTACATGTCAGCCCAGTAATCGTGCCCCACCCTAGCCTAGTCCCTAGGGTATCATGATACTATCAAGAGGGTTACTGCTGAAAAGGACCACGCAACTAGGGTTTCTTAACGGGTTAAATGTGGTTAACCCGATCCAAACGTGGATTAAATTGGTTAAGTGTACCCAAGGTTCGTGACTTAACCCCGATTTACCCATCAGGCCCAAATTGGTTAAATATTAAGTGGACCGTGACTTAACCCTAATCAGGAGGCATTAATTAACTTATTGGGCTTTAACCTCTCACATTAGACCTTGTTGTGGTTACTAGTTAAGCCGGGCGGGTCCGGGTAGCTTTACACCACAACTTGGTCTAACCTCGGGTTCGAGCACAACATGACCAACTTCTCACATTGGGTCCTATTGTTTGTAGCCACTAGTTAAGCCGGGCGGGTCCGGGTAGATTTATGCTACAAACTCAACCCAACCTCGAGTTGGCCACACTTATATTTTCTAAGTGTCATGTCCATTATGTTTCCAAAACATAATTACAAGCTAACATATCACGTCATGTTATAAAAATCATGTTCTTGTCGTAATGTTACCCAACCCCAACGTAATCCCATCGTTTACATAATCGTAACAACGCATAAAGGATAAAATAGGGAACTTGGCATAATCATGACGAAAAGGTGTTGAAGCCACAAGTTATCTTGGTGGCATATGAAATGTACATATGTTCATATACTTGCATATTGCATTATTAGGCTTCAAAAGTATGCATAAAACCAAACTTAGCATATAAGTGATACATGGTGATAAATGACATGTAGAAGTTGCTAGAAGTTCGCATTTAGCCTCACATGCAAGTTATCATAAGGGATATGATAACTTCCATGTTGCCAAAATGCAACCTTTAATATAAAGCTTGAAGCTTTAAGCTCACAAACTCAAGTTTAACTTGCATAACATGATAACATGTGTATAATGATCAACCCAAACTTGCATAGCATAGCAACATGTGTCATACATAATGATTGAACCAACTTGCATAACATAATGATCAACCAAACTTGCATATCATAATGATCAACCCAAACTTGCATCATTCATTTAACTTTATAGTTCAAAAAGAAAGTAGAAAAGGGCTTACAACGCTATGAAGACACAATTGAATATTTATTATAAAGATTGAGACGAAGCCCTTATGCAATCACCAAAAACCCAAATATGAAAGCTCCAAATGAAAAACCCTTGAGCCAAATCAATAAAAACCCTTGCTTTGTAATAGAAATGTTGCAACTTGACTTGAATGCAAACTAAGAACACTCATACAAGCTTGGAAAACACTTGTATGAACTCAAAATCTCTCATATAAATGAACCTAGAAATTTTAGCATGAGAGTGGAGGCCATGAGAGGAACAAATTTGGCATAGTTTAGTTGTGGGGTTGAATAATGGTGATTTAGGCTAGGCTTAGGGGTCTTTTTATAGAAGATTAGGATAGTATTAGCCATAGGATTAACCCTAGATTCAATCCGAGCCATCAAATACCGTCATTAGCCACCGTACCTGGCCCACACTCAAAGTAGGCGCACCAGGCCACTTGGCCACCCGGGGGTAGGGGTCGACCCCTAGGTCGACATGGGTGTCGACCCATTGGGGGGGTCGACACTGGTATCGACCCCTGTGTCGACCCTGCCTGGGGCGGGAAAAATCCCGCCTATCTGTTTTGGTTTGAATTCGAATCTGAATCCGAATTTGAACTGTTTTCGGGCCTTGAAATTCTGAAAACTTCACCGAGCTTTTTCTTGGTCATACGGACTCCGATTTACAAAATTTTGGACTCTATTTCGCGTATTTTTCCGAGACTAACGCAATGGAACTGCCCGTTTCCCTTGATTCATATTTTATCATTTAATTCTGCCTCGATTTATGTTATAACATGTTATTAAAAATACGGGTTGTTACATTCTCCCCTCCTTAAAGGATTTCGTCCCCGAAATCTCTAAGTTAGGAAGAACGTATCCTACCATCCATCATCCATCTACTCAAAACATCATCCACAAGTAATCATTGTCCGTAAAAGATTTCTAATGCTGTATGAACATATGCAAAGGTGTGTGTATATGTACTTATCTAATGCGAAAATCAGGCGGTTACTGATTCAGTAAACCTCCTTAATGCAAAGTATGTTAGTGAAATGAGTCCATATGTATGCAAATCCCTAACGTAATTTATGATCTCTACATGAGTGCACATAACATTCATTCATATGCAGCATCCACGTGATAACATAACAAGTTTCATCCATGAATAAGTATAAGCACTCATGCATATGCAACATGAAAGTGTGTGAGCCGATCTTAGTGCCTAATGTGTATCATGCATCCACGAGTATCCACTTGCAAACACTTGCAACCACTTGCAAACATCAAGCATAACATGTTTCAAATACATGTTTCATCCAAAGGGTTTCTACCTAAGGTTCTCATGACACGATTAACGAGATAACAAGATAAATAGGATAAACATGGATAGCAAAAAGGAAGATATGCTAATTAGGAAAGGAGATTGAGAATGTACCCTCAAAAAGGAATGGATAAAGCCCACGCATCTTCTCCTCGGTTTCCCAAGTTGCATCTTCATTGGCTTCACTCCACTGAACTTTCACCAATTTGACTTCTCGATTCCTTAACTTCTTGATCTCTGTTCCCAAGATACGAATCAGAGCTCTTCTCAAGGTTGCCTCTTTCTCTACCTCCACGTCTTCGAGGATGCTTGGTTCAACCACCTCAGCGGACTCATGTAAACACTTTCGGAGATGCGAGACATGAAAGACATTATGCACTCCGGCTAGCTTCTCGGGCAATTCCACCTTATAGGCCATCTTTCCTATTCTCTCTATGATAGGGAAGGGTCCTACGAACCTTGGTGCCAGCTTCCCAATTGCTCCAAAACGTACCACATTACGCAAAGGAGAAACCTTCACGAAAACCATGTCTCCCACTTCGAATTCCAAATCTGCCCTTCGCTTGTCAGCATAGGATTTCTGTCTATCTTGGGCCGCTTTCATCCGTCTTCTCACCAATTCAACTTTCTCGGATGTGTCCCGCATCATATCGGGCCCAAGTATAAGCCTATATATTGTCTCCCACCAACAAGATGGTGACCTACACATCCTCCCATACAAAGCTTCAAATGGTGCCATCCTTATGCTGGCTTGATAGCTATTATTATAAGTAAACTCTACAAGAGGGAGTTGGTTTTCCCAAGTACCACCAAAGTCAAGAACACAAAGCCTCAAAAGATCTTCTAGCACTCTATTCACCCTTTCGGTTTGGCCATCCGTCTGGGGGTGATAGGCTGTACTCAGATTCAATCGCGTACCCATCGCTTCTTGCAAACTATTCCAGAACTGGCTAGTGAGAATAGGGTCACGATCGCTAACTATGCTAGAAGGAATTCCATGCAACCGCACTATCTCCCGATGATAAATAGATGCTAGCCATGATGTGGTCCTCTTGCTCTTTACAGGAATGAAATGAGCACTCTTCGTAAGTCTATCAACTATGACCCATATGCTTGTATTCCCTTTTCTTGACCTAGGCAATCCATCCACAAAATCCATAGAAATACTCTGCCACTTCCATTGCGGGACCTCCAACGGATGTAATAGCCCACCTGGTTTCTTCGACTCGGCTTTCACTTGTTGGCACAACATGCACTTTGAAACATACTCTGCCACATCTTTCTTCATTCCGGCCCAAAAGAAAATGCGCTTCATATCTCTATACATCTTATCTCCACCAGGATGTATAGTCATCTTCGAGTGATGTGCTTCTTCGAGAACTTTATGCACTAAGTCTCCTACTTGTGGAACGCATAGCCTTCCTTCACGCCTTAGCCAACCTCTATCATCAATAGTATATCTAGCAAGGTGACTAGACGTCTCACCACGAATCAACTTGTCCATGACCTCGACTATCTGTGGATCTTCCTTCTGCGAAGCCCCAACTTGATCAAGAAGTGTGGATCTAAGCTCAAGGGATGCTAATGAACCCGTCATCGACTCAACAGCCGTCGTGAAATCAAAGGTTGCCAAGAACTCTAAGCTCCTCATCTCAACAAACAAGGGACTCAAAGTCAACCTACTTCTGCTTAGTGCATCTGCCACAACATTACCCTTGCCAGGGGTATAAGCTATCTCGAAGTCATAAGATGCCAAGAATTCCATCCACCTTTGCTGCCTTAGATTCAGATCCTTCTGCGAGAAGAGGTACTTAAGTGACTTGTGATCAGTAAACAACTCAAACCTTTCGCCTAGAAGATAGTGGCGCCAGGATTTGAGAGCAAAGATGATCGCCGCTAACTCCAAATCATGAGTGGGATAGTTCTTCTCATGAACTTTAAGTTGCCTACCCCCATAACATATCACTCTTCCCTCTTGCATCAGACCAGCACCTAACCCCGTGCCACATGCATCTGTGTATACGGTAAACATCTTACCACTATCGAGTAATGCCAAAACTGGAGCTGAGGTAAGGGCTCTTTTGAGCTTTTGAAAAGCAAGCTCACACTCCAAGTCCCATGCAAAGACTAAGTTCTTCTTCGTCAACTTATTAAGAGGGGTCGAAATCTTAGCGAAGTCCCTTATGAACTTCCTATAGTAGCCCGCTAGACCGAGAAAACTTCTTACTTCGGTTGCATTCCTAGGAGTCTTCCAGTCTTGAACCACAACCACTTTCGCGGGATCCACCGCTATGCCTTGCTTAGAAACTATATGTCCAAGAAACCGAACTTCCCTTCTCCAGAAATGACATTTGGAGAGCTTGGCTTTCAACTGATGCGCTCTAAGCGTATCCATCACTTCCTTGAGATGCCTAGCATGCTCTTCCGCATTCTTTGAGAAGATCAGAATATCATCCACGAAGACAACAACAAACTTGTTAAGGAACTCCCTGAACACCCTGCTCATCAAATCTATGAAGTAGGCGGGTGCATTAGTCAAACCGAATGGCATGACAAGCCATTCAAAGAATCCATCTGGAGTCCTAAACGCAGTTTTATCAATACTATCCTCAGCCACTCTAAGCCGATGGAATCCGGTGGCTAGATCGAGCTGAGAGAAAACAGAAGCACCAACAAGCTGGTCAAAGAGATCATCAATCCTCGGTAACGGGTGCCTATTCTTCTTTGTTAGCTTGTTCAATTCTCGATAATCAACACATAGACGAAGCGAACCATCCGCCTTAGTAGCGAATACCACCGGAGCACCCCATTCAGATATGCTTCGTCTAAAAAAATTCTTCTTAAGCAGCTCCTTGATTTGCTTACTGAGCTCTCTTCTTTCTCGTGGGGCCATATGCCTAACGGGCAATGATACTGGCTTGGCATTATCGACTAGATAAATGCGGAAATCTATCTCTCGTTTAGGGGGTAACCCCTTAACTTCTTCAAAGACATCGGGATAGTCTCGGACCACCCTTACAGATTGCAGATCATCGATGGACGAGTCAAGAGATTCAAGATAACATAACATGACGGGACCTCTAGGGTTACAAGAAATTTCTAGGGTATTACCGAGGCGAGTCATGAGCCTCACCACCCTATGCTCACAATCGAGGATGGCTCCATAAGTGGATAACCAATCCATGCCCAAAATCAACCCGTATCCCGTGAACCCGAGAACATAAGCATTACACGTGAATTCTACGGTCAAGATAGAAATCTTCAAATCCACACAAATCATAGATAGATGGGCGGAACCCCCAATCAGATTTGAAACACAAACGGGATCCTCAACTAGACTAGTACTTAGGTGCAAACTTTCAACAATGTCAGAAGAAATAAAACTATGCGATGCGCCAGAATCAAATAAGGTGCGAACAGGAAATCAGAAATATAAACAAGACTCTCTACAGAAATACTACCTCGGTCTTGAACTGGAGCAGCGTTGAGAGCGTGTACTTGCCCTCTAGAAGGTCCTGCACGCTGATTCTGCCCTTGCTTCTTGGGGCAATCCTTGCTAAAATGTCTGGTCTCTCCACAATGAAAGCATTCGCCCAACTTCCTCTTCTTCTTCCTACAGTCTTTAGCTATGTGCCCAACAATCCCACAGTAGTTGCATTTTCTTGGGTCCTTTGCCTTGGCCTTGTTGCCCTTGTTGTTCTTGTTGTTCTTGTTGTTCTGATTGCTCTGATTTCCTCCCCACTTGGAGTCTGTCTTCTTGGCTTGAGTCTCATTAGGATTGACTTCTTTCTTGCCATTCTTATCGTCTCCTTGAAGCAATGCCATGTCCACTAGGCCTTCAAAAGTGGCCCCCATGGGTATATGAGATAGGGCTAAACCTTGTAATGGCTCGTTCAACCCTCGTGCAAAGCGCAATGCCTTCTTCTGGGGAGTATTAACCATGTCCAAACCGAATCGGGCGAGCTTGTTACACTCATTCACATACTCCCTCACTGTCATGTCCCCTTGCTTCAAAGATATAAACTTCTCCAATTGCAGATTTGCCTCAGCTGATGATAGAAACTTAAGCCCAAACCTCGTCCTAAAGTCGGCCCAAGTCTCTATAGGTCTAGTAGCATTGGTGACCTCCCACCAATAAGCAGCTTCTTCTTTTAATAGCCATGCTGCCAATAAAACCCTTCTATGGTCTTCCACATCAAAGATAGCGAAAAGATCCTTTGTTTCTTTTAACCAATTTTGTGCTTCCACAAAAGTTTCCGTTATAATGAAATTCTTGCCCCCCATCGCCTTAAAGTCTTTGCAAATCTTAGCGAAATCTGCTTGTGGATTCTGAGGAGGAGGAGGAGGAGGTGGAACCTCAGTTATATTGGGGGTATTTGCTGGGCCCACATCGTTGGCCCTAGCTTCCAAGTACCTCCGGAACCATCCGGGAATGGTCACTCCCTCGGGAAGGTTAAGATCGGCCATACTGAAAAAGAAACAGACAGATTCAGAACGAAGAAACGAAGGATAGTGATAATGGCTTTTGGGGAGTAGCCTTTTAAAATAACTAGACTTTTCTTGGAAAATACTTAATTGGTCTTAAAATAGTTTTTTTTTTTCAAAAGTTAAGTTTTAAAAACCTTTTGCTCAAATCTTGTAAACCTTATGCTCTGATACCAAATGTAACACCCCACCTCCGCCAATGCCACTCTGCAAGGACACTAGCTTTGGAGGGGCGTTAAACGAGGTAAACATGCATGCAGATATCACAAGACAGAACATGTAAGTAAAACAGAGTAAATAAAGCAGCGGATCAAACTAGCATTTCAAAACCATAGTCAAGTTACAACAAAGTACTTGGTCATTATTTTCCAACAAACAAATTCTAGAGAAAAGCATAAACTGAAAAACTGAAATACATAAAGTACTATCCCCAAAGTGAAGTGATAAACCATAGCTAGCTCAATGTCCAAAACCATACATGAGCAAATCCAGTAAGCAAGCTATAAAGATCCAAGCTAAGCTCCAATGTTCCCACCCTGAGGACCTGAGGGGGGGGGGAACGGAAGAAAAGAGGCGAAAGAAAACAGGTCAGTCAGAAAGACTGGTAAGCCCTAACTACTATCAGTCCATGAACTAGTAAAGTTAACTGGCATGAGAAGCTGAGATGAACATAAGGATAACAACATATTGGCATGATGATTAACAAGATAGATAAAGGTGTCATCGCATAATCAAAGTTTAAGTTTTGCACCACGGGTGTACTAGCATTCTAACATGTCAAGTAAAAACAAGAATTGATCCCTTGGCCCAAGCTTGGGCCAATATCATGAGGTGACCTAAATCAAGGTCCAACTACATGGTCTAGTTGATTGGCTCCCTATAAGCCTAACTCGTCAAGTGTCGGTGTCATACGGCCCAAACATGAAATGTAGTTAAACTGCGCTAGGTCCACCCTAGGGTGTATCAAGTCCTAGGGTGTCAACCTCGGACACAAATCAAGCATGCACAGTTTAGATCTAATGGTAACCGTGCCTGATTTTCCAACTCCGGACTATGTGCACGACCATAGCCCGCCTGGACCCACACCGGCGTACCTACTCAGCCGTCGTTTTGGTCGCTTACATGTCAGCCCAGTAATCGTGCCCCACCCTAGCCTAGTCCCTAGGGTATCATGATACTATCAAGAGGGTTACTGCTGAAAAGGACCACGCAACTAGGGTTTCTTAACGGGTTAAATGTGGTTAACCCGATCCAAACGTGGATTAAATTGGTTAAGTGTACCCAAGGTTCGTGACTTAACCCCGATTAACCCATCAAGCCAAAATTGGTTAAGTATTAAGTGGACCATGACTTAACCCTAATCAGGAGGCATTAATTAACTTAATGTGCTTTAACCTCTCACATTAGACCTTGTTGTGGTTACTAGTTAAGCCGGGCGGGTCCGGGTAGCTTTACACCACAACTTGGTCTAACCTCGGGTTCGAGCACAACATGACCAACTTCTCACATTGGGTCCTATTGTTTGTAGCCACTAGTTAAGCCGGGCGGGTCCGGGTAGATTTATGCTACAAACTCAACCCAACCTCGAGTTGGCCACACTTATATTTTCTAAGTGTCATGACCATTATGTTTCCAAAACATAATTACAAGCTAACATATCACGTCATGTTATAAAAATCATGTTCTTGTCATAATGTTACCCAACCCCAACGTAATCCCATCGTTTACATAATCGTAACAACGCATAAAGGATAAAATAGGGAACTTGGCATAATCATGACGAAAAGGTGTTGAAGCCACATGTTAACTTGGTGGCATATGAAATGTACATATGTTCATATACTTGCATATTGCATTATTAGGCTTCAAAAGTATGCATAAAACCAAACTTAGCATATAAGTGATACATGGTGATAAATGACATGTAGAAGTTGCTAGAAGTTCGCATTTAGCCTCACATGCAAGTTATCATAAGGGATATGATAACTTCCATGTTGCCAAAATGCAACCTTTAATATAAAGCTTGAAGCTTTAAGCGCACAAACTCAAGTTTAACTTGCATAACATGATAACATGTGTATAATGATCAACCCAAACTTGCATAGCATAGCAACATGTGTCATACATAATGATTGAACCAACTTGCATAACATAATGATCAACCAAACTTGCATATAATAATGATCAACCCAAACTTGCATCATTCATTTAACTTTATAGTTCAAAAAGAAAGTAGAAAAGGGCTTACAACGCTATGAAGACACAATTGAATATTTATTATAAAGATTGAGACGAAGTCCTTATGCAATCCCCAAAAACCCAAATATGAAAGCTCCAAATGAAAAACCCTTGATCCAAATCAATAAAAACCCTTGCTTTGTTATAGAAATGTTGCAAATTGACTTGAATGCAAACTAAGAACACTCATACAAGCTTGGAAAACACTTGTATGAACTCAAAATCTCTCATATAAATGAACTTAGAAATTTTAGCGTGAGAGTGGTGGCCATGAGAGGAACAAATTTGGCATAGTTTAGTTGTGGGGTTGAATAATGGTTATTTAGGCTAGGCTTAGGGGTCTTTTTATAGAAGATTAGGATAGTATTAGCCATAGGATTAACCCTAGATTCAATCCGAGTCATCAAATCCCGTCATTAGCCACCAGACCTGGCCCAAACTCAAAGTAGGCGCACCAGGCCACTTGGCCACCCGGGGGTAGGGGTCGACCCCTGGGTCGACATGGGTGTCGACCCAAGGGTCGACATAGGTGTCGACCCATTGGAGGGGTCGACACTGGTGTTGACCCCTGTGTCGACCCTGCCTGGGACGGGAAAAATCCCGCCTATCTGTTTTGGTTTGAATTCGAATCTGAATCCGAATTTGAACTGTTTTCGGGCCTTGAAATTCTGAAAACTTCGTCTTGCTTTTTCTTGGTCATACGGACTCCGATTTACAAAATTTCGGACTCTATTTCGCGTATTTTTCCGAGACGAACGCAATGTCACAGGCCGTTTCCCTTGATTCAGATATTATCATTTAATTCTGCCTCGATTTATGTTATAACATGTTATTAAAAATACGGGTTGTTACACTTTCTGACGAAGCCAAAAAACACTCTAAGGGTTTTATGAATATAACATATTACATACTTTTTACTTGTTTAAAATATTGAATTTTGACATTTAAATAAAATTAACTAACATTTAATTTAAATAAAACTGTTTATATGATAGTTTCACATATGCACATGTTTAATTTACTAACTGTACGTTATATAAAATTATTTATCGTTTTCGACTTATTAGAAAATGCATAAACTGAATTATGCTCACTCATGTTAAATAACCCAGGCAAGCCTTAAAATCACTAATTTTTTCTACTCACTCACACTAATCTATTATCGCACTAAATACATTATTGTTCATTAATTAGAGAATATCAGCAGTAATTAATTTTCAATACACTATATTACACAATTAACTAGATAATATGAACATTTAAACTAATAAGTCAAGTTTAAGTCAACATATTCATGTAATTATTGTTTAGGCTAATTACCTAAATTAGAGGCGATTAGGAGGTTGGAGAGGAAGCGAAGTTTATCGGAGTTGGAAAAGCTAACGAAGGCATGCAAGATAGTGAATGACGAATAAGGAGAAGAGGGGGGTTTAATTTGATTTGATGAAGCTTTCGAATAAGGAAGAAGATGCAGTCTCAACCTGTAAGATCATGATTTTCCAAAGTCTAGTAACATCCCCATACTGGAATTTTCCAATGGCTTCCAAGGACTTATTATTTAATTTGTAAATGAAATTCAGAATGTACTAGCCGCTGGTAATGAACCGTTGACGGCCATTGCCATGCTCCGTTGGTATATACTGTTTGTTTAGTAGTGTACATATCAGAAGAGGTTAAAAAAACACTCTAAGGATTTTATGAATATGACATGTTACATATTTTGCACTTAATAAAAAATAGCTTTCATCATTTATATTAAATTGATTAACATTTAAATTAAATTAAACTACTGTATATGATAGTTTATCACATATGCACTACTAAGGATGCAGAATAAGGATCTTAAAGCGATCTAAACACCAGAGGGGGAGGGTGGATAGTGTTTTATAGAATTTGTTAAATTCTTAAACAATTTATGGATTAAACATATAATGTGTATGAATTACAAATATGGTATGATCACAAAAAAAACATAGAAGAAAATATAGGCAAAAAACAGGAGCAGAAAAGGAAATAACACGCCGGATTTTCATACTGGTTCAGAGTTACCATACGTCCAGTCCCATGCGACGCTGGATTGTGCAAGGTTTTATTCAATATCCAATATCCAAATACAATTCCTTTAATTTCCGGGCTATAAGGGTACACCTGATCAGTTTACGGGACACGATCACACCCAATCTGTTTCCGGGACACGATACCCAGTCGATTAAGGCTACGACCACACCCTTTCCAGTATTTTTTTATAGAGACTCGACTGATTAGATATTGCGATCTTTCAGCTGCACATGGCCTATAACTCTTGAGTAGCACTTCAAATCAGAGAGTATTTGATAAAATGTTGAAAGAGAATAAGAATGATATAAATCTCTTTGAATTTCGTCGAAGTATAATTGTAGAAATTATAAAAGAGAAGAGAATAATTGTGTAAGAGGAAAGGAAGAAAAAGATTATTTAAAGTAGTTATAAAGTTCAGAATTCTAAGCCTTTATGTAGTTTCCCAAAAGTCGTAACATTTCTGAAAGGTTTTTAATTCAAAAGGCACTTCTTTTCAAAATTCAAAAACTAATCTAACGGCTCTTATGTCAACATCATCATTTATAGATGTTGACTTATGCCTTGTATTTTTAAAAATAAAATTTGTTTTTAAAGTACTAAATTATTAAATAAATTCTGGAAATTCTTGGGCTTAAAACTAGTTATAAAAATAGAGTTTTCAAGTAAGAATATATATTATAAGACGATTTAAAAGATATTTAAAAACCATATATATCAATGATATGAAACTATATATAAACAATATTAAGGTATATATATATATAAAAGTATATTTCAATGAAGTAGATGTATATAAATATAAGACATATGTTATAAAGTAGGAAAACTTAAGAAATTATAATAAACAAGTAAATATAAAATAAGGAGTTAAAAATCTATAAGATATAATTTTAAAATCAGGATTATAAAACACGAAAATATATATTAAAATAAGGAAAATATATTTAAAATCGTAAAATAGTAAGATAATTTAGGAATCATTGAATAGTTTGAAAATAATTTAAAATCATTTGAAAATAATGAGAGAAGATTTAAAAATAAAATTTAGTGCTAACCAGAGTTTTAATATATAATATATAGACACAATTACTCTGTATAACTTGAGGTCTTGAACTCTTGAAATCTTAATACCCATGACTCTTGTATCTCCTTTAAAATCTTGGTTCTTTGAACTGTGCAGTCTTCAACATTCATCACCTATATATAAATCTTGTAACGTCCCGCATTTTTATTGGTTTGTATTTGAATAATTAAATAAGTTTGAATATTGAATTCGTAGTATAAGTGGATTTATATATTAATTAAAACAAAGTTGAACGTATAAAAATATATATTAAATATAATCGAGCCTGTAATATCACGGCAGTTCTTAATTTAACATTCTGAACTTCAACTGAGTGTACAAGGTTCATTATAAATTGGATTTCCTCGAAACAAGAAACGTTTGAATCTAATAAATCGTATTTTTCTAAGGGAAGTGAAAAATCAAGATTTTAGATTATATATTGCAAGTTATGTCCAAATCAAATATTCAGAAAGTCGCTATGAAATCGTATATGGAGCATAACGGTTATTTAAATATATTTACATATTGGTTTCGAATTTAGACAAGATTTTTTTGAGACGTAGTTATAATTTAATTTTCTGAATTTTACTGGAATTTTTAATTTGTTAAATACACACCGTTTTATTTGGAGTGTTTTGCATCCCTATATCAATATTTTGGGGTTTCACAATATGAGTTAACCTACCGATATTATTATATTTTTGGGATCGTGGTACCTCGCTGGACACGACCATATTTTTACTTTTTTCCATAGCAGTCCATAAATAAACGACTTACGCAAAGGCAACCATCCATTTATATAAACCGTTTGTTTTGTACCTAGTTAACTTATATAATTATATACATTCACCCATCAGTACACATGTCTACGGAATTCTGAAGTCCTACCCCCTAAATGACGTGGTACCAATCCCCTATTTCATATGTATGTGCATTGAAGCATGCAACTATCCCATGAATTACGCGGACCAAATGTTCAAATTATACACCCTTCAGCCAATCTAGTTTGAAAAGATAGCTACTCTAGTGGAAGTGACATTAACCCTATCTAATAAAACAATAAATTAAATGAATAAATACACGGTGCCTCATTTATTAGTATCACATGCCTTCGCGCATGGGTTACCCAGACTGATGCAGACCAGATGTACCATAACCTACCGGCCTAACCTTTCTTTTCCTATTAAAACGAGCATGGCAACCGTACCCTAAAAAACATAGCTATATTAGCAACCTATCCATTATGCTAATGTATTTTCCTTTCAACATTTCATTTCAAAATTAACGAGCGAAGAAATTTAGCACCAGCCTACCCATTTCAAAATCAACTACTGTCATATATGTATTGGAAAATCGAGTTAATGAAACCTGAAACCTAATTTATATCCTACGGACTACTATTCCTTCATCACGAAGGAATTAAGATCTATAAATATCGACATACGCAAGCACATTCTCCCCAGAGATGAGAACTCAGTATAATCCATGGTTCTGTAACTTGAAATAAAAAATTTATAAACAAATTCATACATAAATGAAAAGCTTGAATCTATGAAAGACTGGTGGACTCGGCTTCGTAGTGCGACATCTATGATGGGAGGCAGACGCGGTGACTTGCTGAGTCGAGAGGGAGGTGAGTCAGATGTGGTGGGCTGGAGTAGTACTCCAGACGACTTGGAGATGGTCTCCTCTTTGCAAGTAGAAATGGCAAGGAGAGGAGGAAGTAAGGGAGGCCATTGCGTTTACTGTCAGAGCAACGTTCAAGTGTAAATGCGAGTGTAGAGAGTGAGGGATGGGGTAGCAAATGAGGTGTTTGAGTTCGAAATACATTACTGGAGCATGAATGGAGTTAAAAGAGCACATGCATGGAAGTAATGAGGGTGTTCATGCGTTTGTATTACTGGAGGCAGGGGGTTACATGCGGTGTTAAGGGTATGGCAGGAAGCATTTTCAGAACTATTGAAGGGTACGGATGCAGGAGGTAAAGTAGATGGGTGATGAAGTTTGTATCTTAACGAGATGATGCTTGCGTGGATGGCAACTGGAAATGGAAGTAAATGGTGTTGGAGAATAACAGTGGAGCAGTGTTTGAATATATAGATAGAGCAGTATATTTATGCATATTAGAGAGGAAGGATTTGGCAGTATACAGCAACATGAAGTGCAAAGTATAAATGAGGGGCAGTTTTCAGCTTGGAAGGAGATGCTGAAAGATGCATAACGCAACAGGGAGGTGAGCTTAGGTTGAATCTGTGGGCTTTGGGCCAGGAGAGAAAAAAAATGGAAAATAAATTGTGGTATTTGCGTGAGGACATGAAAGTGGGGATGGCAATACTTTACTGGGAAGTTGGTGTTGTCAAAATGGAAATAAGGGGTTTCCATATGTAGCTGGACTGATAAGTTTTGTGTGATGAAGTGTACGTGAGATAAAGGAGTTATTGTGGCCAAAGATGGGCCGATTGAAGTAACATGTGAGCCCAGTTATTTTAATAACTGAAAAAAAATTTGGAGAAAAGAAAAGGGGTTGAGAGAAGGTAGCAGGGTACGTTGTTTAAAAAAAATGGGAAGAACCTCGGTAATGGGCCTTGCTACTAGAGGATTAATTATGTATAAAAGGAAGAAGAGCTAGTGCAAGTAAATTGATCGGGAAGAAGACGCTGAGAAATGGGATTGGTGAACGGAAGGTGACCAGATCCGCTGAAATCGTAACGACCTGATCTACATTGTGGAACGCATTTCGTGGAGAACAGAGCTACCAGAATTTCAAGATAAAATCGACTGACGCAAATCGTTTTTTAACGGGTAACACGCAAAAGTGAGTAAATTCTCTAACTCTGATCTATTTTAAAATATTATAATTATATTTTAATATTTTGTTGAATGATGTGAGATGGTCATTTTGGTAAATTACAATTAAATTGGTTGGAATACATATATATACCATTGCACATATACACATCACGGATTGGATACTGATTCCATCGGTTATAAGATTCCCTGTTATGGAATTAGTGTAAATTGTATGGGCTAACATCTGTGGATGCAGGAAACCGGTTGGAGGAATCCAACCGGATTCCTCAATATATATATATATATATATGTACTGTTTGTTTTATATTATTTATATATGCACTATTTGAACCCAAATGACATTGAAACCCAAATATGAATATTGATGTTGAATGGAAATTCAACGTTATTTTGATAAACGATATCGATTAAGAAAGTGGCAACAGTCGACCATAAACCCATCTTTTTGTTAAGAAGTAAATTGGCCGTCAGGCAAATCAATGAAGTTAAATTATAAAAAGTATATTTTTATAACTAAAACGATGTTTAAAATTTATAATAGAAGTTCTATTATAAACACTTTAAAGTTTGTTTTATAAGTAAACATACACGATTGGTTGACTTTTAAATAAAGTTTATAAAGCTATAATTATCTTGCAATTTAATATTTTTGGGTAATTATTTCTAAACAAACAATTTAGAAATAATTAGATTAATTATATTAATCTAATGGTAAGAAGTAATTAAAATCAGTTAACGAATTAACTAATGGTTTAAAATTGATTTGAAAATTGATTATTGGATAAACTGATTTTCAATGTTAATGACTTAGCGAGAAATTGATCAAAATTAATAAGATTTCTTATTAATTACTATTCAATTTATGAAGTATAAATGATTATTGAACTAAGTATAATTAGTTACTATTTATTTAAGCAACCAATCTGTTATGAAGTAAACTGTTTACTTTAGTAATGATGAAGTTAATTACTATTAAATTATTTTAGTTAAAGTAATTGTTTCTGTAACACCCCACCTCCGCTAGGGTCACTCACAAAGGGAATGCACTAGTTTTGGTGGAGTATTATCTTGGTAAACATGCACAGAGATATCACAAGGCATAACATAAATAAAGCAGCGGTAGAAATTAAAAACCAACTTTTTATTATTTTCCAGAAAAGTGTCAAAAGCTCATATATCCAAGATACAAATTATTCCATTACATCAAGTTCATAATAAAGAAGCATAAACTTAAAACAAAAGTAAATTATTCCCCATAAATAGCAGAAGCAGCCATAGCATAGCCCAAGACCAAACCGTACATGAGCTGTCAGAAAGCAAGCTAAATCCAAGCTAAGAGCTAGTGTTTCCTCCCTGAGAACCTGGGGGGGAGAAACGAAAGAAAAAGAGGCGAAAGAAAAAGGGTCAGTCATAAAGACTGGTAAGCCCTAGTGACTTTCAATATGAAAACTAGTAAAGGTAACATGATATGTGAAAACTGGAATTAAACATAAGGATGATAATAGAACTAGTAGGATAATTAAGATAACAAGATAAGTCAAGTCTGGCATCGCATATTCAAGGTTCGCTGCACCAACTGTACTAGTATTCTAACCCATGTCAAGTATTAACCATGAAATGATCCCTTAGCCCAGTGTCATGAAGTGACCCATTACGGGGTCCTACGGTACGATCTATTAATCGATCGGCTCCCTACAAGTCCTAGTTCGTCATGTGTCTGTGTCATACGGCCCTATCCTGAAATTTAGCTACCTGTTCTAGGTCCACCATAGGGTGTATCAAATCCTATGGTGCCAACCACCGACACGAATCAAGCACGCACAATGTAAATCTACGGGTGCCCAATGCCTGCTTTTTCAACTCCGGACTACGTGCACGACCATAGCCCGCCTGAACCTACAATGGCGCACCTACTCAGCCGTCGTTCTGGTCGCTTACAATCAGCCCAGTAATCGTGCCCCACCCTGCCTAATTCTAGGTTATCGTGATACATCTAAGTGGGTTACTGCTGAAAAGGACTGCGTAACTAGGGTTTCTAATGGGTTAAGTGTTGTCATTCAAATTCGTGACTTAACCCTATCCAGATCGTGTATCAAGTTGGTTAAGTGTGTTCAAGTAGTTCATGACTTAGCCCTATCAAGTCATCGTGTCAAGTTGGTTAAGTATATTCAAGTGGTTCATGGCTTAACCCTATCATGTGGCATTAATTCATTAGTGCACGCCAACCTCTCACATTAGACTAACTGTTGTGGTTACTGGATTTGCCGGGCGGTTCCGGGCAGATTTACACCACAACATAGTCCAACCTCGGGTTTTTACGTGCAATATGACCAACTACCCACATTGGATCCTATTGTTTGCAGCCACTGGATTTGCCGGGCGGTTCCGGGAAGATTTACACAGCAAACTCAACCCAACCTCGAGTTGGCCATTTTCAAGTTATCCAGTTGTCATGCCCACGTTCAAGTTTTCGTGTCTAGATTCATGTCAAGCTTTCAAGTCATGTTTCATGTCAAATCGTGTCAAGTTCATGTCCATATTCAGGTTCAAGTCATAATAATGTTCATGTTCAAGTTTAAAGCTAATTTATGTTTTACCTAGTCTACCCAAATCGTATTCCCATCGCACGTAAGTTCGAATCGATACAAATAAATCTAATAGGGAATAACATAAAAAGGAACGGGTATAATGTGGCAAAAGTGATTACTAGCATAGCATGATATGACTTGAAATAAAACATTGCTGACATATAAAATATTGGCCTCAAACATAAAGATTCCAAATCTAGCAAGATAAGGTACTAGTCAAAATAACAGTTGTCATAAGGTGATAGTATGGTCATGGTAACGACTGTCATAAGGTGATAGTATAGTCATGATACGACTGTCATAAGGTGATAGTATAGTCATGATATGATTGACATAAGGTGATAGTCATAAACATGTGACTAATAACAAATTCAACATGATAATAAGAGGGGTTTCTTTTGATTTACACATGAATAGGCCCCAAATCAATGTCATAGTAATATTCCAGAGTCAAGATCCAAGATGAACGAGAATGAATGTAAACAGTCATCCTACATAGGTCCAATTTCAATTTACATCATATTCATAATACAATTACAGTTTAAATCTGAAAATAACTGGGGCTTACAGATCACGGTTCGAGAATTAGAAAAAGAGAGTCGATGTTGAATATGCTTAGTCAAGTCCTAATAGAAGCCCCAAATCAGCAATTCCCTTAACGCAGTCTCAACGTAGTAGAAGCAGTCCCTCTCTCAAACTTTTCAACCAGAATCAGAGCAGCATAAGGTCAGAAAGAAATTTGGTGTAGTGAGACTGGTGTTAGGGGCTGTATTTATAGGGTCAGGTCAAAGAATGTGGACAGAAATGAGGCCAAATACATCAGAGTGAATCCAGCTTCAGAAATGGGCTCGGGCACCAGGTCGACCCCCAAGTCGACACTATGGTCAACCTGGTCCTGGGTAGGTCAACTACATAGTCGACCCCTAGGTCGACCTGGTCCTGGGCGGGAAATTTCCCGCCCAGTCCATTTGGAGGTTTGAAATTCGAATTTTTGAATTCGAATTGAGTCTGTTTTGAACTTGAAAATTTCTGAAAACTTCGAATGGTCATAACTTGGTCATACGGACTCCTATTTTCGAAAACTCGGACTCGTTTCCAAGCAGAATTTCAAGATGAACAAAATGGCGCAACCCGTTTCCCTTGATTCTTATTTTAAAAATTAATTTTGCCTTAATTTATGTTTATTACACGTTATAAAAACACGGGTTGTTACATTCTCCCCCCCTTAAAGGTTTTTGTCCCCGAAATCTCTAAGTTAGGGAGGATGTGTCCTACATCCAATCATCCATCTACTCAAAGCATCATCCAAAGGCAACCATTGTCGTTAAAAGACTTCTAGTGCTGTATGAACATATGTAGAAAGTGTGTTTGTATGTACTTATCTAATGCAAAAGATCAGGCGGTTACTGATTCAGTAAACCTCCTTAACGAAAAATATGTTAGTGTCATGAATCCAACATGTATGCAAATTCCTAACATAGTTCATAATCTCTACATGAGTGCACAAACATTCAACCATATGCAACATCCAAGTGATAGCATAACAAGTTCCATCCATGTACAAGTATTAGCACTCAAGCATGTGCAACATTAAAATGTGACTGAGCCGATCTAGTGCCTAATGTGTGTCATGCATCCACTAGCAACCACTTGCAACCATTTGCAAACATCAACCATAACATGTTTCAATCACATGTTTACATCCATATGGTTCTACCTAAGGTTCTCAAGATAAGATCAAGAATGTACCCCCAAAAAGAAATAGGTAAAGCGCGCGTATCTTCTTTTCGGTTTCCCAAGTTGCGTCCTCTTGGGCTTCACTCCACTGCACTTTAACTAGCTTGACTTCTCGATTCCTTAGCTTCTTAATCTCCGTTCCTAAGATACGAATCGGAACTCGCCTCAATGTCACTTCTTTTTCCACTTCTACGTCTTTAAGAATGCTTGGCTCAACCACTTCGGCTGACTTATGCAAACACTTCCGGAGATGCGAGACGTGAAAGACGTTGTGCACTCCAGACATCTTCTCGGGTAAGTCTACCTTATAGGCCATCCGTCCAATCCTCTTAGTGATGGGGAACGGCCCTACGAACCTTGGTGCTAGCTTTCCAACTGCTCCGAAACGAACTACATTGCGTAATGGAGAAACTTTTATAAAGACCATATCTCCGACTTCGAACTCTAGGTCTGTCCTTCTCTAGTCCGCATAAGATTTCTGTCTATCTTGGGCCGTTTTCATCCGTCTTCGTGTCAACTCAATCTTCTTAGAAGTGTCTCTTATCATATCAGGGCCAAGTATAAGTCTGTCTGTCGTCTCCCACCAACAAGTTGGTGACTTGCACGGCCTTCCATACAGGGCTTCGAACGGTGCCATTCCGATGCTAGCTTGGTAACTATTGTTATATGCAAACTCCACGAGAGGAAGATGGTCTTCCCAAGTACCACCAAAGTCAAGAATACATAGCCTCAGGAGATCTTCTAGTACCCTATTTACCCTTTCGGTTTGTCCATCCGTCTGTGGGTGATAGGCCGTGCTCAAGTTCAGTCGTCTTCCCATTGCCTCTTTACAGACTTTTCCAGAACTGGCTAGTGAAAATCGGGTCACGATCACTAACTATACTAGAAGGAACTCCATGCAACCGTACTATCTCTCGAAGGTAAATAGACGCTAGCCCTGATGCGGTCCTCTTGCTTTTCACCGGGATGAAGTGAGCACTTTTCGTGAGTCTATCAACTATGACCCATATGCTAGTATTTTCCTTCCTTGACCTAGGCAATCCATCCACGAAATCCATCGAGATACTCTCCCCCATTTCCATTGCGGAACTTCCAAAGGGTGTAATATTCCACCGTGCTTCTTCGACTCGGCCTTTACTTGTTGGCACACCATGCACTTCGAGACAAACTCTGCCACTCTTTTTCATTCCAGCCCAAAAGAAAATGCGTTTCATATCCCTGTACATCTTATCCCCTCCGGGATGTATAGTCATCTTCGAGTGATGCGCCTCTTCGAGAACTCTCTTTACTAAGTCTCCCACTTGTGGGACACATAGTCTTCCATCGAGCCTTAGCCATCCCTTGTCATCTATGGCATACCTACTGAGGTGACTCGACGTCTCACCCCTAATCAGCTTGTCCATGATTTCAACTATCTGTGGGTCTTCCTTCTGTGAAGTCCCTACTTGGTCTAGAAGAATAGGTCTTAGCTCAAGAGATGCTAACGTAGCAGTCAATGACTCAACAACAGGTGTAAAATCAAAGGTTGTTATAAACTCAAGGCTTTTCATTTCAACAAACAAGGGGCTCAAAGTCAACCTTTTTCTACTTAGCGCGTCTGCCACCACATTACCCTTGCCAGGGGTATAAGCTATATCGAAGTCATATGATGCCAAGAATTCCATCCACCGTTGTTGTCTCAGATTTAAATCTTTCTGTGAGATGAGGTACTTCAGCGATTTGTGGTCGGTATACAGCTCGAACCTATCCCCTAGAAGATAATGATGCCACGCTTTAAGTGCAAAGACAATCACGGCTACCTCCAAGTCATGCGTGGGATAGTTTTTCTCATGAACTTTAAGTTGTCTGCCCCTGTAGCATATTACTCTTCCTTCTTGCATTAGGACAGCGCCTAACCCCTTGCCGCATGCATTAGTGTACACCGTAAACATCTTACCTCCATCGGGTAATGCCAAAACTGGAGCTGTGGTGAGGGCTCTCTTAAGTCTCTGAAAAGCAGCGTCACATTCTATGTCCCATGTAAAAGCTAGGTTTTTCTTTGTTAACTTAGTAAGAGGGGCTGAAATATTAGCGAAGTCCTTAATGAACTTCCTGTAGTAGCCCGCCAAACCGAGAAAGCTCCTCACCTCCGTTGCATTCTCAGGAATTTTCCAGTTTTGTACCACAACTACCTTTGCAGGGTCCACGGCTATGCCTTGCTTAGAAACCATGTCCAAGGAACCGAACTTCCTTCCTCCAAAAATAGCATTTGGAGAACTTAGCCTTTAACTGGTGTGCTCTAAGTGTTTCCATGACTTCCTTGAGATGTCTAGCATGCTCTTCTTCATCTTTTGAGAAGATCAAAATATCATCCACGAAAACTACCACAAACTTGTTAAGGAACTCCCGAAACACCCTGCTCATCAAATCTACAAAGTACGCGGGTGCATTCGTTAACCCAAACGGCATGACGAGCCATTCGAAGAACCCATCTGGAGTCCTAAACGCAGTTTTGTCAATGCTATCCTCAGCCACTCTAAGCTGATGGAATCCTGTGGCTTGATCGAGTTGAGAGAAAACAGATGCTCCCACAAGCTGGTCAAACAAATCGTCGATTCTTGGTAGCGGGTGCCTATTATTCTTTGTCAGCTTGTTTAACTCACGATAATCTACGCACAGACGAAGCGATCCATCTGCCTTAGTAGTGAATACCACCGGAGCACCCCATTCAGAAATGCTTCGTCTTATGAAATTTTTCTCAAGCAACTCGTTGATTTGTTTACTAAGCTCTCTTCTTTCTCGCGGGGCCATGTGCCTAACGGGCAATGAAACTGGCTTGGCATTATCAACAAGATAAATTTGGAACTCTATCTCGCGTTTAGGAGGTAATCCCCTCACTTCATCAAAGACATCTGGATATTCTCGGACCACTCTTACAGATTGCAAATTATCGTCGGACGAGTCAAGGGATTCAAGATAACATAACATGACCGGACCCTTAGGGTTACAAGAAATTTCAAGGGTATTACCAAGGCGAGTCATGAGCCTCACTACCCTTCGTTCACACTCAAGAATGGCTCCATAATCGGACAACCAATCCATACCTAGGATCAAACCGTATCCCATGAATCCGAGAACATAAGCAATACACGTGAATTCTACGCTTAAGATAGAGATCCTCAAATCCGCACACATCATAGATAAATGGGCGGAGTCCCCAATTGGATTTGAAACTATAACGGGATCCTCAACCAGACTAGTACTTAGGTGCAGATTTTCAACAATATCAGAAGAAATAAAAGTATGCGATGCGCCAGAGTCAAATAAGGTTCGAACAGGAAGGTCAGAAATGTAAACAAGGCTTTCTACGGAAAAATTACTACCTCGGTCAGGAGCTGGAGTGGTGTTGAGAGCATGCAACTGCCCTCCAGAAGGTCCTGCTCGCTGGTTCTGCCCTTGCCCCTACCCTTGCTTCTTAGGGCAATCCTTGCTGATGTGTCCAGTATCTCCATAATGAAAGCATTCACCCAACTTCCTCTTCTTCCTTCTACAGTCTTTAGCTAGATGTCCAGTAATACCACAGAAGTTGCACTTCCTCGTCTCACATGATTTGTTGTTGCTCTTGTTATTCTTATTATTCTTGTTGTTCCCCTTCTTGAAGTCAGCTTTCTTATTCTGAGTTTCAGCAGGCTTAACCTCCTTCTTGCTGTTCTTGTCTTCCTCATGGAGTAGAGCCATATCCACCAAGCTTTCAAAGGTCGCCCCCATGGGTATATGTGTTAGGGCCAAGCTGTGTAGTGGCTCGTTCAATCCTCGAGCAAAGCGTACAGCCTTTTTCTGAGCTGTGTTGACCAAATCCAAACCGAACCGAGCAAGCTGATTAAACTTATTCACGTACTCCCTCTCAGACATGTCCCCTTGCTTGAGTGCTAGGAACCTCTCCATCTGAAGGTTCTCCTCTGCTGACGATAGGAATTTAAGCCCAAACCTCTCTCTAAAGTCTGCCCAAGTCTAAATCGGCCTGGTAGCGTTGGTGATTTCCCACCAAAATGCAGCTTCCTCTTTCAGCAACCATGCTGCCAACTGAACTTTCCTATGGTCCTCCATATCAAAGATAATGAACAAGTCTTCTGTCTCCTTTAGCCAGTTTCGTGCCTCAACAAAGGTTTCAGTTCCAACGAAGTTCTTGCCGCCTATTTCTTTAAAGTCTTTGCATATTTTGGTAAAGGCGGTACCAGGAGGAGGAGGAACCGCAACCACTTGGGGGGGGAGGAGGAGGGATGTCAGCCGTGCCCGCGTCATTGGCCCTGGCTTCTAAGTACCTTCGGAACCATCCAGGCACGGGTATTCCCTTAGGGAGGTTAAGATCGACCATGCTGAAAAACGAAAAGAAAAGATTCAAACGAGGAAACGAAGGAAAGTGCTAATGGCTTTTTGGGGAATAGCCTTTTTTAAACATTAAACTTTTCTTGAAAAATGCTTCTTTATAAATAGTTTTGAAAACAGTTTCGAAAGGTTTTTAAAACATTTTGCCCAGCCTAGTAACCTTTTGCTCTGATACCAAATTGTAACACCCCACCTCCGCTAGGGCCACTCACAAAGGGAATGCACTAGTTTTGGTGGAGTATTATTTAGGTAAACATGCACAGAGATATCACAAGGCAGAACATAAATAAAGCAGCGGTAAAAATTAAAAACCAACTTTTTATTATTTTCCAGAAAAGAGTCAAAAGCTCATATATCCAAGATACAAATTATTCCATTACATCAAGTTCATAATAAAGAAGCATAAACTTAAAACAAAAGTAAATTATTCCCCATAAATAGCAGAAGCAGCCATAGCATAGCCCAAGACCAAACCGTACATGAGCTGTTAGAAAGCAAGCTAAATCCAAGCTAAGAGCTAGTGTTTCCTCCCTGAGAACCTGGGGGGAAGAAACGAAAGAAAAAGAGGCGAAAGAAAAAGGGTCAGTCATAAAGACTGGTAAGCCCTAGTGACTTTCAGTATGAAAACTAGTAAAGGTAACATGATATGTGAAAACTAGAATTAAACATAAGGATGATAACAGAACTAGTAGGATAATTAAGATAACAAGATAAGTCAAGTCTGGCATCGCATATTCAAGGTTCGCTGCACCAACTGTACTAGTATTCTAACCCATGTCAAGTATTAACCATGAAACGATCCCTTAGCCCAGTGTCATGAGGTGACCCATTACGGGGTCCTACGGTACGATCTATTAATCGATCGGCTCCCTACAAGTCCTAGTTCGTCATGTGTCTGTGTCATATGGCCCTATCCTGAAATGTAGTTACCTGTGCTAGGTCCACCATAGGGTGTATCAAGTCCTATTGTGCCGACCACCGACACGAATCAAGCACGCACAGTGTAAATCTACGGGTGCCCAATGCCTGCTTTTTCAACTCCGGACTACGTGCACGACCATAGCCTGCCTGAACCTACAATGGCGCACCTACTCAGCCGTCGTTCTGGTCGCTTACAATCATCCCAGTAATCGTGCCCCAACCTGCCTAGTCCCAGGGTATCATGATACATCTAAGTGGGTTACGGCTGAAAAGGACCGCGTAACTAGGGTTTCTAATGGGTTAAGTGTTGTCATTCAAATTCATGACTTAACCCTATCCAGATCGTGTATCAAGTTGGTTAAGTGTGTTCAAGCAGTTCATGACTTAACCCTATCAAGTCATCGTGTCAAGTTGGTTAAGTATATTCAAGTGGTTCATGACTTAACCCTATCATGTGGCATTAATTCATTAGTGCACGCCAACCTCTCACATTAGACTAACTGTTGTGGTTACTGGATTTGCCGGGTGGTTCCGGGCAGATTTACACCACAACATAGTCTAACCTCGGGTTTTTACGTGCAATATGACCAACTACCCACATTGGATCCTAGTGTTTGCAGCTACTAGATTTGCCGGGCAGTTCCGGGCAGATTTACAATGCAAACTCAACCCAACCTCGAGTTGGCCATTTTCAAGTTATCTAGTTGTCATGCCCACATTCAAGTTTTCATGTCTAGATTAATGTCAAGTTTTCAAGTCATGTTTCATGTCAAATCGTGTCAAGTTCATGTCCATATTCAGGTTCAAGTCATAATAACGTTCATGTTCAAGTTTAAAGCTAATTTATGTTTTACCTAGTCTACCCAAATCGTATTCCCATCGCACGTAAGTTTGAATCGATACAAATAAATCTAATAGGGATTAACATAAAAAGGAACGGGTATAATATGGCAAAAGTGATTACTAGCATAGCATGATATGACTTGAAATAAAACACTACTGGCATATAAAATATTGGCCTCAAACATAAAGATTCCAAATCTAGCAAGATAAGGTACTAATCAAAATAACAGTTGTCATAAAGTGATAGTATGGTCATGGTAACGACTGTCATAAGGTGATAGCATAGTCATGATACGACTGTCATAAGGTGATAGTATAGTCATGATACGATTGACATAAGGTGATAGTCATAAACATGTGACTAATAACAGATTCAACATGATAATAAGAGGGGTTTCTTTTAATTTACACATGAATAGGCCCCAAATCAATGTCATAGTAATGTTCAAGAGTCAAGATCCAAGATGAACGAGAATGAATGTAAACATTCATCATACATAGGTCCAATTTCAATTTACATCATATTCATAATACATTTACAGTTTAAATCTGAAAATAACTGGGGCTTACAGTTCGCGGTTCGAGAATTAGAAAAAGAGAGTCGATGTTGAATATGCTTAGTCAAGTCCTAATAGAAGTCCCCAAATCAGCAATTCCCTTAACGCAGTCTCAACGTAGTAGAAGCAGTCCCTCTCTCAAACTTTTCAACTAGAATCAGAGCAGCATAAGGTCAGAAAGAAATTTGGTGTAGAGAGACTGGTGTTAGGGGCTGTATTTATAGGGTCAGGTCAACGAATGTGGACAGAAATGAGGCCAAATACATCAGAGTGAATCCAGCTTCAGAAATGGGCTCGGGCACCAGGTCGACCCCCAGGTCGACACTATGGTCGACCTGGTCCTGGGTAGGTCGACTACATAGCCGACCCCCAGGTCGACCTGGTCCTGGGCGGGAAATTTCCCACCCAGTCCATTTGGAGGTTTGAAATTCGAATTTTTGAATTCGAATTGAGTCTGTTTTGAACTTGAAAATTTCTGAAAACTTCGAATGGTCATAACTTGATCATACGGACTCCGATTTTAGGAAACTCGGACTCGTTTCCAAGCAGAATTTCGAGACGAGCGCAATGGTGCAACCCGTTTCCCTTGATTCTTATTTTAAAAATTAATTTTTCCTTGATTTATGGTTATTACACGTTATAAAAACACGGGTTGTTACATTTTCTTAAATGGAATTCATTCAAGGCAGTATTAAGGTTGTAATGAGAAGTTTTACTTGAATTAAAAAATTCGAATGAAAGAAAATTAACAGAAGACAAAGAGTGTTAAAGAGTTTTGGGTAAAGGAATCATAAATGGAGTTGTATAACAAGATTGAAGTGAAGGTTAAATATTTAATATAAATAGCTACCAACAACAAAAGATTTCAAAATAATTATATGGCGCTATAAAACTATATTGTAAAATAAAACAAGAAATACAGTTTGATTAAGATTAGAATAATAAGGGATTGGAGTTACAGACTTATATCTATTCTAAGATAAGAATGTTGTCAATCAAGGTCTGAGAGGTAAATAAAATACCCCAACTTGAATGACTTCACTATTATCGAGGGACGGTATTAGTTCATAACGGAAAGAGACGTCGAGACTAGTTATAAAGTGGAACATAGCAGCGTATTGCAAGTTTTGAACTACAACGATAAAATAACGTTGTTGACTAGGCTTAAGCGTGACTGTTATGTCGAGATTAGTGATAAAGGGGAATATTACAGTGTATTGCAAGTTTTTACTATAATGATAAATTAACATTGTTAACTAAGCTTAAACGTGAGTATTATAACACTATTCACTAGAAAGGTTTGTAATTCACTTATCCCAAGTGATAAGAATAATTATGTTTTCCCCGAAAAAGTGTAAATGAATTATACGAAGTTGGAAGTAGAAGTAAATAATTGAGATCTGATATATATTACCTGTACTAAAGGGAACTCTTTAAAATATGGGAATGTGATAAAAACATTTGAGTTTATATAACATGTCATTCAACATCGTTCTAGATCATATAAGAAATGGTAATTTAATATTGAACAAATAATATATATTGTTATCTCGGAAATAAAGGAAGGCTAAATGAGTTTTAATCAAATATGAGGTTGACATTAAGTTATAATGGATATTATTATCAAAATAAAGAATCATTTGATAAATGAAATCAGATTTCTACAAATGTTCACATTTCAAAGTGAATAAGGTTTAAAAAAGAACAAATGTTTGCAGATTAAGTAGATAAATTGGAAATTGGAGATGTTTTCTAATGTAAATAACGTATGTTTTCTAATATGCCGAAAATAAGAAATGTGAAAGGGTGATAATGTTTTTCGAACATTAACAATATATATATATCCGGAATATGGGAGAATAAAGGTTTATAATAACTGGAAATGTTTTCCAAGAAATGTAAAGGGCTAAACCGGTTTTGGAAAATACCTGGGAAGATAAGGAAAATTGGGAAAGTAATGTTAAATAAAAGGGCCAGTGATTTGTTTGATGCTTAGTGTAAATTTGAATGGATGTTTATTTTACTTCGATAGTAAATAATCGAATATTGAAGTGTTTGACCATCGTTGTCAATACGGAGAGAGTGGTTGATTTTATTATCCAAAAACCACTCCGTATAGGCATAAGCGCTGCGAATTAGATTATGCTGAAGACAATTGAAGATGGAGTGAAATGCAAGGGCCGTTCTATTCAGAATGGTGTTTTCTGTTTTTCCAGTCACAGGACAACTTGTATGGACGACTGTCTGATAGGGTATACCTAACAAATCATACCTAATTGATCTCTTAAAGGTATTACGTCTGGTAGCAGAGGAATTTGTTCCTCTTAGCTTTTTATACCCGTGATATTTTTGGAAATAGATTAGTGAATTGATGGGTTTGACGATGTGACATTCAAAGTGAATGGTGATCAAATGTTCTGGAGCGATTATAACCTCAAGCCTCACAACTGGGAAATGACAAAAATTGGGCAGGCAGCATGGCTATGTGGGTCATTCCCATTAGGGTGTATTGTCACCATCTAGAGAAAATTCGTATTTGTTCTTCTTTCGTTTCTGTATCTTCGGATAACGGTTATGTGGGCCCAACCGTAGGTTACAATATATTCGATACACTCAAGAGAAATGAGTGGTTGGTCATGTGTGGGCCGGGTTGCAAGATGTTCTTGTTGAGCCGCAGTGTATCCCCTCTTGAGTACACTGATTGGAAGGTGGTCCCATACATTGTCATAGTTGGAATCCAATCTCCAATAAGTGCCCTGCGGTTTTTGATTTTATATTATATATGTAGAGCGTGAGATGCAAGTGTTCTACTATTTGGTTATTTATATTGATTAGACATTATTATAATATCATTGGATTTCGATATCAAAATATTTGGGTCATAGTAAGGTAAAAACCGTCCGTGTTTATTTGTGGGCTGGTCTTACTATTACTTTTTCTTGCAAATGATTTTTCAAAGTTAAACAAATTGGTTGGAGTTTACATACACCAGTCCCATGACTGACCCATAGTTTATTTTGTTTGTTTTCCCTAAACTCTTGGGTGCCTAAATTTGTATGGGCAGTCAAGTGTTTCAGGCTTTTACATATACATTTGGAGGAGCTCGAAGCAGAAGGCTTCATTAGTGTTTAGAGATTATTTCCGCTGTGATATGATGTTTTGTACTCTGATAATGGTATGTATATACAATATAGATTTGTATTTCAAAGTTATGTTATATAATACATTTTATTCGTTCAGCTGTGAGTTTCGTGTTTACTTTAATTCTGTTCAGTTGTATTCTTCTTCTTCTATTCTATTAGTTCTATCTTATCTTTCTCACCCTCTAACTTCTTTCTATTAATAATCTGAATTTTCGTGCACTTTGAGTTGAATGTGTAGGATATTAGTCAGCTCAAATTGGTACAGATATTCGGGCCTTTACAATTGGTATTAGAGCTGAAGGTTAAGTATTATCTTGGCTCTATGGCGTAACTTAGTAGAGATGGAGTTAGTAATACTCTAGATTGAGTTTGAGTGCATATATATGAGCACGTGTTTATAGATTAGTATAAAAACTATTTTATATTGTGTTGATTGATCTGTTGAGTGGTATATAAATTCGAGATCGACGAGTTTAGCTGACGTGGCCGATAGGGATTTGTAAACGCTTGGATAGAGAAATTCGACACAATATTGTTTTAAAAGCTGGGTGAATATTTTTTTTTACCCAAAATACATTTTAATTTAAAAGAAGTATATATTTTGAGATTATTATAATATATTGGATGCGTTGATCGTTATTATGATCGAATAAGATTTATAATTGAGTTGGTTATATAAATAACCAATCGAAATATTATATAAGAATAATTAGCAAAATCAGATGAACTAAATCTGAAATTAAAGCCAGGATTGAAATAAAACTCTAGAAACTTGGAAAGGTGTTGTAAATGAATTTTGAATTGAACATATAGAAAAATTAATATCCTAGGAGATTTTGGAAATGTTTTCCAAGCAGAATGAAATATATTTTGAAGTAATTTCAAGATAAAAATGTTTGAAAAATATTTTTTGAATGTGATATAATATTGAACTCACTTCGGGAGCTGGAAAATGATACCGATGATGAATGGCCACATCATCAGTATTCATTTTCGAGTTTCTAAAGTGACGGATTACTACCAAAAGATATTGTTTTGAAATTGTTTTAAGAAAACAATTTACTTTAAAACCTAAAAAGGAATATTTATTCTAGAAAGGCAAAGCTGTTTAAAAACTCCTAGGATGATATTGTTTTGAATTATATCAAGTATACAAGATGAATTTGTAATGATGGAATAAATTTTACTTAAGAAGTTAAGTAAAGATTGTAAAAACAAATGGAGATTTACAAAAACAGTTAAGGAGAAATTAAATTTAATGGAAAATGTTACTGAAATAAAACTGGAATTGAATTGAAGCAGGTTAAATGGAAATCTTATTGGAATAGAATTTAACTTGGCAAAGTATTTGAACTTGTGAAATAAGATTTTTGGAATGGAACTGAATATGGTTATGAAATAGAATTGTTAAGTAAGAATTTGGAATTGGAATTTGAATTGGAGTTTGAAGTGGAATTTGGTTTGGGTACTAGAGAATGATTAGATGTGGATAAGTGGATTGGAGACCATTATTTGGAATGCATGGGTATATGCTGATGGAATATCAAATGAAGAGTTAGGATTGAATGCCCGACAAAAGGTACATGTTTAAATAATGTGGAGTATGAGATTTTTGTGTTCTTTTGGCAAGCCAAATTGACTGTTTGTTTTGGATTGGAGATGGCCAAGAGAGGCAAGTTGTAGTAGTACCAATTGAGCCATGCCAAGGAGATGCTGGGGAAATTTCTCGGAAATTGAAGGTGTTAGAATTTTGAATATATTCATTAATAGAGAGGAATTAATATTTTAACTGAAATTAACAGGCTTAGTTGAAACAAAAGATTTTTAACCTAGTTGCGATAGAGTTCGTAGCATTTTTCACATCTTAGCAATTTCGAGGACGAAATTATTTTGAGGGGGAAGGAATGTAACGTCCCGCATTTTTATCGATTTGTATTTGAATATTTAAATCAGTTTAAATATTGAATTCGTAATATAAGTGAATTTATATATTAATTAAAACGAAGTTGAACATATAAAAAAACTAATTAAATATAATCGAGCCCGTAATATCACGGCAGTTCGTAATTTAACGTTCTGAACTTCAACTGAGTGTACAGGGTTCGTTATAAATTGGATTTCCTCAAAACAAGAAACGTTTGAATCTAATAAATCGCATTTTTCTAAGGAAAGTGAAAAATCGAGATTTTAGATTATATACTGCAATTTATGTCCAAATCAAATATTCAGAAAGTCGCTATGAAATCGTATATGGACCATAACGGTTATTTAAATATATTTAAATATCGGTTTCAAATTTAGACAATATTCTTTTGAGACGTAGTTATAATTTAATTTTTAGAATTTTACTGGAATTTTTAATTAATTAAATACACATCTTTTTATTTGGAGTATTTTGCAGCCCTATATCAATATTTTGGGGTTTCATAATATGAGTTGACCTACCAATATTATTCTATTTTTGGGATCGTGGCACCTCGCTGGACACGACCATATTTTTATTTTTGTCCGTAGCAGTATATAAATAAACAACTTAACGCAAAGGCAACCATCCATTTATATAAATTGTTTGTTCTGTACCTAGTTAACTTATATAATTATATACATTCACCCATCAGTACACATGTCTATGGAATTTTGAAGTCCTACCTCCTAATTGACGTGGTACCAATCCCCTATTTCATATGTATGTACACCGAAGCATGCAACTATCCCATGAGTTACGTGGACCAAATGTTCAAATTATACACCCTTCAGCCAATCCAGTTTGAAAATATAGCCACTCTAGTGGAAGTGACATTAACCCTATCTAATA
This sequence comes from Allium sativum, assembly GCA_030737875.1. Taxonomy (NCBI): domain Eukaryota; kingdom Viridiplantae; phylum Streptophyta; class Magnoliopsida; order Asparagales; family Amaryllidaceae; genus Allium; species Allium sativum. The sequence continues at coordinate 158,333,915 of CM060927.1, forward strand.
AAACAATAAATTAAATGAATAAATACATGGTGCCTCATTTATTAGTATCTTATGCCTTCGTGGATGGGTTACCCAGACTGATGCAGACCAGATGTACCCTAACCTATCGGCCTAACCATTCTTTACCTATTAAAACGAGCATGGCAACCATACCCTGCAAAACATAGCTATATTAGCAACCTATCCAATATGCTAATGTATTTTCCTTTCAACATTTCATTTCGAAATTAACGAATGAAGAAATTTAGCACCATCCTACCCATTTCAAAATCAACTATAGTCATATACGTATTGGCAAATCGAGTTAATGAAGCCTGAAAACTAATCTATATCCTACAGACTGTTATTCCTTCAACACGAAGGAATTAAAATCTATAAATATCTACATATGTAAGCACATTCTCCCCAGAAATGAGAACTCAGTATAATCCATGGTTCTGAAACTTGGAAATAAAAATTTTGTAAACAAATTCATACATAAATGAAAAGCTTTAATCTGTGAAAGACTGGGGGACATGGTTTCGTAGTGCGACATCTTTGATGGGAGGCCGACGCGGTGACTTGCTGAGTCGAGAGGGAGGTGTGTCAGATGTGGTGGGCTGGTGTTGTACTTCAGACGATATGGAGATGGTCTCCTGTTTGCAAGTAGGAACGGCAAGGAGAGGAGGAAGTAAGGGAGGCCATTGCGTTTACTGTCGGAGCAGTAATGTAACGACCTAAATTTTTGACCGTTCAAATCGACAATAAACCACCCATGTCGACCCAAACAAATCTCAAATGCAGGCAGTTATTGGGGAAAAGAAGAAAAGAAAGGAAGAAGGAAAACAAATCTCAGAATCTCACAGCGGAAGGACAACATATAATAAACAAATAGCAGTTAAAAACAATTGGAATATATACATTTGACTATAGCGTACAAATGATAAATCAGAGTTACACATAAGCAGGTATACACAACATGGCAGCGGAAATACATATATAATGGACATATACCAAATCTTTGTCTTCGATCTCCAAGGCAAAGTAATCTTCATTAACTGCAACATCTGCTGACCCGAGCATATTGCATAAAAAGAAAACACAACAAACACTCGAGTCAGCACTAAATCATCTCATATTAGTCAAATCAAAATACGAAATAACATTAGTATCATGGGTACAATAACTCAAGAGATGTTACGGGATTTTTCCATCTCTTGAGGATCCGTTAAACTAATACATAGATAGTATAATACGCTATTATGATAGTGTCTACTCAGTAAAGTATAAATACTGAAAATAGCATAAGCGGGATTACATTTTTACCCTTACACTGTTTATAATACCGTAGTCTATACAGTACCGTAAACCCACTATAAATGATGGCATCAGAGGGCAATCCATAGGTACGATACAAATCAAAATCGTATGGGGCTCGATAAGGATAATATGACAAGGCACTCGAGGCAATGCCCAGGGTAGGATTCTCCCAATTGCACTCCCGGACCGGTGGTAATGCATAGCAGCCACTACCGCCCACCTCGGAACACACTCCCAAAGTCATAAATGGGCCCAAATCATATTCATCATCATAGTCATAGAAATAGTATCGAAGAAGTGTGTCCGATCAAAGGTGCTACCTCAATTAGTCACGGTATAGCTCCTGTTTTAGTCATTTCAATTCTGACCCGAAGCTCAGGGCTATTTCGTCATCGTTCATCTCCTTCGATTCAATAATCGCCTCCAAGTCATCATATCTCGTTCTGGATACGTCAAAACGTTCACAGTTATCAAAGTGTATCGACACTGACAGAGAGTATGCCTTATGTCGACTCCGGTCTCTTTAACAACCAACGCTTACATTTCCCACATCGGTTGGTTCTTTTATATTTTCTCAAAGGTTCGTTTCATATCAAAATATCATATTCTGTTTCGAACCAAATTTATATTCAAATAGAATATAATTCCATATCAAAATATCTCAATCATTCCAAAACCGATTATATTCTAAACTAGATTATTTTTCCATATTCCTATATTATAATCATATAATATTTCAAAATCGACTTATATTCAAATAGAATATATTTTATCTCAAAGATTTCAATTTATTCCAAGACTAAATGTTTGAAATCCATCCATATTCAAATAGAATATATAATTCCCATATCTATTCATTCCAATCCTTGGAAATCCCATTTATATTCAAGTAGAATAAAATCTACCTTTCCATATAAAAATCGGTTTAAAATCAATCCATATTCAAATAGATTATAACTTTATCTCAACTCCATTTGAACCAATGGTTTAAATCCAACGCTTTCCATTCGGAAGAAAATTACAATTCATAAAATAAAGATTTGAAAATAGATACTTATAAATAAAACTTTATATATAAAATTTACTTATAAAAAATCATTAGAGTATACTAAGATAATTTAAATCACTATATATATGTACATAAAATAAAGGCTTTACTAAATAATTTTTGAATAATAATAATATATATAAGCAAACATCACTTATAACAAAGTAGATATATAGTTTATGAAATAAAATAAAAACAAAATAAAATTTTAAACCATAAATTGTTTCTCCTTCCGAATTACAACAACGCGAAATCTATATTCCAGTCTATATGAAATTCATTCAATTTCCATATCTCATTTTCAAACACCGTTCAACCCAACCTTCGATTAAGAAGATTCAATTCCATGTTCATATAGAGTTAAACCAACTCCGAGTATCATCAATTACCTTTATTCCCAAAAATTAAATTCAGTGAGAATTTATTACATTCAAATCTATGTCATTTATTTGAATAACTCCAAATCATATTCAAATCGAATAATTTCAATCATATTCAAATCCCTATTTAAAATTTTCGATTTGTTTCGGGAAATCTTCCTTAACCATTTCAATACACATTCAAGGGTTGTATCTTTAAAGAAAAATATATTTATCGAGTATCAACACATTTCTTTAAATAAAATTTCCTTCGAAAGAATTTCAAATATTTAAAAATCATTTAACCAACCAATGTCTGTATATAATTTTCTATCCTATGGCCAAGTGATTCTTAAGTCTAATTTCTCGATATTTCAGGGATGGATCTATCATTTCAATCCAAATAAGGGTCACGGAGATTTATCATTTCACCCTGTGTTCTTAATTGATTTATATCGATTAATCCCAGGTTTATTCGATGCCCGTAACATCAAGGGTGAAATGGGATTAATCGTCACAATAAAATACAACATCCATATACTGAGTAACAGAACATGTCGTATCAATACCAATTCAGTAACCAACAAACCAAGGCATCTATCACACCAATTTATTCCAACAGTAAGTATTTAATCTTTTGACCGGTTAACAAGTCACAGGTTTCAAATAGAAATTTAAATTTAACTTAAATAACTAATGATCGACTTATTTACATGTAACACACTCGCATGTCAAATTTTTAAGCAACCAATCACAACCATGCAACCGAACTTACTTCATAATTTAATTCAATAAATATGAGAATAATTCAGTATTTCGTGAGCGAAGAATCACTCACCTTTGAGTCTTTAGTGGATCGAACATTCAACCAAAGCTCAAAATTTTACAGTCTCTAAATGCAGCGAATCAAGTCTCAGATCGTCTGCAATTCCGCCACGATCCCAACGCACCCAACCGCGTCCAAATCCGAGTTAAAACGAGAGAGTTATCAGCGTTTTACGATTTGAAATTTAAAATATAAAAATTATTAAAAAACATATCTCACCCCAATCCACTATTTCCACGTCAGCAGCCTCAACAGGTTCTTCCCACTCCCATCGTTTTGCTTGCCACCGTATTACACGAGAAAACCCATTTTTCTCCCATGTTTGACCGCCAATTTCACCCGACTCCGACCGCTAGAAGACCTCCGACCACCTCCGTTCGAACCCCCTGACCGAGGCGCATCAACCAACACCAAACCCACCACCTCCGGTGGTCCCCACCGTTGCCTCCGATCCCATGAACGAAAAGGTTTTTCTGGCTTCCCCGACCAAATTCGAACAACATGCTTGACAATAAACGCTCCTACTACCCTCATCCAACTTGTATCGAAGTTCTCCACAATACCCAGAAGTCGGAATTTGCGATTTCTCCTCAAATCAAAAATCCCTAAAATCGAGCCTAGGGTTTCGAAATTTGACACCTTTGACCACTGATTCCGGCCGATATAACCACTGCATGTCGAAACTGAGAGTTCCAGTAGCCACGTATCGTCGAGCTCTTCGTTTTGACATATAATACGTTGGGTTTTGAGGAGATTTGAATTTCAAGCTTGTATTTTTATTTGATCTAGGGTTTGAAATTTGGGTTTCAGCCATTAGAGAGAAAATATACGATGGAGAAAAATGTACGTGAAATGAAAATGACTGATGAGGTGTTAGTGGGTTTTATTTATATATAATTATAAGGCCCAAATAGGAGAAAAACCCAATTATCCATTTACACTAATCTCTTTCATATTTTCTCTCGTATGGTCAAACGGTAAGTCGGATTCTGACGCAAATTGAAATCCTATAATAATTCACCGTTCCGGTTCTGATGGCGCTGGTTTCGTCGAATTTCGAGACAGTTGCCAAAACAGTTAAATTTCACAGTTAAATAATAAATAAAATATTCAATTAATCATTTAACTAGTTTAATTCAAATTGAATATTCATTAGACTCAAATTTAAACAAAATTATAACTTAAATAAATTTTAAAAATTTATTTCATAAATTTTTTAAGTTCCCAATTTGATAATTTCTCAAATTAAATCTGAACTGCAAATTCAAATAAATGAATTCGCTTTTATCTCAAGTTATTCAATATCAAATCCAAAATTCCACAAATTCCAATTTAAAATTTTGAATTTCACTTTTAAATTAACCCACTCAAATTAATTTAATTATTTAAATATTAAATTTCAAAACAGCCTTTCTAAATAAAACTACATAAAAAAATTCTATTTATACTAAATTCAAACAATCACCATCATAAAAGTTAACAAAAATTTGATTTTCCCTAATATATTCCAATTTATTTATTTTAAATTGAAATTTAAATATACTGAAAATTATGGGATGTTACATTCTCCCCGACTTAAAATCTTTTAGTCCTCGAAAAGAGAACGAGATAAGGTATTAAACAAGTCATACTTTCAAATCCATACTTATAAAATAGTATTTATAAAATAAGTTATATAGTTGTAAAATCTAAAATTTCTAACTCCCGAAATCACGAAAAATTTCGGCAGCATCTCCTTTGTACAGAGAGGTCCGGAAAAATCACAACATGTATAAAATTCAAATATACATCTCATCATTCGATGAGGCATCCCAAAATGGGGAAAACACCATATATATGTAACTACAAAACTATATAACTCAATTACATACCTTCTTAGCATTTATTTGCATTTTTATTTACCTTAGCATTTAGCGTTTAGCGCAAGCGAGCTCCGAAGCTTAGTGCGACTTCCTTACACCTGCTACATACTCACATACACATAAGAATTAACATATAAACAATACATAGCAAATATATATAGCTTACCAAACATATACTAATCATATCAACCACAAAACCAAGATATTCCTAACAGACCAGCAAGAAAGTTGAGGTTTATCACCCTTTAGATGATGGAATCTGACTAAAACACACAGGGAAAAATTGTTGCATTCGTTTCAGGCTTTCCGAATTGTCCGGATTCGTCGAATTCGGATAATTCTTTCAAAAGTTATGACGGTTTTAGTGAAGGCGAACACCTCAGTTTGTACACTGAAAATGCAAGTCTGAGTTGTTAAACCCAATTTTTAACCCTTTAAACATCAAAATTTCAACAAGCATATTAAAGAAAAGTTTTGGTTCAGATTTTGGCCTTTCCCAATTGTACTCGCACATTAAAATCCGACGCTCTGATAGGAAGTTATGGTCAAAACAATATAGGTATCCGCTTCAGTTTTTAATTTTCTGCGTATAGTACCACGACTAAACTTGAATTTCAGCATAGTAGACTTGAAAATTTCGACACGGCGCTATTAACGAAGGTTTTAGTTTAGTTTATAAGGTTTCCAAAAAGTCCGGAATCGTCAGATTCCGACCATTCACTCAAAGTTATGGGCAATTTAGTTCCAACTTATCGAATAGTTCAGTTTTCGCTTAAGTGTCGATTTATTTGTTTGGGATTCAACTTTCGCACTCCAAAACTTAAGCAAAGCTTTACCATCAAATGGCTAGTCGTTCCATATGTTCATAACATGATTTACATCTTCTTGTATCTAAATCTGTTTTCATATTCATTTTCTTTATAATAACCTCAACTTCATTATATATTCCATCATCGTCCATATTATATTAAGCTCATAAACAACTCATCCATTTCGCTTGTTCTTGTTCATTCATTCGATTACTTACCCTATTGCTATATTTTCCTTATTAAGTTTCCCATTTCATGGCGAGTATTAAATCCTAGTTAAGATTTTGGTTTATTTTAACCTTCTTACTAATTTGATTATCTTAAATCATAAATCCATTAACATCGGTCAACCCATTAAATTTTCATTACTTATTCCTATTACTCATCCTTACTACATGAGCGTCATTCCCATGTAGTTAACCTCAAATCCAAAATCAAGGTTTAAGATCAGTAATAAACCATTCTATTTCTCTCGTTTTTGAAATTTCCATTTCACTTACCTAATGCAACAATACATATAAATTCTATATCGACTTACTTAACCTTCCTAAGTAAATTTCCTTATATAAAAATTTATCCAACTTATATTAAGTTTTATTCCTACAACCCATTTCAAGTTACATCAAATATTATTCCATTAACTCGCTTATTTACTCGACTCACCCTTTCATGGTTTGTATTAAGGAATGTTCATGACTAAGATTTATATCTAGGCCTCCAGTCTACATGATTTGATTTCTTAAGTTAAACTTTATTTAACTCGATTTCTTTACTTAAATTAAACTACATCCCGTTCGACAAAAGTCTTGTACTCATTCTGTGACGATCCCAAAACCCCGTGACACGGTGTTAAGGATAATCATTGGAATATAACACATTAATCATCATTAGCAGATCACAGATAATAGCATAAACAGAAAATAGAATAATTTACACACATATGACAGCGGAATCATATAGATATCATCACATCAGAGAAGCACAGTACAGGATACAACTTAGTGCATAATGATACATAGTTAGTCACCATCGCCTGAGGCGGAATCCTACATAAAGAGTACACGAAATAAATATCAGTCTACATCGCCAATGGCGGAATCATAATATAGATACAATAATGGCGAAGAAAATCCAAGTCAGCAAGGTGTAGTCAAGCCTCGCCATGAGCCAAAAGTGCGTCAGTAACCTGTAACTAGGCTGCCCGTGTGAAAATGAGGGCACCCGAGTTTGCAAGGTGAAACAAACTACGAGTCAGTCATGGGACTGGTATGAGAAATCTACATAACTTATTAACAACGATAATAAGGCAAATCAAAGGACCACGCCACTTTCGCGGAACGGGTTTACTCCAATGAGTGCTAGTGCATGAAATAAAGTAAATGATTAAATCATCGCAATGCTTTTTGAAAAATGAAGCCATTATAAGACTCAGGTCCCATCACACAATGCAACGCAAGCCGGAGGATAGAGTTTTACATTATAATGGCCAAAAATGCTTCATACGAATAAAACAAAAGTGTTTGATATTATTACTAGTGCATATATGTTTCAAAAGCAAATTCAATCATAAATATCAATCCTAGGCGGCATAGCTACGATCTACTATGTCGCCATACTAGTAATACAATCACGTCCGCATATTTCGTATTGGAAATTGGATTCCTTCATGAGTCGAGGCAAGGGGCAAGCTCCTCTCCGATTCGAGACACTCTAGAAATTGTCCCAGGACCCCACTATGATCCTTGGATCTTCAGGGCCGGTCCTCTCTTACTTTTGAGGATTGGCAATTCCTGAACACATGTTTCCCGGTCCTTACAGACCTATATCGAGGCGCCTCACATTCCAACAATCACACAGGTGAAAAGTATATATAATGTCAGGGCTGGTAGGTCACTGACACCACCTTATCTAGAAAGAAACGTCGTGCTCTCCCTGTAGTTACTCTCCCGTTTTTGACTCATACCGAGGTGTGAGGCTCGCGAATTCACGTTATACACAAAGCTACGTCACACAGACCATGCTTTGATCATCAACCACAAGACTTTGCTTTGCAACAGAAGCCTTGATCATATGCCACTCAGGCGTGCCATACAGGCAATCCACTCCATGCGACTGATTTCTATCAATACATAACCTCTGAGCTCGTACGTCTCAGAGAAGGGTGGTAAGCAAGAGAATAAATTCTCCACCGCCAAACAGATATATATTTAATAGAGATCAATCAGCACAGAACAAAATCCAATGTCAGACACACAGTCCATTTTCAATTCCGTTCTGGGTCTGAACGAAACCGGAGGCACCAATTCCTCGCATATCCGTACAATCAACAATATGTTTGGATGGCTACTACTTCAGCTCCTTCATGGTAGCTACTCCAATCACGAGCATCCGTAGCGCCCATCCATCCAATGTGAAGATCATCGGTCTTCAACCGTCTTCGACTCTTCGACTTCTCAACGTCGATTGATTATTTGAAATGAGATGAACTCGGCCTTTTCAAATAACCCACGTATATTTAGATTTTCAAACCAATTATTCACATGGTTGGACTATTCAACATTCACATTTCAGTTCTTTAGTTCTAATTCTCATGTTAAATACATTCAACCACCACATATCAAGCAAACACAACGAAATTGGTTTATTTCCACTTTATATCGTCTATAGTATTTTATAACGATATATCGCTATTTTTATTTATTTTAAAACGTCCATATTTAATTAAACGACGTTTCAGGTCGTGCCAATGCACTGGCGCTGTTTTTCACTAATTTTGTTTTACACATATCTGAAAATCTAACCGTTGGATCTTCACAAATTTTATATCATTAGGAAGGTCATTTCGAAACGAATCAAACGGTTACAGTTTTGGGAAAATCCGACAATCGGATCTCCCACACTAGTTGTTTGAAGTTACGATTTCAATTTACGAACTGCAGCGTCGTTATTCGATTTAATTTAATTATATTTTTATATATATAAAAATATAATCGTTTCTGGCGCTGTTTTTCTTCATATTTGAATTAAACACTCTAGACAATCCAACCGTCGGATGTTCACTAAGTTGGTGCCGTTGGAAAGATATTTCCAAGGCGAACCCAACGGTTGCGGTTTCGGGAAAATCCAATGGTCGGATTTTCCGCACTAGTCGTTTGAAATCACGGTTTCAAAACACGAACTGCACGGCCACGTTTCGTTTTTATTTTATTTTATTTATATTTATATATTTATATAAATATAGTTCATTCAAAAATTCCCATATCGTTTTCACTTCAATTATTTCACTAACGCCTTTAAATTTTGGAAAATTTCGCCATAACCTCCTTTGTACGGGAGGGGCCGGGAAAATTCCCAAATAGCCACACGGGCGTCTCATGTCAAAAAGAAAAAGAAAAAGCCAAGCGGCTAGCCAACGGCTCATAAAATCATCACCCAAACAAAACAGTTAATGTGTACCTAATTGTCGGGCACAAAATTTTATTCCTCTTCTCTATCCCCTTTGCTATAACCTGTTCAATAAATATGCATGTACATATATACAATTTTTATCACTTATCATTTTCCATTCAACTTCATAATTGATTTACTTTGGTTTAAAAACACCATTCATTCTAATGTTTCATGCATAGGCTAAAATCACATCATTAGCTAATTAATGTATATTTCAACTCATGCACATTTATTTGAACAAGTGGCTATTTTTAACACCTCACATTTCAAAGATGATAATTTTGGCGAACTAAAATACATTTCAACACATGACTATTTTATTTAGTTCCTATGCATGTTAAAAATAATATTTCTTCACAAATATTTATTTCAATGTCCGCATATCTTTAGCATATCACATACATGATAAAATTGATATTTTTATCATTTAAAATATTTATTCGACAAACGAAAGTTTTCAACACCTCATAGTTTCAATAAAAATGTAATTTTTATTGTTCGATCTTTTTATTCAACAAATGAACTTTTCCACTACACACACTCCTCAACACATGAGCATTTCCACACATGGATATTTTATTTATGTTGTTCATATAAGAAAGATGGAATTTTTATTGTTGAAACTATTTATATAAGGCGAATATTTTACATACTTCATATATATTGTAAAAATGTGATTTTTATTGTTTAAACACTTCATTCATTCACAAATGAATTAAATTTTCACACATCACTTTTCAACACATGAACATTTCCACACATGGATATAGTTTCAACATATGGCTATAATTTCAACGCATGAATTAATTTCAACATATGAAAATAATTCTAACACATAAAGATTATTCAAAATTTCGGCAGCATAATGACAGGGTAGTTAAAACCGGCACCGTCCCTAGTACGGCTCCTCGCTCTACCTTAAAACCTCGCGGTTTTTGACAATGGGGATTCATGCATCTAATTCGCACGCAGGCGTCATGTTTTATTTTTTTATTTCCACAAATATTTCCAATTCATTTCAATCACCAATGGGTATTTTTCAACCACAACCAAACAATATCAACCACAAACAACTATTCAACCATTCGTATTTCTCATCCAATATTTCACACCAATTCACGACAATAAATATGGTCCATGGTTTGTGGACGAGGGGAGTGTATATATATATATATTGCTATATTTCACTTGCATTTCAACACATATATCAATTATTCTATGCATGTATAATTCATACTTCGCTAATATAGCTTACACCACGCATGTACATGAGGTATACAACACGTGTATAATTTATATTTCGCTTATATAATTTATACACGACATTTTCCATTCAAATTCTATTAATTTAGATTTCTCACATTGGTTTGCGGAGTGCTAAAAATCGTAGAGGACTCAGAAAAATCCACGGCTTTTTCTATGTGGTAGAGAGCTTCCTTGCAGTCTCGATGTTTCCTGTTTCATCGAATTTCGTCAACACACCAAAAAGATATGATTTTTCAAAGTGCAGACATCCAAAAGGACTCACCTTTCTATTTGGTTCGAAACTAGGCTTGAGGTTTTCGCGAAATCCGTGGCACGTGGGGACGATCGGGGGTGCTGACATGGAAAAGCTTCGAGCTGGCTTCCTATCGGTGGTGGTTTGGTGCAGCTCGGCGGTCGGTGGCGTCGTCGGTGGCGGTGGGAAGCGTTGGACTTTGGGCGCTCGATTCAGGCGAGGGCGGCGACGTAAGGGGGAGGGAGTTGGTCGGATTTGAAGAGGAGGCGGAGCTGCGTCGAGGGGTGGTGGCGACGGCGCCTGGAAGTGTCGGAGTCGGTCGGAAAAGGGGAGGGAAGCGGCGAACGTTGATGATCGTCGAGAGCAGATGGGGATGAGGGTTTTTTATTTTTTGTATTTTTTTAAATAATGAATGGAATTTTCTGATTCGCCGGAATATATATATTTCAGAAAATTAGGGTTTTCACCAACGAACTCCTTTTCAAGCCCAACGACTGTCGCCCCTAGCTAAATACCCCCATCCCGGACACAATGGGATATGTTTCGTTGGCCAATTCGACTGTTACAGTCGGTTATTTTTCAAATTAAAGTATAAAACATTTAATTTTTAACTTTCAACGTACATTTAAATTTGCCAGGGCCACAAACTGATTCGAAAAATTCCAGAAAAATAAATCTAGCTATGTTTTGACGCTACGGTCCCAACAAAACTAGTTTCGTCGAATTCTGAGATTGTTTGAAAAATGGCCATTTTCTGGTCGATCCAATTTAAAAGAAATTGACCAAACACATTTTCTTTTGCCACGCTCACATATTAGCTTCAAAAATTATGAAATTTGAATCCTAGCAATGGTTTGACATCCCGGACCCAACAAAAGTGGTTTCGTCGAATTCCGAGGTCGTTTGCAAAATATCAATTTTCTAGAGCTATATATTCTATATAGCGACCTTTCTGAAAATTCATTCGGCCATAACTTTTGATTCCCGTTATGAAACTTCGATTTTTCAGATTCGTTAGAAAGGTATTGATAAACAGATTTAAATATTTTTGGTTTCGCTAAAATCCGTTATATTTTCCAGCCTGCACAGTCAGTCAAAGTTTGAATTCAAATTTTCAAACTGACTCACTATTTCTAATTCACTATTTTATTGAAATATTCTATTTCAATTGTTCAAATTCCTTTGAAATGACCAATTTAAAAATTTTAAATTGGTCCATATTTTCCGGGTTGTTACAATCTCCCCCACTTAAAACTTTTCGTCCTCGAATAGGAAACAACAGTAAAGTAGGATATAAAATGTAAATGCAAAGTATTGTAAAGGTACCTTGCGCCGGAGTTAGTCAGAGATGTCCACTCTGCATTTGGGGTAAGCTTGCTTAATTATTTCCTAAGTCTCCCAAGTACAGTCTCTAGGATCACTGCTCCACTGCACTTTAACTAAATGAACCTTTTTGCTTTTAGTTCTCTAGTTTCTTTGCCAACAATCTTTAATGGCTCTCTTCTGAGGGCTAATTCTGGAGTTATGTCTATATCCTGTTGCGCTGCTTCTTCTACAACAAGATCTGGATCATGCACATGTCTTCTAAGTTGAGATACGTGAAATACATCATGCACTCCAGGCAACCAATCTGGTAATTGAACCCTATAAGCAAGAGTTCCAATTCGTTCGAGTATAGGAAAGGGACCAATAAATCTCGGTGCCAACTTCCCAGTTTTGCCAAATCTGATTACTCCTCTCATTGGAGAAACTTTCAAATAAACATGATCACCAACAGCAAATGTCAAATCTCTTCTTCTAGAATCTGCATAACTTTTCTGTCGGCTTTGTGTGGTTCTCAAAAGCTTTTTGATGAAGTCGACCTTATCAGATGCTTCTCTAATCATATCGGGTCCTAACACAAGTTTATTGCCAGGTTCTACCCAACATGCTAGAGATCTGCACGGTCTGCCATATAATGCTTCAAATGGCGACATCCTCAAACTTGCTTGATAGCTGTTGTTATATGAGAATTCTGCCAAATGCAAGTGATATTCCCATGACCCACCAAAATCAATTATACAAGCCCGCAATAAATCTTCTAGAATTCTATTCACCCGCTCAGTTTGGCTATCTGTTTGAGGGTGATAAGCGGTGCTCATATTCATTTCGTTCCCAATTCTGTCTGGAAAGCCTCCCAGAATTTGCTAGCAAATATCGGGTCTCTATCACTGACTATGCTGATGGGAATTCCATGCAGCTTAACGATTTCTTTGAAATATATCTGTGCTAGACTTTGAGCGGTTCTATTGGATCTGACAGGTATAAAATGGGCAGTCTTCGTGAAGCGATCTACGATTACCCAAATGCTGTCATTACCTTTCCTGGTTCGCGACAAGCCATCTATGAAATCCATGGAAATCTATTCCCATTTCCAACCTGGGACTTCCAACGGTTGCAACAGTCCAGCTAGCTTCTGTTGGTCGCTCTTGACCAATTGACAAGTAGGGCATCTGCTAACATACCAAGAAATATCCCTTTTCATTGCCCTCCACCAGAAAGTGCGTTTGATATCGTGGTACATTTTACTCACCCCAGGATGGATGCACAGTTTGGATTTATGGCATTCGTCTAGCACTTCTCTTCGAAGGCCTGGAATATTTGGGATGCAGATCCTATTATTTAACCTGAGAACCCCTTATTGTCAATACGAAAACTCGTGGTTTCACCTCCCTTGACCCTCTGACTGATTCTCTGAATGAATTCATCGTCTTTTTGAAGGGCTGAAATCTTATCAATCATTCCAGGCGTAATTATAAGATTGGCAAAGATTGTGGTTTTTCTACTAAGCGCATGCGCTACAACGTTAGCCTTTCTCGGCGTATACAGGATATCAAGATCATACGCTGCAAGAAATTCTAGCCAACGATGCTGTCACAAATTCAGATCTTTCTGGGTGTATAAATACTTCAATGATTGATGATCTGTGTACAATATGAATTTCTCACCCAATAAATAACGCCTCTAGATTTTCAATGCAAAAACGATGGCTAGCAACTCAAGATCATGAGTTACATAATTCTTCTCATGTGGTTTCAGTTGGCGACTTGCATAAGCGACTACTTGGCCTCTTTGCATTAACACTGCACCAAGACCTCTAATAGAAGCATCTGTCCAAACCGTTAAATCCTGATTACCATCAATAATGGTTAACACTGGAGCAGTGGTCAGTTTCGATTTCAATTCCTGGAAGGCTTCTTCACAGTCGGAAGTCCACTTAAATTTCTCATGCTTCTTCGTGAGCTTCGTTAACGGACCGGATATCTTCGAAAAATCCTTAACGAACTTTCGATAATAACTAGCCAACCCCATAAAACTTCTAACTTATGTGGGAGTAGTGGGTTGTTTCCAGTCTTGAATCGCTGTTATTTTGCTTGGGTCTACAGAAATCCCTTTCTCTGACACAACATGGCCAAGAAACTTCACTTCTTCTTGCCAGAAGACACCTTTAGAGAATTTGGCTTTGAAGACGTTCTTTCTTAGAATCTCCAATACTTGTTCTAAGTGTTTTTCATGCTCGGGTTTGATTTGGAGTAGATTAAAATATCATCGATGAAGACGAGGACAAATTTATTCAGAACTCCCCTGAACACTCTATTCGTTAGATCGACAAAGTATGCTGGAGCATTGCACAGGCCAAACGACATTACTAACCATTCATAAAATATGTCTGGACCTCTGAAAGCTGTCAAAGGAACACACTCCTCTGCTATTCTCAATTGGTGAAAACCTGTAGCTAGGTCCATTCGGGAAAATACTTTCGCCCCATTCAATTGGTCTAGCAAATCATCGATGCGGGGTAATGGATACTTATTTTTGAGCGTCTGTTTGTTGAGGTCTCGGTAATCAACACATAATCGAAGAGTACCGTCTGACTTTGGGACAAACACAACAGCTGCACCCCAATTAGAAAAGCTAGGTCTGATTAGACCCTTCCACAACAGTTAACAAGTTTGATCGCCCAATTCTTCTTTTACCTTCGGAGTTATTCTACGAATTGGATGTACCACTGGTCTGGCATTGGGAATTAGATCGATTCGGAATTCTATTTCTCTTTGCGGAGGTAAGTTTTCAACTTCTTCAAACACATCCGCATAGTTTCCGACAATCGGAATCTTTTCCAAGGAAGTGGGGATAAGTTCTAATGCCGACCAAAATTCTTTTCTATTTGGGTTTGAACCATGACATGGTACCGTAATATATCCAAGCTTCATTCGAATTTTAACGATTCTTTCTGCACACTTTACCTCAGCTTCGTATTTCGTTAACCAATCCAGCCCGAGAATGGTAGCGAATTCGGGAAAATCCATAATGATTAAATCAAAAGGAAACTTGTAGGAAGAATAAGAGACTGGCACTCTACAATATGAACCGAGAATAAGAGATCCTCCTATCGGATTATGTACACCAACCGAATCTTTAAGCTTCCTCTGTTTTAACTTTAATATGTGCATTGTGTTACTAGAAATAAAACTACGTGACGCACCCGTGTCAAACAATACAGAAACAGGAATATTTTTAATTGTAAGGGTACCTCCCAACACATCGGGTTTACCTGCTCCATCGGAAGCAGCTGGCGGGCTCGACCCGTCATACACGTGTGCTACTGTGGCCTTCTTCAGTAGAGGACAGTCTTTGACCAGATGATCGGTCTTGCGGCAATTAAAGCAGGAGCGAGGGTTCTGAGAACCCTGGCTTGAACCTTGTGAATTTGTCTTCTGCCTCTTCGGGGCTGTGCACACATTAGAGAAGTGCCCCATTTTGCCACAGTTAAAGCAGCTTCCTCTTGGCGGCTTGCCAGTCTGAGGTTTTGAAGATGCTGCTTGGCTTGACTCAGCTTGATTCGCAGCAGGCTTGCGTTTGTTCCCGGCTTGGCTTCTAGCGCGATCCTTCTCCAGATTCCTATGGTCTAGGTCTTCGTAGTTGCATGTCATTTCCACCAGTTCGTTAAATTCCAGCTTGACATGGGCCATGGCTCTATCATGATACTGTCGCCTTAACCCAAGGATAAACCTCTTATTTTTGGACTTTGCAGTGGCGACGAGCTCCGGAGCATAGTGCGACAACAGCGTAAATTTATTCAGATAATCCTACATGGAAATATCCCCCTGCTGGAGGTTGGCGAAGTCATCGTGCATTCGTTCTAGTGCTTGTTCCGGGACATATTTCTCCTTGAAGAGTTCTTTGAATCCATCCCATGTTCTTCAAGCTTATCTATTCCCGACGGTGAGTGATTCCCACCATAGTTCAGCTTGTTCTTGCATAAGCCAGGCTCCCATAATAGCTTTATCTTGGTCTCCAAGCCTTAGGCCTTCAAGAATTTTCTCGCATGTTTTGAGCCATGCAAGGGCCTCTATTACTGTGCCAGTTCCCGAGAAGGTCTTGCCTCCTAGGTTTTTATATCTCTTAGCTACACGGTCTAGCTCGAAGTATTGAGCGGACGGAGGTTGTATCAAAGGTCCTTCTTGAACTGGGGCTTCTCCCCGTCCTCTGCTACGGCCGGCACGGACTCCTCTAGTGGCGGCTGCTCTGATTGCCATTTTTCAAATTCTGTATAAGCAAGGAAAGAGTCAGCTAACAGAAATGATAGTTTATTGCATAGTTAAGCAGAAAATTTACGGAAAGGTAACGATGGACTGATCAAATTGTTTTTGCTATTCTGCTTGGCTCATTCTAGGACTTTACTAGTCCTATCTCTAATGAGCGACTCGCCTTAGAATACTACTGATTCTATTTTGATGAAGTGTTTAATGTGTTAGACTCCAGAACTAAGGTTAACCAAAGCTTTGATACCAGCTGTGACGATCCCAAAACCCCGTGACACAGTGTTAAGGATAATCATTGGAATATAACACATTAATCATCATTAGCAGATCACAGATAATAGCATAAACAGAAAATAGAATAATTTACACACATATGGCAGCGAAATCATATAGATATCATCACATCAGAGAAGCACAGTACATGATACAACTTAGCGCATAATGATACATAGTCAGTCACCATCGCCTGAGGCAGAATCATACATAAAGAGTACACAAAATAAATATCAGTCTACATCGCCAATGGCGGAATCGTAATATAGATACAATAATGGCGGAGAAAATCCAAGTCAACACGGTGTAGTCAAGCCTCGCCATGAGCCAAAAGTGCGTCAGGAACCTATAACTAGGCTGCCCATGTGAAAATGAGGGCACCCGAGTTTGCAAGGTGAAACAATCTACGAGTCAGTCATGGGACTGGTATGAGAAATCTACTTAACTTATTAACAACGATAATAAGGAAAATAAAAGGACCACGCCACTTTCGCGGAACGGGTTTACTCCAATGAGTGCTAGTGCATGAAATAAAGTAAATGATTAAATCATCGCAATGCTTTTTGAAAAATGAAGCCATTATAAGACTCAGGTCCCATCACACAATGCAACGCAAGCCGAAGGATAGTGTTTTACCTTATAATGGCTAAAAATGCTTCATATGAATAAAACAAAAGTGTTTGATATTATTACTAGTGCATATATGTTTCAAAAGCAAATTCAATCATAAATATCAATCCTAGGCGGCATAGCTACCATCTACTATGTCGCCATACTAGTAATACAATCACGTCCGCATATTTCGTATTGGAAATTGGATTCCTTCATGAGTCGAGGCAAGGGGCAAGCTCCTCTCCGATTCGAGACACTCTAGCAAATGTCCCAGGACCCCACTATGATCCTTGGATCTTCAGGGTCGGTCCTCTCTTACTTTTGAGGATTGGCAATTCCTAAACACACGTTTCCCGGTCCTTACAGACCTATATCGAGGCGCCTCGCATTCCAACAACCACACAGGTGAAAAGTATATATAATGTCAGGGCTGGTAGGTCACTGACACCACCTTAGCTAGAAAGAAACATCGTGCTCTCCCTGCAGTCACTCTCCCGTTTTTGACTCATACCGAGGTGTGAGGCTCGCGAATTCACGTTATACACAATGCTACGTCACACAGACCATGCTTTTATCATCAACCACAAGACTTTGCTTTGCAACAGAAGCCTTGATCATATGCCACTCAGGTGTGCCACACAGGCAATCCACTCCATGCGACTGATTTCTATCAATACATAACCTCTGAGCTCGTACATCTCAGAGAAGGGCGTTAAGCAAGAGAATAAATTCTCCGCCGCCAAACAGATATATATTTAACAGAGATCAATCAGCACAGAACAAAATCCAATGTCAGACACACAGTCCATTTTCAAGTCCGTTCTGGGTCTGAACGAAACCGGAGGCACCAATTCCTCGCATATCCGTACAATCAACAATATGTTTGGACGGCTACTACTTCAGCTCCTTCATGGTAGCTACTCCAATCGCGAGCATCCGTAGCGCCCATCCATCCAATGTGAAGATCGTCGGTCTTCAACCGTCTTCGACTCTTCGACTTCTCAACGTCGATCGATTATTTGAAATGAGATGAACTCGGCCTTTTCAAATAAGCCATGTATATTTAGATTTTCAAACCAATTATTCACGTGGTTGGACTATTCAACATTCACATTTCAGTTCTTTAGTTATAATTCTCATGTTAAATACATTCAACCACCACATATCAAGCAAACACAACGAAATTGGTTTATTTCAACTCTATATCGTCTATAGTATTTTATAACGATATATCGCCATTTTTATTTATTTTAAAAAGTCCATATTTAATTAAACGACGTTTCAGGTCGTGCCGATGCACTGGCGCTGTTTTTCACTAATTTTGTTTTACACATATCTGAAAATCTAACCGTTGGATCTTCACAAATTTTATATCATTAGGAAGGTAATTTCAAAATGAATCCAACTGTTACAGTTTTGGGAAAATCCGACGGTCGGATCTCCCACACTAGTCGTTTGAAGTTACGATTTCAATTTACGAACTGCAGCGTCGTTATTCGATTAAACTTAATTATATTTATATATATATAAATATAATCGTTTCTGGCGCTATTTTCTTCAGATTTGAATTAAACACTCTAGACAATCCAACCGTCAGATCTTCACTAAGTTGGTGCCGTTGGAAAGATATTTCCAAGGCGAACCCAACGGTTGCGGTTTCGGGAAAATCCAATGGTCGGATTTCCCGCACTAGTCGTTTGAAATCACGGTTTCAAAACACGAACTGCACGGCCACGTTTCGTTTTAATTTTATTTATATTTATATATTTATATAAATATAGTTCATTCAAAAATTCCCATATCGTTTTCACTTCAATTATCTCACTAACGCCTTTAAATTTTGGAAATTTTTTCCATAACCTCCTTTGTACGGGAGGGGCCGGGAAAATTCCCAAATAGCCACACGGGCGTCTCATGTCAAAAAGAAAAAGAAAAAGCCAAGCGGCTAGCCAACAGGCTCATAAAATCATTACCAAAACAAAACAGTAAATGTGTACCTATTTGTCGGGCACAAAATTTTATTCCTCTTCTCTAGCCCCTTTGCTATAACCTGTTCAATAAATATGCATGTACATATATACAATTTTTATCACTTATCATTTTCCATTCAACTTCATATTTGATTTACTTTGGTTTAAAAACACCATTCATTCTAATGTTGCATGCATAGGCTAAAATCACATCATTAGCTAATTAATGTATATTTCAACTCATGCACATTTATTTGAACAAGTGGCTATTTTTAACACCTCACATTTCAAAGATGATAATTTTGGCGAACTAAAATACATTTCAACAAATGACTATTTTATTTAGTTCCTATGCATGTTAAAAATAATATTTCTTCACAAATATTTATTTCAACGTCCGCATATCTTTAGCATATCACATACATGATAAAAATGATATTTTTATCATTTAAAATATTTATTCGACAAACGAATGTTTTCAACACCTCATAGTTTCAATAAAAATGTAATTTTTATTGTTCGATCTTTTTATTCTACACATGAACTTTTCCACTACACACACTTCTCAACACATGAGCATTTCCACACGTGGATATTTTATTTATGTTGTTCATATAAGAAAGATGGAATTTTTATTGTTGAAACTATTTATATAAGGCGAATATTTTACATACTTCATATATATTATAAAAATGTGATTTTTATTGTTTAAACACTTCATTCATTAACAAATGAATTAAATTTTCACACATCACTTTTCAACACATGAACATTTCCACACATGGATATAGCTTCAACATATGGCTATAATTTCAACGCATGTATTAATTTCAACATATGAAAATAATTCTAGCACATAAAGATTAATCAAAATTTCGGCAGCATAACGGCAGGGTAGTTAATACCGGCACCGTCCCTAGTACGGCTCCTCGCTCTACCTTAAAACATCGCGGTTTTTGACATTGGGGATTCATGCATCTAATTCGCATGCAGGCGGCATGTTTTATTTTTTTATTTCCACAAATATTTTCAATTAATTTCAATCACCAATGGGTATTTTTCAACCACAACCAAACAATATCAACCACAAACAACTATTCAACCATTCGTATTTTTCATCCAATATTTCACACCAATTCACAACAATAAATATCGTCCATGGTTTGTGGATGAGGGGAGTATATATATATATATTGCTATATTTCACTTGCATTTCAACACATATATCAATTATTCTATGCATGTATAATTCATACTTCGCTAATATAGCTTACACCACGCATGTACATGAGATATACAACACGTGTGTAATTTATATTTCGCTTATATAATTTATTCACAACATTTTCCATTCAAATTCTATTAATTTAGATTTCTCACATTGGTTTGCGGAGTGCTAAAAATCATAGAGGACTCAGAAAAATCCGCGGCTTCTTCTATGTGGTAGAGAGCTTCCTTGCGGTCCCGATGTTTACTATTTCATCGAATTTCGTCAACACACCAAAAAGATATGATTTTTCAAAGTGCAGACATCAAAAAGGACTCACCTTTCTATTTGGTTCGAAACTAGGTTTGAGGTTTTCGTGAAATCCGTGGTACGTGGGGATGATCGGGGGTGCTGACATGGAAGAGCTTCGAGCGGGCTTCCTATCGGTGGTGGTTTGGTGCAGCTCGGCGGTCGGTGGCAGTGGGAAGCGTTGGACTTTGGGCGCTCGATTCAGGCGGGGGCGGCGACGAGAGGGGGAGGGAGTTGGTCGGATTTGAAGAGGAGGCGGAGCTGCGTCGAGGGGTGGTGGCGACGGCGCTTGGAAGTGTCAGAGTCGGTCGGAAAAGGGGAGGGAAGCGGCGAACGACGATGATCGTCGAGAGCAGATGGGGACAAGGGTTTTTATGTTTTTTTTATTTTTTTAAATAATGAATGGAATTTTCTGATTCGCCGGAATATATATATTTCAGAAAATTAGGGTTTTCACCAACGAACTCCTTTTCAAGCCCAACGACTGCCGGCCCTAGCTAAATACCCCCATCCCGGACACAATGGGATATGTTTCGTTGGCCAATTCGACTGTTACAGTCAGTTATTTTTCAAATTAAAGTATAAAGCATTAAATTTTTAACTTTGAACGTACATTTCAATTTGCCAGGGCCACAAACTGATTCGAAAAATTCCAGAAAAATAAATCTAGCTATGTTTTGACGCTACGGTCCCAACAAAACTAGTTTCGTCGAGTTCTGGGATCGTTTGAAAAATGGCCATTTTCTGGTCGATCCAATTTAACAGAAATTGACCAAACACATTTTCTTTTGCCACGCTCACATATTAGCTTCAAAAATTATGAAATTTGAAACCTAGCATTGGTTTGACATCCCGGACCCAACAAAAGTGGTTTCGTCGAATTCCGAGGTCGTTTGCAAAATATCAATTTTCCAGGGTTATATATTCTATATAGCGACCTTTCTGAAAATTCATTCGGCCATAACTTTTGATTCCCGTTATGAAACTTCGATTTTTCAGATTCGTTAGAAAGGTATTGATAAACATATTTAAATATTTTTGGTTTCGCTAAAATCCGTTATATTTTCCACCCTGCACAGTCAGTCAAAGTTTGAATTCAAATTTTCAAACTGACTCACTATTTCTAATTCACTATTTTATTGAAATATTCTATTTCAATTGTTCAAATTCCTTTGAAATGATCAATTTAAAATTTTTAAATTGGCCCGTATTTTCCGGGTTGTTATACATTCATTTTATCGTTCATACTCAGATTTATATTTCGAGATATTACCACCTAATAAGGTTACCGTTTAGATTTCTTCCATTTCAAATTCAACGATCATTTATATTTCATTAACAACTTAAGTTCTTTTCAACTCTCCCTCAAGCTAACTTAAATATCCATGTCATGAGATGTTATTTCTTTTGTTCACATAACTAAAATTTCAAATTCCATTTGGTTGACTTAAGTATAGTTTTATTTCGTAGTTAATTTCAACTTCGCTAACACTTCTATTGACCAAACTTGGAGTTTATTCAAACTTAATTTCTATCCATACTTATGAGTTAAGTGACGCTTCTTCTTAATACATAAGTCCATTACATAGTTTCAAAGTTTAAACTCCAATGAATCGAGCAACTAAATCCTAAACCATTATCATTTGTTTAGACAAACCCAAAGTACTTGATTTCCGGTTTTATAAACCAAGTCTAAAATACATATGTATTTATAAAATTCATAGAGAACATACCATAAATTTAAATCCAAACTCTAATCAACAAAATAAAGAAATTCCAATCCTGGTTAAATCTTAAACTCAACTTTACATATCATTGGAAATTAAATCCATAATTCTTTCCAAACAAGTTATGAAAGTACGGAGTGGTCTCCCCTACTTAGACACTTCATAATAAACGTCGATAATGCATGCACTCATTACCGAAGTCATTCTAAGGTCCAAGGAGGGATTACACTACACTTAAAATCCTTTAAAGCATTCCTTTTGAAAATACTTATAATACGATATTATTTTAAAATTTGACAAAACTATTTCATAAGTACCCCAGGATCAAGCTCCAAGTTCATTTCTATTTCAATCTCAAACCCCTTTCACCCAATTATACTTAAAAGTATCATTTCATTTCCAAATATTTTCTTAGACCATTTAAATTCCTTATTAAATTTATTATTTAGTCAACCGTAATAGGTATTAATTTATTATTACCACCTACTAAAACGAATACATATATACTTGAACTAAATATATATATATATTCAATATATTTTAAAATATGATCGAAAACCATATCATGTCGATCATCCTGTTCAATTATTTAGGAATTCCTATTGATTATATGGTGTCCCATATATCGACCAAAACCCATAAATATTCAACAAAACAGATCAATACAATAAAAATCATTTTATATCAAAATATAAGTAAGCTCTCTCATATATACACTCGAACTCATTCTAGGGCGTTCAAAACCCCATCTCTAATGAGTTAATTCCCAACATAGCCAAGGTTATCGCTAACCATCGCTCTGATACCAAATGTAACGACCTAAATTTTTTACCGTTCAAATCGACAATAAACCACCCATGTCGACCCAAATAAATCTCAAATGCAGGCAGTTATTGGGGAAAAGAAGAAAAGAAAGGAAGAAGGAAAACAAATCTCAGAATCTCACAGCGGAAGGACAACATATAATAAACAAATAGCAGTTAAAAACAATTGGATATATATATTTGACTATAGCGTACAAATGATAAATCAGAGTTACACATAAGCAGATATACATAACATGGCAGCGGAAATACATATATAATATATATATACCAAATCTTCGTCTTCGATCTCCAAGGCAAAGTAATCTTCATTAACTGCAACATCTGCTGACCCGAGTGTATTGCACAAAAAGAAAACACAACAAACACTCGAGTCAGCACTAAATCATCTCATATTAGTCAAATCAAAATACGAAATAACATTAGTATCATGGGTATAGTAACTCAAGGGATGTTACGGGATTTTTCCATCTCTTAAGGATCCGTTAAACTAATACATAGATAGTATAATACGCTATTATGATAGTGTCTACTCAGTAAAGTATAAATACTGAAAATATCATAAGCGGGATTACATTTTTACCCTTACACCATTTATAATACTGTAGTCTATACAGTACCGTAAACCCACTGTAAATGATGGCATCAGAGGGCACTCCATAGGTACGATACAAATCAAAATCGTATGGGCTCGATAAGGATAATATGACAAGGCACTCGAGGCAATGCCCAGGGTAGGATTCTCCCAATTGCACTCCCGAACCAGTGGTAACGCATAGCAGCCACTACCGCCCACCTCGGAACACACTCCCAAAGTCATAAATGGGCCCAAATCATATTCATCATCATAGTCATAGAAATAGTATCGAAGAAGTGTGTCCGATCAAAGGTGCTACCTCAATTAGTCACGATATAGCTCCTGTTTTAGTCATTTCAATTCTGACCTGAAGGTCAGGGCTATTTCGTCATCGTTCATCTCCTTTGATTCAATAATCGCCTCCAAGTCATCATATCTCGTTCTGGATACGTCAAAACGTTCACAATTGTCAAAGTGGTATCGACACTGACAGAGAGTATGCCTTATGTCGACTCCGGTCTCTTTAACAACCAACGCTTACATTTCCCACATCGGTTGGTTCTTTTATATTTTCTCAAAGGTTCGTTTCATATCAAAATATCATATTCTGTTTCGAACCAAATTTATATTCAAATAGAATATAATTCCATATCAAAATATCTCAATCATTCCAAAACCGATTATATTCTAAACTAGATTATTTTTCCATATTCCTATATTATAATCATATAATATTTCAAAATCGACTTATATTCAAATAAAATATATTTTATCTCAAAGATTTCAATTTATTCCAAGACTAAATGTTTGAAATCCATTCATATTCCAATCCTTGGAAATCCCATTTATATTCAAGTAGAATAAAATATACCTTTCCATATAAAAATCGGTTTAAAATCAATTCATATTCAAATAGAATATAACTTTATCTCAAC
Organism: Allium sativum; assembly: GCA_030737875.1. Classification (NCBI taxonomy): domain Eukaryota; kingdom Viridiplantae; phylum Streptophyta; class Magnoliopsida; order Asparagales; family Amaryllidaceae; genus Allium; species Allium sativum. Next base: position 158,359,085 of record CM060927.1, read on the forward strand.
TCCATTTGAACCAACGGTTTAAATCCAACGCTTTCCATTCGGAAGAAAATTACAATTCATAAAATAAAGTTTTGAAAATAGATACTTATAAATAAAACTTTATATATAAAATTTACTTATAAAAAATCATTAGAGTATACTAAGATAATTTAAATCACTATATATATATATGTACATAAAATAAAGTCTTTACTAAATAATTTTTGAATAATAATAATATATATAAGCAAACATCATTTTAACAAAGTAGATATATAGTTTATGAAATAAAATAAAAATAAAATAAAGTAAAATTTTAAACCATAAATTGTTTCTCCTTCCGATTTACAACAACGCGAAATCTATATTCCAATCTATATGAAATTCATTCAATTTCCATATCTCGTTTTCAAACACCGTTTAACCCAACCTTCGATTAAGAAGATTCAATTCCATGTTCATATAGAGTTAAAACAACTCTGAGTATCATCAATTACCTTTATTCCCAAAAATTAAATTCAGTGAGAATTTATTACATTCAAATCTATGTCATTTATTTGAATAACTCCAAATCATATTCAAATCGAATAATTTCAATCATATTCAAATCCCTATTTAAAATTTTCGATTTGTTTCAGGAAATCTTCCTTAACCATTTCAATACACATTCAAGGGTTGTATCTTTAAAGAAAAATATATTTATTGAGTATCAACACATTTCTTTAAATAAAATTTCCTTCGAAAGAATTTCAAATATTAAAAAATCATTTAACCAACCAATGTCTGTATATAATTTTCTATCCTATGGCCAAGTGATTCTTAAGTCTAATTTCTCGATATTTCAGGGATGGATCTATCATTTCAATCCAAATCAGGGTCACGGAGATTTATCATTTCACCCTATGTTCTTAATTGATTTCTATCGATTAATCCCGGGTTTATTCGATGCCCGTAACATCAAGGGTGAAATGGGATTAATCGTCACAATAAAATACAACATCCATATACTGAGTAACAGAACATGTCGTATCAATACCAATTCAGTAACCAACAAACCAAGGCATCCATCACACCAATTTATTCCAACAGTAAATATTTAATCTTTTGACCGGTTAACAAGTCACACGTTTCAAATAGAAATTTAAATTTAACTTAAATAACTAATGATCGACTTATTTGCATGTAACACACTTGCATGTCAAATTTTTAAGCAACCAATCACAGCCAATCACAACCATGCAACCAAACTTACTTCATAATTTAATTTAATAAATATGAGAATAATTCCGTATTTCGTGAGCGAAGAATCACTCACCTTTGAGTCTTTAGTGGATCGAACGTTCAACCAAAGCTCAAAATTTTACAGTCTCTAAATGCAGCCAATCCAGTCTCAGATCGTCCGTAATTCCGCCACGATCCCAACGCACCCAACCGCGTCCGAATCTGAGTAAAAACGAGAGAGTTATCAGCGTCTTACGATTTGAAATTTAAAATATAAAAATTATTAAAAAAATATCTCACCCAATCCACTATTTCCACGTCAGCAGCCTCAACAGGTTCTTCCCGCTCCCATCGTTTTACTTGCCACCGTATTACATGAGAAAACCCATTTCGCTCCCACGTTTGACCGCCAATTTCACCCGACTCCGACCGCTAGAAGACCTCCGACCACCTACGTTCGAACCCCCTGACCGAGGCGCATCAACCAACACCGGACCCACCACCTCTGGTGGTCCCCACCGTTGCCGCCGATCCCATGAACGAAATGGGTTTTTTGGCTTCCCCGACCAAATTCGAACAACATGCTAGACAATAAACGCTCCTACTACCCTCATTCAACTTGTATCTAAGTTCTCCACAATACCCAGAAGTCGGAATTTGCGATTTCTCCTCAAATCAAAAATCCCAAAAATCGAGCCTAGGGTTTCGAAATTTGACACCTTTGATCACTGATTCCGGCTGATATAACCACTGCATGTCGAAACTGAGAGTTCCAGTAGCCTCGTATCGTCGAGCTCTTCGTTTTGACATATAATACGTTGGGTTTTGAGGAGATTTGAATTTCAAGCTTGTATTTTTATTTGATCTAGGGTTTGAAATTTGGGTTTCAGCCATTAGAGAGAAAATATACGATCGAGAATAATGTACGTGAAATGAAAATGATTGATGAGGTGTTAGTGGGTTTTATTTATATATAATTATAAGGCCCAAAAAAGAGAAATACCCAATTATCCATTTACACTAATCTCTTTCATATTTTCTCTCGTACGGTCAAACGATAAGTCGGATTCTGACGCAAATTGAAATCCTATAATAATTCACCGTTCCGGTTCTGATGGCGCTGGTTTCGTCGAATTTCGAGACAGTTGCCAAAACAGTTAAATTTCACAGTTAAATAATAAATAAAATATTCAATTAATCATTTAACTAGTTTAATTCAAATTGAATATTCATTTGACTCAAATTTAAACAAAATTATAACTTAAATAAATTTTATAAATTTATTTCATAAATTTTTAAGTTCCCCATTTGATAATTTCTCAAATTAAATCTGAACTGCAAATTCAAATAAATGAATTCGCTTTTATCTCAGGTTATTCAATATCAAATCCAAAATTCCACAAATTCCAATTTAAAATTTTGAATTTCACTTTTAAATTAACCCACTCAAATTAATTTAATTATTTAAATATTAAATTTCAAAACAGCCTTTCTAAATAAAACTACATAAAAAATTTCTATTTATACTAAATTCAAACAATCACCATCATAAAAGTTAACAAAAATTTGATTTTCCCTAATATATTCCAATTTATTTATTTTAAATTGAAATTTAAATATACTGAAAATTATGGGATGTTACAAGTATTCTAGTGTAAATGCGAATGTAGCGAGTGAGGGATGGGGTAGCAAATGAGGTGTTTGCGTTCGAAATACAATACTGGAGCGTGAACGAAGTTAAAAGAGCACACGCATGGAAGTAATGAGGGTGTTCATGCGTTTGTATTACTGGAGGCAGGGGTTTACATGCGGTGTTAAGGGTATGGCATGGAAGCACTTTCACAACTATTGAAGGGTACGGATGCAGGAGGTGAAGTAGATTGGTAATTTAGTTTGTATCTTAACGAGATGATGCTTGCGTGGATGGCAACTGAAATGGAAGTAAATGGTGTTGGAGAATAACAGTGGAGCAGTGTTTGAATATATAGATAGAGCAGTATATTTATGCGTATTAGAGAGGAAGGATTTGGCAGTATACAACAACATGAAGTGCAAAGTATAAATGAGGGGCGGTTTTCAGTATGGAAGGAGATGCTGAAAGATGCATAACGCAACAAGGAGGTGAGCTTAGGTTGAATCCATGGGCTTAAGGCCAGGAGAGAAAAAAATGGAAAATAAATTGTGGTATTTGCATAAGGACATGAAAGTAGGGATGGCAGTACTTTACTGGGAAGATGGTGCTGTAAAAATGGAAATAAGGAGTTTACATATGTAGCTGGACTGATAATTTTTGTGTGATGAAGTGTACGTGAGATAAAGGAGTTGTTATGGCCAAAGATGGGCCGATTGAAGTAACATGCGAGCCCAGTTATTTTAATAACAGAAAAAGTAATTTTTTTTGGAGAAAAGAAAAAAGGGGTTGAGAGAAGGTGGCAGGGTACGTTGTTTAAAAAAAAATGGGAAGAACCTCGGTAATGGGCCTTGCTACTAGCGGATTAATTATGTACAAAAGGAAGAAGAGCTAGCGCAAGTAAATTAACTAGAAAAGACGCGGAGAAATGGGATTGGCGAACGAAAGACGACCAGGTCCATTGAAATCGTAATGATCTGATCAACATTGTGGAACACATTTCACGGAGAACATAGCTACCGGAATTTCATGATAAAATAAACTAACGCAAATCGTTATTTATCGGTTAACGCGCAAAAGTGAGTAAATTCACTAACTCTGGTCTATTTTAAAATACTATGATTATATTTTAATATTTGATTGAATGATGTGTGATGGTCATTTTGGTAAATTACAATTAAATTGGTTGGAATACATACATACATACATACATATATATATATATACACTGTTGCATATACACACATCATGGATTGGATATTGATTCCATCAATTATAAGATTCCCTGTTATGGAATTAGTGTAAATTGTATGGACTAACATCTGTGGATGCAGGAAACCGGTTGGAGGAATCCAACCGAATTCCTCAATATATATATATATATGTACTGTTTGTTTTATATTATTTATATATGCACTGTTTGAACACAAACGACATTGAAACCCAAATATTAATATTGATGTTGAATGGAAATTCAACGTTATTTTGATAAACGATATCGATTAAGAAAGTGGAAATAATCGACCATAAACCCATCTTTTTGCTAAGAAGCAAATTGGCCGTCAGGCAAATCAACGAAGTTAAATTATAAAAATTATATTTTTATAATTAAAACGATGTTTAAAATTTATAATAGAAGTTCTATTATAAACATTTTATAGTTCGTTTTATAAAGTAAATAAACACGATTGGTTGACTTTTAAATAAAGTTTATAAAGCTATAATTATTCTACGAGTTAATATTTTTGGATTATTATTTCTGAACAAACAATTTAGAAATAATTAGATTAATTATATTAATCTAATGGTAAGAAGTAATTAAAATCAGTTAACGAATTAACTAATGGTTTAAAATTGATCTGAAAATTGATTATTGGATAAACTGATTTTCAATGCTGATGACTTAGCGAGAAATTGATCAAAATTAATAAGATTTCTTATTAATTACTTTTCAATTTATGAAGTATAAATGATTATTGAACTAAGTACAATTATTAACTATTTATTTAAGCAACCAATCTGTTATGAAGTAAACTGTTTACTTTAGTAATGATGAAGTTATTTACTATTAAATTATTTTAGTTAAAGCAATTGTTTCTTAAATGGAATTCATTTAAGGTGGTATTAATGTTGTAATGAGATGTTTTACTTGAATTAAATAATTCGAATGAAAGAAAATTAACAGAAGACAAAGAGTGTTAAAGAGTTTTGGGTAAAAGAATCATAAATGGAGTTGTATAACGAGATTGAAGTGAAGGGTAAATATTTAATATAAATAGCTACCATCAACAAAGATTTCAAAATAAGTATATGGCATTATAAAACTATATTGTAAAATAAAATAAGAAATACAGTTTGATTAAGATTAGAATAATAATGGATTAGAGTTATGGACTTATATCTATTCTAAGATAAGAACGTTGTCAATCAAGGTCTAAGAGGTAAATAAAATACCCCAACTTGAACGACTTCACTATTATCGAGGGACGGTATTAGTTCGTAACGGAAAGAGACGTCGAGACTAGTTATAAAGTGGAATATAGCAGCGTATTGTAAGTTTTGAACTACAACGATAAAATAACGTTGTTGACTAGGCTTAAGCATGACTGTTATGTCGAGATTAGTTATAAAGGGGAATATTACAGCGTATTGCAAGTTTTTACTATAACGATAAAAAACATTGTTAACCAAGATTAAGCATGATTATTATGACACTATTCACTAGAAAGGTTTGTAACTCACTTATCCCAAGTGATAAGAATAATTATGTTTTCCCCGAAGAAGTGTAAATGAATTATACAAAGTTGGAAGTAGTAGTAAATAATTGAGATCTGATATATATTACCTGTACTAGAGGGAACTCTTTAAAATATGGGAATATGATAAAAACATTTGAGTTTATATAACATGTCATTCAACATCGTTCTAGATCATATAAGAAATGGTAATTTAATATTGAACAAATAATATATATTGTTATCTCGGAACTAAAGAAAGGCCTAACGTGCTTTATCAAATAGGAGGTCGACATTAAGTTATAATGGATATTATTATCAAAATAAAGAATCATTTGATAAACGAAATCAGATTTCTATAAATGTTCAAATTTCAAAGTGAATAAGGTTTAAAAAAAACAAATGTTTGCAGATTAAGGAGTTAAACTAGAAACTGGAGATGTTTTCTAATGTGAATAACGTATATTTTCTAATATGCCGGAAATAAGAAATGTGAAAGGGTGAGAATGTTTTTCGAACATTAACAATATATATATCCGGAATATGGGAGAATAAAGGTTTATAATAACTGGAAATGTTTTCCAAGAAATGTAAAGGGCTAAACGGGTTTTGGAAAATACCTAGGAAGATATGAAAATTGGGAAAGTAATGTTAAATAAAGGGCCAGTGATTTGTTTGATGCTTAATGTAAATTTGAATGGATGTTTGTTTTACATCGATAGTAAATAACCGACTATCGAAGTGTTTGACCATCGTTGTCAATACGGAGAGACCGGTTGGATTTATTATCCAAAAACCACTCCGTATAGGCATAAGCACCGCGAATTAGGTTATGCTGAAGATAATTGAAGATGGAGCGAATTGCAAGGGTCGTTCTGCTCAGAATGGTGTTTTCTGTTTGTCCAGTCCTAGGGCAACTTGTATGGACAAGTGTCTGATAGAGTATATGTAACACCCCTCATTTTTAATATAATTAAAAATGTGTGTATATATATATGCATAAATAGGAAAATAACGGTGATGTACAATGAGAATTAATTAATACATGGAAGAGAAGGAAAAAAAATTAAATAATAGTGTATGTAATAGAGATAATGATAAATAAGAATACTTAATTTAAATTTCAGGGATTAGGTAAAACGGACATCACTATTGCGTTCGTCTCGGAATTCTGCTTGGGATAGAGTCCAAGTTTGCATAAATCGGACTCGTATGGATGAGTTATAGCATGTAGAAGGTTCAACTAAAAATTCAAAACAGTTCGAAATTCGACCCAAGCAGTTGGGCGGGAAATTTCCCGCCCAACAACTGGGCAGGTCGACCCTAAGGTCGACGTGGGGGTCAGGTCGACCTGGGGGTCGACCTACCCTTAGGGAGGTCGACCTTAGGGTCGACCTACCCCCCTCCCCCCGATCGGAACAGTTCTATTCCTGTGACGTGTTTTTAATGTGCTGTACGAATCTGGTGGCTCCCAGGTCAATCTAAGGGCTCCAAAACACTCTCTACACCTATAAATACATAGCAAGACCTAAACCCTAATTCATAACAATTCCTCAAGATGCCTCCGTGCTGCTGAACTTTCAATTCTCTTAGCCACCGCCTCTAAAACCTAAATCAAATTAGGAATTCTTCATCAACAACTCAAGCTCTTCACCAATAATCAAAAAAGAAGATTTAATCAGCGTTCTACATCAACAACAAATCGCTTAATTCTCCAATCCAGTCAATGTGAGTGGATTTGAACTATATTTGTTGTATAATATTGCCTCTATCGTTTACCATTCCCCATAATGAATATGATGATAATTCAATAAGATCAGTTATTTTATTTATGTCTACGTTTGAATTCTCTCTTTTTATCCTTTCCCTCTTTATTTTCGTAACTAGGCTATCTCGAGCCTACGTCTATCATGAATTTATGCATTTAAAAAGGGGAACGAGAAATTAAAAAAGGGAAAAAGGGTTTGTTTGAGCGTAATATTGTGAATGGAAGGTTTTGTATAGAATTATGGGCATAATTATACTGTGATGTTGGATTTATGTAAATTGTCATAATTGTAATTGGAAATGGAATTCGTATAAACTTACTATTAATAACATGTAATTGGATAGCATGGATTGGTAAAACTTATTTGTGACTTGAAAAATAAGTCTAGAGGGTGAATTAGATTATATGTATGAACGTGGGAATGTTGGGATATATATATATATTGGGAAAATACTGATTATATGAAATTGGGCATGATTGGATATGGGAAATTTGCATGTTTGGGTATGAATAACAAGGAATTGGTGAATTTGGCTATAATTGGATAATTTTGGAATATGAAATTTGGTTAACTATTATGTGATTGGTGTAGCTAATGATAAATTGGAAACAGGCATAGAAAAATGAATTGTAATTAAGTTAAATTTGGAAAGCACGACATGAATTTGAGGTTTGGGTGAAAGATGATAGTTAATGTACGCATATTGACTCGAGGTTAGGCGTGTTTGTGGTGTAAGACTTCCCGGAACCGCCCGAAAAATCCAATAACCACAAGCGGATGCCTAATGTCAGAAGTCAACAACAAGAACTAGAGGCGTAATGGTTTATGACACGAGGTTTAATGGTGTAAGACTGGCCGGAACGGCCCGACAAATCCAGCAACCATAAGCGGAAGTGTAGTGTGAGAGGCCATACATCGTTACAGCGTAATAAATAAATTAAGAAACACTAACCATAATAAGACATGTGGGTGACATGGGTATGGTTAGAGGGTTAAGTAGATGATATAAATGACATATAAAGCATGACTAATGTGGACTTAACCGTTGTAAGACATGTGGTGAAAAACCTGACTAAGATAGACTTAACTGTAGTAAGATAGTTTTAAGACATGGAGACTAAAATAAAGGGGGTTAAGTGGGACATGGGTGAGTTGACAAACAAAAATTTAGATATGCTTAACAAAATGGGACCCGCAATACTATTATAAATTAAATGAATTGGGTAAAGTTTAAATAACGGGTTAAGTAAGCAAAAGGGTTAAGTCAAATCTAAAATTAATGACAAGAATTGGGGAATGATAAATAACCTATTATGAATTAACTTGAATAAGGCAAGAAAGAATAATAGGTGGAAACTATATAACTTATGGGACAAGATAAGTTATAAGAAACAATAAGGAAGATGAGATAACTTATATGTAAAGATATACTTACTTAATTTGTTTAGGAAGGAGAAAGGTGAAATTTAAAATGATATAAGTTATATGAATGGAAAAGAAGTAAATTAGAATCATATATGTTCGTTGGATTGAGTAATTCTCTGGGTGCCAGTCTGATGTTGATTTCGGTCTTTGGGGCTGGTGTTTAGGGGATTATTCTCCTAATCAGTATATATGTGGGATAAGGCATTCTTAACTATGAATTAAGTATAATATGTTATTGTAACCCTAAAAGGGAATAATTTATGAAATTGGAAAATAACATGTTGTGGGCTTATTAATGGACTTTAGTGGGCTAAGTATAAATTGAATTAATAAGTTAGGGTAACTCGGTAAATATGAAAAAAGGAAGCAAATGTGAATAACCAAGTTAAATGAGAAAGTTGATGAGGTGGAACAACCGCGAAATAAATGGTTAGACTTAGGGCCTAATGACATATAAAAACTAAGGCGCTTGAAGCAGTCCGTACGTTGTAGGATGAATAACCCAACGAGGTAGATCATCATGGTGTCATAAGGCACGAAGAGAGCGCACGTTCGTTATTTTGGCGGCTCCAATGGACTGGAATGGGAAGCACGCATCTTCCTGAGATGTTAAAGGTGCTCCTAATAGTCCTCTGTGTGGTGGCAGATGTTTCAGGCTATGCCCGCAGAAGTTGGGTCTGCACGAAACTACTAAGTAGGTGGGCCTTGACTGCAAGAATAACTTGACAGTCAGAATGTTGTACGAGGTGACGGAAAAGATGATTCGGCGGCTGCCTCAATGGAGGTGGAGGGTCAGGACCAACAAGGATAGTAGGTCATCGAGTGCCTGTCACCACAACCAGTAGGATGCGGGAAGACTAGAGCTAGACCCAAGATACCATTAACCATTCACTATCTTGGGATGGTGGTTGAGGGGAGACGCCGCATGGATGTTTAGATTGTTCGCTTAGGGGCTTGTCGCTTAGCTCTCATAGTCTTCACTTGTTAAGGTAGGTGCCGAGGTGGGGCCATAGCCACCAAGCAAAACAAAACCTAGGGATATTTGTGCTAGCGGCTCTTAAAGGCGAGCCTTACACAGATATGAGGAAAGCTCCCGACTGAGTTCCATGTTTCTTGTGTAGCCCTGCCATGGAACTCGGGCACGCACACTCGATGGGCGTGCGGGTTAGGCATCGAATACGCTTGACAATATGTACGTGGGAAAGTCTAGATACAACTATGTCTGCTTTGGGTGGTGTATCGTAGACTAGAGGGCATTATTCGATAATGGCAGTCATTATGTTTACATAGTATAATTACAGTAATCCTATGCGGGTGTAGTCTTGTATTATACATAAGAGATATGTGTGTTACTATGACATAGGACGGGGGACTGCGTATATCACTGCAATGATACGGTGGAGGCCGTGCAAGTGGGGTACACATAGGGTGTACCTCCATGTAGGGGTAGCTACATATACATTATATTAGGTTAATCTACTAGGGAGTAGATGGGTGCGACATGTGTGTAAGCTTTGAGTGCTAATAACACGTATAACCTAATAAATAAGAAAATGTAATCAAACGGTATATGTAGGGTTATTCAAGAAGTGTAGTTTAACTTCATTCACATAGAACTTATGTTCTGACCCCCTACTCATAGCATTCGCAGGTTATACAGAGACTTATAGCTTTGGGGATACTGATTTAGCAGTATTGTAATTAAGGTAAAGCTATGTTTTAAGTATATTATATTTTACTCCTTCCACTGTGAGGTGTCTTCCGATCTCTGACATATCTCTTTTCTCTATCTTTTTCTACAAGATACCAGAGCAACCAACTCGGGTTTCAGTGGATTGGATTTTTGAAAAAAGATCGGTCGGTCGAAATCTGGGTTGTTACATTTGGTATCAGAGCAAAGGTTTAGTTTTCCTTAGGAAAATTATGAGTGAGCGAATTTGTATTTTTGAGAAAAATATAAATATTATATATATATATAAGCCTAGGTTAGTATAGGAGCCCGCTTGAGAAATAGATGTGAGAAAAAAAAAGTATGATATTTTACCCCTGAACACTAAAATCGAGATCAGGAAAAAAAATTGAACTTTTAAGAAAAAGCAAAAAGGTGTACATCAAAATGGATATTTAAGAGTTCATGTTCTTCTTAAGTTTCTATTCCATGGAATTTGAACATGTGCAAGAAGAATAGACAGTCGCCAGTAACCATCAAGAAAGAAGACGGAGAAAAGCGAAATGAAAAACAAGCGAAGTGAAAAAAAATAGGTCGACACTAGTGTCGACCTGCCTATAGGGAGGTCAACCTTAGTGTCGGCCTGCCTTGCACAGGGAGAAAAAAATAAAAGGCATCGTTCCAGGTGCTCCATTACAGGAAGCACGAAACCCACCTCCACCACCACGTTTCTCACCTCTCACCACTTCAAATCTCCACTAATTCGTGCAAAATTACCTCCAAATCGAAGCTTGAAGTCTCCTCTACCCAAATCTATACTTTTACCCTCTCAGTTCGAGCTTAATTCTCCATGGTAGACCAAACTTCCCTTCTTGCCTCTTTTCCCCAACTTACGCCTTAAGAAATCGCTTGGTGCAACACTCGGAGAGATATAGTCGAGGCGTACGTGAACACCACAGGTTTGAATTTGTTGTTAGGCCGCCCGGTTAAGTTTGGTGATTTTTTTGGAACACCTTTGGAGGATTTATTCGCGGAGACGGGCTTAATTTCAATTTTGGATGTTAATACCGTTGAGTGAAAGGTTTACAAGAGGTTAGTAGGACTTTTTTATGCTAATTTAGAAGTTAGGGTAGACAATGAGGGTTTGATTACATATAATTCGGATGTAAAGGGAACCATCATTAGTTTCAGTGAAATACAGTTTGGGGAAATGTTGAATATCCGTAGTACAGGCCACGAGTTAGGGGATTTTGAGATGACTGATTTAGCGGTACGGCGTCGGATTTTCTACGATGAGTACGAGAGGATTTGGGATTATACCCATGTACATCCGTTAGCTAGATTTGTTATTCGGATTTTACAGTATAATATTGTTGGACAGACTGGTGGATTTGGTAGGATAACACAAATCCTTAAACGAGCCACATATGCTATTTTTGGGGGTATTCAGATAAATTGGGCTCGCACTATCCTGCAGTATTATGACTCTACTAGAGAGGCGAGGCAGTCAAACATTTCTTTTGGAAATTTATGGACCGTAGTTTTTACACGAAGCAATGTTCCTCTGCGAAAGGAAGGTTATATATCACCTCCCTCTCATCCCTCTAGTATTATAGATTTGGCCACACTGACGAGGATGCATATAAATCTGCATGATTTATTAGAGCCTCAGCCCATGGAGCATGATGGAGGAGATGAGGAGGAGGGGGAGGAACATGTACAGGCGGAGCATGTGCAGGAAGCACAGGGTGGTGACTATCAACCTGAACATGATGGAGAGCCCCAGTATGTACCTCCAGCAGGATCAGACCCATATCAGGCAGAGCAGGCTTGGGGAGGTGCTTGGACTTCCCAGACTCCAGGATGGGGTACTTCCGGTACATCTGGGTGGGACCCTTGGATTTCCAAAGAGTCGGACTGGAGGGTGGAATTGAGAATAGTTTCTGAGCAACAAACTCAGTTAGTTAGAGATCACTAGGACATCCTGAGGACACAGCAGGAGATGCTCCAGACACAGGTTGAGTTGGGACATACTCAACAACAGATGCTACAGGAGATGGGCACCTCTTATGATCAGTTAGGGGATGGGCTACAAGACTTGCAGTTAGAGGTCAGGGAGGGGATAGACAGCTTACGGAGCATCTAGATAGTAAGATTAGTTGTATAGAGGATCTCATTCATAGTTTCTTCCAATAGGGACCTGACCTCTATTGCTATATCAGTAGGGTAGTATTTTATTATGTAATGTATGACTCTCTCTCTCTCTCTCTTTTATCTAGTTGTAGTAATGTACTAGAATTTGCTTTGGCATAATCTACGAATGTTTAATTAGAAAATTTTCTTTTATAATTTGCTGGGCATGTAGAATAAAAACATATAAATATAGGTTTTTCCGTTAAATGCATAAGGATTAAAAATTTGGAAAATTAGATTTTTTTGAATTTTGAAATTTAAAAGTGATTGATAGGATTTTTGGGCATGGCAAATGGATGAACTACACTCTTATTTTATAAGGGTGTGGGAAAATTTGGACGAAAAATATTTTAGAATTTTTCAAAAACAATTTTTCATTTATATATAGCTGCAAGTATATTTAGGATGTGAGCATCATAATTTGAGAAAGCATTTTTAAAAGTTTGCATACATATAGGTGGTACCAATTAGGCATACATGCTTTACTATGATGTGTTTCACTTTGCACATGTGCATAATGTTTGCAACAATTGAATGCACACTTGATGGATGAATATTGCGAGGGATTATCTATTTTACTCTTATCGAATTTCGGGGACGAAATTCTTTAAGGGTGGAAGAATGTAACACCCTGCATTTTTAATATAATTAAAAATGTGTGTATATATATATGCATAAATAGGAAAATAATGGTGATGTACAATGAGAATTAATTAGTATATGGAAGAGAAGGAAAAATTAATTAAATAATAGTGTATGTAATAGAGATAATAATAAATAAGAATACTTAATTTAAATTTCAGGGATTAGGTAAAACGGACATTACTATTGCGTTCGTCTCGGAATTCTTCTTGGAATAGAGTCCAAGTTTGCATATGGTGGACTCCATATGGATGAGATATAGCCTTTAGAAGGTTCAACTAAAAATTCAAAATAGTTCAAAATTCGATCCAAGCAGCTGGGCGGGAAATTTCCCGCCCAGAATTAGGCAGGACGACCTGGGGGTCAGGTCGACTAGGAGGTCGACCTGGGGGTCGATCTACCCTTTGGGAGGTCGACCTTGGGGTCGACCTACCCCCTCCCCAGATCTGGACAGTTAAGTTCCTGTGACGTGTTTTTAATGTGCTGTACGAATTTGGTGGCTTCCATGTCAATCTAAGGGCTCCAAAACACTCTCTACACCTATAAATACATAGCAAGACCTAACCCTAATTCATAACAATTCCTCAAGACGCCTCCGTGGTGCTGAACTTTCAATTCTCTTAGTCGCTGCCTCTAAAACCTAATCAAATTAGGAATTCTTCATCAACAATTCAATCTCTTCACCAATAATCAAAAAAGAAGATTTAATCAGCGTTCTACATCAATAACAAATCGCTTATTTCTCCAGTCCAGTCAATGCGAGTGGATTTGAACTATATTTGTTGTATAATATTGCCTCTATCGTTTACCATTCCCCATAATGAATATGACGATAATTCAATAAGATTAGTTATTTTATTTATGCTTACATTTGAATTCTCTTTTTATCCTTTCCCTCTTTATTTTCATAACTAGGCTATCTCGAGCCTACGTCTATCATGGATTTATGCATTTAAAAAGGGGAACGAGAAATTAAAAAAGGCAAAAGGGGTTGGTTTGAGCGTAATATTGTGAATGGAAGGTTTTGTATAGAATTATGGGCATAATTATACTGTGATGTTGGATTTATGCAAATTGTCATAATTGTAATTGGAAATGGAATTGGTATAAACTTAATATTAACAACATGTAATTGGATAGCATGGATTGGTAAGACTTATTTGTGACTTGAAAAATAAGTCTAGAGGGTGAATTAGATTATGTATGAACGTGGGAATGTCGGGATATATATATATATATATATATATATATATATATATTGGGAAAATACTGATTATATGAAATTGGGCATGATTGGATATGAGAAATTGGCATGTTTGGGTATGAATAACATGGAATTGGTGAACTTGGCTATAATTGAATAATTTGGGAATATGAAATTTGGTTAACTATTATGTGATTGGTGTATTTAATGATAAATTGGAAATAGGCATAAAAAATGAATTGTAATTAAGTTAAATTTGGAACGCATGACATGAATTTGAGGTTTGGGTGAAAGACGATAGTTAATGAATGCCTATTGACTCAAGGTTAGGCGCGTTTGTGGTGTAAGACTGCCCGGAACCGCCCGGCAAATCCAGCAACCACAAGAGGACGCCTAATGTGAGAAGTCAACGGCAAGAACTAGAGGCGTAACGGTTTATGACACAAGGTTAGGCGCGTTAATGGTGTAAGACTTCCCGGAACTGCCCGGCAAATCCATCAACCATAAGCGGACGTCTAATATGAGAGGTCATACATCGTTACAGCGTAATAAATAAATTAAGAAACACTAACCATAATAAGACATGTGGGTGACATGGGTATGGTTAGAGGGTTAAGTAGGTGATATAAATGACATGTAAAGCATGACTAATGCGGACTTAACCGTTGTAAGATACGTAGTGAAAAACATGACTAAGATAGACTTAACTGTAGCAAGACATGTTTAAGACATGGAGACTAAAATAAAGAGGGTTAAGTGGGACACGGGTGACTTGAGAAACAAAAATTTAGATATGCTTAACCAAATGGGACCCGCAACAGTATTATAAATTAAATGAATTGGATAAAGTTTAAATAACGGGTTAAGTAAGAAAAAGGGTTAAGTCAAATCTAAAATTAATGACAATGAATGGGGAATGATAAATAACCTATTATGAGTAAACTTGAATAAGGCAAGAAAGAATAATAGGTGGAAATTATATAACTTATGGGACATGATAAGTTATAGGAAACGATAAGGAGGATGAGATAACTTATATGCAAAGATATACTTAATTAAGTGGTTTGGGAAGGAGAAAGGTGAAATTTAAAATGATATAAGTTATATGAATGGAAAAGAAGTAAATTAGAATCATATATGTTGGCTGGATTGAGTAATTCTCTGGGTGGTAGTTTGATGTTGTTTTCGGTCTTCGGGGCTGGTGTTTAGGGGATTATTCTCCTAATCAGTATATATGTGGGATAAGGCATTCTTAACTATGAATTAAGTATAACATGTTATTGTAACCCTAAAAGAGAAATAATTTATGAAATTGGAAAATAACATGTTGTGGGCTTATTAATGGACTTTAGTGGGCTAAGTATAAATTGAATTAAAAAGTAAGGGTAACTTGGTAAATACAAAAAAAAAAATGGAAGCTAATGTGAATAAGCAAGTTAAATGAGAAAGTTAATGAGGTGGCACAAGCGCGAAATAAATGGTTAGACTTAGGGCCTAATGACATATAAAAACTAAGGCGCTTGAAACAGTCGGTACGTTGTAGGATGAATAACCCAACGAGGTAGATCATCACGGTGTCATAAGGCACGAGGAGAGCGCACGTTCGTTATTTTGGCGGCGCCAATGGACTGGAAGGGGAAGCATGCGGCTTCCTGATACGTTAAAGGTGCTCCTAGTAGTCCTCTGTGTGGTAGCAGATGTTTCAGGCTGTGCCCGCAGAGGTTGGGTCTGCGCGTGACTACTAGGTGGGTGGGCCTTGACTACAAGAATAACTTGACAGTCAGAATGCTGTACGAGGTGACGGAAAAGGTGATACGGCGGCTGCCTCAACGGAGGTGGAGGGTCAGGACCAACAAGGATATTAGGTCCTCGAGTGCCTGTCACCACAGCCAGTAGGATGCAGGAAGACCAGAGCTAGAACCAAGATACCATTAACCATTTACTATCGTGGGACGGTGGCTGAGGGGAGACGCCGCATGGATGTTTAGATTGTTTGCTTAGGGGCTTGTCGCTTAGCTCGCGTACTCTTCACCAGTTAAGGGAGGGGCCGAGGTAGGGCCATAGCCATCATGGAAAACAGACCCTAGGGATATTTGTGCTAGAGGCTCTTAAAGGCGAGCCTTACACGGATATGAGGAATGCTCCCGACCGAGTTCCGTGTTTCTTGTGTAGCCCTGCCACGGAACTCGGGCACGCTCACACGATGGGTGCGCGGGTTAGGCATCGAATACGCTTGACAATATGTACGTGGAAAAGTCTAGATACAACCATGTCTGCTCTGTGCGGTGTATCGGTGACTAGAGGGCATTATTCGATAATGGCAGTCGTTATGTTTACATAATATAATTATAGTAATCCTCTAGGGTGTAGTCTTGTGTTATACATAAGAGGAATGTGTGCTACTATGACATAGGATGGGGGACTGTGTATATCACTGTGATGATACGGTGGAGACTGTGCAAGTGGGGTACACATGGGGTGTACCTCCATGTGGGGGTAGCTACGTATACATTATATTAGGTTAATCTACTAGGGAGTAGATGAGTGCGACATGTGTATAAGCATTGAGTGCTAATAACATGTATAACCTAATAAATAAGAAAATGTAATCGAACAGTATATGTAGGATTATTCAAGAAGTGTAGTTTAAATTCATTCACACAGAACTTATTTTCTGACCCCCTCCTCATAACATTCGCAGGTTAGACAGAGACTTATAGCTTTGGGGATACAGATTTAGCAGTATTGTGATTAAGGTAAAGCTATGTTTTAAATATATTATATTTTACTCCTTCCGCTGTGAGCTGTCTTCCAATCTCTGACATATCTCTTTTCTCTGTCTTTTTCTACAGGATACCAGAGCAACCAACTCGGGTTTCGGTGGATTGGATTTTTGAAAAAAGATCGGTCCATCGAAATCTGGGTTGTTATAGTATACTTAACAAATCACGTATGATTGATCTCTTAAAGGTATTACGTCTGGTGGCAGAGGAATTCGTCCCTCTTAGCTTTTTATACCCGTGATATTTTTGGAAATCGATTAGTGAATTGATGGGTTTGACGATGTGACATTTAAAGTGAATGATGATCAAATATTCTGGAGCGATTATAACCTCAAGCCTCACAACTGGGAAATGACAAAAATCGGGCAGACAGCAAGGCTATGTGGGTCATTCCCATTAGGGTGTATTGTCACCATCTAGAGAAAATTCGTATTTGTTCTTCTTTTGTTTCTGTGTCTTCGGATAACGGTTACGTAGGCCCAACCGTAGGTGACAATATATTCGACGCACTCAAGAAAAATGAGTGGTCGGTCATGTGTGGACCAGGTTGCAAGATGTTCTTATTGAACCCCAGTGTATCCCCTCTAGAATACACTGATCGGATGGTGGTCTCATACCTTGTCATAGTTGGAATCCAATCTCCAATAATCGCCCTGCTGTTTTTGATTTTATATTATATATGTAAAGCGTGAGATGCAAGCGTTCTACTATTTGATTATTTATACTGATTAGACATTATTATAATATCACTGGATTTCGATATCAAAATATTTGGGACATAGTAAGGTAAAAACCGTCCGTGTTTACATGTGGGCTGGTCTTACTATTACTTTTTCTTGCAAAGGATTTTTCAAAGTTAAACAAATTGGTTGGAGTTTACTCACACCAGTCCCATGACTGACCCAGAGTTTAATTTGTTTGTTTTCCCTAAACTCTTGGATGCCCAAATTTGTTCGGGTAGTCAAGTGTTTCAGGCTTTTACATATGCATTTGGAGGAGCTCGAAGCAGAAGGCTTTACCATTAGTATTTAGAGATTATTTCCGTTGTGATATGATGTTTTGTACTCTGATAATAGTATTTATATACAATACATATATGTATTTCAAAGTTATGTTATATAACACATTTTATTCGTTCCGCTGTGTGTTTCATGTTTACTCTGATTCTGTTCAGTTGTATTCTTCTTCTTCTATTCTATTAGTTCCATCTTATCTTTCTCACCCTTTAACTTCTTTCTATTAATGATTTGAATTTTCGTGCACTTTGAGTTGAATGTGTAGGATATTAGTCAGCTCAAATTGGTATGGATTTTCGGGCCTTTACAAATCTTATGTATATATATATAGTCTAGATAATATTGTTAGTACATATTTTATAACAATAATAATTGACGCAAGTTATTGACATAAATACCATCATCATTATTACTCCATTATCTAACAATCTCCCCATTTTTTATGATGACAACCTTGGTTTATAAAATATTCATACCTGATAATCTGATTCCTCATTACTCCCCCTTTCTCCATGAGTTCCTTCTGAAATAAACAACTGCCCCTTAAACAAGACTAATCCCTCTTATTCTATTCCATATTTTATAACTTACCATTTGTCATCAACAAAAACTAATATATATCTAATTATAGGACTCCCCCTTAAACTAAGGCGTTAATACTAAAACTTATGCTAATCCGATTTCTGAAAACTATTCAATTTTATATTCTAATCTTTAAAACGATATTCTTAAGAACTTATAAGAATATGAAACCTAAGTAATTAATATGAAATATGAAATCCAAACTAAATATTATAATCAATCCGTAACGATCCAGCGATTTTCGGCCCCGAAAATCGACATAAATGCCTTTACCATAACTCATGCCGATCCTCCAAGCACCGAAAACACTGGATAGTTATTAGAAAGAAATTAGAGGATGAGATAAGAAAGAAAGAAATATTAGAATAGAAGAAGAAGAAGAAACAACACAACATAGTGTCTGACATTGCAGCGGAACAAAATATAATACAGAAATAAATCTTTACTGAAAACTTTAAAAATACTTACCATATCAGAGTATATCACACAACGGGACAGTTATAATAACCTGTTCCCAGATACAGCACACAGCAGAATAATAGCTATATAATACCATATGTCCGATCATCTCCAGCTCATCTCTGGACTTCACAACATTCGATAACCTGAACCTGTACACCCCGGGCTAACCCGAGCATTTACAAAACACCAGGCCAGTCTGGTGAACCAGAGTGAGATAAACTCTCACAGTATTAAGGGTAAATCATCCAATCATTATTTAAAAGTTCAAAATATTTTCAAAGGAAAAGGATAATCGTAAGACCAAATCCACACATAAACACGGACGGTTTTTACCTTACGATAACCCAAAGCAGTTTTGAAACCAATATTTTTTTCTGATATTATAATGATGTCTAAATACAAGTAATTAGCAATCTAGTGGAACGCTTGCATCTCACGCTCCACATATATAGTATACAATCAAAACCGCGGGCGCTTATTGGAGATTGGATTCCGACTATGACAAGGTATGAGACCACTTTCCGATAGTGTATCTCTAGAGGCGAATATACTGGGTTCAACAAGAACGTCTTGCAACCCGGCCTACACATGACCGACCACTCATTTTGCTTGAGTGTATCGAATGTATATCACCGACAGTTGGGATCAGCAACCGTCTCCCAACAAGGGACAACATCGAATACAGATTAAAGAAGTAAATAGGAATTTCTCTAAATAGGTGATTATACACCCTAATGGGAGCGACCCACATAGCCATGCTGACTGCCCGATTTTTGTCATTTCCCGGTTGATGAGGCCTGAGGTCAGAGTTTATTTTTGAAACATCTGATCTCCATTCACTTTGAATGCCACATCGTCAGATCAGCCAGATACCAATAATCTACGTCCACAAAAATACTCTAGTTAGAAGCTAAGAGAACGGCAATTCTCCGCCAACAACTATAGCACGTTTCAAGAAATCAACGTACGTGACCCTTTAGAAATACTCTGTCAAACATCCTTCCATACAAGTCATCCAGGAACAGGGTGAACCGAAGGCACTCTCCTACTGCATCCATATAGGAATCACCCCATGGATCAGTAGCAAGAAGTCCTTGCAACTCGTAGATTCCAACCATGACAGAATCACAGTTTATCTCTGCTTGCCAGGCAGAGAATATTAGTGGTTCTTCCGTTTATGAAAATCAACGGTCTTCAATACTCCATCTCGATCATCTTTTGATATCTTCACGTATTTGTTGGTCGGAATGGTTTTCGAATATAAATTCGATCCCGGTCTTTCCATACCAACAATCGTACTGGACAGATTTGATAGTCGGTGATTTAAAAATCAAAATATATAGTGCTTCAATCATGACACTCCATTGAGTTCATTGGTTCAGTATTCAGCATCATTTGGCCTTTTTAATTAAAATAAACTAGCTTACTTCTTGTTCAATAAAACTTCTAACTCTTTTAAATATGGAAAATACGATAATTGAATTCTTGTATAGTATACAAGTGTTCTCAAAAACCAGTTCTATATAATACTTAACAAAATGACCAAATTAAATTCCCACTTAATTCCCCCTTCAAAACATTTGTTACGTCCTTCTTTCTTATTTAACTTGGAAAATCTATTCGACTTATTTCTTCATAATCACGTTACGTAATATCGTTTATCCCTTTTTTTTGAAACGATAACTAATGCTTATTAGTATAAAATAAAACTAACTTCACATTTCCTTTACTTCGATCTCTCGTTATATATTCTCCAGATTTCCACCAAACGTTGCCTTATTATTTCACAAATGGAAATAATCAATTATCGCGAACCTCTCTTACAATTACCGACTAATATCATCCTCAGATAATCCAGATGTTGTTCAAGTTGGGGTATTCTAATTACCTCTCAGACCTTGATCAACAACGTTCTTATCCTCAAATGAATATAAGTTGTAATCAAACCAATATACCATTCTAGTCTCAAAACAAATTCTATTATAAATCATATTCGGTTATACAATCCTACGGCCCAATCTTTAACCAAATTTACTATTACCAATCTCCATTCAAATCTATTCACCCATTCCCTGCTTTGGAAAACTCATTTCACTTCCCCTTTTTAAGTAATGTTAATTTAATATTAACGCTTTTACACTTTGAATCTCATTTATATACTCTGGTTTATCTTAAACCCTTTTATCGTAGTCTCCTTTCACTTAATTCATATAATTAAGTAACCTTTATTTCCTTTCACCATTCAATTGGATTACATCTCACATTCGGTCACTTTTTAAATGAATTCCCATTTAAAAAGTAAATTTCCAAATTAT
This sequence comes from Allium sativum, assembly GCA_030737875.1. Classification (NCBI taxonomy): domain Eukaryota; kingdom Viridiplantae; phylum Streptophyta; class Magnoliopsida; order Asparagales; family Amaryllidaceae; genus Allium; species Allium sativum. Next base: position 158,380,710 of record CM060927.1, read on the forward strand.
CATTAATTACAATAATAACTTATTTCAATCATTAACTACTTCAGTAGTTAACTAAATTAAATAGTAAATCCTTTTTTAAAACCTTATTTAAATTTATACAATATTCATTTAACTATTTTAATCAAAACACATTAATTTGATAATCAATTCCAATTCAAACGGTCGATTTAATTAACCCAAAACTCAAGTATCTTATTAACCGATTCCAATTAATCCTCACTTTAAATTAATTAAAAACATAATTAATTTAAATAATCCATTAATTGTTTTTCTTTACAAAAACAATTACCCAATTTTTCCATTTGATTTATTCCTTATCCTTGTACTTACAAATCTAATTAACATCAATTTAATAATAATCAAAGTCTTTATTAAAATATTTATTTATTTATTTCCCTTTTTTTAAAACTTTTATTCAAAATAATATATTTCAAAATCTATATCCTGTTATAAAATAAATCTTATACTTCATCTCTATCGACTCACCAGATGGTGAATCAATATTTATAAAACGATTGATTTTATAGACCATACGCTGCCAAATACTAACCAATACCGTCTACTTGTTTAAACAAAACACAGGTTGAATTCTCCGTCAATAATCAATAATCTACTCAATCACCCAAACATGACAGTTCATATTTGATAATATGAAATAGATAATATATTTGAGGAATCCGGTTGGATCTCTCCAAATTGTTCTTCCCAGAAATCACAACGGTTATCTCAAATCAGAACATTTCAGTTCCAATTAACTGAAATAAATAACGACCATTTGACATCAACCACAACCAATTCAAAACAATTCAACCAATTAAACACGTTTATTTTATAAACGTGACCAACCAAGGTGAGTTACCTTTCTTGGAACCAATCATTAAATTAACGATTTGGTATTTCATTGGAATTAAACAGTCGGTTAAATCAACAAATAATTATATAATTAGCAAACATTAGCAAACAGAGCACACAAAATAAAAACCCAATTTATATAAAAGTATAAATGGGAAACTAAGTGAGTTTAACACACCTTGATTTGATACCATTGTTTAGAAGGTTGGTTTTAATTAAATTAAACGAGTGTTTAATTTAATCAAGAATCCCGGTTGAGTCCACATCTTGTCCAGACCCATTCCATAGTATAGTGCTTGTCAAGACGAGCCCAATGATACCTTGTTTGGTTAAATCCTGATATCACAGGAATGAGATATAAATATTAAAATTAACGGTTAAATAATAATAATAATAATTTCTTAGGTATTATTAAATATTTTAATTACTTTTCTCAAATTAATTCATCGGGTCGATCAAACAAATTTCCCGCCCTTCGTTCCTCTGTGCTTTTCGAACTGCATGAATTCAAAATATTATTGTTATAGGGTTTATAATTAAACAAATTAGTTCCTAATAACATTAATTAATTTCAATTACTTTTGCTTAACCCATATTCAGTCCGCCTCCTGTATATTCCATTCATTCGAACCGGATCGATACACCTGCAGCAATTCATATATTAGTTTATATGTGAGTTAATTGCTAATCACTTAAAATTATAAACTAATTATATTGTGGGATAACTGACCTACCCTAAATCACTTCGTTTTTTCTCTGTCCAAGCTATACAACTCTTCACTATTCTCAGTTACGAAGGCCACACAGGTTTCCAACCTATCCAAATTTAGTCAACAAAGATTAATACCCTTGTTTTAATCTAATTAACCAATAATTTTTCAAATTACCACTAATTACGTTTACCGAAATACTGATTTCGTTTACACAGGAGTGACCCTCCCTATTTCTCCTACATCGTTAGTTACTGCTCTTCAACAAAACGCAGTGCTCCTCTTTGAACGAAACCCACAAGGATCGAATTTCCCAAATTCGAAAGAAAAACTGGACCGATGCTTGTGTTTGCTTCCCATCGTTTGGACTGCTTCGGTTTACATGAGAAACCCACGCTTGACTTCCATACACCGCAACTGCAACTCCAAGCGTCGACCGGAAGTTATCCAATTATCAACCCGCCTGGTGCCACGGCTCGTCGCCATGAAGCCATAAACTGTCGGCACTTCGAACCCAATTTCCGGCGGTTACAGTGCAGAAATTTCGATCGTGACCGTTCGCAACCCAGCTCTCAAGGTGCTGATACTTTTTGTTGTTGTGAATTATAGAAAATAATGAAGGATCGAACGATTAAAGAGGGAAATTGGTGGTTGTTCTACTATCGTAGGTTTTTCTAATGGCGGCTCAAATTTCGGTTGACCGTGGAGAAAGCAAACCAATGGTTTTGACCAACATTGCATTATATATAGTATGGGTGGATTGGTTTTAATATTAGTTTATTTTTAACGAAACTTCGCCATAAAGTAATTGATAAAACCACCACAAACGATTTCTTTTAACTGATAAAAATGCTAATCCTGGTATAAAAAGATATTCCGGACCCAATGGGACAAGTTTCATCGAATTCCGACATCGTTTGAAAAAATTACCTTTATAAAACCATAAATAAACATGCGTTTAATTTTTCCACGGTCATCATATAAATCAAATCAACTTGAAACTTTCAAATCTTACAATAATTTGTTGATATGAACCCAACGACACTAGTTTCGTCGCATTCTGAGACTGTTTCCCAGGTAGGCTATTTTTACCGCGCACCGCAACACCCTTTTTAACGCCAAATTATCCGGTCTCCAAAAATAGCAAACTATATACCTATCCTGACTCTAATCGACGATACGAACTCAAAGAGACTGGTTTCGTGGCCTAATTCGATCGTCTGTTCAAGTTGTGCCCAATTATCCCTTTATTAATTTAATTACGCGTTATAGAATTTGATTGGGCGTTTACGGCTACCGTGGTCTTATACGACATCGGTTTGCCACGCAAATTTGATTTTCTGACAATAATTTGACGATACGGTTCCAATGAAACTAATTTCATTGAAAACAGAGTTCGTTTGCAAAATGGTCATTTTAAAGGCCGATAACGATTTCCATGGCGTTTTTTCCAAAATTTGGTTTGGCCATAACTACCAATTTATAACACGAAATCTGGATTTTTCTCTTTCATACGAAAACTATTGTCAACACGACTCCAACGTTTCTTGTTTCACAGAAATACGACCTATATCAGACTCTGTATATTCAGTTGAAGTTCAAAACTCCAATTTATGAACTGTAGCGCTATTTCGAGCTCGATTTATAATTATATAAATATATAACGTTCGAACTTCGTTTAAATAACGAATTCAATATTAAATTCCATCGATATTCCAAACAAAATATTTAAATTAAATAAAATAAAATAAATATTTTATGGCTAAAAACACGGGTCGTTACATTCTTCCCCCTTAAAATAATTTCGTCCTCGAAATTGCTAAGGTAAGAAAGAACGTTGTAAACCCATTAATTTTCAAATCTAATTTAGTTTAAATCAAAAATCAATTCAATATTGTGAATAGATATTTTCAAAAATATTGAAAATTTTCTAACACCTTAAATTTTCGAAAATTTTCGCCAGCACCTCCATTGTATGGCTCAATCGGTACAACTACAACTCGCCTTTCTAGGCCTTCTCCAATCCAAAAGAAAATCAAACAGCCAAGCGGCTTGCCAAATAGGCTCATAAATCACCCAACCCATATAAAAATAAACGTGTACCTTTTTGTCGGGCTTATCATTATATTCTTTGCATCTGCTGCCCTGTCAGCATATACAAATGCTTTCCCAAACAAAATTCCAATCTTAACCTCATAACCAAATCCTTCACGCGTCCAGGCCAAATCTCATTCTTAACTCAATTTCCATCCATTCTCAATTTCAACTCTTAACTTACCAGTCCAATACCATTTCGGATTCCTATCTCACAATTCAAAATCTGATTCTACTTGATATATTATATCCCGATTCTGTTTTTAGTTAATTGGTTTTAATTCAATTTGTATTTCCTTCCCCAATTTCCTATTTAGTTTTGTATTTGTTCAAACGATCTCCCTGGGAGTTTTTAAACAGTTCAGCTCTTTCAAAAATCAAATATTTCTTTTCAGGATTCAAAACAACTTGTTTTTCTCAAAGCAATTCAAACCAAAATCTTGGGTAGTAATCCGTCACTTAGAACTCGAAAATGAACACTGATGATGTGGCCAGCATCCTCAGAGTTATTTCCCAGCTACTGAAGTGAGTTCAATACTATATTACTTATCAAAATCATATTTAAACACTTCCTTTTGAAATTATTTCAAAATATCCATCTCAATGTTTAAAATAATTTAAAATCTCCCAGGATTTTAAAATTCTCTTTTATTCAATACAAATTTATTTGCAATCACCTTACCCACTTTTGGGAATTTTAATTCCAATTCTGATTTTAATTTCAGATTTAATAAATCTGCTTTTATATTACATGAATTCCAATTGGTTATTTATATAACCATTTCAATTATAATCAACCAACACATCTAATATGCTATAATACTTCAAATATAAATCATTATTTTATATTAAAATATCATTTGGGTAAAATTATTTCATTTACCCTCTTTCAAAACATACTGTGTCGGTTTATCGCACTTGAGTGTTTAGAAACCCCTATCGATATAGTGGATCAAACTGATCGATCAGAAATCATAAACAACTCAAACAAATAAACCTCCACAATATAAAACAATTTTTAGAAAATCTACAAATACTTTCACTCGTATATATACACTCAAACTCAATCTAGGGTATTGCTAACCCCATCTCTACTGAGTCACGCCACAAAGCCAAGGTAATCACTCAACCTTCAGCTCTGATACCACTGTAACGACCCAGGGCAATGGGCTAACCTCCCACCGTGGCTTACAGAGATACCTCAGAACTGCTTTTACGGCCAGCCTCTTGACTCGACCAACCCACATTGTCGGCAGATGCAGGGGTAAGAGTCTCCCGTTCGCCACCAAACGCAAAGCGAGAACCCCCTGTCATCCGTACTAATTAAGCAACCAGCTCTGATACCACTGTAATGACCCAGCGATTTTCGGTCTCGAAAATCGACATAAATGCCCATACCGTAACTAATGCCGATCCTCCAAGCACCGAAAACACTGGATAGTTATTAGAAAGAAATTAGAGGATGAGATAAGAAAGAAAGAAATATTAGAATAGAAGAAGAAGAAGAAGAAGAAACAACACAACATAAAGTCTGACATTGCAGCGGAACAAAATATAATACAGAAATAAATCTTTATTGAAAACTTTAAAAATACTTACCATATCAGAGTACATCACACAACGGGACAGTTATAATAACCTATTCCCATATACAACACATAGCGGAATAGTAGCTATATAATATCATACATCCGATCATCTCCAGCTCGTCTCTGGACTTCACATCATTCGACAACCTAAACCTGTACACCTCGGGCTAACCCAAGCATTTACAAAACACCGGGCCAGTCTGGTGAACCAGAGTGAGATAAACTCACACAGTATTAAGGGTAAATCATCCAATCATTATTTTAAAGTTCAAAATCTTTTCAAAGGAAAAGTATAATCGTAAGGCCAAATCCACACATAAACACGGACGGTTTTTACCTTACGATAACCCAAAGCAGTTTTGAAACCAATATCTTTTCTGATATTATAATAATGTCTAAATACAAGTAATTAGCAATCTAGTGGAACGCTTACATCTCACGCTCCACATATATAGTATACAATCAAAACCGCGGGCGCTTATTAGAGATTGGATTCTGACTATGACAAGGTATGGGACCGCCTTCTGATAGTGTATCTCTAGAGGCGAATACACTGGGTTCAACAAGAATGACTTGCAACCCAGCCCACACAAGACCGACCACTCATTTCGCTTGAGTGTATCGAATGTATATCACCGACGGTTGGGATCAGCAACCGTCTCCCGACAAGGGACAGCATCGAATACAGATTAAAGAAGTAAATAGGAATTTCTCTAGATAGGTGATTATACACCCTAATGGGGGCCACCCACATTGCCATGCTGCCTGCCCTATTTTTTTCATTTCCCGGTTGATGAGGCTTGAGGTCAGAGTTTATTTTTGAAACATCTGATCTCCATTCACTTTGAATGCCACATTGTCATATCTGCTAGATATCACTAATTGACGTCCACAAAAATACTCCAGTTAGAAGCTAAGCGAACGGCAATTCTCCGCCAACAACTATAGCACGTTTGAAGAAATCAACGTACATGGCCCTTTGGAAATACTCTGCCAGACAACCGTCCATACAAGTCATCTAGGAACAGGGTGAACCAAAGGCACTCTCCTACTGCATCCATATAGGAATCACCCTATGGATCAGTAGCGAGATATCCTTGCAACTCGTAGATTCCAGCCACGACAGAATCACAGTTTATCTCTGCTTGCCAGGCAGAGAATATTAGTGGTTCTTCCGTTTATGAAAATCAATGGTCTTCAATACTCCATCTCGATCATCTCTTGATATCTTCACGTATTTGTTGGTCGGAATGGTTTTCAAATATAAATTTGATCCCGGTCATTCCATACCAACAATCTTACTAGACAGATTTGATAGTCGGTGATTTAACTATCAAAATATATAGTGTTTCAATCATGACACTCCAATGAGTTCACTGGTTCAGTATTCAGCATCACTTGGCCTTTTTAATTAAAATAAACTAGTTCACTTCTTGTTCAATAAAACTTCCAACTCTTTTCAATATGGAAAATACGATAATTGAATTCTTGTATAGTATACAAATGTTCTCAAAAACCAGTTCTATATAATACTTAGCAAATGACCAAATTAAATTCCCACTTAATTCCCCCTTCAAAACATTTGTTACATCCTTCTTTCTTATTTAACTTGGAAAATATATTCGACTTATTTCTTCATAATCACGTTACGTAATATCGTTTATCCCTTTTTTTTTGAAACGATAACTAATGCTTATTAGTATAAAATAAAACTAACTTCACATTTCCTTTACTTCGATCTCTCGTTATATATTCTCCATATTTCCACCAAATGTTGCCTTATTATTTCACAAATGGAAATAATCAATTATCGCGAACCTCTCTTACTATTACCAACTAATATCATCTTCAGATAATCCCAATGTTGTTCAAGTTGGGGTATTCTAATTACCTCTCAGACCTTGATCAATAACGTTCTTATCCTCAAATGAATATAAGTTGTAATCAAACCAATATACCATTCCAGTCTCAAAACAAATTCTATTATAAATCATATTTGGTTATACAATCCTACGGCCCAATCTTTAACCAAATTTACTATTACCAATCTCCATTCAAATCTATTCACCCACTCCCTGCTTTGGAAAACTCATTTCACTTCCCCTTTTTAAGTAACATTAATTTAATATTAACGCTTTTGCACTTTGAATCTCATTTATATACTCTGGTTTATCTTAAACCCTTTTATCGTAATCTCCTTTCACTTAATTCATATAATTAAGTAACCTTTATTTCCTATCACCGTTCAATTGGATTACATCTAACATTCGGTCACTTTTTAAATGAATTCCCATTTAAAAGGTAAATTTCCAAATTATCATTAATTACAATAATAACTTATTTCAATCATTAACTACTTCAGTAGTTAACTAAATTAAATAGTAAATCCTTTTTTAAAACCTTATTTAAATTTAAACAATATTCATTTAACTATTTTAATCAAAACACATTAATTTGATATTCAATTCCAACTCAAATGATTAATTTAATTAACTCAAAACTCAATTATCTTATTAACCGATTCCAATTAATCCTCACTTTAAATTAATTAAAAATATAATTAATTTAAATAATCCATTAATTGTTTTTCTTTACAAAAACAATTACCCAATTTTTCCATTTGATTTATTCCTTATCCTTGTACTTACAGATCTGATTAACATCAATTTAATAATAATCAAAGTCTTTAATAAAATATTTATTTATTTATTTCCCTTTTTTTTAAACTTTTATTCAAAATAATATATTTCAAAATCTATCTCCAGTTATAAAATAAATCTTATAGCTTCATCTCTATCGACTCACCTGATGGTGAATCAATATTTATAAAACGATTGATTTTATAGGCCATACGCTGCCAAATACTAACCAATACCGTCTACCGGTTTAAACAAAACACATATTGAATTCGACGTCAATAGTCAATAATCTACTCAATCACCCAAACATGATAGTTCATATTTGATAATATGAAATAGATAATATATTTGAGGAATCCGGTTGGATCCCTCCAATCCGTTCTTCCCTGAAATTACAACGGTTATCTCAAATTAGATCATTTCAATTAACTGAAATAAATAACGACCATTTAACATCAACCACAACCATTTCAAAAAAATTCAACCAATTAAACACATTTATTTTATAAACGTGACCAACCAAGGTGAGTTACCTTTATTGGAACCAATCGTTAAAATAACAATTTGGTATTTCATTGAAATTAAGCACAATTCAATTTCATTGGTTAAATCAACAAATAATTATATAACTAGCAAACATTCTACCATTTGCAAACAGAGCACACAAAATTAAAACCTAATTTATATAAAAATATAAATGGGAAACTGAGTGAGTTTAACTCACCTTGATTTGATACCATTGTTTAGACGATTGGTTTTAATTAAATTAAACGAGTGTTTAATTTGATCAAGAATCCCGGTTGATTCCACAACTTGTCCAGACCCATTCCATAGTATAGTGCTTGTCATGACGAGTCCAACGATACCTTGTTTGGTTAAATCCTGATAACGCAAGAATGAGATATAAATATTAAAATTAACGGTTAAAAAATAATAATAATAATTTCTTAGTTATAATTAAATATTTTAATTACTTTTCTTAAATTAATTCATCGGGCCGATCAATCAAATTTCCCGCCCTTCATTCCTTTGTGCTTTTCGAACTGCATGAATTCAAAATATTATTGTTATAGGGTTTATAATTAAACAAATTAGTTCCTAATAACATTAATTAATTTTAATTACTTTTTCTTAACCCATATTTAGTCCGCCTCCTGTCTATTCCATTCATTCGAACCAGATCGATACACCAGCAACAATTCATATATTAGTGTATATGTGTTGTAATATATATATTTTTCAAGGGTGAATACGCTTAATGCAAGGGACACTATTGTAATTGATGAGACATGTAAAGCCTATAAATAGAGAGATTGTGTATGCTGTAAATACATCAAATGAATAAAAATGTATGCTCTCTTTTATTTTCTTGTGTTCTTCTTTTTAGTTTATAACACATTATCAGCACGATGTATTATTATTATTTTATTTTATTGCTGACAGCATTAGTTCAAACACTTCAAACATTTTTTTTCCACGTAACCCATTTTGGTGCTCACGCTCGAAATTTGGATCTGAACATAGTCTTTTGCTATAATTAAGTAATATTTTGAATAGTCATGCTATTAATCCCTATGGCTGCTTAACCGTCATTTTTTATTGGAAAGAGTTTGAATTGGTTTTTAGACTATGAAATGTTTACCCTCTTTTTACTATTCCACCTATCAAATATCAATGCCATTATTCTTCTTTATATGGCATTCATCCCTACAGATCCACTTATATATTCTAACCGAGAAAAAAAAGAGGGTTCTTTTCAACACTAGTTTGTTATTACTTTAATTTTGTCTCTCAGGTAGGAATCGTCCATTTAAATTCCATATATTTCTCCATTTTCTTTTGGATGTTATTTTAATGAAAGAATGATGAATTTGTTTCTCATATATGTTTTTTATGCATCCACTGATTGTAATGTTATAACATACTATTTCGGTTGCAGTCCTTACTCCCTCTGATGTCTTGTTCAGTGCCATTGTTTGGCGCATATTCATTTGTTAATTTTTTTAATATTGTGCCACTGATTGTAATATGAAATCTCCTTCCTTCCCTGACATGCTTGTTTTAAGCTTTGTACTGTGCTATTTTGGTTACAGGTATTTGCCCATACTATAATGTGTATTGTCTACTCAAAATACAAGATGTTTTCTTTCATTTGAACATGTTACATGTGTTTTATATGTGTAATTAAATTGTGCGCTGATCTGAGTTTTGTTTTATACGCAGTTTGCAAAATGTCGAACATCGCTAAGCTTGAATTTAAAGCATTGGACATTTCTGGAGACAACTATTTTTCATGGATACTGGATGCCGAGATCCATTTACAAGCTCAATGCTTAGAAAACGCCATTAAAAATGGCAATAATATGTCCCAGCAGGACAAAGCAAAGGCTCTGATATTTTTAAGACGCCATATCCACGATGATCTAAAATCAGAATATTTAACTGAAAAAGACCCTCTCCACCTATGGAACTCCCTGAAGGAGCGATATGACCACCAGAAGACGGTCAAACTTCCAAATACGAGACAAGAGTGGTTGAACCTGAGGTTTCAAGACTTCAAAACAGTAAGGGAATATAATTCCGCCATGTTTAGAATTACTTCTAAACTGAAATTATGTGGAGAAAATGTAGATGACGCGCAAATGTTGGAAAAGACTTTCTCAACATTTCATGCCTCGAATGTGCTCCTACAGCAGCAATACCGAGAGCGTCACTTAACAAAATATTCTGAACTCATTGAATGTCTATTGAGTGCTGAACAAAACAATGAACTGCTTCTTAAAAACACTCCTCAAGACCAACTGGTTCAGCTGCATTACCTGAAGTTAATGCTAACTTTGCCCACTCCGGAAGAGGTCGTGGCAGAGGCAGAGGAGGAGGTAGAGGATGTGGTCGTGGACATGGACGTGGATACAACCCCCGTAGAGGTGGTTACAGTGGTTTTTGGGGCAACAAAAATAATGATTTCAAAAAGCAGCAAAAGAAAAATGAGCCTGAAAACAGTAATAATTCAGCTGCAGAAAATAAAAAGCATTATGAGGAAATTTGCTACAGATGCGGGCGCATTGGTCACTGGTCACGCACTTGTAGATCATCAAAGAAAACAATCGAAGAAAATCATAAACCGAAGAATATCGAGACAAATATTACTGAGAGTTTGTTCGATAACACTAACCTGAAGTTAGATGATTTCTTTGAAGACTATGATGGGAATTTGTTCAGCGATGAAAATTTGAATGCAATATTCGAAGAGATGACCGAACAAACCAATAAGTAGCCCGAAGCTTATTATGTGATTTTTATGTCATTTCATTTCCTTCCAGCATGTATTAGTTTGAAACTTTTGTTTATTTTTTTTCCTTTTTAGTTTATTCATATGGAATTGCGGAAATAATATGTAATGTTGGACATGATAATTAGTTTATTCTCGTGGACATTTATTTATATTTATTAGTTTTTATTCAGTTATTAACTAGCGGTGTTGTTTTTAATTCTTAAGGTATGGATCAACAATGTTTAAACGATGATATATGCCTGGTTGATAGTGGAACTACTCATACGATATTGAAAAACCCGAAGTTTTTCTCTGAATTATCTTAAAATATTTCATATAAAGTTTCAACTATAGTTGGTTCAGCCAATATAATTGAAGGGTCTAGAAGACCCCATATAGTGTTACCAAATGGTACACATATATTCATTCAAAATGCACTATATTCAAGCAATTCTAAAAGAAATCTGCTTAGCGTCAAAGATATAAGAATGAATGGATATCATATTGAAACTATAAATGAAAACAACAAAGAATATCTTTTTGTTATTTCTAAAATTGAAAGCCAGAAGCTTATTTTAGAAAATTTTGGTACAATTTCAAATGGATTATACTTTACCAAAATTGGCATAGTTGAATCTCATTTTATAAACATGAGCCAGAAGCTCACAAATACAAAGAAATTGATTCTTTGGCATGATCGTTTAGGTCATCCTGGTTCAACTATGATGCGGAAAATTGCCAAGAACTCAAATGGGCATGATTTACCAAATCAGTTGAATTTACCAAATGATTACATGTGTACATCATGTGCACAAGGAAAATTAATTACTCGACCTTCATATAGTAAGATCACCTCTATATCTCCAGCATTTTTGCAAAGAATTCAAGGTGATATATGTGGTCCGATTCATCCCGCTTGCGTGCCATTTAGATATTTTATGGTGTTAACTGATGCATCAACTCGTTGGTCACATGTATGTTTGTTATCTGCTAGAAACATGGCATTTGCCAAATTACATGCTCAAATATTAAATTAAGAGCACATTTCCCTGATCATCAAATCAAATCAATACGGCTAGATAATGCAGGGGAATTCACTTCTCAAGTATTTGATGATTATTGTTTATCACTGAGAATTGAAGTTGAACATCAAGTAGCTCATGTTCATACTCAAAATGGTCTAGCAGAATCATTAATTAAGCATTTGCAACTCATTGCAAGACCATTTCTTATGCAATCAAAGTTGCCGTTTACGGCCTGGGGACATGAAATTTTGCATGCATCCAAAATGATTAAAATTAGACCAATGGCTTATCATCAGTTTTCACCATCACAGCTTTTAACTTGATCCCAGCCAAATATTTCACATCTACGAAAATTTGGTTGCACTATGCATGTAACCATTAATCCCCCACTTCGTACTAAAATGGGTCCTCAAAGAAGGTTAGGAATTTACGTGGGATTTGACTCACCTTCGATAATTTGTTTTGTTGAACCTCTTACGAGTGATGTATTTATTGCAAGATTTGCAGATTGCAAATTTGATGAGTCAAATTTCCCACCGTTAGGGGGGAGAAAAGACCGTTCCAGTAGAATGGCGTGAAATTTCATGGAATAATCCCTCTATGTTTCATTTGGATCCACGTACCAAACAATGTCAATACAAGGTACAAAGAATTTTGCATACTCAAAATATTGCAAATCAAATGCCAGATGCATTTAATGATGCTGCAAAAATAACTAAATCTCACATTCCAGCAGCAAATACACCAGCTAGAATTGAAATCCCGAAGGACCAATAGCAGCAAATGAATCTAAAGCTAGACAAAAACGTGGAAGACCGATAGGTTCAAAAGACTTGGCGCCTAGAAAAAGAAAGTCTAATGAAAAATCATCAATTAGCAAACCTCCCGAAGAGGTTATAAATGATCCAAAGGATAACTCAAAAGAAAATCTCAATTCTCCTAAAATCAGTGAAGGAACTATTATCCCAGAAGAAATAATAGAGCTTCCGAAAATAAAACGGTACCTAATAATAATGAGATCTCAATGTTTTATACGAATTATGGAGAAATATGGGATCGAAGTAAAATAACAATTGATGATGTATTCTCATTCGCAAAGCTACTAAAATAATTAAAAGTCATGACTATAATGAGAATAATGATAATGAACCAACTAGCATAAATGAATGTCGAAAAAGACAAGATTGGCCAAAGTGGAAAGATGTTATTCAGGTTGAGTTATATTCACTTCAAAAACATTGTGTATTTGGACCAATAGAGAAAACACCAGAAGGTGTTAAACCAGTCGGTTACAAATGGGTATTCGTTAGAAAACGAAATGATAAAAATGAAGTTGTGAGATACAAGGCAAGGCTTGTTGCACAAGGTTTCTTGCACAGACCAGGTTTTGATTTCAAAGAAACGTACTCTCCCGTTATGGATGTTTTAACATTTAGATATTTAATAAGCCTTGTAGTTTCTGAGAAGCTTGATATAAGATTGACTGATGTTGTGACAGCTTAGCTATACGGTGAATTGGATACTGATATTTACATGAAAATCCCAGACGGATATAAATTGCCTGAAGCAAAATCAAAGTCAATGTATTCATTAAAATTGAGACGATCACTATACGGTTTGAAACAATCTGGAAGAATGTGGTATAATCGTCTTAGTGAATATTTAGTAAAAGCTGGTTACAAAAACAATCTCATTTGTCCATGTGTCTTTATAACGAAATCGGTAAAGGGATTTGCTATCTTAGCAGTATATGTTGATGATATAAATTTGATTGGAACTCCAGAAGAGATCAATGAAACAATAGATTACCTAAAATAGGAATTTGAAATGAAAGATCTTGGCAAAACCAAATACTGTCTTGGTCTACAAATTGAGCACAGTAAAAATGGCATATTAATCCATCAACCAAATTACATTGAGAAAATCCTGAGGCGTTTTCAAATGGATAAAGCATATCCACTTAATACACCTATGGTTGTCAGATCATTAGATATCAAAAAGGATCCTTACCGGCCGAAAGAAGATGATGAAAATGTACTTGGTCCGGAAGTACCATATCTCAGTGCAATTGGTGCATTGTTATATTTAGCCCAATGCACGAGACCAGATATTGCATTTTCAATCAATCTTCTAGCAAGATATAGTTCTGCACCAACTGAAAGACACTGGAATGGCATAAAACATATCATGAGATATCTGCGGGGAACCACAGATTTAGGCTTGTTTTATCCTAACATAGGCAATAATCCGATTCTAGTTGGTTATGCTGATGCAGGTTACCTTTCTGATCCACGTAAAGCAAGATCACAAACTAGATATGTATTTACTAACAGCAATGCAGCTATTTCATGGCGATCTACAAAGCAAACATTGGTAGCAACATCATCTAATCATTCTGAAATATTAGCACTACATGAAGCAAGCCGAGAATGTATTTGGTTGAGATCATTAATCGAACACATTCAAAACACATTTCAACTTCCCTCAACAACAGAAATACCAGCCATCGTTTACGAAGACAATGCCGCATGCGTAGCTCAGATTCAAGCAGGATATATCAAGTGTGATAGGACAAAGCACATTTCTCCCAAATTCTTCTTCCCACATGAACTTCAAGAGGACAATAAGATAGAAGTGAAGCAAATTCAGTCTCAAGAAAATCCAGCAGATTTATTCACTAAAGCACTTCCAAAGTCAACATTTCAGAAGATGGTTTATAAAATTGGTATGCGTCGTTTGCATCACAAAACTATTTGAATAATGCGTTACGAATCAGGGGGAGCATATATAATGCTATAGTGTACTCTTTTCCTTCACTAATATTTTTCCCATTGGGTTTTTGTTAGAAAGGTTTTTAACGAGGCATTATTTTGATCCAGAAGTATCAACCCTCATTGGAACATATTGTCAATATGTTACCTAGAGATGAAACAAATTGTACTCTTTTCCTTGTTTATGATTTTTCCCACAGGGTTTTTCATAAAAAGGTTTTTAATGAGGCAATCGATCTTATCATCTTTGCATACGCATATTCAAGGGGTAGTGTTGTAATATATATGTTTTCTAGGGTGAATACGCTTAATGCAAGGGATACTATTGTAATTGATGAGACATGTAAAGCCTAAAAATAGAGAGCTTTTGTATGCTGTAAATACATCTAAATGAATAAAAATGTCCGCTCTCTTTTATTTTCTTGTGTTCTTCTTTTTAGTTTATAACAATATGTGAGTTAATTGCTAATCACTTAAAATTATAAACTAATTATATTGTGGGATAACTGACCTACTCTAAATCACTTCGTTTTTTTTCTCTGTCCAAGCTATCCAACTCTTCACTGTTCTCAGTTACGAAGGCCACACAGGTTTTCAACCTATCCAAATTTAGTCAACAAAGATTAATACCCTTGTTTTAATCTAATTAACCAATAATTTTCCAAATTACCACTAATTACGTTTACTGAAATACTGATTTCGTTTACACAGGAGTGACCCACCCTATTTCTCCTACATCGTTAGTTACTGCTCTTCAACAAAACGCAGTGCTCCTCTTTGAACGAAACCCACAAGGATCGACTTTCCCAAATTCGAAAGAAAAATTGGACCGATGCTTGTGTTTGCTTCCCATCGTTTAGACTACTTCGGTTTACACGAGAAACCCACGGTTGACTTCCATACACCGCTACTGCAACTCCAAGCATCGACCGGAAGTTGTCCAATTATCAACCCACCTGGTGGCATGGTTCGTCGCCATGAAGCCATAAACTGTCGACACTTCGAACCCAATTTCCAGCTGTTACAGTGCAGAAATTTCGATCGTGACCATTCGCAACCAAGCTCTCAAGGTGCTGATTCTTTTTGTCGTTGGGAATTATAGAAAATAATGAAGGATCGAACGATTAAAGAGGGAAATTGGTGGTTGTTTTACTGCCATTGGTTTTTCTGATGGCGGCTCAAATTTCGGTTGACCGTGGAGAAAGCAAACCAAGGGTTTTGACCAACATTGCTTTATATACAGTATGGGTGGATTGGTTTTAATATTAGTTTATTTTTAACGAAACTTTGCCATAAAGTAATTGATAAAAACCACCACAAACGATTTCTTTTTACCGATAAAAATGCAAATCCAAGTATAAAAAGATATTCCGGACCCAATGGGACAAGTTTCATCGAATTCCGACATCGTTTGAAAAAATTTCCTTTATGAAACCAGAAATAAAAACGCGTTTAATTTTTCCACGGTCACCAGATAAATCAAATCAGCTTGAAACTTTCAAATCGTACAATAATTTGTTGATACGAACCCAATGGCACTAGTTTCGTCGCATTCTGAGACTGTTTCCCCGGTAGGCTATTTTTACCACGCACCGCAACACCCTTTTTAACGCCAAATTATCCGGTTTCCAAAAATTGCAAACTATATACCTATCCTGACTCTAATCGACGATACGAACTCAACGGGACTGGTTTCGTGGCCTAATTCGATCGTTTGTTCAAATTGCATCCAATTATCCCTTTATTAATTTAATTACGTGTTATAGAATTTGATTGGGCGCTTACGGCTACCGTGGTCACATACGACATCTGTTTGCCACGCAAATTTGATTTTCTGACAATAATTTGACGATACGGTTCCAATGAAACTAATTTAATTGAAAATAGAGTTCGTTTGCAAATGGCCATTTTAAAGGCCGATAACGATTTCCATAGCGTTTTTCCAAAATTTGATTTGGCCATAACTACCAATCTATAACACGGAATCTGGATTTTTCTCTTTCATATGAAAACTATTGTCAACACGACTCCAACGTTTTTTGTTTCACAGAAATCCGACCTATATCAGACTCTGTATATTCAGTTGAAGTTCAAAACTCCAATTTATGGACTGCAGCGCTATTTCGAGCTCGATTTATAATTATATAAATATATAACGTTTGAACTTCGTTTAAATAATGAATTCAATATTAAATTCCATCGATATTCCAAATAAAATATTTAAATTAAATAAATTAAATATTTGACGGCCAAAAACACGGGTCGTTACACAATCAATCCAATACATACAAGATTTATTATTTACAAATTTAAATTCAAATTCATACCAAACAAATCTAACCATACAAGTATTTATTTATACATTTCTAGGAATTTCTACCCAACCATCGTCAATGAAGATTGGATCAGCGTTTGTAGCATCCTAGTCTTCGTTGTCCTTTGTGAGAGGTGCTCCGGTGATGTTGTTGTCTTCAATTCTGTAAAGAGAAGAGATCATCCAATGGATTGCATCAAAATATATTTCTTGTTGCTTTATCATTTGAATTTGACTTAATTCTAGATGTCGCTAATTGCAGAGGATGAAAGACAGAATATTCTTGAAATATTCGAATGTTTCTTCAAGCTTTTCACTCAGATTATGAATAGGAGAAGCCATGGATTTAATTTTATGAATTCTAATGAAAGGGAAGAGTATAGATGAGTTTTTCTCAAAGAAATGAGTGTAAATAGGTTCTGAAATTCGTTGTAAATGAATAGACATAAGTTAATTAGGGGATAATTCGAATTTTGAACAAATTTGAATTTTTTAGAGTTATATGTCGACATATATGTGTTGTTTTTGAAATTTTGGTCTTTTTTTAAATTTTTGATTTATTTCAAACTTTTTTTATAATTTTTAATGACTTTTTAGAGATGTTTAAGGAATAATTAACAGAAATATATAGCTTCATTAATAGGAATACAACGATACATTCAAATGATACATAATACATAATTTGAAATATAGAAATGGAAACACAAACTAATACAAAAAGACAACATTAAGATGATAAACTTAGATTTCAGCTAAGGAGGATGATAATCCAAGTTTGCTTCCAACTTTTCCTAGGAACTTGTTCATCTTGGAAGATATATTTTGAAGAGTCTTTTTTATTTTCTTTTGGTTTTTGGCAAGCATGACTTGGTTTTGAAGGATGTCTTTCTTGGTAGAGGCTAATTGTACAATTTCTACGTGTTCCATTCTATCTTTTTTTCCCGTGTGTGTTTTATATGGATGAAACACAAGTAGAATCTTCAGAAGCGATATGTTTCCGGAATCAAAAACTTTCTTTGGTACAAATTCTTCTCTTTTGAAATCAACTCCAAAATACTTGAAAATACGAGTAAGGCAGATTCCACGGTAAAGCGTATTTTCTTTTGATAACATTTCCTTCGGTTGAAATTTACTTAAAATTACTTGCACCCAACTGATATCATAGTTTCCATAGAAGGAAAAAGAGTTTTTTGGACTTTAAAGTAAGGTTGTTGAAATTTTCAGATTGGGGCGTGTGGGTATGTTGAAGAATTAAGTTTACAATTCTTGCTTTTGTACAGAAAAAGCAATTCTAAAATTCCAATTGCTCATCATTCTCAAAGATGTGTTGAAACTTTTCCAAGTCATGTTCATCAATTTCAAAATCCGAAAGGTTTAAACCTGTACTTTGCAAACTAAGATGGTACCTAAAACATCACAATCCAAAATAATTTGTGTATCTTTAACGCTACTCCAAGTTTGAAATTCATTTCCTTCATAAAATCCGCAATTCAAATTCGCATAAAACATTCTTACAAGATTTGGATCACACACTTCATCATTACCCCAAGAGTCAGACTCAAAACACTATTTTGATTAAAAAAGAGTAGGAAGATCATAATAGGAAAACCGTTAAAGATTGAAAATATTCTCATATTGACTTTTCCATAGGTTACATATTCAATGCAAGCTTGGATAGCCTTCGGATTGTTGTAGAGATGACCTTGGAGAGTCTTGGTAAGTCTCATGGTCTTTGGAGCATTATGGAGAAGTCACTAGAGAGTTTGTATGAAGAGTATAGAATATTGAAGATGATTTTTGAATTTTGAATGAAAAGTAGAAAGAGAGGATATGAATAGAAAGATTAATAATGATTCAATAGACATATTCTATGAATGCGAGACACCTTTTAAAAACTTCGGAATTGATGAAAAGATGTAGGGAAGTTTGAAATTTGAAATTCAAATTCAAATTTGACCTTTCCGGTGTATATACCGGCATGTATACACATGTATGTGGAGATATACATGTTTTTCAAAGGGACATATGACATTTGATTTGTTTTGTTAATTTATTACTTTATATTCTTATTTAAATATTTCCTGAGGTAATATTTATTATAAAATCCCTTTCTATACCACCTATTATATTATATTATATTATTATTTTATTATTAAAATATTATTCTAAATTTTAGAATTCAAATTTTGATTTTAAATTTCAAATTCAAGTTTTCAAACAAAGAAAAAACAAGCAAGCATTCATTCAAATAATTCATCCAAATTTATTAAATAAGCATACTTGTTTTTAGTTCTGATCTTTGATAAATTCTGATTCCTAAACTACTGTAAAGCACATATTTGAATTTCCAGTTTCTGCCTCTTCATCACTTGAGCATGAATCTGAATCATCTAGAGTTTCTACATAGGCTCGTTTTCTTTTCCAGTGATGAGTTGTCATTTGTTGGTTGAACTTGCTTTTCTGGATATGGAAAAAAATCTTTTCATATAGCTTAGTTCGTTGCAGTTATAACATCTGTCGTGATTCGACATTTCAATATTCTTTCCCAAACTTCTTTGATTACTCCTCTTGAAATTGTTTCTTTTCCTATATCTCAAAGGTCTTCTAAAAATCCTTGTCATTAAGGCAATTTCCTCACCATCATCATCATCATCACTATTTGAATTAGAATCCTTAGTTGTTGCATTAAAGGATGTCGACTTTTTTGTGATGACTTATTTTCCATCCTACCTTGTAACTGAACTTCGAACGACATTAAATTTCCAGCTAATTCTTCAGTTTTCATATCACCGATATCGTTGGCTTCTTGATTGCTAGAGTCTTCTGATCCTAATCTGGAGTTAATGAATTAACAATTTTTTTGACTTACAACCACTTGCATCCATCAAACATAACATGTCTTAAACACATGTTTACATCCATTCGTTTTTGATCTAAAGGTTGAAGATTCGATCGATAGGATATACTTAAATGACAGAAGCAAGTAAAAACAAAATCTTGGAAAAATAAGTTAAGAACATACACTTAAAAAGAAAAGGGTATGAAGCGCGAATCTCACCCTCGGTCTCCTAAGTTACATCCTCGTTGTCTTCTCCCCATTGTATTTTTATCAACTTGACCTCTCTATTGCGTAGTTTCTTAACCTATGATCCAAGTACATGGGAAGGAACTTGTCTAACAGTCGCCTCCCTTTCTACCACTACTTACATAAGCATGCTCGGCTCAACTACTTCTGCTACATCGTGTAGACATTTCTGCAGAAGAGAAACGTGTAAAACATCATGAACACCCACCAATCTCTCTGTTAGCCTCACACTATAGGACATTTGACCTATCCTTTCCACTATGGGAAATGGCCCTACAAACCTTAGCACCAATTTCCCTACAAATCCAAAGCGAACTACATTCCTCAGAGGTGATACTTTGATGAAAACCATGTCTCTCACCTTAAACTCAATATCAGTCCTTCTCTTATCTGCGTAGGACTTCTGTCTGTCCTAAGTTTTCTTCATGTGTTTACGGATAAGATCATTTTTTTATTAAGTTTCTCTAATCATCTCAGGTCCAAGTAAATGCCTATCCGTAGACTCCCACCAACAAGTCGGTGATATGAAAAGTCGTCCGTACAGTGCCTCGAAGGGTGCCATGCCTATACTGTAACACCCTGTAATCTTCAAGAACACTATAATGATAAACAAATGAATACAAAATTAAATATTGGGAATTAAGTAAAACGGAATACACCATTGTCTCGGAATTCTTCTTAAGATACACTCTGAGTTTGAGTAAAACGAACATCGTATGAAGAAGATATTAAGGTTTGAATTTTGCACACATATAGGCATAATACATATATATAAAACAAATCCAGAATTCGAAATCACAGAGCTGGAAAAGTCGGGGAAATCGACCCGTTAGGGGTAGACCCCATCCCCTATGGGTGTCAACCCATGGGTCGACCCCTACACAGGGTTGTCGACCCGGGGGTCGACCCTAGCCAGATCTGGGTAGATCCTTTTCTGTGTACCTGGACTCATTTCTTGACCAGGTTCGTTGACTTTAGGCTATAAATAGGACCTCATTTCTATTGTTTTATTCACCTAAAAACAATGGAGACAATGAGATGTTACCCCAACTTAGATTAAAATAGCTTATTCTTCTGCAATAACAATTTATACGTATTTAAGAATCTCTGCTACAATACCAACAGTCAATTCTCGGTTCTTTAGATCCACTCATAGTGAGTTCATGTTATTTTTAGATATAAACAATTAATAGTAATCTTAACATGTTTATAAGTCGGATTTGAACCTCTGCTTGTTAGTAATCTGAATCATAACTAAACAAATCTGCCATTACTGTACACCTGATCCTCTGTTTAGTTCTTGCATGCCTATCTTTATTATTCTCATTCTGTTAGTATGCCTAATCAAGTCACTATATGCTTATTCTGTTAGTATGCTTACTTTTATCATCATATTCCTGTCTTGGTATTATGCCTATTCTTGTTCTCTTCTCTCGCTCTTTACCTTTTTATTTTTATAGTCAGGTTACCTTCGAGCCTGGACCTATCGCTGAAATATGCGAGTGCACGAAATTGGGAACAGTGGGGAATGTTAATTTGGGGAATAACTTATATTAAAACATGATTGGGATTGGGGCATAATTTATACCTTGATTTAAAACTTTAATTTGGGGAATAACTTGTATTGTGAGTCAAACTGGGATTTGGGGCATAATCTTGGATAAACATGAAAATTGGTTAATAATGAACATGCTTATATTTACAGTAATTAGAAATTGTAACTACACTTAGACACGAGGTTAGATTACACTTGTGGTAGAAGTCTACCCGGAACTGCCTGGCAAATCCAGCGTCCATAAGTGGTTAATCTAATGTGAGGGGTCGAGTGCATAAATGTACATGTAACGGTACTAAGACAAGAGGTTAAGTTCGACTTGTGGTAGAAGTCTACCCAGGACCGCCTGACATATCCAACATCCACAAGTAATAGACTTAATGTGAGAGGTCTAGTCCCTTAATAAGCCTTAAGTAGATAACTCGTTAACTAGTAATACTTAACCTATTTAAATCTATAAGGGGTTACATGAACTTGTTAAATTTATTAGGAGTTAAGTAAACTTGCTTGAATCAGTGGGGGTTAAGTTAATCTTGTTAAATCTGTGGGGGCGGATTTTTTTTATATATATATATATATGTATGTATGTATGTATGTATGTATATACCCGACAAACTTAACTTGTTTTACATGTGGGGGTTATGCAACCTTGTTAAACTGTTAGGCATAACTTGTTGAAATCCTAGTAGTGGGGATGCAAGCCTAGGAGGTAAGCTTGTATCATCTGTTTTGCAGGACCCATTTCATTCAGTAACCCATCCTGATATCAAACTAGTACTCCGAACTAGGTCGCGGTCGGGGCATGCTTACTGAGCTGATTATAAGAGGTCACTTGTGTGAGGGTGTTGATGGTGCATTCCAATGGGGTCATGTGCGTGCATGATTCTGTTTTTCTTTGGGAAATTAAGATGATGTGACATCAGTAGATATGGTTGTGCATCTTGAAAATAACAGGGTTTCCACTTTAGGGAGTGATACATCCTATTGTGGGGCCAGCATAGGGTATCTACATGATAGGGAGCTGATCGATTGGGGGGTAGTAATTAGGGTACATCTAGTCTTGCTAATTGGGAGCATGTTGTTATTGTCGGGAATAACACTTGTCATTCCTTTTGGGCTACCTGTTATTCGTATTGGGGGTAAAACCTGTCACTAGAAGTACACCAAAGTCTACCATCTTGTTCTAGTTGGATCATCCTTTTCTTGTTATGCTAGTATTAGTGTAGAGAAAAGTAATTGAGAAGTGCAATATATTCCGTCATGTTTATTCTATTTATCCTGCTCTGTCACTACAAGAAATTAGACATTTACCTACCAATATTTTTCCTACCAATACATATGGGTAGGTAAAGAGAACCTTTATCTACCAATATTTAATGGTATAATTTATTAGTAGGTAAATATTGTCAATGTTGTAAAATTGTTGAAGGATGATTATCTACCAATAATTATAGGTAGATAATATGTATTATCTACACATACAAAAAATGGGAAGTTTTTTTGCGATTAGCCCCTACATTTTTCTGATATCATTTTAAACTTCCATTAAAAATAATGCTGAGTGGTGCCAAAAAAGTATATTCTTGCGATTTTTATTTGAACTGAAGAATTCATTTACATATCCTAGCAATGTTTTTTGTAAAATCATTTCTTTATTAATTATTAATAATTATTTTGAAATATGAAATAATTAATGGTTAATCAATTGATAAACAATAACTAAATTGTAAATAATTAATATTAAATAATCATTCGTTAATGACTTATCATACGTTATTATATTTTTCCAAATAATTAACTACAAAAGTTTTAACTTTTAAATTATTCTAAAATATTTCACAGTTTCACACTAATATGTCATCATATGAAATTATTAAAACATAATTTCTCTAGTTTATTGTAGAGATGTAATCCATACCATTCTCTCTGACTATAAATTTAATAGCTTATTTTAAATCAAATCTAACGACATAAATCTCAATCCACGTGATCTCTTTTGTGGCCTCAATCCATGTAGTCTCTTTTGATTGGCCACCTGCAGAATAGGATATTAAAAACAAAGATGGCAGAAAATTGCATTAATAATCAAAAATCAAATTTGGATATGTCATGCCCTTTTCAGGATCCACGTAGCCTCAACTATACACTAATATTTGTCTTTGAATACATCTTTCCCATTTCAAAATGCTAAATACTCTTAAAACGTTAATCCCTCATCATTTAAAAAATTAATCTGAAACCTTTATCTCAAAAACTTGGAAATGGCAACTAGGTATAATCCAGCCGCCTTTCTTTTCTCCTACCACTCCTCATCCCTCCTGTCTCACTTCTCATCTGCATTTTCCTCCATTTTAGACATCGCTTCCACCATGCATGAGCTTTGCTTTTTTGCAATCCGCACAAACCCAAACTCCTCAGATCTATTTTTCGAATCCTTCTATCTCCCAAGTTCTCTAGTTTGACGAACCGCAATCAAAACTTCCTCCGTCTGAAGATCGCAACTCTATCGCTTTAACCAGAAACCGTTTTCCATTCCTACTATCATAGATATGTAACTCTCCACTGTAATCCTAACTATATCCCTTTGAGCGTCAAAGCATTATCGTTCTAAATTCTAATACTGTCAGATCTAAGGCCAAGTTACTCGAAGAATGAAGAAATTCAAGGAAAGTGAATATCAAGTGGGTTTTTTTTTCCAAATTTTCCATTATTGTTTTTTGTGTAAATGGCGAAATCAGTACTCAATTTTATTCGAATTGTGAATTTTATTTTCCTACTAAAAATACTAAACTAAATTATTTTTCGATGTGAACGACAACATAATGGATTCCCTGGTGAAAGTATGTTTATATCTTCTCAGATTTCTAGCCCGTCTGTAGATCGAGATCTGTTTCATTTGGATTTAGAAGATCAAGACATAGGAGTGAGTGATTTGGCAAAATCTATCCCACCACTACCATATTTGTAACACCCCGTAATTCTGTAACATTAAGTTTCACAAATTAAAGTATAAATAATTTTTAGAAGAAGAATTAAGGGAAATAGTTTATGCCATTGCGTTTGTCTCGAAATTCGGCTTGAGATAGAGTCTGAGTTTGCCTAAATCGGAGTCCGTATGAAGAAGTTATGGCCTGAAGAAGTTTCAAGAATTTAAATAAATAAAAACAGATTCAAAATTTGAATTCAAAACACACACCCGGGCTGGGCGGGAAATTTCCCATGCAGGACCCAGGTCGACCAGGGGGTCGACCTGTGTACATAGGTCGACCAGGGGGTCGACCTCCCCCCTATAGGTCGACCAGGGGGTCGACCTGCCCTGTTTTTCCAGATCTGGACTGCAACGATTTTGACCTATTCTGGACGGACTGGATGGCTTCTAGGGCGATCTAATGGCTCTAAAACAATCTCTACACCTATAAAAGAATGCCTAGACCTAAGGTTTCTCCACACAAATTCTTTGAGGCATCTACATGCTATTTCTCTCTATTCTAGCCTCCACCATTAAAATAAATCTTATTCTCCACTAAAACAAGTTATAGTTCTTCTTCAAATTGGAGATTAAAATCAAGTTAAAGCTTCAAGAAGGGAATCAAAGGCTAATTTAATGGCTTCAAGCAACGTCACGCAGATCATAGCAAATCACCACAACGCTATCTTATTATCCTTTTCTAAACCGATCACTATAAGTTCGGTTATTCTTTAGATTTGAACGTGTAATTGGACTCGTGAATCTAATAAATTAAAATATAGAACTGTGCCTATTTGCAAGTTAATTATCTTTGATTCATGCTTATGTAAAATCTAACGTTATCTATGCCTTTGGATCTGATTCTCGATTGTGGCCTAGAACTTATTGTGGCTAATTGCCAATGACTATGATTATGGGACTATTGCCTAAGACTATGACAATGAAACTGTTGCCCATGAAACTATCACCTATGACTATGATTCATGACAAAGAGACTATTACATATGACTATGAATATAAGATTGTTGCCTATGACTATGACTATGATTCATAATTTTGAGACTATTGCATATGATTCATGACTATGAGACTATTACCATGATTCGTGACTATGAGACTATTGCCTATGACATTGATTAAGAAACTATTGTGATTAGTCACCCATGACTATTGTGGTGAATTACCTATAACTATTGTAGTCAATGACTTATGCCTATTCCCATTAACCTATTAGGTTGTACTTCGAACTGGCATTATGTTGAACCAAATCACCTATGCCTATTCCCTTAATTATGTTGGATCTCGTTTTTTGTGGTGTAACTTGTCTAGTTTATTCCTATTCACTGTTATGTACATCAAACTCATTGGAACCATTATTTTTGTATTTGGTTCACTCTTGCATGGCTATTCTTTTATGTCAATTCTCGTGCTTATCCCCTATTCCTTGCTTTGATACTATTAGTATCATTTCATTAGTACTTAGAAACTTGTGAAATCATGTTATACGTCGATTATGGCGCGGGAATTTGGGCGTAGCTTAATTAAGTTAATTTGGCATAAAAAATATATTGGCATAATCTAAATTTGCTATAATAGTGAATGATTTACATGCATATTAGACTTGGGCATAAATTGATAAATTTAATTGGCCGCAAAGTGTGTAATTGGCGTGTAAACCAAGTTCTGGACATAAACGGTAAACTAGAATATTAAATCTAGTTTTGACATGAACCGTAATTTGGAATATTAATCTAGATTGGGCATGAACTGTAAAAGGGGAATATTAAATCTAAAGTGGTATAAACTGCAAGTTGGGTTAATTGATTGGTAAATCAAGTTTTGGGATTAGAATATGAGTATGTTAATTTGCATGACAATTGAATATGATCTAGGCTAAATTGATTTACGGAAAATTTACATAAATAATAAATATGTAAATTTAGTAAAAGACGAATATGCCTAACCCGAGGTTAGACTGAGTTATGGTGTAAATCTGCCCAAAACCGACCGGCACATCCAGTGACCACAACAATACCTGTCTAATGTAGGTGGTTAGTGCATCAAGCCCAGAAAGACCCGAGGTTAGACTGAGTTGTGGTGTAAATCTGCCTGGAACCGACCGGCACATCCAGTAACCACAACAATATCTGTCTAATGTGAGTGGTTGGTGCTTTAATTAATTAAGGCTCATGAATAAATCAAGCTAGAAATGGTGAGGTTAAGTAACTAGGGAAACACTTAACCGTAATAACATGTTATCAAAGACAAGAAGGGTGGGGTTAAGTAATCGAGAAAACACTTAGCCAATTCAACATGTTAACTAGACAAGATTGATAGAGGTCAAGTTAATTTGGAAACTTAACCAACTTAACATGTTAACAAGGCAAGATTTGTGGGGGGTTAAGTAACTAAGGGAACACTTAACCATAATAACATGTTAACTAGACAAGTGGGTAAGGCTAAGTAAGCGTTTAACATGCTAACTAGACTAGATGGTGAGGTTAAGTAAATTTAGAGCACTTAACCATCATAACATGTTAACTAGGCAAGTGGGTGAGGTTAAGTAAAATTAGAACACTTAACTGTCATAACATGTTAATTAGACAAGTGGGTGAGGTTAAGTTAATAGGACACACTTAACCAATATATATATATATATATATATATAACATGATATGTGATAGGGGTTATGTAACACAAGGGGAACACTTAACCAATATATATATATGTGTGTGTGTGTGTGTGTGTGTGTATATATATATATATAACATGATGAGTGGGCAGTTTAAGTTAACTTGAATGAATGGATAACACTTAACTAAGAATATATGTCAACTTGAATCAGTGGGAAAGTTAAGTACATATCGTGTTAGTGGAAAATATTAGTAATATAGGCCCACAAACTTGACCATTAAATAAACATGCTTGAACCAGTGGAAGGGTTAAGTATGTATCGGGTTCGGTGGGTAATATTAGTACATATAGGCCCACAAACTAAACCATTAAATAGACATGCTTGAATCGGTGGGAGGGTTAAGTACATCAGGTGTAGGTGGGTAATATTGTATATATATAGGCCCACAAACTTAACCAGTAGGAAACCCTAGTAACGGGGAACCATTTCAGCAGTAACCCACACAGATGTATCACGTACCCTGAGCTAGGCAGGGTGGGGCACGATTACTGGGCTGATTACAAGCGGTCAAAATAGAGGCAGGGGGTACGTTAGGGTAGGTTCCGACGATTTACGGGTGTGCACCTACTCCGGAGTGGAGAAAGCAAGCATTGGGTAGCAGTTGTTATACACTGTGCATCTTGAATCGTGTCGGGTTGCTATCATAAGGCTTGATACACCTTATGGTGGGGCCAACACAGAGTATTTACATGCAAGAGAGGGCCGACTGACACAGACACTTGGAAAATTAATACAAAGTAGGTAGCATAATCCCTAGTTGGACCTAGGTCGCGAAAACCCTGAATCCAAGAATCGTTCAATAGGTAGCATAAACCCCATTGGCCCTGGGTAGCATAAACCCTGGTTGAATCTTGGAAGCGCTCGATAGTAAACCCTAGATTAGATCTAGGTAATAAATGGAATCCCCATAATAGATGTACACCTGAACGCAACGGCAAATACGGGGATTGGGATCACGTTATCATAGATTACTAGTTTGGACACTAGTAGGTAGTGCAGAGATATAGAAATCAGTATAACAGGGAAGTTGCGAAGCAGAGAAGGAGTAGAAGTGCATTCAGTTTATCAGTACATTCAGTTTATCTTGCCATATCCCATGCTTACCCCCATGTTATCTTGTTACTATGGTTTAGTCTTATATTTAGTATATCCATGTCATGACCCTTTTCCTCGTTTAAATACTAAGAACCACTGGACTTACTAGACTTTATGTCTCACCTAGTTTGCTTTCGTCTCTTTTCTTCCCCCCCCCCCAAGGTAGTCAGGGAGGGAAAAGCTCAGCTCATTTTGGGGCCGTTACTCTTTCCGAGCTTGGAGATTCTTTGGCGCATTGCTTTGAACTCCATTTTCTACTATTATGGTTGGCTCATGCTTTATTGGGGAATATCATTTTCAGTTTGTGCTTCTTATATATTAAACAAGACAGATGCTTTCTTGTAATAAGTATTGGTGTTATAAAACAATCTTTGTATAAGCTGTTTTAATCAATAAAGGTTATTTATTTTTCGCTGCTTTATTTGTCTATCTTGTAATTTTTCTGCATCTTGTACTAAAAAAATGCTCCACCGAAGTTAAGGCATTCCCTTTGTGAGTGACCTTAACGGAGGTGGGGTGTTTCAATATTATGCTGATGAACTAGACTCTCTCAACCGAGCTTCTAAATAGGTAGATCTGCCATGCCTGATTTCATTTTACATGGGGGTAATATTTCTATACTTGTTTCTCACCTTAAACATTTGGGAAGATTTTTGGTTTAATCGTCATAGAGCTTCAATAATTCACGTTATGGGATTGTATATGATTTTAAAGGCGTTCTATAAAAACTGGGAAATTGGGATTTCCTGGTTAAATAGACCCATGTGTTTCAAGTATTTAACTTTGAGGCGTGAAGATTTCAATTGCAATTTTGATATTTGTTTTATTTACATGTTGTTCAGTTTTTTTAAACAATTTACAATTGTATTTGCCAATTTCAATGAATCATTTTCATGCCTCAAAAGTTCAAAATGGTTGATTTTGTTGGTATATCAATTCTTTCAACTTATCAACCGTTGATTTTGTTTAACTTACTACATTTTGATCATTTTCAATGATTTTGTTTAACTTATTTGTTGGTATTCTGGAAGTGATTTTGTTTAAGTCAATATATATACCAACAATACTTTTGGATTTTCAAGTATATTTGCCGATTTGTTAAACAATTTACAGCTTTAGTTTGGATGTAATATGGAACCACATCTTTAAGTTGATCAAAAGATTTCTTAAATTAATACACTACATATTTGAAAATTATACTGCAGCTGCTATCAGAAATATGTTTTTACATATGATAGACTGTAATCATATATGGGGTATTATGCAAAATTATGTTTGGAAATATAAAGAGCCATCATCTGCATGTGGATTTGCTGAAATAAAATAGATGTTGATGAGAAGATGCTTTCGTAGATAACGAAATGTAGTTACAAATGAGATTCATATTCTGAGATTTACTTGTGTAAGAGTTCAAGATTTCGATAGATGTTGCATATGGCTGAAATGGGGATGATGGAGTTAGTGATCAGTACATATGACACAATTTAAGGCTATGAAAATGAGACCCTGTATAAGGTTTCATGCAGTTACTGGACATGAAGGATAATGGAACATATAATCATAGCATGGTGACTTATGCCGAAGAAGCGGAGATGCTGGCTCTTGTAAGTGAAGTGTAGCGGGTGCGCACTTGCTGACTATTGAAATAGGACCACGTCATGGGTCTTTTTTTAGTTTATTTCAAATATATTCCTATATGTATTTCAGTTATTCTGAGTTTTGGTTTTTGATATGTTTGTTTTAAGGATTATGTACTGTTACTCCATAAGTCAATAAAAGCGTAACAATTTTCAATATACACACATACACACTCTCGTTTGACCCTATCTAGAAAAATGATGAGAAACAAACAACTTACTAAGGCAAATAAAAATTATATCAAATTAATATTTGTGAATTATTAATTTTCTTTTCCAATTTACTGTGTTATTTTATTATGACCGATACGACAGACGACTGGACAAATTCTGGAGCAAGAAGGCGATGCTAAAACTAGAGTGAGAGTATGAGTGATTTTGTACATGTATATGAGTGAATGAGTATGTAGTGAGGAGCCAATGTATACGAGTGAAATGTAGAGAGAAATTGTATGCGTAATTGATTGTGTAATAGTAAGGAAATAGTATTTTTACTATTCGAAAGTGTAATAAATATTTATTTGAATAAATATTAGTTATTTGTTTAAAAATAATTTCTGTGAAAATATTCAATTCTAATAAATATTTATTTCTAGTAAATAATGTCATGTGGCCTAAAAAATGATGTCATATGCACTAATCAAATGATGACACATGGACAAATTATTGTGTGACATATGAACCAACCATTAAATGCCAAGTGTCAGCATTAATATATGCAATGTTTAAACTACTATGACAACCATATCAACATCCATGTAGGATGACACATCATCAGCCATGTCAGCAGCCATGCAGGATGACACACCATCAAGCACATCAGCTGATTACTCATCATTTGAGTCATAACGTAGTGGGGTCCATTGATTCTTTTACCTATCAATTTCAATAAGAGTAGGTAAAGCTCTTTCTCTACTAACCTTTACCTACCAATTTCTATCAATTTGATATTGGTAGCTAAAATATATTAACTACTATTATGTTAGTTTTACCTATGCTTACAATTGGTTGATAAAGACCCCATTTTCTTATAGTGAGTCTGTTATACCTGTCTTATGATACTGTTATCTCTCTCATCCAGTTTATATGCCTGTCATGATGCATTTACTTATTTAAATGCTAAAAGTAACTGGACTCGCCAGACTTTATGTCTGACTCATTTTTTTCCTCTTCTCCCTCTTCCGTTCCCCCTAGGTTCTCTGGGTGGGAATACTTAGACTTGATTTGGATTCTCTCTTTCATTTTGCTTGAAGCTGCTTTGATGTACCGCTTTAATTTCATGTCTTCTCTGATATGGCTATATTAATAGGGAACTATGCTTCTTTTATTACTGTACTCTGATGATTTTAGTTCAAGACAGAAGTTTTAAGTTGAAGTAACAAGATTTTTGTATTTCAGACTTATGATTTAACTATGTTTGGACCACGATGTTTTTTGTTTAATAAGTTTTGAATTCTGCTGTTATTTTATATTTGTCTCGTAATGTTTCTGTTTACCTATAACGCTCCACGAAACTTAATGCATTCAGATAAAGAGTGACATTAACGGACGTGGGGTGTCACAATTGGTATCAGAGCTGAAGGTTACCAGATCGGATAAAAGATTTTGAAAATTATTTCCAAAAACGTTTTAAAAGAAAGCATTTTCAGAAGAAATCTTTGTTTTGAAAAACATATTCCTAAAGCCATACGGAATATCTTTTGATTCTCTATTTGAATCCCTTTTTCTTTTCTTTTTCAGCATGTCTAGGGAACCGATTCTTCCCAAAGCCATTACGATACCGGCTTGGTTCCGTTGGTATCTTGAGGCTACAACGTCTGCTAGAGGCCAAGCAGACACCCCTCCCCCAGCTGCAGCCGCTATTCCTCCTCCTTCCCCTCCGCGAGCAGATAATTTCTCCAAGATATGTAAGGACTTCTGTGCTATGGAAGGGAAGCCCTTCCGAGGAATTGAGATTTTTGTAGAAACAAGGAATTGGCTCAAAGAGACGGAGGATTTATTTGGCAT
Source organism: Allium sativum (assembly GCA_030737875.1). Taxonomy (NCBI): domain Eukaryota; kingdom Viridiplantae; phylum Streptophyta; class Magnoliopsida; order Asparagales; family Amaryllidaceae; genus Allium; species Allium sativum. Next base: position 158,413,020 of record CM060927.1, read on the forward strand.
TTTTGAGGTTAACGACCATAGAAAGATCCAGTTGGTCGTTTGGCAGCTGAAAGATGAGGCTTCATTCTAGTGGGAAGTGACACATGCAGAGTGTCCAGTTGAGACTTTGGATTATTTCCAACAGAGAATCGAAATGAAGTTTCTTTCTCAAGCCGAGCAAAGTATGAAAACAGAAATGTTTTTGGCACTTAAGCAAGGGTCCATGTCTGTCAAAGAGTATGTTAATAAATTCAATCAACTGGTGATGTTTGGAGCTGGTGAATACCCTGCACAATAAAGCTTTGAGGTTTGCTAGAGGATTGAATAAACCCTTCATGGGTTGGCTATGTCTCATATTCCGATGGGAGAAACTTTTAAGAAACTCGTTGATATGGCACTGATGCACGAAGAATATAAAGGTAGAAAGAAAGAGTCTTAGACTGATGAAACACAAAACAAGAAAGTGTGGCCTAAGAAAGAACTACCCTACCCATGACTAAGAGTTAGCTGCCATAGTATTCACGCTTAAGACTTGGCGCCATTATCTAATTGGAGAGAAGTTCGAGTTGTACACCGATCATAAATCTCTCAAGTACTTGTTCTCGCAGAAGGATCTCAATTTGAGGCAACAAAGATGGATGGAGTTCCTAGCATCCTATGACTATGAGATAGCTTATATCCCTGGCAAGGGTAATGTGGCGGCGGACGCATTGAGTAGGCAGAGGATGACCTTGATTCCTCTATTTGTAGAGAGGCAAAGCTTGGAGTTTATATTGACTTTTGATATTAGACCCTCCACCGAGTTCACACCTGGTTTATTGGCATCATTAGAGGTTCGACCTACTCTGTTGGGTTAGATAGGAACTTCATAGCGAGAGGACCCACAAATAGCAGATATCTTGGATAGGCTCAGTAGAGGGAAGACTTCCAGTCACCTCAGTAGATATTCCACGGATGATAAGGGATGATTGCGACGAGATGGAAGGCTTGTGTTCCATCTGTTGGGAGTTTGTTGAAGACAGTCCTTGAGAAAGGCCATCATTCCAGGATGACTATCCATCCAGGTGGTGATAGGATGTATAGAGATATGAAGAGGGTTTTCTTTTGGGTCGGGATGAAGAAAGATGTAGCGGAGTTTGTTTATCGATGTTTGATCTGCCAACAAGTCAAGGCTGAGCGAAGGAAGCCCAGAGGTTTACTTCATCCTTTGGAAGTCACACAGTGGAAGTGGGAGAGCGCCTCTATGGATTTCATTGATGGTTTTCCTAGATTGAGGAAAGGCAACACCAGTATTTGGTTATAGTTGACAAGCTTATTAAGAGCCTCATTTCATTCATGTTAAGAGTAAGAGGATGGCAGCATGGTTGGCAGCAATTTATCTTCGTGAGATAGTTCGTCTACATGGAGTACCTTCTAGTATTGTGAGTGATCGTGACCCCATTTCACCACTGAGTTTTGGATGAGCTTACAAGAGGAATTAGGTACACAATTATGTTTGAGCACCGCTTATTACCCTCATACCGATGGAAAGACGGAGAGGCTGAATAGAGTTCTTGAGGATCTTTTAAGACTGTGTATCTTAGACTTCGGGGAGACTTTGGAAGAGCATCTTACTTTGGTAGAGTTCGCCTACGACAACAGTTATCAGGCTAGTATTGGCATGGAACTCTTCGAGGCATTGTACGGACGACACTGTAGATCACCGACTTGTTGGTGGGAGTACACAGAAAGGCTTCTACTTGGACCCGAGATGATTAGAGAAACTTCAGAAAAGATTTATCTTATTCAAAGGCGCATGAAGATAGCTCTCAAGACAGGTAGAAGTTTTACGCAGATAAGAGAAGGACCGATATTGAGTTTGAAGTAGGAGACATGGTTTTCAATAAGGTGTCACCTTTGAGGAATGTGGTTCGTTTTGGATCTATAGGGAATTTAGCACCAAGATTTGTAGGGCCATTTCCCATAATAGAAAGGATTGGTCAAATGGCCTATAGAGTAAAGCTACTAGAGAGACTGTCCAGTGTTCATGATGTTTTTCACGTTTCTCATTTACGGAAGTGCTTGCATGATACCGCACAAGTAGTTGAGCTGAGTGTGCTTGAGAAAGTAGAGGTGGAACGGGAGGCGACAATTAGATGAGTCCGTACCCGTATTCTTGGATCAGAGGTTAAGAAGCTACACGACCGAGAGGTCAAGTTGATGAAATTTCAATGGGGAGAAGACCCCGAGAATGCAACTTGGGAGACTAAAGACAAGATTCGCTCTTCGTACCCTTTTTTTTCAAGGGTATGTTCTTAACTTCATTTTCCAAAACTTTTATTCATAATTGTTTCTATCGTTTAAGTATATTCTATTGATCGAATCTTCGACCTTTAGGTAGGGAACTCATGGATGTAAACATGTGTTTGAAGCATGTTATGTTTGATGGATGCAAGTGTTTGCTAGTGGTTGCTTATGGATGCATGTACACACATTAGGCACTAGATCGGCTCAATAACTCTCATACTGCATATGAATGCATGTGCATATTTTTCTTATTTTAATGGATGAAAGTGGGTGTATCATCATGTGAATGTTTTATTTGGATGAATGATTGTGCACACATATAGTTATTACATGTTATAGTAGGATTATTTGCAAACATGTTGGATTCATGGGTGTCGAACCATGGGTCAACCCTACACAGGGGTGTCGACCACTATGTCGACCTGGGGTTCGACCCCAGCAAGATCTGGGCAGATCCTTTTTTGTGTACGTGGACTCATTTCTTGACCAGGTTCATTGATTTTAAGCAATAAATAGGACCTTATTTCTATTGTTTTATTCACCTAAGTACAATGGAGACAACGAGATGTTGCCCCAACTCAGATTAAAATAGCTTATTCTTCTGCAACAACAATTTATACGTATTCAAGAATCTCTACTATAATACCAATAGTCAATTCTCTATTCTTTATATCCAGTCATAGTGAGTTCATGTTATTTTTAGATATAAACAATTAATAGTATTCTTGACATGTTTATAAGTCAGATCTAAACATCTGTTTGTTAGTAATCTGAATCATAACTAAACAAATCTGCCATTACTGTACACCTGATCCTCTGTTTAGTTCTTGCATGCCTATCTTTATTATGCTCATTTTGTTAGTATGCCTAATCATGTCCATATGCTTATCCTGATAGTATGCTTACTTCTATCATCATATGCTTGTCTTGCTATTATGCCTATTCTTATTCTCTTCTCTCGCTCTTTACCTTTTTATTTTTATAGTCAGGCTACCTTCGAGCCTAGACCTATATCTGAAATATGCGAGCGCACGAAATTGGGAATAATTGGGAATGTTAATTTGGGGAATAACTTACATTAAAACATGATTGGGATTTGGGCATAATTTATACCTTGATCTAAAACTTTAATTTGGGGAATAACTTGTATTGTGAATCAAACTGGGATTTGAGTCATAATCTTGGATAAACATGAAAATTGGTTAATAACGAACATGCCTATATTTACAGTAATTAGAAACTGTAACCGCACTTAGACACGAGGTTAGATTACACTTATGGTAGAAGTCTGCCCGGAACCTCTCGGCAAATCCAGCGTCCACAAGTGGTTAATCTAATTTGAGGGGTCGAGTGCATAAATTTAAACGTAACGGTACTATGACACGAGGTTAAGTCGGACTTATGGTAGATGTCTGCCTGGAACCGCCCGGCATATCCACCATCCACAAGTAGTAGATTTAATGTGAGAAGTGTAGTCCATTAATAAGCCATAAGTGGATAACTCGTTAACCTGTAATACTTAACCTGTTTAAATTGTCGTGGAGTTACATGAACTTGTTAGATTGATTATGGGTTAAGTAAACTTGCTTGAATCAGTGGAGGTTAAGTTAATCTTGTTAAAACTATGGAGGTGGGTTATATATATATATATATGTATGTATGTATGTATGTATGTATGTATGTATATATACACACATGAGACAAACTTAACCTGTTTTACATGTGGGGTTTATTCAACCTTGTTAAACTGTTAGGCATAACCTCTTAGAATCCTTGTATTGGGGATGCAAGCCTAGGAGGGAAGCTTTTATCATCTGTTGTGTGGGACCCATTTCAGTCAGTAACCCATCTTGGTATCAAATAAGTGCTCCGAACTAGGTCGGCGTTGGGGCACGCTTACTGGGCTGATTATAAGAGGTCACTTGTGTGAAGGTGTTGACGGAGCACTCTGACGGGGTCACATGTGTGAATGGGTCTAATTTTCTTGGGGAAATTAGGACGCTATGACATCAGTAGATATGGTTGTGAATCTTGAAAATAACGGGGTTGCCACTTGAGGGATTGATACATCCTACTATAGAGCCAGCACAGGGTATTTGAGGGGTAGAGAGCCGATCGATTGGGGGTAGTAATTAGGGTACATCTAGTCTTGCTTGTTGGGAGCTTGTTATTATTGTTGAGGGTAACACCTGTCATTCCTGTTAGACTACCAGTTATTCTTGTTGGGTTAAAACCTGTCACTAGAAGTACACCTAAGTCTACTATCTTGTTCTAGCTGGGATCATCTCGTTCTTGTCATGCTAGAATAAGTGCAGAGAAAAGTACTTGAGAAGCGCAATATGTTTCGTCATGTTTATTCTGTTTATGCTGCTCAGTCTATTATACATGTCTTATGATACTATTAACTCTCTCAACTAGCTTATATGCCTGTCATGATGCTTTCACTTATTTATATGCTAAAAGTGACTGGACTCACCAAACTTTATGTCTAACCCATTTTGTTTCCTCTTCCGTTTCCAGTTTAAACCAAAAATGGTCCAAATAACAAAGGTACATAAATCGTACTTCACCAAATGGTTAGATTAGAAAATGGAGCCACGTAATTCAAAATAAAGAGCAAAAAAATAATGAACAGGGAGTTTTTAAAGTGGCTCCGTCGATCTAGACCTACGTCCGCTATTGGATCATTGTCATTATCATGGAGAGATTTACAAAATTCATCGTCTCATACATCTCACTTATATCACTTGTTCCCTCTCTTTACAATGATTTTCCACTTTTTACTCTCTTTCCGCTTTAGATCTCACTTGAATTTGGGGAGGAATGTATTAGATCTCATGATTAGATGATCTTCCTTGATTCCATCATGAAGTTAGTGTTAGATCTGAGGTTTAAAGAAGAGTAATAGCGGTTGAAGATCACTTGGATTGAACTTGAGTGAGAATTAATGATGTTTAGAGAAGATGAGATCCACTTTATGTTTGAGGAAGATAGAGTGAGCTTAGGAAGCCATTAATGGAGCTTGGGGAGCTTGAGAATGGCGGAAAACTGAAATGACAGCCCTTCGAGGTGGCTTAGATCGGTCCCTTGAATGGTGGTTAAACGGGTATTTATAGGAGAAGTTTGAACCAGGTGGAAATTCTGTAATTATGATGTACACGATAGGGGCCATTCGCTGGTGTATTTACAAAACTACCATTGGACAGTTGGAGCCAGCTATGCACAGCTGTATGACCGAGCCAAGAATCATGAACGAGTGACCCTGGACTTTATGAGCGAGCGACCATAATTAACAGCGAGCGATTGCCCCTTCTTGATACATACGCAACCAGCTATCATCCATGCATGAGCGAGCCTTATTTTAATGTATATCCTCAACGTCGGCCATGTGTTCTGATACTTCATATGCGACTTTGTACTGTGCAAAATGGGGATTAATAATTACAAAAGATGCCATTCACTTCTTTGACTTCTTTCATGTAAACCTGCTCGTTCAATATATTGCACGTTCGAGCTTGGATGCTTATCCCTAGAGTTCAAGCGTGGGGCACGACCTGGGGGGTCGAGCTCGGCTGCTCGACCCTAGTGCTTGATTGATCAGTCCAGGAGAGCTACCATGTCAGCATGTATTGGTTGTAGTCCACTTTTGGAATTATGAGGTGTTGCTCGACCGCCATGCTCGCTCGACCACTGAAGTGGTGAATGACCTGCATGTGAGCAACTAGAACTTGTGAATAAGCAAGAGCTGTGAGCGAACCTGGCTTATGAGCGACCACATCAACAAGTGGGTGAAGATTGCTTGACCCGTTGCTGAAGGAGCATTTGTACTTTGCTTGCAGGTACTTGCACTTGAGGCATTCCAGTCAATGTCTGAATGAACTGCTAGTAACGGGGTTAACATCCCCCACCCCAAGGTTCTCAGGGTGGGAATACTCAGGCTTAATTTGGATTCTCTCTTTCATTCTGCTTGGAGCTTCTTAGATGTACTGCTTTGATTTTCTGTCTTCTCTGGTATGGCTATATTTATGGGGGAACTATGCTTCTTTTATTACTGTACTCTGATGATTTTAGTACAAGACAGAAGTTTTAAGTTGATGTAATGGGTTTTCTGTATTTCAGACTTGTGATGTAACTATGTTTTGGACCACGATATTTTTTGTTTAATAAAGTTTTAAATTCCACTATTATTTTATATCTGTCTTATAATGTTTCTGTTTATGTTTACCTATAACGCTTCACGAAACTTAATGCATTCTGATAAAGAGTGAAATTAACAAACGTGGGGTGTCACAAATACTAGCCTGATAACTGTTGTTGTAGGCGAACTCAACCAACGGATGATGCTCCTCCCAAGTCCATCCGAAGTCTAGGATACATGGCCTCAAAAGATCCTCAAGAACTCTATTCACCCTCTCAGTCTGCCCATATGTCTGAGGGTGATATGCCGTGCTCAAACATAATTGTGTACCCAGTTCCTCTTGCTGAACTCACTAGTGAAGATGGGGTCACAGTCACTCACTATGCTAGTAGGTACTCCATGCAGACGGACTATCTCATGAAGATAAACTGATGCCAACCATGCTATCGTTCTCTTACTCTTAAAAGGAATGAAATGAGAACTCTTAGTGGATCCTCTTCAGAATGTGTTTTTCCCAAAGCCATTAGTAAATGCACGATCTCCTGGAACTTGCAGTACATATCAAAGATAGATTCATTCTGATTCAATTTAGATAATTCAAACTGATTGGTTAACATTGATGTTTTAGTTTGTTTAACTTTTCTTGTTACTTCATGAGCCACTTGCAAAGTTTCCATATATCATAATCAGATTTACAAATCGATACCCTATTAAATTCATTCCTGCCTAATGAACAAAATAAAATATTCATAGCCTTAGAGTTATTTTGTTCAGTGGTTTTCTGTTCATTAGTCCATTGTGCATAATTAGTAGTGGGTTCAATATACTCAGTCTATGTGATATTCCAAGTGTCTAATCCTACATATTGTAAATACGTCTTCATCCTATGAGCCCAATATAAGTAATTACTGCCAGTAAATAGTGGTAGTCTAACAGTTGACTGACCTTCTACAAAAGAATTATTATTATTATTATTATTAACAATTCCAGTGTTGGTTGCCATTCAAACTTTTCAAAATTCGGACAATGAATTCTTTTGTAAACCAATGCTCTGATACCAATTGTTAGGGATGCGAATAAGGAACTTAAGTCAATCTAAACACTAGAGAGGGAGGGGTGAATAGTGTTTTATAGAATTTATTAACTTCTTGAACAATTTATGGATTAAACAGATAATGTGTATGAATTACTAATATGGTATGATCACAATAACAATCACAAAAGCAAATATAAGTTAAAAATCAAGTGCAGAAAGGAAAGAACACATCGGATTTTTATATTGGTTCAGAGTTAGCCTGTGTTCAATCCCGCACAATGCTGGATTGTGCAGAGTTTATTCAATATCCAGTATCCAATATCCAATTGCAACCCCTTGATTTCCGTGTTATAAGGGTACACCCAATCAGTTTACTGGACATGATCACACCCAATTTATTTTCGGGACATGATCAGACCTAGTCAATTAAGGCTACAACCACACCCTTCCTAGTATTTGTTTTATAGAGGCTCCACTGCTTAGATCTTGCGATCTTTGTATTACAAATGGCCTATAACTCTTAAGTAGCACTTCAAATCAGAGAGTATTTGATAAAGAGTTGAAAGAGAATAAGAATGAAATAAATCTCTTTGAATTTCGGTGGTGTATAAGTGTAGAAATTAAGAACGAGAAGAGAATAATGGTGTAATAGAAAATGAAGAAGAAGATAATTAAAAGTAGTTATAAAATTCAATATTTTATACCTATACATACACTACTATAATTTTGCAATTTTCTGACAACCTTTTGGCATCGTTACAGCGTCATTAAATCTTTTAACGACGCCACAACGACTCTAAAATCCCATAAAAAAGAGGGTGTCACTAATTTCATGGCATCAGTAATGCGTAAAAAAAAGACGTCGTAAGGGCATCGCTAAATTTAATGAATCCTTTGCGACGCCGGTTTTTGATACAATAAAGGCATCACAACAGCGTCGTAAATTTTTAGCGACATGATGCTGACATCCAATACCTGATTCAGTAAAGGCATTGTAATGGCGTCACTAATTATTGGTGATGTCCTTGCGACCCCAAAATGAAAAATATAAATTAATTAGTTTAATAATTTGTTTGAAAATTTTTTGTAACCATCACATTTGTAGATCTATTAAGCCTTTGGCATCCACAATTTTAAAACAACTATGAGTAATCTAATAGGATATTTCCAGAAAATATTCATTGATAAAAATATTGATATTTGCCCCAAAAAAAACAAAGGAAACTGAAATCTAAACATGAAAGTATTACAATATATAAAATAATGGTATTTACAAAAAAAAAAGTACATGTACCTTAATGTGAACAGTGTCAGGTATGACCACAATATTATTTAATGAAGGTAAGTAAAACAATACAGAAAGAATCAAATCACATACATATTATTTACTAACGTGAAATGAGAAGTGGCTTACATACATCATTTATAAATCATAATCCATATAGCATATATCTACACAAAAGCAACACTATTTGTCCTCATCAGAGCTTGCTCCATGACGTATTTGAAAGCTCATTCTACCCTTTCTTGTTTTTCTTCCCTTTTGGCTTGCTACTTTGACAATAATTAGCTTGTATTTTTTGTTATTCCTGAAAGGTGAAAAAAATAACAAATATAAGACAAACAGTTGTCGTTTTATGTTGCTTCTTCCTCGGCTTCTTCTCTGTCTATCATTTTTTTTAATTGAGCAAGCTTGCTTCATTTTGTTGGATTGAAGAAGAGGAGAAAACAAGATTAAAATTTTAACACTCCTTAATTTCTTTCTTTCTTGCTTTCACTTTCTCTTTCCACCGCACAAAATGACCACCCATATTTATATAGTTGTCTACATGACCTTACAACTCAATAAACACCCCTTCATTAATAGACATAACACTTAACGAACAAACACACCATTTATTAACATGACTTTTGACTTATAAGACACAACCATTAACTTAAATAAACACAACAAATTATGAACCCACATTAATTGGGTTAACTTCCCAACATCCCCCATAAAACCCAATTCTTTAATTATTTTTAAACTTTTCTTCAAACTCCAAAGCTTCTGAGAACATCTGAGGCTTTGATTGATTTATATCTTACGCGTTTTGGTAAGAATAAAGATATTATCCGGACTTTCTTAATTGTGGTCCTCTTCTGTGCTTTTACCTCATTCACATTACCCTCTTTATGTTTCATGTACACCTTCGCGTTAGGCCCTGGATTTTCGGTATTTTCGTTCATAAAACTTTTATGTTCTTCAAAGCTTCCAGCAGGACTTTTAGGAGGAATATCACTATTGCCTCTTTTTGCGGCATTTCTAGCTCTTCTCTTTCTTAAAACTTGTTCTACCTCTAACTTCCCTTCTTGATATTTTCCATATTTCTCTGTTGCTATTCTCAAAGCTTCTCTCTTCTCATCCAACTCCTTATGAGCATCTTCCAACTTTTCTAAAGTTTACAGCTCGGATTCTTTTGCTACCTCCATTTGAGCAATGACAGCAGCTAGCAGTTCATTTGACAATTCCTTGGCTTCATGGACCTTATTCGCAAACCCAATATCTTGTTTTGGTTTCAATTTACATCATCTTTTACCTTGGTTAAACTCTGTGTCTTTTCAACTCTAGGCTCTCCGATCAACATTGGGTTGTTCTTTTGCACTATTTCTTCTTTGTTGTCCATTTCTTCAGTAGTAACGTTTGTAACACCCCGTGTATTCTATAACAATGAGATTCACAAATTAAAGTATAATTAATTTCAAATCAAAGAATTAAGGGAAATGGGATATGCCATTGCGTTCGTCTTGGAATTCTGCTTGAGATAGAGTCCGAGTTTGCGTAAAACGGATATCGTATGAAGAAGATATGGACGGATGAAGTTGGGCAAAAACCAGAAAACGGGTCAGAATGCACTGGCGCACTTGGGAAGTGCGCCAGAACAAAAATGAACTGGCGCACTTGGGAAGTGCGCCAGTGCATTTTTATCCTGGCGCACCTGCCAAGTGCGCCCAGGTCAGAATGTGCAGGCTGGTCAGGTCTTGGCTGGCCTGGTCTATGTTTGGTCGATTTTCTGAGCCTTGCCTTGTCACTAGGGCTAGGTGTCAGCTCCGGATTGGCCTCTCCTTCAAACGAACGGCTATTATTGAATCAAGCTCCATCGACGGTCTAAAACAACTCACAAACATTATAAAAAGGACCTAAGACCTAGCCTAAATCATACTATTTCATTTTAGCCTCAGGCCGCCGCCATTAAACCTAGAGCTCTGAATTAAAAATACAAAGAATAAAATTATAGAAGATGGAGGACGATTCTTGAAGGCTACAACTAGAAGCTACAACAACTACGACGCTTTAGACAACGAATTTGGGACTAATTGATTTGGGATTTTTATTTGGATTATTTGCTTCATATTGTAAGTTCTATGTTACTTTTTAGGCAAAAACGCTAAAACAATATGGACATGCCATGAATTGAAACCGGACTTAGGAACTATTGTTAATCCATTGTTTATATTGTTTGTCTTTGAATTATAATTTGGGGATATTGCTATGGCAACGTTGCAAGTTGAACTTGTCATGATTTTGATGTTGTTATGAATCACTTGGGCTTAATTGTTTGGCAAGTTGGACTAATACATGTCCATGGAATCACTATGTTTATTGAAATCTTTATGTTGATTAAACCATGCCTATGATGCTAATTAAACCATGGCTATGACTATTGATGGAATTATGCCTGTGATGTTAATATACCCATCATGATTAATGAAAAATTGGGTATTGCTAGGTTAAGATGAAAAGTTGGAATTATTATGTTTATAATGTTAGATATGTTAAAAATGCTAAATTGGAATCATTATGTCTATAATGTTAATTGAGAATCATTATGTTAAAAACACTAAATTGGAATCATTATGTCTATAATGTTAGTTGAGAATCATTATGTTAAAAACGCTAAATTGGAATCATTATGTCTATAATGTTAGTTGAGGATCATTATGTTAAAAATGCTAAGTTGGAACCATTATGTTTATAATGTTAGATGAGAATCATTATGATAAATTGGAATCATTATGTCTATGAGAATTATTATGTTAAAAATGCTAAATTGGAATCCACTATGCCTATTAGGATTACTATACCTTTAATGTTTCATGTTTATAATAAAATTATTATTATGCCCACAATGATTATTATGCCTATGATGTAAAGTTGAAATCATCATGTTAAATTAAGTTGGAATCATTACTATGCCAAGTTATCATCATACTAGTATTGAAACCATGTGATATGTTATAGCCTTTTTATTATGCAAGTGATGTTGGAATTGTCACATATGCCTATCACATGTTTGGTGTTATTCCCCTTTATCTCTTGAATTGTTTATGCTTGTGAATGAAGTACGTTTATATACGTTGGGGATACGATTGGGTAGAATAGGCAAAACTTGAATTAATTATAAGCATAAACTGTGAAATTTGGCATAAGTAGAACATGAAATATGGCACGAAAACTTGACTTGAACATGCCATAACATGACTTTAAACATGCCTTAGTTGGGCACGAAGTTGACATATGAACATGATGTGGAAATAGCAAAATCTGATAAGAATGGGCATGACTTTAGAAAACAAGAAAGTGGCCAACTCGTGGTTGGGTTGAGTTTGTAGTGTAAATCTACCCGGAACCGCCCGGCAAATCCAGTTGCTACAAACAATAGGATCCAATGTGGGTAGTTGGTCACATCGCGCTTGAAACCCGAGGTTGGGTTGAGTTCGTAGCGTAAACCTGCCCGGAACCGCCCGGCAAATCCAGTGGCTACGAACAATAGGATCCAATGTGAGTGGTTCGGTGCATTAACGAATCAATTAATGTCAATTAGGGTTAAGTCATGAACATGAAAAGACAACCTAACCAACTTGAACATGATTTGTAGGGCTAAGTCATGAACTTGAAAACGACAACACTTAGCCAACTTGACATGACACGTAGGCGAGTTAAGTCGCGAACTGAAATGACATACTTAACCATCTTGACATGACTAGACTAGAAAAGGATTAAGTCACGAATTACATGACTTAATATGTTAGGCGGGTTAGGTCACGAATTACATGACCTAATCTATTAGGAGAAACCCTAGACACGACCCCTTTCAGCAGTAACCCTCTAGAAGTATCAAGGTACCCTGGGGCTAGGCCGGGTGGGGCACGATTACTGGGCTGATTGTAAGAGGTGAACGACGGCAGTGGGGTACGCCAGTGTAGGTTCGGTGGACTACGATCGTGCACGTATCCGGGGCAGACACTGGGTATCCGTAGATTTATCTGTGCATCTTAAATCGTGTCAGGGGTTGACACCCTAGGGCTGATACACCCGAAGGTGGACCCAACACAGGTGACTACATTCGCGATTAGCCGTATGACACGGACACTTGACGAGCTAGAACTTGTAGGGAGCCGATCGACTAGATTATCGCTCCGTAGGACCCCATACTTGGGTCAGACCCCGTTTCAGGGTCATTTCATGACATTGGGCCATGGGATTTATTTCGTGATTAACTTGTGATATGGGCTTAGTATACTAGTACAGTCAATGCAACGAATCTCGAACATGTGATGCTTTACTTGACTTGTCTTGACTTGTCCTGATCACCTTAGTCTATCTTGTTCACCTTGACACCATTCTTAAGTTTAGTTCCAGTTCATACATGACAGGTTGTTTTAACCGTTTCTACACTGAAAGTCACTAGAACTTACTCAGCCTTTATGACTGACCCTTTTTCCTTTCGCCTCTTTTTCTTCCGTTCCCCCCCCCCCCCACCCCCAGGTTCTCAGGGAGGGAATACCGCAGCTTGACCAGTTTTCACATCCAGCTTGAAGAGAAAGAATGTATTGCTTGGATCTTTTCCGTTTTGGACTATGGCTTTGGACAGCAATTAGGGGACTTTTGTAGTTTACTTATGTTTTCTTCATGCTTCTTTAAATAATGTAATCAAGACAGTTATGATTTTGGGAAGTATTATGGCATGGTTTGTGTAACACGTATTTTGAAGAAATAAAAGTTGTTTTCCGCTATTCAAAAATATGTGTTATTATATCTGTCTTGTATATCTGTGACTTATACTTATAAACCTCCACCAAAATTAGGGCATTCCCTTTGAGAGTGACCTTAACGGAGGTGGGGTGTTTCACTTGGTATCAGAGCATAGGTTTACCAGATAAGATAAAAGTTTCGAAAATTTATTTTCAAAGGAAAATTTAAAGAAGCATTTTTAAAAGATAAAATATTATTTTATTTTAAAAAGGCAAAGTCCCCCAAAGCCATAGGTGTTATCTCTTATCCTTCGTTTTGAATCTATCCTTCTTGTTTCAGCATGTCCGAAGAACTTAACTTGCCAGAGGGTGTACCAATACCTGGTTGGTTTAGACGATTCTTAGAAGCAAGGGCCACCCAGCCAGGTCCTACCGTTCCTCCTCCCCCAGCTGCAGGAAATCATCCAGCTGCAGCAGCACCTCTTCCTCCACCTCCTCCACGGGGAAACACTTTTGCTAAGATATGTAAAGATTTTAAGGCTATGGGAGGAAAGGACTTTCATGGAACTGAGTCCTTCGTGGCAGCTAGGAATTGGTTAAAGGAAACCGATGACTTATTCGTCATCTTTGAGGTAGAAGATAGGCAGAAGGTACAACTGGCATTGTGGCTACTAAAAGGTGAGGCTTCCTACTGGTGGGAAGTCACTAATGCAGAAAGACCAGTGGAAACATGGGAGGACTTTAGGGCAAGGTTTGAGGCTAAATTTCTCTCAAAAGCTGAAAGGAGTCTTCAGTTGGAAAAATTCTTATTTCTTAAGCAAGGGAATATGACAGTCAAAGAGTATGTTAATCAATTCGATGAGCTGGCTAGGTTCGGACTGGACCTAGTCAACACCCCGCACAAGAAGGCTCCCCGCTTTGTCAAAGGGTTGAATGAGCCATTACACAGTTTGGCCATGACCCATATACCCATGGGAGCTACGTACGAAAGGTTGGTGCAGATGGCATTGCTGAACGAGGAAGATAAGGGCAAGAAGGAGACAGAGGCAGAAAACTCTCAAGGGAAGAAAGAGGTCAAGCCCAACGATTCTAAGAATAAGAAGGTAGACTCCGAGAAAGGAGGCAAGAACAACAACTCACGTGATAAAAGGAAATGCAATTACTGTGGTACGGAAGGGCACATAGCCAAGGATTGTGGAAAGAGGAAGAGAAAGCAAGGTGAATGTTTTCATTGTGGGAAAACTGGACACATCAGCAAAGACTGCCCTGAGAAGCAGACCGGACCTTCTGGCGGTACATCGTTAACTTATTCTAGATGCTTTGTTTTATCTTATTTCTCTCCTCGATCCTATCTTGAGAACCATAGGTAGAATCTTTTTGGATGTAAACATGTAATTGAAACATGTTATGATTGCGAAATGGTTGCAAGTGGTCGCAAGTGGTTGCTCGTGGATGCATGAATACACATTAGGCACTAGATCGGCTCAGACACATTTTCATGTTGCATATGCATGAGTGTTTATTTTGGAAACTTGGTTGTGCTATCATTTGGTTGTTTCATATGATTGAATGTTCGAGCACTCATGTAGAAATTATGAATTATAATAGGAAAAATTTGCATACATATTGGATTTATTTCACTAAACATATTTTGCATTTAGAAGATCAATCAGGCCTGATCATTAGCATTAGCTAAGGAACATATACACACACTTCGCATATGATCATAAAGCATTAGAAGTCTTTTAAGGACAATGGATGCTCTTGTTTGATGGATGAGTAGATGGATGTTAGGATGTACATTCTTCCTGAACTTGAAGATTTCGGGGACGAAATCCTTTTAAGTGGGGGAGAATGTAACACTCCGTGTATTCTATAACAATGAGATTCACAAATTAAAGTATAATTAATTTCAAATCAAAGAATTAAGGGAAATGGGATATGCCATTGCGTTCGTCCCGGAATTCTGCTTGAGATAGAGTCTGAGTTTGCGTAAAACGGATATCGTATGAAGAAGATATGGACGGACGAAGTTGGGCGAAAACCAGAAAACGGGTCAGAATGCATTGGCGCACTTGGGAAGTGCGCCAGAACAAAAATGAACTGGCGCACTTGGGAAGTGCGCCAGTGCATTTTTAGCCTGGTGCACCTGCCAAGTGCGCCCAGGTCAGAATGTGCAGGCTGGTCAGGTCTTGGCTGGCCTGGTCTATGTTTGGTCGATTTTCTGAGCCTTGCCTTGTCACTAGGGCTAGGTGTCAGCTCCGGATTGGCCTCTCCTTCAAACGAACGGCTATTATTGAATCAAGCTCCATCGACAGTCTAAAACAACTCACAAACATTATAAAAAGGACCTAAGACCTAGCCTAAATCATACTATTTCATTTTAGCCTCAGGCCGCCGCCATTAAACCTAGAGCTCTGAATTAAAAATACAAAGAATAAAATTATAGAAGATGGAGGACGATTCTTGAAGGCTACAACTAGAAGCTACAACAACTACGACGCTTTAGACAACGAATTTGGGACTAATTGATTTGTGATTTTTATTTGGATTATTTGCTTCATATTGTAAGTTCTATGTTACTTTTTAGGCAAAAACGCTAAAACAAAATGGACATGCCATGAATTGAAACCGGATTTAGGAACTATTGTTAATCCATTGTTTATATTGTTTGTCTTTGAATTATAATTTGGGGATATTGCTATGGCAATGTTGCAAGTTGAACTTGTCATGATTTTGATGTTTTTAAGAATCACTTGGGCTTAATTGTTTGGCAAGTTGGACTAATACATGTCCATGGAATCACTATGTTTATTGAAATCTTTATGTTGATTAAACCATGCCTATGATGCTAATTAAACCATGGCTATGACTATTGATGGAATTATGCTTGTGATGTTAATATACCCATCATGATTAATGAAAAATTGGGTATTGCTAGGTTAAGATGAAAAGTTGGAATTATTATGTTTATAATGTTAGATATGTTAAAAATGCTAAATTGGAATCATTATGTCTATAATGTTAATTGAGAATCATTATGTTAAAAACACTAAATTGGAATCATTATGTCTATAATGTTAGTTGAGAATCATTATGTTAAAAACGCTAAACTGGAATCATTATGTCTATAATGTTAGTTGAGGATCATTATGTTAAAAATGCTAAGTTGGAACCATTATGTTTATAATGTTAGATGAGAATCATTATGATAAATTGGAATCATTATGTCTATGAGAATTATTATGTTAAAAATGCTAAATTGGAATCCACTATGCCTATTAGGATTACTATGCCTTTAATGTTTCATGTTTATAATAAAATTATTATTATGCCCGCAATGATTATTATGCCTATGATGTAAAGTTGAAATCATCATGTTAAATTAAGTTGGAATCATTACTATGCCAAGTTATCATCATACTAGTATTGAAACCATGTGATATGTTATAGCCTTTTTATTATGCAAGTGATGTTGGAATTGTCACATATGCCTATCACATGTTTGGTGTTATTCCCCTTTATCTCTTGAATTGTTTATGCTTGTGAATGAAGTACGTTTATATACGTTGGGGATACGATTGGGTAGAATAGGCAAAACTTGAATTAATTATAAGCATAAACTGTGAAATTTGGCATAAGTAGAACATGAAATATGGCACGAAAACTTGACTTGAACATGCCATAACATGACTTTAAACATGCCTTAGTTGGGCACGAATTTGACATATGAACATGATGTGGAAATAGCAAAATCTGATAAGAATGGGCATGACTTTAGAAAACAAGAAAGTGGCCAACTCGAGGTTGGGTTGAGTTTGTAGTGTAAATCTGCCCGGAACCGCCCGGCAAATCCAGTTGCTACAAACAATAGGATCCAATGTGGGTAGTTGGTCACATCGCGCTTGAAACCCGAGGTTGGGTTGAGTTCGTAGCGTAAACCTGCCCGGAACTGCCCGGCAAATCCAGTGGCTACGAACAATAGGATCCAATGTGAGTGGTTCGGTGCATTAACGAATCAATTAATGCCAATTAGGGTTAAGTCATGAACATGAAAAGACAACTTAACCAACTTGAACACGATTTGTAGGGCTAAGTCATGAACTTGAAAATGACAACACCTAGCCAACTTGACATGGCACGTAGGCGGGTTAAGTCGCGAACTGAAATGACATACTTAACCATCTTGACATGACTAGACTAGAAAAGGATTAAGTCACAAATTACATGACTTAATCTGTTAGGCGGGTTAGGTCACGAATTACATGACCTAATCTATTAGGCGAAACCCTAGACACGACCCCTTTCAGCAGTAACCCTCTAGAAGTATCAAGGTACCCTGGGGCTAGGCCGGGTGGGGCACGATTACTGGGCTGATTGTAAGAGGTGAACGACGGCAGTGGGGTACACCAGTGTAGGTTCGGTGGACTACGATCGTGCACGTATCCAGGGCAGACACTGGGTATCCGTAGATTTATCTGTGCATCTTGAATCGTGTCAGGGGTTGACACCCTAGGGCTGATACACCCGAAGGTGGACCCAGCACAGGTGACTACATTCGTGATTAGCCGTATGACATGGACCCTTGACGAGCTAGAACTTGTAGGGAGCCGATCGACTAGATTATCGCTTCGTAGGACCCCGTACTTGGGTCAGACCCCGTTTCAGGGTCATTTCATGACATTGGGCCGTGGGATTTATTTCGTGATTAACTTGTGATATGGGCTTAGTATACTAGTACAGTCGATGCAACGAATCTCGAACATGTGATGCTTTACTTGACTTGTCTTGACTTATCCTGATCACCTTAGTCTATCTTGTTCACCTTGACACCATTCTTAAGTTTAGTTCCAGTTCATACATGACAGGTTGTTTTAACCGTTTCTACACTGAAAGTCACTAGAACTTACTCAGTCTTTATGACTGACCCTTTTTCCTTTCGCCTCTTTTTCTTCCGTTTCCCCCCCCCTCCCAGGTTCTCAGGGAGGGAATACCGCAGCTTGACCAGTTTTCACATCCAGCTTGAAGAGAAAGAATGTATTGCTTGGATCTTTTCCGTTTTGGACTATGGCTTTGGACAGCAATTAGGGGACTTTTGCAGTTTACTTATGTTTTCTTCATGCTTCTTTAAATAATGTAATCAAGACAGTTATGATTTTGGGAAGTATTATGACATGGTTTGTGTAACACGTATTTTGAAGGAATAAAAGTTGTTGTTTTCCGCTGTTCAAAAATATGTGTTATTATATCTGTCTTGTATATCTGTGACTTATACTTATAAACCTCCACCAAAATTAGGGCATTCCCTTTGAGAGTGACCTTAACGGAGGTGGGGTGTTTCAACGTTAGTCACAACCTCTTCTGCTTTTTCATTCTCTTCAACTTTGTCTTCTTCATATTCTTTTTCATCAGATTTGTTATTCAAATATGCAGTAACTTCTTTATTTTCCTTATCTTCGTATTCAATTTCTTCATTCTTTCTATTTTTATTTTCACTGTCTTCATCCTCAATTTCTGCACTTCCAATATCTTCATTTTCAAATCTTTTGTTTTTGTCCTCTTCTTCGACCTTCTCTTCATCTTCTTCTTCTTTGTTCTCCATCACATTCTTACCATAAACCTCCTTCAATAAATTCCACGAATCTTTTACAGATTTTTCTCCAATAATATGTCTCCATGCTTCTTCATCGACATTCTCACACATCAAAACACGAGCTTGATGATCTACTCTCTTTCTCTGTCATGTTTTTAACATCTTTTGGCCATTCGTAGCCATTCTCAACAATCTCCCATAATCCTTTGGTGACTAACTCTTCTTTCTTTTTGTTACTCCATTTTTTGAAGTTTTCTTTCGTGAGAACGAATGATGAGAAAAATAAAAATGCCATAGTTTCAACCAGGCTCTGATACCACTTTATTGGATTGAAGAAGAGGAGAAAATAATATTAAAATTTTAGCACTCCTTAATTTCTTTCTTTCTTGCTTTCACTTTCTCTTTCCACCACACAAAATGACCACCCATATTTATATAGTGGTCTACATGACCTTACAACTCAATAGAACCCCTTCAATAATAGACATAACACTTAACGAACAGACACACCATTAATTAACATGACTTTTGACTCATAAGACACAACCAATAACTTAAATAGACACAACAAATTATGAACCCATCTTAATTGGGTTTACTTTCCAACACGTTAATCATCCTTTCTTTATATTTCTTAGAAAATAAATATTTATATATTAATCCCTGCAAAATTTTTATTGTAATATCAGAACTACAATGGATGATGAGTATCATACTCAGGTAATAACCATTAATCTCTATGCCACTACATTGCAGAAAATATTTAGAAAAATTGCAACATTAATATTGAGGAATGCACCAAAAGTAAATCAAAGCAACAAAGACCCGGTCTAGAATTTTTTTAGGAAAAATGGTTAAAGTGAGCTACGGAATGAAGCAAAAAATTCGGATATCACTTGATCACTAGGAATAGTGGCTGTGAGGCATAAGGTAGCAAAAAAAATTAGCTTATGCTAACATCACTAGGTTAAACATTAAAAGGACAAAAAAATGACTGTACTATTTCTCTATGCATGAGAAGTACGTATTCGGCACAGGTTGCCCTTATTGCTGCTACAACCCCCACAACCAAGCTTGTCCATTTGTACATTCCTTTATTGCTACTGTTTTTCTCTCCTTTAAATTATATTTCGATTTACATTTTTGTTAGACAGCTGGACATAATGAAATTTGAATATAGTACTTAGCACTTTGAAATTTTAATTTTTTTTAAAAGGTTTTTGATTGACTGTCATACCTTTAAAAATTAAAAGCATCTTATAAGTTATAACCATCAAAATAAATAATAAATAAAATCTATATATCTTATAACCATCTTAGCAAATAAGTTTGAACATCTAAAGCATAAATGGGAAAGATTAGCAAGGAAGACTCTAGGAGGACAAGGATCATACCCACCGCGATGTGAAAAAAAAAGCGCATGGTAAGATCTACACCCATGCACGATAAGACAGGCTAATTTATGACACTAAGAAGATAGATTTTAGACGTAATAACTTAACCTAAGTTCCAGTGTCCAAGAAATTGAGGTCAATGAGAGGTGTATCAATTGCAATGCTTCAAAACAGAACACATCCATCTGCATTTCCTCCTCCAGAAGCCAGAAGTCCTAGATGTGTCAGGGCCATGCAATTGCCTACTGCTGTATGATCACAGTACTTCAATATTGGCTGAGTTGAATATAAACAACTGATCTGAATGTAAAAGCCTACTGAGGGTTAGTAAGGGGAGCTACACAAATAGGAGATTCTAAGGAAAAATAACATAAGGTGTATTTTGAAATAGAAATATAGACAAATGTGCTTGTAAACATTGTTTATGCTAGTATGCAAAACTATTGTATTTTTTCAAATAAGTACTCGTCCACTGCAGCAGGTCCATGATCATTGCTATAAATACCAAATATGCATGCTTCTCGGATGATGACAGAAACATTAGTATGTTTCTAGCAGATCCTTATTTTTTGATTAATATATATGCTCCATTAGTTCATTTAGTGAACTACAGGCCAACCAAATATTAGATTTGTATAAATAATCGAAGGGTTAGGACCAAAGATGACTCCTTATCAAAACATAACAAACAAATAGTCCATCGCTTATGTTGAAAAGACATTTAGCTCTAAGAAACATATCTGTTTTTTTCATACTTATCACTTTACGATGTAGAAGATGATGTCCCTGAAAGAACTAAAGAGAAGAGGAATTTTCTTATGAGGATGAGGAAGTGTTATTGAGGAGGAGGAATTAGATACACAAATAACTTAACTTTTTTAATAACTCAACTTTCATTACAAACACTCTCTCTTTGGTGCTTCTCAGAATTATCCCCTTATACTTTTTCTTACACTTTTTTCTTAACCACACAAATGACCATACCCATATTTATATAGTGCTCAACATGACCTTTCAACTCCAATAAACACCTTTTCATCAATAGACACGACCTTTCACGAACAGACACAACTCTTGACTAATGGACTTGACGAACAAACATAGCTTTTGACGAACAGACATAACTCTTCATTTCAACCGACATGACTCTTCACTTCAAAGGACATGACACTTCATTAAAAGACATAACCATTCACCTCTTTCATTTTCCACTAATAAAGCATTTATGTTTATCCAACAAAACTCCCCCGTAAACTTAAATGCTTTATTCCTCCAAGGGGGTTTGTATACGTCATCGACCAAATCAACATATGGAGGCGTCTCCTCCTTAGCAGCATCCATAATCCCCTTAGTCCTTCCTGCTCCAACCACCAAATGTATCTCATCAATGAACAATACCACTTTCACATTTAAATCCTCACAGACTGGGACCTTCAATTCCATCTCAGGTGCAAATCCAGCATTGTAACCCTTCTTCAAGTTGCTCTCTCTAAAGAACTTTCCAGGCTCCACCAACCACTTATTTGCAACTTTACTACATGGCCTCTTCGTCTTCACCTTCTCTACTTTAACCCCATCAGAATGTGGCATCGTAGACGCATTCACATAAGACTTAAAATTAAACTCATTTTCACCGTTCACATTGATGTCCTTCTCAGCCTGGCGTCTCTTCCTTTCTTCAGCCTCTTTAGCTTTTAACTTCTGTTCCAATATCGGCTTCTCTTTTAGCTCCACGGCATCCTTTTCAGTTCTCAATTTTTCTTGCTCAGCGGCTTTTTCTCTTATTCTTTCCTCTTCTTTGGCAGCTTCTTCTCTCGTCATCTCTTCTTCTTTTCTCTCCTTCTCCTCTTCCTCCTTTTTTAATGCGTTTTCTCTCTCCACCTTCTCCTTTTCTTTTACTTCTGGTTCTTCGACCTCCTCTTCATCTTCTTTTTATTTTATTTTTGTTTCATCCTTTCCATCCACCTCTTTCAGCAAATTCCATGAATCTTTCGCGGTTTTATCTCCATTAATATGATTCCATGCTTCTCCATCAACGCTCTCACTCATCAAAACACGAGCTTGATGATCTTTCCGTCTCAAGCTTACAAATGTTTTACTCTCTTTCTCCGTCATGTTTTTAACATCTTTTGGTTACTCATAGCCACTCTCAACAATCTCCCATAACCCTTTGGAGATTAACTCTTCTTTCTTTCTACTACTCCACTTTTCGAAGTTTTCTTTTGTGAGAACGAACGATGAAAAGAATAAAAATACTATTGTTTCAACCTAGCTCTGATACCAATTTGAAGAAACTAAATTTGAAGAGGAATTATTTAGATGAGGAGGAGAAAGTGTTATTGAGGAGGAGGAATTGGATACACAAATAACTTTACTTTTTTAATAACTCAACTTTCATTACAAAAACTCTCTCTTTGGTGCTTCTCAGACTTATCCCCTCACACTTTTTTCTTAACCACACAAATGACCATACCTATATTTATATAGCGAACAACATGACCTTTCAACTCCAATAGACACCTTTTCATCAATAGACACGACCTTTCACGAAGAGACACAACTCTTGACTAATGGACATGACACTTGACGAATAGACATGACTTTTGACGAACGGACATAACTCTTCATTTCAACCGACATGACTCTTCACTTCAAAGGACATGACACTTCATTAAAAGACATAACCATTCACCTCTTTCATTTTCCACTAATAAAGCATTTATGTTTATCCATCAGTCCCCTTACCCTTAAATCTGTTGCTAGAAAAGCTTCCACTAACATTATGGTTGTCGAAGGGAAATCTCTTAATGAATCTCTAAGACTGCAATGAAGAGGCACCTTAAATATGGTAGCAGGAAGTAACTCCTATTTCGTCCAGTATGATTTAGTTAGCTAGCCGAAAAGCTTAAATATTTTGTGCTACTGTTCCATCTATATAACATTGAAAAGAAAATATGAATAGTTGGATAGATATTTCTTAGAACTTAAAGTAAACAACATGTCACTATATATTTGAAGTTTAGATTCACTTCTACTAAGGAACCACATCATGTGGAAGAACAACAATGAATCTTATTCGTATGGTTACATGTATTACCAATAAGTTAAGTGCAACTGCTTTTTCCCTCTGATGCAAAAGTTGAACACAAAAGACAACTTAGAATCGGTAATAACAATAAAAATGGATGTGCAAACTCTAAAGATTTTGTCACCTATAAAATGTCAAACGACTGATCACATATGAGAAATGAATTGTACAACAAAAGGCAGTTATCATTTAGTGTTATGAGATGCATATAATTAGGAGTGTATACAACTAAGCCATAATAAGTGGTAAATAACTTAACAAACACCCTAGGTTTAACCTTTTGCAACAAATACTCCATTTTCTAATTCCTAATAGGTGTGTTTAATACATCACATATAAGTTAAACACTCGTAGGTTTTGAACTTCAACAAATTAGAATATGAGTAGAACTGTATAACATATAAATAGACCTCTGTTTTATCCCGGCTTTATAGGCTTTCTAGCAAGCAACTCTTCTAGGATATAGCCAGTGCCCCACAAATTAAACAATAAACCGTTTTCTGTAGCTCCTATCAAAAGCTCCAGTGGTATATATATACCACAATGTCACGACTTGACAAGATCTATTAACTATATTTCTTTGATTACTATCTGTTAGTTGTATTTTATTTTTGTTACAATATCAATTTACCACAGTTTCATTATGAGATTATGTATGTTTGTTTCAAACACATAGCTGAAAAAAGTGTTAAGAGTTTTTTTTGTCTTTTGGCTTTGATACCAATTTGTGGGTTTTTAGAAGAAGTTTGATACTTGTTTGATGGAGTAGAGAATATATGATACTAGTTTGTTGGAGGAAGGAGACTATATTTTGTAGGAGGAAGAAGATAATATTTTATTGCACTTTTTTTATTCACCTTACATCAACTTCCAACAAAATGACCACATATATATAGTGGTTTACAAACCGTTTCAATAGATACAACCATTAAATGAACATGACTCTTAGATTTAAAGGATACAACACTTCACCAGTAGACATGACACTTCACTGAACGGACATGACACTTGATGAACGGATATGACTCTTGATGAATGGACATGACTTTTGACGAATGGACATGTCTCTTTATTTTAATAGACACTACAATAATTAATTAATTTTGGTTTACTCCAGCAATGCCTCACCTAAATCAAAATTTCTTCGAATACCTAATGTAGCGACATTTTTTGAACAAGATCCTGTTTCTGCCCTTTTGTATTGCTATCCATTCTTTATATTTTTCATGTTTTGGTAAAAATAGGGATATTATCCGAATTTTCCTTTTTGTCTTCTTCTTGTGCGGTAAAATCAACTTATCATGCATTTTACCCATGGAAGTTATCTTTTCAACCGCATCCTTGCTAGTAAATGTCACAAAGGAAAAACCACTCGACCTTTTGGTGGCATGATCAACCATGATCTGAGCTTCAACTATTTCTCCGTACGAGCTACAATGCTCTTTTAGTTTATCATCAATGTATGGTGGAGGCAAACCGCCAACAAAGATTTTCTTTGTTATGAGTCAACCTGCTTCTTTGGTTGGCGTGCTATCTCTTGGAAACACTCTTTTAACATCCAATATTCTTTTGTCTATGATATAATCATCACTTAGAACTTTGTCAAGCAGCGATGGATTGGCAAATCTAACAAACCCAAAACCATGAGGTTTTTGTGTGGATTTATCTATCATTATGGTTGAATCTGTGATCTCCCCATATTTTTTGAAGTTACTGGAGAATGTTTCTTCAGTAGTATCCTCAGTAGGATCATTTGTCTCTTGGGTATTGTAACACCCCGTGTATTCTATAACAGTGAAATTCACAAATTAAAGTATAATTAATTACAAATCAAAGAATTAAGGGAAACGGGCTGTGCCATTGTGTTCGTCTCGGAAAAATACGTGAAATAGAGTCCGAGTTTTCCAAAATCGGAGTCCGTATGACCAAGTTATGGCCCGTCAAAGTTTTCAGAAAATTTCAAATTCAGAAAACAGCTCGAAGATTCGAATTTCAAACACGTAGGGAGGCAGGGCGGGAAAGTTCCCGCCCAGGACAAGTCGACAGGGGTGTCGACTTGCCAGTCGACACCACCCCCCCTGTCGACTGCCCAGTCGACACGGGTGTCGACTTGCAGGTCGACCTGCTTGGTCGGCCTGGCTGGCCTGGTATGTGCTGGGTCCGAATTTCTGAGGCTTGCTTTGTCACGAGGGCTAGGTGTCAGCTCCTGATTGGTCTCTCTTTCGAATGAATGGCTACGATTAACCCAAGCTACATCGACGGTCCTAATCAGTTCATAAACTCTATAAAAATGACCCTAGACTCTACCTAATCTATTCATTCAAAAATAAGAATGAGGCCATCATGCTGCTGAGGAACGACTAGGAGTAGCCACCAATTTGAGAGACAATTAGGAGACAAACTCTAAAGCATAAAGCAACTACAAGTTAAACTTAAACAAATCAAATCAACGCCTACATCAAAGGAATAGCATCTCCAAATCCAGAATTCATATTCCTGAATTGAAGAATTCGTCACACGATTGTAAGTAGAGTACTATTCCGATGTGAATAAATAACTGTGTTTGATTTGTGTAAAATGAGAATTACACTTGATTTGTGGTGATAGTAATTCATATTTGTGCGTTGCTATGATTCTAATCGATTTGGAATGTTGTGATATAACGATTGGATATTCGCAAGTATGTAATTCATGATAAAAACTACATGTTTGCGGTAGTTTATTTGAGATTCATGCAAGTATACGATTGGATATTCGCAAGTATGTAATTCATGTTGAAGCTACATGTTTGTGGTTGTTCAATTGAGATTCATGCAAGTATGTGGTTTTGCTACTATGCCAACATAATGTATATTTTTGTACAAAATCACTTTTTGTGTAATTGGATCAAATTTGGGGTATTATGATTCATATAAAGTTATGTTGTAATTGGCATCATAGTTCAAGTATAAAAATCACATTTTTGTGATAGTGACAAAAGCACGCATCTTTGTAAATTTGTATTAATTTTATGAACATGACTAAACTATGTTCGTTATTATGCCCAGTTGAAAAACATGTTTTTAGGCTCATGTCGTTATCATAAGTTACATTAGAATTACATTAGAATTACATTCCTCTTGCAAGTTTACATAGATAAAATAAAAACCATGATGTAAGTTTAGATATGTTTATGCTATAATTCTATGAATAGAATGAAAACCATGATTCATATAAGAATTAGGTTGGGATATTTCTAGTTGAACCATACTTTTGTATTAGTGACAAAAGTAAGCACCTTTTTGTTAACATGTAGTGATTTTATGAACACGATTAGTTTATATCACGCCTAAATAAAAATATAGGCTTATATTTATAGTCAAGACCCTGTGCCAATAATAATGATATCTAATTTAGTTAGATTCTTAATTTCAAGTTTACATGGTTAGTTGAACCTATGGTTCATGTTTAAGTTTATGCCATTATCATATGAATAGAATGATTCATGTTTAAGTACTGTTTATGCCATAATCATATGAATAGAACGATTCATGTTTAAGTATTATTTATGCCATGATTATATGAATAGAACGATTAATGTTTAAGTATTATTTATGCCATGATTATATGAATAGAACGATTCATGTTTAAGTATTGTCTATACCATAATTATATGAATAGAATGATTCATGTTTAAGTATTGTTTATGCTATGATTATGTGAATAGATTAAAAATCATGATTAAGTTGGAATAATTCTAGTTGAACTATACTTTTGTATTAGTAACAAAAGTAAGCACCTTTGTAAACATATAGTAATTTTATAAACATGATTTGCTTATGTTTGACATTATGCCTAAGTAAAAATATAGGTTTATGTTGTAGTTAAGACTATGTGTCAATAATGATATCTAATTTAGTTAGATTCTTAACTTAACTACAAGTTTACATGGTTTGATTCATGTCACTTATGCGTTATGACCAAAGTATATGTTACTACAATGCAAGTACACCAGTTTCTATTTTGTAGTTCCAACGTTATGTTGCAAGTTCATGCGTTCACATTCCCCTTTTTGTGTATATAATCACGTTTTAAGCCTCCCCTTTTCACGTGGCTAAGTTGGGCTTAAAAGGCTAACCCAACATATATTATAATAAACGAACGTATTAAACGGGGGAAATAGCGTTGGGCCAAATTAATTAATAAATGAAAATATAAAAGTAGAGGGGCCCAAATTCAAGAATGGGTTGGGCCCATGATTGGTGTAAACCTTTACACCATTAGCTTAAATTGATTTTGAATAATGGGCCGCAAATATTTACATATAAGAAAATAAAGAAGAAAGACAAAATATGTAAATGTAGAAAATACGATGTGTTTAACCCGAGGTTGGATTAAGTTGTGATGTAAACCTGCCCGGAACCGCCCGGCTGTCCAGTAGTCACAACAACACCTATCCAATGTGGGTGGTTAAACATGGAGCCCAATAAGTACCCGAGGTTAGACTGAGTTGTGGCGTAAGACTGCCCGGACCCAACCGGCAACAGGCAGCCACAACAATACCTGTCTAATGTGAGAGGTCAAGGCTTTAATAAGACAATTAAGGCTGAGTCAGGATTGATAGGATTAAGTAAATTATATTAATACTTAATCAAGATGGAACATGCTAAACTAAACAGACTGATTGGGGGTTAGGTTTATAAAACACTTAACCAACTTAGCATGTTGGCTAGAAATAGAAAAACCTAGTAGCGAGGGACCCTTTTCAGCAGTAACCCTATAAGGTATCATGATACCCTGAAACTAGGCAGGGTGGGGCACGATTACTGGGCTGACTGTAAGAGGTCAAATCGACGGCGGTGGTGCAGCAGTGTAGGTTCTAACGGGGTGTGGGCGTGCACTCACTCCGGCGCAGAAAAATAAGGCACTGGGCACCAGTAGCATACCTGTGCATTCTAGGGTTGTGTCGGGCCACCGCCATGGGACTTGATACACCCCATGGTGGGACCAGCATAGGTAACTACAACATCGGGGGCCGTAAGACACATGTAACTATGCGAGTAGGAGCCGATCATCATAAAATGGATCACTTCACCCTGATTATGGGGAGCCTGTTGGGAACTAGTTTATATGGGTACAGAGATTAATATGGGGTACGATAGTATATTCGACCCTAGACAACTAAACTAAGTATATGGTGCTTTCCCATTTCTAGTTTATACTTATCATACCCAGTTCTTTATTCATAGACTGAATAGTCCTAGACTTACTCAGGCTTTATGTCTGACTCTACTTTTCTTTCGTCTTCTTTTCTTCCGTTCCCCCCCCCAGGTCCACAGGGAGGGAATACCACAGCTTGACCAGCCTTCATATCCAGCTTGAAGAGAAAGAATGTATTGCTTGGATCTTTTCGTTTTGGACTATGGCTTTGGACAGCAACTATGGGACTTTTGCAGTTTATTTATGTTTTCTTTATGCTTCTTTAAATAATGTAATCAAGACAGTTATGAAGATGTTATGTTTTTGGAAGTATTGTAAGACAATTATGGTATGGTTGTTGTAACACGTATTTTTAGTGAAATAAAAGTTGTTGTCTTTCCACTGTTCAAAAATATGTGTTCTTATATCTGTGACTTATACTTATAAACCTCCACCAAAATTAGGGCATTCCCTTTGAGAGTGACCCTAACGGAGGTGGGGTGTTTCAGGTATTTTTAGCACCATTTGCTTCTTTGATGTCGTTAGCATCATTTGCTTCTTTGAATATCTCGACTGATCCATCTTCAGTCACCATGACCTTCTTATTTTTTGGTTCAGCTGCAACATTTTTGTGCTTTAACACCATCCTTTTGTTACGTTCAAATACGGATGTATTGCTCTGAAGAGAGTTTTCCTCTTTTGAAATCACTATTTCAGATTTTTTTTCCATATTCGCAATGCTACTAGCCGTGTCTTTGACATCATTTTCGGTATTTTCTTTTGCAGCATCATCGATTTTGAGTAGTGATTCATCAACTTTTTCTTCTTCAGGCTTGCTTGCAACTTCCCCGTATTCCATATTGTTTGCATTATCTTTCATATCATTGGTTGACTTAACATCTTCAATGTGAACTTTGGCTTCGTTGCCATTTGGCACGTTTGCGAGCT
Organism: Allium sativum; assembly: GCA_030737875.1. Taxonomy (NCBI): domain Eukaryota; kingdom Viridiplantae; phylum Streptophyta; class Magnoliopsida; order Asparagales; family Amaryllidaceae; genus Allium; species Allium sativum. Next base: position 158,442,675 of record CM060927.1, read on the forward strand.
CAGTTACGTTACTTTCAGCTTTGGCTTCAGAAATAGCCTCTTTCAATTTATCTTCTTGTATGTTCTCCTCCACATTCTTACCATAAATCTCCTTGAATAACTTCCACACATCTTTTGCGTAATTTTCTCCAATAATATGATCATATGCTTCATCATCGATATTTGCAGTCATCACAATACGAGCTTGCAGGTCATTCCAACTCAATATTGTGATCGATTTTCTTTCTTTCTCCATCAAATCTTTAGTATTTCTGGATCCTCAAAGACATTTTCAATGATCTCCCATAATCCTTTAGAGATCAATTCTTCTTTCTTTTTGTTACTCCATGCTTCAAAGTTTTCTTTTGTGAGAACAAACGGAAAAAGAAATTGAAATGTCATATTTCAACCAGGCTCTGATAACCAGGCTCCGATACCACTTATTAGCGTTTTTTTGGCTTTTGGCTTTGATACCAATTTGTTGGTTTTTTAGAAGAAGTTTGATACTTGTTTGATGGAGTAGAGAATATATGATACTAATTTGTTGGAGGAAGGAGACTATATTTTGTAGGAGGAAGAAGATAATATTTTATTGCACTTTTTTTATTCACCTTACATCAACTTTCAACAAAATGACCACATATATATAGTGGTTTACAAACCATTTCAATAGACACAACCATTAAATGAACATGACTCTTAGACTTAAAGGACACAACACTTCACCAGTAGACATGACACTTCACTGAACGGACATGACACTTGACGAATAGATATGACTCTTGATGAATGGACATGACTTTTGACGAATGGACATGTCTCTTTATTTTAATAGACACTACAATAATTAATTAATTTTGGTTTACTCCAACAAAAAGGTTGCCTATTATAAGTAGAAAAAAATTCTTTGGTATTTTACAAAACCATGTATACTATAAGCATACCCAATTATCATTTCCACCTTATGTAAACTCATTGTATTAAAAGACCATTTCAACCACATACCTAGATATATTAGCGGCAAGTTTCTTAGTCGAAAATATGTTAACACTTGGTAAAACAGCATACTTAAAAAACACATGTTGCAATGTGCGTATGAAGTCCCTTGTCATTTTGAAGAATGGAAAGTCATTAACTCTGGAAAATAACATGAGTTGGCTTAATTAATGCATGCAGTCTATTAAATAAAAGGTAATTTTTATTCTAATCCACAATATAAAGGTAATTTTTATTCTAATCCACAATATTAGTATGTGAATCCACCCTATTTTATAGGATCGTTGACTTTTACTAAAATTTAGATTTTAATCAGTGTATCCACAAAAAACATACTTAATTTCTTTTCTTCCTAGTCTTCTTCTCTATGTTTTCCGTCGTCTTCTTAATTCTGAAATCCTAGCATCTAAATCCAAGCTTAAGCGTAGTAATTCAATGTAATAACAGTAAGTAGTTTGCTTTTTTTTTGAAATTGATTAATTGTATACAAAATTGTATTTATTTTAATATCACCATTATCACATATAATTGTAGTTAGCTATTTTCTGAGATCTTGAAAAAATTGTACATTAGTAGAATATCATTTTATTCAAATATTGTAATAGGAGGATAGGCTGTTTGGATAATATTCACTATCTAGACCCCCTAAGTAGTTATACTCTCAAATAATTATAATATACAATTTTCTCTTTTATTGATTTCTTAGTATTGTTTAATTACTTGCTATTTGTCTAATACGTAGATCTTGAATTTGATTTTAGTTCTTATTTACTATTGTTGCCCGGTGCAATTGGTGACATATCTTCAAAATATTAAGCTATTTGAAAACATCTGATGCAAACTCTTCTGCTGGAATCTTGATCTTTGTTTTTATTTTCATAATCATCTATTACCATATCATGTTTGGTCATGTTCAAAGATAATTAGTGAACCAATTGTATCTAATTGATTGCTTCTTTGCTGAATTCAAGTGTTATCAACTCTATTTTTAACACATATTTATTTGTTACTACTTTATCAAACGGGAGGGACAATTCAGCACAACTAATTGTGAAATAACACAGAATTGTGAAAGAAGAAGCACAAAATCAATTGTTAGCTATATAATAAGGTGAAATCTTTAAGTTAATCCACTCATGGATTAACTTACAAAATAGTTGTGGATTAACTTATTAAAGTAAAATGGTGGATTAACTTATTAAACCGTGGATTAGAATAAAAATTACCAAAATAAAATCACTTATGTAATATATTACCAAACAAATTTAAGCTCTGGATGGATGAATACTCATGTATTTGACAAGAATATTGCTACCTTGCACGTTCATGTAACAAAAAAATTGTTGCTACCTTGCACGTTCCTTTTGCGTTATTTCTCAAATGCCTTTTTTCAAAATACAAGAGAAATTATGCCTCCTATAAGAAAAATTGCCATCGGTTTAACGTTTTATTGATTGATTGCTCTTACAAGGGTATTGTTTAATCTTTTCCATCCACTATTTTAAATTTACTAATACTACTTCTATTTGAAATAAGTTTCAATTTTAAATCCTACATGTCTTAGACAAGAAACAAGTTATTATACCATCTTTATTTAAAATAGCTCAACCAATATCTTTTTCACTGGTGCTGTTTAAAATGTTGTCGATATAATTATTTTTTCACAAACTTCTACAAAGTAGTAACATATTGACAAAAGATCTTTCTCATCAACAAAAACATAGCTGATATTAATAACCAATTAAGTTATTCGAGTCAAGTATGAGCACACTGAAAAGAATAACATAGTTATTGAAAATAAATGCATCAACCAGTCAATTAGCGAATTACAGCTCGCTCCTTGCGCATGACACAACGACAAGTTTCAAAATTATTCGATTACAATTGTCTTCAAATAGAAAAAATGATGATATCTGGCTTGAAGATGTAATGTCCCGTATTTTTACGGTATTATAATTAATTTATTTAATTATCTAAATAGTGATTAAGAGAATTAAATGGTTGCTGAATTAAATTATATGGAATATTTAATTAATATTTATAATATAAAAATATATTACAATTCCGAAATAGTCAGAAATAGTGGAATTCACAATATTTTGTGAATTGGATCGTATATAATATATAATTCAGTTTAGAGTTGAATTATAATAACGAATATATTATAGTAACGACAGTTGAACGTATAATTATATTATAATTGAAATCGAGCCTGAAATGGCGCTGTAGTTCGTAATTTGGCGATTCGAACTTTAATTGAATATACAGAATCCGTTTTAAATTGGATTTCCGTGAAACAAGAAACGTTCGGAGCTGGTGAAGTATATTTTTCTAATGGAAGAGAAAAATCAGGATTTCGTCGTGTAGATTTTAATTTTTGTCCAAATCAAATTTTAGAAAAGTCGCTATGGAATTCCTTTATAATTTATAACGATTTATTTATATTTTAAAAAGGAATTTCATTATAAATCGAATATCGATTTATATTGGGATTTGAATATCGAGTTATAAATCCAATTGGAGCTGTATGATATTCTATTGTGAATATATATATACGATAATATAAATTTATTTACACTAAATTTAATTATTTTTAAATATATTAATATTTAAAAGGGTTTATTTAGAGCTTTAAAAATAGCCAGTTTTGCAAACGACCTCCATTTTCGATGAAACTAATTTTGTTGGATCCGGAATATTAAATTATTGCTAGATTTCAATTTTCGTGATTTTTGGAGTCAGTATGTGGCCATGCTGAATTTTAATGTGAAAAACAGTCGATAATTTGACCTTTAAAAATGCAATGTGAGCAAACGGAGTCAGAATCCGACAAAACAAGTTTCGTTGGGTCCGTAATGTCGAACTGTAGCTGCATGTCCATTTTCGTGATTTTTGGATATTGTATGTGATCATGAGAATTTTTAATAATAAATATTGACAGCGTTTGATTAAAAACAAATATAATAATTGAATTTAAAAATATTATGCCTACTCTATATATACCCACACTTACCTTAAACCTAATTCATTCATCCCGAAGTCAAAAGAATTGCGCCGCCACCACCAGATTATTCTCAACACAAAAATTCCTACTTCTAAAATCATTTTAAAATCACGTAAAATCCGATAAATCAGGATAGGTATATATTGGAGATCCTTGTATCTTTCTCTTCAAACTGGTGTGTATCTTATTCCATTCGAACATCTTTTTGTTCAATGTTTTTTTAGCCGACGGTTAGGGTTCGACTTCGCGAGTTATAGAAGCCTCGAATCGAGGTTTGGGTATTTGTTTATCGAGAAGGTGAAGTAGAGTCAGTTTGCAAGGTTTGGGTGGAATCAACATATAAAAGTGTCGATCCTATTATGAGCAGCGCATGAGATTCCCTAGGTCGCGATGATCCGTCGTGTTGTTTATATGGTGATGGAATTGAAGAGATTCGAAAGAGGAGTGAAATGGTGGCTTTTGTGGGTGATTTGGTGGAGAGATGGAAGTGTGGTGGAGCGATGTACGAGCAGAAATAGTGAAGGGATTTTCTGGAGCGTGAAAATGAGGAGCGGGGAAGAAGACTACAGTGGCGGGCTTGGGTAATTAAATTGGGTTTGGGCCAAGAGTTAAAGTTAAGCCCATTTAGAGAAAAAAAGGAAATTAAATTAATTTTAATTAGTATAAACTTGTATAAGTCATATCTTATTCATACGTGATCAGAACTAGACGAAACAAGATCCGTTGGGATCGTATGGACGAGGGCTACAACGTGGAACTTACTGGGAGTGGATTGGAGCCCGTTACAATTTATGGCGAAATTAAAAGCCTGATCAGAATATTGAACGGTTATCGTTATTTAATGACAAACCACCAATGTGAGTAAAACTCACTAACTCTGATTAGTTTATATTTTTATAAATGTATTTTAGAATTGATAAAAATGATTGAATGCTGTGTATGATAATTGTTTGATCGATTGTTAGTCAATTGTTTGAAAATATAGTTATAGTTATATATAGAAATCATTTATTAAATATTGATTCTGTTATTCAGAATATTTCATAGTGAAATGAAATTGATGTGAATTATATTGTGTAACATATGTGGATGCAGGGAAACAGGTCGGAGGAATCCAACTGGATTCCTCAACATTTATTTTACTGTTTTTCGTATACTGTGTTATATGATGTGATATGAAATCTATTGCTGATTTTGTATGTTTGAATGATACAGATCATTGTTAAATGGTACGATAAATACCATAAGGAATACTGGAATGTTAAAAAGGAAATTTTCAATGTTATATTGAAAAAGAAATATTTATTTAGAAAATAAATAGAATATTCATAAAAAGAAATATTTATTTAGAAAATAAATAGAATTTTTATAAAAGGAAATATTTATAAAATAAACAGAATTTTATAAAAGGAATATAATTAAGGAATATTTATTTAGAAAACAAATAGAGCTATAAAGGGGAAATGTTTGGAAAATGAATAGAGTTTTATAAAAAGAGAATTTTACATTAGGAAGGTTCAGACCCATGCTTCGCACACGGGTGTAACATGATATTAATTTAAAATAAATATTTTGCAAGTAAAGTATTATAAAGGATATGGGGGTTTGAATTAGGAATTTAAATGGAATTACTGAAATTAGAACTGATTGGAAATTAGTTGAATTGAATGACTTTCTGGGTATCGATCTGATGTTGGTTTCGGCCTTCGGGGTTAATACGTAGGGGTTTGTTCTCTTACTAGTTTACTGTTAGAGCTGATAGAGGTGGGAAGATATTGTTGCGTGAATCAGAAATGGAAACGTTTTCCAAAGTTAATAACGTATATTTTCTAAAATTAAAAATTAAGGATTTGATGAATATATGGAAATGAGAAATGGGTAAATGAATAAATGTTGATTGATGATTGATCGATAGAATTTCCATCTGGAAATAATATCGTTGTTTGCATACATGTTTTCCTCTGATAGTTAAATCACCGACTATTAAAATTTTTGACCATTTCCGTTGTCAATACGGAGAGACCGGAATCAGATATATTATCTGAAAACCACTCCGTATGGCATTAGTGTTGCGAATCAAATATGATGAAGATAATTGAAGATGGAGTTATGCAAGGGCTGTTCAGTAAATCCTAGGTAGAAATTGCCTAAGATGGATTTACAGAATAATTCCTTCGGATTGTCCAGTCCTAGGACAACTTGAATGGACGAATGTCTGATAGAGTATATCTGGTAGATCGCGTAAGTTGATCGTTTCAAACGTATTTATGTTGGTGGCGGAGGAATTCGTTTCTCTTAACTTACACCCATGGTATTTTTGGGGTAATCAATTTGTGATTTGACGGGTATGACGATGTGTCATTCAAAGTAAATGAAGGAGTGATATGTTAAAAGATACATTATGACCTCAAGCCTCATCAACTGGGAAATGGCAGAAGTCGGGCAAGCAGCATGACTAAGTGGGTTGCACCCAAGTAGGGTATATTGTCACCATCTAGAGAATATTCATATTTGTTATTTCTTTCACTTCTGTATCTCCCGGGAATGGTTATGTTGGTATACCAACCATAAGGTGATAATATATTCGGAACATTTAAGCGAAATGAATGGCCGGTCATGTGTGACCGAGTTACAAGATGTTCTTGTTGAACTCCAGTGTATCGCTTCTAGAGTACACTGATGGGAAGGTGGTTCCATACCTTGTCATAGTTGGAAATCAGTTACCTAATATGAGGCCACAATTTTGATTGTATATTATATATGTAGAACATGAGATGAAAGTGTTTCTACTAGATTTTTATTTACTTGATCTAGACGTTTTTATAATATCAGACATGTATCGTTTTAGAAAAATATTTGGGTTATTGTAAGGTAAAAACCATCCGTGTTTATGTGTGGATCGGTCTTACGATTATCCTTTGTTTCAAAAGGATTTTTGAAAAGTTAAATAAATGATTTGAGTTTACTCGCACCAGTCACATGACTGACCCAGAGTTTGTTTTGTTTTGTTTTCCCTAAACTCTTGGGTGCCCAATTTTGTATGGACAGTCAAGTAGTCGGGATTTTACAGATACTTGAAGAGCTGGAGTAGGAGGCTTCAGGATTATATAGATTGTTATTTCCGCTGTGTTGTAAGTGTTATACTCTAATAATTGTATTGTATACAGATACTATTTTATTTCAAAGTTATGTTATTAAATATATTTATTCATTCCGTTGTGAGATTCGTGTTTACTCTGATGTTGTATGTTCTTCTTCTTCTATTATAAGTTTCTATCTTATCTATTCTCACCCTCTAATTTCATTCATGGACTATCCGGTATTTCCGATGCTTGAATAGTCGACATTGAGATAATATCGGTTACTCAGGATCGTGAAAACTCGGTTCATTACAGTGGTATCAGAGCTGAAGGTTAAGTAATCACCTTGGCTTTGTGGCGTGACTCAGTAGAGATAGGGTTAGTTATACCCTAAATTAAGTTTGAGTGTATATATACGAGTGAATGTATTTGTTATTTGATATAAAAATTGTTTTATATTGTGAGATTTATTGGTTGAGTTGTTTATGGGTTCTGGTCGATTAGTTTGATCCACTGTATCAGTAGGAGTTTATAAACACTCGAATACGATGAACCAACACAGTATGTTTTGAAAGAGGGTAGATGATATAATTTACCCAAAATATATTTTGATATAAAAGGAATTATTAACACTTGAAATATTATAATATATTGGATATATTGGTTGTTATTACAATCGAGTAAGATTATAAATTAAATGGTTATATATAACCAAGTAGAATTCATATAAGTGTTAGGAATTGAATTGAATCTGAATTTAAAACAGAATTGAAATTAAAACTCTGGAAATTTGAACAAGTGTTTGTTAATGAATATGGATTAAATATATGAGAATTTTAAAATCTTGCGAGATTTTAAATTGTTTACAAAGCATCGTGAATGGTATTTTGAAATGTATTTCAAATGGAATTGTTTAGAAATGGTTTTAAAAGTGATATAGTATTGAACTCACTTCGATCGCTGGAAAATAGATTCCGATGATGACATCTGCATCATCAGTGTTTATTTTCGAGTTGCTAAGTGACAGATTACTACCAAAGAGATTGTTTTCGAATTATTTTGGGAAGAAGAGTTGTTTTGATATTCCAAAATGAATATTTGATTTTTGAAAGGTAAAGCTAAAATGTTTAAAAACTCCCAGAAACAGATTGTTTGAATTAAAACAAATTAGATGGAAATTTGTGGAACTAAATTGAAAATCAAGAATTGTACTTGAGATTGATAATGGAATTTGGCTTGGATAAACGAATGGTTGTGTTGGAGATAAAAGTGATTGGAGTTTGGTTGGGATAACATTGGTATATGCAGAATTGGTAACATGTGGGAATGATATAATGATATGCCCGACAAAAAGGTACCAATTTATATTATATACGGGTTTGAGATTTTGATGAGTCGAACTGGCAAGCCGCTTGGCTATTTGATTTTCTTTTGGATTGGAGAAGGCCCAGAGATGCGAGTTGTAGTTGTACTGATTGACCAGTACAAAGGAGGTGCTGGCAAAAATTTTCGAGAAGTTAAGGTGTTAGAAAATTTTCAGGATTTTTGAAAATTTTCATTAGTAGGAATAAATAAATATTTAATTGAAATTAAATTGGTTAGTTAAAATTGAAGTTAAGAAGTGAACAAATAAGTTCTAACCAGTTAATAGGGTTTGTTTTCTACCTTCACAATTTCGAGGGCGAAATTATTTTAAGGGGGGAAAAATGTAATGTCCCGTATTTTTATGGTATTATAATTAATTTATTTCATTATTTAAATATTTATTAAGAGAATTAAATGGTCGTTGAATTAAATTATATGGAATATTTAATTAATATTTATAATATAGAAATATATTATAATTCCGAAATAGTCGGAAATAGTGGAATTCAAAATATTGTGTGAATTGGACCGTATATAATATATAACTCAGTTTAGAGTGGAATTATAGTAACGAATATATTATATAAACGAAGGTTGAACGTATAATTATATTATAATTAAAATTGATCCTGAAATGGCGCTGCAATTCTTAATTTGGCGATTCGAACTTCAATTGAATATACAGAATCCGTTTTAAATCTGATTTCTGTGAAACAAGAAACGTTCGGAGCTAGTGAAGTATATTTTTCTAATGGAGGAGAAAAATGGGGATTTCGTCATATAGATTTTGATTTATGTCCAAATCAAATTTTAGAAAAGTCGCTATGGAATTCCTTTATAATTTATAACGATTTATTTATATTTTAAAATGGAATTTCATTATAAATCGAATATCGATTTATACCGGGATTTGAATCTCGAGTTATAAATCCAATTGGAGTTGTATGATACTCTATTATGAATATATATACGATAATATAAATTTATTTATATTAAATTTAATTATTTTTAAATATATTAATATCTAAAAGGGTTTATTTAGAGCTTTAAAAATAGTCAGTTTTGCAAATGACCTCCGTTTTCGATGAAACTAATTTTGTTGGATTCGGAATATTGAATTATTGTTAGATTTCAATTTCTGTGATTTTTGGAGTCCGTATGTGGCCATGCTGAATTTTAATGTGAAAAACAGTCGATAATTTGACCTTTAAAAATACACTGTGTGAGCAAACGGAGTCGGAATTTGACGAAACAAGTTTCGTTGGGTCCGTAATGTCGAACTGTAGTTGCATGTCCATTTTTGTGATTTTTGGATATTGTACGTGATCATGGGAATTTTTAATAATAAATATAGACAACGTTTGATTAAAAACAAATATAATAATTGAATTTGAAAAAATATTATTCCTATTCTATAAATACCCACACTTACCCTAAACCTAATTCATTCATCCCGAAGTCAAAAGAATTGCGCCGCCACCACCAGATTATTCTCCGCACAAAAATTCCTACTTCTAAAATCATTTTTAAATCATGTAAAATTCGATAAATCAGGATAGGTATATATTGGTGATCCTTGTATCTTCCTCTTCAAAATGGTGTGCATCTCATTCGATTCGAACATCTTTTTGTTTGATGTTTTTTTAGCTGACGGTTAGGGTTCGGCTTCGCGAGTTATAGAAGCCTCGAATCGTGGTTTGAATATTTGTTCTGGATCGAGAAGGTGAAGTAGAGTCAGTTTGCAAGGTTTGGGTGGAATCGACATATAAAAGTTTCGATCCTGTTATGAGCAGCGCACGAGATTCCTAAGGTCGCGATGATCTGTCGTGTTGTTTATATGGTGATGGAATCGAAGAGATTCGGAAGAGGAGTGAAATGGTGGCCTTTGTGTGTGATTCGGTGGAGAGATGGAAGTGTGGTGGAGCGGTGTACGAGCGGAAATGGTGAAGGGATTTTCTGGAGCATGAAATTGAGGAGCGGGGAAGAAGACTACAGTGGCAGGCTTGGGTAATTAAATTGAGTTTGGGCCAAGAGTTAAAGTTAAGCCTATTTAGAGAAAAAAGGAAATTTAATTAATTTTAATTCAAATTAGTATAAACTTGTATAAGTCATATCTTATTTATACGTGATCAGAACTGGACGAAATAAGATCCGTTGGGATCATATGGACGAGGGCTACAACATGGAACTAACTGGGAGTGGATAGGAACCCGTTACAATTTATAGTGAAATTAAAAGCCAGATCAGAATATTGAACGGTTATCGTTATTTAACGACAAACCACCAATGTGAGTAAAACTCACTAACTCTAATCAGTTTATATTTTTATAAACGTATTTTAGAATTCATAAAAATGATTTAATGCTATGTATGATAATTGTTAGATTGATTGTTAGTTAATTGTTTGAAAATATAGTTATAGTTATATATAAAAAAACATTTATTAAATATTGATTCTGTTATTCAAAATATTTCATAGTGAAATGAAATTGATATGAACTATATTGTGTAACATCTGTGGATGCAGGGAAATATGTCGGAGGAATCCAACTGGATTCCTCAAAATTTATTTTACTGTTTTTCATATATTGTGTTATATGATGTGATATGAAATCTGTTGCTGATTTTGTATGTTTGAATGATACTGATCATCGTTATATCGTACGTTAAATACCATAAGGAATACTGGAATGTTAAAAAGGAAATTTTCAATGTTATATTGAAAAAGAAATATTTATTTATAAAATAAATAGAATATTTATAAAAAGAAATATTTATTTAGAAAATAAATAGAATTTTTATAAAAGGAAATATTTATAAAATAAACAGAATTTTATAAATGGAATATAATTAAGGAACATTCATTTAGAAAACAAATAGAACTATAAAAGGGAAATGTTTGGAAAATGAATAGAGTGTTATAAAAAGAGAATTTTACATTAGGGAGGTTTAGACCCGTGCTTCGCACACGGGAGTAACGTGATATTAATTTAAAATAAATATTTTGCAAATAAAGTATTATAAAGGATATGGGGGTTTGAATTAGGAATTTAATTGGAATTACTGAAATTAGAACTGACTAGAAATTAGTTGAATTGAATGACTTTCTGGGTATTGATCTGATGTTGGTTTCGGCCTTCGGGGTTAATACGTAGGGGTTTGTTCTCTTACTAGTTTACAGTTAGAGACTGATAGAGGTGGGAAGATATTGATGCGTGAATAAAAAATGGAAACATTTTTCAAAGTTAATAACATATATTTTCTAAAATTAAAAATTAAGGAATTGATGAATATATGGAAATGAGAAATGGGGAAATGAATAAATGTTGATTGATGATTGATCGATAGAATTTCCGTATGGAAATAGTATTGTTGTTTGCACACATGTTTTCCTTTGATAGTTAAATCACCGACTATCGAAGATTTTGACCATTTCCGTTGTCAATATAGAGAGACCGGGATCAGATATATTATCTGAAAACTACTCCGTATGGCATTAGCGTTGCGAATCAAATATAATGAAGATAAATTGATGACGGAGTTATGCAAAGGTTGTTCAGTAAATCCTAGGTAGAAATTGCCTAAGATGAATTACAGAATAATTCCTTCGGATTGTCCAGTCCTAGGACAACTTGAATGAACGAATGTCTGATAGAGTATATCTGGTAGATCGCGTAAGTTGATCGTTTCAAACGTATTTACGTTGGTGGCGGAGTAATCCGTTTCTCTTAGCTTATACCCGTGGTATTTTTGGGGGAATCAATTTGTGATTTGACGGGTATGACGATGTGGCATTCAAAGTAAATGAAGGAGTGATCTGTTAAAAGATACGTTATGACCTCAAGCCTCATCAACTGGGAAATGACAGAAATCGGGCAGGCAGCATGACTAAGTGGGTCGCATCCAAGTAGGGTATATGGTCTCCATCTAGAGAATATTCATATTTGTTACTTCTTTCGCTTCTGTATCCCCGGGAATGTTTATGTTGGTATACTAACCATAAGGTGATAATATATTCGGAACATTCAAGCGAAATGATTGGCCGATCATGTGTGGTCGAGTTACAAGATGTTCTTGTTGAACTCCAGTGTATCGCTTCTAGAGTACACTGATCGGAAGGTGGTTCCATACCTTGTCATAGTTGGAAATCAATTACCCAATAAGAGCCCGCGGTTTCGATTGTATATTATATATGTAGAACGTGAGATGAAAACGTTTCTGCTAGATTTTTATTTACTTGATCTAGACATTATTATAATATCAGACAAGTATCGTTTTAGAAAAATATTTGGGTTATCGTAAGGTAAAAACCATCCGTGTTTATGTTTGGATCGGTCTTACGATTATCCTTTATTTCAAAAGGATTTTTAAAAAGTTAAATAAATGATTTCAGTTTACTCACACCAGTCACATGACTGACCCAGAGTTTATTTTGTTTTGTTTTCCCTAAACTCTTGGGTGCCCAATTTTGTACGGCAGTCAAGTATTCAGGATTTTACAGATACTTGAAGAGCTGGAGGAGGAGGCTTCAGGATTATATAGATTGTTATTTCCGCTGTGTTGTAAGTGCTATACTATAATAATGGTATTGTATACAGATACTGTTTTATTTCAAAGTTATGTTATGAAATATATTTATTCGTTCCGCTGTGAGATTCGTGTTTATTCTGATGTTGTATGTTCTTCTTCTTCTTCTATTTTAAGTTTCTATCTTATCTATTCTGACCGTCTAATTTCTTTCATGGACTATCCGGTATTTCCGATGCTTGAATAGTCGACATTGAGTTTATGTCGGTTACTCAGGATCGTGAAAACTCGGGTCATTACAGAAGATTACTGAACAACGAAATCCTAGATGTGATCAAAGTGCTAAGAAATAGTAGAGATATGTTAAAATCAGCATAAGTAGAAATAAAAAGTAATAGTACAGATTTTCCACTAAATCATATCGCAATTCCAATCAGGTCACAAATCTGCAAAAGCTCGAGTCCAATCAGGTCGTGATTCCAGGAAGCAACAATTCTTCATCATATGCGTCAATTACCTCGAGTCGCAAATCTCTATGTGAACAGATCGACCATCGGCGGATGGAAAAGTTAAATTAGATTGTAGTTTGGGGAAAATAAGACTTGTGAGATTGAGAAAGATATGGATATAGGTAAAAAGAATGAAATGTGCAGTTTTTTAATTGTTTGGTATGTGATGACGAAGATTAGAGATAGGAAGCGTTAGATTGATTAATTCTGTATGTACAGTTGAGAATTGTTCCTCGGGTTAGTGTAGAACGATGATAGCAATCATGGCATCATAAAAGGGCACCTAATTATCGAAAACTTTGTGACGCTGATGCGAAAATATCTTTAATAATCATAATATCACTAAAGAGTAGTTAATTAACCATGTCGTTGTGATGCCTTAGTGATATAATTAAATTTAACAGCGCTACAATGTTGTTGTGTCATTATGGCATCGCTAAGGGTTCAATATTTTCGTTTGGGAAGGTGCAACCTCGACCGACAGTACGCATGTTTTAACCGGTTAACTCAATTAACTAGAAGTGAGAACGAAATTGTACGAGACTACAGGATATTAGATGGCAAATGATCATTTCAACTGGTTAAATATTTTTATTCTTATGCTGGTTGAAGCAGAATTTTCTTTTCGCCTGAACGGATTAACATTTTCCAACAATAAGACGGGTATTGTCGAATGGAAAAAGAAGAGTTAGGAAAAAATAATGTTTAGACCGAGCCAAATTTTCATACAATAAAATTCTGGAACATGAATTTATGGTAACAATTCAATAGTACTATAAACCATTCTCATGCATATGCATCAACACATTAAATTTTGATGGCATCACAAAAGCTTAAAGATTTCTCTATGCATTTACGACGTCTTCTTTAGAACATAGAAACATTTGTGGCATCGCTAAGGCATAGTTAATTACAAATGCGATTGTGACATATTTATGACAATTTAGTGATGACTATAAATTTGGCGACGTCGTGCCATCGCAAAGTCGTTAGGGCGTCATTAATTGACATTAAAATCAACATCTTTTCTAGTAGTGATAGTTTCCCAAAAGTCACAACAGTTCTGAAAGGTATTAAATTCAAAAGACACTTCTTTTCAAAACTCAAAAAATAATCTAACAACTCTTATTCGACATCATCATTTATATATGTCGACATATGCCTTGAATTTCAATTTTTTTTTTTAAAGTACTAAAATATTAAATAAATTCTGAAAATTCTTGGGTTAAAAACTAGTTATAAAAATAGAGCTTTTCAAGTAAGAATATATATTATAAGATGATTTAAAAGATATTTAAAAACCATATGTATTGATGATATAAAACTATATATAAACAATATAAAGGTTTTTATAAAAGTATATTTCAGTGAAGTAAAAGTATATAAATATAAGACATATGTTATACAGTAAGAAATTTATAAACTTAAGAAATTACAATAAAACTAGTATTACATATATAACTAAAGAGCTAAATATCTATAAGACATAATTTTTAAATCAGGATTAAAAAACAAGGAAATATATATTAAGATAAGGAAAGTACATTTAAAATCATAAATCAGAAAGATAATTTGGAAATCATTGATTGGTTTGAAAATATTTTAAAATCATTTGAAAATAATGAGAGAAGTTTTGAAAATAGAATTTATTGCTAACTAGAATTCTAACAGAATATCTAGACACAATAACAATATATATCTTGAAGTATTGAAATCATGACACTCATGAGTCCTGAAATCTTGATGCTCACGAGTCTTGTATCTCCTTTATAATCTTGATTCTCTAAACTGTACAGTCTTCAACATTCATCACCTCTGTATAATCCTGTATACATATATATAAGCACATATATATATATATGTTGTAACAACCCGAATTCCGATAGACCGATTTTTCTTTTCAAAATTCCAATATACCGAAACACGGATTGATTTGCTCTGGTATCCTGCAAAAAAGATTGAGACATAAAATATGTCAAAGCTCGAAAAAAAACTCACAACGGAATGGATAAAATATAATATTCTCAAAGTATAGCCTTACCGTATTAATAATACTGCATAACCAGTATCCAAAGCTATAATGTCTCATATCTCTGCCACAAATCTAACATGCGAATATGTTATGAGGAGGGGGTCAGAATACAAGTTCTGGTGACTGGATTTAAACTATACACTTTGGATAATCCTACATATACCGTACAATCATATTTTCTCATTTATTAGGTTACTTGGGTTAACAGCACTCAAGGCTTACACACACGTCGTACTCATTTACTTCCCAGTGGATTAACATAATACAGTATATGTGTAACTGCCCCCAATATTGAGGTACACCACATGGTGCCTCACTCGCACGGTCTTCAACGTAACAACATCGGAATATACGCTGTCCCTCATCCTACATCGTAATGACGTATGGATAACAATATTACGTTCCGCATATATCTATCATTACTATGCTTCCTAATCGTACTGACTGCCACCTTTGTTTGAATCAGACTCCATACCGTAGTAATGCCCTCAAGTCTACAATACACCACCCAGAGCAGATATGCATGTATCTAGACTGTCCCTCGTATGTACTGTTAATTGTAGCTCGATGCCTCAATCGCACGTCCTCTAAAGTGCACTGAGTTCCGTGGCTAGGAGATATAAGAAACACGAAACTCGGTCGGGAGCTTTTCCATATTTGTACAAGCCCATTTTTAAAGAGCCTCTATATACAGATATACCTAGGGTCTGTTTTCATGGTGGCTATAGCCCTACCTCGGCCCCTCCCTCAACTAGTAAAGACTACAAGAAAGAGCTAAGCGACTGCCCCTACGCAAACAATCTAAACATTTATGTAGCGTCTCACCTTAAACCCTTACCCCGATAGTGAAGGGTGAAATGGTATCTTGGGTTTAGCTCTAGTCTTTCCGCATCTCATTGGCTGCCGATGACGGGTAACCGACGGTCTACTATCCTTTTTGGTTGTGACCCTATGCTTCCTCGTGAGGCAACCGCCGAACCACCCTAGTGTCACCTCGTCACAGCATTTTGACTGCACAGCTACATCTATAATCAAGGCCCACCCACCTAGTAGTTACGCGCAGACCCAACCTCCGCGAGTACAGGCTAAGACATCTATCACCACACAGAAGACTACTAGGATCACCTTACGTACCTCAGGAAACTACGTGCTTTCCTTTCCAGTCCTTCAGAGCCGTCCAAACAATCAGATGAATGTGCGCTCCCCTCATGCCTTATAACACCCCGATGATCTACCCCGTTGGGTTATTCACCCTCAACCGTACGGACTGGTCTAAGCTCCTTACTTTAGCATGTTATTAGACCTTATGTCTAAACATTCTTTTACGCGTTTCACTCACCTCATCAGGTTTCCAGTTAACTTGGTTATTCCAGTTCATATTGAATTCTTATTCAAATTACCAAGTTCTCTTGCTTATTAATTTCAGTCATACAACTTAATCCATTTAAGTTTATTAATAAGCCCACAACATGTTATTCTTTAGATTGTGGCCCAAGGTCTGTAATCCATGACCCCTTTTTATCTTCTTGTTGATTTCATTAATACAACAACATGTTTTACATAAAACGTAATTAAGTTTATCCAATTCACATGTTTTCTAATTAACATGTCACTTACCATTTATGATTAAATATAACTTATTTCATTTCATAAGTTTTCCTCTTCCTTTCTCATTTAATCATAATTCCATTTTACATTGTCAATACAACTTATCGTTGTTTACTTATTAACTTAGTTCTATTAACTAAGGCCCAATAATAAGTTTCTCTACCCGTTTGTCATTACCTATATTATAATTTCCTCTTGTCCCTAGGACAAGCCTAAACATTCTTATCAACGGGTTTTAGACTTCCAAACGTACAGATTACTTAATTTATAATTAAGTACAATATACTTTCCCCCTTTTCTTAACTAGGTTCAGGTTTTCCCCATTTACTACTTACTTAATTTACAATTAAGTGTCCCTTAACTCATTTCACCAATTACCCAATTTCCTTATTAGTTTATTATAACCTAAGTTATAATCCCCACGTGTCCCTAGAACAAGTCTACCTATTATACAACATTTTCATTAATGTTATTTATTTATAATAGGTGATTATCATTCCCATTTTAAACCATTTTCTTTTACTGTTGTATTCCGGTATTCTTCGTTCACTGTAATATACTCCTTATTTTAATTAAGGAAAATACTTCATGCACTTCATCAGTTTGATAGAAGGAATCTGTGATTTATTTTCATAACGTATTCCCATCTAAATCCGTGGTAGCAAGTAATTTCTTTACTCTTCTTGCTTTAGCTAATGTGGCTTACTTGCAACCACGTTCTCAGATATAGGTCATTCAGGGAAATACATCACTTTTCCTTCGTATCACACTAACGCAGGTCATTACATCCCTTCTTTTCTTATTTTCTGAGTTAGACATTTAATTACCATTATTTCCATTTATTCATATCTTGTTATATACATATACATATATATATAAGCACTAGTCCTCTCACATTAAGCCTACACTTGTGGATGCTGGATTTGCCGGACGGGTCCGGGCAGACTTCTACCACAAGTTGGCTTAACCTCATGTCTTAGCACCATTACATATTTTTGATTTTTGCACTTAGGCCTCTCACATTAGGTTCAACATTAGTGGCTGTTGGATAAGCCGGTCGTGTCCGGGCAGACTTCCGCCACTAATGCAACCTAACCTCGTGCCATACGTGCAGTTATAATTTCTAATTGTAATCCTAGGCATATCCATTCTTTTACAATTTTACCCATTTAATTATAGGTGTTTATACCCCTTTCCCAAGTCATATTTTTCATGTGCCATATTCCCAAAATAAGACTATTATCATAGTTTGATTTATACCCAAACTATAGTCATGTAATCAATTCTAACATGAACCATTTAATCATATAATTGTACCAATTCGTACAAGTAGGGTTCATATGACAAATTAACATGTAGTATGAACAACAATAATTTCTAACCATTTCTAACAAGTTGTTTTTCAACATGTAATCATTCCAATAATTTAATAGATTCAACATATGAATTTCCTGATCTATTCATATTAACATCTCAACTTTTTATAACAACAATTTCACAATTTATTAAAAGGGGAATGTTAAACGATAGTCATAACATTATCTAAAGGCTACAGTTTGAACCCACTCACCTTTCATGCTTTCCCAAATTTTGGATCTAATCCGTTCTATCATCCATGGTTTTCCTTTCCCCTTTAATTTGATTTGAAACCTAATAACGTTCATCGATATTTTCATTAAGAGAGAAGGGAAAGAAAATAGGAAGAATATGAATAAATCGGATCTGGGACGTTACCTTGCTTTTCACCTAATTCTGAAAGCCCTTTAATAAAAACACCAATCTCTTCCCTCCGGATCTTAATTTAAGATTTTCTAATTTACAAAACTAAATTTCTGAATATGTTTGAGAAGATAGAGGGAGGGAGAGAAATGGCAGAGCTCCAGTGTAGCCGCCAAATTATGAGGGTTAGGGTTAGGTCCAGGGTCTTATTTGTAGGTGTAGCGGAGGAACCAGGACCCTTAGATCTAAATCTAAAACACCAAAATCATCCATGTCAGAAAATAAGGTTCCAAATTCGTGGGTAGGTCGACCCCTAAGTCAATACCCCTTTGGGTGGGTCGATCCCCAACGGTTTAATTTCCCTATAGATTTTCCCACTCGTGAATTTTTGAATTTTCTAGACTTATTTACCATATATATATATATATATATATATGTATGTGTGTGTGTGTGTATATATATGCTCCTTATATGTATAGAAACTTCGAACGCTCATAACTTCTTCATACTATGTCCGTTTACGCAAACCAGATATCGATTTCGACTATAATTTCGAGATGGACGCAATGGTGCAGTCCATTTGACTTAATTCTGAATATTAAATTAAGTTATTCCTATTTTATTATCATACACTAAAAATACGGGGTGTTACATTCTCCCACCCTTAGGAAATTTCGTCCCTGAAATTTGATAAGGGTAAAATAAATTAACCCCTCGCATAATATACATCCTTCATGTGTGCAACCAATTTTTGCAAACATTGTGTACTTGTGCAAAGTGAAGTACAACATAATAATGCATGCATGTCTAAGCGGTACCTCCTATGTGTATGAAATTTTTTCAAAAATCCTTTTAAAATATGATGCTCACATCCTAAATATATTGGCATTCTACATGAATGCAATATTTTGAAAAATCAAAATGCTTTTTCATCCCAAATTCTTCCCACACTCTTACTGAGTAAGAGCGTAGTTCATCCAATTGTTGCATCCATAATCCTACCAACCAACTTTATATTTCGAATTTCAAAAAAAAATATTTTTCTAAATTCGATTTCTTATGTTACAAAAAGGTGGAAAACCGAAAAATTTCACATCTTTTGTTTTTCTTTTGTGTACCTTTTTCCAAGCGTACTTGGATTTTATGCAACTATTTGTAAAGATTCCCTATTTTCCTATCCAAGCACAACCCACATAAGATAATTTTCTTTGTTACTAATTTCTTTTCCATCTTATCTTGGAAATTTTTATTCTTATCCGTCTATTCTCATATTTTCCATTTTTGTTGCTTTACTGATTTTCTGCTTCCTTTTCAGCTGTACTATTTTTCTTTTCTTAGCTTATTTAATCATCTGATCTTAGTTTAAATTTAAATAAGACTTCTAGTCTTTTAACTAAAACAGGAGAACAAACACCCTATACAGCTACTACTAAGGGCCAAGAATCTCGAGACTATGTCCCCCTCGGTTAGAAAAGTCCAAACCAAGGGATCCTTGACAAGTTCAGGCATTACCCTATCCTCCTAACAAGAAAAATGAAATGGTCCCAACCGAAATGTAGTAACGGTTTTTACCCCTAACCTGAAAATTAGTAACCGGGTCAATACACTTACTTGCCCCTTTTCTATCTAGTAGTCGCTACTAGGCCTAGCTGTGTACCAACAATTATTTCAAGCAACATCCTAGGCTTTCCAATGCTTACGCATTCTACGGGAACTTACCATTATTCCAAGATAATTCTCGCTATTTACTTTATAGTCTCAAAACTTTTCCCGTCTTTCCTAGGCACTAATCCTTACATACTCCATACTTTTAAAACATGGTTTGGCCTTTTTCCTTCCAAAAATTAAAAGTGTAAAAACTTTATTTTCCTCATGAAAACTTCCTTTTTTTCCAAACCATAAAAACATGTCATCTTAAGAATGTAAATCATCATTTTTTTTTCAAATCACAAAACTGGAATAGATATGGACAATTATTTCTCAATCAGGTTTATGACTTGTTCTTACCTATAAGGTCGGTTTAGTCTCCTACTACAAGGTGCCAACATCCACTCTATTCTTATTTTCTATAACTTATTTTATCCACCCACAAAATTATCTTAAAATAATTTATCAAAAGGATTGTCATAAGAATAGAGAGAGAGCTATACATGCTCTATAATACGCACCCTTTACTGAGTAAATTTTGCTTTAAAACCTAATATGTGTACTTCTTTACATATTTTAAAATTATAACTTTTAAGATTAAAACTTGAAAACACCATAAACCATTTTCCCAAAAGTTTTATAATTTCAAGTTGTTAAAAGTTAATAATGGGGTTAGACTCAAAGCGCGTTTCCAATTTTCTAGGCTTCCCTAGACACTCCCCAGGGTCAATTCTCTCAACTATATATATATATATATATGTATGTATATGTATATGTATATATACTCCTAATCCATTTTTCTCTATTCAAACTTTTCCAATTTTTAAAGTTTTCAAGCCCACTAACCGAAAATACTAATCATATGGGATTTACTTCCCTTTCATACAAAATACATTATACACATTCCACCAAAATTACCTAAGGGTCTCAAATTTCCTTATTCATTCCTTTAGTGTACAAAACAAACTTTTCATTTATACGCTTTTTATTTAGTGGGTTTCTCTATAGATCTAGATATATATATATATAATATATAATATATATATAATATATATATAATATATTTTTAAAATACAAATACGTTCACTCACTATTTATATAGGAATCCTAAACCTAAGCACTGATACTATATGTAACAACCCGAATTTTGATAGACCGATTGTTTTTTTCAAAATTCCAATCTATTGAAACTCGGATTGGTTTGCTCTGGTATCCTATAGAAAAGACAGAGACATAAAATATGTCAGAGCTCAGAAAAATCTCACAACGGAATGGATAAAATATAATATACTCAAAGTATAGCCTTACCGTATTAATGATACTGCATAACCAGTATCCAAAGTTATAATGTCTCATGTCTCTGCCACAAATCTAACTTGCGAGTATGTTATGAGGAGGGGGTCAGAACACAAGTTCTAGTGACTGAATTTAAAATATACATTTTGGATAATCTTACATATAACGTTTAATCATATTTTCTCATTTATTAGGTTACTTGGGTTAACAACACTCAAGGCTTACATACATGTCATACCCATTTACTTCCCAGTGGATTAACCTAATACAGTATATATGTAGCTACCCCCAATATCGAGGTACACCCCATGGTACCTCACTCGCATGGTCTTTAGCGTAACACCATCAGAATGTACGCAGTCCCTCGTACGTACTGTTAATTGTAGATCGATGCCTCAATCGCACGTCCTCTAATGTGCATCGAATTCCGTGGCAGGGCGCAGTTGGGATCTTTTCCATTTCTGTACAGGCCCATCTTTAAAGAGCCTCTATATACAGATATACCTAGGGTTTGTTTTCATGGTGGCTATAGCCCCACCTCGGCCCCTCCCTCAACTAGTAAAGACTACAAGAGCTAAGCGACTGCCCCTACGCAAACAATCTAAACATCCATGTGACGTCTCCCCTCAGACCTTTACTCCGATAGTGAAGGGTGAAATGATATCTTGGGTTTAGCTCTAGTCTTTCCGCAACCCACCAGCTGCCGCTGAAGGGTATCTGACGGTCTACTATCCTTGTTGGTCGTGACCCTCTACCTCGTCGTGAGGCAACCGCCGAACCACCCTGGTGTCACCTCGCCACAGCATTTCAACTGCATAACTACATATGCAGTCAAGGCCCACCTACCTAGTAGTTAAGCACATACCCAAACGCTACGAGAACAGCCTATGACATCTGTCACCGCACAGAGGACTACTAGGAGTACCTTACGTACCTCAGGAAACCGCGTGCTTCCCCTTCTAGTCCTTTGGAGCCGTCTGAACAATCAGATGAATGTGTGCTCCCCTCGTGCCTTATAACACCCCGATGATCTACCCAGTTGGGTTATTCACCCCCAACCGTACGGACTGGTCTAAGCGCCTTACTTTAGCATGTTGTTAGACCATACATCTAAACATTCTTTTATGCACTTCTCTCACTTCATCAGGTTTCCAGTTAACTTGGTTATTTCAATTCATATTGATTTCTTGTTCAAATTACCAAGTTCTCTTGCATATTAATTTCAGTCATACAACTTAATCCATTTAAGTTTATTAATAAGCCCATGACATGTTATTCTCTAGATTGTGGCCCAAGGTGTGTGATCCACAACCCCTTTTTATCTTCTTGTTGATTTCATTAATACAATAACATGTTTTACTTAATATGTAATTAAGTATATCCAATTCACGTTTTCTAATTAACATGTCACTTACCATTTATGATTAAATATAACTTATTTCATTTCATAATTTTCCTCTTGCTTTCTCATTTAATCATAATTCCATTTTACATTCAATACAACTTATCGTTGTTTACTTATTATAATAACCCGGAAAACCAGAACCAATTATTTTGGCAATTTTTAATGAATTCTGAATATTTAAAATGATTTATTTTAAATAATTACGATTATAAATTTGTTTTGAATAGAATTAGAATGTATAAGTTTATTTAAATCAAAATTAGAATATAAATATTTATTTTCATTATAAAAAGAATTGGAAATGGCGTGGTAGTTTGAAATTTCAGTTTCAAATGAATGTACATGGTTCAAAATAAACCAGATTTTAGTAAAACCGGAAATATTTGAATCTATTTGAAAATATCTTTCTAAGGGTGTGAAAAATCCAGATTTCATAATGGGAATAAAAAGATATGTCCAGTTGAAAATTCAGAATAGTCGCTATGGAATTTATATAATATATAGCCCTTAAAAATAGCGATTGTGGAAACGACCTCCGTTTTTGATGAGATCAATTTTGTTGGATCCGGAATGTCAAGTTATTGCTTGATTCCAATTTTCATAATTTTTGGAATCAATATGTGAGCATGGTGAATTTAAACGTGTTTAGTCAATTCAGTTTGAATTTAATCGATTGACAAAATTAGCTTTGTTAGGACCATATCGTCAAAACATAGTTAGATTTATTTTTCTAGAATTTTTGGAGTTAGTATGTGGCCCCAGTAAATTAAAATGTACGTTGAAATCAATTTTGAACATTATATTAATTTATATTATAATTGTAACAAAAACTGATTGTAACAGCCGAATTGGCTCACGATACATATCCCATTGTGTTCGGAATGGGGGTAATTAGCAAGGGGCGACAGTAGTTAGGTCTCGTTTTGAGTTCAAATTAAAAGTCAACTTTTACGGAGAATAAAATAAAGTATATATATATAATATAATTCCTCTTTACGTAACCCCCCCCATTATTCTCAAAATCAATTTTACCAAAAAGAAAAATAATGGCCGATGACGAGCTCGAGCCACCACCACAACCCCGTTCACTGCCGCTGGAGGCCGACCTCCCCAAGCCGCTGCTCCATCCGATCCTCACCCCCTTCTCCCACCTCGCGGCATTGAATCCCACCCCCTTTTTGAGCAACGTCAAAAACCCCACCCCCCTCCGACGATCTCGAGCGCTCCAGACCGCCCTGACCACCTGCGATGCAGTGAACCCCCCCTCTCTCCATTTAGATTTGCAGCAACCCTCCAACAACCGAAAAATTATGAGTTTTCATTATTTTATTTATTAACATTGTTTTATTTTAAGTTTATAATATGAATAGCAATGTAAAGATCTAATTTTTTTTGAGTAGAAAGGTAGAGGCAATAACTTGCCTCGCCATATATAAATACTGCATAAAGAAACATCGTCCTGTTGGTCACAATATTACAACCCACACTGCTCACAACGGAGCCAAAAAGAAACATAATATCAACCTTGCTCATGCAGGAGCTAACCAAAACATCGGGTTTTACAAGATAAAGTACTGTAAGCAAAATAGAAGCGACCAACAGCTACCCATCCGAACAACGTGGAGCCAATCACCAAGCTCTGCTGCTATCTGAAATAAAATCGACAAATAACCAATCATCAATACCCATCCACTTATAGTAAAACTTTAGTACATTAAACAAAACAGCATTTGATGAAGTAGAAGTGTTTTTGAAGCAGCGATTGTTTCTTTCGTACCAAATAACCCAGCAAAAAGACAAATTAAGTAACGCAAGTTGTTTCGAAGGAACATATTCCCAAAACTGTGCCTGGTCCCTCAGTGAATCTTTCCACATAAGATCATTGTTAGCATTAACTAAACATTTGACCCATACATAGAAAGCTAAATCAAAGCCATGAAATAAATGGGTACAATCCTCCTCCTCAATTCCACAAAAAACACATGCAGCATCAATATTTATATTCTTCCTTCTCAACATACTTTTTGTATTTAATTTCCCATGCAAAACTACCTACATGTGCATTCGAACCTTCAGTGGGACGGACATTACAGTCCCACATGCACGCAAAGAACGTGAATTTACAGGCCAAGAAATTCAAAAACTCATAACACTGCTTCACTGAAAACTTTGCCTTTCCTCTCCACAAACAAACATCATCTTCATCAATTAAACTCACACTCTCCAAGAGACTAAACAACTTCAGAAGCTGAAGTAAAGCCCTTCCTTCAATGATTCTATTGAAACTCAACTTCCACTTAAAACCCATAGGTGATGAATCATACACATCTGAAACATATGCCATCTTATCACAAGAAATTGCATAAAACAAATCAAATTCTGAGTTCAGAGCAATTGGTAAAAGCCACTTATCAAACCAATAGTAACTCCATCTTCCATTGTTGACCTTCAAACTAAATTGCACTTTGAAACCCTAAGAACAACTAAGAACACCTTTCCAAAACACTGAGGGATGATCAACATTATTGTAGAGTGAAAAGGTACCATCATAGCATGTATTCACTATCCATTCACACCACAACGACTCTTTGTGGGATGAAATACTCCATAACCATCTGCACAATAGAGCTGTATTCATCTCCATCAAGTTCAAAACTCCCAACCCCCCTTGCTCTCTAGATTTACAAACTTGCTTCCAAGAAACTAAGCAAGTAGCAGCACTAGCATTCCTTTTTCCTGTCCAAAGAAAACTTCTCCGCACTGCATCAATCTATTTTATAACCCAATCAGGGACATTATAAAAGGAAAGCCAGTACAAAGGAGTAGCTGATAGAATAGAATTAACTAATATTAATCTTCCTGCTTTGGAAAGAGATCTTCCCTTCCATCTTGACAATCTGACATCCACCTTGCTTATTAATGTGAACCAATCATCCTTTAATAATTTGCCTGGTCTTATACAAAGACCAAGATAATTCAAAGGAAAGGTACCAACTTTGTAGTTCAGTATTTTAGCAATCTCATCAGCAACTCTACCATCAGTCAATCTTCCTGCTTTGGAAAGAGATCTTCCCTTCCATCATGACAATCTGACATCCACCTTGCTTATTAATGTGAACCAATCATCCTTTAATAATTTGCCTGGTCTTATACAAAGACCAAGATAATTCAAAGGAAAGGTACCAACTTTGTAGTTCAGCATTTTAGCAATCTCATCAGCATCTCCACCATCAGTCCCAACCATTAAAACCGAGCTCTTGTGAAAATTTATCTTCAAACCAGAAATACTCTCAAATGCATATAGAATGAATTTGAGAGCAGCAATGTACTTACAGTCAGGATTGCTGAAAATTATCGTATCAGCAACATAGTGAAGAGACGTGATACCACCAATAATAAAGTCTTCACCAAAGCTTTTAAAAATCCCATTCACACAACTCAATTTCAAAATCTGAGTAAAAACGTCAGCAGACAGATCAAACAACAATGGCGACAACGGATCTCCTTGTCTTAATCCCCTCTTTGAACTGATGGACTTCCCAGCAATTCCATTCTCAAACACATTGGCCTTGCTTGCTTTGAAAATGCCACTAATCCACCCAATCCATTTCCTGCTAAATCCTCTGGCTTCCAACAATTGCAGAATAAAATTCAAATCCACAATGTCAAAAGCCTTAGCAAAATCCAGCTTTAGAAGAGCACAAGGCATAGAGTTACGAGAACAGTAAGACACCACTTCTTGAACCAATGATGCCCCTTCCAGAATGTATCTACATTTAATGAATGCAGTCTGAGATTTATCAATGAGCTTGTCCAAGACCATTTTTAGCCTATTAGCAAGCACTTTAGTAATTAGCTTATAAGTGATGTTTAATAAGCTTATTGGTCTAAAATATGATGGAGATAAGCAGTCTTCCTTCTTTGGGATAAGAACAACATTTGCATAGCTAATCTTCTCAAAGTTGATAGTACCATTTTCCAAATCTCTGAAAAGATTAATGATATCTACTTTGATCCAGCTCCAATATTTTTTAAAGAAAAAAATTGGAAATCCATCTGGTCCTGGAGCTTTATCATTAGGCATTTCTTTCAAGGCAGCAAAAATCTCCTCCTCAGTAAAGCTTGAATCTAAACAAGTAAGATCCAAGCAGTCTGGATACAAAGCTTTCTAATCAACTCCCAAGCCCACATTGCTACTAGAACCAAACAATTTTCCATAAAAATCAGTGAAAATTTTGTTTAAATCTTCTTGATTAGAAATCTCCACCCCTCCATGCTCAATACTGCATATCATGTTAGAACGTCTTCTACCATTGGCTATGCGATGAAAATAGCCAGTGTTCTTGTCTCCTTCCTTGATCCATTGATCTCTAGGACGCTGTCTCCAATATACTTCCTCTTGATCAATTACTTTAAAAAGCTCCTTCTCTTTGTTTCTCAAAAGATCCTTCTCCACATCAGAAAAAACTCGTTGTTTAGCCATAATATTTATGTTTAGAATCTGAGACGACCCAAAATCCCGTTCTGACGGAGACCAGGGTTATCTTTGGAATATAACACAGAAACAGATAATAGCAGAACAGAATTAAATAAATACACCAGAATGAACAATAGAATATACTGGATAAAAGTAATCATCAGAGTTACACAGTATACAGGATCTTACTTAGTTCAAATACAGTTCAGCTATACATAAATGTCTACAGTGGAAATAAACAAAATATGTACAATAGGAGCTGAACAGCATAAAAAGAAATAAATGATAGAATCCATCTTCAGCTCCAGCTATCCAGAAAGAACCAGCTAAACCTGAATACAAGGCTGCCCGTGTAGAAAAAGGGGCACCCGAGTTTGAGAGTGAAACAAACTACGAGTCAGTCATGGGACTGGTATGAGAAATCTACTCAACACACATATAATTTGGCAAATCACGGGACCACGCCACTTTCGTGGAACGGGTTTACTCCATTGGATTGCCAGTGCTTTACAACAAATCTTTCTTTTAAACATCGCTATGCTTTTTATAAAAATGAAACCGTTATAAGACTCAGTTCCCATCACACAATGCAACGCAAACCGGAGGATAGAGTTTTACCTTATAATGGCCAAAATATGATTGATACGAATAAAACAAAGGCATTTGATATTATTGCTAGTGTTAATATGTTTTGAAAACAATTTCACATCATAACTATCAATCATAGACGGCATGGGTACCATATATCATGTCGCCATATATATATATATATATACAAGCAAAACCGCACGATCACGTATTTGGAAATTGGATTTCCGTCATGAACCAAGGCAAAAGATAGTCCTTACCGAATTCGAGACTGCCTAGCCCGAGCCTCAGGCAAGTACTCTGTCAAGCCTTAGGATCGTCAGGGCCGGTCCACCGATGTGGATTAAAATGCCTGAACACTGCGTTTCCCCGCCCTTTGGGGCGTAAATGAGCCAACGAATGACTCCATCGGACCCGGATCGTCCGATCAAACCGAGGCGCCTCGCAACAGCAACAACCATAGGTGAAAAGTATATAAATGTCAGGGCTGGTAGGTCACTGACACCACCCTAGCTAGGAAGAAACGCAGGCCCTCCCTGATGTCCTCTCCCGTTTTAGGTTCATACCGGGGTGTGAGGCTCGCGAATTCACGTTATACACAAAGCTACGCCACACAGGCGGTGCTTTGATCATCACCACAAGACTTTGCTTTTCAACAGAAGCCCTGATCACTGCATCTTAGCATGCCACACAGGCAATTCATGCCATGCGACTGATGTCCATCGATATACAACCTCTGAGCTCGTGCGTCTCAGAGAAGGGCGTTAAGCAAAAGAATAAATTCTCCGCCGCCAAACAGATGTATATTTAACAGAAATCAATCAACACAGAATAAACTCCAATGTCAGACACACAGTCCATTTACAAGTCCGTTCTGGGTCTGAACGAAACCGGAGGCACTAAATACCTCGCAAACCCATCGATCACCACGTACGTCTGGACGATCACCACTCATTATCCATATTTCGGGATGCCTCCCAATCAGGACCTCGGTTACCATCCAAACGAGGTGAAGATCTCCGGTCTTCGACCGTCGTCTTCATCTTCGAATTTCAATCGTCGGTCAATTATTTGAAATGAGAATTAACTCGGCCTTTTCAAATGATTCACGTATTTAGAATTTCAAATCAAATTATTTCAATGGTTAAATTATTCGACAACACCAATAGTGTTCTTTAACGTAATTTTCACACCAAACACATTCAACCATCAAATATCACATAAATCAAGCAAATTCAGTTTATTTCCATTCCATAACGTTTATGATATTTTATAATTATTTATCGCTATTTTTATTTATTTAAAATAGCCAATATATTCAAAACGACGCTTCGGGCCATAAAGCGGCCGTGGCGCTGTTTTTCTTTAGATTTGATTTACACATATCTGAAAATCTAACCGTTGGATCTTCGCAAAATTTACATCATTAGAAAGGTCTTTTCAAAACGAATCCAACGGTTCCAGTTTCGGGAAAATCCGACGGTCGGATCTCCCGGTACAATCGTTTGAAATTTCGATTTCAAAATACGAACTGCAGCGTCGTTATTCGATTAAATATATAATTATATTTATATATATATAAATATAATCGCTTCTGGCGCTGTTTTTCTTCATATTTGAATTAAACATTCCAGACAATCCAACCGTTGGATTTTTACAAGGTTGGTGCCGTTGGAAAGATTATTCCAAGGCGAACCCGACGGTTGAGGTTTCGGGAAAATCCAATGGTCGGATTCCCCGTACTAGTTGTTTGAAATCACGGTTTCAAAATACGAACTGCACGGCTTCGTTTCGTTTTAATTTCATTTATATTTATATATTTATATAAATATAGTTCATTCAATGATTTCCATATCGTTTTCACTTCAAATATTTTTCTAACGCCTTAAATTTTGGAAAAATTTCGCCATAACCTCCCCTGCACCGGGAGCATCGGGAAATCGCAAATAGCTTTCCCGGTCCTTCTAATCTCAAAAAGAAAAAGAAAAAGCCAAGCGGCTAGCCAACAGGCTCATAAAATCATCACCCAAACAAAACAGTAAATGTGTACCTATTTGTCGGGCACAAAATTTTATTCCTCTTCTCTAGCCCCTTTGCTATAACCTGTTCAATGAATATGCATGTACATATATATACAGTTCTTATCATTTATCATTTTCTATTCAGCTTCATATTTGATTTCTATTTGGTTTAAAAACACCATTCATTCTAATGTTACATAAATAGGTGCAAATCATTTCATTAGCTAATTAATGAATATTTCAACTCATATATGTTTATTTTGAACAAGTGGTTATTTTTAACACTTCACATTTCAACGATTTATGCATACAATAAAAATGTGATTTTTATTGTAAAACAATTCATTTCAAAACACTATTTTTCTATATAGTTCATATAGGTGATAAAAATAGGATTTTTATCATAAAACAATTTCTTTTAAAACGAGATTATTTTACACAGTTCATATAGTCGATAAAAGGTGATTTTTATTATCAAACAATTTATTTCAAAATATGAATACCATTCAACACATGAATTTCTAATCAACGAATGAATATCAGTTCAACACATGAATGTTTTCTATAGTTTCTATATATAGATAAAAATGTGATTTTTATATTTAAAACGTGAATACCATTCAACACATGAATTTCTAATCAACGAATGAATATCAATTCAACACATGAATGTTTTCTATAGTTTTTATATATAGATAAAAGGTAATTTTTATATTTAAAACGATTTATTTCAAAATATGAATACCATTCAACACATGAATTTCTAATCAACGAATGAATATCAATTCAACACATGAATGTTTTCTATAGTTTCTATATATAGATAAAAATGTGATTTTTATTATCAAACGATTTATTTCAAAATATGAATACCATTCAACACATGAATTTTTAATCAACGAATGAATATCAATTCAACACATGAAGGTTTTCTATAGTTTCTATATATAGATAAAAATGTGATTTTTATTATCAAACAATTTATTTCAAAATATGAATACCATTCAACACATGAATTTCTAATCAACGAATGAACATCAATTCAACACATGAATGTTTTCTATAGTTTTTATATATATATAAAAGGTGATTTTTATTATCAAACGATTTATTTCAAAATATGAATACCATTCAACACATGAATTTCTAATCAACGAATGAATATCAATTCAACACATGAAGGTTTTCTATTCAATGAATAAATATAGTTTAAGCATATGAAAATAATTCAAACACACGAATATTATTCAAAATTTCGGCAGCATAACGGCAGGGTAGTTAAAACCGGGACCGTCCCTAGTACGGCTCCTCGCTCTACCTTAAAACCTCGCGGTTTTTGACAATGGGGATCATGCATCTAGTTCGCACACAGGCGGCATGTATATTTTTATTTTATTTCCACAAACTAATCCTATGTGGTTTCAACCAAATATTTTCCAGTCACAAACGGGTATTTTTCAACCACAATCAACCAATATCAATCACAAACAATCCCAAACAATCATTCGCTATCAATCAATTTTCACAACAATTTCAACCAATAAATATCGTCCATGGTTTGTGGACGAGGGGCGTATATATATATATATATATATATATTTATATATAGCAATTCACTTTTATTTCAACATATATATATATATAGAATAAGAAATTGAAGAGTGAGAAATTCTCACCAATAGCTATCCAATAACACGACTCTTCCTTTATTGAAATTTTCGCCAATCTCGCCTTTTGTCGCTTCGTTGCCCGTATTCTCTACATATGTAAAAATCGAATTTTTACTATGTTATTCAATATATAAAAATCGAATTTTTATTATGCTATTCAATATATAAAAATCGAATTTCAAAAATATAAATTCCGCCTTTTCAAAAATAAAGATTATATTTTTAATATTCCTATGATGTAAAGATTATATTTTTATTACTTTAAAAATATAAAAATCATATCTTACTTCTTCTACTTAATAAAAATTCCGTCTTTTCTATTTTAAAAATATGATCTTTTCTATTCTAAAAATCTGATCTTTTCTATTTTAAAAATATGATCTTTTCTATTCTAAAGTTTAAATCTTTTTCTTTTTAAAGTTCTAATCTTTTTAAAGTTTAAATTCTTTTTTAAAATCGGTTTTAAATTCTTTTTTAAAATTCAGTTTTAAACCTTTTAAAATCAGTTTTTATAACCTTTTAAAATCAGTTTTTATAACCTAAAATCGAAATTAGTTTTAAACCCTAAAATCGAAATCAGTTTTTAAAGAATTAAAATAAAAATAAAATAAAATAAAATACTTACTTTAACCTGCGAAGAAGGAGGGGAAAAAGAAGACGTCGGCGGCAGGCAGTGGTCTTCGGTGGTGGTGGCGTCGAGGCTTCTGGGGGGGCTGCTCGATTTGATTCGACGGGGGGAAGGGGGGGGGCGGATCGTCTTCGTCGGAGCTGGCTTCGAGGTGGGCGGATGCTTCAGCGTCTCGAACTGGGGGTGGCTCGTCTTCGTCGGAGCTCCGGTGGTGGCGGCGTCGCTGCTGCTCCGTCCCTCTTCTTTTCTTTTTTTTCTTTTTTGTTTTCTGATTAATGAAATCGGGGGGGGGGGGGGGGCAGAAAGAAGGATAAAGGGAGGGAATTAAATTAATTTTTTTTTTTAATTATTTTAATTATATAAAGTTGACTTTTTATTCGAAGTCGAAATGGGGCCCACCGACTGTCGCCCATAGCGTTTTACCCCCATTCCGGACACAATGGGATATGTATCGCAAGCTGATTTGATCGTTACAATCAGTTCCCGTTGAATTTACATTTAAATCACTATATTGAATTTTAAACGTACATTTCAAATTACCGGGGTCACATACTAACTAGAAAAATTCCAGAAAAATATTTTCTAGCTTCGTATTGACGATACGGTCCTAACAAAACTAGTTTCGTTGAATTCTGAGACCGTTTGAAAAATGGCCAATTTCCAGTCGATTAAAATCAACTGAAACCGGTCAAACGCGTTTTCTTTCGCCACGCTCACATATTGATTCGAAAAATTATGAAATTTGAAACCTAGCAATAACTTCACATCCCGGACCCAACAAAAGTTGTTTCGTCGAATTCCGAGGTCGTTTGCAAAATGTCCATTTTTAAGGGCCTGAATTCCATAGCGACTATTCAGAATTTTCAACTGGACATATCTTTTGATTCCCGCTATGAAATTTCGATTGGTCGAAGAAAGATATTCACTAACAGATTTAAATATTTTTGGTTTCACTAAAATCCGGATTGTTTTGCACCCGGTATATTCAATTGAAGTTTGAAATCGAATTATCGAACTACCGCGCTATTTTCAATTCTATATATAATTATAATTAATTATATTCATTTTTTCAAAAGTCGGTTCAAACTCAGTTTTCATCGCCATTATTTAAAATTTCTATTTTAAATATTTAAAATCCATTATTTTAGCCAATTTAAAAATTTAAAATTGGTTCAGATTTTCTGGGTCGTTACAGAATCTCATTTTCCAACCCTTCTTTTCTCCTCTTAATGGAACCAAAAACTTCCTTATTCCATTTTTTCAAAAAAGTCCTCAATAGTTTCAATTTTCTGCTGATAGAGCCTGCAGCCTCTTCCAAGTTCAAGAATTCAAACCACTTGTTCATCAACATATCATCAAAACCCTCTTCTAAGCACTACATCTTCTCAAATCTGAACATCACATTCTTAGGTAGACTGTCACCAGAATCTAGTATGATCGGACAATGATCAGAAATAACCGATGCAAAGCCCCTTTGAGATGAGTGAGGATGAAGGTCTTCAAATTCAGGATTTATAAAAAATCTGGCCAGCTTCACCAAAGTTGGATCATCTCTTCTACTACTCCAAGTGTAATTTCGATTGTTTAATGGAAAATCAATCAAATTACAGTCTCGAACAAACTCTCCAAAATCATTCATATCTTCCCCATAGTTTTCAGCTCTTTTGTTTCTCTCAAATGAAAATCTCGTAACATTGAAATCTCCACCAGTTAGCCGTGGTCTTTGAAAAGATTTATCAAGCTGCGAGCAATCTTCCTAGAGCATTCTCATCTCCTCTCTGGTTTGAGGGCCATATACATTGGTGAAGTAATACTGAACTCTAGAGCTCTTCAAACATAACACCACATGCAAACAATGGACATCTTAATCTCTTGTATCAGTTCCCATTTATCACAATTCCAACCAACCATAAGGCCACCTGAACTGCCAGAAGCATTCAGATGACTCCAGTCGTCCAACATATAACCACCCAAAGACATGAGACAAAAATCATCAGCATTATCAATCTTAGATTCTTGAATGAACACTATATTAGGATTAAGAGACAACAAAACATTCTTAATCCTATGGCATTTTTTGGGTTTGCCCAAACCACGCACATTCCAAGACACAATAATCATTTATTCGAATTAACCCTCTCTAATTCTTTCTTCTTAAAATTCTCAATGCTTGCAACAGTATTACTCATGTTAAAACCAGACTTAACAGCTAATTCGTAAAGTTGATCATTCGATAAGCTATTAAGAAAAGCAGGAATGAAAACACTACCTTCCAGCGGATGTTCCATGCCTTGACTCCTTCGCACACTCCTCCTTAGCAGTGTGATTCCAGAGGTACCCAAAGCTTCTTTGCCTTTTGGATTGTTGCGGTAGCTACTCTCTACAGCAGAAGCTTCTCCCACCTGTTCACCATTTGAATCATCACTGTCAAGCACCCCTTCAACGTTCTCTATCACATGAGACCCCTCCACACCTACATGCAAATCACCCAAATCTTCCTGAGCTTCACCACCAACAAAAATAGTAGAAGGTTCTCCCCACTCTCCGTAAAGATCTAATTTTTATTTACATAAAGTTATAATTTTTAATTATAAAAAGGATTGATTTTTATATGAAGAAAATTAATGATTTTTATATATAGAAAGCTTTGATTTTTAAAAATATAGAAAGCTTTGGTTTTTAAAAATATAAAGATGTGATTTTTAGCATGTAAAAAATTTGATTTTTATATAGTTAGCAAAGCGATAAAAATGTGATTTTTATTATTTAAATAGAAAATTAAAAATATAATTTTATATAGGTAGTAAATTAAAAATTTGATTTTTATATATATAGATGCAATATAAAAATATAATTTTTAACAGTATAAAAATATAATTTTTATATATGTAGCGAAATAAAAATATGATTTTTATTATATATATAGCGATATAAAAATGTGATCTTATATATATATATATAGCGATATAAAAATGCGATTTTTAAATATATAAGCATCATATTAAAAATGTGATTTTTACTATGAACAGCGTGGAAAGGATTGCGTTGGAATTTCAGGCAAATCCAAATGGTTCAGAAATTCAGAAATAGAAATAGAGGAGTGGATTCCAAAGGTGAGAACTTCTCACTCTATTTTATTTTCTAGTTAAATGTATATACTAGAATGCAGACTGTGCTTAGTAGCACCCGACACCTTTTTTTTGAAACCATGTTTGTTTGGTTGTATGGTTGA
Source organism: Allium sativum (assembly GCA_030737875.1). Classification (NCBI taxonomy): domain Eukaryota; kingdom Viridiplantae; phylum Streptophyta; class Magnoliopsida; order Asparagales; family Amaryllidaceae; genus Allium; species Allium sativum. Next base: position 158,478,458 of record CM060927.1, read on the forward strand.
TTGGTTTATTTGTTTGAATTTGGTTTGGGAAATGAAATAATTGATTAGAATTTTGTTTGTATATGGCATGAGCCATTATTAGGCGAGGGATAAGGCTAGACCTTATCCCGGTCCTAGTATCATGCCGTTATGCTGCCGAAATTTTCTAAAAATGTTAGAACAATAAAAATATCATTTTTATTGTATAAATGAACTATATAAAATATTCATTTGTTAAAATAAATATTTTATCGTTAAAAATATAATTTTTAATGAGTGTGTGAATGAAAATAAATATTTATTTACAAATCGGATGATTTGTTTATGTACACACATTTGACTAATATTGATTGGGACGATATATTTTACACATCGCCCAACTGCACAAATAATAATCAGTGTTTATTGTTTGAAAACCCCACATGGGTATTGGATGATATTGGACATACACTAATTCCAATATTTAGTTGTATGTCAATCGATGGGTTGACAGACTGTTGTAAGCGTTAATTATTTATATTTAACGCTTATGCAGTTGTGTAATGCACTCTGGATGATGTTTGATTGTTGTTGTATACATGTGTTGTATGAAATCCATATAAATAAATTATATGGTAATTGACTATGTCTGATTCCAATTCGGAAAGAACGAATATTTTAAATTAACGAATATTTAAAATTAATGAATATTTTAAAATGACGAATAATGAATATTTTAAAATAAATATTTTAAACTAATATTCAGTAATGCATCAAAATATGATTTTGATGTCCGATTTGGGATGGATACGAAAATATTAAAATATATGAAGCCGTGTTGATTAGATTAACGCCATTTTGACGTGAACGATATTTATATCGATTTTATTCATTTTTATAATGGATATCGAAATGGAAGTGATTTCAAAATCTAATGTTTTGAAAATATTATCATTTATATATTAATGATATGGAATATTCAATTTTGATTTAAAATTGAATATGAAGTTGAAATCGTTTTGAAAATGAATTTAAAACAATTTATAAAATACGTTTTATATGGAAATCGATGAAATATATATAATATATATGTTATATATATTTAATGGCCTGAATAGAACGCGTCATGCCGCGGCAGTTCGCGAATTTCGACCATTGACTTTGAATGGACATTACGAGAGATCCGACCATCAGATTCTCCTGAAAATAGAACCATTGGGTTCATATCGAAAAGAGCATTCCAACGAACATAAGATATTTGAAATCTAATGGTTGGATTTGGAATTATGTCCAAATCAAATTTGGAAAAGGTCGATGTAAGTGCAGTTCGATGACCGTTTATGGAAATCGACTGAAAGGGCCTTAATACAATTACTAAGAATATTGATAATTTGTGTAAAATCATATAAATGATTCGGAAAGAATTGGGATGAAAAATTCCATATTTGAAAAGATAAAAATATATTATTATCAAAATGAACTAGTTATTAACTAGAACTCTCATCCAATTATTTTTAAATAAATAAATTGGATTGAGAATGGGTTTTAATATAACCAGAATTTCCAATAAATGAATTAGAATGGATTTGAATCAAAATTATTTCGGAATATTTCGATATTGAATTCCGTGATTATACGGATATTGTGGATGAATTTGGAAGATATTTATATCGTTATTCCCAATATGATATTTGTTGATTTCAGAATTTGATATTGAATATAAGCCGATATAATTTCTATTCAGAGCCTTGTGTTTAACATTAAATTGGATTTTGGGTTTGTCGTGAACGGTGTCTTAAATAACACTATTTTTAAACCCAAATGAGGAAAGAATAAATCTCTTTACTAAGATTTAGTGAAATTTTCCAATTAATTAATATTTAATTGGAACTGAATAAAAGAATTAGATTTTGGGTTGTCGCGAGTAGTGTCTTCAGTAACACTGTTCTGAAACCCAGATGAGAAAAGAATAAATCTTTTAATTAAGATCATTAGAGTTTCAAGTTACATTTGGTAATTGGAATAAAATGGAATGTGATTCAGGTTTATCGTGAACTGTGTTTTTAACAACATTCGTTCTTTAACCTGATTTACAGTGAAATGTGATTTGGAATTTATAATTCTTTTAATTAAGATTTAGGGGAAATTTTCCAAAGAAAAGTTTTCCAATTTAATAAAATAAATTGGAATGGAATTCGATTTGGTAATAATCGAAGCGAACTTCTATGGAGGAAGACTGTTACTATATATGGAATTTAAAAGGCTTTGTTGTTATTCCCTTTATATTATCGGTTGGATATGGAAATTTATATCGATTATATATATTGATTTGAGTTGTGTTTTAAATAACATTAGTTCATTAACCCAGTTAAAGATAAGATTAATTTCTTAGCTTTGAAAAATCATTAAGCAATGCTTTTTGGAGATTAAAACTGAAATTACAGTTTTAATGAATCTTTAAGTAGATTGAAATGTGAATCTGATAATTTAAATTATCAAATTCGGGAAATGATCGAGAATGGAGTACCACCAGCTTTACTCCAAATGATAGTTAAATCTTTAATTAGATTTGAACGTGAAATGGTAATTAAATTTATCGATAACACTGTGGGTGTTAGATATGGAGTATTACCATTTTTGCTCCATGGGATGAATAGGTTGGGATAGGGAAATAAAAAAAATGATTACTTCAGTAAGCTTCGCTAGTCCCGACTAGTTTGGAAAACCTTAATATGGTTTAAATTTTAAAAAGAATATTTGAATAAAAGAATATTCTGGATTGGAACGAGGCGTATGTTATGCTTTTATGGAACTTGTTTATAAAATATGCGAGTTATTCAGAAAGATCGGGTTTATCCCATTCTGAATAACTGATTCGACGATATGTCGAAGATGAAGACGATGGGTGAAGACGAGAGGTCTTCACATCGTTTAGATGATTACTAATGTCTTGATTTGGATGTACACCTAAGACGAGGTAATAAGTGGTGATCGTCCAGACGTACTTGGAGATCGACTGGATATGCGAGGACCTCTCTCCTGTATTGGACATATAGGACGAGGAATAAGGTGCCTCCAGTTTCGTTCAGACCCAGAATGAACTTGTAAATGGATGTGTGTCTGACATTGGACTTCATTCTGTGTGATTGATGGACATCAGTTGCATGGCATGAATTTCCAGTGTGGCATGCAAAAGTTGCAAATGATGAAGGCTTCTATTGAAAATCAGAGTCTTTGGTTGATGATCAAAGCACGACTTTAATATAGCATAGCTTTGTGTATAGTGTTAATTCGCGAGACTCACACCTCTGTGTGAACCAGAAATGGGAGAGGACCTCAGGGAGGACATGCGTTTCCTTCTAGCTAGGTGTAGTGTCATGGTATGGAGTGCAAACATTTTACTTATGTGGATGATGGATAGCGAGGCCCCTCGGTTATATCGGTCACTATGGGGTCGATGGATGGTTTGGTCGATATACTGACCAGTTTTATGCCCCATAGGGCGGGGAAACGCAGTGTTCAGGCATTTTAATCCACTTCATATGGACCGGCTTTGTCGCTCAAATGATCGATGCGTTTTGATCCTGAGTCTCGGGATAGAGAGTCTCGAAGCGGTAAGGATAATCACTTGCCATGGTTCACAGGCGGAAATCCAATTTCCAATACGTGACATTTCGGTTTTAATGGTAGAGCCTAGTATGGCGACATTGCGGGATAGGGCACTATGCCATCTATGTTTGATACATTTATATTTGAAGTTGATTTCTTCACTTATAGTAATAATAAAAGACGCAATTTTCACGTATCAAGCATTATTTGGCTATTACAAGGTAAAACTCTATCCTCCGGCTTGCGTTGCATTATGTGATGGGACCTAGTCTTATAATATCCTCATTGTTCTTTATTTAGCATTGCGCTGTTTGTTTTATGCACTGGTATTCTTGGGGGTAAACTCGTTCCGTGTTATACGACATGGTCCCTTGATTATCTAACTTTAAAATCAAGTTAATAATTATTTTAGGTCTCACACCAGTCACATGACTGACCTGGAGTTTATTATTTTAACCTAAGCTCTTGGTGCCCCTATTTTCCACATGGGTAGCTAGTAGTTTTTGTGTAACACCCCGTATTTTCTAAAAACGTTAATGTCACAAATCAAAGTATACTTAATTTTTAAGAGAATAATTAAGGGAAACGGGTTACGCCATTGCGTTCATCTCGAAATTCAGCTTGAGATAGAGTCCGAGTTTGCGTAAATCGGACTCCGTATGAAGAAGTTATGGACTTCGGAAATTTCAGAAATTCAAAATAAATTCAAACAGATTCGAAATTCAAGTTCAGAACGCACAACTGGGCTGGGCAGGAAAATTCCTGCCCAGGACCCAGGTCGACCAGGGTACCCAAGTCGACCAGGGGGTCGACATGGGGGTCGACCTACCCTGGGTCGACCTGGTCAGGTCTTGGTCGGCCTTGTCAGTTTTTGGACGATTTTCTGAGTGTGTTTTGTCATTAGGGCCTCCGTGGCACTTCCTGATCGGCTCCTCTTGATATATATGGTCTTGATTTATTCTATGAGGATATAGTGGCTCTAAAACACTCTCTACACCTATAAAAGAATGCCTAGACCTAAGGTTTCTCCACATAAATTCTTTAACCCGTCTACATGTTGTCTCTCTCTCTATTCTAAGCCTCCACCATTAAAATAAATCTTATTCTCCACTAAAACAAGTTATAGTTCTTCTTCAAATTGGAGATTCAAATCAAGTTAAAGCTTCAAGAAGGGAAGCAAAGGCTAGTTCAACGGCTTCGAGCAACGTCACGCGAATCATAGCAAATCACCACAATGTTATCTTATTATTCTTTTCTAAAACCGATCAATGTAAGTTAGTTACTTTTTAGATTTTAACGCCTAGATTTATTTATGACATGTAGTTAAATGGATATGAGAATACGCCTTATCCTTTCATTTGAATATGTGCTTGTATACACCTTTGGATCTGATTCAGGACTATTGTGAATAATTACCAATGAGACTATGCTTATTTCCTATGACTGTGACAAGGACAATTGTGGCTAATTGCCAATGACTATGATTATGGGACTTTTTGCCTAAGACTATGACTATGAACATAAGACTATTGCCTATGACTATGATTCATAACTATGAGACTACTACCTACGACCATAACTAGGACTATTGTGGTTAATTGCCTAAGACTATTTGTGGTTAATTGCCTATGACAATTATGGTTAGTTGCTTATGCCCCTAACACTATAGTTACAAATCATGATTGTACACCGAACTGACATTATGTTGGATCAAATCACCTATGCCTCCCTTGATTATGTTGGATCTCATATTTAGGGTGTAACTTGTCTAGTTTATTCCTATTGACTGTTATGTACATTCAGCTTATTGGAACCATTATTTTTGTATTGTTCATTTTTGCATGTCTATTCTTTCATGTCAATTCTCGTGCTTATCCCCTATTCCTTTGGTTAATTTCATTTCATGAGTACTTGGAAACTTGTGAAATCATGTTATACGTACGATTACGGCGTGGGAATTTGGGTGTAGCTTAATTAAGATAATTTGGCATAACAAATATGTTGGCATAATCTGAATTGGCTATAATAGTAAATAATTTACATGCATATTAGACTTGGGCGTAAATGGTAAAATTGTTAATTGGCATGTAAACCAAGTTTTGGGCATAAACTGTAAACTAGAATATTAAATCTAGTTTTAACATGAATTGCAAGTTTGGATATTTAATCTAGATTGGGTGTAAAATGTAAATTGGAACATTAAATCTAGATTAGGCTTAACTACTGATTTGGAACACCAAATATATGACATAGCGATTTCGGGCATGACTATTATTGCGAGTTTGCAAAGGTGGGGTATAGCCTATTCTGATTAATAACTTGAAATTACATGTAACTGTCATGTTTAGTATAATCATGGTTAGTGACACTTAATTTGGTAAAATTTACATACCAAAAATTATAAACATGATTTAGAAGGAAAGTGGGCCATAATAATAAATGTTGATAATGTACATTAAAAGAGTAATTATGGCATAAGTAAATTAGAAATAATTTACATATAGAATTTGTCCTAAATGGGAAATATGTAAATTGTAGAAAATATGAATATTCCTAACCCGAGGTTAGATTGAGTTGTGGTGTAAAACTGCCTGGACCCGCCCGGTTGTCCAGTAACCACAACAGTACCTATCTAATGTGAGAGGTAAGGCACTGAGCCCAATAAGAACCCGAGGTTAGACTGAGTTGCGGTGCAAAGCTTCCCGCAACCGACCGGCACATCCAGTGACCACAACAATACCTGTCTAATGTGAGTGGTTGGTGCTTTAATAAATGAATTAAAGCTAGGACAAGATTTGGTAGGGTTAAGTTAATTTCAGAACACTTAACCATTATAACCTGTTAATTTAACAAGTGGGTGAGGTTAAATAAATTTAGAACGCTTAACCGTTATAACATGTTAGTTAATCAGATGGTAGGGTTAAAGTTAACTAAGGTAACACTTAACCAATATATATATATATATATAACATGATTGGTGGCAGGGTTAAGTTAATACAAGAGGGCAACACTTAACCATAGTAACATGACAGGTAGATGGGTTAAGTTAACTTGAATTGACTGATGACACCTAACCAGCATAACATGGTAAACGGGTGGGGCTAAGTTAATATGAACACTTAACCAACATAACATGGGGAATGAACAAGGTTAATTTAATAAATCACACTTTACCAATCCAAAATGATAAGTGAGAAAGGTTAAGTTAATAAGAAACACTTAACCAACATGACACGACGAGTAGGAGGGTTAAGTACATATCGGGTTGGTGGGTAATATCAGTAAATATAGGCCCACACACTTAACCATTAATACGCATTCTTGAATCCGTGGGAAGGTTAAGTACATATTGTGTTTGTGGGTAATATTAGTAAATATAGTCCCACACACTTAACCATTAAATACAAGTGCTTGAATCAGTAGAAGGGTTAAGTACACGTCAGGGTTGGTGGGTAATATCAGTAAATATAGGCTCACAAACTTAACCATTAGGAAACACAAGTAACGGGGACCCATTTCAGCAGTAACCCACATAGATGTATCATGGTACCCTGAAACTAGGCAGGGTGGGGCACGATTACGGGGCTGATTATAAGCGGTCAAAGCAATGGCGAGTGGTGCAGCAGTGTAGGTTCTAACGGATTGCGGGCGAGCACACACTCCGGAGCAGAAAAAGCAGGCACTGGGCACTAGTAGTATACACTATGCATTCTAGAATTGTGTCCGGCTGCCACCATGGGACTTGATACACCCCATGGTGGGACCAGCATAGGTATCTACAATCATTGGGGGTCGTATGACACCTGGAACATCAATGCAAGTAGGGAGCCGAGCGATAGGGTAGTAAGGGTACATCGAACATATTCATGGCAATTGGGCTGATTGAGGTGGAATCCTCATAATAGAAGTACACCTGAAGGCTACCATAATTTTCGGGGATTGGGATGACGTTATGATTTTATGATTTTATACAGATTACTTGTTGGGACACTAGTTAGGTGGTGCAGAGATATAGAAAACTAGAATAACAGGGTAATAGCGAAGCAGAGAAAGTATTGAAGCATATCCAGTTTATCTTGCCTTAGCATATCTTGCGTTAATCTTATGTTATCTTGTTAGCCCTGTCATCATGGTGTTGTCTTATACTCAGTTAATTCATGTCATGTTGCTTTTACCTGTTCACATGCTAAAAATCACTGAACTTACCAGGCTTTATGTCTGACTCTGTTTTCTTTCGTCTTCTTTCCTTCCGTTTCTCTCTCCCCCCCCCCCGGCAGTCAGGGAGGGAACAACTTAGCTTAGTTTGGACTGTTGCCCTTTTCCAAGCTTGAAGACTCTTGGACGCATCGCTTTGGACTCTCTTTGCCACTGCTATGACCGGCTTATGCTTTATTTGGGGAATATCATTGCTATTTTATGCTTCTTTATTTTTTTATGTAAGACAGATACTCTGGTATTGGAAAACAATTGTTGTACAAACTATTTTATCAATGAAGCAAAGTTTTATTTTTCGCTATCTAAACTTTGTCTGTCTTGTAATTTATCTGCATCTTGTACCTATAATACTTCACAGCTGCTAGTGCATTCCCTATGTGAGTGACACTAACGGATGTTGGGTGTTACACGTGGTATCAGAGCTGAAGGTTACCGGATCAGATAAAAGATTTGAAAAATTACTTTCAAAACGGTTTTAAAAGAAGCATTTTCAAAAGAAAAGTTTTGTTTTAAAGGCATATTCCCCAAAGCCATATGCACTATATTTTGATCCTCTGTTTGAGTCCTTATTTCCTTCTTTCCTGAGTCTCCAGGGCTCCTGGCTTTCTGGGAGGTAACCTCATCGTGACATTGTTCCGTAGGCTTGATGAGACTATGACGCTTGTCTAAGGGAAAATAAGTGCCTAACATCCATCTGTAGCCGTAATTTTCTTTCGAGCTTTATAGGATTCTCCGTGCGATGGAGGCAGCTTCCGAGAGACATGTCAACAAGGTACACAAGGGTGGCAAAGTTGAGAATGAGGGGGTTTGGCTAAGGAGCACAACACAAGGATGAAGAACCCATGGATACGGACTTGGTTCACAAAGGAGGGGAGAAAAGAATAGTAAAACCTAAAACAAGAGGAAGTATCTTTATTTTGGTATAATGGGTCATATAATTAAGGGCAAGGGCAAGAACTAGGGACAGGATTTTCCGGAAGGCGAGTGCATGCTCTCACCGCCAGCATACCTGGGAGAGGGAGGCAGTAAGATTTGGGTTGAAAGAGTTTTTCCTTTTTGATTATCCTGTTAGTACTCCTTCCGATTTTAGCGCTTCACATCCGTATATATCTGCTTCCATAGTTGAGTCTCTGCACCCTAGATATTGCGTAGTAGAGGATCCCATTATAGTCTCAAATCCAATTTCTGGATCGGCCCATCTGTCTTTGACTTGTGTGGATTTGAGAATAGCTATATTTATGCTTATGTTTTTCGGCTATGGGTTGATTCTAGGCATGGATTGGTTAGCTAGTAATTGTGAAACGAGGGTAGTTAGACTTTCGAGTTGCCTCGGGAGTACCCTCGAGATTTCGTACGATCCCAAGGGATCAGTTTGTCTTAGCTACATAGAATCACTTTATTTATCTATCGACGATTTTCGATCCGTTGGAAAAGTCCATGAGTACGCAAGATGTTTTGATTAGGGTAGGGGTTTTCCCCCTAAAACTCGAGACAGACTTCAGCATGTATCTAGATGACACTGCAAAGCCAGTTATGCGATCAACGATAATTCTGGAGCAAGATTGGCGAGGATAGCCAGAGTCGGTAAAGTGCCCAATTGTTTGGTTGTTTTGTTAGTATCATCTCACATGGATCGTCCAAGTTCGGAGGAGTTATCCCTTGGGTGCTTGTCTGATATTGGTTTAGGCCTTTGGGGCTTGTACTTGAGGGATGTCGAGTCCGACTAGGATGGTTCGCGTGAGAAATAAATGGTTGGGGCTGGCACCCTAAGTTAGACTGACCTTAAGAGAGGTAAAAAGCACATAACAACCATTAGCTTTAGACCCTCAGATTTGTAACATAATGGAAGGGTAGTTCGACTACATTGGATACCCTCTAGCACAGTGTGTGACCAAGGCCCTATCTTTACTAGTGAGTTATGGAAATGGAGGGCAAGAAGCTTCGCAACCATGAAGTTAAGGTACAGTGGAGAGAAGCTCACGAAGATGCAACTTAAAATACTGAAGACTAGATACGCATCATACCCTTTTTAGGGTATATCCTTGATCTCTCTTTTTCTGTTAAGTTTTTTTGCATGACTAGTCTTTATCTTTTAAGTATATCCTCTCGATCCTATCCTCAATCCTTAGGTAGAAGCCAATGGATGTAAACATGTGTTTGAGGCATGTTATGTTTGGTGGATGCAAGTGGTTACAAGTGTTTGCTAGTGGTTGCTCGTGGATGCATATACACACATTAGGCACTAGATCGGCTCAACTACTTCCAGGTTTGCATATGCATATATGTATTTGTATATGAATTAAAACTTGATGTGTTATCATATGGATGTTGCATATGGATGAATAAATATGCACGCATATAGTACTTACATGACTAGGGATAATTGCATACATGATGGACTCATGGCACTGGCATAATTCGCATTAAGGAGGTCAACTGAATCAGTAGACCGCCTGATTTTATATTAGATAAGGACATGTACACACAATATGCATAGAATCATGAAAGCATTAGAAATCCTTTTAGGGACAATGGATGCCTGTGATTGAATGGTTAAGTAGATGGATTCTGGATGTTAGGATACATTCTTCTTAACTTGAAGATTTCGGGGACGAAATCCTTTAAGGAGGGGAGAATGTAACACCCCGTATTTTCTGAAAATGTTAATATCACAAATCAAAGTATACTTAATTTTTAATAGAAGAATTAAGGGAAACAGGTTACTCTATTGCGTTCGTCTCGAAATTCTGCTTGAGATAGAGTCCGAGTTTGCGTAAATCGGACTCTGTATGAAGAAGTTTCGGCCTTCGGAAATTTCAGAAATTCAAAATAAATTCAAACAGATTCGAAATTCAAATTCAGAACGCACAGCTGGGTTGGGCTGGAAAATTCCCTCCCAGGACCCAAGTCGACCAGGAGGTTGATCTAGGGGTCGACCTACCCTGGGTCTACTTGGTCAGGTCTTGTTCGGCCTAGTCAGTTTTTGGATGATTTTCTGAGTGTGTTTTGTCATTAGGGCCTGCGTGGCACTTCCTGATCGGCTCCTCTTGATATGTATGGTCTTGATTAATTCTATGAGGATCTAATGGCTCTAAAACACTCTCTACACCTATAAAAGAATGCCTAGACCTAAGTTTTCTCCACACAAATTCATTAAGCCGTCTACATGCTGTCTCTCTCTATTCTAAGCCTCCACCATTAAAATAAATCTTATTCTCCACTAAAACAAGTTATAGTTCTTCTTCAAATTGGAGATTCAAATCAAGTTAAAGCTTTAAGAAGGGAAGCAAAGGCAAGTTCAACGGCTTCGAGCAACGTCATGCGAATCATAGCAAATCACCACAACGCTATCTTATTATTCTTTTCTAAAACCGATCAATGTAAGTCAGTTACTTTTTAGATTTGAACGTCTAGATTTATTTATGACATGTAGTTAAATGGATATGAGAATACGCCTTATCCTTTTGTTTGAATCTGTGCTTGTATACGCCTTTGGATCTGATTCAGGACTATTGTGAATAATTACCAATGAGACTATGCCTATTGCCTATGACTGTGACAAGGAAAATTGTGGCTAATTGCCAATGACAATGATTATGGGACTTTTTGCCTAAGACTATGACTATGAACATAAGACTATTGCCTATGACTATGATTCATAACTATGAAACTACTACCTACGACCATAACTAGGACTTTTGTGGTTAATTGCCTAAGACTATTTGTGGTTAATTGCCTATGACTATTATGGTTAGTTGCTTATGCCCATAACATTATAGCTATAAATCATGATTGTACACCGAACTGACATTATGTTGGGTCAAATCACCTATGCCTCCCTTGATTATGTTGGATCTCATATTTAGGGTGTAACTTGTCTAGTTTATTCCTATTCACTGTTATGTACATTCAGCCTATTGGAACCATTATTTTTGTATTTGGTTCGTTTTAGCATGTCTATTCTTTCATGTCAATTCTCGTGCTTATCCCCTATTCCTTTGGTTAATTTCATTTCATGAGTACTTGGAAACTTGTGAAATCATGTTATATGTACGATTACGGCGCGGGAATTTGGGTGTTGCTTAATTAAGATAATTTGGCATAACAAATATGTTGGCATAATCTGAATTGGCTATAATAGTAAATAATTTACATGCATATTAGACTTGGGCGTAAATAGTAAAATTGTTAATTGGCAAAGTATGTAATTGGCATGTAAACCAAGTTTTGGGCATAAACTGTAAACTAGAATATTAAATCTAGTTTTAACATGAATTGCAAGTTTGGATATTTAATCTAGGTTGGGTGTAAAATGTAAATAGGAACATTAAATCTAGATTAGGCTTAACTACTGATTTGGAACGCCAAATATATGACATTGCGATTTTGGGCATGACTATTATTGCGAGTTTGAAAAGGTGGGGTACAGCCTAGTCTGATTAATAACTTGAAATTACATGTAACTGTCATGTTCAGCATAATCATGGTTAGTGACACTTAATTTGGTAAAATTTACATACCAAAAATTATAAATATGATTTGGAGGGAAAGTGGGCCATAATAATAAATGTTGATAATGTACATTAAAAGAGTAATTATGGCATAAGTAAATTAGGAATAATTTACATATAGAATTTATCCTAAATGGGAAATATATAAATTGTAGAAAATATGAATATGCCTAACCCAAGGTTAGATTGAGTTGTGGTGTAATACTGCCCGGACCCACCCGGTTGTCCAGTAACCACAACAATACCTATCTAATGTGAGAGATTAAGGCACTGAGCCCAATAAGAACACGAGGTTAGACTGAGTTGCGGTGTAAAGCTGCCCGGAACTGACCTGTAATAACCCGGAAATCCGAGCCAATTAAAAAAATTTATTTTGGCAATTTTAGCGAATTTTGAATATTTAAAATGAATTATTTTAAATAATATCGAAAAGAAATTTATTTTGAATAGAATTCGAACGTATAAATTCATATAGATCGTCGTTAGAATATAAATATTTATTTATATATATAAAAGGAATTGAAAATGGCGCGGTAATTCGATTTCAAATTTCAATTGAATGTACCGGGTGCAAAACAAACCGAATTTTAGTGAAACCAAAATTATCAGTCTCTATTTAAGAATATATTTCCAATGAATCCAAAAAATTGAAATTTCATAGCGGGGATCAAAAGTTATGTCCAGTTGAAAATTCTGAATAGTCGCTATGAAATTCTGGCCCTTAAAAATGGAAATTTTGCAAACGACCTCGGAATTCGACGAAACCACTTTTGTTGGATCCGTGATGTCAAGTTATTGCTAGATTTCAAATTTCATAATTTTTCGAATCAATATGTGAGCGGGGCAAAGGAAAACGCGTTTGACCAGTTTTAGTTGATTTTAATCGACTGGAAATGGCCATTTTTCAAACGGTCTCAGAATTTGATGAAACTAGTTTTGATAGGACCGTATCATCAATACGAAGCTAGAAAATATTTTTTTGGAATTTTTCAAGTTAGTATGTGACCCCGGTAAATTGAAATGCGAGTTCAAATTCAATATATAGAGTTATATTTTGATTTTGAGGAAAACTGATCGAAACGATCGAATCAGCTTACGATACATATCCCATTTGGTTCGGGATGAGGGTAATTAGCTAGGGATGACAGTCGGTGGGTTTGATTTCGAGTTCGAAATAAAGAGTTGCTTTTCGAAATTTAAAAATAATAAAATATATAAATATTTATATAACCCCCCCATTGTCTTCTCTCTCCCCTCAATAGTCAAACGCAAAAAAAAATCTATCGAACCAGACCTCCCATCGCCGACGCTCAGCCTCCACGCCCGACCCTCCGCCCGCGTGCGCCCCACGTCGACGATGACCCACCACCACCCCCACTCGATTCCCTCCTCCCTCTCCAACCTCCCTCCGCATAAACGAAGAACCCTAGCCCTCCCCAGAAACCCAAACCCGCCGGCGCTGTGAAGCCCATTCCGATGCCCATCGCCTGAGACCGCACCCCCTTCTCCTCCTGAGCACTGCCGTGGCTTCCCACCACCCCCCTCCCTCAATTTTACTGTAAGTTTGTTTTTTTCTTATTTATTTTAATTTATTTTCAGTTTTTAATAAATACATAGCATATGAAAAATGTGATTTCGCCTTTCATATGAAACAAAAGTAGAAAGACGTATTCTTGTATAAATAAAGATTAGATTTTTCATTTAAATAAAGATTTGATTTTTTTTTTAGAAAAGGTTATGATTTTTCAAAACAGAAAAGCTTAGTTTTTTTAGTGGAAAAGGTTTGATAGGTACAATCTCGAAATAGGATTTTTCTATACATGAATAATGGAAAGTGATTTAGTTTATAGTAAAAATATGATTTTTATATTATAGGAAGAATAAAAATATGATTTTTATATAGTGGCGATAGTAAAAATATGATTTTTATATTATAGGAAGAATAAAAATATGATTTTTATATAGTGGCGATAATAAAAATATAATTTTTATGATATAGAAAGGTTAAAAATATAATTTTTATAATATAGAAAGGTTAAAAATATAATTTTTATATGTGTAGTAAGATAAAAATTCAATCTTTATAAAAGAAGTAGAAATATAAAAATATAATTTTTATATAGAAAGAAGCATTGTAAATATATGAAGTGAAATAAAAATCTGAACTTTATTCTATCGTGAAGTAAAGAGAATATAAAAATGTGATTTTTATATATGTAGTGAATACGGGCAACGAAAGTGACAAAAGACGAAAAGGCGAAGATTTCCTACATATGAAGTGTCATGGAGTTGGGATAGCTTTGGTGAGAACTCCTCACCTTTTATTTATTTTTCTAGTTGAAATATATACTAGGATGCAGACGGTGTTTAGTAGCACCCGACACCCGTCGTCCACAGACCATGGACGGCTTGTATGCTTGTTTGTTTGATTTTGATGTGTAGTTGATTATGTGATGTGATGTGAAATGAAATAAAATATTTATATAGTTAAAAATATTTTATAGTTGAAAATAGAATTTTTAACGTGTACATAAAATAAATATTTATAAACAAATCGGAGATTTGATTATATACACTGATTTGATTGATATTGATTGGGACGATAAATTTTACACATCGCCCAACTGCACAAATAAAATCTGTGTTTGATTGTTTGAAAACCCCACATGGGTATTTGGATGATATATGACATACACTAGTCCCAATAATTAACTGTATGTCGATCGATTGATGGACAGACTGTTATGGGAGTTAAATATTTATATTTGATGCTTATACGGTGTAGAATGCACTTTGGATGATGGTTGATTATTCATCGTTGTTATTGTATACATGTGTTGTAGAAAATCCATATAATTAACATTCTATGGTAATTGATTGGGCATCATTCCAGTTTTGAAATAGAATATTTGAAGAGAACTATTTGAATAAAATATTTGAATAGAAATATTTGAAAAAGAAATATTTGAAATAGAATATTTGGAAATAGAAATATATGAAGCCGTGTTGATTAGATTGACGCCATTTTGACGTGAACGATATTTATATCGATTTTATTCAATTTTCAATGTATATTGAAAGTGTTTTCGAAATTTGAATTATATTGAAAATAATTGAAATTCGAATTATATTGAACAGAATTGAAATTCGAATTAAATTGAATAGAATTGAAATTCGAATTAAATTGAAATTGAATTGAAATCGATTTGAAATGAATTTAAAATGAATTTATATTGGAAAATTCAATTTTGATTTGAATTTGAAAAGGAAGTTGAAATCATTTTGAAAACGAATTTAAAACGATTTATAAAATACGTTTTAAAAAGAAATCGATGAAATAAATATAATATATATATTATATATATAGAATGGACTGAATAGAACGCGCCGCGCTGCGGCAGTTCGTGAATTTCGACCATTGACTTCGAACGGACATTACGGGAGATCCGATCGTCGGATTCTCCTAAAACCGGAACCGTTGGGTTCGTATCGAAAAGAGATTTCTAATGAATATTAGAGATTTGAAATCTAACAGTTGGATTTGGAATTATGTCCAAATCAAATTTGGAAAAGGTCGCTGTAAGTGCAGTTCGATGGCCATTGATGGAAATCGACTGTACGAGCCTTGATAAAATTATTAAAAATAGTAATAATTTGTGTAAAATCATAAGAAATGATTTGGAAAGAATTGGGATGAAAAACTCCATATTTAAAAAGATAAAAATAGGCTTTTATTGAAATGAACTAGTTTTGAACTAGAATAGTAATTTATTTATTTTTAAAATAAATAAATTGGATTTGAAATGGTTTTGAAAATAACCAGAATTTCCAATGATTGCATTGGAATGGATTTGAATCGAAATTGTCTTTGGAATATTTCGATGTTGGATTTCGTGATTATACAGATGCTGTTATGGAAATTTGAAAGATATATTTATATCGTTATTTCCAATACGACATTTGTTGGTCGTAGAATTTGATATTGAATATAAGCCGATATGTTTTCTATTCAGAGCCTTGTATTCAATATCAAATGTGATTTGGGTTTGTCGTGAATGGTGTCTTCATTAACATTGTTCTTAAGCCCAGTTGAGAAAATGATTAAATCTTTTTATTTAGATTTAATGATGAATACCAATTAAATGATATTTAATTGGAATTGAATTGGTATTGATTTTTGGGTTTATCGTGAACAGTGTTTTAAATAACACTTGTTCTTTAACCCGACAATTAATAGAATGTGATTTTGGGTTGTCGTGAACGGTATCTTCAATAATACTATTCTTAGACCTAAAGGAGTTAAGAAAATCAGAAACTAACTGGAGATTAGTTAAGTTGAATGGTTTCTGGGTTATTGATCTGATGTTGGTTTCGGCCTTCGGTTTTAATACTTAGGGAATTGCTCACTTGCTAATTTATGGTTAGGGTCTGATTGAAATGGAATGTGATTTTGGGTTTATCGTGAACTGTGTTTTAAATGACACTGATTCTTTAACCCAGTCAAAGATTAAAACTAAGTGGAGTTTTAGTGAATCTTTAATTAGATTGAAAAGATCGAGAATGGAGTATCACCAGTTTTACTCCAGGCGATAGTTAAATCTTTAATTAGATTTAAACGTGAAATGGTAATTGAATTTACCGATAACACCGTGGTGTTAGATATGAAGTATAACCAGTTTTACTTCATGGGATGAATATGTTGGGGTTGGGAAATTAAAACAAATGATTACATCGGTAAGGTTCGTTAATCCTGACTAGTTTGAAGTGATATTCAAAAGGAAGATTAAAGAATAAATTTGAAAGAATTTATCTTTGATAAAATTAATGGGAACCTTTCCCTAAGAATGTGAAATTTAGAAACTAACTGTAGGTTGGCTAAACAGAGTGATTTCCTGGGTATTGATCTGATGTTGGTTTCGACCTTCGGGGTTAATATTTGGGGGATTATTCTCTTGATTAATTTACGGTTAGTGACTGATGAATTGGAATGAGGCGTATGTTGTGTTTGTGTAACACTTGTTTATTATATACGCGAGTTATTCGGAAAGACCAGGTTTATCCCATTCTGAATAACTGATACAACGATAAGTCGAAGGTGAAGACGGTGGTTGAAGACCGGAGGTCTTCACGTCGTTTGGATAATTACTGATGATCTTGATTGGGCTGTACATCCAAGAGGAGAGAAACAGCGGGTGATCGTCCAGACGTACTTGGAGATCGATGGATATGCGGTGTACTAGGTGCCTCCGGTTTCGTTCAGACCCAGTACGAACTTGTAAATGGACTGTGTGTCTGACATTGGATTTCAGTCTGTGTGATTGATTTCTATTAAATATATATCTGTTTGGCGGCGGAGAATTTATTCTCTTGCTTAACGCCCTTCCCTGAGACGTACGAGCTCAGGGGTTATATATTGATGGATATCCATCGCATAGAGTGAATTGCCTGTGTGGCATGCCTAATTGGCAAATGATCAAGGCTTCTGTTGAAAAGCAAAGTCTTGTGGTTGATGATCAAAGCACGGCCTTTGTGGCATAGATTTGTGTAACGTTTAATTCGCGAGTTTTACACCCGGTATGAACCAAAAACGGGAGAAGGACCTCAGGGAGGACATGCGTTTCTTTCTAGTTAGAAGTGGCGTCAGTGGTTTTACACGCCCTGACGAGTTTGACTTATGTGGTTGTTGTTGTTGCAAGGCGCCTCGGATATATCGGTGACTATGTGAAGCCGATGGAGTCAATCGTTGGCTCATTTACGCCCCATAGGACAGGGAGACGTATTGTTCAGGCATAATAATCCACTCCGTGTGGACCGGCCCTGACGATCTAAGGGGTTGATGCGTTCTGATCCTAAGGCTCGGGCTAGAGAGTCTCGAATCGGTAGAGGACGATCCCTAGCCTCGGTTCATACCATAAATGATAACCCAACTTCCAATACCACATTTTGCGGTTTTGATTGTACACCTATATATGGCGACATAGTGGTATGGGGCATTCATGCCGCCTATGATTGATATTTATGGTTGTATATAAAATCAGAAACTAACTGGAAACGAGCTAAGATGGGTGGTTTCTTAAGTATTGATCTGATGTTGGTTTCGGCCTTCGGGGTTAATACTTAGGGAATCGTCCTCTGACTAATTTGCGATTGGAGTCTGATTAAGAATCAAAAGATGAAATTTAGCGTATCAAGCATTCTTTGGCTATTATATTCTATGTCTATTATAAGGAAAAAAACCCTATCCCTCGGCTTGCGTTGCATTGTGTGATAGGACCTGGGTCTTATAATAGCTTCATCTTTCTTTATTTAGCATTGCGCTGTTTGTTTTATGCACTGGTATTCTTGGGAGGAAATCCGTTCTGTGTTATATGGCGTGGTCCCTTGATTTACCTAACTTTAAAAATAAAGACTAATAACTGTTTTAGTTCTCACACCAGTCCCATGACTGACCTGGAGTTTATTGTTTTAACCTAAACTTTGGGTGCTCTTATTTTGACACGGGCAGCTAGTAGTTTTGGTTTTGCAGATTTATATTCACAGGATCCTGGTTTACAGAAGGAACGATATCAGGAAAGCTTTGTATCCGTATATCTCCATCAGTTGTGTTTTGTATTATTTTCCACTGCGATGTATTTAAATGTAATTTAAATCTCTGATATTTCTGTGTAATATTCATTCATACTCTGTACATTCTTGTATTCTGATGGAATTGTTGTAATATACAATGAAATGTTCTCCCGTCTGCGTTCTGATTTGTCTTGTCCTCACAGTTATTCGTTCTTTCTCTTCTCTTCAGAGACCGGGGAAGTTCGGGTCGCCACATTTTGTATCAGAGCTTTGGTTTACAAAGCTCAGAGAACAAGACACATTAGAACCATGCGTAAGAATTCATCAGAAATTGGATTAGTAATATCAAATGGGAATGACTCGTTAGAGATATGATCAGTAGTATCCTAGAACGAGTGTGAAGAGTATATTTTTAAAATGAAAACAAGTTTTGTTTTGAAATTTAAATCACTTATTCGTATTTGATTATTTATTATATATTGATTTGGACAATCCAATATATAAAGATTTTGCATATATGTCTTGTAAACGTGTATTCGAAGTTTTAATGTATTGGATAGTTATAGAATCGCACTCTAGTGCCCGGGGATAATTCTGGTAACGGGGCACCATCGCCAGTATTTATTTTCGAGTTTCGAAAGTGAGATTTCTATATATTTCCAATTGACTGGTGTGAGAATCGAAACTAGATAGGGCTTATTGTTATGATTTGGCATCAAAAATGTGATTTTTGACTATATATCAAAATTATGAATTTGAAATGATAATTCACTAATTGATTGATGGTTGTATTGTTGATTATTGGTTGATAAATTAAAATTTGTACCATATAGCCAAATCGAATCAAAAAGTGAATTGTATTGAAAATTAGTCGCATTTTCTTGCATATACACATACTTACATTGAACAGGTCACAGCAAGGAGGCTAGAGTAGAAGCATAAAATTGTTTGCCCGACAAATAGGTACATGTTTACCATAATTTACTGTTTTGTTTGGGTGATGATGATTTTATGAGCCGATTGGCTAGCCGCTTGGCTTTTTCTTTTTCTTTTTGAGATCAGAGGGCCTGTATGGAAATTTCGGGATTTTCCCGGTGCTCCCGGTGCAGGGGAGGTTATGGCGAAATTTTTCGAAAATTTAGGGTGTTACCCAAATTTTTTGAAAAATTTGAAAAGTTCTTAGAAACTGAAAAGTTGAAGAACTTAAGCCGTAATGGAAATAGTGAAAGTTGAGTTAATTAGTTAAACGACTTTCGACTTCGTTCCTTTTCGGGGACGAAAAGTTTTAAATAGGGGAGATTGTAATAACCCGGAAATCCGAGCCAATTTAAAAATTTTATTTTGGCAATTTTAGCGAATTTTGAATATTTAAAATGAATTATTATAAATAATATCGACGAGAAATTTATTTTGAATAGAATTAGAACGTATAAATTCATATAGATCATCGTTAGAATATAAATATTTATTTATATATATAAAAGGAATTGAAAATGGCGCGGTAGTTCGATAATTCGATTTCAAATTTCAATTGAATGTACAGGGTGCAAAATAAACCGGATTTTAGTGAAACCAAAAATATCAGTCTCTATTTGAGAATATCTTTCCAATGAATCCGAAAAATAGAAATTTCATAGCGGGGATCAAATGTTATGTCCAGTTGAAAATAATGAATAGTCGCTATGAAATTTTGGCCCTTAAAAATGGAAATTTTGCACACGGCCTCGGAATTTGACGAAACCACTTTTGTTGGATCCGTGATGTCAAGTTATTGCTAGATTTAAAATTTCCTAATTTTTCAAATCAATATGTGAGCGGGGCAAAGGAAAACGCGTTTGACTAGTTTCAGTTGATTTTAATCGACTGGAAAATGACCATTTTTCAAACGGTCTCAGAATTTGACGAAACTAGTTTCGTTAGGACCGTATCGTCAATACGAAGCTAGAAAATATTTTTCTGGAATTTTTCGAGTTAGTATGTGACCCTGGTAAATTGAAATGCGAGTTCAAATTCAATATATAGAATTATATTTTGATTTTGACGAAAACCGATCGAATCAGCTTACGATACATATCACATTGTGTTCGGAATGAGGGTAATTAGCTAGTGATGATAGTCGGTGGGTTTGATTTCGAGTTCGAAATAAAGAGTTGCTTTTCGAAATTTAAAAATAATAAAATATATAAATATTTATATAACCCCCCCCCATTGTCTTCTCTCTCCCCTCAAAAGTCAAACTCATAAAAAAAGAAGAAGAAATCTATCGAATCCGACCTCCCATCGCCGACGCTCGGCCTCCATGCCCGACCCTCCGCCAGCGTGCGCCCCACGTCGACGATGACCCGCCACCACCCCCGCTCGATCCCCTCCTCCCTCTCCAGCCTCCCTCCGCATAAACGACGAACCCTAGCCCTCCCCTGAAACCCAAACCCGCCGGCGCTGTGAAGCCCATTCCGACGCCCATCGCCTGAGACCGCACCCCCTTCTCCTCCTGAGCACTGTCGTGGCTTCCCCCCTTCCTCAATTTTTCTGTAAGTTTGTTTTTTCTTATTTATTTTAATTTATTTTCAGTATTTAATAAATACATAGCATATGAAAAATGTGATTTCGTCTTTCATATGAAAAAAGTAGAAAGATGTATTCTCATATAAATAAAGATTAGATTTTTCATTTAAATAAAGATTTGATTTTTTTTTTAGAAAAGGTTATGATTTTTCAAAATAGAAAAGCTTAGTTTTTTTTAGTGGAAAAGGTTTGATAGGTATCAATCTAGAAATAGGATTTTTCTATACATGAATAATGGAAAGTGATTTTAGTTTATAGTAAAAATATGATTTTTATATTATAGGAAGAATAAAAATATGATTTTTATATAGTGGCGATAATAAAAATATAATTTTTATGATATAGAAAGGTTAAAAATATAATTTTTATAATATAGAAAGGTTAAAAATATAATTTTTATATGTGTAGTAAGATAAAAATTCAATCTTTATAAAAGAAGTAGAAATATAAAAATATAATTTTTATATAGAAAGAAGCGTTGTAAATATATGAAGTGAAATAAAAATCTGAACTTTATTCTATCGTGAAGTAAGGAGAATATAAAAATGTGATTTTTATATATATAGTGAATACAGGCAACGAAAGTGACGAAAGACGAAAAGGTGAAGATTTCCTACATATGAAGTGTCGTGGAGTTGGGATAGCTTTGGTGAGAACTCCTCACCTTTTATTTATTTTTCTAGTTGAAATATATACTAGGATGCAGACAGTGTTTAGTAGCACCCGACACCCGTCGTCCACAGACCATGGACGGCTTGTATGCTTGTTTGTTTGATTTTGATGTGTAGTTGATTGTGTGATGTGAAATGAAATAAAATATTTATATAGTCAAAAATATTTTATAGTTGAAAAAAGAATTTTTAACGTGTACATAAAATAAATATTTATATATACACTGATTTGATTGATATTGATTGGGACGATAAATTTTACACATCGCCCAACTGCACAAATAGAATCTGTGTTTGATTGTTTGAAAACCCCACACGGGTATTGGGATGATATATGACATACACTAGTCCCTATAATTAGCTGTATGTCGATCGATTGATGGACAGACTGTTATGAGCGTTAAATATTTATATTTGATGCTTATACAGTGTAGAATGCACTTTGGATGATGGTTGATTATTCATCGTTGTTATTGTATACATGTGTTGCAGAAAATCCATATAATTAACATTCTATGGTAATTGATTGGGCCTCATTCCAGTTTTGAAATAGAATATTTGAAGAGAACTATTTGAATAAAATATTTGAATAGAAATATTTGAAAAAGAAATATTTGAAATAGAATATTTGGAAATAGAAATATATGAAGCCGTGTTGATTAGATTGACGCCATTTTGACGTGAACGATATTTATATCGATTTTATTCAATTTTCAATGTATATTGAAAGTGTTTTCGAAATTTGAATTATATTGAAAATAATTGAAATTCAAATTATATTGAATAGAATTGAAATTCGAATTAAATTGAATAGAATTGAAATTCGAATTAAATTGAAATCGATTTGAAATGAATTTAAAACGAATTTATATTGGAAAATTCAATTTTGATTTGAATTTGAAAAGGAAGTTGAAATCGTTTTGAAAACGAATATAAAACGATTTATAAAATACGTTTTAAAAGGAAATCGACGAAATAAATATAATATATATATTGTATATATAGAATGGCCTGAATAGAACGCGCCTCGCTGCGGCAGTTCGTGAATTTCGACCATTGACTTCGAACGGACATTACGGGAGATCCGACCGTCGGATTCTCCTAAAACCGGAACCGTTGGGTTCGTATCGAAAAGATCTTTCTAACGAATATTAGAGATTTGAAATCTAACAGATGGATTTGGAATTATGTCCAAATCAAATTTGGAAAAGGTCGCTGTAAGTGCAGTTCGATGGCCGTTGATGGAAATCGACTGTACGAGCCTTGATAAAATTATTAAAAATAGTAATAATTTGTGTAAAATCATAAGAAATGATTTAGAAAGAATTGGGATGAAAAACTCCATATTTGAAAAGATAAAAATAGGTTTTTATCGAAATGAACTAGTTTTGAACTAGAATAGTAATTTATTTATTTTTAAAATAAATAAATTGGATTTGAAATGGTTTTTAAAATAACCATAATTTCCAATGATGGCATTGGAATGGATTTGAATCGAAATTGTCTTCGGAATATTTCGATGTTGGATTTCGTGATTATACAGATGTTGTTATGGAAATTTGAAAGATATATTTATATCGTTATTTCCAATACGATATTTGTTGGTCGTAGAATTTGATATTGAATATAAGTCGATATATTTTCTATTCAGAGCCTTGTATTCAATATCAAATGTGATTTGGGTATGTCGTGAATGGTGTCTTCATTAACATTGTTATTAAGCCCAGTTGAGAAAATAATTAAATCTTTTTATTTAGATTTAATGAAGAATACCAATTAAATGATATTTGATTGGAATTGAATTGATTTTTGGGTTTATCGTGAACAGTGTTTTAAATAACACTTGTTCTTTAACCCGATAACTAATAGAATGTGATTTTGGGTTGTCGTGAACGGTATCTTCAATAATACTGTTCTTAGACCTAAAGGAGTTAAGAAAATCAGAAACTAACTGGAGATTAGTTAAGTTGAATGGTTTCTGGGGTATTGATCTGATGTTGGTTTCGGCCTTCAGTGTTAATACTTAGGGAATTGCTCACTTGCTAATTTATGGTTAGGGTCTGATTGAAATGGAATGTGATTTTGAGTTTATCGTGAATCGTATTTTAAATGACACTGATTCTTTAACCCAGTCAGAGATTAAAACTAAGTGGAGTTTTAGTAAATCGTTAATTAGATTGAAAAGATCGAGAATGGAGTATCACCAGTTTTGCTCCAGGCGTTAGTTAAATCTTTAATTAGATTTAAACATGAAATGGTAATTGAATTTACCGATAACTCCGTGGTGTTAGATAAGAAGTAGAACCAGTTTTACTTCATGGGATGAATAGGTTGGGGTTGGGAAATTAAAACAAATGATTACTTCGGTAAGTTTCATTAATCCTGACTAGTTTGAAGTGATATTCAAAAGGAAGATTAAAGAATAAATTTGAAAGAATTTATCTTTGATAAAATTAATGGGAACCTTTCCCTAAGAATGTGAAATAACTAACTGTAGGTTGGCTAAGCAGAGTGATTTCCTAGGTATTGATCTGATGTTGGTTTCGGCCTTCGGGGTTAATATTTGGTGGATTATTCTCTTGATTAATTTACGGTTAGTTACTGATGAGTTGGAATGAGGCATATGTTGTGTTTGTGTAACACTTGTTTATTATATATGCGAGTTATTCGGAAAGACCGGGTTTATCCCATTCTGAATAACTGATACGACGATAAGTCGAAGGTGAAGACGGTGGTTGAAGACCGGAGGTCTTCACGTCGTTTGGATAATTACTGATGATCTTGATTGGGCTGTACACCCAAGAGGAGAGAAACAGTGGGTGATCGTCTTGACATACTTGGAGATCGATGGATATACGGGGTACAAGGTGCCTCCGGTTTCGTTCAGACCCAGAACGAACTTGTAAATGGACTGTGTGTCTGACATTGGATTTCAGTCCGTGTGATTGATTTCAATTAAATATATATCTGTTTGGCGGCGGAGAATTTATTCTCTTGCTTAACGCCCTTCTCTGAGACGTACGAGCTCAGGGGTTATATATTGATGGATATCCATCGCATGGAGTGAATTGCCTGTGTGGCATGCCTAAGTGGCAAATGATCAAGGCTTCTGTTGAAAAGCAAAGTCTTGTGGTTGATGATCAAAGCACAGCCTTTGTGTCATAGCTTTGTGTAACGTTTAATTCGCGAGTTTCACACCCGGTATGAACCAAAAACGGGAGAAGGACCTCAGGGAGGACATGCGTTTCTTTCTAGTTAGAAGTGGCGTCAGTGGTTTTACATGCCCTGACGAGTTTGACTTATGTGGTTGTTGCTGTTGCGAGGCGCCTCAGATATATCGGTGACTATGTGAAGCCGATGGAGTCATTCTTTGGCTCATTTACGCCCCATAGGGCGGGGAGACGTATTGTTCAGGCATAATAATCCACTCCGTGTGGACCGGCCCTGACGATCTAAGGGGTTGATGCGTTCTGATCCTGAGGCTCGGGCTAGAGAGTCTCGAATCGGTAGAGGACGATCCCTAGCCTCGGTTCATACCATAAATGATAACCCAACTTCCAATACGACATTTTGCGGTTTTGATTGTATACCTATATTTGGCGACATAGCGGTATGGGTCATTCATGCCGCCTATGATTGATATTTATGATTGTATATAAAATCAGAAACTAACTGGAAACGAGCTGAGATGGGTGGTTTCTTGAGTATTGATCTGATGTTGGTTTCGGCCTTCGGGTTAATACTTAGGGAATTGTCCTCTGACAAATTTGCGATTGGAGTCTGATTAAGAATCAAAAGATGAAATTTAGCGTATCAAGCATTCTTTGGCTATTATAAGGAAAAAACCCTATCTCCCGGCTTGCGTTGCATTCTGTGATAGGACCTGGGTCTTATAATAGCTTCATTTTTCTTTATTTAGCATTGCGCTGTTTGTTTTATGCACTGGTATTCTTGGGAGGAAACCCATTCCGTGTTACACGGCGTGGTCACTTGATTTACCTAACTTTAAAAATAAAGACTAATAACTGTTTTAGTTCTCACACCAGTCCCATGACTGACCTGGAGTTTACTGTTTTAGCCTAAACTCTGGGTGCCCTTATTTTGACACGGGCAGCTAGTAGTTTTGGTTTTGCAGATTTATATTCACAGGATCCTGGTTTACAGAAGTAACGATATCCGGAAAGCTTTGTATCCGTATATCTCCATCAGTTGTGTTTTGTATTATTTTCCGCTGCGATGTATTTAAATGTAATTTAAATCTCTGATATTTCTGTGTAATATTCATTCATACTCTTTATATTCTTGTATTCTAACGGAATTGTTGTAATATACAATGAATGGTTCTCTCGTCTGCGTTCTGATTTGTCTTGTCCTCACAGTAATTCGTTTTTGCTCTTCTCTTCAGAGATCGGGGAAGTTCGGGTCGCTACACGACCGACACATCCAGTGACCGCAGAAATACCTATCTAATGTGAGTGGTTGGTGCTTTAATAAATGAATTAATGCTAAGACAAGATTTGGTAGGGTTAAGTTAATTTTAGAACACTTAACCACTATAACCTGTTAATTAGACAAGTGGGTGAGGTTAAGTAAATTGAGAACACTTAACCGTCATAACATGTTAGTTAATCAAATGGTAGGGTTAAAGTTAACTAAGGTAACACTTAACCAATATATATATATATATAACATGATTTGTGGCCGGGTTAAGTTAATACAAGAGGGCAACACTTTACCATAGTAACATGACAGGTAGATGGGTTAAGTTAACTTGAATTGACTGATGACACTTAACCAACATGGTAAACGGGTGGGGTTAAGTTAATATGAACACTTAACCAACATAACATGGTGAATGAACATGGTTAATTTAATAAATCACACTTAACCAATCCAAAATGATAAGTGAGAAAGGTTAAGTTAATAAGAAACACTTAACCAACATGACAAGACGAGTAGGAGGGTTAAGTACGTATCGGGTTGGTGCGTAATATCAGTAAATATAGGCCCACACACTTAACCATTAATACGCATGCTTGAATCCATGGGAAGGTTAAGTACATATCAGGTTGGTGGGTAATATCAGTAAATATAGGCCTACACACTTAACCATTAAATACACGTGCTTGAATCGGTAGAAGGGTTAAGTATTCGTCAGGGTTGGTGGGTAATATCAGTAAATATAGGCCCACAAACTTAACCATTAGGAAACCCTAGTAACGGGGACCCATTTCAGCAGTAACCCACATAGATGTATCATGGTACCCTGAAAGTAGGCAGGGTGGGGCACGATTACTGGGCTGATTATAAGCGGTCAAAGCAACGGCGAGTGGTGTAGCAGTGTAGTTATAACAGAGTGCGGACGTGCACACACTCCGGAGCAGAAAAAGCAGGCACTGGGCACCAGTAGTATACACTATGCATTCTAGAATTGTGTCGGGCCGCCACCATGGGACTTGATACGCCCATAATGGGACCAGCATAGGTATCTACAATCATTGGGGGTCGTATGACACACAGAACATCAATGCAAGTAGGGAGCCGATCGATAGGGTAGTAAGGGTACATCGAACATATTCATGGCAATTGGGCTGATTGAGGTGGAATCCTCATAATCGATGTACACCTGAAGGCTACCATAATTTTCGGGGATTGGGATCACGTTATGATTTTATCATTTTATACAGATTACTAGTTGGGACACTAGTTAGGTGGTGCAGAGATATAGAAAACTAGAATAACAGGGTAATAGCGAAGCAGAGAAAGTATTGAAGCATATCCAGTTTATCTTGCCTTAGCATATCTTGCGTTAATCTTATGTTATCTTGTTAGCCTTGTCTTCATGGTGTTGTCTTATACTCAGTTAATTCATGTCATGTTGCTTTTACCTGTTCACATGCTAAAAGTCACTGAACTTAACAGGCTTTATGTCTGACTCTGTTTTCTTTCGTCTTCTTTCCTTCCGTTCCTCTCTCCCCCCTCCCCAGGCAGTCAGGGAGGGAACAACTTAGCTTAGTTTGGACTGTTACCCTTTTCCAAGCTTGAAGACTCTTGGACGCATCGCTTTGGACTCTCTTTGCCACTGCTATGGCTGGCTTATGCTTTATTTAGGGAAAATCATTGCTATTTTATGCTTCTTTATTTTGTTATGTAAGACAGATACTCTGGTATTGGAAAACAATTGTTGTACAAAGTATTTTATCAATGAAGCAGAGTTTTATTTTCCGTTGTTTAAACTTTGTCTGTCTTGTAATTTATCTGCATCTTTTACTTATAATGCTTCACAGAACCTAGTGCATTCCCTTTGTGAGTGACACTAACGGATGTGGGGTGTTACATTTTGTTTTGCACACAGGATCCTGGTTTATAGCTGGAATGATATTCAGAAAGCTCTGTATCCGTGTATCTCTTCCAGTTGTGTTTTGTATTATTTTCCACTGCATTGTAATTTGTAAATCTCTGATATTTATCAAATGTATATTATTTGTTCATACTCTCTATTTTCTTGTACTCTGATGTAAATTATTGCAATAAGCAATGAAATGTTCTTTTGTTTGCGTTCCGATTAGTCTTATTCTCAGACAATCCGTTCTTTCTCTTCTCTTCAGAGACAGTGGATAGTTGGGTTGTCACACTTATTAACTTAGTTCTATTAACTAAAACCCATTAATAACTTTATCTACCCATTTATTATAACCTATGTTATAATTTCTTCGTGTCCCTAGGACAAGCCTAAACATTCTTATCAATGGGTTTCAGACATCCAAACTTACATATTACTTAATTTATAATTAAGTACAATATACTTTCCCCCTTTTCTTAACTGGTTTCAAGTTTTCCCCATTTACTACTTAATTAATTTATAATTAAGTGTTCCTTAACTCATTTCACCAGTTATCACACTAACTCAGTTCATTACATCCCTTCTTTTCTTATTTTCTAAGTTAGACATTTAATTACCATTATTTCCATTTATTCATATCTTGTTATATACATATATATATAAGCACTAGACCTCTCACATTAAGCGTACACCTGTGGATGCTGGATTTGTCAGGCGGGTCTGGGCAGACTTCTACCACAAGTTGACTTAACCTCGTGTCTTAGCACCATTACATATTTTTAATTTTTGCACTTAGGCCTCTCACATTAGGTTCAACATCAGTGGCTGCTGGATATGCCGATCGGGTTCGGGCAGACTTCCGCCACTAATGCAACCTAACCTCGTGCCATACATGCAGTTACAATTTCTAACTATAATCCTAGGCATATCCATTCTTTTACAATTTTACCCATTTAATTATATGTGTTTATACCCCTTCCCAAGTCATATTTCTCATGTTCTATATGCCCAAAAATAAGTCTATAATCTTAGTTTGATTTATGCCCAAACTATATTCATGTAATCAATTCTAACATGAAACCATTTAATCATATAATTGTACCAATTCGTACAAGTGGGTTCATGTGACAAACTAACATGTAGTATGAACAACAGTAATTTCTAACTATTTCTAACAAGTTGTTTTTCAACATGTAATCATTCCAATATTTTAATAGATTCAACATATGAATTTCCTGATCTATTCATATTAATGTCTCAACTTGTTATAACAACAATTTCACAATTTATTAAAAGGGGAATGCTAAACGATAGTTATAACATTATCTAATGGCTATAGTTTAAACCAACTCACCTTTCATGCTTTCCCAAATTTTGAATCTGATCCGTTCTATCATCCATGGTTTTCCTTTCCCCTTTAATTTGATTTGAAAACTAATAACGTGGATCGACTATATTCATTAAGAGAGAAGGGAAAGAAAATACGAAGAATATGAATAGATTGGATCTGGGACGTTACCTTTCTTTTCATGTAATTCTGAACGCCTTTTAATAAAAACACCAATCTCTTCCCTCCAGATCTTAATTTAACATTTTCTAATTTACAAATCTAAATTTTGGAATATGTTTGAGAAGAGAGAGAGAGAGAGAGAGAGAGAGAGCAATGGCAGAGCTCCAGCGTAGCCGCCAAATTATGAGGGTTAGGGTTAGGTCTAGGGACTTATTTATAGGTGTAGCGGAGGAACCAGGACCCTTAGATATAAATCTAAAACACCAGAATTGTCCACATCAAAAAATAAGGTTCCAGATTTGCGGGTGATTCGACACCTAGGTCGACACTCCTTTGGGTGGGTTGACCCCTAGGTCGACCCCCAACGGTCTAATTTCCCTGCAGATTTTCCCGCTTGTGAATTTTTGATTTTTGAACTGATTTTCGAATTTTCTGGATTTATTTAATATATATACACACACATATAAGATCCTTATATGTATACAAACTTCTAACGCTCATAACTTCTTCATACGGTGTCCGATTTACGTAAACCAATTATCGGTTTTGACCAGAATTTCGAGAAGGACGCAATGGCACAGTCCATTTTATTTAATTCCTAATTAAGTTATATTTATTTTATTATCTTACACTAAAAATACTGGGTGTTACATATATCTATACACACACACTACAAGAAAACATTGATTTTGCAGTGGAAAAATCCATCGCTAAACCGTCGCTAAAGGCCTATTAGCGACGGATTTGCAGCAGAATATGGTTGTCGTTAAAAAACACGTCGGTATTTTAGGCATAATTTTGCGATGGAAATTAGTGTCTATTCTCCGTCACTTAACTGTCGTTTTTTGATAAATTACCATTTCATTTTAAAACATTTCACCATTGTTTTACCGGCGGATATTTATAACATAATAATAACATTAAACAAACTTCCATCGCTAAATGCACGCTATTTAGCAAGGGATTACCAATGGAAAATATATAACAATCATTTTGCGTTCCACTTGTCCGTCGATAAATCCTAGGTGTATAGAGATGGATTAACGATGATGGTATCAACCAACATGGATACTATCCTTCGGTAATCCGTCGCTATCTTTAAAATTTCAGAATCTACTTAGCGACGTTTTAGTGTCGATTTTGGTAAAAAATTCCATCGGTATTCCCTTCCTATTCTGTTTATATTTTTTTCCCAGCAATCGTCGTTACCAGTCGATAGTGTTACATATATATGCATACACATAAAATGAGCGACATTAACAAAAGAGAAAATGAAATTATTATATTTTTATTACAACAATATTTTTTATTAGAGCTAATATTCCGTACAAAAAATCAATACCGTCCACAATCATCATCAATTCATACATACACTAGACTGAATTATAACTAACAAAACTATTCAGCTAGTGCTAGTGGTATTCCATACGAAAACATCATCCTTAATCATAATACCTATACCAAAAAACCACATAAAAGAAACATTTACAACAAAATAAATCCATCTACCATACCCGAGTAACTATGCAACGTCAGATTACAATTTCTA
Source organism: Allium sativum (assembly GCA_030737875.1). Classification (NCBI taxonomy): domain Eukaryota; kingdom Viridiplantae; phylum Streptophyta; class Magnoliopsida; order Asparagales; family Amaryllidaceae; genus Allium; species Allium sativum. The sequence continues at coordinate 158,509,956 of CM060927.1, forward strand.
CTGGTTGAAGCTTTCTTAATTTCCCTTTAACTTTTGGAAGATCCCAGTGCTGGAGCCATTTGTCCCAAATAGCTTGACTCATGAAGATTGGTTTTGCATTCTTTCCCTTTATATCACTAACCAAATCTGAATATGTTGGCCTTCGTTTTCCAATGGTTTCTTATAGTCTCTATTGGATAAGCATCATAACCGTATACTTGACCTTGTAATGTATGATATGCGTTACATATGATGCATTCAAATCATATAACCATAGCTTGTTACTGTCACCAACATGGAATAACAGAGAAGATATGTATATAGTTAATGACCAAAAAACCTAGAAAAGGTTTCGTCTACATCTAAATTCAATGATTTTTACATGATTTCCTTTTATGATTTCAAAACGCCTCAAAGTTTAGATGTGTTTTTTAAAGATAAGGTGGATGTGAAACTTGAGCATGCTCACAATTGATGAATCCAACAAATTTTTGACTGATACATATTTATATTTAATAATATGAAATCTAAGCTTTGTCTAGCTCAGTTGAGCTGTAAAATCTCATCAACATAAGCACGATATTATTATCACCAAAGTTTAGCAATTTATTACTGGGAATTCCAGATATAAATCAAGTTACATGTCCCTGATTCAGCGGTATTATCACAGGAATTACAATGGGAAAAAAAACACTTACATAGTAGTAGAAATAATTATAACAATAAAATTACCTGCAAATTTCAAGTTGATGACATTATGTTGGATTCACAGCCACAACCAAGAAGGATTTGCTGATAATCAACCAAAATGTTTACATACTGCGATGCGATTGGAACTTTAATTTTAGATCAGTATGAGCTGAATCAGAAGTTCGCAATTGACATTCAGTTAAATGTCTCGGAAGTAAGTACTTAATTAACAGAAACAGGATAAGGAATACAATACCATTTCAGAATTAAAAAAAAGTTAGTTTTATAATTTTCAAAAGGCTAACAAGAAAGTATTCTCAGAACACTTTTTCAATCCAAGGCACCTTTTGTTGAATCTACTATCTTTATGCATCTGTGGACTGAATTAATGCCAGCATTGGAAAAGAAATTTAATTGCTACCCAACTAATTTCAACCAATATATGTTAAAAACTCAATATATATGTTAATTTTACAACTACATATATATATATAGGACATATCCATCTATATTGGAAAATAAATATATATTTTTAAAAATTCAATATATGTTAATTGCTACCCAACTATGGAAATCTCCTCCTCTATATTCAGTCTATCTATGGGGCAGAGCTAGATGCATCGCATTCTTATCTTCCACTTAGAATGTAGGTGAGGTACCACTTAATTTTACATAATTAGTGATATACTTAATGTTTAATCATTAATAAAACTGTTGTTTCCTTCAATTTTGAACTATGCAGTTTCCTTTATTTCCTTACAGGTCTATTACATATTGTGGTGTTAGAATTACTTAGTGGATGCAAGCCATTTGAAAGGTAACACGAAAATTTTGAAACATTGTAATAGGAAAAGCCTATTATATAACTTCATTACAAATAATATATATACGTATAGATGAAGACATAGAGAGGTAACATGAAAATTTTGAAACACTGTAAGTGGATATTGGTTAACACCTTGCATTGGTGCATGCAACTGAAAGTATTTAATCTACATGAAATAGCAAGACTGATCTAGCTGTTTGAAACAGCAAGCGTGAGCTTGCTGTTTCTTCACGCTTGCTGTTTCTGTGCTTGCTTGATATGCTGTTTCAAACAGCAAGCTATTTATTTTTCTAAATGGGAGTACAAGTTAGGAGACTGTTATTGTTGACGGGCAAAATTGTTGCACGCCAACACTCAATGTGTATGTGTGTACAATTATCCAAATAAGCAGTAAATAATGTAAGTGCGAGGAGACATAGCTTTTATAGTGGTCCAGCACTAACACCTACGTCCACTTTAGGATCATCATTCATCATATCTTTCATCTTTTACAAAGTTGTACAAGTTCGGACAATAGCTAAGTACAAAGTGTTTTATAGAATAGCAAAGAATAGGCTTGGTCAACACTTGGACTAAATTGCCTTTCTTCTTCGTTGAAAAGCGTTGACTTGGTCAACAATATCCAAGTTTGGTGTTCATGTCCATGAAGCTCAAAAATAGCATAATAATCCTTGTTAATGTTCAAGTGTTGAAGGAAAACATGCATGTCATGTTTTAATTATCCGTCTCACCTCCCATGGCCAAGGCAGAGGTGTTGGAAGCAATTAATGAGTGTTTGGAGCTCTCAAGGTCCCAAAATTCCAAGGGAGAAGGATCCCAAATGAAGGCCAAGACTTGGGGTATTTATAGGAGAAAAGTTAGGTGGGAGTAGGTGAGCAGCGGGACCCACCAAAGCCAATTTTCGCACCCAAAACAAGGCCCAACACAGAAAATTCGCACCCTATGGAGCGGGGTTCGAAATTTCGCACCCCTCCCTAGGGGGTTTGAAATTTTGACCCCACCGGGGGGGTTCGAAATTTTGACCCCACCAACGGGGTATGAAATTTCAAACATCCTGGTGGGTGCGAAATTTCGACCCCACTAGGGGGTGCGAAATTTCGAACACCCTGGAGAGGTTCGAAATTGATAGAGAATGACGTTGAAATCATACTACCGAGGGAGTTGAAATTCCTAAATGCGAAGTGAAGGAATCCGAGTTTTCGTGAGTCTGAACTAAAGGGATCCGAGCTTCCGACGTGGAGAAAATTGGATGAATCGGGCGGTGCCCACAGTTTCGACCTAACCGGTTAGGTCGATTGCTGCCGGGACTATGTGGCCCAGGACCCCCACGGGCGCTGCGCCCAAACCCGTTTGACGGCTCGCCTTCGCCTTGGAGCATGGATTTCCTTCGACTCGATTAAGATTTCATTGGGCCCGGCAGAGGCCACCTGATAGAGGCTTTGGTTCTCCTTGCGTTTGCGATGCAACTTCGACCCAACTGCTTTGTGCTTTTTGACACTAGAGCGCTCCAGTCACCAAATACTTGACGTGTGACATCTTCGACTAGAATGCATGTCAACAGTTATAATATGGTAAAAGTGAACTATATAACTAGTAATAATTGTACTTCAACGTAAGATAACTATATAACTTACCAAACTTGGATTGCAAGATGAACATTGACAGCTGTTGAGGCATCTCGGCTGACTTGTGTAAGGTAAAAACCAAGGCTTTGAGGCATTGACGTGAATTGTTCAGCACTGACAGGATTCTGGTTTGCTGAAAGCCTAAAGTGCTTTCCAATTCAATGCAGGCATTCAAATACTTTACCTTGAAACCATGAAATTTGTAATTTAGCAAGTTACACTTACACATCAACAATTACAAATTAAAGATGTCTAACAATGATTTCTACAACATTATATAGCAGTCACTCAGTTAGATGAATGATTTTAGGTCGGTCAAATGCAATATGGTGGATCCACTGTGATACACCTCATGCTGAGAAGTGAGAAATTTGTTCAGATCAAAAAATGGTTGTTGAACTACACAAAGTTCTTTAGCCTATCACTTTTGACAAAGATATGGAGATTTTAGCCTATTTTTGGTCAATTTTATGGAATTTCTTTCCTCGAAACTAAAAATTAGTAGTACCCACATAGAAAGCATTTGTACATATAAGAAACAGTAGGATTTGACATAAGCTCATGTGAACTTGCAGATAACAATTGGGTTTACAGGTTGTTTGCAGATGAACCCTCATAGACAATATATATGAGACAAATCCTCAAACTTAAAATTAGCAATATGAAATAAAATCAATAAAAGGAATGGTGGAATCGAGGAGGCTTCTTGATGCCTAAATCGGATTTTTACCTATCAATCAGTTAGCACGAAGGTTTCTAGGTTGAATCAATGAGGTTTCTTGACGCCGTCGACGAATGGGATAGATTTACGAGCAGCTTCAGCAAAAATTACTTGCATATGGGATTTTACTCGGTTTAAGTGTTTGATGTTCGTAAGCTAAGGTTCATGAATCAGGAAAATTAAGGAGGAACAGTAACAAAGAAAGGAATATGTTTGGATTTAGAACGAGTAGGGACTTTAGTGGTGAAGACTTAGATTCTGTTCGAACATCCGATTTCTATTATACGCTCCAGATTTTTTTGAACAAGAATGCGTAGATTGCTAATGATGAACATTAGATTATATTATCCAAGCGATGTAGATTGCATGGTTGTGGGTGCTGCAAGTAAAGCACTACTACTGTACTAAAAGTTTACTTTGTGACCTTTGAGATGTAATCTGTCTATTTTTGCATAAGTTAAACGACTAATGTGAGTTTTACTAAAACGAAAATTCTAAGTTAAATAATAGTTGTAAATATTGATCTTCAATTATTCGATATTAATTACTAAATGCAGATAATACACATTAGCTATATTTCACTAATTATTAAAAAGTAACTATAACGAATTGTTAAATATAAAAAAGTAACCGTCGATTGTTTAAATAAATTAGTAATTATAAAATTATTTCTTAATGCAATAATCTACATGTTTGCAAACCACAGATGTGTAAATGAACTCCATTTACGCGAATGCATGATCTAACATGATGTATGACTGATTTATTTCACCCAATACCAAAGAACAGACTGTTAACTACCAAAAACTAATTCAAGCATTTTGTCGAACAGTACAAATGCGCGCAACTAGATTGCTATACGGATAACCAAGTATCGAGCATCACCCAGGTCTGGTCGAGTAAGATCCGGTCAGGCAGGGCAGATCGTGCTGCATCACCACTGTCGGGCACGTCCTGTAGGTGTGGGGTTCGAGCAGTCTCCATATTCGTCCACCATTCCAGTGGTCGAGCACGACAAACCAGTGAGGGGTCACACACGATGATCTCTCGTTTGCCAATCAGCCAGGGTCAAGCACTTCGTCGCTGAGGATCAGTCACTGCTATCAACTTCAGCACGGTCGAGCAGCCTTGAATGGAACGTACAGATTTATATAAAGAAAGAGTGGCAAACTTGTGATTTCTAATCCCCTTGCTGGATCGTCACATAAGAGATCGTTCGTGCACCACAATTCAGTTCGCTCGCGCAGATAGTAATCGAGGTCGCTCACGCAGATAGAAATCGAGGTCGCTCTCTCACAAGCTGGGAAGGTGCACAGATAGAAATTCAGTTCGCTCGTGCAGATACAGTCGAGCTAGATGTCGTCGTCGCTAACTTGAGAAAATGAATGGAAGCCTCCAACAAAGCCTTAATCGATGCTAATAAAACATTAATGGATTCTAATCAAGCTTTAATGGTGAAAATGAGTGCTCTCCTAAATGCTCAAGCAAATTCCGCTCCTCCTCCGAAGATCCATGTCAAACTTGAAGAGAATGCAAATTCATCAACCTTCGATCATCATCACAATGACAACTTGGAAGGGCTTGTTGACAAAAGCAATGCTAATATCGAAGACTCAAGGTTGAAGGCCAAAACCCATTCCGATTGAAATAACCGCCGAGTTGTAAGTCCCATTACGGGAGCACCTTCCCATGGTGGAAGTGAAGGACCTAAATCCTCTAATCATGATCGCTCGTCACAACGAGCATCCAGAAAAGAGATCGAAGTCCGCTCATCGAAGCGACACAACTCGAAGGAATATATCATGGATATGGTAAAGCCAATCATGGAAGATAATATGGCTCACAATGATAGTGAAAGGGAATTGGACTTCCCCCTTAGCAAAAATCCATTTACAAAGAGGATCCGCAAAACAAAATTCCCTAAAAACTTCACTCATCCTACTCTACCTCCGTACAACGGAACTTCTGATCTGAATCACTTCCTATACAAATACGAGTGGCATATGAATGCAGCCAGGGCAACGGATGAAATCAAATGCTTGTGCTTCTCTCTCTATCTTGAAGGCATCGCATCATTATGACTCACGAGATTGCCATCCAGATCCATCGACCGATTCGATGATTTAACTTTGAAATTCAAAGTCTAGTTCAGGCTGCAAGCTACGAAGGCTAAGGACGTTATTTCTCTTACATCGATGAAGTAGAGTTCGGGAGAGTCTGTTAAATATTCCCTCAAAAGATTCAATGCTGCTGTATCCAAAGTAGGGAATCCAGAGCCCCGCATAATCTTAATGTCTCTAATCGACGCTATAAATGAGAATAGAAAATTTGGCAATGGATCAAAATTATAACACCCCACATTTTTATGATTTAAAAATAAGAAATTTATAATATATATATATATTCCGAGATATTAAAGTAAAATGGTGATACGCGAAACAAATTAATTAAGAAAGATGGGAAATAAAGAATACTTAAAGTAAATATTGAGAAATTAGTTATACGGACTTCACCATTGCGTTCGTCTCGGAATTCTGCATGAAATCGAGTCCGAGCTTTCGAAAATCGGACTTTGTACGAAGAAGTTATGACCTTCCGAAGTTTCAGTATATTAAAACAATCAAAACAGCTCAAAACGAAAATAATATTTCGAAATTCAAAACCAGAAAGGAAGGGCGGGATTTTTCCCGCCCAACGCCCAGGTCGACTGGGGTGTCGACTAGGTAGTCGACCAACCCCTGACCAGGTCGACCATGTAGTCGACCTAGGGATCGACCTTGTCACTTTTCCCAGAATCTGTTCTGGGTACATTGTGATGTATTTGGGCTATTTTCTGGGCGAGATTCATAGCTTGGCACCTATAAATAAACCCCCCTAAGCTCTTTGTAAACTCCACCGCAATTCATGGCGAAGCCATGCCTCTCTTTTCTCTCATTATCTTCTTCAAAATATCTTGGATCTATTCTTCCCTCTTTCCTCTACAGCATCTGTTCTTAAAAATCAAAAGAATGAGATCTAGAACAACGAATGAAATAGAAAAGAAATCTAGAGAGAAAAGATAATGGATTCAGATTCGCAGATTCGCGCTGCAAGGAGGAGTCAAATATGATTCAAAATAGTGATTCAAGCCAAATGAAAGAGGGAAAAACAATTCAAGAATTATCTAGTCCCTATTCTGAAGACGACAAACAAGGTGAGTGGAGTTATAATACACTTTTTGTGTAAAATTATGATTTATCGTTTGAACATTCCCTACGTAATCATGAAATGAAATTATTGTGAAAAAATAGAATCTGTAATGTTTAATATTATCATATGTTCGATTTTAATTTATTATGTCTACGATTACGTTCCACCTTTTATTCTTCCCCTTTTTATTTTTTTGTAACTAGGCTATCTCGAGCCTAGATCCATTATGAAATGAATACGACGAAATGATTATTGCGAACTAAAAAGGGGAACGCTTGATTTTGGGTTATGACATGAATTGGAAAGTTTAGTAATAAATTACAATGGGCTTTGAGTATAGTATAACCTTGGTAAGGTTTGAATGGGTGGACCAAGTTGGAAAACTATAAGCGGGAACATGATTTAGAATATGCTTATGAACTTGACATCTAAAACGAACATGAACATGGCATAAATTGGTAGCAGACATTTATAAGAACATGCTTGTAAGTTAGGTAATTGGCATAACATGAACTTAATATTTTCACATGATTATGAATTTGGCATATGCCAATTAGAATAGACATGAACCAAACATGAAACATGGCTAACTCGAGGTTAGAACGAGTTTGCGATGTAATCCTGCCCGGAACCGCCCGGCCTAACCAATGGTCGCAAACACTAGGTCCTAATGTGATAAGTTAGTCATATCGCGCTTAAAACCCGAGGTTAGACTGAGTTGTGGTGTGATTCTGCCCGGAACCGCCCGGCATAACCAGTGACCACAACAACAGGTCTAATGTGAGAGGTTGTGGTGCATTAATAATTAATTAATGGCACGTGATTCGTAGGGTTAAGTCATGAATTCAAAGACAACACTTAACCAAATTTGTGAATAAACGTTATAAGGAGATGGGTTTAAGTTGACACGAACGTATGAACAAAACTTAACCGAAAATGGAAATAGAGAATGTTAACTACCTATTATAAATCAAAGTTGAAATAGTCGAAGGGTTAATTAGGGGGTAAACCTGTCCTAGGGACAGAGGAAGGTTATGACTTAAGATGTAATGTAAGACCTGAAGGGTGGGATAACCTATAATATGGGGTAAGTTAAGCAAGAACTGTGGGAAGACACCCATGCGCTATCACCGAATAAAAGAAAACTTAAGTCATGCTTGAATTCATGGGAAAACCTTAGTCAACAAGTTGAATTATAAAGAAAGAGTATGTGGTCTGATGTATAAGGTAACGAGAATTGACTAAGTAAAACAACGAGAATGATAACTAAGTAACAAGCCTTAGTTAATAAGAAACTAAGCAATAAACCTTAGTCAAGAATACGATCGAGAGCGGGAACTAAGTTGTAATCCTTAGTTAAGGGGACTAAGTGATAAACCTTAGTTAACAAGATTTATGGGAAATGAAACTAAGTGGTAAACCTTAGTTAAGAACAACTAAGTAATAATTCTTAGTCAAGGAAACTGGACCAGTCCATAAATAGATGAGTAACCCGATACGGTAGATCACCGCTTGACAAGCACACGAGGAGGAGCGAACGTTTATCTGATTTCGAAAAAGGCTCCAGCGGACTGGGTTACGAAGCACGTAGCTTCGGGGAACGTGAGGGTACTCTTGGTATCCCTCTGTGAGGTTGCAGATGATCCGCCTGGGCTCACAGAGGTTAAGGTCTGCGGTAGAAGAACACAGGGTATGCCTTGGTTGCAATAGAGGCAACCTAAAGACTAGGATGGATCAGCGTGGGTCGACGATACTTAGTTTAGCCCTGTGATAGCACGTCGTCGACTACCTACCATCTTTAGTCAATCGTAGTATGCATGCGGAAAGGCAAAGAACTCCCAACATACCATATACTTGCTATGTAGTTATGGGTGAGGCTGGCCAATAGGAAAGTGGGGCCTAGGTGGCAGGAGTATAGTTCTCGTGCTTGATTTTCTTGGATTGCCTTTAATTAGTTGAGGGAGGGGTCACATGGGACCATAACCACTGGTAGAAAAACAGACCTTAGCATCTGCATCGGCAGATAACTTAAAGCTCCCGACCGAGTTCCGTATTTTCTGGATTTAGCTCTGTCACAGGACTCGGGCCGCACACATAGTGAACATGTGCATCTAGACATCGAAAAACGATTTGCGATACATACATGGGAAAAAGGGGCCGTTCGATAGGTAGCATAATCCCTAGTGGTCCTAGGTGGCATAAAACCTAATCGAATCTAGAAAACGTTCAATAGGTGGCATAATCCCTAGTAGTCCTAGGTGGCATAAATCCTAGTTGAACACTCGATAGTTCATGGTAAGGAAACCTAGCCAGATCAAGGGTGGCAGTCCAAACGATTTCAAGAATGGTGGTACTATGTTAAAGTAGTATAAAATTTCGTGATAAGGCTCGTACAATATATGGTAAGGGACTGTACATATACATGGAAGGGATTGTGTGGAAAAAAAAAATCTACATATGCGGTGTATTAGGTTAATCTATTAGTTAATGGATGAGAATGACATGAGTTTGGCCTTGGGTGTTAACATTGTGAATAACCTAATAAGCGAAGAAATAATAACTAAACGGTATATATAAGGTTTACACAGGAGCTTATTATAGTCCAGTCACACAGAACTTATGTTCTGACCCCCTCCTCACAACATGCGCAGGTTAGGTCCATGATCAGAGATAGTATTGCTTGACTACTGGCTTAGCAGTGTTATTATAAAGGTAATGCTATTTTGAATAAACTATATTTTATTCCTTCCGTTGTGATCTGTACTTGAACTCTGACTTGTTCTTTTTTTCTCTGTCTCTTCTGCAGGATACCAAAATACCCAAGTCAGGGTCCGATGGATTGGATTTTGAAAAAAAAAAAATCAGTCTGTCGAAACCCGGGTTGTTACAAAAATGAAAGAGCCAACCACATTGGAAAAATTCTATAAAAAGGCCGAGGAGTACATGAGATTGGATAATAAGCCTGCGCCCCCTCAGATTGAAGTTACCAAGAACACTGCTACTCAGTACGATCTGAAGGATAATCAGGAGCAAAAACGAGCCAACAATGGAAAAGATAGCAAGGCTAACAAGAAGCTTCGCTTTCATAACCCGTCAGAATTCACTCCTCTAAATGCTACTCAGGAAAACATTTTATCTGCTACAAAGGATACAGAACACTATCCAGGACCACCGATGCTGAAAGTTTCACAGAAGGCTGTATACTTCGGAAAGTTCTGTCGATTCCACAATCAACCAGGTCATGATACAAACGAATGTAGACATCTCAAAATCCTGATTGAGGAGCTGATTTAGATGAATAGACTACTACAATATGTCAAGAATCCTCAATCCTCAAGCACTGCACCAGTACTCCATAGGCAAGGAGAACCAAATGGCCGATCTGGTCCGAATAATGAAACTCCAGCTCGAACTGATACACGGTCGGTCATCAACTAACGACTGTTAATTGGCACTCCAATTTCAACGACCCAGAATAAGCGATCATCATCGCCACTGCTCTACTTTCTGCTTTATTTCCTATCTCACTTCATGCTTTACTTACTACTATATTTAGAATTCCTGTAACCAAGTCTATAATATTTTACAAACATTGTTCTAAACATTAGCTTAACAACATACCTGCTTGAATGAATTTCTTACCTGCAAAAATTGCGTCAAATCAAAATGTGCTTAAGAGTTACTTCATATTGCAGGTTCTCTGCCTAGAGCTTGTCCCATTGAAATATTGACACTACTTCTGTAACAACCCACATTTTTGACCGTTCAAATCGACAATAAACCACGCATGTCGACCCAAACAAATCAAAAATACAGGTAGTTGTTGGGAAAATAAAAAAAGGGAAGAAAGAAGAGAAAAACCAATCTCAGAATCTCACATCGGAGGGACAACATATAATAAACAAATAACAATTAAAAATAGTTGGAATATATACATTTGACTATAACGTACAAATGATAAATCAGAGTTACGCATAAACAGATATACATCACATGGCAGCGGAAACACAAATATAATTGATATATACCAAATCTTCGTCTTCGATCTCCAGGCAAAGTAATCTTCGTTAACTTCAACATCTGCTAACCCAAGCGTATTGCATAAAAACAAAACACAACAAACACTCGGATCAGCACTAAATCATTCTCATATTAGTCAAATTAAAATACAAAATAACATCAGTGTCATGGGTGTAGTAACTCAAGAGATGTTATGGGATTTGTCCATCTCTCGAGGATCCGTTAAACTAATACATACATAGTATAATACGCTATTATGATAGTGTCTATATAGTAAAGTAATGTCATAAAAATAGTGTAAGCGGGATTACCATATTACCCTTACCCCGTTTACAGGCATCAACAGTCTAGACAGTACCATAAATTCACTGTACTGGTGTTATCAGAGGGCACTCCATAGAAGGAAATGCTAAATCAAAATCATATAGGGCTTGATATGGATAAATATGACAAGGCACTCGAGGCAATGCCCAGGGTAGGATTCTACCAATTGCACTCCCAGACCGGTGGTAATGCATAGCAGCCACTACCACCCACCTCAGATCACAATCCCATAATCATAAAAATGGGCCCAAATCATCATCATGGTCATAGTAATTGTATCGAAGAAGTGTGTCCGATAAGAGGTGCTACCTCTACTAGTCACGGTATAGCTCCTGTTTTAGTCATTTCAATTATGACCCGAAGGTCAAGGCTATTTCGTTATCGTTCATCTTCTTCGATTCAATAATCGCCTCCAAGTCATCATATTCCGTTCTGGATACGTCAAAACGTTCACAGATATGTCAAACGTTCCTAGTTGTCAAAGTGGTATCGAAACTGACAGAGAGTATGCCTTATGTCGACTCCAGTCTCTTTAACAACCAACGCTTACATCTTTAACATCGATTGGTTCTTTTACATTTTAAAGGTTATCTTCCATATCAACATATCATATTTTGTTTCTAGCCAAATTTATATTCAAAATGGAATATAAGTCATATCAAATATCATAAATCATACTAAACCGTTTATATTCTAAATTGGAATATATTTCCATATCCTTGTATTATAATCATATCGTATTTTATGATCGACTTTGATTCAAATAGAATGTATTTCATCTCAAAATTTCAAATTATTCCAAATCGATTTATGTTCAAAATCTCTTCATATTCAAATAGAATATATATTTTCGTAACTCATTTCAAATTCCTTAGGAGATAAATTTATATTCGAGTAGAATATAATTCACACTTCCATATTGTCATTGGTTTAGAAATCGATTCTTATTCAAAAAGGATAAAACTTGTCTCAACTCCATTTGAACACGATTTTAGATCCAGCATTTTCCATTCGGAAGAACTTACACTAAATATGTATATATATTTATATATAATTTTAAAAGATAGTGGATTATAAAAGAAAACTTTTATATAAATAATATATGTATAAAATATAATAAAAACTTTGTATATACATAAATTATAAAATTTACTAAATAATTTTGAATAAAAGAATATAAGAAAAATTTAGTTATAATAAAAATAGTTATAGATAAAATTTAATAAAATAAATTTTCGAAGAAAGAATAGTCATTGAAATCAAAAATGTAAATATATATATATAAAAGCATGACACACGATCCAGCAAGAGTGCACCACAATTCAGTTCTGATCCACAACTGAATGGATCGTGTGTCATGCTTCACATAAGAGATCGTTCGTGCACCACAATTCAGTTCGCTCGCGCAGATAGTAATCGAGGTCGCTCACGCAGATAGAAATCGAGGTCGCTCTCTCACAAGCTGGGAAGGTGCACAGATAGAAATTCAGTTCGCTCGTGCAGATACAGTCGAGCTAGATGTCGTCGTCGCTAACTTGAGAAAATGAATGGAAGCCTCCAACAAAGCCTTAATCGATGCTAATAAAACATTAATGGATTCTAATCAAGCTTTAATGGTGAAAATGAGTGCTCTCCTAAATGCTCAAGCAAATTCCGCTCCTCCTCCGAAGATCCATGTCAAACTTGAAGAGAATGCAAATTCATCAACCTTCGATCATCATCACAATGACAACTTGGAAGGGCTTGTTGACAAAAGCAATGCTAATATCGAAGACTCAAGGTTGAAGGCCAAAAACCATTCCGATTGAAATAACCGCCGAGTTGTAAGTCCCATTACGGGAGCACCTTCCCATGGTGGAAGTGAAGGACCTAAATCCTCTAATCATGATCGCTCGTCACAACGAGCATCCAGAAAAGAGATCGAAGTCCGCTCATCGAAGCGACACAACTCGAAGGAATATATCATGGATATGGTAAAGCCAATCATGGAAGATAATATGGCTCACAATGATAGTGAAAGGGAATTGGACTTCCCCCTTAGCAAAAATCCATTTACAAAGAGGATCCGCAAAACAAAATTCCCTAAAAACTTCACTCATCCTACTCTACCTCCGTACAACGGAACTTCTGATCTGAATCACTTCCTATACAAATACGAGTGGCATATGAATGCAGCCAGGGCAACGGATGAAATCAAATGCTTTTGCTTCTCTCTCTATCTTGAAGGCATCGCATCATTATGACTCACGAGATTTCCATCCAGATCCATCGACCGATTCGATGATTTAACTTTGAAATTCAAAGTCTAGTTCAGGCTGCAAGCTACGAAGGCTAAGGACGTTATTTCTCTTACATCGATGAAGCAGAGTTCGGGAGAGTCTGTTAAATATTCCCTCAAAAGATTCAATGCTGCTGTATCCAAAGTAGGGAATCCAGAGCCCCGCATAATCTTAATGTCTCTAATCGACGCTATAAATGAGAATAGAAAATTTGGCAATGGATCAAAATTATAACACCCCACATTTTTATGATTTAAAAATAAGAAATTTATAATATATATATATTCCGAGATATTAAAGTAAAATGGTGATACGCGAAACAAATTAATTAAGAAAGATGGGAAATAAAGAATACTTAAAGTAAATATTGAGAAATTAGTTATACGGACTTCACCATTGCGTTCGTCTCGGAATTCTGCATGAAATCGAGTCCGAGCTTTCGAAAATCGGACTTTGTACGAAGAAGTTATGACCTTCCGAAGTTTCAGTATATTAAAACAATCAAAACAGCTCAAAACGAAAATAATATTTCGAAATTCAAAACCAGAAAGGAAGGGCGGGATTTTTCCCGCCCAACGCCCAGGTCGACTGGGGTGTCGACTAGGTAGTCGACCAACCCCTGACCAGGTCGACCATGTAGTCGACCTAGGGATCGACCTTGTCACTTTTCCCAGAATCTGTTCTGGGTACATTGTGATGTATTTGGGCTATTTTCTGGGCGAGATTCATAGCTTGGCACCTATAAATAAACCCCCCTAAGCTCTTTGTAAACTCCACCGCAATTCATGGCGAAGCCATGCCTCTCTTTTCTCTCATTATCTTCTTCAAAATATCTTGGATCTATTCTTCCCTCTTTCCTCTACAGCATCTGTTCTTAAAAATCAAAAGAATGAGATCTAGAACAACGAATGAAATAGAAAAGAAATCTAGAGAGAAAAGATAATGGATTCAGATTCGCAGATTCGCGCTGCAAGGAGGAGTCAAATATGATTCAAAATAGTGATTCAAGCCAAATGAAAGAGGGAAAAACAATTCAAGAATTATCTAGTCCCTATTCTGAAGACGACAAACAAGGTGAGTGGAGTTATAATACACTTTTTGTGTAAAATTATGATTTATCGTTTGAACATTCCCTACGTAATCATGAAATGAAATTATTGTGAAAAATTAGAATCTGTAATGTTTAATATTATCATATGTTCGATTTTAATTTATTATGTCTACGATTACGTTCCACCTTTTATTCTTCCCCTTTTTATTTTTTTGTAACTAGGCTATCTCGAGCCTAGATCCATTATGAAATGAATACGACGAAATGATTATTGCGAACTAAAAAGGGGAACGCTTGATTTTGGGTTATGACATGAATTGGAAAGTTTAGTAATAAATTACAATGGGCTTTGAGTATAGTATAAACTTGGTAAGGTTTGAATGGGTGGACCAAGTTGGAAAACTATAAGCGGGAACATGATTTAGAATATGCTTATGAACTTGACATCTAAAACGAACATGAACATGGCATAAATTGGTAGCAGACATTTATAAGAACATGCTTGTAAGTTAGGTAATTGGCATAACATGAACTTAATATTTTCACATGATTATGAATTTGGCATATGCCAATTAGAATAGACATGAACCAAACATGAAACATGGCTAACTCGAGGTTAGAACGAGTTTGCGATGTAATCCTGCCCGGAACCGCCCGGCCTAACCAATGGTCGCAAACACTAGGTCCTAATGTGATAAGTTAGTCATATCGCGCTTAAAACCCGAGGTTAGACTGAGTTGTGGTGTGATTCTGCCCGGAACCGCTCGGCATAACCAGTGACCACAACAACAGGTCTAATGTGAGAGGTTGTGGTGCATTAATAATTAATTAATGGCACGTGATTCGTAGGGTTAAGTCATGAATTCAAAGACAACACTTAACCAAATTTGTGAATAAACGTTATAAGGAGATGGGTTTAAGTTGACACGAACGTATGAACAAAACTTAACCGAAAATGGAAATAGAGAATGTTAACTACCTATTATAAATCAAAGTTGAAATAGTCGAAGGGTTAATTAGGGGGTAAACCTGTCCTAGGGACAGAGGAAGGTTATGACTTAAGATGTAATGTAAGACCTGAAGGGTGGGATAACCTATAATATGGGGTAAGTTAAGCAAGAACTGTGGGAAGACACCCATGCGCTATCACCGAATAAAAGAAAACTTAATTCATGCTTGAATTCATGGGAAAACCTTAGTCAACAAGTTGAATTATAAAGAAAGAGTATGTGGTCTGATGTATAAGGTAACGAGAATTGACTAAGTAAAACAACGAGAATGATAACTAAGTAACAAGCCTTAGTTAATAAGAAACTAAGCAATAAACCTTAGTCAAGAATACGATCGAGAGCGGGAACTAAGTTGTAATCCTTAGTTAAGGGGACTAAGTGATAAACCTTAGTTAACAAGATTTATGGGAAATGAAACTAAGTGGTAAACCTTAGTTAAGAACAAATAAGTAATAATTCTTAGTCAAGGAAACTGGACCAGTCCATAAATAGATGAGTAACCCGATACGGTAGATCACCGCTTGACAAGCACACGAGGAGGAGCGAACGTTTATCTGATTTCGAAAAAGGCTCCAGCGGACTGGGTTACGAAGCACGTAGCTTCGGGGAACGTGAGGGTACTCTTGGTATCCCTCTGTGAGGTTGCAGATGATCCGCCTGGGCTCACAGAGGTTAAGGTCTGCGGTAGAAGAACACAGGGTATGCCTTGGTTGCAATAGAGGCAACCTAAAGACTAGGATGGATCAGCGTGGGTCGACGATACTTAGTTTAGCCCTGTGATAGCACGTCGTCGACTACCTACCATCTTTAGTCAATCGTAGTATGCATGCGGAAAGGCAAAGAACTCCCAACATACCATATACTTGCTATGTAGTTATGGGTGAGGCTGGCCAATAGGAAAGTGGGGCCTAGGTGGCAGGAGTATAGTTCTCGTGCTTGATTTTCTTGGATTGCCTTTAATTAGTTGAGGGAGGGGTCACATGGGACCATAACCACTGGTAGAAAAACAGACCTTAGCATCTGCATCGGCAGATAACTTAAAGCTCCCGACCGAGTTCCGTATTTTCTGGATTTAGCTCTGTCACAGGACTCGGGCCGCACACATAGTGAACATGTGCATCTAGACATCGAAAAACGATTCGCGATACATACATGGGAAAAAGGGGCCGTTCGATAGGTAGCATAATCCCTAGTGGTCCTAGGTGGCATAAAACCTAATCGAATCTAGAAAACGTTCAATAGGTGGCATAATCCCTAGTAGTCCTAGGTGGCATAAATCCTAGTTGAACACTCGATAGTTCATGGTAAGGAAACCTAGCCAGATCAAGGGTGGCAGTCCAAACGATTTCAAGAATGGTGGTACTATGTTAAAGTAGTATAAAATTTCGTGATAAGGCTCGTACAATATATGGTAAGGGACTGTACATATACATGGAAGGGATTGTGTGGAAAAAAAAATCTACATATGCGGTGTATTAGGTTAATCTATTAGTTAATGGATGAGAATGACATGAGTTTGGCCTTGGGTGTTAACATTGTGAATAACCTAATAAGCGAAGAAATAATAACTAAACGGTATATATAAGGTTTACACAGGAGCTTATTATAGTCCAGTCACACAGAACTTATGTTCTGACCCCCTCCTCACAACATGCGCAGGTTAGGTCCATGATCAGAGATAGTATTGCTTGACTACTGGCTTAGCAGTGTTATTATAAAGGTAATGCTATTTTGAATAAACTATATTTTATTCCTTCCGTTGTGATCTGTACTTGAACTCTGACTTGTTCTTTTTCTCTCTGTCTCTTCTGCAGGATACCAGAATACCCAAGTCAGGGTCCGATGGATTGGATTTTGAAGAAAAAAAAATCAGTCTGTCGAAACCCGGGTTGTTACAAAAATGAAAGAGCCAAACACATTGGACAAATTCTATAAAAAGGCCGAGGAGTACATGAGATTGGATAATAAGCCTGCGCCCCCTCAGATTGAAGTTACCAAGAACACTGCTACTCAGTACGATCTGAAGGATAATCAGGAGCAAAAACGAGCCAACAATGGAAAAGATAGCAAGGCTAACAAGAAGCTTCGCTTTCATAACCCGTCAGAATTCACTCCTCTAAATGCTACTCAGGAAAACATTTTATCTGCTACAAAGGATACAGAACACTATCCAGGACCACCGATGCTGAAAGTTTCACAGAAGGCTGTATACTTCGGAAAGTTCTGTCGATTCCACAATCAACCAGGTCATGATACAAACGAATGTAGACATCTCAAAATCCTGATTGAGGAGCTGATTTAGATGAATAGACTACTACAATATGTCAAGAATCCTCAATCCTCAAGCACTGCACCAGTACTCCAAAGGCAAGGAGAACCAAATGGCCGATCTGGTCCGAATAATGAAACTCCAGCTCGAACTGATACACGGTCGGTCATCAACTAACGACTGTTAATTGGCACTCCAATTTCAACGACCCAGAATAAGCGATCATCATCGCCACTGCTCTACTTTCTGCTTTATTTCCTATCTCACTTCATGCTTTACTTACTACTATATTTAGAATTCCTGTAACCAAGTCTATAATATTTTACAAACATTGTTCTAAACATTAGCTTAACAACATACCTGCTTGAATGAATTTCTTACCTGCAAAAATTGCGTCAAATCAAAATGTGCTTAAGAGTTACTTCATATTGCAGGTTCTCTGCCTAGAGCTTGTCCCATTGAAATATTGACACTACTTCTGTAACAACCCACATTTTTGACCGTTCAAATCGACAATAAACCACGCATGTCGACCCAAACAAATCAAAAATACAGGTAGTTGTTGGGAAAATAAAAAAAGGGAAGAAAGAAGAGAAAAACCAATCTCAGAATCTCACATCGGAGGGACAACATATAATAAACAAATAACAATTAAAAATAGTTGGAATATATACATTTGACTATAACGTACAAATGATAAATCAGAGTTACGCATAAACAGATATACATCACATGGCAGCGGAAACACAAATATAATTGATATATACCAAATCTTCGTCTTCGATCTCCAGGCAAAGTAATCTTCGTTAACTTCAACATCTGCTAACCCAAGCGTATTGCATAAAAACAAAACACAACAAACACTCGGATCAGCACTAAATCATTCTCATATTAGTCAAATTAAAATACAAAATAACATCAGTGTCATGGGTGTAGTAACTCAAGAGATGTTATGGGGTTTGTCCATCTCTCGAGGATCCGTTAAACTAATACATACATAGTATAATACGCTATTATGATAGTGTCTATATAGTAAAGTAATGTCATAAAAATAGTGTAAGCGGGATTACCATATTACCCTTACCCCGTTTACAGGCATCAACAGTCTAGACAGTACCATAAATTCACTGTACTGGTGTTATCAGAGGGCACTCCATAGAAGGAAATGCTAAATCAAAATCATATAGGGCTTGATATGGATAAATATGACAAGGCACTCGAGGCAATGCCCAGGGTAGGATTCTACCAATTGCACTCCCAGACCGGTGGTAATGCATAGCAGCCACTACCACCCACCTCGGATCACAATCCCATAATCATAAAAATGGGCCCAAATCATCATCATGGTCATAGTAATTGTATCGAAGAAGTGTGTCCGATAAGAGGTGCTACCTCTACTAGTCACGGTATAGCTCCTGTTTTAGTCATTTCAATTATGACCCGAAGGTCAAGGCTATTTCGTTATCGTTCATCTTCTTCGATTCAATAATCGCCTCCAAGTCATCATATTCCGTTCTGGATACGTCAAAACGTTCACAGATATGTCAAACGTTCCTAGTTGTCAAAGTGGTATCGAAACTGACAGAGAGTATGCCTTATGTCGACTCCAGTCTCTTTAACAACCAACGCTTACATCTTTAACATCGATTGGTTCTTTTACATTTTAAAGGTTATCTTCCATATCAACATATCATATTTTGTTTCTAGCCAAATTTATATTCAAAATGGAATATAAGTCATATCAAATATCATAAATCATACTAAACCGTTTATATTCTAAATTGGAATATATTTCCATATCCTTGTATTATAATCATATCGTATTTTATGATCGACTTTGATTCAAATAGAATGTATTTCATCTCAAAATTTCAAATTATTCCAAATCGATTTATGTTCAAAATCTCTTCATATTCAAATAGAATATATATTTTCGTAACTCATTTCAAATTCCTTAGGAGATAAATTTATATTCGAGTAGAATATAATTCACACTTCCATATTGTCATTGGTTTAGAAATCGATTCTTATTCAAAAAGGATAAAACTTGTCTCAACTCCATTTGAACACGATTTTAGATCCAGCATTTTCCATTCGGAAGAACTTACACTAAATATGTATATATATTTATATATAATTTTAAAAGATAGTGGATTATAAAAGAAACCTTTTATATAAATAATATATGTATAAAATATAATAAAAACTTTGTATATACATAAATTATAAAATTTACTAAATAATTTTGAATAAAAGAATATAAGAAAAATTTAGTTATAATAAAAATAGTTATAGATAAAATTTAATAAAATAAATTTTCGAAGAAAGAATAGTCATTGAAATCAAAAATGTAAATATATATATATAAAAAATTCTTGAACTAAGATTGATTCTTCCTTCCGAACTTCACTACTTGAATCTAAACTCCAGTCTCAATGGAGTTGCCTAACCTAAAGGACTTGTTTCAAATCTCATTTCAAACCCATCTTTCAAATTCAAGGATTTAAAAATCATAGTTGTATTAAGTTTAAAACAACTCCGAGTATTCTCGATTATCTTTTATTCCAATATTAAACTCAATAAGAAATTATTAAACTCGAGTCTACCCAATTCTTGAAAATCCCAAATCATAAAAATTTAAATCTTTAAAACTTCAAATTCACTTCAGGAAAATTTACTTAATCATTCCAAGTCATATTCAAGATTTAGATCTTAAAGGAGGAATAAAATTTTATTGAAATCGAAACCTTTCCTTTAAATGAATTTTCCGTCAAATAAAATTTTCAAATATTAAAAATCATTGAACCAACCGATGTCCATATATAATTTGCTATCCTATGGCCAAGTGGTTTTTTAATTTTTATTCTTTGATATTTCAGGGATGGATATATATAATTTCAATCCAAATCAGGGTCACAGGTATTTATAATTTCAACCTGTGTTCTTAGTTCATTCTAACTCAATAAATCCCGGGTTTATTCGATGTCCATAACATCTAAGGTGAAAATGGGATTTATCGTCAAAATGGGCATACAACATCCATGTACTGAATAAAGGAACCTTCCGGCAATATAAATTCAGAAATCAAGTCAACCAAGACATCCATCACAAACATGTCATTCAAACAGTAAATGGAATTTCTTACTGATTAACAAGTGTCCGGTTTCGAACTAGAAATTTAAATTAAATTTAAATAACCAATTACCGATTTCAATGCATTTTAACACTTGTATGTCAAATTTTAAGCAACCATTCACAATCAATCACAACCATGCAACCATTATCACTTCATAATTCAATTTAATAAACATGGGAACAATTCAGTTAGGCGTGAGTGAAAAATAACTCACCTTTGGGTCTTTAGTGGACTGGACATCCAACCAAAGCCCAAAAAGTCACTATCTCCAAACGCAGCCAAATCAGTGCCAAAACGTCCACAATTCCGCCCCGATCCCAACAGAACAAACCGCGTCAAAATCCGACCTCGTATGTGTAAGTTATAAGCATTTTACTATTTAACTTTTGAAAATATATAAATTAATAAAATAAAATAATTATCTCACTACCCTGAAGTGCCACGTCAGCATGGAGATTCCTTCTTCCTGCTCTACCTGTACACACGTGAACAGTTACCCCATGCGAGACAACCCAACCGAACCCGATCTTTGACCAAGAACTGCACCTTCCATCGATCGAGTTAGGAGCTCGGACCACCCTAGAACGTAAGCTCCTCGAAGCGCGCAACCTACCAGGTCATCGCCACCACGTTCGGTGGACCACGTCTCCTCCGGCGATGCAAAACTTGAAAGGGTTTTCAAACCCTAAACTGAGAAATCCGACCACCTCATGTCGAACTACGACCGACAACCACCCCCTTCGAACTCCGGTCGTCATCCTCTTCAAAACCCACATCTCAATTTCTCTGATTAGTGCAAGAATCGAAACCCCTAATTTTCCCTTTAGGGTTCTAAAAGACAACATCTTTGACCGCGATTTCTGGCCAACCTACTCACTGCATGTCGAAACAAATGGCACCACCAGCCTCGTATCGTCGAGCTCTTCGAAATGGTATATAATTTATTGTGGTTTGAAGAGATTTGAAATTCAAAGTTTGAATTTTTTATTTCTAGGGTTTGAAACTCTAATTTCAGCCATTAGAGATGAAGTTTGATAGAGGAAGGTGTACGTATAATGAAATGGCTGATGGAGTGGTAAATGGTTTATTTATATAAATGTAGAAGGCCCAATATTAAAACTACAAACAATTATCATGCTACACTGATCTCTTTCACACTTTCTCCCGTACAGTCCAACGACAAGTTCGTTTGTAACGCAAATTGTAATCCTACCATAACTCATCGTTCTGGATCCAATGGCGCCAGTTTCGTCGAATTTTGAGACAGTCGCCAAAACAGTTAAATTTCACAGTTAATTAAATAAATAAAATATTCAATTATTCGATTAACTATTTTAATTAAAACTAAATGTTCATTAAATTCAAATTATACCTTAAATCAATTCTGAAAAAAATTCACGTATTTTTTCTTCTTAATTTGATTATTTGATTTTTTTTAACTTGAATTTCAGTTATAATCTAACGACTTATAATTCCGTCATTTCAAATTTTAATTTGAATTCCACTTTTAAATTAACCCATTCAAATTAACTTAATTATTTAAATATTCAATTTCAAATTACTGCCTTTCTAAAAAAAACTAAATTTGAAAATCTATTTATACTCAACTAAACAATCACCATCATTTGTAAATTAACAAAACTTGATTTTTATCAAATATTATTCCATTTAATTCATTTTAAATTGAAAATTAAATATACATAAAACATGGGATGTTACATTCTCCCCCACTTAAAATTCTTTTCGTCCTCGAAAAGAGAACGAGTTAAGGTATTAAACAAATCATACTTTCAAATCCATACTTATAAAATAGTATATATATAATAA
Organism: Allium sativum; assembly: GCA_030737875.1. Lineage (NCBI taxonomy): Eukaryota > Viridiplantae > Streptophyta > Magnoliopsida > Asparagales > Amaryllidaceae > Allium > Allium sativum. The sequence goes on from CM060927.1 coordinate 158,532,902, forward strand.
GTTATATAGTTGTGAAATGTCATAAAATTTTCTAACTTCCGAAATCACGGAAAATTTCGGCAGCATCTCCTTTGTACGGGGAGGTCCGAAAAAATCACAATACATATATAAATCCAAATATTCATCTCATCACTCGATGAGGCATCCCAAAATGGGGAAAACAAAATATAAAACCACTAAAACCTTGTAACACAATTACGTACCTTTCTTTAGCATTTATTTGCATTTTTACTTACCTTAGCACTTAGTATTTAGCGCATGCGAGCTCCAAAGCGTAGTGCGCTTCCCTACACCTGCTACATACTCACATAGGCATAAGAATCCAACATATAAACAATACATAGTAAATGCATACAACTTAGCCAACATATATCAAACATTTCAACTATAAAACCAAAAATGTTAGAGACAGACCTGCAACAAATCAACAATTATCACCCTATATATGATGGAATTTGACTAAAGCATACTAGGAAAAAGTTATAGCATTTGTTTCAGGCTTTCCAAATTGTCCGGATTCGTCGAATTCGGATAAATCATTCAAAAGTTATGATCATTTTTGTTTCAGCATATTGACCATTTCAGATTTTCGCTAAATGCCCATTTTTCACTTCGAAGTTTAATTTTCCGATTTCAAGCCTAAGCTAAGTTTAACTATCAAGAATGAATTATTGATCCATTATGATCTAAATACAGATTCCCTTTATTCCTTAAATGCATTCATATTCACTTCATTTATATTAAGTAGATTTCATTTCATGTAATTATATTTCAAAATCGCCAAATCTTATTTAAGTTTATTCTCAATTTATCTATTTTGCTCCAAGTGTTAATTTCCGATTAAAACTTGAATTTATTCTAACTTTACTACGAATTTAATCGTGCTAAATTCTTTACTCATTTACCCTAATCAACTTACCAAAGATTTATAACTCATTTCTTCCTAAGTTCTTAATTCTAAAAAAATTCCTGATTTTATTTATTCTAATCATTTAAGTTCATTCTTACTTCGTTTCATTCACTTATGTTTTGGTTTATACCGATCAATTTAAAATTTCTCGAGTGTGCTTCTACTTATTCAAGCTCCTTTGACTTAATTGAATTCACTTGTTTTCCATTCCTTTGGTATTTTAATTTTATAAATTAAATTTTGATTTTATATTCTAACACCTTGTTTTATATCGATTTCAAGTTTAATTTATTTTCCCATTCCATGTAATTAGCTTCGAATCTATAACCGCAGATTAACGTCAGTCATGGTTTTATATAAACCATTCTATTTTATCTCATTTATTCAACTTTCCTTAATTTACATAACATTAATCGCTAGTACGGATCGAATTTTTCTTACTCAATCTAACCGTCCACATGAATTCTAAAACGACTTATTAAATTCTGAAGTTGATTTACTTAAATTTAATCCATCGTCCCACTCAAATTATATTTTTATATCTTATTCCCTTTACTAAATTTATTTATTCGGCTCCCAAATCATATCTTGAATTTAGGATGGTTATATAGCTCAACTTCTATTTAGTCCTCAACATAGTATCTTCAATTTTCCTAAGTTAAATTTTAGTTAGCTCAATTCCTATATTCAATTAAGTTATATCTCATTCAACAATTGATTTATATTCCATTCGTTTTATTGTTCATTCCCAAATTTACATTTGATATATTGTCCCAAGGAGGTTTAACCTATCTAGATTTCTATGTCTTCATTTCGCATTTACACTAACCCATAAAAAGTGGTTCCATCATATTCAGAAGCCGTTTGTAAGATTTTCATTTTTATGCATATATATTAATAAACTATATATAAATATATATAAATTCCACAGCGCTATTTCTAAATTTTAATTTAGTCATAACTTACCATTTATAAAGTAAATACTAAATTTCTTACATTCATTGGAGAGATATGATCAATTCGATCCTAGCGTTTCTTGTTTTATCCAATTCTGACTTATATTGAATTTTATATATTTATTCAAAGTTAAAAAATCGAATTTTCAAACTACCGCGCCATTTCAGGCTTGTAATATAATTTTTTTTATAAATTTCGAACTCAAGTCTCATTTTAAATAAATTTATAGTTGTTGTTAGTTAAAGTAAACTCAATACTTGATTCCGGGTTTACAAATCAAGTTTATAATAACTTATGTGCTTATACTATTTTATAGAAAACCATACCATATAAAAATTCTAAATCCAAATCTTTACTTAACAAAGAACCTAAAATTTAAATTCTGACTTAAATTTAAATTCGACCTTTAAATAATATAAATTAATACGTTTATATAAAATTTATACCATATGGAGTTAAATCCAAAATCCTTTGTCAACCAATTATAATAATCATTGAGCAGTCTCTCCCCTACTTAGACTCTTCGGAATAAACATCGATAATGTGCGCATTCATTACTGACGTCATTTTCAAGGCCTAAGTAGAGATTACACTAAATTCTTTTTAAAACCCTTTTGAAAACTATTTCAAAAGCACCCATGATCAAGTTCTCAAGTTCAATTCTTATTTTATCGCAAATAGTTTGTAACTGAATAGAATTAAAGGTATCATTTCATTCGAATATTTTTATAAAACCAGCAACTTTTCTTATTAAATCTATTATCGAATCACCCGTATTAGATAATAACCTAATATTATTACCTACTAATGACCCATGCATATACATCATAACCGATAATAATATGCTTAAACCAATAATATATAGGATATATATGTAAAATATAATCGAAAACCATATTATGTTGATACATTCTATCTGATTATTTAGAAATTCCTATCGATTCTATGGCGTCCCATATATCGACCAGAATCCATAAATATTCAACAGAACAAGTCAACACAGCATAAAACCATTTTATATTCAAAAATACAAGTACTCTCTCTCGTATATCACTCAACTCATTCTAGGGCATTACTAACCCTATCTCTAATGAGTAAATTCCCGAATAGTGCCAAGGTGATCGCTAAACCCTGGCTCTGTTACCATATGTAATGACCCACATTTTTGACCATTCAAATCGACAATAAACCACACATGTTGACCCAAACAAATCACAAATACAGGTAGTTGTTGGGAAAAGAAAAAAAGGGATGAAAGAAGAGAAAAACCAATCTCAGAATGTCACAGCGGAGGGACAACATATAATAAACAAATACCAGTTAAAAACAGTTGGAATATATACATTTGACTATAACATACAAATGATAAATCAGAGTTACACATAAATAGATATACATCACATGGCAGCGGAAATACAAATATAATAGATATATACCAAATCTTCGTCTTCGATCTCCAAGAAAAGTAATCTTCGTTAACTGCAACATCTGCTTACCCGAGCGTATTGCATAAAAAGAAAACACAACAAACACTCGGATCAACACTAAATCATTCTCATATTAGTCAAATTAAAATACGAAATAACATCAGTGTCATGGGTGTAGTAACTCAAGTGATGTTACGGGATTTTTCCATCTCTTGAGGATCCGTTAAACTAAAATATACATAGTACAATATGCTATTATGATAGTGTCTATACAGTAAAGTAAATATCATAAAAATAGCTTAAGTGGGATAACCATATTACCCTTACGCCGTTTACAGGCATCAACAGTCCATACAGTACCGTAAATTCACCATACTGGTGTTATCAGAGGGCTTTCCATAGAAGGCATTGCTATATCAAAATCGTATGGGGTTCGATATGGATAAATATGACAAGGCACCCGAGGCAATGCCCAGGGTAGGATTCAACCAATTGCACTCCCGGATCGGTGGTAACGCATAGCAGCCACTACCGCCCACCTCGGATCACACTCCCATAATCATAAAAATGGGCCCAAATCATCATCATACTCATAGTAATTGTATCGAAGAAGTGTGTCCGATATGAAGTGCTACCTCTACTAGTCACGGTATAGCTCCTGTTTTAGTCATTTCAATTATGACCCGAAGGTCAAAGCTATTTCGTTATCGTTCATCTTCTTCGATTCAATAATCGCCTCCAAGTCATCATATTCCGTTCTGGATACATCAAAACGTTCACTGTTAGCCTGCTTTGTGACCAGGCTACCCAAAGCAAAGATCATGTTGACACACCTCTCGGTAAATGCTGTCTGATATGGAATCTCTGGATAACATCGCTCTCTGGCATTGGAAGCATCGTCAGAAGACACAAGGCAGTTTGGTCAAAATCACAACATCAGTATAAACTGGCCCGAAACCCCATCAAATGACCTCATTTGGATCTATTCACCTCATATACTCGTAGCCCTTTGAATTAGCTTCAGTTTGAGCTTTGGTTTGGCTCAATCGGACTTACTGTTTGAAAGTTACGCCCATTTCCGTGAACGAGTGTAAGCTGGCATATGACCGCGATCCGATCCGCCCTTGCCTACGCGATCCGATCCGCCCTTGCCTACGCGATCCGATCCGGCCTTGTCTTCGCGATCCGACTTATGACCGCGATCCGACCCATGACCGCGATCCGACCCATGACCGCGATCCGACCTTCGGACCTGTTCAAACGCAGCTTGTCTTGACCTATTCTCAAGGCTACTAGCTCTCCTATTTTTCTGGATCACCTGCCACGTACCCCATCATGAACCAGTCCTCCCAGGAGCTTTCCTACAGCTATAAATACACCTTCAGAGGGCATTTTCAACGGACTTTTGGCATCTCAACTTCCATGGCTGCCATGGCCAACACTTCTCCATGAATAACCACCATCTTCCTCAATAAATTCAATGGATTCGGAGAGAATTATTCATTGAATTCAAGTGATTAAAAGACAATATTCATTGTAATCTATGAGTGAAATGAGAAAATATGAAGTGGACGTAGGCTCGTTAACGTCGAACCACTATAAAAATCTTGTTGTCTTGCTTTTCTCTTATTTTTCCAGTTATTTCTTCATATCCTATGCTCAAAATACGACGATTTGGGTGTTAGGACCATTTTTTGGTCTAACATTTTGGTGCTTTCACTGAGAATTGAATTCTCAGCCTATCGGATTGCTATTCATTATTTGGATTTGAAAGTTCGAAGAAAACAGTCCGCGTTTCTACCATTTTTGAATATTTCGTTGATTTCAGAAAATCAGAGCTTCATACCTTCGAAAAAAAGCTAAGGGTTCACAAGCTTCACGACCAAATGAGGATAATAAAGAAAATGTACTGGAGCAGGTCGAGGGGATCGCGGATCGCGGATCGTGGATCGCGGATCGTGGATCGCGGATCGCGGATCGCGGGGAGGCCACGATCCGGTCTGAGGATGAACCCACGACCCGACCGAGCAAGGAAGTCGCGATCCGACCCGGTGATACTTCCACGACCCGACCTGGAGCAATTGTTGTGAACATATCCACGAATTGGAGAAGACCACGAACCGATCCGAAGCTGGAAGGTTGGAGTATCCCGATCGCCAAGCTGGACCACGAACCGGAGGACAGTAGCAAACCGCGACCCGGAAAAATGACGACGAACAAGGGTCACGACCCGATCCAAAAAATTGACAATTTTTGAAAAAAATACAATTTTCAGATCATTTCAGAAAAGGCTCCATGTTCCAAAATCAAAAAAATCGTGCGGTGCCCACATTTTAGGTCGATCGCCGCCGGGACTGCGGGGCCCCGGACCCCCGCCGGCGCTGCGCCCGGACCCGCTGACGGCCTCGCCTTCGGCTCGGAGCATGGCTCATCTTCAGCTCAACATATATGTTGGCCAACAGCATTCATCAAAGCTTGTCAATGAAGAATAAACGGATTGTCAAAGAATTTGACAATGGAATGGCAACAATTAGAATTCCTCCAGAAGCCATGACCTCTATCTACCGATGTTATTGAATGTGAGGAGTTGTTGAAAAGATTCGACACGCTGACTATGGCAGTATACAAAATAATGATGGTCACATAACAGCCTCCTCTTCCAGAGCTCCGATGGTGTAAAGATCTCCCCAATGCAACCGATGATGTTCCTGAACGAGTGGTGATCACCTAGTTACGTGGCTTAAACATGTCCAACAGGCGGAGTCCCAGATGCCATTGACATAGAACGATCCAGACACTACTCTAAAGGTGACTCAGAAGATCCCAATGGCCGTGATTCTCAATGATGGGATATCCAATAGCAAGAAAGGATCCTAGCACTACAAAGTTAGCCTTCGCTTGAATGGCGTGGTGAAAAATATATGTCCCACAGTTCACTCCTTGAAAAGCTTAGCTAACATTTGCAATGCCTATTTGTCGTCAACCGCATCAAGGAAGACTGATTTCCATAGAATGAAGGGTAGATCAATGTACTTTGGTGCCCAGAGTTAGGTACCAATTGAACCACCGTGGGCCATGATCCGGCATATGGATCCTTGCCCAGGCGATAGCAATTTGACTGCTCACCAACCACCATACGATCTCGGTTGAGAGATGAGAACTTGATATCAACACAAATATGAACCAACCGTTAGCTATCCACTTCATACAACAGTTATGACAGAATGTATGAACATTACTTGAAGCCTTGCAAGCCATGCTATTGCATTCAAGCTTATCTGATCGTGGTCTCAACCAACCAGGTCTAGCGGAATTCAGAGCTTACATAGCATCTTGGTGTTAACCGTTAAATATCCCTACCAAAGACGGAGTGAGACTGGTCTATGGTGGCCAAGTTATTGGAGAAGCCGACTGATTAGGAAGGATGGAATATGCTACGCAATAGAGATTGCTTGAAACCCAAAGACGCTTCCCCTCCAGATGAAATGGAGTGTGAAGGAGGTGTCAATATTGCGAATAATGGGAGCATCGCAAAAGGAATTGCCAAACGACCTGCCCGAAGACATAGATTCCAGAGAGGATGGTGATTCGGGATGAAGAAGGGTGACATCTAATAACACAACTGCACGTGTTCTGACTGGTGACGCCGACCTGACTAAGGTCTTCACTCGGATCTCCTTTAGACCTCTTCCGAACGAGAGAACTTATATGCTTTCTGTAGGCGAGCCTGGATGTGTTCGTTTGGACCAGTGCTAATATTTGGGGGATTTTATCCCAAATTATGAGTCATTTCTTGAGTATAAACCTGAAGTGTGCTCCTGTCAAGCAAATAAGACGTATGCAGTAAGTTCACTATCGCGGGATTTTATATGGAGTTGCCATTCGAAATGAAAGATGAAATCAAGCACCTGGAAGTTGTATACAGATGGTGCAAGAAATGATCGGCAATCCAACGCCGAAGTTTTACAGATAACCCTCGAAGGACGACTCGAAAGGAATTCCCATCGGAGAAACCACAACTCGCAGCTTACCTAGAATGGGCAGAAGAGTTATTGGATGGATTGGAACGTTACAACATACCTCATATTTCATACACAAAGTCGAATCATCTGGTCGAATAAGAAAGTTCCGATAATCCAGAAAAGATAGGGATGATCCCCATCAAGACACTATGAAATACAACCATTGATAAAATGGAAGTTGATCCAACGTTGGAGACCGAACCTGGAAAAGAGTCATGGTTAACTCCATGATAAACTTCCTACAGCACAGAATGCATCTAACAAGGTGAAGTGAAAGGCATGCAATCGTTCTTTATGCCTCGAGATATGACATGCAATTCGACATTTCCTATTTCTCTTGGAAGATTGTCCCAAAACAAACACCAACGAGTGCAATTGCCGAATTCACCGCCCTGAATGATTCGACCAAATCACCAGTCAGCCACCCATTAGATGGGAGATGTACATGAATGAAACTTCTGGCGAACGGCGTTCTGAAGTTAGAAAGTGAAGCCTCATACTTCCACTCTTTTCATCGATTATCTGCCAAGTGACTCACTCCCCTAAGGCTGGGGGCAACTACAGATTTGAGCATAAATTGCTCGAGATTACATCATCTAATTCAGAGCTGATACATCAAGAATTTGCCTGGCCAATTGACTTAGTCTTGCCTAAAAGTTAGCGAGTTGAAGATCTAGAACGCTTACGCATGAATGCTGGTTGATTGTCGGCGCACCAACCCTTGTCCCCGATATGGGATCGAGGGTATATAAGCAAATTTATGTGATATGATTATCCCACCAGCAATAATATCCTATTTCCTAGCATGGAAAGTGCAAAAATTTCTATAAGCATGAATCCATTGTTCTCATGCTAATTTACGACCTAACACCAATGCAAAGATGTGCTACCATTAGCAATCCAGTCATGACTTCCTGACACTCCATCCTTACCCTCAGTACGGGGGCAAAAAGACGATTTGAAGGAGATGCGACCTCATCACTCGCTTATAGTACCTACCTAGCCGCCTTTGCCATCTCAAGACCCCGACCAAGGTCTATTCATTTTTTGGGACTGCCACCCCCATGATAATCTGAAAAGATACCCCTCATCAACTAAAGGACTTTGGCAGCCCTTTATTGGCAGAGATAGGGCGAAGTAAAATGGACCTGCAATGAATATGCAACCCCATTTTTCACTCAGAATGATACTCATTCCTTTAACAGGGTATCCAGGATTTGCTACCGATCAAACTTGTAACACCCGCATCTAGAGCCATAAAGCAATACTATAACGAGCTCGACTGAACTGCTCGTTTACAAAGCCACGCTCTTCGTCTAAAGTATGCTGTATAGCTCAAGGTGGATCCGGGATGACCATCCAATCCTTGGCTCACACGTGGCAGACCACAAGACAATTGAACATAAATCATTGAGTTACAAAGTCATAGTCCGACTCCAGATGGACGCGGTGTGACCGCCTACATGGCTCGATCCTATGCTCAATGCCACCAGATTACATGAATTCAAATAAAGGAGGCAACACTGCCTCTTAATTTGCTTACTTTTCAATCATAAAATTTGCTTTCACATGCTTTCCGAGTTACTGACGTGACTATTTCGTGCGGTGTGAATAATGCAGGTACCCGAAGTCTGGTGCCAACAATTCCTCCCGTAGACTGTTCGGAGGAACTCAAAGCCTTGGCAAATGCTCCAACTGCGTGTTCGACTGGTTTTAATCCTCGGAGCTTGGATTAAAATGTAATCCTAGGACGATTTTGATGAGCGTGCATGATTGCAGACCGCTTGATCCATGACTCTAACTCTCCAGAGCTGAGAGAGAGTATGAAGGACACGAAGATGACGTCCACAAGGCATGGCGGTGTACCATGATCGGAGCCGCCTGAGCAAAAGTCTAACCTTGGCGACCGCCAGGAGAATATAAAAGCGTCCATGATTTAGCGCTGAGAAAGGACTCTTACCCCGCTGAAGGATCGGGGAGCGATGGAACAGCTGAGTCCCAACTCTAACTCTCCAGAGTCGAGAGAGAGTATAAAAGCGTCTATGATTTAGCGCTGAGAACTTCTGCTCCGCTGAAGGATCGTTGAGCAGATCATGAACCGAGCTCGAACTCTAACCCGCTGAAGGATCGGGTGAGTATAAAAGCGCTAGAGATTCAGCGCCCCAGCAACTCTAACCCGCTGAAGGATCGGGAGAGTATAAAAGCGCTAGAGACTTAGCGCCACGGGAAAATTCCTCCCCCGTTAAAGCATCGGGGGGGGGGGGGCAGGATGGAAGCTGATCCCAAATCCTCCATGTCCGGACATGGGGGCAACACAGTTATGTCCTAATCAATCCTCAACAAGACCTGGCCAGGCACTAAGTTAATTATTGATTGGGGGCATACCTATACATACATACTATTTTACTGCACTTTCACTTATAAGTTGCACTGATAACTTATAATGTTTCATGACTTATTTGCTTATTTGCGTTTCAAATGTTTAAACGCATAACTAATTATGGAATGCTCGCGGGTACAGGATAATGCGAAAGGACTCTCACCCCGCTGAAGGATCGGGGAGCGACTGAACAGCTGAGTCTGAACTCTAACCTTGGCGAACGCCAGGAGAGTATAAAAGCGTCTATGATTAAGCACTGAGAAAGCACTCTAACCCGCTGAAGGATCGGGAGAGTATAAAAGCACTAGAGACTTAGTTCCATGAGCACTCTAGCCCACTGAAGGATCGGGAGAGTATAAAAGTGCTAGAGACTTAGCACCACAAGGATTCATACCCCGCTGAAGGATCGGGGTGCAGACTTAAAGCTAAATTCAAACTCTATCCCGAACTACGACAGGAGAGTATAAATGCATGACGACATATGCCACTCAAGGGCTCCTATCCCGTCACACGACTGGGACCAAGAATGAAAATGGAGCTCGAACCACTTGTTTCCAGGAATGGAGGGGCAGCACACGAACACAGCAGTATAAAAAGAAATGGAATTTCATTCACTAAGTACAGGCTCACAAAACAAAGCTGGACAAAATGCGAGATCCGAACTCGCACAACAACAGCAGACCAGTAGGGAATAACTAAAGGGCCGCGTCCAGAAGGATGACGTAGGCGTATAATTCTAAGCTGCCTGTGCGACTCATGGCGACGACAGAAAAGAAGCCTGGATAGTGAATTGTTCAGCGACATGTTATACAACTTCATACTCGCAACTGGAAGGACCTGGCGAGGCCCTGAGATTTTTTGGTGTCTACCATACCTTAGTACGATCTTGAGCGATCATTGATTCCTTGGCCTTAATACGATTCGACGTAATCGTGGAATTCTTGACATTTATGAATTACAGGCTTCTTGTACCGTCCCAAACACGTCCTACTCCATGCTTGGATAGTATGATCGCTTGAATTCTGAAAGTGACTTCCTCTTCTCATGTATACATGTCTAAATTCGAAAGGGAAGTGATCCGACCGCATGTCTTTCGCACGTACCCTATAACTGGGGCCATGGCTATTGAAAATATTTACAAACGGCATAACTTAAGTGCCTGTGTTTAACTTGTGTTGTGATCCTAACAGCCCCCCTTGAGGACCAAGAAACAAATGCAAAGAGAATGTCCATCTGCTGATCCCAACCGACTTCTAGAATGGGAAGCTCATATAAGGCTGGATATATCCCATACAGCAATTGGACAAGATGCAGCTATTTCGCCTCCAACCTCTCCCTTCATGCAGAAAGCAAGTGGGAACACCCGAGATGAACACGAACCAATCAGCAGTCACACAACGTGCAGCTTCGATTCAGAACGTCATGGACGGAAACACGGGCAATGGAACAGCTACCTGCAACATCCTAGATGAGAATGCAAGAATTGTGACAAACACAGATCATGCACGACCAGTTTTAACTCCAACTCGAATGAATACTCGAGCGACATTTCATACTCAGCTCCAAGAAAGAACGCAACAATTCGAAAAACAGGAACCCGGTCAGGTCGAATGACTCGAACCATGACCCGGGGGCAATATCGACATGGAAACAAGAAATCAACAAAGACCCCCTTGTAATTTCAGATTCAATACTGGGGGCACCAGCTATGATCTTGAAAATGTGCAGCAATTCTTTGACGGTGATCTGCTCGCCAGTTTAATTCGGCACCTCTCGAGGAGCGGTACTCCTCTAGTTGATGTGGGTAGGGATAATCACAGCCCTTTCACACAGGACATTAGGACATCCTATTATTCCCATAGATTTCAATATTTCACCACAACGAGACTCGCTCAGAGGCTTTGATGGATTCAACTCTAAGGCGGACATACTTCCATGACAAAAAAGTGTTAACGTCGAGACGAATGACCAAGATGCTTTTCTTACTAAAGAACGGAGCACCTTCCAATTCCTAAGACGATAAAGAACAAAAGAAAAGCCCTGGAAAAGAATGACAAGAATGTGCAGTTCCAAAGTGAATCTATACCACTTATCGAGCCCATGATCTTGTTTGTCAAGCTCAATTGCACCGAGCATGAGAAAGAGACTCAACAAGACTATGACGACCATTTCGGACTATGCTGAAGTACAAACTGAGGGGCCCAACTAACTTCATGATGACATTTATCACTCGCACTCAACAAGATTACTTAACTCCGCAGCTGATTCGGTAAGAGTGACCAAGTCCGCTGACGCCAGATGAGGCAATCCTCACCATTTTACTAAAGAGAAGAGACGACATCAAAATAAATGTGGTTCAATCATGCACCCCATTAACTCAACTCAATTCCACCGATGTTGGGGGCATGAATACTAACTTCGCTTGTCCTTCAATGGCACTGAGAGCACAAGTGTCGAATCACAAGCTAACTTGGAAGACAATCCTGGCATGGAATGGGATTCAAAGCATGTACGTCATGCCTCCGGAGTACGACCTTACTCATCTTTGCCGACCAAGCGGGTTAGCTTGTGGATCAAATGTGAACTTAAAGTGTCAAACTACACCAGATAGAAGATGTGACAAACCTGTCTACTACCTCGCGATGGTGACGATCCTATAGGCACTGGTCCACTTGATTTTAACAGCATCCCTTACTGACTACTTTATATGTGAATACTGGATTAAGAAATGATCCGTAACAATTGTGGATTACCTCAACTATGATCCAGAGTGATCGTGGGTTTTGGGTTCCTTACTGTTACGATTCAATGCGATTTTAAGATCCTGGATCAATATCAAGATATCAAGATCCGAACTTGAGTACAAATGGCAAATTCATATGTTGATTCTGATGTGCTTCGTCCCAACAGTCCAGTTGTTAGCTCAGAGCCCAAGGATTCTTACATCGCCCCCTGATTTGGGTGGCTACTTCATACATTGACCTATATGTAAAAGAAAGTCTGGCCCAACGATGCACTCAGCTTACGAAAAATGATAAAATTGTTTGGCAACGACCTGTGCGTGTAGAATCACACTCGGGAGCCAACAATTTAGCATGACATCTGACAGATGAATTAGATCTTTTGATCCGACAAGGTTTAAATGATTTCTTGATCGTCTCGAATACTCCTCTCATAGAACTTAGCCTGATTATCTCCAATGGAAGCAATGCAACAATTGGATAAAGCCCTCTCAAGGACAAATGATATTCCAGAGAGATTTAGCTCAACATATTCAAAGCACATCTCATCTTCGATAAGATGTACTTTGGGGGGCAAAATGTTAGCCTGCTTTGTGACCAGGCTACGCAAAGCAAAGATCATTTTGACACACCTCTCGGTAAATGCTGTCTGATATGGAATCTCTGGATAACATCGCTCTCTGGCATTGGAAGCATCGTCAGAAGACACAAGGCATTTTGGTCAAAATCACAACATCAGTATAAACTGGCCTGAAACCCCCATCAAATGACCTCATTTGGATCTATTCACCTCATATACTCGTAGCCCTTTGAATTAGCTTCAGTTTGAGCTTTGGTTTGGCTCAATCGGACTTACGGTTTGAAAGTTACGCCCATTTCCGTGAACGAGTGTAAGCTGGCATATGACCGCGATCCGATCCGCCCTTGCCTACGCGATCCGATCCGCCCTTGTCTACGCGATCCGACTTATGACCGCGATCCGACCCATGACCGCGATCCGACCCATGACCGCGATCCGACCTATGACCGCGATACGACCTTCGGACCTGTTCAAACGCAGCTTGTCTTGACCTATTCTCAAGGCTACTGGCTCTCCTATTTTTCTGGATCGCCTGCCACGTACCCCATCACGAACCAGTCCTCCCAGGAGCTTTCCTACAGCTATAAATACACCTTCAGAGGGCATTTTCAAGGGACTTTTGGCATCTCAACTTCCATGGCTACCATGGCCAACACTTCTCCATGAATAACCACCATCTTCCTCAATAAATTCAATGGATTCGGAGAGAATTATTCATTGAATTCAAGTGATTGAAAGACAATATTCATTGTAATTGTAATCTATGAGTGAAATGAGAAAATATGAAGTGGACGTAGGCTCGTTAACGCCGAACCACTATAAAAATCTTGTTGTCTTGCTTTTCTCTTATTTTTCCAGTTATTTCTTCATATCCTATGCTCAAAATACGACGATTTGGGTGTTAGGACCATTTTTTGGTCTAACATTCACAGATATGTCAAACGTTCCTAGTTGTCAAAGTGGTATCGACACTGATAGAGAGTATGCCTTATGTCGACTCTGGTCTCTTTAACAACCAATGCTTACATCATTAACATCGGTTGGTTCTTTTACATTTTAAAGGTTAGCTTCCATACCAACATATCATATTTTGTTTCAAACCAAATTTATATTCAAAATAGAATATAAGTCATATCAAATATCATAAATCATACTAAACCAATTATATTCTAAATTGGAATATATTTCCATATCCTTGTATTATAATCATATCACATTTCAAGATCGACTTAGATTCAAATAGAATGTATTTCATCTCAAAATTTCAAATTATTCCAAATTGATTTATGTTCAAAATCTCTTCATATTCAAATAGAATATATATTTTCGTAACTCATTTCAAATTCCTTAGGAGATAAATTTATATTCGAGTAGAATGTAATTCACACTCCCATATTGTCATTGGTTTAGAAATTGATTATTATTCAAAAAGGATAAAACTTGTCTCAACTCCATTTGAACACGATTTTAGATCCAGCATTTTCCATTCGGAAGAACTTACACTAAATATATATATATATATAATTTTAAAAGATAAATGATTATAAAAGAAACCTTTAAAACACTATGTATATACATAAATTTTAAAATTTATATATATATAATAGTTAAAGTAGGATAAATAAGTTTAGAACACTATGTATATACATAAATTTTAAAATTTACTAAATAGTTTTGAATAAAAGAATATAAGAAAAATTTAGTTATAATAAAAATAGTTATAGATAAAATTTAATAAAATAAATTTTCGAAGAAAAAATAGTTATTGAAATCAAAAATGTAAATATATATATAATTTCTTTAACTAAGATCGATTCTTCCTTTCGAACTTCACTACTTGAATCTAAACTCCAGTCTCAATGGAGTTGCCTAGCCCAAAGGACTTGTTTCAAATCTCATTTCAAACCCATCTATCAAATTCAAGGATTTAAATATCATAGTTGTATTAAGTTTAAAACAACTCCGAGTATTCTCGATTATCTTTTATTCCAATATTAAATTCAATAAGAATTTATTAAACTCGAATCTACCCAATTCTTGAAAATCCCAAATCATAAAATTTTAAATCTTTAAAACTTCAAATTCACTTCAGGAAAATTTACTTAATCATTCCAAGTCATATTCAAGATTTAGATCTTAAAGGTGGAATAAAATTTTACCGAAATCGATACCTTTCCTTTAAATGAATTTTCCATCAAATAAAATTTTCAAATATTAAAAATCATTGAACCAACTGATGTCCATATATAATTTGCTATCCTATGGCCAAGTGATTTTTATATTCTTTGATATTTCAGGGATGGATATATATCATTTTAATCCAAATCAGGGTCACAGGTATTTACCATTTCAACCTGTGTTCTTAGTTCATTCTAACTCGATAAATCCTGGGTTTATTCGATGCCCGTAACATCTAAGGTGAAAATGGGATTTATCGTCAAAATGGGCATACAACATCCATGTACTGAATAAAGGAACGTTCCAGCAATATAAATTCAGAAATCAAGTCAACCAAGACATCCATCACAAACATGTCATTCAAACAGTAAATGGAATTTCTTACTGATTAACAAGTGTCGGGTTTCTAACTAGAAATTTAAATTAAATTTAATTAACCAATTATCGATTTCAATGCATGTTAACACTTGTATGTCAAATTTTAAGCAACCATTCTCAAGTAATCACAACCATGCAACCAATATCATTTCATAATTCAATTTAATAAACACGGGAACAATTCAGGAAGGTGTGAGTGAGAAAATCACTCACCTTTGGGTCTTTAGTGGACTGGACGTCCAACCAAAGCCCAAAAATTCACAGCCTCCAAACGTAGCCAAATTAGTGCCAAAACGTCCGCAATTCCGCCACGATCCCAACGCAACAAACTGCGTCAAAATCCGACCTCGTATGTGTAAGTTATAGGCATTTTACTATTTAACTTTTGAAAATATATAAATTAATAAAATAAAATAATTTTCTCACTACCCTGAAGTGCCACATCTGCATGGAGATTCCTTCTTCGTGCTCTACCTGTACACGCATGAATAGTTACCCCACGCGAGACAACCCAACCGAACCTGATCTTTGACCAAGAACTGCACCTTCCACCGATCGAGTTAGGAGCTCAGACCACCCTAGAACGGAAGCTCCTCGAAGTGCGCATCCTACCAGGCCGGCGCCACCACGTTCGGTAGACCACATCTCCTCCGGCGATGCAAAACTCGAAAGGGTTTTCAAACCCTAAACTAAGAAATCCGACCACCTCAGGTCGAACTACGATCGACAACCACCCCCTTCGAACTCCCGTCGTCATCCTCTTCAAAACCCACATCTCAATTTCTCTGATTGGTGCAAGAATCGAAAACCCATAATTTTCCCTTTAGGGTTCCGAAAGATAGCATCTTTGACCGTGATTTCTGGCCAATCTATTCACTGCATGTCGAAACAAATGGCACCACTAGCCTTGTATCGTCGAGCTCTTCGAAATGATATATAATTTGTTGTGGTTTGAAGAGATTTGAAATTCAACGTTTGAATTTTTATTTCTAGGGTTTGAAACTCTAATTTCAGCCATTAGAGATAAAGTTTGATGGAGGAAGGTGTACGTATAACGAAATGGCTGATGGAGTGGTAAATGGGTTTATTTATATAAATGTAGAAGGTCCAATATTAACCCATTCAAATTAATTTAATTATTTAAATATTCAATTTCAAATTACTACCTTTCTAAATAAAACGAAATTTGAAAATCTATTTATACTCAATTCAAACAATCACCACCATTTGAAAATTAACAAAACTTGATTTTTATCAAATATTATTCCATTTAATTCATTGTAAGTTGAAAATTAAATAAACGTAAAATATGGGATGTTACAACTTCACGACCCCGACAACATTGAGCTAAGCACCAAGTGCACTAAACATTTATGAAAAACTGCAATAAATAAAGAGTACCTTATTAAAAAGCGAATGAAGGGAGTCACGAAGAGTCAAACAATAGGAAAGCGCCACGACAAATTAATACAAGGGTTTCAAGTTTCACTGAAGGGCAATCTCCCGAATAAGAAACTCAAGGCCCTGATTCCTTAACGAAGATCGCTTGCCAAGTCAAGCATCCGATAAAGGAACTAGCGTCTGACTAGTGAATCGATACTAAATATAAGACCTCCAATAGCTGGGGCACCAAATATAAGTCCTCCTCTAGTGGGGGCAGCAAATATAAGACCTCCCCGAGTGGGGGCACTAAATCCAAAGTCCTCCTCTAGCGGGGGCACCAAATATAAAACCTCCCCGAGTGGGGGCACTAAATCCTAAGTCCCCCCTTAGCGGGGGCACCAAATATAAGTCCTCCCCTAGCGGGGGCACCAAATATAAGACCTCCCTGAGCGGAGGCACTAAATCCAAAGTCCTCCCCTAGCGGGGGCACCAAATATAAAACCTCCCCGAGTGGGGGCACTAAATCCAAAGTCCTCTCCTAGCGGGGGCACCAAATGTAAGTCCTCCCCTAGCTGGGGCTCCAAATATAAGTCCTCCCCTAGCAGGGGCACCAAATACAAGTCCTCCCCGAGTGGGGACACAAAACCCAAAGTCCTCCCCTAGCGAGGGCACCAAACTTAAGACCTTCCCGAGTAGGGGCACAATGATATAAAACCTTCTCCAAGGTGAAGTCTCAAACCAGTCGACCCTAGCCGATCAGTTGACCTTAAGCGATAACGAATGAGAATATTGTGTTTATACAAATAATATTCGACGAGTTATAAAATGTTGAATGGAACAAAACTGGTGCAAACACTTTATTCAATTCAAAATATAATTCGCTATAAGTCATTTTTAATGATTAAATAATCCATTATTGATTCCAAAACTGTGCATTCGTTTGTTTCAATTACAGAACAGGTGCCATGAACTATACAAATTCAAAGCACGATTTTCCATAACAGGCAAGGGGATATAACTTAATCTCAGTGCAAAATATATCAATAGAAGTATTCAGTTCGAAGCCTGCATTTTTCGCGTGCGAAAAATACAAACTTCGAGGGGCAAATGTTAACTATCAAAAACTCATTCAAGCATTTTGTCGAACAGTACAAATGCGCACAACTAGATTGCTCTACAGCTAACCAAGGATCAAGCATCACCCAGGTCTGATCGAGCAAGGTCCGGTCAGGCAGGGCAGATCGCGCTGCATCACCCCTGTCGGGCACGTCCTGTAGGTGTGGGGGTTCGAGCAGTCTCCATAGTCGTCCACCATTTCAAAGATCGAGCACAGCAAATCAGTGAGGTATCACACATGATGATCACTTGTTTGCCAATCAGTCCAGGGTCGAGCACGTCGTCGCTAAGGATCGGTCACTGCTATCAACTTCATCTCGGTCGAGCATCCTTGAATGGAAGGTATAGATTTATATAAAGAAAGAGTTGCAAACTTGTGATTTCTAATCCCCTTTTCTGCACAGTAAAAGGTATAAGAGGAAGAGAGGATGGCACTCTTAGTGGATCGTGCATCATATTTCGCATAAGAGATCGTTCGTGCACCACAATTCAGTTCGCTTGCGCAGATAGAAATCGAGGTCGCTCGCTCACAAGCTGGGAAGGTGCGTACGATGCTAGCCTGTCGCCAACTATAAAGCAAACACTGCTAACTGTAAAGTGTACTCCACCAGCTGTCCGATGGCATTTCTGTAAATACCGGTGCGTGCGACCCGTACCCTGTTCACGATAATTACAACTTTTCCACTCGGGTCCAAACTTCTTAGTGCTGGCAATTAGAACCGAGAACCGAAAATCCGAACCGAACCGATCCGAAAAGACCTGAACCCGAACCGAACCCGATGGGTCTCGGGTCGGGTCTAGGTGATTAAAAATACCATCAGGACCCAATCAGACCCGACCCGCATAGACCCGACCCAAAAGGCCCGACCAAAAAGTATTGAAATATATGTATTTTTAGTGTTATTATTCAACCGGACCCGAACCGACCCGACCCGAACCGACCCGACCCGAACCGAAGCTCGGGTCGGGTCGGGTCCAGATTTTTGAAATGTATAGTTTAGACCCGACAAAACCCGACCTGCCTAGAACCGAGACCCGATGGGTCGGGTCCGGGTCCATCGAGTCGGGTCTATTTGCCACCCCTAAAACTTTTCCTATAAATACCCCTTTTCACCACACGTAAAGGAACAGATTCCTTCACCCCGAAGGGCTTCCCAAATCACTTCTCCACCATTCTCAAGCATTCTAAAGCTAGTCAAGCTCCATCGATGGCCTCCAAAGCTCACTTCATCTTCCACCATCACCAAATGGACCAAGTCTCCTCCTTCCTCCATTAGAGGTCAATTCAAGCTCTCTCCATCCATCCGAAACCAAGATCCATCGTTTCCATCGTCTCAAGCTCCATTCTACTTCTTTCTTACCGCCACTAAGCTTTCTCCAAGCTTTGATTAGCACCTCAACCGCCATGGACTCACCGATTGATCCTCTAAGTGGTCAAACCATGGAACATACATTCTCACGTTCATCGCATTCATAAGGATCCAACCATTTCCATAGTGGATTAGAGAGAATCAAGTCATTAAAGAGAGAAAAATCATCATACAAAAAGAGAATGGGCAAAAATGAGATGTATGAGATGATGAATTTTGTAAATCTCTCACATGATAATGAAATGGCTTCCAAAGTGGACGTAGATCTTCTCTAGATCGAACCACTATAAAAATCTCGTGTCTCTTACTTGCATTTTCCCGCTTTTTACTTGTCTTTGCATTTGTGGCCCCATTTTAATTTTGCATTCCATTTGGTGATGTGTGATTTCACATCATTGGTGTTTGAACCATTTTTGATGCAAACATTTGGCGCGGTGAAGTGTGATTTCACACCATTGGTGTTTGAACCATTTTTGATTCAAACAGCACCACCAAGAAAATAAATCCCAAAAAGAAACTAAAAGACAACACTTATAATTCACAAAAATCAACAGGATGCTCACCCTTATAAAGAATCAAATCTTTTAACCTCGAAATCCATAAAGTGTTCTTCCCTGCCTCTTCAAAGCGTACGCAACATCCATGGAAGTAATAGTCTTCCTCCTTGCATGCTTGGTGTAAGTAACGACATCTCGAATCACATTCTCCAGAAAGATTTTCTAAACCCCTCTGGTTTCTTCGTAAATCAAACCGCTGATTCTCTTGATGCCTCCTCTTCTTGCAAGGCAGCGAATGGCAGGCTTTGTAATTCATTAGATATTGTCACGAGGACTTTACGATGACGCTTGGCCCCTTCCTTTCCAACACCTTTACCTCTTTTTCCTCTTCCTGACATTTTGAACCCTAGAAATTGATATGGGGACTTACTTGTGATTTAATTGCTCTGCGATTGACGATGGATCCTCTCTAGGTTGGGTTCGGAACTTAAGCGATAGTAATCTTTGTGCTAAGTACTGAAATGTTGTACACCACCTGATATTTAGTCTTGGATGGTACGATGAAATGGTTCCTTTTTTCCGTGGATTGATAACTAATCTTGGATGATGCTTTCTCCACCTACTCGTTTACATCAATATTTTGCTGGGTTTAAACTTTTAAACCATATTAAATGCTACTTTTCTTAACACTTATAACATATTATTTTATTATTAATTATTTTTAATTAAATATTAATATCATTAATATTTAATAATTAAATATTATAATTAAAATTAGAATATATTTAATTGTACTTTATCTTAGTCACAATTTATAGAAAATTTTAAAATTAGAATATAAAGTATTATACAATTTAAATTAAACTATTAAATGAACTTTTTCAATATTTAAAAGTTTAGAAAATTTGGTTATTTCGTGTCAAACAATAATTGTATTATAAAAATTATGATTTATTTCAAATTTATTCAAGATGATTTCAAATTTCTAATTTTTTCGAAATATAATTATCAACTATAATTATAAAATATAAGTATCAACTATAATTATCAATTGTAATTATTAAATACAATTATATAAAATTAATTATTGAATACTAGATACCATTTCATAAGTAATAAATTTTATTATTAATTAATTAATAATTATTACAGTGAACTGGTATTTTCAACTTTTGCAAATCTCTTGGAATTCTGCTGCAAATAGTTTCGATAAATATTCGTCGGTATTCTACCTGTATTTGCAACGGAAATTAGCGACAGAAATTTTCTGTCGGTTCTTTGACGCAATTTGCAATGAATTAGTGAGGGATGACAGAAGACGACGGTAATAAATAAAAGAAAAAAGTTTGAAAATACAAAAAAACTATCCCTTGCAAATCACATGGAAATCCGTTGCAAATTAGCGATGGAAATTTTCGTTTCTAAATTTTTGACGCTAAATCAGTGTTTTCTTGTAGTGATATACTCTAGATAATAGTGTTAGTGTATATTTTATAACAATAATGATTGAAACAATACTGTTGTCATCAAAATCATCATCAACAACACTCCACTCTCTAATATGCATATGCTTAAAAATTTAATTAACTAACCATATTTTACATAAAATCAATTATCGTTATTGATGTTTTAAAACATGCATAAACTAAATTATGATCATCCACCCTAAATAACTCAAACAAGCCCTAAAAGAACTAATTTATTCAACTCATGCACACTAATTTATTATTGCACAAACTAAATACATTAGTGTTCAATACTTATAGTATAATAATAGTAATTAACATTCAGTAAACTATACTACACAATCAATGAGATAATAAAATAGTTGAACTAACAAATTAACCCTAAATTAACAAATTCATGTAATTAGAGTTTAGATTAAATACATAATTTTGAGGTGGTTAAGAGGCTAAAGATGAAAAGAGTGAAGTTTGCTGGAGTTATAGAAGCTCACGGAGGCATGCAAGCTGGTCGGTGGCGAACTAGGGGAGGGTGGAAGGTTTTTTTTTTAGGCGAAAGGAAAAGCGAAGAAGAAGAAGCAGGTCTTGAATCTGATAGCTTGCAATTTTCCAACAGCTTCCAATGGTCGCAAACGGCTTTATTCCAAAGTTTCCGGTGGTATATTATTTTATTTGTTATCGAAATCCAAAATGTACTCACTTTTGAAAGCCGTTGGAAAACCACCGTCAACGGCCATTGGAAACTTCCTTCGGAATATAATGTTTTGTTCTCTAGTGAAACGACATCAAGTTCGGAGAGGTCGTCTTATTCAAAATTGATTTTGGATATTCGATGGCGAAAGGTTGGACTGACTGGCAGAGTCGGCACAAGTGAATTGTTGCCCCAGCCATTTTCATTTGCTTTGATGTTAGGCCCAACAAGGGATAAAACATCTAAAAAATGTTATCCCCTCGTTCTTATTCAATCTTGGGTCTATTGACATGAATACTACATCACCAGCTGCTAAGATAATTGTTTATTTTACGAATTCACTTATATGTTCTACATGAACAATACTTTAGCCTTTATGCTGCCCGTGACTGGGAGTTGCCTTAGAGGAACCCCAATGGGGTGTCGGTTGTTCTTCAACCAACCCCAACAGGGAGGCCAAAGAGGGGGTCAGGGTTGCTTCAGCAACCCTGGAGGTTGGTGGAGCAACTGAATGGTAATCGGCTTTATTAAAGCCGTCTAAAGGGGGAATTATTAAAATTCTCCTCCTAGCCTTCTTAGAAGGCTTTGTAGGGGTACAGAACCTTACCCGGCTTTGTATAAGTCGGCTTTGCAAAAGCCGGCTAACGCTTCATGACTCCCATGTCAACGGACGAAGACTTGACGTGGAGCAACCCCTCGATTGGGGATGCTCTTAGGGTTGCTGCCAGGCCGGACCCACTAACTGGGCAACCCTATCCATATGCATGCACAAGGCTCTATGTCTGTCAGGGCTACCCAGCCACCCAGGTTATATAGATGTGAGGTGTAGAAGGTTACATGGCTATAGGCGGGCCACTTGGAGTAGTTGTGGACCCAAAAACATGGACACCTCCATTTAGTTCAAAACCTAAAAACGCTGGTTCTTTCATTCCATTTCCTTACGACCTAGAACACAATGGTGCAGGTCTTAAAGTCCCAAAAGAGGTTAAGACTGCAGATATCTTACGCTGCTGTGACACTTGCAAAAAAACACTGGCAACTTTAATGTAACACGAAGGTTAAATCAGAATTCAGGAACTTCTATTTTGAATTCTCATGTCATGAAGGTAGAGTCAAGATTTCAAAGTCTGATCCACTTCTCATTCCTGGTAAGATGTTCATAACCTCTTCATAGCAACATGACCTTAAAAACGCTCACTCTGTAGTGAGCAGTGTTCCCATATGGATATACTTATACAATATAAAATTCATCACATGGACACTGACTAGAATTAACTAGCTAGCTTGCCATATTGGCAAATGACAATCTTGTATGTTTCGATGAAGCGACAGACAAACTTAGCCGATTTGAACATGCCAAATGCCTAGTGAAGATTAAACCAGAAATAGAATTATTTGAAATCATTTTATATGGAGAAAATAATTCCAAAATGGACGTAATTGGTTATGAATGGAAACCAATGATATGTAGAAAATCCAAGTGTTATGGACACTAGGCAATCGACTGTGTGATTCATAATCAAATATGTAAAGAGGAAGATTCAGCAAATAAAAAATATGAAGAAGCAAAAGGTCCTTTTATTCGTAAAAGGGTTATAATGTGGTGAAAGAAAAGCACTGTTTTGCCATTGATTAATAAACCGAACCATGTTGGTAGACTGGTCGCAACCAAGGGTTGCTTGACCAGCTAGATCGATGCTCAGTCCATATTTGGTGCCTATCCTGCTACCACTTGACCAAACATAAACCAATGCTCATGACAAAACTATTGAAGCAACAGCAATGCATGCATTGTTAGAGGAGTAGAAATTAGAGGAAGAGTGCTTAATTTAAAATGAAGAACTTCTTTTAATTTCTTGCTGTCAACTTACAAAATGACCACATATTTATGGTGGTTTACATAACCATTCACCCAATAGACGTGTCTTTACAATAACCAACAGACATGCCTTTTCAATATTCTAGATACATGATTACAATGCAAATATTAATTATCTAATAATTCAACATTTCAAATTATATTTCCAACACTCCCTACTAATTTGAAATTTCCTTTCTTACTCCAAGCATAGCTCTCATTCTTCGAAAATCTTCAATGGCTTGGTAAAAATATCCGCAACTTGATTTTGAGTTTTCACATATTTCAGCTCCACTTCGTTGTTGGCAATGCATTCGCGAATAAAATGATATCTTGTGTCGATATGTTTGCTTCGATCATGAAATATTGGGTTCTTTGCAAGTGCTTGTGCTGATTTATTATCAATGCAGATTTCAGTAGCTCCTTTTTGCGGCAAATGAAGTTCTTTCAGCAGCTTTCGTAACCATAAAGCATGACATGTACTTGAACTTGCAGCAACATATTCAGACTCACAGGTTGACAACGTGACAATAGATTGCTTCTTTGATAACCAAGAAATAGCACAATCACCCAAGAAGAATACATACCCCGTAGTACTCTTTCTATCATCGATGTCACCAGCAAAATCACTATCGCAAAATCCATGCAACAGAAGATCATTGGATGAGGAACAAAATATTCCAAAATCAAGCGTTCCTTTAATGTAACGAAGAACTCGCTTAGCTGCGATCATATGAACAGAAGTAGGAGTCTCCATGAAACGACTTATCACTCCAACGGCATAAAGTATGTCGGGCCTTGTACTTGTCAAATATCTTAAACTTCCCACAAGACTTTTGTAAAGAGTAGGATCTACCTTTTCTCCATCTTCAAACATGGACAATTTCATTCCAGCTTCCATGGGTGTGTTCACAGGATTGCAATCGATCATCTTAAACCTTTTCAACACTTCCTTTGCATAACCTGTTTGAGAAAGAAATATACCTTCCTCCATTTGTTTCACTTCCAATCCCAAATAATATGTTATTTGCCCCAAATCTTTCATCTCAAATTCTGTCGACATGCAATTTTTAAATTCATCAAATAAATCGTGATTATTGCCCGTGAAAATGAGATCATCAAAGTAAATGCAAACAAACATAACATCTCCATTATTGTGAAACTTTGAATATAAAGCATGCTCATTTAAGCAACGAACAAACCCGTGATCTTGAAAGTATTGGTTGATGCGGCTGTTCCATGCTCATGGGGCTTGTTTCAATCCATACAACGATTTCTTGAGTTTGAGTACCTTCCTTTCATTCCCTTCAGCTACGTAGCCCAACGGTTGATCAACATAAACCTCTTCTTTAACATATTCATTCAAACAAGCCGTCTTGACATCCATTTGGTAAATTTTCCATTTCTTTTGAGCAGCGAGTGAAATCAACAAGCGAAAAGTCTCCATACGCGCAACTGGAGCAAACACTTCATCATAATCAACTCCATGCTTTTGTTTATAGCCCTTCGCCATAAGTCTTGCTTTATATTTATCTACCTCTCCTTTTGCATTTCTTTTCACCTTGTATATCCATTTAACGCCAATGGATTCATGACCTTTGGGAAGAGAAGTTAATTCCCATATGTCATTTTTTTCAGTGGATTTAATTTCTTCATCCATAGCGTCTCTCCACCTCTTATCTTGCACGGCTTCTTGAAAATTTATTGGCTCGCTATCTACAAAAAGACAATAGAGTTCATCATTATTAAGAGTAATTTCTTCACTTCTTTCATATAAATCAGCAAGGAATTTCATCTTTGATAGCCTTTCATTTGAGCCTTCAAGATCCGAAACTGGAGATGAAGGTTCTTGTATAGTTTCAACATTCTCTGATTCTTGATCATTATCAAAATATGGAAGAAAATTATATGTGCTCTCTTGCTGTCCATTCCAATCCCAAGTTGCTCCTTCATCGAATTCAACATCACGACTTACCACCACTTTGCCGTTGTTAGGATTATACAACCTGTATCCTTTGGAATGATAATCATATCCAACAAAAACATGCTTGGCACTTCGATCATCTAGCTTTGAACGCTCTTGTTGTGGAACTTGAGCATAAGCGATGCTTCCAAATACCCGCAAATGATGGACACTTGGCCTTTTTCCATTCGATGCTTCTTGAGGGGTTTGATCCTTAACATTCACAGTTGGAGAGCGATTTGACAAATACACCGCACAAGAAACGGCTTCAGCCCAAAACTCCTTTGGCATATTTTTTGTTTTAAGCATACACCTTGCCATATTAAGAATTGATCTATTTTTTCTCTCCGCCACGCCGTTTTGCTGAGGTGATCTAGGAACAGTGAGAGGACGACGAATTCCATTTGCTGCACAGAAATCATTGAATTGCTTTGAAGTGAACTCGCCTCCCCGATCAGACTGCAATGCCTTGATATTATAGTCACTTTCTTTCTCAACATGCATCTTGAAATTTTTGAATGTGGTGAAAGCTTCTGATTTCTGTTTGAGAAAATAAACCCACGTTTTTCTTCTATAATCATCAATAAAGAGTATAAAATATTTACTTTTACCAAAAGACGGTGGATTGATAGGCCCGCAAATATCCGTATGCACCAATTCAAGTGGTTTGGAGGCTATAGATGTTGCTTTCTTTGGAAAAATTTTCCTTGCATGCTTGCCAAGAAGACATGCTTCACACAAATGATTTTAATTTTCAATTGCAGGCATCTCCTTTACCATCATCTTTTCTCCCATTGCTTTCAATGATCCAAAGTTCAAGTGTCCAAATCTCATGTGCCAACACTATGCCACATCTTGTACATTAACCTTCAAGCATCTTGCTTCAACAGTTTGGACATTCAATTTGAACATCCGGTTCCGTGACATGCCCACCTTTGCAATCAAGTTATTGTTTCTATCTTTAAGCCAAAGATAATTATCTTTCATCAAAACTTCATAACCATTCTCAACAAATTGTCCGAGACTAAGAATATTGCTTCTTAGTTTATGAACATAATAAACATCAGAGATCAATTTGTGGTCACTATTCTTTGAAGAGATGAGAATTGTACCTTTGCCTTCAATGTGAATTTTCGAAGAATCTCCAAAGGAAATATTACCTTTCACCTTGTCATTGATCTCCACAAATTTTTCTTTGTATCCGCACATATGATTGCTAGCACCATTATCCAAATACCACGAGCTTTCAACTTCCTTTTCTTCCTTTTTCTCAATTAGCAACAAGGTGGATTCTTCAACTTCTTGGTTATCATTAACAAGATTGGCTCTTTCTTCAGTATTAGCAGATTCTCGACATTCCCATGAATAATGACCAAATCGATGACATTTATAACATTCAATTTTGGACTTGTCATACCTTCTATCATTTGATCTTTGATAATTTATGCGACCTCTTCCTCGACTTCTTCCACGGCCTCTAAAATATGAAGGATTTCTCTCATCATTATTTGAACTTTCACCATTGCTTCTTTCTTGTTCACGTCCTTGCTTTCCGCGTCCTCTTCCTCGTCCATATCCGCGTCCTCTTCCTCTGAAGTACTGCTTTTCTCCTTCTTCATTTTTCAAAGTTGCTTTAATTTTAAGAACTTGCTCTTGTGGTTCTTCTTGTCTTCTCTTAATTTTCTCTTCTTGAGCATGTAAAGAACCTTCCAATTCTTCTACTGTCATTTCTTCGAGGTCCTTCGTTTCTTCAATGACACACACAACATAATCGAACTTCGGTGTCAAAGAATGAAGAATCTTCTCCATCACTTGAATATCTTCGATTTTTTCGCCATAGCCTCTTGATTAATTCACATTCGCCTTCACCCTTGTACAATAATCCGAAATCGATTCGAATTCACTCATCTTCATTGCTTCGAAATCACTCCTTAGTGATTGAAGCTTAACATTTTTTACTTTATCAACTCCTTGAAAAGATTTTTTCAAAATTTCCTAGGCTTCATTTGAAGTGGCTGCATCAGATATTTTATATATCATCGAAACATCCAAACATTGATGGATGAGGCTAAGTGCAAGTTGATCTTTTTACTTCGTCTTTGCTAAAGCATCCTTCTCCGCTCGAGATAATGCAGCTTCATTTTCTGGCTCATCCTAGCCTTTGTCTACGATCTCCCACACTTTTTGTCCGCCAAGTAAAGCTTTCATTCGAATACACCATTTTTCATAATTTTCTTTTGTGAGACGAGGATATTGGAAGGAAAACATTCCATTGTTTGCCATTTTATCACACCTTTACTAACCTCGCTCCGATACCACTTTGTTAGAGGAGTAGAAATTAGAGGAAGAGTGCTTAATTTAAAATGAAGAACTTCTTTTAATTTCTTGCTCTTAACTTACAAAATGACCACATATTTATAGTGGTTTACATAACCATTCACCCAATAGACATGTCTTTACAACAACCAATAGACATGTCTTTTCAATATTCTAAATACATGATTACAATGCAAATATTAATTATTTAATAAGTCAACATTTCAAATTATATTTCCAACATGCACAGAATGTCAATGTGCGGGTTATACATGAATCCATTCCTATTAGAGAAGTTGTTGACTTGCTGCACTGGGTGGCCGCTTCGACCCATTAGTATTGACGGATAAACCAGATCCATTTGCAGAGATCAAGGTGAGAAGAAAATATGGGAGGGTGGCTGTGTTTTCTATGTTTAGGTGTTTTTTGATCAGGCAATAGTTACGGGTACATAAGGGCCCTTTGGAGCATTTGGCTACCACCCTCCCCATCCGGTCAATAATAATGCTTGGTCATATGCCACCAATTTTGTTCCACGAAACTAAAGTGATCGTGGAATCATTCATGCATATTTTCTGCTGCAATTTAAATCCTTTGTACCGTTTGTTCCAATTATCTGTTTCCATGCATTTTTCTTGACTGAATTTGTTACAGTAAAACTATTAAAACATAATTTACCTACCCTATTGTAGAAAAAAGAGAAACGTGAAAAGGATTGAAATAAGGAGAAGCTAATTGGAAAATAAAAATGAAAAATGAACGGCGAAGACTACGGCAAGCCATTAATTCTCGGAAGGTGTAATCCTTATTGTTCCTCAATTTATCTTTTTTCAGTTACTTTCAATTTTCTAAAAAGCAATACAGTTAATTTTCCACCAAATTCATAATTTAGAAATTATTTTCACTTTGAATATCGTATGGTCTATTTTCCTATTGTTGTATGTGTTATTATTTTTCTTTCCCTAAAAGTTGGTCAGCGTCAGTTGTGGAACATATATACAGTTTAGAGATATTTGATATTTCAGCGAAAAGTCTTTGATTGGCACTTTGTTGTCTGCTATGTTTTGCATATTATGGTCAAGCATAATTTGAGGAACTTTGATTCCTCCCCCTCCCCATCCCCCCCCCCCCCCCCCCTCTCTCTTCTTTTTTTTTCACTTGTCACTCATATCCTAAAATTAGGGAACTTTTCTCTTTGTATCTTAACGTCTAATATATGAGCCATAATCTTTGTTATACACAAATATCTTAGATATTTTAACATCTAATATTGTAATATATATGATTTGCAGTATTAACTTCAATTTATGGTCATACAAAAGCAATGGTACGCTTCTGAAAATTATAATTATAACTCACAGACGTTTCAGTTTTAGGTTATATACTCAAAAACAGAAGTAACCCTACTTGAATAAACAAATGTACCTAGAAAATATGGGAAAAATCATAACTTTATCAGTTTCCTCGCTTATCTTATGAAATAGCCAAAGGGGGAAAAAATCCTCAAAGCATAATGTTTGTTATCTGTATATTTGCTGTAACTTGTTTTACTTTGCACTTGCTTATTGACGTTGTCATCATATTATACCACTTTATAAAATTAAAAAAAAAAAAAAAACAAAAAACAAAAAAACAAAAACAAAACACCCTTCTCCCCTGAAAAACCTATGCACCGGTCCCTCTTGAAATTCAACAGTTTATTTTGTGTATGGACCTTAACATTCATTTGATGGGCACATACGAACAAGAAGTCCAGGAAAAGAAGAATTGATTAAGACTTTATATAGTTTTTGTTGGAAATTTTATGAATTATTTAAAATTTGAAATAAGTTTATGATGCTTCATATTTGTGAATAGTCTTAATAAAGTGAATAGATAATGAACGGCAGCCTCTTTTATTTACTTCATGTTTACATATGGGCTGGGCTGTTAGCCCACTCTCTTTTCTTTTCTTTCTTTTCTCTTTTGTAAATAACGTTGGCCTATAAATAGGCATAACCCTAATACAAACTATTCTATTCGATTCTAATATCAAAACATTCAGTTTTCCTTTATGGTATCAGAGCAAATAAGCCAAACGGCACATATACAAAATTAGAAAATTAGAAAAATCACATTTCTTTAATTCCGAGAAAGGGTATATTTTGTTGTTCTTCTCAGAAAGTCTTCATCATTGAAGAATATACCCATCTCTGATCGAGTTTCTGTTCATATCAGTCAACCTGATTGAAGATTGCCTCGCCAAGAGGAAGAATCAGATAAATTTCATCATCTTCCTCCATCTTGGCTGCAATTTCTAGCCATCTGACACCGTTGTCATCATTTGGCCGAGACCTGGTTGCAAGAATTACCATCATTTGGTAATCTTACCATCCAAGAATCTCGTTATTTCATCTGTTGGACTCATTTCCTTTAAGACTTGGTTGCTAAAGACACTTTGCAGTAATCCAGCCATCCAAGAATTTTCTCCTGCACCAAGAAAATCTTTCTGTTAGTTTTCTTGATCATCATGGCAGGAACTGGAAATAATGATGCTCTCAGTTCTGCTAATTCAGGAACAAATCCCACATCCGTGCCTCCAACACCAGAACTTCCCCTGATAAAGCCCAAGAGTCAGATAATTACCATCCCATTTGATGAGGATAATTACATGCTATGGAAATTTCAGGTTGAAGCAGCGTTGAAGGGATATGGGCTTCTTGATTTCATCAAAGGTACAGTGATAATCCCACCTGTTATGATTCATGACAAAGATGGAAACCTAGTCAGTAATCAAGATTATTTGAGATTTCAAAAACAAGATAGTCTTCTGGTGTCATGGTTAATATCATCAATTAGTGCAAGTATGCTGACAAGAGTGATAGGGTGCAATACATCCTTTGCCATTTGGAATACTATAGAGCAAATATTCAGTGCTCAGTCTGCTGCGAGAGTGATGTTATATAGAAGACAGTTGCAGTGTATGAGGAAGGATGAAATGAGCATGCATGACTACCTTACTAAAATAAAGACTCTATGTGACAAGTTAAATTCTACTGGACACACAATCAGTGAAAGTGAACAAGTTCTCTATATCACAGGAGGTTTAGATGAAGATTATGAATCTATTGTGACATTCATAGCCTCACAAAAGAGTGTACCTGATTTGCAGTATGTGCATTCATCTCTCCTTGCACATGAAGGGAGAGTTGAACATAAAAGGCTATCACAATCAGAGTTTTCTGTCAACTTTGCCTCCACATCAAGAAACAAGGGTCAGCAAAAAGGTAACACTGGTCAAGGCAACAAACAAGAAAATCAGCCATTTAGGGGCAACGCTAATCAAAGAGGTAGAGGTAGAGGAGGAAGGTTCAACAACAATAATAGGGTGAAGTGTCAAATTTGTGAAAAGTTTGGACACGTTGCTAGCAGATGCTACTTCAGATTCAATACCGAATTTAATGTCAACCAACAAGGCCAGGGGAACCAAAGGGGACCAAATGTAAATGTGACACAAATGGCACAGCAATGAAACAATACTGAAGGTTCAAGAATGCAAACACAAAACTCTGGCAATGATGAATTAAACAAGCCTGAAGACATAAATCTTGATGACTGGTACCCAGACTCTGGAGCTACAAATCATGTGACAAGCAACTTACAAAATCTAAATCTAGGCAATAAAAGCTATTCAGGTATGAATTCTATCTTAATGGGTAATGGTGAAACTATTAGTATATCACACATAGGTCATGGTTATATCAATGGAAAAAGGGAACTCTATCTGAATAATCTACTTAGAGTACCCAAAATCAAGAAAAACTTGATTAGTGTCTCACAATTTGCTAATGATAATCGTGTATACTTTGAGTTTCACCCAAATTACTGCCTAGTTAGAGACTTACTGAATAAAGATATATTACTACAGGGTAGTTTGGATAAGGGGCTGTACAAGTTCAAGAAATTGGGATCAAGACATGCCACTGATAATGGGAATTATTGTTACAATGTTGAATCAATGAATTCTAATGATAACATGTATAAAACTTTTAATGATTGGCATTGCAAATTGGGACACCCAAATTTCAAAACTGTTAAACATGTCTTGAATAAAAATAACATTGTCTGCAAGAATATACCTGATCACTACATATGCAAACATTGCCAAATAGGCAAAAGTCACAAATTACCCTTCACTTGGTCTGATACAAAGTACAGCAAGCCACTTGAACTTGTAGCTACTGACCTGTGGGGTCCTTCTCCAGTCAGAACAGATCATGGATACAGGTATTACCTCTCCTTTGTAGATGCTTTCACAAGATTTACATGGATATATCTACTCAAGAGTAAATCAGAGGCATACAATAAAACAATACAGTTTGTCACTCTGGTTGAGAAGCAAACAAATTGCATTGTTAAAACTATGCAAACAGATGGTGGTGGTGAATTCAAACCACTAAAGAAATTTTTCAATAATAAGGGTATATTGCACAGAGTAACCTGCCCACACACATCAGAACAAAATGGACTTGTAGAGAGAAAACATAGGCACATTGTTGAGACTGGACTCACACTGATATCACAATCTCATCTACCATTAAAATTTTGGTCAGAAGCTTTTGTGACATCAATGTATTTAATTAATAGAATGCCTACAAAGGTTCTACAATATAAAAGTCCATATGAGATGATGTATGGTGTTAAACCAGACTACTCTATGCTAAAAACTTTTGGCTGCCTATGTTTTCCTTGTCTCAGACCATATAATAAACATAAATTGAGTCTGAGGTCAAGTCCTTGTACCTTTCTTGGCTATGGTGAAAACAAAAAAGGATACAAATGTTTAAGTGAAAGTGGGAGGTTATTTGTGTCAAGACATGTTGTATTTAATGAACATTTTTTTCCTTTTGAGAAAAAGGAATCAAAACCACTAGCAAAATAGTAAACAGTGAAAGGAAGATCATTACATTGCCTGAACTGACTGAAGACATGGTGCATAACTACAAACAGCAGACTCAAGATGGAGATGCAGATGCAGAAAGTGTACCTAGTACTAGAACTGACTACAGCCCAGCAAGTTCATTGGTTGGAGATGAAGACACTATTCATGAAAATAATGATGCAGAAAATGACAATGCTGAACCTATTGACAACCATGGCAATACTACAAGCAACTCTAGTAGTGAAGAGGAGCAGCATGACCAAAATAAACATCACATGATAACAAGGGCTAAACATGGTATTTTTAAGCCTAAGATATACACTACATCCATCAGTGATAGAGAGCCAACAAACTTCAATGAAGCTGTGAAATGTGAAAAGTGGAGGAATGCCATGAATGAGGAGTATGAAGCCTTAATCAAAAATAAAACATGGAGTTTAGTTGAAACACCTAATCACAAGAATATTATAGGTTGCAAATGGACCTATAGACTAAAGAAGGGAGCTGATGGCAGCATCCAGAAGCATAAAGCTAGGCTGGTGGCAAAGGGTTATACACAAGAGTATGGCTTCGACTTCAAAGAAACTTTTTCCCCAGTGGTCAAACACACTACAATAAGAATTATAATCACTATTGCACTACATAATCATTGGTGTATAAGACAGCTTGATGTTTGGAATGCCTTTTTAAATGGAGAGCTACAGGAGGATGTGTACATGGAACAGCCAGAGGGTTACAGAAATGCTCATAATAGTCATTTAGTCTGTAAACTACACAAGGCTATTTATGGGTTGAAACAGGCTTCAAGGGTCTGGTATGACAAACTTAAAGGTACTTTTATAAAATTAGGATTCTCTACGGAAAAATCAGACAATTCCCTACACATCAAGAGAAGCAAAGGAAATGTTACCTTTATACTAGTATATGTGGATGACATTTTAATCACTGGAAACAACCAAGCAGAAGTCAACAAGATTATACTGGTTTTAAATCAAATTTTTTCTATTAAAGACTTGGGAGAATTGAATTACTTCCTAGGAATACAAGTCATACGAAAATCCAAGGATGAAATTATTCTGTCTCAAAGCAAGTACATCTCAGACCTACTTATCAAATCAAAGATGGACAAGGCTAAACCCATGCCAACACCAATGGCCAGCAGTTCTAAACTATCTAAATATAAGGGTGAAGCTATTCAAAATGTCAAGGAATACAGAAGCATTGTGGGTGCACTTCAATACTTAACAGTGACTAGGCCTGACATTTGTTACAGTGTTAACAAAGTCTGCCAGTTTATGTAGTCGCCACTTAATGAACATTGGATAGCAGTTAAATGGATATTACGATATCTAAGTGGAACTATCAATCATGGCATTAAATTAAAAACTTGCAAGGAATTACATATTCAAGCTTACAGTGATTCGGATTGGGCCTCAGATCCTGACGACCGCAGATCAACATCTGGATACAGTGTATACATGGGATCAAATCCAGTGTCTTGGTGCTCGAAGAAGCAGCCAACAATCTCACGCTCAAGTACTGAAGCAGAATATCGGTCGCTAGCATGCACAACGGCTGAAATCATGTGGATAAACTTGCTACTTGGAGAATTAGGGTTTCTTCCCAACAAGAGACCAGTGGTGTGGTGTGATAATCTAAGCACAGTTTCATTGTCTGCTAACCCGATCCAGCACGCTCGCACGAAACACATCGAGATTGACTTGTATTTTGTACGAGAACAGACCACAACTGGAAAGCTTGAAGTAAACCATGTGCCTGCTCAATTTCAGAGAGCCGACGCCCTAACGAAGCCTTTATCAGTAAAGAATTTTGTCAAATTTAGAGAAGACATGAGAGTTGAAGATGGTGGCGGCGCAGAAAGGGATGGGCAAAACCCTAGATGATTTTGAGAGCGGCTAATAAAGTGAATAGATAATGAACGGCAGCCTCTTTTATTTACTTCATGTTTACATATGGGCTGGGCTGTTAGCCCACTTTCTTTTCTTTTCTTTCTTTTCTCTTTTGTAAATAACGTTGGCCTATAAATAGGCATAACCCCTGTACAAACTATTCTATTCGATTCTAATATCAAAACATTCAGTTTTCCTTTAAGTCTCACATCATGAGATTATAAGAAAGATGCGTGAATAGCCCCACATCATGGGATTATAAGAAAGATGCAAATATTTATACTTGTTTCTAAGAAATCATGTTGGGGTCTTGGGCTCCCAATGCATGCTTTGTTGTGAGGAGGGAGACCATGTTAGAAAATTGTCATGCTAAATAGAATGTTTTGCATTCATTGATTATATCATCGACACTGATCTTCTTATCATCCTCATATTCATGGTTTGATTTTACAAGCAGTCCAAATAAGTTGTCTTGTTTCATTGCATTCCTCTCTTGTTTTGATCATTTATTTTCTAATCATTTAGAGTATAATTAAAGTCAGTTGTATTTAAGTTTATTGTGATCATGTTCTTATGTATTAAATTTTATACATTATGACACTATTATTTATAGAAATGCTATTTATATGCAGGATAACATGAGAACGAGATATTCGGCCAAACTGATCAAAGAGCGCAATGCATATTTATCAACTTTAATGGATAGCAATGTTTCAATATACGACGTCAAAATAATGCTTTTTGTGATGTTCATAGCCAACCAACACAAGCACCACCAACCTCTCAACAAACACCACTAACCTCTCAACAAACACCACCAACCTCTCCACCAATCTCTGAACAAACACCACCAAGTTCTCAACAAACACCTGTTGTAAGTTATAATCAGTGTTTACATGATATTCAATATTCAAAATTTTTGCATTAGTAATTGCTACTTTTTTGGTTACTATTCAATATTTACTTTAAGTAATCATGTTTTAAATGAAGAAGAAAAAACTATAAAATTAAGTAGTTATGTTTGCATTAGTAAAATTTTGTTATGTGAAAAGATAAATATACATTTATCATTTTAAAAAACTTATGTTTTGTTGTAATGTTATTATTAATTTACGAAATATGCTTATTGTATTAAGTAGTCGTGATTTAAGTGAAGTAGAAAAACGATAAATATATTTATCTTCTCAAATAACTAAATTTTTTTTCCATATAAAAACAAATAGAGCAAAAGATAAATAATTTTGTCTTTCTCATTAACTTGTGTTTTTCTGATACAAAAAGATGTAGAACTATAATTTTCTTAAAAGATAAACTTTATGATATACAACTTAATTATTATCGAGTTAGAAAAGATAAAAACATAAATCTTTTTACAGAAATAATTAAATTCAAAAATTAAATAGTTTAATTATTTCACAAATGATTTATCACTTAATGATAAATGATAAACAGCTTTATCATCTTATAAATGATTCCAAATTCTTGATTCATTAAAACTGTCTAGTCCTCCAACCCTCCAACTGAACATCACGTGCATACTCGCTAGACAAAAGAACCCTTAAGTATATGATTGGTAAATTGTTTTCTTTTATACCTAATATATATTACAGCTGGTCTTTGTTTTGGACATCGATCCCTACTGAAATATTTTTTGATTTAACCTGGTTTATACTTAATATCACTACAAGAAAAATACCCTATTGCAACTAGCTATTTGCAACAGGCGACAAATGACAGTTGCAGTAAATGATATTTAGCAACAGACCTATTATAGCTGTTGCAATAAATGGGATTTAGCAACATGCCTTTTTTTCCTGTTGCGAAAAGCATATTTTTAGCAACTGCAATTCTCTTCCTGTTGCAAAAACATACTTTTAGCAACTGTGCTTCCATAATAGTTGCAACAAACATATTATTTGCAACTGCGCTTTCAAGCCAGTTGCGAATAAATATCTTTAACAACTGTTTTTGCCTCTTGCAATGACTGTATTTTTTTACAACTGGTAAAGCCCATTGCGGAAAATATACTATTAAAAATTAGTATAAGCTTTTAATGATTATTTTTTACTAATTAATTTTAAATAGTCACTATTAAATGATTAACTACTAGTAATTATATAATAATTAAGATTAATATTTAATAATTATTAATTAATAATTAAATTTAAGTATTATAAAGTAATATTTATAACTGATAATTAAAAAATAATAATTACTAATTAACAAATAATAATAATTAATATTTAAAAATAATAAAATAAATAAAAATTAAATATTAATAAATTAATAATAAAAACTAATGGATAATAATTAATCTGAAATATGAATATGTTTAAATATTAAATAATTAATAATTTCATAATAAATAAATAATTAGCGATAATTGACTAATATTACTATTATGGAGTAATTAATAGTTAATAATTATTTCTTATATGAATTAATTTGTAATTTGTGTTTGATAGAAGTATTTTTATGAATTAATTAATAGTTCCTAGTTAACAAAATAATTAATAATTATTATTTGGTAATTAATAATTTAATAATTAATGATTTAATAATTAATAATTAATTAATAATATTCAATACTTAGTAACAAAATGTTAATAATTAATAATTACTAATTATATAATAATTAAGACTACAATTTAATATAATTATAAATTAATAATAAATTTTAGTTATTATAAAGTGATATTAACAGTTAATAATCCAATATTAAATAATAATCAAAAATTAAGAAATAATTAAAATTAATGTCTAATAATTAATTTGCACTTAATTTGATGCATTAATAATTATTATTTAAGCAATTTAATATATTAACAATTAATATTTTTCACAGTTTGATAATTAATTTAGTAGTTAATTTACTATTTAATAACTTTTGTTACGTGACCTTTGTAAATATAATTTATAACAAGCTTTACTTTTAGATGCTTAGCAAATGTCAAGGATACAAAATTCAAATCATGTTTCTTTCTTTTGCAAAAGTTAAATGGTATACAAAGTTTAAACTGCTATTTTCGATAAAAATTCAAAGGGCTTACCGAATTGAGGACTTAATAGCATACAAAGTTGAAAAGTATGCAAAAGTTAAGGCGGGCTCCAAAAATTGAAAAGGCGGGTTCTCGAAAAAAATTCAGGACCGCTTCGCGCTAATATTTCATGCCCGCTTCACCTGCCTTATCCCATTTCGCTGCTTTTCAAATCTAATTCGAAGCTTACAGCAGTCGTCTTCCTAAATTTCAAAGATTACAGGGAAACTAATCCCCTCTGATCTTTGATAAGCCAAAAGTAAAAAAGACCATCCAGAATTCTAAACTCCCACATAACGCAGTTTGAGATTCGCACTAATGGGGTCTTCGTCGTTCAAACCCTAACAGACCTCTTAGTTCATCGCTTCTTGAAGAGTTGAAAGTTAGGGACTTAGGTATTTCGGTGTTACCGCACTCAACTTACAGATGTGAAAACCAAATTTTCCTCTGATTTCTCAAACCGATCCTATCATAAAAGTCGGATCTGCAAAACGTTCTTCCTTTCCGATTTGCAAGAGGTATGAATCTCTACACTGGTTTTTTATTGTATGAATTTGGGGTTTATTAAACTAGATATTGCTAAAATGGAACCCGACGACTCCAAGGAACCAATTTCTTCATCCTCTTCACAAATTTTCTTTATGGAATTTGATGTATTAATTTCCAAGTTCTCATCCGTGTACAGTTATTCCCACTGCCAACATAGTCGCCTAACATATTTTTTTCCCCTCATTTTGGCAACTTTTTACTTTGTCTTACGTGCTATTTCAGAGATTTAGTTAATTTTGCAGGTTACAGTAGGGCTTAAGTATTAAAAAAGCAAACTTTTTGTTGTTTGCAAAGTAACCGGAATTGAGGCATGACTTTTCTGAAGAGATTTTATATTGCGTTCGTTTACTATGCGATGACGATGATTGTTCGTGCGAAAGGAAATGTTGTTTTGATGGGGCATAATATTTCTAAATCATTCGATGACATGGAGGCGAATTTCAGTAAGTTGTTTCTTGATAAGAGAATTTTTTTTTTGGTATGTGATACGAATGAAATTATTGAATGCAGATGGAATTACCATTTTATGCTATAATTGGTACTTTCAGTCTTGGAGTATATTTGCTTAAAGCTTGTGTTTGACAATAACTTTATGATATATTACATACTTTAAAACATGCATTTATCAAAAATTTCGTCTTATCTATGAAAACACCAGTACTAGTTATTATTCACTTAAAACTAGTTATAAGTCAACATTCCGCTGTTACAGACTTTTTATCATTTGCTTGGTGGCAGTGTATGCATTTTTCTTGGGCTCGTCATTCCTGCTTTGTTTCATTTGAAGGTGTTCGGGTCGGAGTTGAGTTGGCTTGTTGCGTCCTTTGATGTTGGTCTTGTTATCATTGGCCTTGTGCTTGCTATTTCTAGGACCTGGACTTCCTTGCAGGAGATTTTTTCATCGAAGGCGTGATGTTTTAGATATGCAGAGCAAAGGCCTCCTTTTTTATATCCGGGAAGAGCCTGTCATAAGTCTGTTATGACTAAAGATTTTACAAACTCAATGATGCAGATAGAAAGCATGTATTTGTATGAGTATGTTGATAATAATGTAATAATAATAATGTAACGTTTGATGCATTGTAAGGGTATATATGTAAAAAAGTTGGAATTTTTGTTGTAATTGTTTGTACTATTAAAACTTTGTTAAAATAAAATTTTTATTTTTTTATTTTATTTTGTGATATATACTATTATTAAAACGATTACATTTAACATCTAATATCTATAAGCTATAATATATTTTTTAATAGATTTATGAATCTATTGCAACAGGCATATACTGTTGCAAAATGATCTGTTGCAACAGCAAAAGCCTGGTGCAAAAAAGTATACCGCAACACCTTATTGCAACAGGCTGAAAATGTTGCGGACTTTTTGCAACTTCGGCTATACCAACAGGCGCAGGCCTGTTGCAATAGGTCTACTGCAACAGATATCGCCTGTTGCGAAAAGTGTTTTTTGTTGTAGTGTATGTAATAGACTTACCGTTGTAAATTGATTAGTGTATAAAAATTTTATGCAAATATTTACTTATAAAAATAAATTGTTGTTAGCTTATTAGCAACTTATTTAATATATAATGTAGTTTGTGCTTGTAAATTTTTTGGTGCTAAAAAAGATAATACGTTTATCTTTATTAGAAACTAGTAATATTTAACTTAATATTATATTAGAAGATACATGCATTATATTTTTGCATAAAAACATATGTAACTACTAATATTTAACTAAATAATAGTGTTAAGTGCTGTACATATAATATGTTTATAATTTTAAACAGTCAGTAAATTGTCACACCATAAAAGATAAACAAATTTATTTTCTTAAACAGTTGACATTTTTACCTTTTCATATAATATGTATTGCTTGACATGTTAATGTATGAAGTTATTCATTTTTTTAAACTAGAATTTTTTTTTTTTGAGGAAAACGGGTGTGTAGCGGGCACTACACAGCCGGTTACGCGTAGAAGCAAAAGAGCTAGTAATAATATCTGGTTGACAGGCCCAACCAGTAGCAGTCTAAGAACAGACCAAGATGGTCATATAAAGTACAGTCTAAAGAGTACTATTAAGATGTACATAATGCAACCACAACACCACTAAGTGATAAGTACACTACCAAAATAGAGCTACATACTTAAACTTCGTTCCAACCAGATCACAGAGGAAATAGCGAGCTGCTTTCTTCAGATCCAGGCGAGCGAGGCTGGGGGAGGGAGAGTCTGAAACGAGCGTGCCTGGCCGAGCCTGTCCATAATTCGAAGAGATACAGAATATGAAAACAAGTTCCCCAGAATAACTTTTTGGGTCTTCCGAATACGCATGCATTTCGTTCTAACCAGATACACCAGGAGAAGATCGCTACCAGAGAGTCAGTCGAGGGATCAGGGGGATTGTACTGCCAGTAATCGAAGAAAGAGCAGAAAGAAGGGACGAACCCGAGAATGAATGAGCTAACCGTGGCCCAAACCGCAAAAGAAAAGTCGCAATCAAAGAAAAGATGGGTGAGGGATTCATTACTCAGGTTGCAAAGGACGCAAATGGGGTTGACATTGATCCCAAATCGGCAGAGTCTATCTTTTGAGTTGAGGCGATTGTGAATTAAGAGCCATTGAAAGAAAATGATTCGAGGGGGGAGATGACAGTTCCAGACTCTGGAGAAAGAGTAGCATCGACCAGGATGGATCAAATAATCATAACAAGACTTGACTGAGAATTTTCGGGAAGAGCCCAAAGCCCAATAAAAAGAGTCAGGCCCATGCGAGAGTTGAAAAGAATTAAAGAGTATTTCTATCTTAGCCAACTCTTGTAAACTGGACAGCCCAAATATGGAACTGGGAAACAAGCCCAATGGGCCCAAATTAAACGCTTCAGCAACTGTCTGAGGGTTAGGAATGTAAATAGATCCAAGATTGGGTAAGGAGGAGGAAAGAGGAAGTTCTCCGAACCAAATATCTTGCCAAAACAAACATGATTCACCATTATTTACTTTAACATGGAAAAGCGATTTAATTCTCGTGAGGGTGGATAAAACTCCCCTCCAGAACGGAGATGGGTTAGAGGCAGGGCTGAAGTGAAGGATGAAAGCTGGGTTTGCATTGTAAAGCCGCATTAAGATCCAATCTTTCCATATGAAATGAGAAGGGGAAAGAGCACGCCAAATCCATTTAGCCAACAGAGCTTGGTTGAAGGAGGCAAGCTGAGGGACATTCAGTCCCCCATGAGAATAAAGGAGACAAACTGTATGCCAGTTGACTAGCCTTTTGA
Source organism: Allium sativum (assembly GCA_030737875.1). Classification (NCBI taxonomy): domain Eukaryota; kingdom Viridiplantae; phylum Streptophyta; class Magnoliopsida; order Asparagales; family Amaryllidaceae; genus Allium; species Allium sativum. The sequence goes on from CM060927.1 coordinate 158,574,822, forward strand.
GCTTATCACCATTCCAAAGGAAAGAACTTCGAATAGAGTCAATCTTGTTGATAACCCAGATGGGTAATTTATGAAACGACATCCAGTACATTGGTATTGAGGAGAGAACATGCTTGAGGAGCACAAGGCGACCAGCAGAGGACAAGGAATTTGCCTTCCAAGATGAAAGTCTAGATTCAATCTTTGAAATAAGAGGAATCCAATCTGATTTATGAAGTTTGGTAGGGCGAAGGGGTATGCCAAGATAAGTAATGGGGAAAGAACCAACCTTGCAATTTAGACATTTGGCAATAGGGGCACCAAGAGAAGAACAATTTCCCAACATAATAACAGAACTTTTATTGAAATTGATAGAAAGACCAGAGATGAGTTCGAACGTGTAAAGGAGAACTTTAAGGCTGTGGATGTTTTGGGGTGAAGGAACGGTAAAGAGAATTGTGTCATCGGCAAATTGTAAGTTGGTTGTGGAGAGATTGGAGTTAGGAAGAGAAATGCCAGAGAGGATGTTGTGAGTTGATGAGAGTTTCACCATCTGATTGAAGACATCAGCAATCAAGACAAAAAGCAAAGGTGAAAGTGGATCTCCTTGTCGTAAGCCTCTTTTAGATTTAATTTTGCCGCCAATTTCTCCATTGATATTGATCATTGAATAGCTAGTGAATAGGATATGCTTGATCCAGTTGCACCATTGCATGGGAAAGCCTCTGTGAGACATAAGGTCCAGGATGAAGAACCAGTTAACCGAATCAAAGGCTTTAGAGAAATCAAGTTTGAGAAGCACTCCAGGGGAGTTCATGGTGTGGCAGAAGGAGATGATCTCCTGTGTAGCAGCAACACAGTCTAATATATTTCTTCCTAGAATGAAGGCGGATTGTTCAATACCTACTAACTCAGAGATATGGTTTTGAAGTCTGTTAGCTAATATTTTGGTGATGATTTTGAAAGTAGTATTGAGGAGGCTAATGGGTCTAAATGCTGGGAGGGTGCTAGCTCCAGGGAATTTAGGAATGAGGATTATATTAGCATAGTTAAGTTTAGCAATAGTAGATGGGTCAGTGTAGAATTCAGTGCACATATCAATAATGTCAAATTTGATGGTGGGCCAAAAATGTTTGAAAAAACATGGGCCAAAGCCATCAGGCCCAGGAGCCTTGTCTGCTGCCATGTCATTGATTGCGGCCCAAATCTCTTCTTCTGTGAATGGGTGATCAATGGCAATATGCTTAGGGTTAGGATAAAGTTTGTGCCAATCAATCAAAGGGGATGGAGGGGGTTGTGAACCCAGAATAGTTCTATAAAATTGTGTGAACAAGGAGCAAATTTCTTTAGGATCAGAAAATGAGTTGTTGTCGTGAATTATTTCAGAAATGATTGAAGCTCGTCGGTGACCATTAGCTAAACGGTGAAAGTATGCCGTGTTTTTATCCCCTTCATTGATCCATCTAGCTTTGGATCGTTGTTTCCATCCAATTTCTTCCTGTTTGATAAGTCTCTCTAGTTCCAATTCATGGTTTTTCAAGATATGTTTCTCCAGGTCAGTTAGTGGACGACTCTCCTCAATGATGTTTAAGTTTAAAATAGCATCTTGAGTGGATGAGATTCTGGATTTCAAAGAATTCCAAATGTTCTTAGCCCAAGGGCGAATTAATTTGCGAAGAGAGCGAAGCTTATAAACCACTCTGGTTGTTGCAGAATTACAATTCAAAGGTTGAGACCAAATGTGTTTGATGAAATCTTCAAAGGAGGGTTCAAGTGTCCACAATCTTTCATATCTAAATGGTCTCTTAATCGAAGCATTATCCTGAGTGTCAAGGACAATTGGACAGTGGTCAGAAATAGTTGTGGCGAGGCCGTTGACCAAGGAGAGGGGAAACAGATCTTCCCAGGCTAAATTAAAGAAAAATCTATCAATTTTTGATAAGGAAGGATTGTCTCTTCTGCTGGACCAAGTGAATCTACGATTATTAATGGGTGGATCAATGAGTTGGCATGAATTGATGAGGGAGTTAAAAGAGTCGGAATCAATGGAGGGGGTTCCTGAATTACGTTCAAAGGAAAATCTAGTAGTGTTGAAGTCCCCACCAATGATCCATGGACCATTAATATTATGAGATAAGTCGAGGCAGAATTGCCAAACTTCTTATCTAAGGTGAGGGTCATTGGGAGCGTAAACATTGGTGAAATGAAAGAAAGTGTTGGAGGGGTTGTGGAGGAGGATCACATGCAAAACAGAAGGGTGATACGAGGTGTGACAAAGCTTCCAGATACTTTCATTCCACACAGTAATAAGTCCACCACGTGAGTCAACTGCATCCACGTGGGACCAACCAGAGAGGTGGGGGCCGCAGAGTTGACGAATAAGAGCGTTGGGTGGATTAGAGACTTTAGATTCTTGTATAAATAAGATATCAATACGAAGAGGGGAAATGATTAGATTGACAGCTCGATTTTTTGTAGGGTCCCCTGACCCACGAATGTTCCAAGATACAATCTTCATTTAATTTGGTTAGTACGCTGCTGTTCTAGGGTTTGCATGGCAGAATAGTGTGTATCATGCAGACTCACGCCCATGCATTTAGCAAGTTTTTTATTTAAAGCCTTATTAGCAGAAGAAAAAACAACAGGTACAAAAAAGGTACCAGAGGTTTCAGGCGGAAGGGATTGTGGCCTGCTGATCCTGGCACTCCGCCTGATTGTAGAGGATACCACCAAAGGGGAAGTTGAATCCTGATGTTCCTGGGGAGCTTGGGGGTGTTGCTCGTTGTCAGCATGCTCGAGGTTATCCTGAATAACTTGATGTTGATGCTCCTGCTGGGGTGTCAACTGAAGGTGGAGGGGTACTGAAAGATCCAGATCTGCAAAAGGGTCCCAACGAGGCACAAACTGATCCACATTGTGATGAATCAACATTGCCAGATCCTGCTCATGCGTTGGAATGAGTCCAGGCACCCAACGCTCCGCTTCATCCGTCATTACATCATATCTGTTGTCATCAATTTGCATGTCATGTTGCTCCAATGTTTGGAAGATGTAGCCATCTTGATTATAATCCATACCAAGGAGGAGCGTTTCTGGGCGTTGCGGAGGGTGGGCATGATCCCAACGCTCGATACAAAGCCTAACAGCATGATTGTTAAGGTGGGAAATGAAAGTACAAGGGGTGGTGATGCCCTCATACAACTGCATCTTCACATAGAGATAGCGATGATCCACCAGAGACCAATCGCAAGAGTCTTCTTCAATTACGCGTCCCATCGGCTTGAGGGCTTCACTAATGGCATTAAAGGTTCTCATAAACTCAGGAAAGCCACTGACTTTCACCCAGGATTCTTGTTCAAAGGCTGGTTCTGTGAGCTCAGAAAGGGTGGGGGCTTGATAAAGGGACACAGTTTCATCTTCCTTAGTCAGGGATTTCAGTTGAAGGGCACGGTTTTTTGTTTCTAAATCAGGGAAGTAAATCAGAAAGGTGTTATCAGAGGTATGCCACATTGGCCAGTCGAGGTGAACGTCGAGGGCTAGATTAAGAGCTCGACTGATAAGTTCAATAGACCATAGTCCATCAATAATGGTTGCTGAGAGATAGCGATAAGCATCCGCCATTTCAAGCAAGATTGGAAATTTTTTGAGTGGATTTGGAGAAGGAGAGGAGGACGAGGGTAATGAGTTGTTTGCAGGGGGGGTTAAGCTTAAGGGGTTACGTGTTTTTGGATTAATCAAGTTATAATTACGATTTGAAATAGGAGTAGACCGCTGGGTCCCATTGTTCTGATCGCGCAGCCTAAATGCCTCGCGGCCTTTCAATGTTCGAGAACCCTTGGGATGGAGCGACAGCTCAGCGCTGTGCTGGAAGGATTTTCTTTTATCGGGACAACGCAAGCTTGCATGCCCAAAGAGCGAACAGCAATAACAAATCGATGTGTTTCTACACTGGCTTGCCACGTGTCATCTATCTGCACATCTTAGGCACCGACCTTCAAATTTCAAAAAATCGATCATGTTTCTGACTGTTGTGAACGGCGGCAGGATTCTACGCTTCAGGGGCGGTGGATTGGAGAGAATGGGAGAGCGAGGCGGAGGCGAGGCAGCCACCTAGGCGTACGATCTGGTAGTAGACGCAGGTGGTGGACTAGCAGAGAAGCGGTGGACAGGGAGGGAGTCAGTGTCAAGGGGATGGTTGGAGAACAACGGCGAGGTGGCAGGCAGTCGACGAGGGAACGAGGAGGAGGAGGACTGACTGAGGTTAGAGGCAAGAGGCTGGGAACGACTGAGAGGCTGATGATGGTTGAGAGGCTGGGAATGGTTGAAAGGGACGGACGCCATTAGAGGATTTTATGTCTTTCGGAAAGATTTTTAAACTAGAAATTTGGTTCTAAGTATTCATGATTTTTTCTAATGACTATTTTAAATACTATACACCAAAAGATAACTAGATTTATCATTTTAAAAAAAAAAATTACTAAAAATATAAATAAGTTAGAAGTTTAACTAAAAATATAAATATGTTTTTTATGCATTACATGTTTAACACGTTTGTATTTTAAAATAAGTACAAAAACAATTGATAAAAAGACAATAAGAATTATCTTTTTAATTGAGTAATTCCATTACACAAAATCGTACATGCAAGGTAGATTTATGTATAAAAGTATCTTAAATTATTAAGCAGGAATTGTTTTAACACAATTATATTTTTTGCATTGTAATAATTTTTAATCTACAATCAGAGATGTTAAAAATATAAACCAGTTTATCTTTTTAAGAAGTATTGTTTTTATATAAAAAATACAAATTTTAGACTTTTAATTAGAAAATTGTTTACAGTATTATGTAATAATGTTTAAAGTATTACACAAAAAAATATAAATTTTAGACTTTTAATTAAAATATGTTATCATTAATATTTTTTTCTAAAAAAAGATAAATACGTTTATCTTATATTTTCTTTTAGTCCATCATCCTAGCAGTCAACACTTTGATCATCCGTATTATGACTAGTGGCCAAAGCAATGGTTCGCCCAAACTAAGACCAACACTATGGCATGCACCAGGACTTAGTGCACATATGCATGATGTGCGTATATCCGGGATCAAACCTAAGTTGTAAACCATCTATAAGACATTCACTTTGCAATCTTCAAGATACCAAAATAGAAGTCAACCATACTCATCCATTAACATACATTTATTTATAAATTACTGATCTAATTTTCAAGTTAATATTAGAATAACTATACTAACCATCTGCACAAGTAGTTCCACAAACCCGGTACAAAAGATTGTCAGCTCCAAGGAGTCTGAATGCAAATTTGCATTCTTGCCACTTAATAGCTCATTTCATGAAGAGTTGTACAGATCCTTCTTTGTCTCTTGGGAGGAGGAGGAGCAAGGGATGGTTTTACCATGTCTCGCTTTTGTATATACAGTGGGTTAGAAATTACCATTTTTGAGAATTCAGTGGCAATTTTGTAAGCAGCTCTTAGAGGAACCTCCTCTACAGTTTCCACTATCTGCTCGATGAATTGTTGTTGATAAGACTCACCAAAATATTCATCTACTGCACTTAACTCATCCGAACTTTGAACTTTCTCCTACGCCTTTAATAATCATTCGATCTTGTTGTCCTTGTGCATTTGTTGTTGTATAGTGTAGTATTAAGGTTTGAAATGAAAGTGTATCTGCAAGAGGAAATGTATTAAGATTTTTTGGTAATGCAAAAGTTTACTTATAAAAATAAACTGTTGTTAGCTTATTAGCAACTTATTTAATATATAATGTAGTTTGTGCTTTTAAATTGTTTTGGTGCTGAAAAAGATAAATACATTTATCTTTATTAGAAACTAGTAACATTTAACTTAATAGTACATTAGAAGATACATGCATTATATTTTTGCATAAAAACATATGTAATTACTAATATTTAACTAAATAATAGTGTTAAGTGATATACATATAATATGTTTATAATTTTAAACAATCATTAAATTGTCATACCATAAAAGATAAATAAATTTAGCTTTTCAAACAATTGACATTTTTACCTATTCACATAATATGTATTGCTTTACATGTTAACGTATGAAGCTATTCATTTATTTTAAACTAGAAATTTGGTTCTAGGTATACATGATTTTTTTAATGACTATTTTAAACACAGTACACCGAAAAGATAATTAGATTTATCATTTAAAAAATTGATATTTTTTTTTCGAAAAACATAAGTAAGTTAGATATTTTACTAAAAATATAAATATGTTTTTTATGCATTACATTTTTTAACACATTTGTGTCTTAAAATAAGTACAAAAACAATTAACAAAAAGATAATAAGTAATTTGAAGGTTTTCCAGAAATTTTGAGGTTTGCTAAGCTAAAACTGTGATCTGGTATTATTCATGTTGTGATGTTAATTTTGAGTTATGACTATTGTTCATGCCATAATGTTAACTTTATTAATTGAATAAATATCTTTGTCTTTAGGACTAGATAAATATATGTACGTAATTAATTCCAATATGCATGCATATTGACAATAGTTGCTCCCACAGTCTTTCATTATTATGTTTCATTCTTGCAATACATTTCTCCTTAGTCTTTCTCTGTTAAAATATTATTACTTACACTTTTTATTCTCATTTAAACTCCCTAAAAAATTTCATCTTACAACAGATATGACTGTGGATTACTTGTTATGATCAACTTAAGAAATTTGGTGCAAGGAAGAGGCCTTGATACAAGCATTTCCCAGGAACATGTTGACCGAATGAGAGCAAATATCATGTCCAGTATATTACATGATGAACCATACTGCTGGACAGTGGATAAATTCTGCTCTTCATCTTAAACAATTTGTTTGTAATTCATGTTGCTGGAGAGTGTACAGTGGACGCCAATTATTAAACACATGATGGTTTTACTTTTTGTTAATCCTGCTGGATACTTCTTGGACGACTTTACTACTGCTGGACAATTAAGGATTTCAGTCTAATAAGGAATCTATTTGTACTTCTAAATAGTACTTCAGTTCTAGTACATCGATGTAATTTGAAATTATTGCCATCATAGTTGATCTCTGATTCAAATCTTACTATTATTGTTGAAGTATTAAACTATTGTCTGTGTTTGTTTTAAACGATTATCTGCGTTTGTTGATGGTTGAATGGAATGATAGCTATGCACTTATATTTTGTCATTTTTGACATTTTGTTGATTGTTGGCTTTCATGCTACAATGCTGATTTACAATATTTATGTTTATAGTGCATCAGATTGTTATAATTGTTTATAGGTGAGATTAAGTATATGGTGGCTTCCAGAGTTTTAACATTTCCAAATATTAGAAAAATTGTGGTAGGAGATAGGTAGTGCTAGTTAAGCATGTTTATTGCAGTTCTAATCAATTCACATTGCAGGTAATGATACTGACACTATGCATTTGATGTTGAGGTGAATTACTATTATTATGACATTATAACTTGTCAAAATTAGGAACATAAACTTTAAAATCTGTTTTTCAAAATATTATTTATTGCTATAATGCACATTGCTGTTGGGAACATAAATATTAAAATCTGTTTGTCAAAATGTTATTCATTACTGTAATGCACATTGCTCTAATTTACATTGTTGTAATGCACATTGTTGTTATTCATTGTTGTAATGCACATTGTTGTTATTCATTGTTGTAATGCACGTTGTTGTAATTCACATTGCTGTAATGCACATTGCTGCATTAAAACGACATTAAAATGTGCATTGCTGTAATGCACATTGCTGCATTAAAATCTGTTTGCCAAAATTGGGAACATAATAACAGTAATTCATGTTGGTGTGTTATTATGACGTTATAATGTGCACTAAAATGTGTATATCAAAATTTGTCATATAGCATACAAAAAAAGATAAATAATATGTAGTACACATTGTGAACATATGCATTAAGGTAGTATAAATAAAATACTTATAATAAATCCAGTAAATTAGATAAAAACAACAGGAAAAAGATAAAATCTTTTATCATCTTTCACATTATGCATAAGCAATTTATCTAACAATTTAACTAGTTGTAGACACATTAAATTCAGCATGTTCTAAATCAATAAATGTTCCACCAACATTATTGGTAAATTGGCAAAAAAAATATAGGTCTTGCTTCCATGACTTCTTATTTCATTTCCTCTGTTAATCCACCAGTAAACTTGTCCATGATACTACCATGCTGCAAATTCTCCGTGATAATAAAATGTCTGTTCCAATCTAGCAATTGAATCAATTGGTCTACCTAGTTAAACCTTCCTATATGAATGCATGGCTTGTTAGGTGAATACCATACAAGTGCCTCATCTTGCACGAACGATATGCACGAATCTAAACAAAATTTGCAGTACTGTAAGTAGTAACTATTATGCAAATTATGTGGCAAATGCCATTTTAGAGGAGCAAATAGTTTTGTTCAAAAACTATATTACAATGTACCTGGTTAAACCGCAACTGAACAAATGAGATAAAATGCTTTATTATTCTATAAAGTCACAAATCAAATTTCAAAAATATGTCACGAAACACAGAAAATATAAACAGTATTAATACAGATATGTGAACAACAATATTAAGTTAAAAAAAATAAAAAATTCTCTAAATTAATTAAATCAACAGCAAAAAGATAAAATCTTTTATCATTTTTCACATTACACACAAGCTACTTATCTAACTGTAGACTTAATATAATTCAAATGTGCAAAATTGTTTAAATAAAAATAAACCTCAATAAAAATTGTAAATAAAGATAAAGCAATTTATTTTTTTAAACAAAAAAATTGAAATACACAAAATAGTCGTGCCTTTACACATCACGACATGCCTTTACTCTTTGCACCATATATAGAATTCAAATGAAAAAAAAATTACTAGTTAAAAAACTTTAAAATAACGAAAAATCATTTTATTTAAGCAATACACAATATGAGGTTGCCTTCACAATACTACCAATAATGAAAAATCATTTTTTTAAAGCTATGATACATCATCATTTCAAGGTGCACTTCAAGGAGAATCATACCCTTCCTCTATTTCATGCCTACAACCCTCATGTTAGCTTTTTACTTAAAATATTATCTTTCTGTAGAGATATTGTATTTCTATACATAAACCTACAAATATTAGCTTTTAACTTAAAATTCTGTTAGAGTATCAAGCAATCTTTTTTTTTTTTTTTTTTAACATTTTCTCATTTGTATTATTGTGTCAGTCATACTAAAGCATGTCATTCAGAGTATTTAAAACCATTCTCCTTGTAACCTATTTCTGCAAGGCTATTTGATTTGTGCTCTGAAAAACTGAACGTTGATTCCAGATCCCACTCTATGAAAATTCAATTTGATAGCTGATATTTGATGCATATCAGAATGGAATTAATGAAGTTTTTAGATATATATACTTAATATAAATAATTTATCATTAAACCACAATTGAACCAAAAAGATACAATAATTTATCATTTTATAGAACTATACAACTTAAAATTTAAAAACCTGTCACAAAACATGCAAATAAAATATTAACTTAATATTAACATTAACTCAATATGTGAACAAAAATATTAATGTAATGTAAATAAATACTAAACCATAATCTTTTATAAAAACAACAAAAAAAAGATAAATGTTGTAATGGCCCGTATTTTCTGACCATTTACGCGGATTATTTTATTTATTTAAATAAAGATTTTTATATGTTTTGACATCGTTCAACTCAAATTTTTGAATATCGAGTTGGAGATCTATTCTTGTCTTATTTGAAATTTTACGATGTTCCATTTGAATATACTCGTTTTTTTTATCAGGTTATTTTTATTTATTTATTTAATTCAACAGTTTGAATTTTTATAAATATTTTATAAGTTTAAATATAGTCGTAATGAACCAGCTATATATATATATACACGATCGAAATCTATACGAGAATTTTTACGATACAACCATGATCTCGATCAAAGGGCTAATAATCGCCACTATCACATGGTAATAAAAAACAAAAATATAGACACCATAACCAAAAATTCAAAGGCAAACTAAAATGTGATAACCTATTAAGCTAGAAGTGACTTACAAATAAAACCAACTCATATTTCAGTCAAAACAAAGTAAAACAATATATATATTTATTCAAGTACAACACAACCCAATACAACAGTAAAGAACAACAGATAAGTATGTTGAGAAAGAAATAAAAAGGGTTTATGCTACACATGATTCACTTTGCACTGTCATTTTCTTCAAAAAGAATAAAGGCTTCACTTCTTCTTGTAATGGTGTGTGCCCTACTGGTCTGAGTACCATCTCCATCACCATGTGATCTTCGATCGTTGCCTGTGGCATATACCACTGGTTTATATTACGAATTAAATGTACACATAGGAAATTACTGAATTTGATTACACTTGGTCCCAAATGGAAACCATATCCCATACCATACCTGAATATATATATTTTACTCTACCCATATGATCCTGTACTCTTTGAGTCAGCAATACCCATTTCGAACAGACCATAGATGCTGAGAATCCAACGCAAACCCCAACATAAAATCCTCACAATATCATAGGTGGATTTGATCTGAAAAGAAAAGAAGAAGGCTATGAGTAGCTAATAGGTAAATATATTCAAAGTTGAAAGATTTGCAAATAAGAAAGATACCACATGGAAACAGTGAAGAAAAAAAAAACAGTACACAGACACTTTAAAAGAAAACAAAATCTTGAATATATTCTACATCAAATCCATAATGCCGAATAGCCTATACATGTGCATCATCAATGCACAAGTAAGAGAAACAGGAAAACAATATACCATCCAATCTTTTGAATAAAAGAAAATAGCCAAATATTTAGTTGGGATTGAAAAAGCTGTACAAACAAATCTGCCCTATCAAATCTATTAAAATTCTTTCTTTATTTAAAGTACAGAAGGCCATGTTCTTGCCTGAAATTAAAACAGTAGGAAACCCTAGTTTCTTAGACAATGTAAAGTAAAGGAAATCAAATATTACACCATCAAAATCGAAACAGATAATGTATGTTATATATAATCAGAAATCACATAGAAAAAAAAGTTGTTCTGCTATCCCAATGGAGATCTGAAATTGAATTTAAAATTAATAGCAGACAAGGCCATGTGAATGAACCATACCAAAAGCTGTATATTTCAAAGACAAGGCCATACGATTAAACAGTACATCAGTTTAAATCTACAAGAAGAACAAGACAACTCGAATACAAATTTTAATGTGAATAGACTATACCGATAGCTAGAAGGAAATCAATATATTCACCATCAAATCCTTATAGACAAGGGACGCGGTGAATGAACAACCCAAGGGTGTCATAGCAATACCAAATCGATGTATAAACAGTCCATAGATCTAAGCAAACAAGTACATAAAATCCATCACTGTTATAAGACATCACACGCAAACCATCACGAACAGTTCATAGCAGAATCAAAGCACCTAGGGTTTAGGTACCACTAAATCTAAGCTAGGATTTAACAATTCGTAAATCAATGAATCCTTTCTACTATAAATACATAACCACGCACCACAAACTAGATCAACACAGCAAAGAATTAAACCGAATTCAAGAGCAAAAGAAAATCAAAACAGAAATTAATTTAGGGAAAAAAATACTTAGCTTTTGGGCTTCGGTCGGGGTTGAATCGAGTGGAAGGAGGCCGAGGCAGCAGGCGTCGCAACTTGGAGGAGATCTGGTTGGCGACGGGGAGGCCATTTTCGTTTCCTCTAGGGTTTGCTCTGATTTTAGTGGCGGCTACGGGTGAAAGAATGAAGGTGGAACCGACGTTTTAGGGTTTAAATGAAGAGGGTGCGGGTTGGGCTGGAGTAATTAACAGTAAGGCCCAATTATTATTTAAAAGTTTTAAAGGTTTAGTTATTTTAAATATTTATTAAACTTCAAATACTGATTTCGAACGCTCGCGAAATCAGATTCAGACGAAACGAAAAACACTGTGACCGTGAAGAAGAGTACGACACGATGGATAAGGACTGAGCAGGGCAGGCAGCAGTTGGATTTTTTTTTAATGAATTAAACACAGTTTAATTCGACTGAAATGGGCTGATCTATTGACGAACCAATCCAGGTGAGTTAAACTCACTCAGATCTATCCACTTATATTTTATATAAGTTGATTTTATCTTGTGTTATTGTTGTTCATGGTTGTTTGTGATTGTTTCCTTATATATGCGTATATATATACATATATATATAATGGATTTAATCCCTGAAATAAATCGTTGTTTAAAATTCAATAAACCAAACCGTTATTTTGATCACTGGTCCAAAGTATTGGACAGGTTATAAAGTAAGCTCTATCGAATGGATTGTGTGGATTGCCGTGGTAGTGTGAAATAATTTGATTGACATTGAATTATCAGTCTTGATTGTTACGAGGTCATTATCCATTTGAATTTAATTGGTTTGATTGGATGGTAGAATATTGATTTGAAATTCACTATTTGTTTGGTTTAAACAAATGTGCATCGTCGGTGGAGTAATTGATAGTACATGGCCTATATCGATCTACCGTCAGGTAAATCGACGAGTTAAAGTTATAAAAATTTGTTTTATAACTAAAAAGAATGGATTTTTAAATCTATTATTTTGAATTAGAATTTGTAAAAAAGAAAATATATTTATTATTTATTTATCGAACTTATAAACTGGTTTTATAAAGGAAAATCCGAGATTTATCAGATTTTTATGCGAGCAAGTAGAAATTAACTTGATGATATAAATTTGAATAGTCGTTTGGGGGATAATTTAAAGGAAATTATTTAAGTTAATTATAAATTTAATTAATTATTTGGAGTTTGTTAATATGATAGTCATGATTTGGTTGACAAAAATCCGAGCAGCAAATATGTAACGACCCATATTCTACGCATCGGAGGATAGTAGGATATTTATTTCTTTTCCATATGAAGTCGTATGGTCATGTAACTTTGGGAAACAACTATTAGATTCATTTCCCATGGTCATGATTTTTATCGATTTTTAAATGACCGTTTTGCCCCTAGCTGATCTTGTTTTGGCCATAACTTTTGATTGGAAAGGAATTTTGACCTGAAACCACTTCCATTAGATTCGTTTGATGGTTTACCTTTCTGTAGAGTGGTCATAATTGCCAAACGGACTTACCGTTTGGGAGATATGGCTGAAATAAGGTTTGGGAGGTGAAAAACTGCTTAACTGGGCCAAATAGGGTGAATAGTGAATAGGCCCATAACCCATTTCGGGATTAGGGTTATGGGGAGGCTGAAATGAGTTAGAGAATCATTCCATTTCAGTTTTCTAGCATCCACTTACCTCCAAGAGACCCTAAAAATGGCCTCCAACCTCTAAATCACCTCCAAATCATCTTTTAATCAAGGATTAAGCTTAGCAACATCAAATCAAGGGAGATCAACACCAAATCAACATTGGAGCTGCTGTTTAGCATTGGGATTTGCATCAAATCAGAGATTTATTTCATATTTTAGTTTATTTGTGGCTAAGGTGAGTGATTTGCATAGTTCCTCACTAATTATGGCTAATTAAGGGTAATTAGTGTTAATTAGCGAATTTAAACATGATAAAATTCTGGAAAAATGTTCATAAATTCTTAAATGATGTTTTAGACCTCTGATATGAATTTGGGTTAATTTGGTTAAGTTTTGCTAATCTTATCATTAGTTTCACCTAAACATGCTTAAGGGGAAATATGGGGTTTTGGGTATGATTTGATCCATTTTAACCTATCATATTGATGTTTTGATGTTTGTGGTTGATTATGCATGTTGCTATGACTGTATGATATGCTTTGTGATTGATTTCAATAGTTAGAATGGTCGAAAACGTCGTCGAATGGCGTAAAACACTTGCTGGGAAAAGCTTCAGGAACAGTGCAGGTTTCGGATCGGATCGGATATAGTGGCTCGGATCGGATAAGTGAACTGGGCAAGGGATTCGATCGGTTCGGAACTTGACACTTGGGAAATCTGGCAAAAAGGAAGGCCATGCTAGAAATATTGGGATCGGATCGGATAAAGGAGGGGGATCGAAGCGGCTAAAGGAGGAGGATCGGATCGGAACAAATGAAGGGCAAGGGAGCTGATCGGAGCGGGAGCATGAACTGAATGGGTGATGGCAACCCGACCCAACCCGAAGTGGGACACCCGACCCGAACCTACGCGATGGAGTGAACCCGAATCGAACCGTACCAGAGGAGGACCATGAACCAACGCAACGTAGTGGACCCGACCCGAACCGATGGCTTGAAGGGGATCCAACCCGACCCAATATTGACCAATAACCCAAGATGCAAAGGTAGTCCAGTATGGAAAGTTAGAGCTCAGGATCCAGTTGGGAACCAATGAGTTCACTTCATGGTTGGGCTTTGCTGCGGGACGTGTGCTAAGGAGTTGTCGACGTTCATAACTTCGATTCACCACTAAAAATTGATGATGGGCTACTTATCAGTGCAGTAGAGTCTTATGAATCGAAGGGTAAGGTGATGGTAGCAAGACTACGTTATCAGTGTAGTAGAGTCATTATGACTTGAGGGGCAAAGTGATGCGTAGTAAGACTATGAGCCAGCGCAGATGGGGTGAATAACTCCATGTGGCAAGTGGACATAGTAAAGGATTGGTAAGACTATAAGCCAGCGCAGATGGGGTGAATAACTCCATGGGGCAAGTGGACATAGTAAAAGATTGGTAAGGCTATGAGCCAGCGCAGATGGAGTGAATAACTCCATGGGGCAAGTGGACATAGCGAAGGATTAGTGGCTACGTTATCAGTGCAGTGGAGCCATTTATGACTTCATGGGGGCAAAGTGATTGTAGCAAGGTAAGTGGGGTGATCGTAGTGGTGAATATCGTATGCTTTACGCACTGAGTGAGAGATGTGAGGATGGTTGCTATGTTTGATTGTTTTCCATCGCTATGACATGCACACCCCCACCTCCATATCTTTACACCGTTTGATATGGCACCTTAGAGTGTTGTACAGTATGTAGTGCTAACTCTTTGGTTGCAGGTCCAGGTTCAGGTATGTTTTAGTCTACCTGTTATTGTTTTGTTTAGATGCTTATCGCTCATACCAGGCTTTATGTCTGACCCAGATTTTTATGTCTCCTCTTATTACTCTGGGTGCTCACACGAGCAGACTAGAGACAGGTTAGCTGGTGATGCGCGAGTAACTGATTCGGAGGCGGGCAGGAGGCTTCCACGTATGATATATAGATATTCTCCTTGTGTCGTTGGCGGTCACTACTTGGGCATTAGTAGTGTACCTTCTTTATCTTGCTTTTGCTTTAGAGACAATATTTTAAAAGTTGTAATAAGTTGTATTTTGGATTTCCGCTGCTATGATGCTTGGTTATAGTTTCAGCTTATGCACCGTCTCACCTGTTTTATGTCAAGTATGTTGTTTTTATATTTTGTTCTATGCGGTGTGAGACATTCTACAGGTTCTTTGTTGGTTCATTTCCTTCTTCTTCCCTTTCCTTCTGGCGACCCGTTCCGTGCTAACTGGACATGTGTACAGCGCACCTTTGGAGTAAATGTCGGTTGGTGCGGGGCGGGCCGTCACACTTGGTATCAGAGCTTTAGGTTGCGTAGTTAACCTAGGGAAAGACACTAGGGAGAGATAGTACGTATATGAGATAGCGTATTTGTGATTACTTTGGTTTTCAAAAGCTATATATATACTATTAGTAGTATAAGAATGAAGTCGTACTGCACTAGCACCACTATGGGGTCGTTAATCGTTTTCTTTTACAGATTGACGATGAGCCGATATGCTAGAGGTGCTGATAGGGGAGCCAACAATGGGAATGCTGCTGACATGAGGGCGATGTTTACGGACCTCATGAGAGACATGCTTAGAGAAGTGCAAGGGGCAGCTCCCAATCCCGGAAATGGAGGTGGTCAAGTAGTGCAGGCATCGAGGGTCGATTTCGCCAAGCTGTGCAAGGATTACACTAACATTGGTGGGAAGCCGTTCCACGGGACGGAGTCGGCCACAAATGTTCAGGATTGGATGGATAGCTGTGATCGTATCTTTGACGACTTGGGTCTTGAGGATGCGATGAAGAGAAGGCTAGCGTCTCGTCAACTGCAAGGGCGAGCGATGAATTGGTGGAATTCCATTAGAACAACTACTCCAGAAGATCAGGTTACTTGGGATCAGTTCAAGGCTCGCTTTAGCGAGAAGTTCATTCCAGCTGCCCAGAAGTCAGTGTTGTTCAAGAGATTCTTGGAACTCAAGCAGAATGGTAGGGCAGTTTCCGACTATATTGCTGAGTTCGACACCTTGTCGAAGTATGGACTATCTCTTATTGATACTCCTGAGAAGAAGAATAATAAGTTCATCACTGGTTTGGATGGATACTTGGGGGAAAGGCTTATCAACCACATTGATGAGACTTTTGAATCGATTGTGGGGAAAGCTTTGAGATCAGAGAGTCTTTACCCTAAGTCAAAGACTGAGGCTGCATCTGCAGAAGGGCCGAAGCCGCAAGCAGCTGGTGGAGGCAAGAATAACTCTCAGAGTAAGAGGAAGTAGAGCCAAGCTAAGGATGGCTAGAAAAAGAGCAAGAAAGATGAGGAGTGCTTCAGCTGTGGCAAGAAGGGCCATTATGCCAAAGATTGTCGGGCCAAGACAGCGGATAAGAAGTGCTTCAACTGTGGTCAAGTGGGACATTTCAAGGATAAGTGTCTGCAACCTCTTAAGGAGAAGCAGATTGTGAAAGCATATGCTATTGATGCTGTTCCTTCTTCGTCGAATGCCCCAACTGCGGCGGAGAAAGGAAAGAATGTTGTTATTCAAGGTATGCTTTCTATTTATGATGTACCAGTTCGAGTTTTTTTTTATACTGGGGCTTTCCGTTGCTTCATATCTAGTGACCTGGTAGATAGGTTGGGACTGGAACCTGAGATAGTCGATAGACCATTGGTTGTGACGAACCCGATTGGTGGTTCGACTAGCCTTAGTATGATTTTCAGGAATTTGGTCTTATCGAGTCATGGATGTTTGTTTGTTTGTGATTGCTTTGTTTTGGGCTTTACTGGGTATGGCATTATATTGGGAGTCGATTGGCTCCAAAGATACGGGGTGGTGGTAGACTGTAAGGGCTTTTTGGTGACAGTTAGGGCGGATGATGGGCGGAGGGTAGTGTTTGGTAGTCTACCTAGTGATGGGGTTATGGCTAGTTTTGTAAATTCCCTCGACATCCCGCAGGATGAGCTGTCAGATGTGCCCGTGGTTGGCCAGTATCCGGACGTCTTCGAGGAGGTGACCGGGCTTCCATCACACCGAGAGATTGAGTTCCGTATTGATTTAGTGAAAGATGCCAGACCTATAGTGATGCCACTTCGTCGTATGGCACCAAGGGAGCAGCGAGAGCTCGGGGTGCAAGTCAGCATCTTTTGAAGAAGGGACTTATTAGAAGAAGTGTCTCCGAGTGGGGAGCACCAGTTGTGTTTGCCACTAAGGCAGATGGTTCCCTTTGTTTGTGTGTGGACTATCGCGAGTTGAATAAGGTAACGAGGAAGAATAAGTATCCTCAACCGCAGATAGATGATTTGTTTGATCAACTGGAAGGAGCAAGAGTGTTCTCCCAGTTAGACCTCGCGACAGGATTTCATCAGCTCCGAGTAGCGGATGAGAGTGTTCCGAAAACGGCATTTAGGACGCCGTCTGGATTTTATGAGTGGTTGGTCATACCATTTGGGTTGACCAATGCACCATCCTATTTTGTGGATCTTATGAATCGAGTATTCAGAGATCAGTTGAATAAGTTTGTTCTTGTGTTCGTAGATGATATCCTTGTTTACTCAAGGACAGAGGAGGAACACAAGGGACACTTGAGGATAGTGATGGAGGTGTTGAGGAAACACCAATTGAAAGCGAAATTCTCTAAGTAAGGGAAGTGAGATTCTTGGGTCATGTTTTTTCCGAGATTGCCGTGGACCCTGCGAAGGTGGCTACGGTACAGGATTAGCCTACGCCCAAGAATGTAACAGATGTAAGAAGTTTCTTGGGGTTAGCTGGATATTATCGTAAGTTTATCCAGGACTTCTCCAAGATAGCAGCACCGTTGACTCAGTTGACTAAGAAGAATCAGTCCTTCGTCTGGGACGGAGTGTGTGAGAATGCATTCAAGAGTCTGAAAGAGAAGTTGATGCGTGCGCCAGTGTTAGTCATTCCTAAAGGGAATGAAGAGATGACCGTATACACGGATGCTTGTGGTACCGGACTAGGTGCTGTATTGATGCAAGGAGGTAGGGTTGTGGCTTATGCTAGTCGACAGCTAAAGCCGCATGAGAAGAAGTATCCTACCCATGATTTGGAACTAGCAGCGATCGTGTTTGTGCTGAAGATGTGGAGACATTATCTCTTGGGAGAAAGATTTGAGTTGTTTACCGATCATAAATCGTTAAAGTATCTCTTCTCTCAAAAAGATCTGAATCTCCGTCAGCAGAGATGGTTAGAGTTCTTGGCTTCGTATGATTTTGATATCGCATATACACCTGGGAAAGGTAATGCGGTAGCCGATGCCTTGAGTAGGAGACATGCCAGTTTAGGGGCTATGTTTCTTGAATGGAAGCAACTGGAGTATATCGCGGGGTTTGATTTCAGACCAAAGTGCGAATTGGATCCAGTTATGCTAGCTAGTTTGGCGATCAGACCCACTTTGATAGAGAGGATTGGTTCCAGCCAGAGGGACGATCCTAATTTATTGGAAATCATCTCCAAGTTAGAGATGAACATCGACGGTGAGGAGATGAATTTGTATGGGCTTGATCGAGACGGATGGCTTAGAAAGAATGGAAGACTAGTTGTACCCAACGTGAATGGTTTGAGAGATGAAGTGCTTAGAGAATGTCATCACTCAAAACTGACTATACATCCTGGTGGTAATAAGATGTATTGAGACATGAAGCAGACTTACTACTGGGAGGGGATGAAAAGAGACGTTGGGAAGTTTATATCCAAATGCATGAATTGCCAGCTAGTTAAAGCCGAGCAAAAGAAACCTAGTGGGTTGTTGCAACCATTAGAAATTCCCGAATGGAAATGGGAGCAAGTCTCGATGGATTTCATCGATGGTTTACCAAGGACTAGATCGGGATATGATAGCATTTGGGTAATTGTGGATCGATTGACTAAGAGTGCAAGATTTATACCAGTCAAATCGACCAGAACGGCAGCCAAGTTGGCAAAATTGTATATGAAGTAGGTAGTGAGATTTCATGGAGTACCTAAAAGCATTGTGAGTGACCGAGACCCGTTGTTTACTAGTGGGTTTTGGAAGAGCTTACAAGAGGCTCTAAGGATTACATCTCAGTACCACATATCATCCTCAGACCGACGGTCAGACGGAGAGGGTGAATCGTATATTGGAAGATCTCTTGAGAGCATGTATATTGGATTTTGGTGGATCGTGGGATGACCATTTGCATGTAGTAGAGTTTGCGTATAATAATAGCTACCAATCCAGTATCGGTATGGCTCCATATGGAGCTTTGTACGGAAGACCGTGCAACTCACCATCATGTTGGATAGAGACTGGCGAGAAGTTTATGCTTGGGCCAGATGTGGTGAGGGAAACTTCAGATAAGATCAAGACCATTCAACAACGAATGAAGGCTGCCCAAGATAGGCAGAAGAGTTATGCTGATAAGAGGAGAAGAGACTTAAAATTCTCCGTTGGTGACTTGGTGTTTGTCAAGATTTCTCCGTTGAAGAGCGTGATACGATTTGGCAGGAGAGGCAAGTTAGCACCAAGATTTGTTGGCCCATTCCCTGTTCTTGAACTTGTCGGGGATTTGGCATATAGAGTTGGCTTACCAGAGAAGATGGCGGGAGTTCACAATGTATTTCATGTTTCCCAACTAAGGAAGTTCGTTCACGACTCAGATATGACTATTTCACCTGATCAGTTAGAGGACTTCGAAGTAGAACCCGAGGCAGTTGGGAACCGCAAGCCGATTCGTATTGTGGAGCACGATACGAAGCAACTTCGAAGGAAGGCGGTGAAGCTAGTCAAGGTTCAGTGGGGGCGAGAACGAGAATGATTGTACTTGGGAGACAGAGGAGAGCATCAGGAAGGCGTATCCAGAACTCTTTGCCTGGTAAGATTTACTTCGTAATTTAGTTATTCTGCATGCTAGGATAGACTTGTTTTGCATGTTTGATTGTTGTTTTGTGATTGATAGGCATGCGGGACCCTTTGTGTGTTTTGGTTAGGGAATTTCGGAGGCGAAATTTTTTAAGGGGGGGGGGGGAGTGTAACGACCCGTATTCTACGCATCAGAGGATCGTAGGATATTTATTTCTTTTCCATATGAAGTCGTATGGTCATGTAACTTTGGGAAACAACTATTAGACTCATTTCCCATGTTCATGATTTTTGTCGATTTTTAAATGACTGTTTTACCCCTAGCTGATCTTTTTTTGGCCATAACTTTTGATTGGAAAGGAATTTTGACCTGAAACCACTTCCATTAGATTCGTTTGATGGTTTACCTTTCCGTAGAGTGGTCATAATAGCCAAACGGACGTAACGTTTGGGAGATATGGCTGAAATAAGGTTTGGGAGGTGAAAAACAGCTTAACCGGGCCAAATAGAGTGATTAGTGAATAGGCCCATAAACCATTTCGGGATTAGAGTTATGGGGAGGCTGAAATTAGTTAGAGAATCATTCCATTTCAGTTTTCTAGCCTCCACTTACCTCCAAGAGACCCTAAAAATGGCCTCCAACCTCTAAATCACCTCCAAATCATCTTTTAATCAAGGATTAAGCTTAGCAACATCAAATCAAGGGAGATCAACACCAAGTCAACATTGGAGCTGCTGTTTAGCATTGGTATTTGCATCAAATCAGAGATTTATTTCAGATTTTAGTTTATTTGTGGCTAAGGTGAGTGATTTGCATAGTTCCTCACTAATTATGGCTAATTAAGGGTAATTAGTGTTAATTAGCGAATTTAAACATGATAAAATTCTAGAAAAGTGATCATAAATTCTTAAATGATGTTTTAGACCTCTGATATGAATTTGGGTTAATTTGGTTAAGTTTTGCTAATCCTATCATTAGTTTCACCTAAACATGCTTAAGGGGAAATATGGGGTTTTGGGTATGATTTGATCCATTTTAACCTATCATATTGATGTTTTGATGTTTGTGGTTGATTATGCATGTTGCTATGACTGTATGATATGCTTTGTGGTTGATTTCAGTAGTTAGAATGGTCGAAAACGTCGTCGAATGGCGTAAAACACTTGCTGGGAAAAGCTTTAGGAACAGTGCAGGTTTCGGATCGGATCGGATATAGTGGCTCGGATCGGATAAGTGAATTAGGCAAGGGATTCGATCGGTTCGGAACTTGACACTTGGGAAATCTGGCAAAAAGGAAGGCCATGCTAGCAATATTGGGATCGGATCGGATAAAGGAGGGGGATCAGAGTGGCTAAAGGAGGAGGATCGGATCGGAACAAATGAAGGGCGAGGGAGCTGATCGGAGCGGGAGCATGAACTGAATGGGAGATGGCAACCCGACCCGACCCGAAGTGGGACACCCGACCCGAACCGACGCGATGGAGTGAACCCAAACCGAACCGTACCAGAGGAGGACCATGAACCAATGCAACATAGTGGACCCGACCCGAACCGATGGCTTGAAGGGGATCCGACCCGACCCAGTATTGACCAATAAACCGAGATGCAAAGGTAGTCCAATATGGGAAGTTAGAGCTCAGGATCCAGTTGGGAACCGATGAGTTCACTTCATGGTTGGGCTTTGCTGCGGGACGTGTGCTAAGGATCTGTTGACGTTCATAACTTCGATTCACCACTGAAAATGGATGATGGGCTACTTATCAGTGCAGTAGATTCATTATGACTTGAGGGGCAAGGTGATGGTAGCAAGACTACATTATCAGTGCAGTAGAGTCATTATGACTTGAGGGGCAAAGTGATGCGTAGTAAGACTATGAGCCAGCACAGATGGGGTAAATAACTCCATGGGGCAAGTGGACATAGTAAAGGATTGGTAAGACTATGAGGCAGCGCAGATGGGGTGAATAACTCCATGAGGCAAGTGGACATAGTAAAAGATTGTTAAGGCTATGAGCCAGCACAGATGGAGTGAATAACTCCATGGGGCAAGTGGACATAGCGAAGGATTAGTGGCTACGTTATCTGTGCAGTGGAGCCATTTATGACTTCATGGGGCAAAGTGATCGTAGCAAGGTATGTGGGGTGATCTAAGTGGTGAATATCATATGCTTTACGCACTGAGTGAGAGATGTGAGGATGGTTGCTATGTTTGATTGTTTGCCATCGCTATGCATGCACACCCCCACCTCCATATCTTTACACCGTTTGATACGGCACCTTAGAGTGTTGTACAGTATGTAGTGCTAACTCTTTGGTTGCAGGTCCAGGTTAAGGTATGTTTTAGTCTACCTGTTATTGTTCTGTTTAGATGCTTATCGCTCATACCAGGCTTTATGTCTGACCCAGTATTTTATGTCTCCTCTTATTACTCTGGGTGCTCACACGAGCAGACTAGAGACATGATAGCTGGTGATGCGCGAGTAGCTGATTCGGAGGCGGGCAGGAGGCTTCCACGTATGATATATAGATATTCTCCCTGTGTCGTTGGCGGTCACTACTTGGGCATTAGTAGTGTACCTTCTTTATCTTGCTTTTGCTTTAGAGATAGTATTTTAAAAGTTGTAATAAGCTGTATTTTGGATTTCTGCTGCTATGATGCTTAGTTATAGTTTCATCTTATGCACTGTCTCACCTGTTTTATGTCAAGTATGTTGTTATTATATTTTGTTCTATGCGCTGTGAGACATTCTACAGGTTCTTTGTTGGTTCATTTCCTTCTTCTTCCCTTTTCTTTTGGCGACCCGTTCCGTGCTAATTGAACATGTGTACAGCGCACCTTTGGAGTAAATGTCGGTTGGTGCGGGGCGGGCCGTCACAAAATATATTATTTAAAGGAGAAAAAGGGGAAGGAA
This sequence comes from Allium sativum, assembly GCA_030737875.1. NCBI lineage: Eukaryota > Viridiplantae > Streptophyta > Magnoliopsida > Asparagales > Amaryllidaceae > Allium > Allium sativum. The sequence continues at coordinate 158,597,908 of CM060927.1, forward strand.
TATTTAAATTCATTATCAAGGGATTTAGAAATATTATTGAGAATAAGAATGGCTAAGGAAAGAAGTGTGTAAAGTAAAATTTATGGTTAAATGAGGCATGTCTGAAATTAGAACAGAATTTCGAGTGCTGAATTACAACTGATGTCTACCTAATGGTAGGAACGTTGTCGATCAAGGTCTGAGAGGTAATTAAATACCCCAACTTGAACGACTTCGGGATTATCTAAGGGTGATATTAGTTCGTAATGAGAAGGTGAAGATAATCTGGTTCCGTACAAGAAAGGATAACGGGATGTAAGAAAAAGGGTCGAGAATTTATAATTGGACGACCCAAGAAATGGAGGAGGGAAAATGTTCGAGACTTACTATACAAATTGTATTTCCTAAGTAAGGGAAATAAAAAGAGAATATACGAAATGCTAATTTTAAGATAAAAGGAAATTACGCTAAGTTTTGAAAATGGTTTTTACTAAGATAGTTGGTTATTATATCAAGGTGATAAAATAAAGAAGATTTCATAACGTTGTTCACTTGAAAAAGATGAGTCGTTTTCCAGTATGGTTAATAAGGAATAAAATAGTAAATGTGTTAGATCAAAATTTGGCTCTAACACCCGAATTATCGTATTTAGAGCGTAGGATATGAAGAAATAACTGATAAATAGAGAAAAAAGGAAGACAACGAGATTTTTATAGTGGTTCGGCGTTAACGAGCCTACGTCCACTTCATATTTTCTTATTTCACTCATGGATTACAATTACAATGAATATTGTCTTTCAATCACTTGAATTCAATGAATAATTCTCTCTGAATCCATTGAATTTATTGAAGAAGATGATGGTTATTCATGGAGAAGTGTTGGCTATGGCAGCCATGGATGAGGAGATGCCAAAAGTCCCCTGAAAATGCCATCTGAAGGTGTATTTATAGCTGTAGGAAAGCTCCTGGGATGACTGGGTCGTGGTAGGACACGTGGCAGGCGATCCATGAAAGTAGGAGCAGGAATAGCCTTAAGAATAGGTCAAAACAGTGCGCTTATCTGCAGGTTCGGTGGTCGGATCGTGGTAATGGGATTGGATCGTGGTCACAGTACGCACCACGAACGGATCGTGGTCAGAGGGAGCGAGCAGGGTGGTGACGAGTCGGATCGTGACGCGTGAGGGGCGATCCGAGGGGGGCGATCCGATCAAGGGCGAGCTGATGGGGGCGATCCGATGCGATGGCCTGAGTCTTCGATGCTAGATTACACCCATTCACGGAAACGGGCATAACTTTCAAATCGTAAGGCCGATTGAGCCAAACCAAAGCTCAAACTGAAGCTAATTCAAAGGGCTACGAGTATTTGAGGTGAATAGATCCAAATGAGGTCATTTGATAGGGGTTTCGGGCTAGTTTATACTGATGTTGTGATTTTGACCAAACTGCCTTGTGTCTTCTTATGATGCTTCCAATGCCAGAGAGCGATGTTATCCAGAGATTCCATATCAGACAGTATTTACCAAGAGGTGTGTCAACATGATCTTTGCTTTGGGTAGCCTGGTCACAAAGCAGGCTAACATTTTGCCCCCCAAAGTACATCTTATCGAAGATGAGATGTGCTTTGAATATGTTGAGCTAAATCTCTCTGGAACATCATTTATCCTTGAGAAGGCTTCATCCAACTACTGCATTGCTTCCCTGGGAGATAGTCAGGCCAAGCTCCACGGAAGAAGTATTCGAGTCGATCAAGAAATTGTTTAAACCTTGTCGGATCAAAAGATCTAATTCATCCGTCAGAAGTCATGCTAAATTGTCGGCTCCCGAGCGTGATCCTACACGCACAGGTCGTCGCCAAACAACATCATCACTCTATGCAAGCCAAGTGCGTGGTAGGGTTGGACTTTCTTTTACATATGAGTTAATAAATGAAGTAGCCACCCAAATCATGGGGAGATGTAAGAATCTTTGGGCTCTGAGCTAACAACTGGACTGTTGGGATAAAGCACATCAGAATCAACATACGAATTTGTCATTTGTATTCAAGATTGGACTAGCCTGATATCTTGATATTGATTCAGGATCTTCAAATCGCATTGAATCGTAACAGTAAGGAATTCAAAAGCCATGATCACTCTGGATCATAGTCGAGAGAATCCACAACTGTTACGGATCATTTCTTAATCCAATATTCACATATGAAGTAGTCAGTAAGGGATGTTATTAAAATTATGTGGACCAGTGTCTATAGGATTGTCACCATCGCAAGGTAGTAGATAGGTTTGTCACACCTTCCATTTGGTGTAATTTGAGTCTTTAAGTTCACATTCGATCCACAAGCTAGCTCGCTTGGTCGGCAAAGATGAGTAAGTTTGTACTCCGGAGGCATGACGTACATGTTTTGAATCCCATTTCATGCCAGGATTGTCTTCAAAGTTAGTCTATGAACCGACACTTGTGCTCTCAGTGCCATCGGAGGACAAGCGAGGTCAGTACTTATGCCCCCAGTATCGATGGGGGTTGAGTTGAGTCAATAAGGCATTTAATCTTGAAGATTTTATACTTCCTGTCGTTGCATCTGGTAAGAGTTGCAGGTTCAGCAATCTTAGCCGACCCAGATCATTCTGTACTGTTTCTCAATTTAGCAAAAATCGGAATTGTATATGCAAATGGTTGAACCACATTTGTTTTGATATCATCTCTTCTCTTTAGTCAGATAGTGAGGATTGCCTCATTGGGCATCAGCGACTTCGGTTACTCTCATCAGATCGGTTGCGGAGTCAAGTAAGGTTGTTGAATGCGAATGAATAAATGTCGTTATGAAGTTAGTTGGGCTCCATCGTTTATGCTTCAGCATAGTCCGAAATGGTTATCACAGTCTTATTGAGTCTCTTTCTCATGCTCGGTTCAATCGAGCTTGACAAACAAGATCATGGGCTCGATAAGTGGTATAGATTCTCTTTGGAATTGCACATTCTTGTCGTTGTTTTCTAGGGCTTTTCCTTTGTCCTTATCGTTTCGGGAATTAGAAGGTACTCCATTCTTTAGTCAGGAAGGCATCTAGGTCATTCGTCTCGACGCTAACACCTTTTTGTAATGAAAGTCTATCGACTTCAGGGTTGAATTCATCAAAATCTCTGAGCAAGTCTTGTTATAGAGAAAATTTAAAGTCCGGGGGAATAATAGAGGATCCTGACGTCCCATGTGTGATGGCTGTAATTGTTGTTATCCATATCATCTCGAGAAGTGCCGCCTCTCGAGAGGCGCCGAATCAAACTAGCGAGTAGGTTGCCATCAAAGAATTGATGCACATTATCAAGATCCTGGCTGGTGCCCCCAGCATCGAATCTGAGATTACAAAGGGGGTCTTTGCTGATTTCTTGTTTCCACGTCGATATTGCCCCCGGGTCATGGTTCGAGTCATTCGACCTGACCGGGTTCTTGTTTTTCGAGTTGTTGCTTTCTTTCTTGGAGCTGAGTATGAAATGTCGCTCGAGTATTCATTCGAGTTGGAGCTAAAACTGGTCGTGCATGATCTGAGTTTGTCACAATTCTTGCATTCTCATCTAGGATGTCGCAGGTAGTTGTTCCATTGCCCGTGTTTCCATCCATGACGTTATGAATCGAAGCCGCATGCTGCATGCCTGCTGATTGGTTTGTGTTCAACCCAAGCTAATGGTTGATATCTGACTATGCCAAGTTCATCACTACTTGAACTTCAATTTTATCATTTCCAGCGAAGTGATGATTGTTGCTCGGCCTTCCAGTTCAGTGCTGGCGCCCTCAGCGTTCATTCTTGAAATAGGTGAAGGTCGACTTCGGGCTTCTTGATTCCTCACGAACAGTAGCCGTCAATCAGGCTTTTGTCGTTCAATTCTAAACATAGGCATCGAATAGTTGAACTATGCTGCTTGAAGCTTGTATTTCGTGGCCTCAGCCTCGGGGGTTTGTTCTGAGTAGCGGACTTCAAATCCATATCTTTCATGCTCCCCCTTCGCATCATGAGTTAGAATTGGGTGAAAATCGATTTGTTGGTACGAAACCCATGCTAATCTTTTGTCCTTTGTCCAGGCTCTGAGGATCGGCATCAAATGACGAAAGGTCAGACTGTTATCGTCCCGAGTGTTCCGGCTTGCCCCCTACATCAAGGGAAAGGTCGGAGATACGTTGGATGTGTCACACCTAATGGTTGCATGAGACGCATCCAGTCTCATCTGAGCTTTCGAGTCTGGAAGTGGGTTAGGACCAAAAAACGTTCTCTTTGCATTTGTTTCCTGGTCCTCAAGGAGCCTATCAAGATCACAACATAAGTTAAATACAGGCGTATAAACTATGTCTTCTGTAAATATTTTCAATAGTCATGCCCCCAGTCATAGGGTAAATGTGAAAGACATGCGGTCGGATCACTTCCCTTTTCGAATTCAGACATGTAAACATGAGGAGAGGAAGTTGCTTTCAGTCTGACCCCCGACACTCCGGCGGGGTAAGAGTTCTTGTGGCGCTAAGTCTCTAGCGCCTTTATACTCTCCCGATCCTTCAGCGGGTTAGAGTTCGAGTGGTACTAAGTCTCTAGCGCCTTTATACTCTCCCGTCCAAGCTCTGAGGACAGAAATCAAGCGGTGAAGGGCCAGATTGTAGTCGCCTCGAGTGCTCCCGTTTGCTCTTTGCATCAAGGGAAAGGTCGGGGACGAAATGGTTGCATCATGTTCAATTATTACATGGGATACATCCAGCCTTATCTGAGCTTCCCGTTCTGGAAGTAAGTTGGGATCAGCAGATGGACGTTCTCTTTTCATCTTCTTTCTGGTCTTCAAGGGGCCGGCATCATCCTTCTGGATGCTACCCTTTGTTCGTTTTCCATTAGCATGTTGCCATTGTTGCGAGTGAGGCCCTCGCGTTCTTGACTAGTTATGTTTTGTAAACCTGCGTTTAGTAATAAAATTTTTGTTTCTTTCGCATTGTCTTGTACCTGCGAATGGGCAAATAAGTCATGAAGTGTTATAAGTAGTAAATGAAAATACAGTAAAGTAGTATGTGTGTAAAAGTATGCTTCCAATCAATCATTAACTTAGTGCCTGGCCAGGACTTTGTTGAGGATTGATTAGGATCTTAACTGTTTTGCCCCCATGTCTGGACATGGAGGATCCGGGCTCGTAGTGCAGTCAGGCCCCCGACACTCTAGCGGGGTAGGAGCCCTTGTGGCGCTAAATCTCTAGCGTTTTTATACTCTCTCTAGAGTTCAAACTCAACTGTTCCCCGATCCTTCAGCGGGGTATGAGTTCTAGCTCGTTTCATGATATGCTCAACGATCCTTCAGTGGAGCAAAAATGATGGGGGTTGCTGAGTCTCCAGCACCTTTCTCAGTGCTCAATCGGAGACGCTTTTATACTCATTCTCAACTCTGGAGAATTAGAGTTCGAGCTCAGCAGTTCCGTTGCTCCCCGATCCTTCAGCGGGGTAGGAGCTCTTTCTCAGCGCTCAATCGGAGACGCTTTTATACTCATTCTCAACTCTAGAGAATTAGAGTTCGAGCTCAGCAGTTCCGTCGCTCCCCGATCCTTCAGCGGGGTAGGAGCTCTTTCTCAGCGCACAATCAGGGACGCTTTTATACTCTCCTGGCGGTCGCCGAGGTTAGAGTTGTGGACGTCTTTTTCTCGTCCTTTATACTCTCTCTCGAATCATGAGAGTTAGAGTCATGGATCGAGCTATCTTCAATCATGCATTTCCCATCAAACTCATCCTAGATTTATATTTTAATCCAAGCTCTGAGGATTAAGGTCAGTCAGACAAACAGTTGGAAAACGTTTGCCGAGGCTTTGCGTTCCTCCGAACAGTCTGTGGGGAGGAGTGGTTGGCACCAAACTTCGGGTACCTGCATTATTCATATCGCACGAGTTAGTCATGTCAATAACTCGGAAATCATGTGAAAGTAAATCGCATGATTGAAAAGTGAGCATATCAAGGGGCAGTGTTGCCTCCTTTATTTGAATTCATGTAATCTGGTGGCGTCGAGCATAGGATCGAGCCGTGTAGGCGGTCACACCGCATTCATCTGGAGTCGGACTACGACTTTGCGATTCAATGATTTATGTACGATTGTTTTTTGGTCTTCCACGCGTGAGCCAAGGATTGGATGGTCATTCTAGATCCACCTTGAGCTATACGATTTTCTTTAGATGGAGGGCGTGGCTTTGTAGACGAGCAGTTCAATCGAGCTCATTATGGTTCTATTCCATAATTCCATATGCGGGTGTTAGAAATCTGATCGGTATCAAATCCGGGGTACCTACACCATCCACATATTAGTTCATCTGGGTTAATTACATCAATAACTCATAAAGCAGGCAAATGTAAGAGTCATGGTTGAAGAATAATCCTGTTAAAGGGATGAATATCATTTGGAGCAGAAATGGCATTGTAGGTTCTTTGCAAGTCCATTTTGTATTGTCATGTCTCTGCCAGGGGATGGCTGCCAATATTTCAAGCTAATGACGAATGCTTTTTCAAATTATTGTGAGGCGGCAGTCCCCAGAATGAATAGGCCTTGATCGAGGTTTTGAGATGGCAATAGCGGTTAGGTAAGTATCATAAGCGAGTGATTAGGTCGCATCCTATTTGAATCGCCTTTTTGCCCCCATACTGAGGGTAATGATAGAGTGTCGGGGAATCATGTTTGTACCACTTATGGTAGGACACCATCACATTGGTGTTACGACGGTAATTGGCAGGAGAACATTGAATTCATGCTTATAGAAATATTTGCACTTTCCATTCTAGGAAAAAGGATATTGCTGATGGTGGAATAGTCGTATCTCATCAATTTGCTGATATGCCTTCGATCCCATATCAGGGACAAGGGTTGGTGCACAAACCATCAATCAGTGTTCAGGCATAAGCGTTCTAAACCTTTAACTCGCTATCCTTCAGGCAAGACTAATGCAATTGGCCATGCAAACTTTTGGTGTATCAACTTTGAATTAGGTGATGTAATCTCGAGTAATCCATGCTAAAATCTCCAGTTGCCCCCAGCATCTGGGGCATGAGTTTGCTTGGCATATAATTGATGAGGGGAGTGGAAGTGTGAATCTTCACTTTTTTACACCAAAATGTCGTTCATTAGAAGTTTCATCCATGTACATCTCCCATCTAGCGGGAAGCCGATTAGTGATTTCGACGAATCATTCAGGGTGATGAACTCTTGATGCATAACGGAAGATAGAACGCCTTTCACTTCTTATTGCTGGATGCCTTCCGTGCTGTAGGAAGCTCATCATGGGATTATCCCCGACTCTCTTCCGGGTTTAGTCTCTAACTCTAGATCAACTTCCATCTGATCAATGGTTGGATTTTGCAGTGTCTCGATGGGGATCGCCTCCATCTTTTCTGGATTATCGGAACTTTCTTATTCGACCAGATGATTCGCCTTTAGATCTTCTGTGTGTGGAATATGAGGAATGTTGTAACGTTCCAATCCATCCAATAACTCTTCTACTCATTCTAGGCAAGCTGCGAGTCGTGGTTTCTCTGACTGGAATTCCTTTCGAGCCGTCCTTCGGGGGTTATCTGCAAAACTCTGGTGTTGGATTGCCGATCATTTCTTGCACCGTCTGTATACAGCTTCCAGGTGCTTGATTTCATCTTTCATTCCGAGGCGCCATTTTCTTCATCTAACACATCCTCTTCGGGAGCGGTTCATTCAGCGATGTAATTGGCTAACGCTTGCCTTCATATTGACTTCTTTAGGAGGAAGTTGAGATCAAACTGGTTCAGCTCTATGTTCCACCCGAGCAATTTTCCAGATGCCTCAAGTCGCTGCAGGTCCTGTCGGAGCGGCTTATAAGTGCGTATCACGAGTGGATAAACTTGGAAGTAGTAGGGGGTATTAGCGTTGGTCCAAGCGAACACATCCAGGCTCGCCTGTAGAAAACATGTCAGTTCCCTTGTTCGGAAGATGCCTAAATGAGATCCGATTTGAAGACCTTAGTAAGGTCGGCGTCGCCAGTCGGAACACGTGCAGTTGCGTTATTAGATGTCACCCTCCTGCATCCCGAATCACTATCCTCTCTGGGATCTATGTATTCGGGCAGGTCATTGGGCAATTCCTTTTGCGATGCTCCCATTATTCGCAATATTGACACCTCCTTCACACTTCATTTCATCTGGAGGGGAAACATCTTTGGGTTTCACGCCATCCCTGTTGTGTAACATAGTCCATCCAACCGAATAGTCAGCTTTTCCAATAACTTGATCACCATAGACCATTCCCACTCCATCTTCGGTTTGGATATTTAGCAACAGGCACTAGGGTGCAATGCAAGATCTGAACTATGTTAGAGCTGGTCTGTCTGGACCTTGATCAGATAAGCTTGAATATGATAGCATGGTTTGCAAGGCTTTAAGTAATATTCACACATTCTGTCACAACTTGTTGCATGAAGTGGAGAGATAATGGTTGGTTCATATTTGCGTTGATCTCAAGTTCTCATCTCTCGACCGAGATCGTATGGTGGCTGGTGAGCAATCAAATTGCTATCGTCCAAGCAAAGATCATATGTCCAATCATGGCTCGCGGTGGTTCCACTGGTACCTGACTCTGGGCACCAAAGTGTGTTGATGTAACTCTTATATGATGGAAATCAATCTTCAATAATGTAATGGATAGCAGTCATGCATTGCAAAGGCGAGCTAAGTTCTCCCAGGAGTAGACCGAAGGACTTATGTCTTTCAGCACACCATACAAGTGAAGTGTAGATTTGTAAAGATAGGATCCGTAGTCAATTTCTAGCATCTTGTCATCGTGACACATCATTGCTATGATCATCCGAGTCTTCGGAGTAGTGCCTGGACCGCTCCATATTAGTGCTATCTGGGACTTCACCAGTCGAACAAGTTTAAGTCATGTGAACTAGGTGATCACTATTCGTTCACGGACATTATCAGTTGCATTGGCGAAATCTATACACCATCGGAGCTCTGGAAGAGGGGGTCGCTGTGAGATGATCATTATATATTGTCATAGCCAGCATGCTGAGTCTTTTCAATAACTCCTCACATTGAACAACATCAGTAAATAGGTGTTATGGTTCTAGGAAGGATTCCAGCCATCACCAACTTGCCGTTGATATCCTCAGACTATCTACTGAATCTTGATTGTTACTTGTAGGGGAAAACATACTCCGAGACGAAGGCGAGCCGTGCTCCGAGCCGAAGGCGAGGCCGTCAGCGGGTCCGGGCGCAGCGCCGGCGGGGGTCCGAAAAACGCATTTTTTCTGAGTTGTGGATCGCTGGACCTCTTCGGGTCGCGGATCGCTGGGCCTCTTCGTGTCGCGGGTCGCTGGACCTCTTCGGTTCGTGGTTTCCTTCAGGGGCATGGAAGGAACTGATATGCGGAGGCCTTCAAATTTCTAGCTTCTGGTCGGATCGTGGGTACATTCTGAGACCGGATCGTGGTCACCCCTATGAGACGCGGTGTCCACATTTTCGAATCTTTGGTTCGGGTCGAGGAGGTCACCTGGGGGTGGTTCGTGATGCCCCCTGCGAGCCGCGAGCCGCGAACCGACCACCTGCTCCTGTGCGTTATCTGTTTGTTCTTCATTTGGTAGCGAAGTATGCGATTCCTTTGCTTTCTTCGGAGCCATAAACTTCTGATTTTCTGAAATCACCAAAATCTTCAAAAATGGTAGGAAGGCGGACTGCTTTCTTCGGACTTTCAAATCCAAATAGTAGAGCAACAATCCAATAGAATGATAATTCATTTCTCAGTGAAAGCACCAAAATGTTAGATCAAAATTTGGCTCTAACACCCGAATTATCGTATTTAGAGCGTAGGATATGAAGAAATAACTGAAAAATAGAGAAAAAAGGAAGACAACGAGATTTTTATAGTGGTTCGGCGTTAACGAGCCTACGTCCACTTCATATTTTCTTATTTCACTCATGGATTACAATTACAATGAATATTGTCTTTCAATCACTTGAATTCAATGAATAATTCTCTCTGAATCCATTGAATTTATTGAAGAAGATGATGGTTATTCATGGAGAAGTGTTGGCTATGGCAGCCATGGATGAGGAGATGCCAAAAGTCCCCTGAAAATGCCATCTGAAGGTGTATTTATAGCTGTAGGAAAGCTCCTGGGATGACTAGGTCGTGGTAGGACACGTGGCAGGCGATCCATGAAAGTAGGAGCAGGAATAGCCTTAAGAATAGGTCAAAACAGTGCGCTTATCTGCAGGTTCGGTGGTCGGATCGTGGTAATGGGATTGGATCGTGGTCACGGTACGCACCACGAACGGGTCGTGGTCAGAGGGAGCGAGCAGGGTGGTGACGAGTCGGATCGTGACGCGTGAGGGGCGATCCGAGGGGGGCGATCCGATCAAGGGCGAGCTGATGGGGGCGATCCGATGCGATGGCCTGAGTCTTCGATGCTAGATTACACCCATTCACGGAAATGGGCATAACTTTCAAATCGTAAGGCCGATTGAGCCAAACCAAAGCTCAAACTGAAGCTAATTCAAAGGGCTACGAGTATTTGAGGTGAATAGATCCAAATGAGGTCATTTGATAGGGGTTTCGGGCTAGTTTATATTGATGTTGTGATTTTGACCAAACTGCCTTGTGTCTTCTGATGATGCTTCCAATGCCAGAGAGCGATGTTATCCAAAGATTCCATATCAGACAGTATTTACCAAGAGGTGTGTCAACATGATCTTTGCTTTGGGTAGCCTGGTCACAAAGCAGGCTAACAAAATGGTTTTGAAACGATAAGAAAATAAAGAATTTGATATGAAAGTGAAATAGTTTTGAAAATATTAAATCTTATATATCAAATGAGTATACTTGAAATGATGAAATATTTAAAGAGTTTAAGATTAAATATCGTTAATCGATTTAAAAAGGCCCTGTAGTGTTAGCACGGAACTGGTAAACTCATGTTATTCACACAGTTATTTATTTGATAGTTAAAACACCAACTATCAAAGTTGACCCATACGATGGTTGGTACGAAAAGGCCGGGATTGAATTTATATTCGAAAACCATTCCGACCAGTGAGTACGTGAAAGAAGATCATTGAACATAGAGCAGTAGAAGACCGTTGATTTTCGTGAGCGGAAGGACTACTGATTGGATTTCTCCGGTTTAGCGGCTGGAGATATTCCAACAGTGATTCTGTCGTGATTGGAATCTACGGGTTGCAAGGACTTCTCGCTACTGATCTGTAGGGTGATTCCTAGGATGCAGTAGGAGAGTGCCTTCAGTTCATCCTGTTCCTGGGTGACTTGTATGGACGAATGTCTGACAGAGTATTTCCAAAGGAATTACATGCATTGATTTCTCCAAACGTACCATAGTTGATGGCGGAGAAATGGTTATTCTCTAGCCAGATAAACTAGAGTATTTTTGTGGATATCAATCAGTGTGATATCTGGCGGATCTGACGATGTGGCATTCAAAGTGAATGGTGGCCAGGTGCTGTAAAGTAAATTCTGACCTCAAGCCTCATCAACCGGGAAATGACAAAAATCCGGCAGGCAGCATGGCTATGTGGGTCGCTCCTATTAGGGTGTATAATCACCTATCTAGAGAAATTCCTTTTGCTTCTTTAATCTATGTTCGATGCTGTCCCTTTTCGAGAAACGGTGGTTTGAGTCCAACCGTTGGTGATATACATTCGATACACTCAAGCGAAATGAGTGGTCAGTCATGTGAGGGCCGGGTGGCAAGACGTTCTTGTTGAACCCTGTGTATTCGTCTCTAGAGATACACGTGCGGAAGGTGGTCCCATACCTTGTCAAGTTGGAAATCCAATATCCAATAAGCGCCCGCGGTTTCCGATTGTATACTATATACGGGGAGCGTGAGATGCAAGCGTTCCCCTAGATTTGCTAGTTATTTGTATCTAGACATTATCATAATATCAGATAAATATATGATTTCAAAAGATGTTTTGGGTTATCGTAATGTAAAAACCATCCGTGTTGATGTGTGGATCGGTCTTACGATTATCTTTTTCTTTCAAAAGGATTTTAACTTTAAAATCAAGTTGTGTGATACCCTTAATACTGTGCGAGTTTATCTCATTCTGGTTCACCAGACTGACCCGGTGTTTTGTAAATGCTCGGGTTAGCCCGGAGTGTACAGGTTCAGGTTATCGAATGCTGTGAAGAGACGGGCTGGAAGAATTCAGACATATGATTCCGCTGTGTTGTATATAAGGGCAGATTATTATAACTGTCCAGTGATGTTGTACTCTGATGATGTAAGTTTTATTTAAAGCTTTCAATAAAGATTTATTTCTATATTATATTTTGTTCCGCTGCGATGTGAGACTCTGTGTAGTGTTCTTCTTCTTCTTCTATTCTTATATTTCTTTCTTTCTTATCTCACCCTCAAATTTCTTTCATTTACAATCTGGTGTTCTCGGTGTTTGAAAGGTCGGCATGAGATACAGTAAGGGTATTTATGTCGATTTTCGAGGCCGAAAACCCTGGGTCGTTACAGTGGTATTAGAGCTGTTGGTTTAGTGGTAACCTTGGCTCTGTTGCGTAACTCGATAGAGATGGGGATAGTAACACCCTAGATTGAGTATGAGTGTGTATATATATGAGAGCGTATTTGTAAATTTTATACACAAATGTTTTGTATTGTGTTGTGGATCGGTTCAAGTGTTGAAAAGCGTTGAACTGATAAGGGACACAATATTGTTTTGTAAAGAGGGTAAATGAAATAATTTTGCCCGAAATGTATTTTTGTATAGAAAAGAAATAATTTGTGGAATTGTTGTCATATTGTGTGTTTTGTGATTTTATTAAAATTCAAAATTTGGTTAAAATTTTGGATTGGAACTCAGTTGAGTTAAGTGAAATCGAATTAAATAATTAATTTCCATATTGGAATTAAATTAAGAGATAATGTTGTAACTAAATAAATTTGAATTAAATTTGGAAATTTAATGAATAATAATTAAATAGAAATCAATCGAATATAAATCGGTTGGTGTTCACATATGTTGAATTATATAGTAGGACTGAATGAGGGTTCAGTCGATTTGATTGAGTTTGTTGTGCTCTGACTGCTGATTTAGTGTTGATTGTTTGTTAGATTGGTCGAATATCCACCCATGGATTAATAAAGAATTAAATAAACTGGAAACACAGAAAATAAATTTTAGTATAATATAATTGAAATGAAACTGCATATAAGTTGAAACTGAATGATTCATCTCTGTATTTGCAAAGGAATTGGTAGCACCAGTTTGATTTTGGAAATCCATATAGTACGCTAGACGGTAATTGAAGTGTTATTTAAAATATATTTTTAAAATTAATGGGATTTACCACATTTTCTTACCTTAGCAATTTCGAGGATGAAATTATTCTAAGGGGGGAAGAATGTAATGGCCCGTATTTTCTGACCATTTACGCAGATTATTTTATTTATTTAAATCAAGATTTTTATATGTTTTGACATCGTTCAACTCAAATATTTGAATATCGAGTTGGAGATCTATCTTGGTCTTATTTGAAATTTTACGATGTTCCATTTGAATATACTCGTTTTTTTATCAGGTTATTTTTATTTATTTATTTAATTCAACTGTTCGAATTTTTATAAATATTTTATAAGTTTAAATATAGTCGTAATGAACCAGCTATATATATATATATACACAAACGATCGAAATCTATACGAGAATTTTTACGATACAACCATGATCTCGATCAAAGGGCTAATAATCGCCACTATCACATGGTAATGAAAAAACAAAAATATAGAGACCATAACCAAACATTCAAAGGCAAACTAAAACGTGATAACCCATTAAGCTAGAAGTGACTTACAAATAAAACCAACTCATATTTCAGTAAAAACAAAGTAAAACAATATATATATATTTATTCAAGTACAACACAACCCAATACAACAGTAGAGAACAACAGATAAGTATGTTGAGAAAGAAATAAAAGGGTTTATGCTACACATGATTCACTTTGCACTGTCATTTTCTTCAAAAAGAATAAAGGCTTCACTTCTTGTTGTAATGGTGTGTGCCCTACTGGTCTGAGTACCATCTCCATCACCATGTGATCTTCGACCGTTGCCTGTGGCATATACCACTGGTTTATATTACGAACTAAATGTACACATAGGAAATTACTGAATTTGATTACACTTGGTCCCAAATGGAAACCTGATCCCATACCATACCTGAACATATATATTTTACTCTACCCATATGATCCTGTACTCTTTGAGTCAGCAATACCCATTTCGAACAGACCATAGATGCTGAGAATCCAACGCAAACCCCAACATAAAATCCTCACAATATCATAGGTGGATTTGATCTAAAAAGAAAAGAAGAAGGCTATGAGTAGCTAATAGGTAAATATATTCAAAGTTGAAAGATTTGCCAAGAAGAAAGATACCACATGGAAACAGTGAAAAAAAACAGTACACAGACACTTTAAAAGAAAACAAAATCTTGAATATATTCTACATCAAATCCATAATGCCGAATAGCCTATACATGTGCATCGTCAATGCACAAGTAAGAGAAACAGGAAAACAATATACCATCCAATCTTTTGAATAAAAAAAATAGCCAAATATTTAGTTGTGATTGAAAAAGCTGTACAAACAAATCTGCCTATCAAATCTATTAAAATTCTTTCTTTATTTAAAGTATAGAAGGCCATGTTCTTGCCTGAAATTAAAACAGTAGGAAACCCCAATTTCTTAGAAAATGTACAGTAAAGGAAATCAAATCTTACACCATCAAAATCGAAACAGATAATGTATGTTATATATAATTAGAAATCACATAGAAAAAAAAAGCTGTTCTACTATCCCAACACAGATCTGAAATTGAATTTAAAATTAACAGCAGACAAGGCCATGTGAACGAACCATATCAAAAGCTGTATATTTCAAAGACAAGGCCATACGATTAAACAATACATCAGTTCAAATCTACAAGAAGAACAAGACAACTCGAATACAAATTTTAATGTGAATAGACTATACCGATAGCTAGAAGGAAATCAATATATTCACCATCAAATCCTTACAGACAAGGGATGCGGTGAATGAACAACCCAAGGGTGTCATAGCCATACCAAATCGATGTATAAACAGTCCATAGATCTAAGCAAACAAGTACATAAAATCCATCACTGTTATAAGACATCACACGCAAACCATTACGAACAGTTCATAGCAGAATCGAAGCATCTAGGGTTTAGGTACCACTAAATCTAAGCTAGGATTTAACAATTTGTAAATCACTGAATCCTTTCTACTATAAATACATAACCACGCACCACAAACTAGATCAACACAGCAAAGAATTAAACCGAATTCAAAAGCAAAAGAAAATCAAAACAGAAATTAATTTAGGGAAAAAATACTTAGCTTTTGGGCTTCGGTCGGGGTTGAATCGAGTGGAAGGAGGCCGAGGCAGCAGGCGTCGCAGCTTGGAGGAGATCCGGTTGGCGACGCGGAGTCCATTTTCGTTTCCTCTAGGGTTTGCTCTGATTTTAGTGGTGGCTACGAGTGAAAGAATGAAGGTGGAACCGACGTTTTAGGGTTTAAATGAAGAGGGTGCGGGTTGGGTTGGACTAATTAACAGTAAGGACCAATTATTATTTAAAAGTTTTAAAGGTTTAGTTAGTTTAAATATTTATAAAACTTCAAATACAGATTTCGAACGCTCACGGAATCATATTCAGACGAAACGAAAAACACCTTGACCGTGAAGACGAGTACAACACGATGGATAAGGACTGAGCAGGGCAGGCAGCCGTTGGATTTTTTTTAATGAATTAAACACAATTTAATTCGACTGAAATGGGCTGATCTATCGACGAACCAATCCAGGTGAGTTAAACTCACTCAGATCTATCCACTTATATTTTATATAAGTTGGTTTTATCTTGTGTTATTGTTGTTCATGGTTGTTTGTGATTGTTTGCTTATATATGCGTATATATACATATATATAAATGGATTTAATCCCTGAAATAAATAGTTGTTTAAAATTCAATAAACCAAACCGTTATTTTGATCACTGGTCCAAAGTATTGGACAAGTTATAAAGTAAGCTCTATCGAATGGATTGTGTGGATTGCCGTGGTAGTGTGAAATAATTTGATTGACATTGAATTATCAGTCTTGATTGTTATGAGGTCATTATCCATTTGAATTGAATTGGTTTGATTGGATGGTAGAATATTGATTTGAAATTCACTATTTGTTTGGTTTAAACAAATGTGCACCGTCGGTGGAGTAATTGGCAGTACAGGGCCTATATCGATCTACCGTCAGGTAAATCGACGAGTTAAAGTTATAAAAATTTGTTTTATAACTAAAAAGAATGGATTTTTAAATCTATTATTTTGAATTAGAATTTGTAAAAAAGAAAATATATTTATTATTTATTTATCGAACTAAATTGGTTTTATAAAGGAAAATACGAGATTTATCAAATTTATAAGCGAGCAAGTAGAAATTAACTTGATGATATAAATTTGAATAGTCGTTTGGGAGATAATTTAAAGGAAATTATTTAAGTTAATTATATCGTTAATTAAT
Organism: Allium sativum; assembly: GCA_030737875.1. Taxonomy (NCBI): domain Eukaryota; kingdom Viridiplantae; phylum Streptophyta; class Magnoliopsida; order Asparagales; family Amaryllidaceae; genus Allium; species Allium sativum. The sequence goes on from CM060927.1 coordinate 158,614,479, forward strand.
TATTTGGAGTTTGTTAATATGATAGTCATGATTTGGTTGACAAAAATCCAAGCAGCAAATATATTATTTAAAGAAGAAAAAGGAGACGGAATATTTAAATTCAATATCAAGGGTTTTAGAAATATTATTGAGAATAAGAATGCCTGAGGAAAGAAGTGTGTAAAGTAAAATTTATGGTTAAATGAGGCATGTCTGAAATTAGAACAAAATGCCGAGTGTTGAATTACAACTGATGTCTACCTAACAGTAGGAACGTTGTCGATCAAGGTCTGAGAGGTAATTAAATACCCCAACTTGAACGACTTCGGGATTATCTGAGGGTGATATTATTTCGTAATGAGAAGGTGAAGATAATCTGGTTCCGTACGAGAAAGGATAACGGGATGTAAGAAAAAGGGTCGAGAATTTATAATTGGACGACCCAAGAAATGGAGGAGGGAAAATGTTCGAGACTTACTATATAAATTGTATTTCCTAAGTAAGGGAAATAAAAAGAGAATATATGAAATGGTAATTTTAAGATAAAAGGAAATTTGAAACCCTAAGTTTTGAAAATGGTTTATACTAAGATAGTTGGCTATTATATCAAGGTGATAAAATAAAGAAGATTTCATAACGTTGTTCACTTGAAAAAGATGAGTCGTTTTCCAGTATGGTTAATAAGGAATAAAATAGTAAATGGTTTTGAAACGATAAGAAAATAAAGAATTTGATATGAAAGTGAAATAGTTTTGAAAATATGAAATCTTATATATCAAATGAGTATATTTGAAATGATGAAATATTTAAAGAGTTTAAGATTAAATATCGTTAATCGATTTAAAAAGGCCCTGTAGTGTTAGCACGGAACTGGTAAACTCATGTTATTCACACAGTTATTTATTTGATAGTTAAATCACCAACTATCAAAGTTGACCCATACGATCGTTGGTACGGAAAGGCCGGGATTGAATTTATATTCGAAAACCATTCCGACCAGTGAGTACGTGAAAGAAGATCATTGAAGATAGAGCAGTAGAAGACCGTTGATTTTTGTGAGCGGAAGGACTACTGATAGGATTTCTCCGGTTTAGCTGCCGGAGATATTCCAACAGTGATTCTGTCGTGATTGGAATCTACGGGTTGCAAGGACTTCTTGCTACTGATCTGTAGGGTGATTCCTAGGATGCAGTAGGAGAGTGCCTTCGGTTCATCCTGTTCCTGGGTGACTTGTATGGACGAATGTCTGACAGAGTATTTCCAAAGGAATTACATGCGTTAATTTCTCCAAACGTACCATAGTTGATGGCGAAGAAATGGTTATTCTCTAGCCAGATAAACTAGAGTATTTTTGTGGACGTTGATCAGTGTGATATCTGGCGGATCTGACGATGTGGCATTCAAAGTGAATGGTGGCCAGGTGCTGTAAAGGAAATTCTGACCTCAGGCCTCATAAACGGGGAAATGACAAAAATCGGGCAGGCAGCATGGCTATGTGGGTCGCTCCCATTAGGGTGTATAATCACCTATCTAGAGAAATTCCTTTTGCTTCTTTAATCTATGTTCGATGTTGTCCCTTTTCGGGAAACGGTGGTTTGAGTCCAACCGTTGGTGATATACATTCGATACACTCAAGCGAAATGAGTGGTCGGTCATGTGAGGGCCGGGTGGCAAGACGTTCTTGTTGAACCCTGTGTATTCGTCTCTAGAGATACACGTGTGGAAGGTGGTCTCATACCTTGTTAAGTTGGAAATCCAATATCCAATAAGCGCCCGCGGTTTCCGATTGTATACTATATACGGGGAGCGTGAGATGCAAGCATTCCCCTAGATTTGCTAATTATTTGTATCTAGACATTATCATAATATCAGATCAATATATGATTTCAAAAGATATTTTGGGTTATCGTAAGGTAAAAACCGTCCGTGTTTATGTGTGGATCGGTCTTACGATTATCTTTTTCTTTCGAAAGGATTTTAACATTAAAATCAAGTTGTGTGATACCCTTAATACTGTGCGAGTTTATCTCACTCTGGTTCACCAGACTGACCCGGTGTTTTGTAAATGCTCGGGTTAGCCCGGAGTGTACAGGTTCAGGTTATCGAATGCTGTGAAGAGACGGGCTGGAAGAATTCAGACATATGATTCTGCTGTGTTGTATATAAGGGTAGATTATTATAACTGTCCAGTGATGTTGTACTCTGATGATGTAAGTTTTATTTAAAGCTTTCAATAAAGATTTATTTCTATATTATATTTTGTTCCACTGTGATGTGAGACTCTGTGTAGTGTTCTTCTTCTTCTTCTATTCTTATATTTCTTTCTTTCTTATCTCACCCTCTAATTTCTTTCATTTACAGTCTGGTGTTCTCGGTGTTTGAAAGGTCTGCATGAGATACAGTAAGGGTATTTATGTCGATTTTTGAGGCCGAAAACCCTGGGTCGTTACAAATGTTATAACCACTAACATAAATAAAAACAACAGAAAAAAGATAAATTCTTTTATCATTTTCCACATTATACACAAGCAATATATACACTCATTATACACAAGCAAATAAAATATCAACTCAATATACCAATATCATACTGACATACTTTAACTTTTTTTTCTATGTTGTATACTTCAATACAAATAAAATTGGGAACAATGGAGAAACTGTAGCAAGGGAGGTCTCATGCATAGACGGGCTGACTCAAAAACAGCTTAACATTTATACACTTTTATCTTTTTTAGACAAAGATATATAACTTTATCTTTTTCAAACAAAGAAGAGCAACTTGTTAATTGAAATCAAGTACTGTATATTGCCACATGCTTGTTAAAACATAAATGAAAAAAAATAAAACAAATTATCATTTTACAAAAGCATAACTAAAATTTTAAAAATATGTAACAAAACAATAAAAAAATAGATAAATAATATATAGTGCACATATGTGAACAAAATAATAATAATTTATATATGTGAACAAAATAATAATAATTTATATAAAATATAAAAAATAAATTCATTAAGTTAAATAAAAACAACATAAAAAAGCTAAAGAGTATATACGAAATATACTAAATAGCCGTGACTTCACAAATCTCAAATGAAAAAAAATTAACCGAAAAATCTCAAATGAAAAGAATATACTAAAAATAAAACCAACAACCTAAGTTTTCAACTTTGCAACATACATAAATCTCAAATGAAAAAAATTTAACTGAAAAAATTTGAAAAATATTGGAAATTTCAACTACATGTTTTCAGCTCACAAAACCATCATCCACTTCAAAAAGCTGAAAACAACACCACCACAATCGAACTACCTTCTTAAGATATCCAAATCCAGCCATCATCAACAATAAAATATGAAACTCCTCATATAATAATTCATAGCAACAACAAATCACATCTCTGCAATAAAAATAGCAAAATAAACTATGATTCAATATTTCTTACAATCCAACAATATCTCAAACAAAGATAAAGAAAAAAACATTAAGCCTATTAGTTATAGGTCTACCATAAAACAAACATACAATCAAACATAAAAACAGTTCAACCACTCAATGGACAACTTCTATGATTGTGCCCTAACTTCTTACACTTTTCGCACTTGTTCTGCTTCCTATGAAATACATCCAACCCACCAAGTCCGTTAACTCTGGGTCTACCAGCTCGACGTATAGCCTTAGGAGGATGAACAATCGAAGACCCTTCAGAAATAATATCTTTCTTACCAAAAGTAGGAATAGGATTGATGACATGTGAGTAAGAAGCTCTATAAGCCTTGGTCGTGAAATAATATTCAATAAAATAATAAACATTAAGCCTTGACATAGTAATGCACTTCAAAGTATGTACACAAGGAAAACCGATAATCTCCACTGATTACAAGTGAAAATCCGATTTTCAAGATCAACTTTGTGAGAAATAGGAGAATGCACTTCAAAAATAAATTTAGAAGATCGAGACACATTCCAACCAAACCTTCTTTCTTTTAATTTCAATAGATGATTCTCCATTTTAGGACAAAGTACATTAGACCAAGTAGACACTTCTCTACGTTTTGACATTTGATGCATAAGATTAATCCAAATCCATCTAAACAACAAGTAACATGAAGATGTCTTTCTTTCATAACCCAAGAGTTAAAGCATTCCGCAACATCTGATTTATTCTCACTATACCTATTTCCAGGGAAAATAAATCAGCCCAGTGATCGAAAGGCTTATCCTTTGGAAACTCAATAGCCTTTTCACCTCCAACTTGCCTATATTTTGTTATAGCTCTTTCAAAATCATGATGAGTGGCAGCTACAGCACACTGTCCAATAGATTAGCCACCCACATTCCTTTTCCACTTTTTACAATGGAAGCAACATTATTTTGCATATGATGCAAACAATATAACGAAAAGCAGATGGAAAAACTTTGGGAATACTTAAAAGCAAACCCCAATGCCTATCAGAAATAAAAACTAAAGGACGATCAACTCCAATTGAACATTTTAATTGATCTAAAACCAAGACCAATTTTCTTCATTTTCCTTTCCAACAATAGTCATTGCCAAAGGGAAAAAAACCTAAAAATTAAAATTAAACAACCGTTACAGAATATACAAAACAAATACGCATAAATATTCTCCCAATTTAACATGATAAAAGCATTTCTCATATCCACTCATGTCCTTTCTTTTTTTACAAATGAATGTTATTTCATTGTTAGTACTCAGTTTACTGCTTATTTTAGTAGTGTGCTCTAAGCATATGTTATGCATGACACATTGCATATCAATTCTAAATATCCAACGATCAATCAAAATTAGACAGCTTTATACTATTTAAAACATCAACTCACCAACCATATATTGGAATTTAATGATACAATATTTCCATATCTAATTCATTATGGAGATATGCATGGTAATTTCGATACCTGTTTTGTGCAAGGAATGAATGGAAAGAAATGGAAGGAATATTAATGAATAAGGGATATTGGATATGTTTGTCATTTAATTAGTTGCCATGTTTCATGATGAAAAGAAACAGAAAGAGACTAAAATTGCAAAAGGGATTGATTGATGGAGAAAAGGAAAATTGTCAATCAATCATATGACAACTAATTAATGGGATTGATTGATGGAGAAAAGGGAAATTATCAATCAATCATATGACAATTAATTAATGCGATTGATTGATGGAGAAAAGGGAAATTATCAATCAATCATATGACAATTAATGAGATATTAGTTTTCCATAGATTGATTTATTTTACATAAATCAATTGTTTCTTCTCCAAGTAACCTTTTTTTCTCTATTTAAAGAGAAATATAGAGGATGCTATGTGAAGATTGATCATTGTATTCTTCATTTCTTTTGCTCTACATTAAAAAACTCTATAATCTCTTGAATATATTAATAAAATCTCTTCCCCATTGAAGTGGACGTACACTATCTCGCGATAGTGGAACCACTATAAATTTGCGTGTTCTCTGTTGCTTTTATTTTTTTGTGATCTGAGATTTATATTCATTTCAAGCTGTTTGTTCTATCACATCATTGCTGATCCTATTGAGGTTTTTCCGCTGCAAGGGACTGGTCAACCCTTACAACTGGTATCAGAGCTAAATTCGCAAAGAAGGTGTTCGGTAGAATGACAGGAGGAGATGGAAACAAGACAAATAATACGTCAGTGCCAGTAGTTGCTCCATACGTCAGAGGCTCCTATGTGGCGTCGGGATCACAGTTTATGATAGAGAAGTGGAATGGTGAAGGAGATTTTGAAAAATGGCAGTGGATGATGAAAGCGGTTTTGAGTAGAAATCGCGTTCATCGAGTAGTATTTGATACAGAGACATTGCCTACTGATATTTCATCAGTGGAATTAGAAGAGATGGAAGAATGGGCCTTTACTACTCTTCAGCTTGCTATGGGAAAAAAATGTAATTTCTGAAATCAGTCGGGAGACAACAGCTAGAGGCATTTGGAAGAAGTTGGAGGACCTCTACATGGAGAAATACCTAACCAACCACCTGATCCTATTGAAAACTTTCTTCACTTATAAAATGAAGGAAGGTTTTTCAATTAAGACGCACCTAAGTGTGTTTGATGACCTATTGATGAAGATGAAGTCTGTTGAGTTGAAGATTGATGAAGAACAAAAAGCAATGGTTCTGTTGTGTTCGCTTCCAAAGCGATACACTGGTTTCGCTAACAGCCTTATCTATGGTAGAGACACATTGAAATTAGATGATGTGAAGATAGGTTTTCTCAGTGAAGAGTTGAGAGATCAGATGAAAGACTTTGGTGTTGGTGATAGTAGTGGAGGAAGTAGTAGTTCAGGCTTATTTGTAGAGAGAGGAAGAGAAGAGAAGAAAGGGAAGAATAATAGAGGGCGTTCCAATTCTAGGAAGCCTAATTCGCGGAGTAAGTCTAAAGATGGAAAGTGCTATAATTGTAAGAAACTAGGCCATTGGAGAAGAGACTGTCCAGAGTTGGAGAAGAAGACTGATGGTTCTTCATCTATTGCGATGGAGAAAGGCGGTAGCGACTTATTGACAGCGGTTGTATCAGATGTTGCAGACCACTGGATTCTAGATTCTGGAGCATCATTTCACATGACTCCTAATAAGGATTATTTTTATTCCTTCGATGCCAAAGAAGGAAGTTCTATTCTTATAGGGAACGATGCTACACGCAAGTCTATGGGAGTTGGTTCAGTTTGCATTCGCATGTATGATGGGATTGTTCTCACACTTTCAAATGTTTGCTATGTCCCAGGTCTTCGGAAGTCGTTGATATCATTAAGCCAATTGGCATCATTGGGATGCAAAATAACCATTGTCAAAGATGGTTTGAGAGTTTCTAGAGAGGCACTTGTATTGATGAAGGGTGTTGTTTGCGAACAAATTATACAATTGTAAACAACTGTAAAATCCGTTCGGTTTTCCTAAACAACAAGGATTGTTGTAGAGGGTGTCGAACTCTGGGACCAAAAATATTTTAATTAATAAATCCAATCAAGTTATTCCAGAATTTTGATTGATTTAAAACACAGAAAATAACAACAATTATATAAAAAAGAGAGATTTATCTAATAAGAGAAAGCAATTAGGGGATAATGACATAGATTAGATTCACACCCATCAATAGCCAACAAATAAATATAATCTAATTCATGTTTCTGTCACAAACACGAATCAACGATAAATAGATTCTTAGAAACAAATAAGTAAATAGCGACAAGCATAGCCTATGCAGGAGCTGAGCTCTTAAACAACCATAGACTATCAGGATAGATTCACAAATTAATTTCTAAAACCCTAAAATTAGATCTAAATCTGATAATTGTTAGATTGAACACGAATATACCCTGTGAAGGAGCATAGCTCTTAAACGACACAGAATATGAAGGTTCAGATCTAACCCTTGATTCAGATCTAGATCTACATATATACAGTCCTCATCTATTGGCTATGTGATTCATGTTGAATCATATCAATTAGCGTCATCACCCCCTAATCAAAGGGGATTAGCTAGACATAGCTAAAGAAGGAGAAAAACATAAATTAAGTAACATGAACATAAATAAAACTAAAACTAAATAGAACAGAGGAAGAATGATTTTATTCCAAGAAGAGAATTACAGAATAAAACCCAATGTGTCTTTACATGAATGAGATACAAGGTATTTATAGCTGATATGACAAAGACTACTTGGCAAATTCCACAATGTGGGACTAACGAATTAGCCCAAATAACACATGAGCTAGTGTGAACGGGGTTGTAGAGTAAGAGGCCTTGTAAGTGAGCCAGTGTGAACGCGTGCAGTGCATGAATGAGAAGCCTTGCAAAGGAACTAATGTGAACGCTACATGAGTGAAATGGTCTGCAATTGAGGCAATGTGAACACAATATGAGTCTTTAGTGAGCCAAATCTACCCAACTGAACTCTATTTGCAACCGTTCTTCAAGCTTTAAACTCTTCAAGCTTTAGTAATTTTAACTTCACTCTTTTTTAGCAAATTCTTCATGCTTTATTCATCAAATGCTCTAAACCATGATTCTTGTCATCAATCTGAAAACACAGCTATAAATACACAATATCAATTATTTAAAAGATAAAATAAGATAACTATGCGGATAAAATATACACATTTACGTGTATATCAGGTGTTATGGTGCAAAATCTGTATTTGCTAATGGGTACCACTGTCCATGGAGAATCATGTGTTGGAGTCGATAGTTCTAAAAGTTTGGATGCTACCAAGCTTTGGCATATGAGATTAGGTCATACTTCGGAGAAGAACTTAGAGTTGCTTCGTAAGAAGAAAAAGGAGAAATCTTCAACAAGTTGGACTTTTGCAAGGAGTGTGTATTGGCAAAGCAAACCAGAGTTTCTTTTGGCGATGGCATGCATACTTCTAAGAGGGTACTTGATTATGTGCATTCAGATGTTTGGGGGCCATACTCTACAGCTTCTATTGCTGGAGCATATTATTTTGTTTCCTTCATTATGACTACTCGCGCAAGGTTTGGGTGTATGTAATGAAAGCTAAGTCGGAAGTATTTGAGAAGTTTGAGGTTTGGTTAGCTCTTGTTGAAAACCAAACAGGAAGGAAATTGAAGATTCTTAGATCCGACAATGGTGGCGAATATTTCTCTAAAGAGTTCCTCGACCACTGCAGACAGCGTGGTATTAGAAGACATTTTACTACACCTGGTGATCCGCAATCCAATGGTGTTGCTGAGAGAATGAATAGGACTCTACTTGAAAAGGCCTGTTGCTTAATATTGACTGCGGGCATGTCTAAGGGTTTTTGGGCTGAAGCTATTTCGACTGCAGCACATATTATTAATCGTATTCCGTGCTCATCCATTGATGGGAAAATTCCAGAGGAAGTATGGAGAGGTAAAAGCACTTTATTAAGTTATTTTCGTATATTTGGATGTCCAGTTTATGTTCACAATACAGGACATGACAAGTTGGAGCCTAGGGCCTCCAAATGTGTTTTTCTTGGTTATATAGATGGCATAAAAAGATATAGAATTTGGAATCCAATTACGAAGAAAGTTATACGTTCCATACATGTGACTTTTGATGAGTCAACAATGTTCAAACGTTTGGAAGGTTTATCAGAGGGTTCAGACTCAGTTGATTAGAAGCCAGAAAAGACCGAGATTCCCAGTTTTCAAACCCAAAGTAAAGCTATCACTATTGATAATAGTGACGGAGCAGTTGAAGATACATCACATGATAGTCCACATATTTCCTCTAGTAGTGATGGTGATGGTCATGAAGCTAGAGATGATTCAACTCAAGGTGGAGTTCAAGGTGGAGCTGAAGGAGAGTCGGGCGATATAGTCTTTCGGGCTAGTCAGAGACAAAAGAGAGCTCCAATTAGATATGGGGATTGGTAGTATGCAAATTTGAGCCTTGATGATCAATTTGAGTATGCTTTACATGTAATTCACGATGAACCATTGAGCCTTGAAGAAGCCATGAAGTCGAGTGACAACTCGAAGTGGAATTGCGCTATGGAAGAAGAGATACAGTCTTTGCAAAAGAACAAGACTTGGGATTTGGTACCACTACCTCAAGGAAGCCGAGCCATAGGTTGCGAGTGGGTGTTCAAGGTAAAAGATGATGGTAGATACAAGGTAAGATTAGTATCCAAAGGGTTTTCACAAAGAAAGGGGCTAGAGTATGATGAAATATTTGCTCCAGTTGTTAGACAAACTTCAATTCGAATCCTACTTGCAATAGTTGCCGCTTACGATTTGGAGTTAGAAAAACATGATGTGAAGACCGCTTTCTTGCATGGTGACTTGGAGGAAACCATTTACATGAAGCAGCCAGAAGGATTTATTGTAGATGGAAAGTCAGATTGGGTATGCAAGTTGAAGAAATCTCTTTATGGTCTAAAACAGTCGCCTAGACAATGGTACAAAAGGTTTGATTCTTTTATGCTTTCACATGGTTTTAATCGTAGTACTAAAGATGCATGTGTTTATTTTAAGCATTTAAAGAATAATAATTGGGTGTATTTACTTTTGTATGTGGATGATATGTTTATTGCTTCCAAGGATAAAGCTGAAATTGATGCATTGAAATTGAAATTAAAAGCGGAATTCGATATGAAAGACCTTGGAGAAGCAAAGAAAATTTTGGGGATGGAAATCCAAAGAGATAGAAAGCTTGGACTTTTGAGACTTACTCAAAAGGAATATATTCAAAAGGTGCTTGCTCGGTTTAGCATGGATGGTGCAAAGGCTATTAGTACACCCATGCCTTTGCATATACAGCTTTCTAATTAGGGCTCTCCGATCTCAAAAAAGTACAAGGCCTATATGAAGAAGGTGCCTTATGCCAGTGCAGTAGGTAGCTTGATGTATGCTATGGTGTGCACTAGACCTGACATTGCTCAAGCTGTTGGATTAGTTAGTAGATGCACGGCAAATCCAGGAAAATCGCATTGGGAGGCATTGAAGTACATTTTTAGATATCTTAGAGGAACATCAGATTATGGGCTTGTTTTTTGCGGAAGAAATAAGGATTTCAACTTGGTTGGATTCTGTGATTCAGACTATGCCGGAGATAGAGATAGAAGGAAGTCAACCTCAGGCTATGTGTTCACACTTGGAGGAACAACTATTAGTTGGAGAGCGAGGTTGCAGACTATAGTTGCTTTGTCTACTACAGAGGCAGAGCTGATAGCTGCAGTTGAGGCAGCTAAGGAGGCACTTTATTTGAATAAGTTATTGTGTGATTTGGGCTTCATGCAAGATGCTTGTTTGGTGAATTGTGACAGTCAAAGCGCAATTCATTTAGCTGAAAATCTGGCTTTCAGTTCTAGAACAAAGCACATAGAAGTAAGAGAATCTTTCCTTATCTCTATGAATGAGGAGAAGTTAGTTCGTCTTCTGAAGAAGATTCACACAAATGAAAATGCAGCAGACATGTTTACGAAGGCATTACCTGCTACTAAGTTCGAGCATTGCTCGAAATTGATTCACTTGATGAGGCGCTAGGTGCCACATGGTGCCACAATGGAGAAGAGAGTGACTTGGTTGAAGTCAAGAGAAGATGTGGTATTCTTCTTGTATGAAGAGATAGGAGTTGGTTGCACAATGTCTACCTTGTTTTTGAATGCTTCCAACACTTTGTTGGTGGGCGGTGGCCTTGCCAGAGTTCACTGACAAAGTGCAATGAGGGGTGGCTTTAGCAGGAACTCATTTGGAAGCATTCACATTGGAGTCTCTAGGTTGCATGAGATATTGTATCAAGGTGGAGATAATTGGAATTTAATGATACAATATTTCCATATCTAATTAATTATGGAGATATGCATGGTAATTTCGTTACCTGTTTTGTGCAAGGAATGAATGGAAAGAAATGGAAGGAATATTAATGAATAGGGGATATTGGAAATGTTCGTCATTTAATTAGTTGCCATGTTTCATGAAGAAAAGAAACAGAAAGAGACTAAAATTGCAAAAGGGATTGATTGATGGAGAAAAGGAAAATTGTCAATCAATCATATGACAACTAATTAATGGGATTGATTGATGGAGAAAAAGGAAATTATCAACCAATCATATGATAATTAATTAATGGGATTGATTGATGGAGAAAAGGGAAATTATCAATCAATCATATGACAATTACTGAGATAGTAGTTTTCCATAGATTGATTTATTTTACATAAATCAATTGTTTCTTCCCCAAGTAACCTTTTTTTCTCTATTTAAAGAGTAACATAGAGGATGCTATGTGAAGAGAGATCATTGTATTCTTCATTTCTTTTTCTCTACATTAAAAAACTCTGTAATCTCTTGAATATATTATTAAAATCTCTTCCCCATTGAAGTGGACGTACACTATCTCACGATAGTGGAACCACTATAAATTTGCGTGTTCTCTATTGCTTTCATTTTTTTGTGATCTGAGATTTATATTCATTTCAAGCTGTTTGTTCTATCACATCATTGCTGATCCTATTGAGGTTTTTCCACTGCAAGGGACTGATCAACCCTTACACCATAAACAATCAATTTATTAAACAATTTACTGAACAAATAACTTAAGCAACAAATTAAATTATTAAACAAAAAACTGAATCGGACTCACCAACCATGCATGATCGCTTTACTATTTTTTTCTCCAATATTCATAAATCCCATAGCACTGATGTAACAAAAATGATGTGTGTCAAAAAAGCTAATTGGGTTAGAACATAAAATGATTAAAAAAATTATCAATTTTTACATTATACACAAGCAATATATAAACTCATTATGCACAAGCAAATGAAATATCAACTCATTATACCTATGCCATACTGACATACTTTAACTTTTTTTCTATACTGTGTACTTCAATACCAATAAAATTGTGAATAACGGAGAAACTGTAACAAGGAAGGTCTGATGCATAGACGGGCAGACTCAAAAACAGCTAAACATTTATATATTTTTATCTTTTTCAGAAAAAGATAAATAATTTTATCTTTTTCAAACAAAGAAGAGCAACTTGTTAATTGAAATCAAGTACTGTATATTGCCACATACTTGTAAAAACATAACTGAAAAAAAAAGATAAAATAAATTATAATTTTATAAAATCATAACTAAAATTTTAAAAATATGTAATAAAACATTAAAAAAAAACATACTTCACAATATTGCAATATACTTAACATACTTCACAGTATTGCAATATACTTGTTAAACCAAAACTAAACAAAAACGATAAAACTGTTTTATCATTTTATAATACAACATCTTAAACAAAAAACCAAAAAAAATTGTCACTAGTATTTATGTACAAAGAAAAATAGATTAGGTAGAAAAACATAAATTTTCCTAAAGCACAATAAAATAAATCAAGTAAATCAACAAAACAACTCATATACCTGGATTTTCATTTATAGTTGTTGCAGCCATTAATCAACCATTTCAACCTTTTAAAAAAGTGTCATCTAGAAATATCGTTGGTCGACTATGCTTGAATCCACAAATACAAGCTTTATATGATAGAAATACTTTTTCAAATTGATTAGTATTCTCATCAACCACCATAGCAAAGTGACTATTAGGATTACTTCTATCAACTGCTTTCAAGTACCAAACCAAATCATTGTATGATTGCTCCTCGTTGCCAAAAATTTACTTTAAACCCAAGTTCTTACCCATGTACGCATAACAATAACTCAAATTGATATCATAATTCCTTTCGAAACTTATAATAATATCACAGGTTTTTCTGGTTGGTTCATCACGAACTTGATCTAAAATCAAAGTTTTCACAAGATCACTTTTAATCAAATGACTATTAATTGATCGAAATTCACCACCACAACTGTGAGTAGATTCAAACCTTCTAACCAAAAAATGATCCAACTGTTTTAACTTACAAGAAGCATGAATATTAAAAGTACAACCCTCAACAGCACATTAGACTGTTATTTTCTCTTTACAATTCTTCAAAACTTTGGCTTAAATCCATTTTTAGCACAATATGCAATCACTGTTTTTGTAACACCACACATCCGTTAGTGCCACTCACAAAGGGAATGCACTAAGTTCTGTGAAGTATTACAGGTAAAAGATGCAGATAAATTACAAGACAGATAAATAAAGCAGCAGAAAAGTGAGTAAAACTTTATTTCATTTATAAACAGCTTGTACAAAGATTGTTTTCCAACAACAAAGTATCTATCTTGTTTAACAAAATAAAGAAGCATAAATATACAATGATATTCCCCAATAAAACATTAGCCAACCATAGCGGTGGAAAAGAGAGTCCAAAGAAGCACATCAAAGAGTCTTCAATCTTGGAAAGAGTAACAGGTCCATATAAATCTGAGCTATTCCCTCCCTGACTACCTGGGGGGGGAAGGAAGAAACGAAGATGAAAGAAAACATAGAGTCAGACATAAAGCCTGGTAAGTCTAGTGGTGCTTCGGTATATGAATAAGGAAAAGGACATGACAAGAATAAACTGAAAATGGGAAAATACCATAAACTAAGGCAAAGCGGTTTAGAATCGAAATTACTATCGCACCCATACTAATCTCTGCACCACCTAACTAGTATCCAACTAGTAATCTGTATAAAATGATAACGTGACCCCAGTCCCTGTAACTGTGATTGCCATCAGGCGCACATCTATTATTTATTACTTAGATTTAATCTAGGGTTTTCTATCGAGCATTCCCTAGATTCAACTAGGGTTTATGCGACTTATCTAATACTTCTCGGATTCAGGATTTATGCCACCTAGGTCCACTAGGGATTATGCTACCTATCGAACGATGCCCCTAGTCTAGGACGCACTACCTAGAGTGGTATATGTTCCTAGACTTTCCCCACGTATGTGTCGCGAATCGTTTATCGCTGTCTAGATGCACATGTCCTGAAATGTGCGACCCGAGTCCCGTGGCAGGGCAATTCTAGAAACACGGAACTCGGTCGGGAGCTTTTAGACATCTGCCGATGTAGATGCTAAGGTCTGTTTTTCTACCAGTGGTTATGGTCCTACGTGACCCCTCCCTCAACTAATGAAAGGAAATCCAAGAAAATCAAGTACAAGAACTATACTACTGCCTCCTATGCCCCACTTTCCTATTGGCCAGCCTCACCCATAACTAGATAGCAAGTATATGGTCTATTGGGAGTTCTCTGCCTTTCCGCATGCGTACTACGATTGACTGAAGATGGTAGGTAGTCGACGACGTGCTATTACAGGGCTAAACTAAGTATCGCCGACCCATGCTGATCCACCCTAGTGTTTAGGTTGCTCATACTGCAACCAAGGCATACCCTTGGTTCTTTTACCGCAGACCTTAACCTCTGTGAGCCCAGGCAGATCATCTGCAACCTCACAGAGGGATACCAAGAGTACCCTCACGTTCTCCAAAGCTACGTGCTTCTAAACCCAGTCCGTGGAGCCTTTTTCGAAATCGGATAAACGTTTGCTCCTTCTCATGTACTTGTTAAGCGATGATCTACCATATCGGGTTATTCATCTATTATGGACCGGCTCAGTTTTCTTGACTAAGAATTATTACTTAGTTGTTCTCAACTAAGGTTTACCTCTTAGTTTCTTTTCCCGTAAATCTTGTTAACTAAGGTTTATCGCTTAGTTTCTTTAACTGGGGATTTCAACTTAGCTCCTGTTCTCGATTGTTTCTTAACTAGGGTTTACTACTTAGCCCTCTTTCTCGTCAAGTTGGATTGGTTAAGTGTCATTAGTCAATTCAAGTTAGCTTAACCCATTCCTTTGTCATATTAAACTGGCTAAGTGTTATCAGTAGTTCATGTTGACTTAACCCTATCACAAACCAAGTTATATTGGTTAAGTATTTCTTATTACTTAACCCTACCCATTCATCTTGTATTGGTTAAGTGTCCCTTTTAACCTAACCTTGCCCATCTGTTTTATCTAACATGTTATAACGGTTAAGTGTTCCCTTAGTTAACTCAACCCTAACATCTGTTTAATTAACATGTTCTAATGGTTAGGTATTGTCCCTTCATGTTTCAACTTAACCCTGTTCAATTTATCAGACTATGTTGGTTAAGTGTTCTAAGTTTACTTAACCCTACCCTCTAGTCCAGCTAACATATTAAATTGGCTAAGTGTATTTACTTAACCTTACCCACTTATATAGCTAACTGTTATAATGGTTAAGTATTCTAAATTTACTTAACCTCACCCACTTATCTAATTATCAGATTATAACAGTTAAGTGTCCTGAATTTACTTTACCTCACCCTCTAGTCTAGTTAATATGTTAAATTGGTTAAGTGTATTAACTTTTACGCAACCTCACCTTCTAGTCTAGTTAACATGTTAAATTGGCTAAGTGTTTTCTTAGTTACTTAACCCCTACAAGTCTTGTCTTGTTAACATGTTAAGTTGGTTAAGTGTTTTAGTTAACTTAACCCTACCAATCCAAACTTAGCTTTAATTGTCTTATTAAAGCACCAACCACTCACATTAGACATGTATTGTTGTGGCTGCCTGTATGCCGGTCGGTTCCGGGCAGTCTTACGCCACAACTCAGTCTAACCTCGGGTCTTTATTGGGCTCAATGCCTTAACCTCTCACATTGGATAGGTATTGTTATGATTACTGGACAGCCGGGCGGGTCCGGGCAGGTTTACATCACAACTCAATCCAACCTCGAGTTAAGCATGCTCGTATTTTCTAGATTTACATATTTGTCACTTTTCATTTTTATATGTAAATGTTTATGGCCAAATCATCCAAATTCACTAATTTTGGGTATAACAATCTATACCGCTTTAAATGTCACTAGTCATTGGCATGTGTCAAACATGCCAATACATGTATTTTATTTTAAACCCAACGTTTGTTTCCCCCGTTTGTACGTACGCAACATAACATATGTTGGGCTTAACATTTCAGCCCAACTCATAAACATAAAAAGGGGAAGCACAAAATCATGAATTGTTCTAGAATACATAAAAGTTTGTGGCGCATGAACTTGCAGCATAGCGTTTTCACTACATAGATTGTGGGTCATGTGAACTTGCATTCAATAAGGATATAACTAAATTGGTGTCACATGAAATGGCGTACTTTTAGACTTGTTTAAACATGGTTTTATACACATATAACTAGGCATAATGTCAAACATCAAACTAGCATAAAAATTTCCACTTTTTGACATAACCCAAAGGTGTAAACTAACTTTACATCAAATAGCCTATTTCAACATGAAACTAGTATAATTTGTGTAACAAAAAGGTATTTGCATAAACCCCATTATCATTTGCAAATAAACATAATAATGTATACAAAGGTTTTGAGTCATGTAGGGATAAAAGTTTTCATCTTGGAACATGTTTACATGAGTCTCAACTTAGGCCTAAAAAGAATGTATGCTAACCATATTAATGACATAACTTAAAGATGTCAATTCTAGTTTTTACTACAAACTTGCAAGTGATATTTAACTTCAAATACAAATGTCAATAGGCTCGCATCAACCAATTTATGCCACAAACACCCAATACAAAATATGACATAATCAATGAAATACACAGAATTTACATCAATACTTTACAATAGTAAAACCCCAATTTCAATTACATCAAATCACATCGCAATTTCTATTCATATTCAGAAAACCACTATACTTACAATGGGCGCTGAAACTTGTTTTCTGGTTTCTGTTATTCTGAGTTTGCAAAGCTTTCCCTCGGAGTAGAAAACGTTGCGTAGAAATTAGGTTAGACTTATGTTTCTTTAATCGTTGTTCGTCTCTTTTCAAGCGGAGGCTCTCCTTAGTTTTCTTCCGAAAATATGGCGGCTCAAGTTCTTATTTTTGTGTGAATTTTAGTTGGAGACCTAGGGTGTTTTTATAGAGTTGCAAGTTAATTAGAGTCGTCGATGAAGCCAGGTTTAATCAAAGCCATCCATTCTAAAGAGAAGCCAATCAAAAGAAGACAACTCATCCCTAGTGACAAGACCAGGCCCAGAAATTCGACCAGAACACAGACCAGACCAGCCAGACCTGACCAGGTCGACAAGGGAGGTCAACCCTATGGTCGACCCTATGGTCGACCTAGGTCAACGAGGTCGACACTATGGTCGACCCTATGGTCGACCTGGGTCAACCTGGTCGACCCTATGGTCGACCTGGGCCCTGGGCAGGAATTTTCCTGCCCAGCCCGAGTCTGGTACTATTTTTAAATTTTGAATCCGTTTTTCGAGCTGTTTAAATTTTAAATAAATTCTTAAACTTCCGGAGGTCATATCTCCTTCGTACGGAGTCCGATTTACGCAAACTTGGACCCTATCTCAAGAAGAATTTCGAGATGAACGCAATGGCGTAACCCGTTTCCCTTAATTCTTCTTCTAAATTTAATTATACTTTAATTTGTGAAACTTAATGTTATAGAACAATGGGGTGTTACATTCTCCCCCTCTTAAAAGGATTTCGTCCCCGAAATCTTCAAGTTAGGAAGAATGTGTCCTACTATCCAATCACCCATCTACTCAACCATTCAATCACAGGTATTCATTGTCCTTAAAAATATTTCTAATGCTTTCATGTTCATATGCATAGTGTGTGTATATGTCTTTATCTAATGCAAAATCAGTCGGTCTACTGATTCAGCTGACCTCCTTAATGCGAATATGTCAGTGCCATGCGCCCAATCATGTATGCAAGCATCCCTGGTTATGTAAATACTACATGTGTGCATAGCCATTCATCCATGTGCAACATCCATATGATAACATATCAAGTTAAATCCGTTAAGCAAATACATATATACGAATGCAATATGAAAGTGACTAAGTCATTCTAGCGCATATGGTGTGTATATGCATCCACAAGCAACCACTTGCAACCATCAATCATAACATGTTTCAAATACATGTAACACCCCGTATTTTCTGTGAACTTAAGAATTACAAATCTAAGTGTAATTAAAATATTAAATAAGAATCAGGGAAAGCGGGTTGTGCCATTGCGTTCGTCTCGAAATTCTGCTTGAAAACGAGTCCGAATTTGCGAGAATCGGAGTCCGTATGACCAAGTTATGGCCCTCCAAAGTTTCAGGAACTTTCAGAGTTCAAAACAGCTCGAATTCGAATTCAAATTTCGAATTCAAAACCCAGAACAGACTGGGCGGGAAATTTCCCACCCAGTACCCAGGTCGACTGGGGAGTCGACTGGGCAGTCGACCCCCCCGACCAGGTCGACTGGGCAGTCGACCTGGGGGTCGACCTGGTCCCCGAACCTGGTTTTGGGCCTGGTTGCATTCTTATGTATCTGGTCTCGTTTTCTGCCTAGATTCGTCTACCTAAACCTATTTAAACAGCCCCAAACCTAGCCTTCTCTACACACAATTCTATTCTGCTTCTACTTTGCCTCTGTTCTAAATAAAAATAAAAATGGCGTCGCTACTCTACTGGAATCAATACTAGAAGCTAATCAACATCAACCTAAGCAACTCAATTCAAGCTTGAAACTTCAACAACGGTTAAAGAAGATCAACTAACGTCGCTACAACTATCTTTCTTTTAGAATCCAATCAAGGCAAGTGCAGTTATTTTCCGATATAAACTTTAATCATAATTGTGACATGATTGTAAATCTGAATTTGAGATTGTGTATGTTCTGTTCTGATCTATTTTATTCTGTATCTCTTCTTCTTTCTGTTCTATAGCCAGGCTACTACGAGCCTGCGCCAATCTCCTAAGAGATTAACGCACGAACGCTAAAATGTTTGGGACAAATAATGAATGTGGCATAATTGGACATGGCTAATCTGTGACTGATTTAAGAAAAAGGACATAGGTTGTAAACTAGATTTAGATCTATGCATATTCTGTGAATTGGAAGAAGAGGAACCATGGTATGTTAACATGTGACTTGAGACATTGGACATAACGCATATTTTGAATTAAGATCTGTTATAACTAGATTGTTGGGCATATTGTTTATATAACAATTCATGATTTGAAAGAGAATATGACTTAGGTGTGAAGATCTATATTAAGATTTGATAACTATCAAATGTGAATAACACCTAAGTAGGAGATTTTTGAATATATGACATGCATTGAAATCGATGGCAATATTGGGTATTATTTATATGTGAATCTTTTGTACTAGGCAAGTTGAACTAAATTGGGACGTGTAAATTATGACCATAATCTGTGACATGTAAATTCAATGAAAACATGGGGTATATGATCATAGTGTGAATCATGACAACTATTTAGGCATGTAAACTTAGGCCAAATTTATAATTAGGCAAGATATGTTTGTGAAACTTTAAGGAATGATTAAATCTTTTATATTTGCCTAATTTGCTAGTTCTGCTATATTTGCCTAATCTGCTAGTTCTGTTATATTGCCTAATCTGCTAGTTCTGTTATATTGCTTAATCTGCTAGTTCTGCTCTACTGCCTAGTCTGCTAGATCTGTTCATCTGCCAAATCTGTCATCTGCTAAGTCTGCTGAAAATGCCAAATCTGTTATATGCTAAATCTGCTAAATTACTTAATCTGCTGAATCCGTTAAGTCGCCTAATCTGCGAAAATCTGTTATCTGCTATATCTGTTAAGTTGATATATTCAGTCTGTTATTGACATAATCTGAATTAGCTATGAATAATTGACATGAATATTAGGCGTGGGCATAAATGGTAAATTATTAGTTAATTGGCCGCAAAGATAAACATGGCTGACTCGAGGTTAGAATGAGTTTGCGGCGTAATTCTGCCCGGAACCGCCCGGCACATCCAGTGGCCACAAACAATAGGTTCTAATGTGAGAAGTTAGTCATAACATGCTTGAAACCCGAGGTTAGACTCAGTTTGCGGCAGAAATCTGCCCGGAACCAACCGGCCTAACCAGTAGCCGCAAACTGTCAGTCTAATGTGAGAGGTCTGTGCATTAATATTTAATTAATGAAAATATGAGATAAATATGATGTCTAAAACGTATTGGGCGGATAGGGTTAAACCCACTAGACTGATAAATTTAATAAATCTGTTCCGTGAATCTGTAGGCCCAATTACAAAGTTAGACAAATCTGTAAGTCTGTTAATCTGTAACTGGTTAATCGGTAAGTCTGTTAAATCTGTATATCTGATCCGTTAGTCTGAAAACTTGTCTGTGAACTAGTTGATCTGAATTCTGTATGTCTGAACTTGTAAACAAGTTAATTTGAAATCTGTTAGTCTGGGGACATAAGGATAGGAAGGGAATTACTTGTGTCATCTGTTGTTTGGGACCCATATTAGTCAGTAACCCTTTCTGGTATCAAAACTTCGACCCAATAGTAGGTAGGGTCCGGGCACACTTACTGAACTAATTATAAGCGGTTCATTCTGATAATGGCGAGGGGTGTTGATGGTGCGTTCCAACCGGGTCATGTGCGTGCATGGATCCCGGTCTGCCTCTGAGGATGTAAGACGCCGTGACATCTGTAAATAGGTCTATGCCAATTGATTGTCACTTTAGGGAGTGATACACCCTACTGTGGGGCCGACACAGGGTATTTATGTATTAGGGAGCCGATCGCTTGGGGTAGGGTTTTAGGGTACACTTAGTTCTGTCTGTTTCTGTTGGTACCGTCTGTTTCTGTTGGGTGGTAATACCTGTCTGTTTCTGCGTGGTACCATCTGTTGGTGTGGTAAAGGCCCATTACTAGTGTACACCTAATTCTACATTCTTTTTCCGTAGGGATTAATCTGTTTCTGCTTCTGTCGGTTTCTGTTCGGGTGGTAAAGGCCCATTACTAGCACTCTCTTCTGTTGAAATTCTTCTGTACCCGTTTCTGTTTCAGTTTAGACATTAGGGTGACACCTAATTCTGTTATACTAGTATTAGTGCAGAGAAGTGTAAAGCAATAACTTATATCACTCTGTTCTTCTGTTATATCTGCTACACCTATTACAGTTATCTCTCATCCAGTTTTATTTTCATGTCATGTTATTATTATCTGTTCATAACTGAAAATCACTGGACTTGCCAGACTTTTTGTCTGACCCTTGTTGTTTCGCCTCCTTTCTTCCGTTTCCCCCCTAGGTTTTGTAGAAGGGAATACTTAGCTTGATCCAGATTTCTTCTGCTTGAAGTGCTTAAAGTATGGCTTGTCTTCTTCTGTGGGGATTATGATTTTAAACTATGCATTCTGAAGGCTTTTGTACATGACCGATATTTTGTAGTTGAATTCTGATATTGTGATTTGAAAGGATGTAACCAAGCTTATTTCAGTTTCTACTGTAATAAAGTTATAAATTTTTCAAGTACTGTTTTATCTGTCTTGTAAGTTTCTGTTCTGTTTACTAAAATGCTCCACCAAAGTTAAGGCATTCTCTTTGTGAGTGTCCTTAACGGAGGTGGGGTGTTACAATACATGTTTCAAATACACGTATACATTATTGGCTTCTACCTAAGTATCGATGATACGTCCTAGAGGATATACCTTAAAAGCTAGAAACAAGTAGGCATAAAACTCCTAGAGAAAGGATATACCCTTAAGAAAAAGGGTATGATGCACGTATCTAGTCTTCAGTCTTCTAAGTCGCATCTTCTTGAGCTTCTCTGTACCGTATCTTATCTAGTTAATCTTCATGATTGTGAAGCTTCTTGACCTCCATTTCCAAAACTGTCATTGATCGGATAGCTGGATTTTCATTGTCAACTGGATATAAGCGGAAGTCTATCCCGCTTTTTAGGGGTAAACCCCTAACCTAATCAAAACATCTGCATGCTCATGGACTATTCCAACGGATTGCAAATCGTCGATAAATGTATTAAGCGATTCTAGATAGCTAAGCCTAACTGATCCTTTTAGGATCACGTAATCTCGAGGGTATTTCCAAGGCAAGTCAAAAAATCTAACTTTCAGAATTACTAGCCAACCAACCCATGCCTAGGATCAACTCATAGCCCATGGAACCAAAACATTATGCTTAAGTTCAACATTAATGTGGCCGTTCTCAAATCCCTACAAACCAAAGGTAAACGGGCCGAACGACCAATTTGGATCTGAGACTAATTGGGATATTCTACTATACAAGTACCTAGGTGTAGAGTCTCAACTATGAAAGCAGGTATAAACGAATGCGAAGCGCTAAGATCAAAAGAGTACTAACAGGTTGATCAAATGAAAAGCTAAACTTTTCTGATGGAGACTTTTACTATCGCTCCCAGGTATTCTGGTGGTGAAAGCACACACTCATCCTCCTGAAAATCCTTTCCCTCATCCTTGCCCTTGTCCTTAATTATATGCCCTATTATACCGTAGAAAAGCTACTTCTTCTTGTCTTATGTTTTATAGTTCCTTCCTCCTTTGTGAGCCAAGTCCATATCCATGAATTCCTCATCCTTGGGTCGTGCCCTTTTAGCCAAACTCCTCATCCTCTTCCTTGTGTAATCATGCTGACAAATCTCTTGAAAGCTGCCTCCATCGTACAGAAAACCCTACAAAGCCTGAAAGAAAACTAGCCGCAGGTGAAACTATTACGGCTATAGATGGAAGTCGGGCACTACTTCGCCCTTCGATGAGGTTACCTCCCAGAAAGCCAGGAGCCCCAAAGACTCCAGAAAGAAGGAAACAAGGACTCAAATAGAGAATCAAAAGATAGTGCATATGGCAATGGGGAATACGCCTTTAAAACGAAACTTTTCTTTTGAAAATGCTTCTTTTAAACCCGTTTTGAAAATAATTTTTCAAATCTTTTATCTGATCCGGTAACCTTCAGCTCTGATACCACGTGTAACACCACACATCCTTTAGTGTCACTCACAAAGGGAATGCACTAAGTTCTGTGAAGTATTATAGGTAAAAGATGCAGATAAATTACAAGACAGATAAATAAAGTAGCGGAAACGTGAATAAAACTTTATTTCATTTATAAATAGCTTGTACAAAGATTGTTTTCCAACAACAAAGTATCTATCTTGGTTAACAAAATAAAGAAGCATAAATATACAATGATATTCCCCAATAAAACATTAGCCAGCCATAGCGGTGGAAAAGAGAGTCCAAAGTAGCACATCAAAGAGACTTCAAGCTTGGAAAGAGTAACAGGTCCATATAAATCTGAACTATTCCCTCCCTGACTACCTGGGGGGGAATGGAAGAAAAGAAGACAATAGAAAACATAGAGTCAGACATAAAGCCTGGTAAGTCTAGTGGTGCTTCGGTATATGAATAAGGAAAAGGACATGACATGCATAAACTGAAAATGGGAAAATACCATAAACTAAGGCAAAGCGTTTAGAATCGAAATTACTATCGCACCCCATACTAATCTCTGCACCACCTAACTAGTATCTAACAAGTAATCTGTATAAAATGATAACGTGACCCCAGTCCCTGTAACTGTGATTGCCATCAGGCGCACATCTATTATTTATTACCTAGATTTAATCTAGGGTCTTCTATCGAGCGTTCCCTAGATTCAACTAAGGTTTATGCGACTTATCTAATACTTCTCGGATTCAGGATTTATGCCACCTAGGTCCACTAGGGATTATGCTACATTTCGAACGATGCCCCTAGTATAGGACACACTACCTAGAGTGGTATATGTTCCTAGACTTTCCCCACGTATGTGTCGCGAATCGTTTATCGCTGTCTAGATGCACATGTCCTGAAATGTGCGACCCGAGTCCCGTGGCAGGGCTATTCTAGAAACCAGGAACTCGGTCGCGAGCTTTCAGATATCTGCCGATGCAGATGCTAAGGTCTGTTTTTCTACCAGTGGTTATGGTCCCACGTGACCCCTCCCTCAACTAATGAAAGGCAATCCAAGAAAATCAAGTACAAGAACTATACTCCTGCCACCTATGCCCCACTTTCCTATTGGTCAGCCTCACCCATAACTAGATAGCAAGTATATGGTCTGTTGGGAGTTATCTGCCTTTCCGCATGCGTACTACGATTGATTGAAGATGGTAGGTAGTCGACGACGTGCTATCACAGGGCTAAACTAAGTATCGCCGACCCACGCTGATCTACCCTAGTCTTTAGGTTGCTCATACTGCAACCAAGGCATACCCTTGGTTCTTCTACCGCAGACCTTAACCTCTGTGAGCCCAGGCGGATCATCTGCAACCTCACAGAGGGATACCAAGAGTACCCTCACGTTCCCCAAAGCTACGTGCTTCTAAACCCAGTCCGCTGGAGCCTTTTTCGAAATCGGATAAACGTTTTCTCCTTCTCATGTACTTGTTAAGCGATGATCTACCATATCGGGTTATTCATCTATTATGGACCGGCTCAGTTTTCTTGACTAAGAATTATTACTTAGTTGTTCTCAACTAAGGTTTACCTCTTAGTTTCTTTTCCCGTAAATCTTGTTAACTAAGGTTTATCACTTAGTTTCTTTAACTGGGGATTTCAACTTAGCTCCCGTTCTCAATTGTTTCTTAACTAGGGTTTACTACTTAGCCCTCTTTCTCGTCAAGTTGGATTGGTTAAGTGTCATTAGTCAATTCAAGTTAGCTTAACCCATTCCTTTGTCATATTAAACTGGCTAAGTGTTATCAATAGTTCATGTTGACTTAACCCTATCACAAACCAAGTTATATTGGTTAAGTATTTCTTATTACTTAACCCTACCCATTCATCTTGTATTGGTTAAGTGTCCCTTTTAACCTAACCTTACCCATCTGTTTTAACTAACATGATATAACGGTTAAGTGTTCCCTTAGTTAACTCAACCCTAACATCTGTTTAATTAACATGTTCTAATGGTTAGGTATTGTCCCTTCATGTTTCAACTTAACCCTGTTCAATTTATCAGACTATGATGGTTAAGTGTTCTAAGTTTACTTAACCCTACCCTCTAGTCCAGCTAACATATTAAATTGGCTAAGTGTATTTATTTAACCTTACCCACTTATCTAGCTAACGTGTTATAATGGTTAAGTATTCTAAATTTACTTAACCTCACCCACTTATCTAATTATCAGATTATAACAGTTAAGTGTCCTGAATTTACTTGACCTCACCCTCTAGTCTAGTTAATATGTTAAATTGGTTAAGTGTATTAACTTTTACTTAACCTCACCTTCTAGTCTAGTTAACATGTTAAATTGGCTAAGCGTTTTCTTAGTTACTTAACCCCTACAAGTCTTGTCTTGTTAACATGTTAAGTTGGTTAAGTGTTTTAGTTAACTTAACCCTACCAATCCTAACTTAGCTTTAATTGTCTTATTAAAGCACCAACCACTCACATTAGACATGTATTGTTGTGGCTGCCTGTATGCCGGTCGGTTCCGGGCAGTCTTACGCCACAACTCAGTCTAACCTCGGGTCTTTATTGGGCTCAATGCCTTAACCTCTCACATTGGATAGGTATTGTCGTGATTACTGGATAGCCGGGCGGGTCCGGGCAGGTTTACATCACAACTCAATCCAACCTCGAGTTAAGCATGCTCGTATTTTCTAGATTTACATATTTGTCACTTTTCATTTTTATATGTAAATGTTTATGGCCAAATCATCCAAATTCACTAATTTTGGGTATAACAATCTATACCGCTTTAAATGTCACTAGTCATTGGCATGTGTCAAACATGCCAATACATGTATTTTATTTTAAACCCAACGTTTGTTTCCCCCGTTTGTACGTACGCAGCATAACATATGTTGGGCTTAACATTTCAGCCCAACTCATAAACATAAAAAAGGGAAGCACAGAATCATGAATTGTTCTAGAATACATAAAAGTGTGTGGCGCATGAACTTGCAGCATAGCATTTTCACTACATAGATTGTGGGTCATGTGAACTTGCATTCAATAAGGATATAACTAAATTGGTGTCACATGAAATGGCGTACTTTTAGACTTGTTTAAACATGGTTTTATACACATATAACTAGGCATAATGTCAAGTATCAAACTAGCATAAAAATGTCCACTTTTTAACATAACCCAAAGGTGTAAACTAACTTTACATCAAGTAGTCTATTTCAACATGAAACTAGTATTATTTGTGTAACCAAAAGGTACTTGCATAAACCCAATTATCACTTGCAAATAAACATAATAATGTATACAAAGGTTTTGAGTCGTGTAAGGATAAAAGGTTTCATCTTGGAACATGTTTACATGAGTCTCAACTTAGGCCTAAAACGAATGTATGCTAACCATATTAACGACATAACATAAAGATGTCAGTTCTAATTTTTACTACAAACTTGCAAGTGATATTTATCTTCAAATACAAATGTCAATAGGCTCGCATCAACCAATTTATGCCACAAACACCCAATACAAAATATGACATAATCAACGCAATACACAGAATTTACATCAATACTTTACAATAGTAAAACCCCAATTTCAATTACATCGAATCACATCGCAATTTCTATTCATATTCAGAAAACCACTATACTTACAACGGGAGCTGAAACTTGTTTTCTTGTTTCTGTTATTCTGAGTTTGCAAAGCTTTCCCTTGGAGTATAAAACGTTGCGTAGAAATTAGGTTAGACTTATGTCTCTTCAATCGTTGTTCGTCTCTTTTCAAGCGGAGGCTCTCCTTAGTTTTCTTCCGACAATATGGCGGCTCAAGTTCTTATTTTTGTGTGAATTTTAGTTGGAGACCTAGGGTGTTTTTATAGAGTTGCAAGTTAATTAGAGCCGTCAATGAAGCCAGGTTTAATCAAAGCCGTCCGTTCTAAAGAGAAGCCAATCAAAAGAAGACAACTCAGCCCTAGTGACAAGACCAGGCCTAGAAATTCGACCAGAACACAGACCAGGCCAGCCAGACCTGACCAGGTCGATAGGGGAGGTCGACCGTATGGACGACCTGGGTTAACCTGGTCGACCCTATGGTCGACTTGGGCCCTGGGCAGGAATTTTCCGGCCCAGCCCGGGTCTGGTCCTATTTTTGAATTTTGAGTCCGTTTTTCGAGCTGTTTGAATTTTAAATAAATTCTTAAACTTCCGGAGGTCATATCTCCTTCGTACGGAGTCCGATTTACGCAAACTCGGACTCTATCTCAAGCAGAATTTCGAGACGAACGCAATGGCGTAACCCGTTTCCCTTAATTCTTCTTCTAAAATTTAATTATATTTTAAATTGTGAAACTTAATGTTACAGAATTACGGGGTGTTACAATTTTATGGAAATAAGAAGTAGTCTCAAATTTCTTACCAATCCCAGTAAAAAAAATTCTAAGTTGGAACCTTTATTCATCAACTCATTGAAATCACGTTCTTTGTCAAAGCTACATTCTCCGCTGTCAACTCCATCACATTCACTATTTGTTGTATCTTCAACACAAAGAGACTTACTGGTAGAACAAGATCTACCACTGTTGCTAACAATATGATGAGGCAATTCCTTCAACTTAACAAACGTAACTAAAAACTCTTCTTTCTTGAAATATATTAAGCATGGAATGGCTTGCAAATCACCGTCAATTTGAACAAATGTATTCTTGGAATCTCGAATATAAAAGATATCAAAGCATAAGGGTGTAAGATGATCCCAAACTTCACATATCTTATTTCGTAAATAAGAAATCGCAGAATCCAGAGAAAGCCTAATCCCAAAACTGTTTTTCCTAAAATCGATGATAGCCAGAACACTTGGAACCTTAGTTGGAATATTGCAGTAAAAAAATGAGAAAAAGATAAAACTATTATCATTACACCAAAATCACATTAACAACAACAACAAAAGTTTATCACATGTACGTCTGACCATCTCCAATATTCATCTCCGTACAGAAGCCAAAAATAATAATCTGTATGAAGCAATCAAAAATAGCATGACAAATGTGAACTAATTGATAATCTGAATCTAATTGATAATCGAGCTGATAATTTAACGTTATTTGAAATCAATAATCAATAATCGAATTGATAATCAAATTACTTGAAATCAGTAATCTGACGTTAAAACAGCGATGTAGTCTCCAAACTATTTTTTTGCTTTTTTGGATCTTCAATAATCGATGATTGAAGTTAGCCGAAAGATTTCAGGATGC
This sequence comes from Allium sativum, assembly GCA_030737875.1. Lineage (NCBI taxonomy): Eukaryota > Viridiplantae > Streptophyta > Magnoliopsida > Asparagales > Amaryllidaceae > Allium > Allium sativum. Next base: position 158,642,963 of record CM060927.1, read on the forward strand.
AGTCTGAAAAACAACGATGGAGGAATTAGTTTTTTCGATGTCGAGATGTATTCACAAAATGGAAGGATAGTAAAAAAAGAAGCAGTATAAATAGGGTGGCCTATAAACTTATTATTTGAAACCAGCGTTTTGGAAAAAAATTGCGTGTGAAATATGGTCACCAGAACCAAATTTCTAGTTGGTGAAATCAGATTGGATCTAAATATTTTCGAACCATAGCGCTGCAAAACACAATGCCTCTAAGGGAGTCCATGTGCATCTGCTTGGCATTTGTCAAATGATGTCATGGAAGAGGAACAAGGTGCTAGACAAAAATCTCACATAAGCAGCCATTGATTTTCTTTTTGGATATTTGATATCGCTCAAAGAAGAAAATGGTTGACATCCTAATTTATTAAAGGGTGCTACTATTCGCATCCCACTTTACTCTTTTGGTCACCTTTATAAATTTAATACAAATGATTATTTTTTATATTCTTTTGACCACCATACCATACCTTTATAAATTTAATACAAGTGATTACTTGTATTTAATACAAATGATTATTTTTTATGTTCGTTTCGCTCTTAAAGTCTCAACGCCCTGCCAACAAACTCAGACTTACATGCAACACAAAAACTTCCTACTTACAGGCGCATTGGAATGCGGTGACGACATCTAGTTTTAAAAACCAAAACCATGATCATCGTTGTCCATCAGCACCATTCTCGGATCGGATCATGGTTACAACATGATTGGTTGAATACTAATTACTCGGCCATATGTCCACATCTTATGTGCATATCCGAGCAGTCAATCCGATTAAGTTCATTTCTTGAATGTTACGCCAATTAGTTATGTTATGTTCAACTTCAATTACAATTCATTAATACGACGTCACGCAACGATCTGAACTTACTAACTTGAGACGACCCAGACTTCCCCGATCTCCGAAGGGACGGAGGAGACCGGATTGTTTTGAGAACACGACGCATCAGAACACAAACATGAGAACATTTCATTGCTATTATAACAATTTACATCAGAGTACAAGAATATATCAGAGTACAAATAAATAATATACAGTGGAAAAATAAATATCAGAGATTTACAAATTACAAAGCAGTGGAAATATATATACATAAATATAATGTGCAGCGGAAAATATCAACAACCACAACTGAAAGAAATATACGGATACAAAGCATTCTGAATATAGCTCCAGCTGTAATCCAGGATCATGTGAAAAGAAATATCTGCGAAAACCAAAACTACTAGGTATCCGTGTGGAAAATATGGGCACCCAGAGTTTAGGTAGAAACATTAAACTTCGAGTCAGTCATCGAATGGGTGTGAGTACTAAAACAGTTATTAAAACTTTACTTTAAAATATGGTAAATCATGGGACCACGCCGCATGTCACGGAACGGGTTTACCTCCATGAATAATAGTGCCTAAACAATAACCAATAATAGATATATAGATCTACAATGCATCATACAACATGCAATTTTCCAATCTACCATTTAGGCTTAAACCCAAATTTAGATTTTTTGAAATCCAATTCACTTTACAGAAATTATTCCTTTGGACTTTACTTTCCCGATTTCTTATTTCAAATCATTTGAAGTACATATCTAGTTTTTATATCAAAGTAGATTTCACTTCGGAATCTCAAACCAAAATCATTTGGAAATGTGAATTCCAAAACATCACATTGCATACAAACAAGTACCCAACCAAATATTGGGAGGTATTCAGCCCTAAGACAAGGCGACGGGTTCGCACATTACCAACTTGATATATATACGTTCACCTCCAAAACATGGAGCACGCTACAACGTATGTAATGATCCAAAATTTTGAACCAATTTGAAATTGGAAACTTTAGTACTTAATTTGAATTTTCTGAACATAAAATAAATTTGAGAACATTTAATAATTTTGATAGGTTAACAATAGGTTTTATTTGAATTATAACATTTATAAATGGAAATGATTATTAATAAGTTTGGATTTACAGATATTAGTTGTCGTTCGATCGGATTTGTCAAAAGATAACATAAATTAATAGCATTAGTATTATGTGTTGCTCTTTGTTTTCATAACGTTTAAGGTGAATGCTACCAAAAACACATTCCTTCTCCTTTTTACAAGTGTTAAGACACTTGTAATTTTGTATGCAACATTCCATGCATAAAATACACATGTCCTATGATGCGTCACTCTCTCCTTACTCCTCTTTTCCTACAAATACAACCCTTTCCTTCCACTTTTTCATTCATTTTCACTTCTTTTCTTTCTCTCTTCTTCTTAAAGCTTATGGCCATGGTTTCCATGGCATAAGTCTTCCACTTTTCCACCACCACCTTGCCAAAGTTCGTCATTTTCCTCCTACTCTTATAATATAAAGAGAGATTAGTGTATATTATATTATATATATTTTGATGAAGAAGACGTTGCGCTGAAATACTGTCCGACGGTTCGCTTAGCTAGGCTCGCCTACCAGGAAGATTTGGAATGCTGGTAGGTGAGAACTCTTTTACCATGGTTTATATATTTAATTAGTAGCTAGACTAATTTAAATATAGTGATGAATTATTATTGGTTAATGATGATTGATATTTGTTGTGATGGGTGATGGATGCGAAGTTTAGAACACACACTATTAAGCATTAGTGTTATAACGCTTGTGCACAATTATGATTGATTGAATCATGTTGATGATGGTTGCTATGGATGTTTAAATGGTTGTTGATGATGTTTTGCACACACTATGACACAACAATTATGGTATCACATTGGTGATCGAAAAATCTCCTTCATAATTAAAAGCAATATCATTATTGAAATTAAAGGTTAATAATTGGAAAAGACCATATGTATGAATTCATATATATTGTTAAAGTTCTTTAAATAAATAAATAAATATCGCAACATTGTAGGATGACAGAGATGATAGTGTCTTGGCTTGGGTTTGGAAATGAAGTTTACTGCTTTCCTTGGCTATCCCTAGCTGATCCGACGAATGGGAAGGTTAATTTGAAGTTATTTAAATTTAGAAATGAATTGGAATTTATGAAAGTTGAATCTTAGATCCAAAATAATTTGGAAAGTAAATTTAAATGATTTTAAAAGGGTTACATAATGATATAATGGTTTTCTAAGATATTTTGAAGTATTGTAGAATAATGGTTATTATGGTCAAAATAGAGCTTGTCGCATAACGGCAATTTACGTATTCTAGATGCAGATTTTAAATGCTTATAACTTTTGCAATCCAAATCGGATTTCCATAAAATGAAAAACGTTTGATTTCCATTAACAAGAACTTTCAAATGAGTGAAACCAGATTTTAAATTCGAGTTATAATTTTCTAGTTATGTTTGAAACCGTTTTGGAAAAAATCGATATAAGAACAATTGTTGACCATAACTATAAACAACTATTTTTAAATGTTTTAAAAATATGGAATTTTTTTGTAAAATCATAATAAATTATGTAAAAGTGTTTTGAATTGTAAATTTTAAGTTTTGGCTAAGATAAACGATATTTTGATCAAAATAGTTAAGATAACTGTTTTGTAACGCTTTTGTAACACTTTTGAAGCACTGTTGTAACGCTTTCTTTGAAAACAACCTATTTTGAAGTATTTAAACCGCGAAATGTTTTCCGAACTATAAGTAATCATTTGTAAATGATTTGGTGAATGTTATCAAAGGTTTAAAAGTATTGAAAATAATTTGTTTGGAATTTAAATTGATTTATTTGATAATTAAAATGTGTTTTTCAATTTTAAATAATTGGATATGGTTGGAGATAAATCTTCGGATGGTTGATATTAATTCGGTAGATGATAATTCTTATTATTTGAGGAATTCAAAAGGTAGTTCACCATTATTCCGCTTATAGTGTGAGTTGGATATCGAGGTTAATATTAAGTATAAGTTGATGGCATTTCTATCCAGATCTTATGTCAAAGAGTTGGATAAATCTTTTAATTAAGATACGAGTTTTCTAAGTTGACTAGGATAAGTTGAATAGAAATAATCTTCAGATATTTGATATGAAATTATTTGGTGTAAACATATACTATTTGAGGAATTTGGAAGATATTATTATATCGTTATTCCACTTATAGTATTCGTTGATTATGAGAATTGATATCGAATATAAGTAGATACAATTTCTGTGTAACTTATGTTCAGTATCAATTGATTTGGGTTTTGTCGTGAATCATATCTTCAATAAAGTCATTCTTGAAACCCAATTAGATTGAGTTATGGAAAACATATCGTAATTTGAGGATTTAATCAGATCTTCGATTTAAGGAAATTAAAAGTGAGGAATTGGAAAGAATGTATAATCTTTTAGTTAAGATTAAAGAATTGAATGATGGAAAATAAATTTATTTGGAAACTATGGTTGAAATGTGGATTAAGGATTTTCAAAGGAAACTGGATTTTGATAACGATTTATCAAACGGAAAATTAATTAAGGCTTTAAGGCTAAATCGTCTTTGATTTAAGGGATGTGTTTCAAAAGAGAAAGGTTAAATATGGATTTTGTAATAATTTGAGAATGGGTTTAAAGAAGTTTAATTTTGACAAAATCCAAGATGGAAGGAGATTGGTAGAAAGCCTATGTATTCTATAATTATGTTTTTTTTTAAATTGCGCCTATTATTTGGAAAGACCGGGATCAGATGTATGTCTGAAAACCATTCCAAGCAATAATACGATGTTGTGGAGCAACTGAAGACACTGGAGACGGCATTGAAGACCGGGACCCTTCATGTCGTAAGGACGACTTGCTGAATGTCTCGAATGGGTCGCTCCCATTTGTAGATGGATTTTATATCAATTAAGTGGCAAGAAGCCCGAATGTATGTGAAGGAATTCCAGATTGTAGTTTTGTTCAGACCCAGAACGGACTTGTATGGATTGTGTGTCTGACATTGTAATTGACTGCGTAGCACTGATCTTTGTTAAATATATATCTACTAGGTGGTGGAGAATTTATTCTCTTACTTAACACCCTTCTCTAAGACGTTCGAGCTTAGAGGATATATATTGATGAAAATCAGTGATGCGTAGTGAATGGACAATGTGGCATACTTAAGTTATGAGATGAGCTATGGATGATCAAAGCATGGCTTATTTAAGCGTAGCTTTGTGTATATCGTGACCTCGACGAAACTCACACCCCGGAATGATGGTAAACTGGTGGTCAGGCTTTTTTGTTCGTTTCGTACGTTCGGTGCACTGGGATGTGATGATGAAAGGGTACAACAAAGTCCCCAGTCTGGGATGCTATTTGTTGGGTACTCTGATTCATGTATGGTGGGTTTGTATAACAGAGTCCGAGTCTGGACGTTATTCGCGAGTACTGGGATGATGCGCGCAAGAAAGTTTGTAAGCCCACGAATGATCTTTCGTACCAGGAACCATCATGCTTGAAACCCAATCTCCACTACAAGCCCGTACGGTTTTGATTGTATAGCCTGCTGGTTACTGGCAGTATTGTCAATATAATGGGATGGGGCATTATGTTGGCTAGGATTAATACATTTATTTGTGAAAAGGTTTTTCACACTATATATAATAGTAAAAGAGGATTTTCACATATGAATGCATTTTTGGTTATCATAAGGCTAAACTCGCCCATCTGGTGTGCGTTTGCGTTGTGTGATGTGGGACAAGCTTATGATAACTTCACTTTTCGAAAAGCCATTGCGAATTTCTATGCACTGGTATCTACATGGAATAAACCCGTTCCGCATTAGCGGCGTGGTCCGGTGAATCACCCAACTTTAAAATAAACCCTAAAAACAACAGTTTTGAGTACTCACATTAGTCTGACCTGGAGTTTTTTGTTCCCTCACCTAAACTCTGGGTGCCCATAATTTTTACACGGGCAGCCTAGTAGTTCGGCTCGCAAATTTAGCCTTGGAGTTAGTTGGAGCAGGATTCTGGTTTTAGCTGAAGCTATTATGACTTGGAGCATTCGCATTCTTCTGCTGAGTTTAGCATCTTTTCCACTGTGCAATCGATGTACTCTGATGTACCTCTTGTTACTCTGATGTATTATTATTTTAATGATAATGGAAAAGTTGTTTTTATTTTGTGCAAATGTGTAAGTGCCCCTAACAATCCGTCTTTGTAAATGGTTTAAGTTGGTTTAATTATCGACGAAAATCGAGCAAAAAGATGGGTCGTTACATTTTTGGTATTAGAGCTTTGGTATATACAAAGCAATGGGTATGACACATTTGAACGAAAGGAAAGACCCATCAAAGTTGTATATCTCTTTAGAGATAGGGTTAGTAATACCCTAGAATGAGATTTTGGAGTATTATATTTGAGAGAGCGTATTTGAAAATATGAAATGTGTTTTGAAAAGTTATATTTTAAGAAAGAAACATATTTTGGAAATATATGGTTAATTATAACCTGGATACTTAATCAAATGATTCAGGTTAAGTTTACATTTTGTGATTATAATTACACATAAAATAATTCTTATGGCATGGTAATTAAGCCCCTTCCACTGATCAGGAAAATGATCCAAGTACAAATGCCTTTTGGATTTAATTTCACTATTGGGTAACATTTCGAAATATCGATAAACTTGGGTCAAATTTGTTAAGGTAACTAATCAATATGATTAGAAATTAGAAATTAGAATTTGAGTATTTTATTTGATGTTGAGGTTGGACTATCAAGTATAAGAAGATTTTGCATATACGTCTGATCAACGTATATACAAAGTCTTAAGTATACTAGATAGATATAGAATCACACTCTAGTCGCTTGAAGATGATTCTGTTGATGATTGCAGCATCATCAGTATGTATTTTTGAGTTTCGAAAATGGGATGACTATATGATTCCGATTAAAATATCAATATATACTTAAACCAATTTAGATAAGTGTTTGAAATTGTTTGGTAAATTGATATGAACTTAAATAGAAAAGTGAAAATTTGATAAGTTGAAAGAATTATATCAGGTAAACCTGCAATAAGGATAAGCCAGCAAAGAGTATATGAGAAAGTGCATTTGTGATACATACATACATATATATATATATAAAGGTTTTAAAAAGATGTATAATTTAAAAACTCGAATCAAAATTTTGAGTAAGAATTGGCAGTTACTTTGGAATTGATTTTGAAAGAATACATTTTGAATATAAAGGAAAAAGATCTTTGAAAATATTTGAAAATTAAAAACTTGAGCACGAACATCTTGTGATTGGAATTTCTCAGTTGATTAAAAGACGTCTACGTAAAGTTGTAATTTACATAAGCAATCCAAGTAGTTTGGGAAACGATTTAAAGGCTAAGTTGGAATTAATTAATCAGGATATTTTATAATTAGTCCTCCCTAACTAATTAAATTTAAAATACAAATATCTTGAGAATTAAATATGACAATACGATATTTGATGATATTTTGGTTAAGGACTACATTGGTTAAAGATGTTTCTATATAGTTTGAAGGAAATAAGTTTTGTAATCTTGAATTTAGAATAATTAATGAGGATAGCCAAACTTAAACAATACAAGGAATTAAAATCTGGAATTATCGGCGAATTTGGACAGTCGATAAGTTTTAAAGTATATTGTGACAACAAAAGGAACTGTTTAAGTGAGCATGAATACCTTGTGAATTAAGTTTCACAATTTGATTAAAGGATATTTGAAAAGTGGGAATATTAAGAAGATATTACCTAAACTAAAACGTTTAGACAAGATGAGTTCTGAGATGATCGAGTTTTCCATGTAAAGAATAATAGTAATTTTGGGGAACTGAAAAGGAATAAGTTTAATAACCTTTGTATTTGCAAGATAAGATCTAAGAGAATAAATCTATAACTCTGAATTTTTTTCAAAAAAGTAAATGGTTGAGTATAAGCAATTGGCCCAGTAAACGATGAATCGAATATAATGGGTAATTGGAGGTTATCATTGGAGGACATGTAGATATGGTTGTACGTAAATATGTGTGTTATAATATTTTACCTGATATGTCCATTATAAGAACAGGGAGCTTTGGTATAAAGAATCTTAATCTTGAATTTGTTGAATGAGTATTTACGATTCCCTTTCCTTTTCGGGGACGAAATTTTTTAAGGAGGGGTGAATGTAATGATCCAGAAATTTGAACCAATTTGAAATTGGAATTTTTAATTCTTAATTTGAATTTTCTGAACATAAAATAAATTTGAGAACATTTAATAATTTTGATAGGTTAACACTATGTTTTATTTGAATTATAACATTTATAATTGGAAATGATTATTAATAAGTTTGGATTTACTGATATTAGTTTTCGTTTGATCGGATTTGTCAAAAGATAACATAAATTAATAGCATTAGTATTATGCGTTGCTCTTTGTTTTCATAACGTTTAAGGTAAATGTTACCAAAAACACATTCCTTCTCCTTTTTACAAGTGTTAATACACTTGTAATTTTGCATGCAACATTCCATGCATAAAATACACATGTCCTATGATGTGTCACTCTCTCCTTACTCCTCTTTTCCTATAAATACCACCCTTTCCTTCCACTTTTTCATTCATTCTCACTTCTTTTCTTTCTCTTCTTCTTTAAGCTTATGGCCATGGTTTCCATGGCATAAGTCTTCCTCTTTTCCACCACCACCTTGCCAAAGTTTGTCATTCTCCTCCTCCTCCTAATGTAAAGATTAGTGTATATTATATTATATATTTTTTGGTGAAGAAGACGTTGCGCTGAAATACTGTCCAACGGTTCGCTTAGCTAGGCTCGCATACCGTGAAGATTTGGAAAGCTGTTAGGTGAGAACTCTTTAACCATGGTTTATATATTTAATTAGTAGTTAGACTAATTTAAATATAGTGATGAATTATTATTGGTTAATGGTGATTGATATTTGTAGTGATGGATGATGGATGCGAAGTTTAGAACACACACTGTTAAGCGTTAGTATTATAACGCTTGTGCACAATTATGATTTATTGAATCATGTTGATGATGGTTGCTATGGATGTTTAAATGGTTGTTGATGTTGTTTTGCACACACTATGACACAACAATTATGATATCACATTAGTGATCGACAAATCTCCTTCATAATTAAAAGCAATATCATTATTGAAATTGAAGGTTAATAATTGGAAAAGATCATATGTATGAATTCATATATATATATATATATATATATATATATATATATATATATATACACACACACACACACTGTTAGTCCTTTAAATGAATAAATAAATACCGGAACATTCTAGGATGACAGAAAGGATAGTGTCTAGGCTTGGGTTTAGAAATGGAGTTTCCTGCTCTCCCTGGCTATCCCTAACTGATCCGACGAACAAGATGGTTAATTTGAAGTTATTTGAATTTAGAAATGAATTGGAATTTATGAAAGTTGAATTTTAGATCCAAAATAATTTGGTAAGTAAATTTAAATGATTTTAAAAGGGTTATATAAGGATATAATGGTTTTCTAAGATATTTTGAAGTATCGTAGAATAATGGTTATTATGGTCAAAATAGAGCTTATCGCATAATGGCAATTTACGTATTTTAGATGCAAACTTTAAACGCTTATAATTTTTGCCATCTTAATCGGATTTCCATAAAATGAAAAATGTTTGATTTCCATTAACAAGAACTTTCAAATGAGTGAAAGAAGATTTTAAATTCGAGTTATAATTTTCAAGTTATATTTGAAACAGTTTTGGAAAAGCTCGATGTAAGAACAATTGTTGACCATAGCTATAAACAGCTATTTTTAATTGTTTTAAAAATATGGAATTTTTTTGTAAAATCATAAAAAAATTATGTAAAAGTGTTTTGAATTGTAAATTTTAAGTTTTGGCTAAGATAAACGATATTTTGATCAAAATAGTTAAGATAACTGTTTTGTAACGCTTTTGTAACACTTTTGATGCACTAATGTAACGCTTTCTTTGAAAACAACCTATTTTGAAGTATTTAAACCGCGAAATGTTTTCTGAACTATAAGTAATTTAATTTGATGTATTTAATAATTAAAATGTGTTTTTCAATTTTAAATAATTGGATATGTTTGGAGATAAATCTTCGGATGGTTGATATTAATTCAGTTGATGATAATTCTTACTTTTTGAGGTATTCAAAAGGTATTTCACCATTATTCCGCTTATAGTGTGAGTTGGATATCGAGATTAATATTAAGTATAAGTTGATGGTATTTCTATCCAGATCTAATGTCAAAGAGTTAGATAAATCTTTCAATTAAGACACGAGTTTCCAAAGTTGACTAGGATAAGTTGGATAGAAATAATCTTCCAATATTTGATATGAAATTCTGTGGTGTAAACGTATAATATTTGAGGAATTTGGAAGATATTATTATATTGTTATTCCACTTATAGTATTCGTTGATTATGAGAACTGATATCGAATATAAGTAGATACAATTTCTGTGTAACTTATGTTCAGTACCAATTGATTTGGGTTTTCTCATGAATCATATCTTCAACAAAATCATTCTTGGAAACCCTTGAGATTGAGTTATGGAAATTCATATCATAATTTGAGGATTTAATCAGATTTTTGATTTGAGGAAATTAAAAGTGAGGAATTGGTAAGAAAGTATAATCTTTTAGTTAAGATTAAAGAATGGAATGTTGGAAAATCAATATAATTGGAAACTGTGGTTGAAATGTGGATTAAGGATTTTCAAAGGAAACTGGATTTTGATAACGAGTTATCAAACGGAAAATTAATTAAGGCTTTAAGGCTAAATCATCTATGATTTAAGGGATGTGTTTAAAAAGAGAAAGGTTAAATATGGATTTTGCAATAATTTGAGAATGGGTTTAAAGAAGTTTAATTTTGACAAAATCCAAGACGGAAGGAGATTGGTAGAAAGCCTGTGTGTTCTATAATTGTGTTTTTTTTAAATTGGGCCTATTATTTGGAAAGACCAAGATCGGATGTATGTCTGAAAACCATTCCAAGTAATAATACGACGTTATGGAGCAATTGAAGACATTGGAGACGACATTGAAGATCAGGACCCTTCATATCCAAGGACGACTTGCTGAATGTCTCAAATGGGTCGCTCCCATTTGCAGATGGATTTTATATCAGTTAAGTCGCAAGAAGCCCGAACGTATGTAAAGGAATTCCGGGTTGTGGTTTCGTTCAGACCCAGAACGGACTTGTATGGATTGTGTGTCTGACATTGTAATTGACCGCGTAGCACTGATCTTTGTTAAATATATATATCTGCTTGGTGGCGGAGAATTTATTCTCTTTCTTAACACCCTTCCCTAAGTCGTATGAGCTTAGAGGTTATATATTTATGAAAATTTGTGATGCATAGTGAATGGACAATGTGGCATACTTAAGTTATGAGATGATATATGGATGATCAAAGCATGGCTTATTTAAGCATAACATTTTTGTATATCGTGACCTCGATGAACCTCACACCCCGGATTGATGGTAAACTAGTGGTCAGATTTTTTTGTTCGCTTCGTATGTTCGGTGCACCGGGATGTGATGATGAAAGGGTACTACAAAGTCCCTAGTCTGGGACGCTATTTGCTGGGTACTCTGACTCATGTATGGTGGGTTAGTATAACGGAGTTCGAGTCTGGACGTTATCCGCGAGTACTGGGATGATGCGCGCAAGAAAGTTACTGAGGCCACGAATGATCTTTCGTACCAGGAACCATCATGCTCGAAACCCAATCTCCACTACGAGCCCGTACGGTTTTGATTATATAGCCTGCTGGTTATCGGCAGGATTGTCAATATAATGGGATGGGGCATTATGCTAGCTAGGATTAATACATTTATTTGCGAAAAGGTTTTCACACTATATATAATAGTAAAAGAGGATTTTTCACTTATGAATGCATTTTTGGTTATCATAAGGCAAAACTGGCCCATCTGGTGTGCGCTTGCATTGTGTGATGTGGGACGAGCTTTTGATAGCTTCATTTTTCAAAAATTCATTGCGGATTTCTATGCCCTGGTATCCACATGGAGTAAACCCATTCCGCATAGCGGCGTGGTCCGGTGAATTATCCAACTTTAAAATAAACCCTAAAAACAACTGTCTTGAATTCTCACACCAGTCCCACGACTGACCTGGAGTTTATTGTTCCCTCACCTAAACTCTGGGTGCCCATAATTTTTACATGGGCAGCCTAGTAGTTTGGTTCACAGATTTAGCCTTGGAGTTAGTTGGAGCAAGATTCTGGTTTTAGCTAAAGCTATTATGACTTGGAGCATTCGCATTCTTCCGCTGAGTTTAGTTTCTTTTCCGCTGTGTAATCGATGAAACTATGATGTACCTCTTGTTAATCTGATTTAATATTATTTTAATGATAATCAAAAAGTTGTTTTTATTTTTTGCAAATGTGTAAGTGCCCCTAACAATCCGTCTTTGTGAACGGTTTAAGTTGGTTTAATTACCGGCGAAAACCGAGCAAAAAGCCGGGTCGTTACAACGTACAATACCAATAAACCTTTAGTCGTCTGGGTTACCCAAATCTTTAGCCACATACTAAATCATTTTTATACCCCGAATTAGGGAAATTCACTCCACAACATAATAATCACAAGTACTTTCAAACCATACTTATGTTACTGCATATCAACAATGCACACATATGATCAGTCACTATTAATCACATAACTTTGAAATCATAAGTCTCAAAGAAGGGTGTTAAGCAAGAAAATAAATTCTCCGCCAACAAAAAGATACATCATCAATAGCAACTAATTGGTTACGTGATGAACCACAATGTCAAACACATAATACTTTCCAAATCATATTGACAACATTAGGTTTAGGCCTCGAAATCCTTTCTATTTTATAAAACATTCCCTATCCAAAATCAAGAATAACATTTCTTTTCACTTAAGAAATCTCTTTTCAAAATCATTCATTAATTTCGAGATAAACAACATCGCTAGCACCTCATAGTCAAATCGTGACGTGTTTCACAAGATGTTAGCATACAAATATTTCTACCCGACCCAATGCTAAATGTAAAATCATATCTTGCTCTAAACTGGTCGAGCAGAATCCAAACAATCAATCAAACACAATCATGAATATCAACAAGCAAGTATATTTGGTTTATACCATTTCTCATGTTTTGGTAAATTTTATCACCATTCATTCATTCAAATCTATTTAAAGATTTATAAAAACTCTTCTTAGTTTTAAATATCTAGAATCATTACTTAATGATTGTTCAACTTTTTAGGAAAAATAATCTTGCCTTTAACTGGGTTAAAGAGCCAATGTCACTTAAAACACAATTCACGATAAACCCAAAATCCTCTTCATCAAAATGGAATCTTCGCGGAAATTATAATAGTATATAATCGATATAAATTTCCGTATCAAATCAATACCATAAATGCAATAACGACAAAGCCTTTTAAATTCCATATATAGTAATGGTCTTCCTTTACATAAGCTTATCTCGATTATTACCAAATCAAATTCCATTCCGTTCTAATTTAATATTTTAAATTGGAAAACTTTAGTTTGGAAAAATTTCGTTAAATCTTAGAATCAAGATTTATAAATTCCAAATCTTAACTTTATTGTTAATCGGTTTAAGAATTAATGTTTTTTAAAACACCATTCACAATCAACCCAAAATCCAATTTTCATTTAATTCCAATTTATAATTGGTAAACTTCTCTAAATCTTAATTAAATATTTATTCTTTTCTCAACTGGGTTTAAGAATAGTGTTATTGAAGACACCATCCATGACAAACCCAAAATCCAATTTGATATTAAATACAAGGCTCTAAATAGAAATTATATCGGCTTATATTCAAGTTCCTCAACTGGGAATAACGATATCTGTATCTTCCAAATTCCTCAACCATATCCGTATAATCACGGAATCCAATATCGAAATATTCTGAAGTTAATAACTAGTTCATTTAGATAAAAATATCTTTTATCTTTTCAAAACATGGAATTTTTCATCCAAAGTCTTTCCAAATCATTTATTATGATTTTACACAATTTGTCCATATTTTTAATAACTTTATTAAGGCCCTTACGGTTGGTTTCCAATAACGGCCATCGAACTGCATCCATAACGACCATTTCCAAAACTGATTTGGATATACCTTAAAATCTAACCATTAGATTTCAAATCTCTTATTACCATTCGAAAGCTCTTTTCGATACGAACCCCACGGTTCTGGTTTTAGGAGAATCCGACGGTCGGATCTTCCGCTACATCGATTTGAAGTTATTGGTTGAAATTCGCAACGGTTGCTGCGCGGCACGTTCTATTCAAACCATTTAAATATATATAACATATATATCGTCGATTTTCATTTAAGATGTATTTTAGAAAATGTTTTATATTCGTTATAAAAACGATTCCAACTTCCATTTCAATTTTAAATCAAAATTGAATATTCCATTACATGACAATTTTATATATCTCATATATATGTTAAAAATAATATTTTTAGCGAACCAATATTTATTTCAATAGATGACCATTTAATATATCTCATATATATGTTAAAACTAATTTTTTTAGCCAACCAATATATATTTCAATACACATGACCATTTTATATATCTCATATATATGTTAAAAGTAATATTTTTAGCCAACCATTATTTATTTCAATACATGACCATTTTATTCATTGCATTTCAAAAACTTTCACCATTACAACAGCGCTATGTTTATAACTAGAATAATGTCTAGCATTACCCCTCTCCTGACCAGGCTCGCGCCATACACAACAATTTCATCCAACAAATCAATAATAGGGTTTCCAAACCCATATTCAACAATTTTTCCAAATCACACAATCAATTTTATCGCATTTCAATTCTAAACAATGCATATATATATATATATTTTATACAATGCATATATATATATATATATATTATACAACACATATATATTTTATTTATTCTATTTCATGTGAAATTAGAAATATCACTTCAACAACCACAAAGTGTCTATCCACATTGTTTGAAATACGAGTGTCATATATTCAAACAACGCTTCTTATGCAAATGAGTCGTGAATTAGTTCATGTGTTGAACTCAAGCAATGTCACATACAACAGATAAAAACCAACATTGACAGTCTATATATATTTTCAGTTATAAAATAAATAACTGTACAAATGTTTTAGTGAGAGAATTCTCACTTTGGTTTCCACTCCGCCAGTCTTTAATAGTGGATTTCTGAATTTATGTTTTTAAACTAAATTAAACGACCATTTAGTTTAGCTTAAAATCCAACTTGCTCCGTTTTCGTTCCGCTCAGTTTCAACATGTAGTAAGTTTTAGCATGATTCTAACGCGACTGATTTCATTAATTTCTAACAAGGTATGAAAGAGATATTGATTTTACAAGTTTCATTTAAATTTAAATTAATAAAAACAATACTAATCTCTTTCTTTACATTAATCACGTCATTAAGGGTTGCTAACCCTTCTTCCTTCTTCAGGCCGCAAACTGGAACACGCGAAACCCATTGTCGCGATTTAGGGTTCAAATTTTCATCACCCATGTTGCGCCGGAGATCAATCAAACCCTCCTACATCGTGCGCCCCTCCACCACCTATCAGCGCCCTGAGTCGAGACCAACTCACACCCGCCGTCAATCTCCAAAACTGCTTCAAAGCAGTCCCCTTTGACGCGTGATTTCTTCCATAATACATCATAAAATCGAATCACATTGGTATGAATTAGAAGATCTAAAGAAGCTCTTTGATTCTTGTTTTATTGGTTTCTGAAATCATTAAAGGAATCGAGCTTGATTGAGGGATTAAATTTCGAAAAAAATTCCGCCGCTCGAACTAGACAGTGGCGGCTCAGAAATAATAAAGGAAGCTTGGGTTTTCCTAATATATATATGAATATATTATTAATATTATTTTATTTCCAAAAATACCTGTTCATTGATACGAACTCCAAATCGAACCCAACATCTGTTGTCCTTAACCAAATACTCCCATTCTAGACACAATGGAATATGTTTTGTAAGTCAATTCGACTATTTTGACCAGTTTTCATTAAAATTAATATATAAATTTACCGAGGCCACATACTAACTTCAAAAACTATAAAAATTGAAATCTAGCTATGTTTTCACGATACAGTCCTAACAATGATTCTAATTATGCATTGTCTACTAGAATAGATAAGCTTTCTAACTATGATTCTAATTTATGGGCTTCATGGTGTTGAATGAATTTGGTTAAAGAAAAAAATGTTTTTGAAGATGGACGTTCCCAGCGATTGTAGTTGGGCTTGGCGAAGTATGTTGAAGCATAGGAATATGGTTCTACCTATGTTTCGAAGTGGTCTGAAATAAAAACATAAAGTATCATTTTGGTTTGATCCGTGGACTGCTGAAGGTGTTATTCTTGCTGATTCGGTGGATTACAATTCTAGATATGCATCGGGTCTTAGTGAAGGGGAAATTGTAGGTAATATTTTTGTTAATGGTACCATTTCCCTTCCGCGCAGTAGTTCTAGTATGGTTAATAATGTTTGGGGTAATATTTTGCATGTTTTTATCCCATCATTTAATAAGCATGTGTTCTGGAATTCTAAACCACAGAATATTTCATTCGTATATGCTGGTCTAGTTCGGAATTCTGTTATATTTCCTTAGCACTTGAGGATTTGGTCTTCTGGTTCTCTTCCTAGAGAGAATGTTTTTATGTGGAAAATATGGATGAATGGGATACACACTAGGAAAAAACTGAAGGATTTAGGAATGATTGGTAATGATGCATGTGTTTTTTTTGATCGCTTTCCTAAAACTATTAGACATCTTTTTTTAATGTGATTATACTGGGTTTGTATGGCAGAAAGTTTTAATGCATTTTGGTCCCGATACTCCTTGTGTTGACTCTATTGAAGAATGGTACCTTATTTTCAAGTTTACAAGATGGAAGTCGATTAGTGGATGCCTCCTTTTGATGATTCTGAAGAAACATTATATTTACTTTGGATGGAGAGGAACATTAGGGTGTTTAGTGGTTTATGTACCCTTAAACATGTAATGGTCCTTTCTATTATTCAATGTATATGTTTATCTTATTTATTTGTTGTAACTCTGTTTTTTAATTAATAAATATGGTAGGGGTCGTTCAACCCCACTTGCTATGCAAAAAAAAATTCCTCGAATTTGGAGACCGTTTGAAAAATGACCTTTTTATAGTTGATTAAATTTGAACTGCAATTACGAAACATGTTTAAATTTACCACGCTCACATATTAATTTCAAAAATTAGGAAATTTGAAACTTAACAATAATTTGACATTCCGGATCCAACAAAAGTGGTTTCGTCGAAAATGGAGGTCGTTTGCAAAATGGCTATTTTTAAGGGCTTTATGTAATATAAAATTATATATAAATTCTATAGCGACTATTCTGAATTTTAAACTGGACATGACTTAAAATTTATAAAGTGAAATCTTAGTTTCTTACATTCGGTAGAAATATATAATTAAATAGAGTCTAACATTTCTTGTTTTATTGAAATTCGGTTTAATTTGAATCATATACATTCAATTGAAAATTAAAATCGAATTTTCAAACTACGGCCCCATTTCAGGCTCGTTTTATATTTAAAATAAATTTATACGTTCTAACTTCGATTTAAATAAATTTTAAATGGTTATTATTTAAAATAAATCATTTTAAATATTCAAAATCAATTAAAATAGCTAAAATAAAATTTTTAAATTGGTTTAGAAATTCCGAGTTGTTACAATCTCACCCACTTAAAATCTTTTCATCCTCGAAAAGGAACGAAGATAAAAGTTGTTTAACTAACCAACTCAACTTTCATTCTAGCTTGAGTTCTTCAACTTTTCAGTTTCTAAGAACTTTCTAATTTCTCAAAAATTTGGCTAACACCCTAAATTTTTGAAAAATTTCGCCATAACCACCTTTGTACGGGAAGGGCTTGAAAAAATAATTAGGCCGTATTAGGCTCCCAATAAATCAATAAAAAGCATACCCAATTTTTGTGATCTATCTATGCCCTAGGGAGACATGTAAAAAGGTCGAAATCTCATAGCTTGACCCAGTGTTGGAAATAAAATGATCCATGTGCCTTAATTAAAAACAAGAGAGACGTGAATTTTTGTCATCTCTAGATCTATGTTGGGCTTTTATTAAATCCTACCCCGAGCACCATTACATATATTTTATTAAGTCCATAGTCAGTCTTCTGTTCAACCTGTAATTCAGTCATCGCCATACAAGCATCTCGCTCGTCTGGAAATCCAAACCTCGTCATATAAGCACCCAAATGCTTATATTGAATATTATATGTATGTCATCCTCATGTAGTATGCCATGCGGTGTAGTTCATAATTTATTTGTTGCTATCCTATGGCGTGGTTTTTATTCTCACACGGAATAACCTTCACAACGCATCCAAAAACACCCACAGTAGTTTATATAATAATAAAATTGTGCAACCAACTCATTAAGGTGCACCTATTTGTCGGGCACACAATATATTTCTCTACTCAACAGTAAATCTATAACCTGGCCTGTTTAATATATATACATGTATATGTATGCAATTCCAATCAATTTTCAATTCTGTTCAATTTTAAATTCGATTTTTCTAAATTTTACCTTTCATCCCCTTATTGGTTTGATCATTCCAATATTTTTATTAGTTGAACTAATAATCACACATCACAACCAGCAATTAATTAGTTGATTGGCTTTCCAAAGATATAACTTTTATATGCTCAAAAATCACATTTCAATGCCAAATCACAAGCATAAATTCTAGCTAAGTTTTGGTTCTCACACTAGTCAATTGGAAATATAGAGATATCCCACTTTCGAAACTCGAACATAAACACTGATGATGCGGCCACATCATCAGAATCATCTCCACGCGATTAGAGTGTGATTCTATATCTACCCAGTATATTTGAGACTTCGGGTATACGTTCATGACGCGTATAAGCAAAATCTTCTAATACTTGGTAGTCCAAATTTTAATACAAAATAAATACTCAAATACGTATAATAAGATATAATATTTCAAAACTAAATTTGTTTTTATAAATAATACTCTTCAAACCCATTCTAGGGTATTACTAACCCTATATCTAACGAGCCCTTCTTACAGGATATTACTAATCCTATATCTGATGAATTCTTTCATTCGGTTCTAATGTGTCTTGTTCTCAAGCTTTGTAAACCAAAGCTCTGATACCAAATTGAGATGACCCAGACTTCCCTGATCCCCGAAGAGACAGAGGAGCCTGGATTGTTTTGAGAACATAGCGCATCAGAATAAAAACATGAGAACATTTCATTGCTATTACAACAATTTACATCAGAGTACAAGAATATATAAGAGTAGGAATAAATATACAACAGAAAAATAAATATCAGAGATATACAAATTATAAAGCAGTGGAAATATATACATAAATATAATGTGCAGCAGAAAATATCAACTACCACAACTAAAAGAAATACACGGATACAAAGCATTCCGAATATAGCTCCAGCTGTAACCCAGGATCCCGTGAAAAGAAATATCTACGAAAACCAAAACTACTAGCCGACTATGTGGAAAATACGGGCACCCAGTGTTTAGGTAGAAACAATAAACTCCGAGCCAGTCATGGGACTGTTGTGAGAACTAAATCAGTTATTAAAACTTTACTTTAAAATATGGTAAATCACGGGACCACGTCGCATGTCACGGAACGGGTTTACCTGCATGAATACCAGTGCCTAAACAATAACCAATAATAGATATATGGATCTACAATGCATCATACAACATGAAATTTTCCAATCTACCCATTTAGGTTTAAACCCAAATTCAGATTTTTCGAAATCCAATTCACTTTACAAAATCTATTCCTTTGGACTTTATTTCCTGTTTTCTTATTTCAAATCATTTGGAATACATATCTAGCTTTTATATCAAAGTAGATTTCACTTCGGGATCCCAACCCAAAATCATTCGGAAATGTGAATTCCAAAACATCACAATGCATACAAACAAGTATGCAACCAAATATCAGGAGGTATTCTGCCCTCAGACAAGGAGACGGGTTTGCACCTTACCAATTCAATATATATACGTGAACCTCCCACGCCTGGAGTAGGATACACCATACAATGCCCATAAACTTTTAGTCATCCGGGATACCCGAATCTTTAGCCACATACTAAATCATTTTTATACCCCGAAGTAGGGAAATTCATTTCACAACATAATAATCACAAGTACTTTCAAACCATACTTATGTTACTTCACATCAGCAATTCACATATATGATCAGTCACTATCAATCACATAATCTTTGAGCTCGTACGTCTCAAAGAAGGGTGTTAAGCAAGAGAACAAATTCTCCGCCACCATACGGATACATCATCAATAGCAACTAATCGGTTACGTGATGAACCACAATGTCTAAAACATAATACTTTCCAAATCATTTCGACAACATCGGGTTTAGACCTCGAAATCCTTTCTGTTTTATAAAACATTTTTATAAAACATTCCCTGTCCAAAATCGGGAATAAAATTTCTTTTCACTTGAGAAATCTCTTTTCAAAATCATTCATTAATTTTGAGATAAACAACATCGATAATACCTCATAGTCAAATCGTGAAGTGTTTCACAAGATGTTAGCATACAAATATTTCTACCTGATCCAGTGCTAAATGTAAAAGCATATCTTGCTCATAAACTGGTCGAGCGGAATCCAAACAATTAATCAATCACAATCATGAATATCTACAACCAAGTATATTTGTTTTATACCACTTCTTATGTTTTGGTAAATTTAATCACCATTCATTCTTTCAAATCTAATTAAAGATTTATTAAAACTCTTCTTAGGTTTAAATCTCTAAAATCATTACTTAATGATTGTTTAACTTTTTAGGAATATTAATCATGCCTTTAACTGGGTTAAAGAACCAATGTCACTTAAAACACAATTCACGATAAACCCAAAATCCTACTTCCATCAAAATGAAATCTTCACGGAAATCATAACAACATATAATCGATAAAAATTACCACCAACATCATGCACATTGGGCGTTGGATTGCAAGAATGCTTCTGAAATGAACTCCTCCTGTTCAAACTTCCATTTCCTGATTCTATAGAAATTTTCCCTCCCATTGCACTAAACTTTATTGAAGAAAGTGATAAAATCATAACTTTATTGCAAAAAGTACTTAGATAAGGGTTTATTGGAATATACAGATTGAAAGAAAATTTGGATTTGTAGGAAGTTAATGAAATGTATAAATATCATAGATTAAGGGAATTTGGAAATATGTATGACAGTTTACGAAATTGGGAAATTCCAATATTGTCGATGTGCCAAACTTGAAGGTGAAGAGTATGACGTTGAAATTTCTGACGTGGAATTAATTTTGGATGATTGAAGATACCTAGAAGTTGCCATGCATTGACAGAGGAGACGGAGGAACTAAAATTTGTTGGAGGTACGATGATAATTTTGCGTGTGAAAATTTGTAAAAACCAAAGACCGATCTAGAATGAGTTACAAGAAAATTGTTTCACGTAAGAACGATTAAGGAAGAATATCGAAGATGAAAAAATGAGTTCACGTTTGATTTGAGGTAATAAAAAATTTAAATCGGCTATAACAAGTTAAGAGATTAGTGCGATCAATATGGATAGGGATCCCCAATACTTGGGATTAATTAAAAATAATCCAAACTTGGGATTAATATGTGTTAACCGGCATTTTGGTCCGGTTACCAGAAGTAGTTCTGGCCCACATGACTCGGCCCATCGTGTGGTTCAACGGTCTAGAAATGTTGCCAACATCCTCAGGAATCAAGCTAAGACAGGGTCACACAAGAATAGTTGTCACGACTCGCTAAAATGTTATCGAACAATAGAAGTCATGGATCAAGTGAACATACTTAGAACCGGGTGATCGTATCAAGAAAATCATGGTTCCAACACCAGAAGACTCGAGTCGGGCCACTGGCAGAATGTCGCATCCCACGGATGTGAGATTCGTTAGCATTGAAGATCGCTCGCGTGACATGTGCTGGCCACCTCCAAATGTTTGCGCAACGCGCACCGATCGGTTGCAGAATCTAGACTTGGCTCCACCCATGTCTCGCATCCGTGCCTCGCATCACCATGCCTCGCACCAACGTGCCTCGCTTCACCACGCTCCGCATCCCTATGTTGACACTTTTTTTAGTCGCTGTCACATGTCAAGAATATCGTCAGAAAACACAAAGCGATTCAATCGAAGTCGCGACATATTCAAAAAAGTATTGGAAATGACATCGATTCATAAAATCATCATCATTGGACTCGAAAAATATAGCGCATTGAAAATACGTGATCAACATGTTTCAAGCAGCTCAAAATGGTTGAGCACGTCGGTTCGATCACATGGTAGAACTCGTGGTGCAAATATACATGGATTCGGTAAAAAAACAACATTGTGCACTCAAAAACAGCCGATCAACACGCGTCGATCACGAAAAATGGCTCGCGCGACTCACGGTGTCAAAATATGGTAAACTGGCTAAAGCTGATTCGACACGTCAAAAACAGCTGATCGACGCGTGAAAATCATGAAAAATCGCATGTGTTACCTTGGTCAGTCAATCTGGTAAATCTGGCAAGCTTAGGCTTGGCACGAAGAAAAACAACCAAACAACATGTCTGATCACTCAAAAAACATGTGTGCACCCTTGGCTGATCACATAGGAAAATTGGCCGATCATACAATTTGGCACTTCAAAAATACATGAAAAACATGGTGGTTCAGTCCAAAATCATGTCTCGCACTCAGGCCAATCACACCATAAAATTGGGCAAAAACGATGGCTTGGAAAATGACCAGATATGAAAAAAGGGGTACGAAAACAACTGGAGCGCACTGAAGGATCCGATGATTTTCACATGTGCACGTAGTTGAAATAGGGTACGAAATTCGGCTCGGCACAGGGATTCGAATCGGATCTGGAAAATTGCCAGGCGGATCTGGCAAAGTCAGAACTCGTGTCGATCATTGTTTTTCATGTGTGCAACACGTGATTTTTCGGATACGGGTTTCTGGATTTGGCAAACACTCCAGAGGTGGCAGATCACTTTGGCATGGCCCACGACTCATGTCGATCACTGTTTTTCACGTGTGCAACACGTATTTCCGAGATACGAAATTTTGGACTTGGCAAATGTTCCAGAAAATGGCAAATCACTTTGGCACAGCCCAGAACTCGTGCCAATCACTTTTTTCACGTGTGCAACACGTGATTTTGGTAGATTTTAGAGAATCGAGTTTTTCGAACCCCAGGATTTGAATTTTGGATGGAACACCGATTTTTCGACTCTGATTTTGGGATTCAAATTTCGTACCCCTCAAGGATACAAAATTCTGTTGTGTGAGTCACATTTCTCACCTACTCCACTACCAAACTCCACAATAAATACCCCCTCACTTCAAATATCAAAGGGGTTGGTTTGCACTTGGTATTTTGGGCTTCATGGAGCTCTCAAACATCATTAATGGTAGCATAGACTTTGGAGAAGAAGGTGATCCCGAACTCCAGATTTCCCCGGTACACCCCGTACTCAAGATTTCCTGGTACACCCTAGAATTCAAGTTTCCCGGTACACCCCGGACTCTAGATTTTCCCGGTACATCCCGAACTCCAGATTTCCCAGTACACCCTAGACTACATATTTTCCTAGTACACCCGGGACTCCTAATTTTCCCGATACACCCCGGACTCCCAATTTCCCAGCACATCCCGGACTCTAGATTTCCTAGTAAATCCTGAACTCTAGATTTTCCCGACATCCTCCAGACCTTGGAACCACCCGGCACGTCCCGGACCTCAGACACTCCCTACACCCTTCAAACCTCAGAATCTCCCAACACATCCCAGACCTCGAAAACTCCCGACACCCTCTAGACCTCGGAACCTCCTAACACATCCCGGACGTCGGATACTCTCGACATGCTCCGAACCTCGGAACATCCTGACACCCTATGGATCTCGGCAACTCCTGACACCCTCCGAACCTCAGAACTTCCCGACACATCCCAGACCTCGGAAGCTCCCGACACCCTCTGGACATTGGAACCACTGGATACATCCCAGACCTCGGATACTCTCGATGCCCTCCGGACCTCGGAACCTCCCGATACACTCCGGACCTCGGAACCTCCTGATACACTCCGGACCTCGGAACCTCCTGACACACTCCGGACCTCGGAACCTCCCGACACACTCCGAACCTCGGCAACTCCCAATAGTCATCCCAGACCATGAAAACTCCTGTCGTCTCTCGGACTTTGGAACTTCCCGACATGCTCCGGACCTCTGAAACTCCTCGACTGCCCCTGACCAGCAAGGAAGCTCAACATCAAGGATTTATTGAACATCGAAATCATTGTAATTTCTTGTAATTATGTCTTACTGTGCTTTGTTAAAAGTAAATAAAATCAATAAAGCCTTCAAAAAGTGGACGTAGGTTCAATTCGAAACAAGCCACTGTAAATTAATTTGTCCTTTACTTTCCCGCACATTATTATTGCATCTTCCATACTTTTTCGCTCTGGACATTTTATTTCAAATTTTTGGAACTCTCAGGCATTGACGACAATTTTAGACGTCAACAATATGGGAACACTACAAGAAAACTGCAGTTTTACCTAATCCAAACTGGCATATACGGGGGGTGTAGGTGTATACAGTACCTACGTAACACCTATGCCAATATTGGCGTGGTTAAAACCTGCATAGGCAAAAATATTTCCATATCTTACCTACGCCATCTGTGAGGGTGTTTCCTACACCATAGTTACGCCATTATTTGTCTACCATTTCCCTACACCATGATCTTCCTAGGATATTCCTACGACATATTTACATCAAGTATTTCTACGTCTTCCCAATGCCATCTATTTCCCTACGTCATTTTTTCCATACGCTTTTTCTATGCCGTTTATACGTCTAACTATTTCTACGTCTTTTTTACACCAATTATTTAGCTACAGTTTACCTACACCATTGTTTTCATGTTTTCCTTATGTCATCTCCACAATTTTTTTAGTGTATTGAAATAAAATTACGAACGCCCTTCCTACGCCCACCGTACGTCTTTTCTGAAGTAATTCAATATATTATTGTGTTCTATTTCATCCGATTAAAAAAAAACCAAATAGATTTATTTTATCTATATAAATTCCGATAAAAAGATTAAAATAAAATGATTTTCCATCAATTAATTTCAAATATCTATAAATATTACAAAGTCAATGTAACACCAACCAAGTTCTCATACGTCTAAGCGATACAATAATATGTTCATGATACATACATTGTATAAAATGTTACTACAATAAGAAAATTAACTCTCACGACGATCACTTGCCTCTTCATCAAATCACTATCGAAACATCTCATTAAGGTGGTCATTGAAGGAATCGAGCTTGATTGAGGGAATAAATTTCGATTTTTTTTATTTTATTGGTTTCTGAAACCTTTGAAGGGATCGAGCTTAATTAAGGGATTACGTTTCGAAAAATTTCCTCTGCTCGAACTGGATTGTGGTAGTTCAGAAATAATAAAGGAAGCTAGGGTTTTCCAAATATATATATATTATTTTATTTCCCAAAATACCTGTTTATTGATACGAACTCCAAATCAAACCCAACAACTGTCGTCTCCTACTAAATACCCCCGTTCCGGACACAATGGAATATGTTTCATAAGACAATTCGACTATTTTAATCAGTTTTCATTAAAATTAAAATATAAATTAATATAACAGTCAATATTGATTTCAATGTACATTTTAATTTACCAAGGCCACATACTGACTTCAAAAATTATGAAAATTGAAATCTAGCTATGTTTTTACGATACGGTCCTAACAATGATTCTGATTATGCATTGTCTACTAGAATAGATAAGCTTTCTGACTATGATTCTAATTTATGGGCTTCATGGTGTAGAATGAATTTGGTTAAAGAAAAAATGTTCTAGAAGACGGACTTTCCCAGCGATTGTAGTTGGGCCTGGCGAAGTATGTTGAAGCATAGGAATTTGTTTCTGCCTATGTTTTGAAGTGGCCTGAAATATAAACATAAAGTATCCTTTAGGTTTGATCCGTGGACTGCAGAAGGTGTTATTATTGCTGATTTGTTGGATTACAATTCCAAGTATGCATCTGGTCTTAGTGAAGGGGAAATGTAGGTATTATTTTTGTTAATGGTACCATTTCCCTTCCACGCAGTAGTTCCAGCATGGTTAATAATGTTTGGGGTAATATTTTGCATATTTTTATCCCATCATTTAATAAGCATGCATTTTGGAATTCTAAGCCACATATTTCATCTGTATATGCTGGTCTAGTTCGGAATTCTGTTATATTTCCTTGGCACTTGAGGATTTCGTCTTTTGGTGTGATGACCCGTAACTTCCCCGGTAAGGAAAGCCCGGATTAACTTGAGAACACGACAAAATGGAACTCATACGGAAGAACATTTCATTGTTAATTACAACAATTCCATCAAAATACAAGAATATACGAAGTATGAATAAATATTACACATTCGATAAATATCAGAGATTACAATAAATTATATAGCAGAGGAAAATAATACAAAGCACAACTGAAGGTGATATATGGATACAGAGTTTTCCGGATATCATTCCAGCTGTAAACCAGGATCCTGTGAATATAAATCTGCAAAACCAAAACTACTAGCTGCCCGTGCCGAAAATAAGGGCACCCAGAGTTTAGGTTAAAACAATAAACTCCAGGTCAGTCATGTGATTGGTGTGAGAACTAAAACGGTTATTCAAAACTTTACTTTAAAAATAAGGTAAATCAAGGGACCACGTCGTACAACACGGAACGGGTTTCCTCCCAAGAATACCAGTGCATAGAATAAACAGCGCAATGCTTTTTCGAAAAATGAAGCTATTATAAGACCCAGGTCCCATCACACAATGCAACACAAGCCGGAGGATAGGGTTTTACCTTATAATAGCCAAACATGCTTGGTACGTTTAAAAACAAATCATTTGATACTATAATAAGTGTATAGTGTCAAAACAATTTCAATCATAAATATCAATCATAGACGGCATAGCATCCCATGCTACTATGTCGCCATACTAGGCTCTACAAATAAAGCTGAAATATCTCGTATTGGAAATTGGATTTCCGTCATGAGTCGAGGCAAGGGGCAAGCTCCTCTCCGATTCGAGACACTCTAGCAAATGTCCCAGGACTACACACTCTAGGCAGCCACTTGGATCGGTTGGGCCGGTCCTCTCTTACGTTTGAGGATTGGCAATTCCTGAACACACGTTTCCGGTCCTGTCAGACCTAATATCGAGGCGCCTCATTCCAACAATCACAAAGGTGAAAAGTATATAAATGTCAGGGCTGGTAAGTCACTGACACCACCAAAGCTAGAAAGAAACGTCGTGTTCTCCTAACGGTCCGTATCCCGTTTTTGACTCATACCGAGGTGTGAGGCTCGCGAATTCACGTTATACACAAAGCTGCGCCACAAAGGCCGGGCTTTGATCATCAACCACAAGAATTTGCTTTTCAACAGAAGCATTGATCAATTGCCACTTAGGCATGCCACACTGGCAATTCATGCCATGCGACTGATGTCCATCAATATACAACCTCTGAGCTCGTACGTCTCAGAGAAGGGCGTTAAACAAAAGAATAAATTCTCCGCTGCCAAACAGATGTATATTTAATAGAGATCAATCAACATAGAATAAAATCCAATGTCAGACACATGGTCCGTTTACAAGTTCGTTCTGGGTCTGAACGAAACAGGAGGCACAATCCTTGCATATCCATCGATCTCCAAGTACGTTTGGACGATCACCAACTGATTCTCTCCTTTTGGGTGTACAGCCCAATCAAGATCATCAGTAATCACCCAAACGATGTGAAAACTTCCGGTCTTCAACCACTGTCTTCAACTTCGAGATATCGTCGAATCGGTTATTCAGAATGGGTATAAACCCGGCCTTTCTGAATAACCCGCGTATATAGTAAACAAATGTTACACAAACACAATATACGCCTCATTCCAATTTAGCAGCCACTAACCGTAAATCAACAAGAGAACAATTTCCCAAATGTTAACCCCGAAGGCCGAAACCAACATCAGATCAATACCCAGGAAACCATTCATCTTAGCTAACCTACAGCTAGTTTCTAAATTTCATATTCTTAGGGAAGGTTCCCATTAATTTTATCAAAGATAAATTCTTTAAATTTATTCTTTAATCTTCCTTTGGATGTCATTTCAAACCAAATTATGGTTTTCCAAACTAGTCGGGATTAGCGAACCACACCAAAGTAATTATTTATTTTATTTCCCAATCCCAACCTATTCATCCCATGGAGCAAAACTGTTATTACCCCATAACTAACACCACGGTGTTATTGGTATAACTAATTACCATTTCACGTTCAAATCTAATTAAAGATTTAACTATCGCTTTGGAGCAAAACTGGTGATACTCCATTCTCGCTCACTTTCCAAATTTGATAATTTAAATTATCAATTCACATTTCAATCAAATTACAGATTCATTAAAACTCCCTTTTACTGGGTTAAAGAACTGATGTCATTTTAAACACAGTTCACGATAAACCCAAATCACATTATATTTAGTATTGGGTTAAAGAACAAGTGTTATTTAAAACACCCTTCACGATAAACCCACAAATCAATTCTATTTAAAACCCATTTCAAATCCAATTTATTTATTTAAAAATAAATAGGTTTTAATTTTAGTTCAAAACTAGTTCATTTCGATAAAACTCTATTTTTATCTTTTCAAATATGGAGTTTTTCATCCCAATTTTTCCCAAATCATTTCTTATGATTTTACACAAATTATTACTATTTTTAATAATTTTATCAAGGCCCGTACAGTCGATTTCCATCAACGGCCATCGAACTGCACTTACAACGACCTTTTCCAAATTTTATTTGGACGTATCTCCAAATCCAACCGTTAGATTTCAAATTTCTAATATTCGTTAGAAAGCTCTTTTCGATACGAACCCAACGGTTTCGGTTTTAGGAGAATCCGATGATCGGATCTCCCGTAATGTCCGTTCGAAGTCAATGATCGAAATTTACGAACTGCCGCGGCGCGGCGCGTTCTATTCAGGCCATTATATTATATATATAATATATATAATATATATTTCGTCGATTTCTATTTAGTTTCAATTCAAATCGATTTCAATTCTATTTCTATTCAATTCAAATCAAATTCGTTTTCTATTCAATTCAAATCAAATTCGTTTTCTATTCAATTCAATTCAAATTCATTTTCTATTCAATTCAATTCAAATTTGTTTTCTATTCAATTCAATTCGAATTCGTTTTCTATCCAATTCAATTCGAATTTGTTTTCTATTCAATTCAATTTGATTTCCTGTTGTAAATATTCGATTTTTATCTCTTTTCAATATTCATTATAAAAACGAATATAATCGATATAAATATCTTTCGCGTCAAAATAGCGCATCTCTAATCAACACGGCTTTATATTTTTTCAATAACTTCGTTATTCTACTCAACAAATGAATTTATATTTCTTTCAATACATGACTCTATATTTTTGTCAACACATGACTAATCTCAACGAATGAGTACTGTCCACGTGTGACTATTTTTGTTATTTAATATATTTATAAAAATCATGGTATCTATCATTTGATTTCAAATCAGACACCAACCGTAAATTAGTAAGAGAACGATTCTCTAAATATTAACCCCGAAGGCTGAAACCAACATCAGATCAATATCCAGGAGACCACTCATCTTATCTATTTTCCAGCTAGTTTCTAATTTTATATATGATAAAGACGTAAATTTTATTGTTAAAATATTTCGTTCAACACGTGACTAATCTCAACGGATGAGTACTGTCAACACATGAACCTTTATTTTATAAAGAAGTTAGTTTCTAATTTTATATATGATAAAGATGTAAATTTTATTGTTAAAATATTTCGTTCAACACATGACTAATCTCAACGGATGAGTACTGTCAACACATGAACCTTTATTTTATAAAGAAGTTAGTTTCTAATTTTATATATGATAAAGATGTAAATTTTATTATTAAAATATTTCGTTCAACACATGACTAATCTCAACGGATGAGTACTGTCAACACATGAACCTTTATTTTATAATATTCTTTGTTTTCTAAATTGGAATGAGGCCCAATCAATCACTATATAGCGTTAACTATATGGATTCCATACATCACATGTATATAATAGCAACGATAAATAATCAACCATCATCCAAAGTGCACTACACTGTATAAGCATCAAATATAGATATCTAACGCTTATAACAGCATGTCAATCAATCGATCGACATACAACTAATTATTGGGATTAGTGTATGTCGTATTTTATCCCAATACCCGTGTGGGGTATCAAACATCAAACACAGATTTTATTTGTGCAGTTGGGCGATGTGTAAAATTTATCGTCCCAATCAATGTCATTCAAATAGGTGTACATAAACAAACCGTCCGGTTTGTAAATGAATAATTATTTATTCACATTCACGTTAAAAATTATATTTTTATCGACCAAATTATTTTGTTCAACCTATGAATATTCTATTTGGTTCATTTATTAAATAAAATGATATCTTTATTTTTCTAACTTATTTTAGAAAATTTCGGCGGCATAACGGCGTGATACTAGAAACGGGACAAGGCCTAGCCTTATCCCCGGTCTAATAATGGCCCACGCTATCCACATATCAATCAAATCCATTCCATTTCACCAAACAATCAAATTCAAATCAAATAATCTAACCAACTACAAAACCAAACAAACAAGTCCATGGTCTGTGGACGATGGTGTCGGGTGCTACTAAACACCGTTCGCATCCTAGTATATATTTATATAACTAGAAAAGAAAAGTTAAAGTTAGAAGTTCTCACCAAAGCTATCCCAATTCCACGACACTTCAAATGTAGGGAATCATCACTGTTCTCGCCTTTTGTCACTTTCGTTGCCCGTAGCCACTACATATATAAAAATCACATTTTTATATTGTTGTTATGCATATAAAAATCATATTTTTATAATCACTCCGTATGAATAAAATTTCTATTTTTACATTGCTACTATATAGATAAAATTTCTATTTTTACATCGATACTATATAGATAAAAATTCTATTTTTACATCGATGTTCATATAATAAAATTATATTTTTATCACGCTATTCTCTATATAAAAGTTATATTTTTATATCGCTCTTCATCCAATAAAGATTATATTTTTATACCTCTTCTTCCTATATAAAAATTATACTTTTAACCTTTCTATAATATAAAAATTATATTTTTACTTCCTACTTATATAAAAATTATATTTTTACTCCCTTAAAATCACTCCTCTTTGTTTTCAAAAATCAAATCTTCTTCTAAATAAAAATCAAATCTTTTTAAATATAAAGATGTAATCTTTTTCACGTTAAAGATATAACCTTTCTATAGAAAATAATATATATATATATAATCTTTTAGCTTATAAAAAAAATTCCATCCTATTTATTCTATATAAATTCAGTCTTTTTATTCTATAAAAATTCTGTCTTCTAACTATGGTCCTCTCATATAAACTGACTTTTTTTTAAAGAGTAATTACTGAAAATTAACAAAATAAATAACTAACTAAAATGAAATTAAAACTTACAGTTTAATTGGAAGGGGGAGATGGGATGTCGCGGTCGGAGGTTGCTCAGGCGGTGGCGAGGCCGGAGATGGCGGTCTTTAGCGGTGAAGGGGGTTTAAATCAAAGAAAGGGAAGTGGGGGAAGGCGTTGGTGGCTGGAATCGTCGGCGTGGGGTCTGGTGGTCTCAGGGGAGGGGCGGTGGCTGGTGGCAAGCCACGCGGAGGGCGTAGGGGTGCTGAACGGGGGCGGAGCTGTGCTGGAGGGGGGTCTAGGGCTCGCGGTTCTCGAGCAGGGGGAGGTTCTTGCGACGGATCCGGCGAGAGGGGGGGTGCCAGGCGCGAGCGGCGGCTGGTGGTGAGGCTTGGCGCAGCTCCGGTGGCGCCAACGAGAGGGGGGCGGCGACGATGGATCTAGGATGGGGGTATCGGGTTTTTTTCATTTGGGGGCGGGTTTGACTTCTAGCTAAGGAGACAAGGGTTTGACCCTTATATGTTAATTTATTTAATTATTTAATTTAAGTTCAAAAAGTAACTTTAAAATTCGAACTTAAAATTGAGCCCACCGACTGTCGTCCATAGCGTAATACCCCCATTCTGAACACAATGGGATATGTCCTGTAAGCTGATTCGACTGTTTCGATCAGTTTTCGTTGAATTTAAAATATAAATCTTTATATATTCAATTTAAACGCACATTTCAATTTACCGGGGCCACATACGAACTCTAAAAATCCCCGAAAAATATTTTCTAACTTCGTATTGACGATACGGTCCTAACAGAACTAATTTCGTCGAATTCTGAGACCGTTGGAAAAATGGCCATTTTCCAGTCGATTAAAATCAACTTAAACTGGTCAAACGCGTTTTCCTTTGCCACGATCACATATTGATTAGAAAAATTATGAAATTTGGAATCTAGCAATAACTTGACATCACGGATCCAAAAAAAGTGGTTTCGTTGAAATCCGAGGTCGTTTGCAAAATGGCTATTTTTAAGGGCCTGAATTCCATAGCGACTATTCTGAATTTTCAACTGGATGTATCCTTTGATTCCCGCTATGAAATTTTGATTTTTCGGATTTGTTGGAAAGATATTCTCAAATAGATCCTATTATTTTTGGTTTCACTAAAATCCGGTTTGATTTGCACCTGGTACATTCAATTGAAGTTTGAAATCGAATTATCGAACTACCGCACCATTTTCAATTCCTTTTATAATTATATATAATTATTTATATTCTAACGACGATCTATATAACTATATACGTTCTAATCTGTTCAAAATAAATTTCTCGTCGATATTATTTAAAATAATCCACTTTAAATATTCAAAATTCGCTAAATTGCCAAGAATAAAATTTTTAAACTGGATCGCATTTCTGGGTTGTTACATCTGGTTCTCTTCCTAGAGAGAACGTTTTTATGTGGAATATCTTAATGAATGGGATACACACTAGGAAAAACCTGAAGGATTTGGGAATGATTGATAATGATGCATGTGTTTTTCCTGAAACTGTTAGACGTCCATTTTTTTAATGTGATTATACTAGGTTTGTATGGTAGAAAGTTTTAATGCATTTTGGTCTCGATACTCCTTGTATTGGCACTATTGCGTAATGTACCTTATTTTCAAGTTTACAAGATGGAAGTCGATTAGTGGACGCCTCCTTTTGAAGATTATGAAGAAAACATTATATCTGTTTTTTAATTAATAAATACGGTAGGGGCCATTCAACCCCGCTTGCTATGCATAAAAATAAAATGTCGAATTTGGAGACCATTTGAAAAATGGCCATTTTATAGTCGATTAAATTTAAACTGAAATTACAAAACACGTTTAAATTTAACACGCTCACATATTAATTCCAAAAATTATGAAATTTGAAACCTAACAATAATTTGACATTCTAGATCCAACAAAAGTGATTTCGTCGAAAACGGAGGTCGTTTGCAAAATGGCTATTTTTAAGGGCTTTATATAATATAAAAATATATATAAATTCTATAGCGACCATTCTGAAGTTTAAACTGGACATAACTTACAATTTATAAAGTGAAATCTCAGTTTCTTACATTCGTTAGAAAGATACAATTAAAAATATTCTAACATTTCTTATTTTACTGAAATCCGGTTTAATTTGAATCCTATACATTCAATTGAAAATTAGAATCGAAATTTCAAACTACGGCGCAATTTCAGGCTCGTTTTATATTCAAAATAAATGTATACGTTCTAAATTCGATTTAAATAAATTTTAAATCACTATTATTTAAAATAAATCATTTTATATGTTTAATACCCATTAAAATAGCTAAAATAAAAAATTTAAATTGGTTCAGAAATTCTGAGTTGTTACAATCTCCCCCGCTTAAAATCTTTTCGTCCTCGAAAAGGAATGAAGCTAAAAGTTGTTTAATTAACCAACTTAACTTTCATTCTAGCTTGAGTTATTCAACTTTTCATTTTCTAAGAACTTTCTAATTTCTCAAAAATTTGGCTAATACCCTAAATTTTTTAAAAATTTCTCCAAAACCTCCTTTGTATGGGGAGGGTTTGAAATTATTGGGCCGTATTAGGCACCAAATAAATCAATAAGAAGCATACTCAATTTTTGTGACCTATCTATGCCTAAAGGAGATGTGTAAAAAGGTCGAAATCTCATACTTTGCCCCAGTGTTGAAAATAAAATAATCCATGTGCCTTAATTAAAAACAAGAGAGACGTGAATATTTTTCATCTCTAGACCTGTGTAGGGTTTTTATTAAATGTTGCCCCGAGCACCATTACATGTATTTTATTAAGTCCATAGTAATTCTTCTGTTCAACCAGTAATTCAGTCATCGCCATACAAACATCTCACTTGTTTGGAAATCCAAACCTCGTCATATAAGCACCAAATGCCTATATGGAATATTATATGTATGTCATCTTCATGTATTATGCCATGCGGTATAGTTCATAATTTATTTTTTGCTATCTTATGGCGTGGTTTTTATTCTCACATAGAACAACCATCACAACGCATCCAAAAACACTCACGGTAGTTTAAATAATATTAAAATTGCGCAACCAACTCATTAAGGTGCATCTGTTTGTCGGGCGCGCAATATATTTATCTACTCAATAGTAAATCCATAACCTGGCCTGTTCAGTATACTTACATGTATATGCATGCAATTCCAATCAATTTTCAATTCTGTTCAATATTAAATTTGATTTGTCTAAATTTTACCTTTCATTCTCTTATTGGTTTGATCATTCCAATATTTTTATTAGTTGAACTAATAATCACACATCGTAACCAACAATTAATTAGTTGATTATCTTTCCAAATATATAACTTTTATATACTCAAAAATCATATTTCAATGCAATTCACAAACATAAAATCTAGCTAAGTTTTGGTTCTTACACCAGTCAATTGGAAATATATAGATATCCCACTTTCGAAACTCAAACATAAACACTGAAGATGCGACCGCATCATCAGAATCATCTCTAGGCGACTAGAGTGTGATTCTATATCTACCCAGTATATTTGAGACTTTGGATATATGTTCATGACACATATATGCAAAAACTTCTAATACTCGATAGTCCAAATTTTAATATAAAATAAATACTCAAATACGTATAATAAGATATAATAATTTAAAACTAAATTTGTTTTTATAAATAATACTCTTCAAACCAATTCTAGGGTATTACTAACCCTATCTCTAACGAGTCCTTCTTACATGATATTATTAATTGTAATGACCTGAAAATTCCGGTCCAATTTGAGCTGACCAAAAACACAAGTCCAACCCCAAATTAAACCGAAAATCAGGAAATTAATAGAAAGAAAATAGAGGGTGAGGATAGATAAGATAGAACTTAGAACAGGAGAAGAAGAAGAACACAACATCAGAGTAATAGGAACCGCACAGCGGAACGAATAACATATAATATATATAACATAACTTGAAATATACATATGTACTTGAATATACATCATTATCAAAGTACAACACTTACAACACAGCGGAAATAACTATAGCTATATGATCGTGAAGCCTCCTGCTCTAGCTCTTTAAGTATCTGTAAATCCCGACTACTTGACTGCCCGTACAAAATTGGGCAGCCAAGAGTTTAGGGAAAACAAAATAAAATAAACTCCGGGTCAGTCACAGGACTTGTATGAGTAAAACAATTTTAAAACAGTTCGAACAAATAAACGATATCTCATAAGACCACGCCGTATAATGGAACGGGTTTTTCCCTTATGAAAATCGAAAATATCTTTATATCAAAAACCTTTTGATATTATAATAATGTCTATCAACCACAATATAATAATCATATAGCAGAAACGCTTTCATCTCACGTTCTACATATATAGTATATAATCAAAACCGCAAGCACGTAATGGGTAATGGATTTCCAACTATGACAAGGTATGGAACCACCTTTCGCTAGTGTACCTCTAGAGAGGAATACACTGGGTTCAACAAGAACATCTTGCAACCCGGCCACACATGACCGACCACTCATTTTGCTTGAGTGTATCGAATGTATATCACCAACGGTTGGGATCAGCAACCGTTTTCCCGAATGGGACAGTATCGACAATAGATTTTTATAAGTAAATGAAACTCTAGATCAGGTGATTATACACCCTACTTCGGAGTGACCAACTTAGCCATGCTGCCTGCCCTATTTCTGTCATTTACCGGTTGATGAGGCATCAGATTCACTTCGAATGCCACATTGTCAGATCCATCGAAAATCACTAATTGACGTCTACAACAGTACATTATGTGTTAGCTAAAAGAAGTTCCCTTCTCCGCTTCCACTCTTGGTACGGTTGGAGAAATCAATATACGTGATCGTTTGGAAATACTCTGTCAGACATTCATCCATACAAGTCACCCAGGAACAGGATGAACCGAAGGCGCTATTCAGTACATCCATCTTAGGCACTGTTATCTAAGACTTATACAATAGCCCTTGCACTTTTCCCCGTCTTCAATTATCTTTGGCATATATGATTCGCAACGCTTATGCCAATACAGAGTGGTTCTTTGGATAATAATCGAACCGGTCTCTCCATATTAACAAAGTTAAAATGGCCAAAACTTCGATACTCTGTGATTTAACCATCAAAAATAAACAAGTGTGCAGACAACGATATTATTTCCAAATGGAAATTCTATCAATCAATCATCAGTCATATATATATATATATATATATATTCCTTATTTTCCTAGTTTAGAAAATATACGTTATTAACACTGGAAAACATTTCCATTTGTTTATTTACATATCATTATCATTTCACAACTATCAGTCCCTGACTGTAAACTAGTAGGAGAACAATTCTCTAAGTATAAACCCCGAAGGCCGAAACCAACATCAGATCGATACTCAGAAAACTATTCGACTTAACTAATCTCTAGTCAGTTTCTAATTTTGCTTAACTCTATTTCTTTTCCTCTATTCAATTAACTCTATTTGATTAACTCTAATTCGAATAACTAATATTCGGTTTAACTCCATTCGCTTAACTCTATTTCTTTAACTCTATTTGATTAACCTAACTGGTTTACTCTAACTGATTAACTCTTTTAACTCTATTCGAATAAACTATATTCGAATAACTCCTTTTACTCTATTCATTTAACAAATAAAATCTCCTTTTAATAACTTATTCTGTTTCCTAAGTCAATATCTCTTTTATAACTTATTTACTTAACAAATAAGTATCTCGTTTAACATCTCCTATTTATTTAACCAATAAATATTTCATTTATAAAATCTTATGATTTTATAAATATTCCGTTTTCTTTATAAATATTACATTTATAAAGATTTCCCCTTTCTATATAATTTCACCTATAAAGATTTCTATTTATAAATATTTCATTTATAAGCATTTCATTTATAAAACCCTTTTTCTTTTATAAATATTTTATTTTCAAATACCATTTGAAATTTCCCTTTTTCACATTTCGGTATGTTATGGTGTTTAACATATCAAGTCATGATGTCAAATATCATCCATACACATATAATCAACAACAGATTATAAACCACGTCATATATCACAATATATGAAAAACAATAAAATAACTGTTGAGGAATCCAGTCGGATTCCTCCAACCTGTTTCCCTGCATCCACATATGTTACACAATAAAATCAACATCACTTTCAGTTCCATATGATACATTCTGTTAAACAAAATCAATATAGAAATTCAACTAACTGACTAGCAATTCAATCATACAGTCAATCAGCCAATATTTAACAGTTCTAAGAATACAACATGAAATATAAACTGTTCAGAGTTAGTGAGATTTACTCACCTTGGCAGTTCATCGTTAAAGAACGATAAACTGTTTATTTGATTTGAATCAAATAATTTATTTTGCCGTAAATTCAAACAAGCACCGATCCACTTCCAGTCAGTCCCATTGTGAAGCTCCCGACCATACGATCCCAACGGATCCTGTTTTATTCGATTTCATTTACGTATGAATTAGATATGATCTAAACAAGTTTGTACAAATATAAATTAAAAGTAACTTCATTTCAATTAAATAATTTGGGCATCACCCAACTAATTGCTTGGCCCATGTAATCTAGAAACCTGCGCCCCCCAATATCTTTCTTCCCAGATCGAAAAACTCCAGCATCCTCCTCCTTAAATCACCACTACCGACGTTTTCCCCAACACCGTTCCATCATGATTTCCAAAACCGAACACACAAACCAATCTCCCTCGTTTCCACACTCAACATAAACAGGAAACACCGATCAAACATCGATCTTCCTCCACCCTTCTTCTTGCTCACGGAAACAATATCCTCTAGTAAAACAGATCGTATGCCATTTTTTTCTCCTGTCCTTCGATCCTTCCACTCCACCATTATCAATTTCTGAAATCACCATTGCACTCCTCTCGATCTCCTCCTTCTTCCCGTACCCAAAATGACACTCGAACTAACAATCCTGACTGCGACATCCTCTAGTACTATAGTGAACGCGGCGCTTTCCTGTCACCGGAACCAACAAATCTTTGCAACCAACCTCTATTCGCTCACCTG
The DNA here is from genome assembly GCA_030737875.1 of Allium sativum. NCBI lineage: Eukaryota > Viridiplantae > Streptophyta > Magnoliopsida > Asparagales > Amaryllidaceae > Allium > Allium sativum. The sequence goes on from CM060927.1 coordinate 158,681,843, forward strand.
AGTTCGGATTCGAACTCGAATTCCACAATAAATCCTCACAAAAACAACGAGGTCGAACCCTAGCCGCTGCGTTAAATCTTCGACGTCCAGGAATCCATATCGAACTCAAAGATTTTGGTATAGAGAAGTAGAGAATCATCTGAGTAACTCAACGACGTATATTTCATGAATTATTGAATTTTATAGGGATTGTTTGGATTTTAGGAGGATGTTTTCCTTCCACGTTTTCATTTCCTAGAAAGGTGGACGCAGAATTTTTGTTGACTTCTGAGAAAATAGGTTTAGGGGTTGGATGGTTATCAAGCTATTTATAGGATAGGAGGGATATTTTATTTGATTTTTATATTTGATTTTTATTCAATCGTTATTTGTAACCGTCTTCTAAAAATTCCAGTGATCACATACGATACACAAAAATCATGAAACTAGACATGCAGCTACAGCTCGACATTACGGTCCCAAAGAAACTGGTTTCGTCGAATTCCGACTTCGTATGCTCAAACAGCGTATTTTTAACTGTCAAAATATTGACCGTTTCTCACTCTAAAAATCCGTATGGCAACACAGTGACTCTAAAAATCACAGAACTTGGAATCTAGCAATAATTTGACATTGCGGATCCAACAAAATTAGTTTCGTCGAATTCCGACTTCGTTTGCAAAAGTGGCTATTTTTAAAGCTCTAAATAGCCTATTTAAATATATAAATATATTTAAATATAATTAAATTAAATATTTAAAAATTACATATTATCATCTATATTCACAAAGGAATACCATACAGCTCAGAAAAATCCTATATGTATTTCTAACTCGATATTTCAATCTGGGTCAACCCGATATTCGATATATATTGAAATTCCTTTTTAAAATATAAATAATTTATAAAGGAATTCCACAGCGACTTTTCTAAAATTTGATTTGGACATAAATCAAAATCTACACGACGAAATCCTGATTTTTCTCTTCCACTAAAAAGATATACTCCACCAGCTCCACACGTTTCTTGTTTCACAGAAATCCAGCTTAAAACGAATCCTGTACATTCAGTTGAAGTTCGAATCGCCAATTTACGAACCACAGTGCCATTTCAAGCTCGATTTTAATAATAATATAATTATACGTTCAAACTATCGTTTATATAATATATTCGTTATTCTAATTCAATTCTAAACTGAATTAAATATCACAGATGATCCAGTTCACACCATATCGTCATTTCAGCCAATTCTGGTTATTTCAGAATTAAATATATTATTTAATTTATCATTTTAATTAAATATTCACCATTATTTAATTCCATGACCATCAAATTCACTATATCACTATTTATATAATTAAATAAATAAATTATAATACCTCTGCCAATGCGGGTCATTACAATCTTCCCCACTTAAAATAATTTCGTCCTCGAAATTGCTAAAAGGTAAAGGATGACCCTATCGACTTGTTAGAACATATTTGTTCACTTCTTAACTTCAGTTTCCAACTGGACCAATTAAATTTCAGTTTAATATTAATTAATTTTTATCAGCGAAAATTTTCAAAAATCCTGAATTTTCTAACTCCCTGACTTTTGGAAAATTTCGCCATAACCTCCTTTGTACAGCCCTATCGGTAAAACCACAACTCGCCTCTCTGTGCCATCTCCATCCCAAAAGAAAATCAAACATCCAAGCGGCTTCCCAATTCGGCTCATAAATCTAATATCCAATAGAAATATAAACTTGTACCTTTTGTCGACATATCATTATATCCTTCCCACCTGTTATCATTTCAGCAGGTACAAGGGTCATCCCAATCAAATTCCAATCTGCTTTTATCCACAACACAACCATCCGCTTATATCCGAGCCAAATATCTTTTCAACTCGAGTTTCTTCTCGATTCCCAACTCTTAACTTGATTATCACATTACACTTCAAAGTCAAATCTCACAATCCAATTTGTCTTGATATCATTCTAATTCAATCTCAGTTACCACTTTACTGGCTTTACTTTAATTCAAATTTTCTTTCACAAATTTCTGTTAAATTTGTTTTTAATTCAAACAGTCTTTCCTTGGGAGTTTTTAAATAGTGTACTCTTTTCAAAAATCAAATTTTCCTTTTTTTTGAAATTCAACACAACGTGTCTTTCCCAAAACAATTCAAAACAGTATCTCTGGTAGTAATTCGTCACTTATAACTCGAAAATGAATACTGATGATGCATCTGTCATCATCCGAATCTATTTTCCAGCGATCGAAGTGAGTTCAATACCATAAAACCATTTCTAAACATTTCCACTTTGAAATTCATTTCAAAATATAATTCACACTGCTTGTAAAACAATTTAAAATCTCCCAGGATGTTAAATTTTCCTTATTTTTAATCCAAATCCATTTACAAACTCTTATCCAATTTTCCAAAATTTTAATTCAATTTCTGGTCTTAATTTCAGATTTAACTTATTTTGTTATGCTTATCTGAATTCTGATCGGCTATTTACATAACCATTTAATTTATAATCTTACTCGATTATAATTATAACCAATATAAATCCTTTATATCAAAATATAATTTAGGTAAAATCATATCATTTACCCTCTTTTCAAAACATACTGTGTCGACCCATTGTATTCGAGTGTTTATAAACTCCTACCGATACAGTGGATCAAACTGATCGACCAGAACACATAAACAACTCAACCAATAAATCACCACAATATAAAACAAATTTTTATATCAATAACAAATACGTTCACTCGTATATATACACTCAAACTCAATCTAGGTTATTTATAACCCTATCTCTACTGAGTCACGCCATAGAGCCAAGGTAATTCACTTAACTTAAGCTCTGATACCAATTGTAATGACCCGAAAATTCCGGTCCAATTTGAGCTGACCAAAAACACAAGTCCAACCCAAAATTAAACCGAAAATCAGGAAATTAATAGAAAGAAAACAGAGGGTAAGGATAGATAAGATAGAACTTAGAACAGGAGAAGAAGAAGAACACAACATCAGAGTAATAGGAACTTCACAGCGGAACGAATAACATATAATATATATAACATAACTTGAAATATATATCAGTACTTGAATAAACATCATTATCAAAGTACAACACTTACAACACAGCGGAAACAACTATAGCTATATGATCCTGAAGCCTCCTTCTCCATCTCTTCAAGTATCTGTAAATCCCGACTACTTGACTGCCCGTACAAAATTGGGCACCCAAGAGTTTAGGGAAAACAAAACAAAATAAACTCCGGGTCAGTCATGGGACTGGTATGAGTAAAACAGTTTTAAAACAGTTCGAACAATTAAACGATATCTCATAAGACCACGCTGTATAATGGAACGGGTTTTTCCCTTATGAGAATCCAAAATATCTTTATATCAAAAACATTTTGATATTATAATAATGTCTATCAACCACAATATAATAATCATATAGCAGAAACGCTTTCATCTCACGTTCTACATATATAGTATACAATCAAAACCGGAAGCATGAATTGGGTAATGGATTTCCAACTATGACAAGGTATGGAACCACCTTTCGCTAGTGTACCTCTAAAGAGGAATACACTGGGTTCAACAAGAACATCTTGCAACCCGGCCACACATGACCAACCACTCATTTTGCTTGAGTGTATCGAATGTATATCACCAACGGTTGGGATCAGCAACCGTTTTCCCGAATGGGACAGTATCGACAATAGATTTTCAGAGGTAAATGAAACTCTAGATCAGGTGATTATACACCCTACTTCGGAGCGACTGACTTAGCCATGCTGCCTGCCCGATTTCTGTCAATTTCCGGTTGATGAGGCATCAGATTCACTTCGAATGCCACATTGTCAGATCCATCGAAAATCACTAATTGACGTCTACAACAGTACATTATGTGTTAACTAAAAGAAGTTTCCATCTCCGCTTCCACTCTTGGTACGGTTGGAGAAATCAGTATACGTGATCGTCTGGAAATACTCTGTCAGACATTCATCCATACAAGTCACCCAGGAAAAGGATGAACCGAAGGCACTATTCAGTACATCCATCTTAGGCACTGTTATCTAAGATTTATACAATAGCCCTTGCACTTTTCCCCGTCTTCAATTATCTTTGGCATGTATGATTCGCAACGCTTATGCCAATACAGAGTGGTTCTTTGGATAATAATCCAACCGGTCTCTCCATATTAACAACGTTAAAATGGTCAAAACTTCGATACTCTGTGATTAAACCATCAAAGAAAAACAAGTGTGCAAACAACGATATTATTTCCAAATGGAAATTCTATCAATCAATCATCAATCATATATATATATATATATATATATTCCTTATTTTCCCTGTTTAGAAAATATACGTTATTAACACTGGAAAACATTTCCATTTGTTTATTTACATATCACAATCATTTCACAACTATCAGTCCCTGACTGTAAACTAGTAGGAGAACAACTCTCTAAGTATAAACCCCGAAGGCCGAAACCAACATCAGATCGATACTCAGAAAACTATTCAACTTAACTAATCTCTAGTCAGTTTCTAATTTTGCTTAACTCTATTTCTTTTCCTCTATTCGATTAACTCTATTTGATTAACTCTAATTTGAATAACTAATATTCGGTTTAACTCCATTCGCTTAACTCTATTTCTTTAACTCTATTTGATTAGCCTAACTGGTTTACTCTAACTGATTTACTCTAACTGGTTAACTCTTTTAACTCTATTCGAATAAACTATATTCGAATAACTCCTTTTACTCTATTTATTTAACAAATAAATATCTCCTTTTAATAACTTATTCTGTTTCCTAAGTCAATATCTCTTTTATAACTTATTTACTTAACAAATAAGTATCTCGTTTAACATCTCCTATTTATTTAACCAATAAATATCTCATTTATAAAATCTTATGATTTTACAAATATTCCCTTTTCTTTATAAATATTTCATTTATAAAGATTTCCCCTTTCTATATAATTTCACCTATAAAGATTTCTATTTATAAATATTTCATTTATAAACATTTCATTTATAAAACCCTTTTTCTTTTATAAATATTTTATTTTCAAATACCATTTGAAATTTCACTTTTTCACATTCCGGTATGTTATGGTGTTTAACATATCAAGTCATGATGTCAAATATCGTCCATACACATATAATCAACAACAGATTATAGACCACGTCATATATCACAATATATGAAAAACAATAAAATAACTGTTGAGGAATCCAGTCGAATTCCTCCATCCTGTTTCACTGCATCCACAGATGTTACACAATAAAATCAACATCACTTTCAGTTCCATATGATATATTCTGTTAAACAGAATCAATATAGAAATTCAACTAACTGACTAGAAGTTCAATCAAACAGTCAACACACATTCAATCGGCCAATATTTAAAAGTTCTATGAATACAACATGAAATATAAACTGTTCAGAGTTAGTGAGATTTACTCACCTTGGCAGTTCATCGTTAAAGAACGATAAACTTTTTGTTTGATTTGAATCAAACAATTTATTTTTCCGTAAATTCAAATGAGCACCGATCCACACTTCCAGTCAGTCCCATTGTGAAGCTCCCATCCATACGATCCCAACGGATCCTGTTTTGTTCGATTTCGTTTACGTATGAATTAGATATGATCTAAACAAGTTTGTACAAATATAAATTAAAAGTAACTTCATTCCAATTAAATAATTTGGGCCTACCCAACTAATTGCTTTGCCCATGTAATCTAGAAACCCGCGTCCCTCAATATCTTTCTTCCCAGATCGAAAAACTCCAGCATCCCCCTCCTTAAATCACCACTACCGACGTTTTCCCCAACACCGTTCCATCATGATTTCCAAAACCGAACACACAAACCAATCTCCCTCATTTCCACACTCAACATAAACAGGAAACACCGATCTTCCTCCACCCTTCTTCTTGCTTACGGAAACAATATCCTCCAGTAAAACAGATCGTACGCCATTTTTTCCACCTGTCCTTCGATCCTTCCACTCCACCATTATCAATTTCTGAAATCACCATTACACTCCTCTCGAGCTCCTCCTTCTTCCCGTACCCAAAATGACACACTCGAACTAACAATCCTGACCGCGACATCCTCCAGTACTACAGTGAACGCAACGCTTTCCTGTCACCGGAACCCACAAATCTTTGCAACCAACCTCTATTTGCTCACTTGAGTTCGGATTCGAACTCGAATTCCATAATAAATCCTCACAAAAACAACGAGGTCGAACCCTAGCCGCTACGTTAAATCTTCGACATCCAGGAATCTATATCGAACTCAAAGATTTTGGTATAGAGAAGTAAAGAATCATCTGAGCAACTCAACGACGTATATTTCATGGATTATTGAATTTTACTGGGATTATTTGGATTTTAGGAGGATGATTTCCTTCCATATTTTCATTTCCTGGAAAGGTGATGGAGGCGGAATTTTTGTTGACTTCTGAGAAAATAGGTTTAGGGGTTGGATGGTTATCAAGCTATTTATAGGATAGGAGGAATATTTCATTTGATTTTTATATTTGATTTTTATTCAATCGTTATTTGTAACCATCTTCTAAAAATTCCTGTGATCACATACGATACCCAAAAATCATGAAACTGGACATGCAGCTACAGCTCGACATTACGGTCCCAAAGAAACTGGTTTCGTCGAATTCCGACTTCGTATGCTCACACAGCGTATTTTTAACTGTCAAAATATCGACTGTTTCTCACTTTAAAAATCCGTACGGCAACATAGTGACTCTAAAAATCATAGAACTTGGAATCTAGCAATAATTTGACATTGCGGATCCAACAAAATTAGTTTCGTCGAATTCCGACTTCGTTTGCAAAAGTGGCTATTTTTAAAGCTCTAAATAGCCTATTTAAATATATAAATATATTTAAATATAATTAAATTAAATATTTAAAAATTGCATATTATCGTCTATATTCACAAAGGAATACCATACAGCTCAGAAAAATCCTATATGTATTTCTAACTCGATATTTCAATCTGGGTCAACACGATATTCAATATATATTGAAATTCCTTTTTAAAATATAAATAATTTATAAATGAATTCCACAGCGACTTTTCTAAAATTTGATTTGGACATAAATCAAAATCTACACGACCAAATCCCGATTTTTCTCTTCCACTAAAAAGATATACTCCACCAGCTCCATACGTTCAAACTATCATTTATATAATATATTCGTTATTCTAATTCAATTCTAAACTGAATTAAATATCACAGATGATCCGGTTCATACCATATCGTCATTTCAGCCAATTCTGATTATTTCAGAATTAAATATATTATTTAATTTATTATTTTAATTAAATATTCCCCATTATTTAATTCCACGACCATTAAATTCACTATATCACTATTTATATAATGAAATAAATAAATTATAATACCTCTGCCAATGCGGGTCATTTCATTAATCCTATCTCTAATGAATTTTTTCATTCGGTTCTAATGTGCCTTGTTCTCGAGCTTTGTAAACTAAAGCTCTAATACCAAACTGAGATGACCTAGACTTCCCCGATCCAAGAAGTGACGGTGGAGCCCGGATTGTTTTGAGAGCACGACGCATCAGAATAAAAGCATGAGAACATTTCATTTCTATTACAACAATTTACATCAGAGTACAAGAATATAACAGTACGAATAAATAATATACAACGAAAAATAAATATTAGAGATTTACAGATTACAAAGCAGTGGAATATATACACATAAATATAATGTGCAGCGGAAAATATCAACTACCAAAACTGAAAGAAATACACGGATACAAAGCATTCCGAATATAGTTCCAGGTGTAATCCAGGATCCTATGAAAAGAAATATATGTGAAAACCAAAACTACTAGCTGCCTATGTGGAAAATATGGGCACCCAGAGTTTAGGTAGAAATAATAAACTCCGAGCTAGTCATGGGACTTGTGTGAGAACTAAAACAGTTATTAAAACTATACTTTAAAATATGGTAAATCATGGGACCACGCCGCATGTCACGGAACGGGTTTACCCCCATGAATACCAGTGCCTAAACAATAACCAATAATAGATATATGGATCTACAATGCATCATACAACATGAAATTTTCCAATCTACCCATTTAGGCTTAAACCCAGATTTCGATTTTTTGAAATCCAATTCACTATACAGAAATTATTCCTTCGGACTTTATTTCCCGATTTCTTATTTCAAATCATTTGAAATACATATCTAGGTTTTATATCAAAGTAGATTTCACTTCGAGATTCCAAACCAAAATCATTTGGAAATGTGAATTCCAAAACATCACAATGCATACAAACAAGTATGCAACCAAATATCGGGAGGTATTAACTCAGACAAGGCGATAGGTTCACACCTTACCAATTTGACATATATGCGTGCACCTCCCACATATGGAGCAGGCTACAGCGTACAATGTCCATAAACTTTTAGTTGTTCGGGATACCCGAATCCTTAGCCACATACTAAATCATTTTTATACCCCGAAGTAGGGAAATTCATTTCACAACATAATAATCACAAGTACTTACAAACCATACTTATGTTACTTCACATCAGCAATTCACACATATGATCGGTCACTATCAATCACATAATCTTTGAGCCTGTCCATCTCAAAGAAAGGTGTTAAGCAAGAGAATAAGTTCTCTGCCACCAAACAGATACATCATCAATAGCAACTAATCAGTTACGTGATGAACCACAATGTCAAACACATAATACTTTCCAAATCATTTTGACAACATCGGGTTTAGGCCTTGAGATCCTTTCTGTTATATAAAACATTCCCTATCCAAAATCGGGAATAAAATTTCTTTTCACTTAAGAAATCTCTTTTCAAAATCATTTTATTAATTTTGAGATAAACAACATCGATAACACCTCATAGTCAAATCATGAAGTGTTTCACAAGACGTTAGCATACAAATATTTCTACCTAACCCAATGCTAAATGTAAAAGCATATCTTGCTCATAAATTGGTCAAGTAGAATCCAAACAATCAATCAATCACAATCATGAATATCAACAATCATGTATATTTGGTTTATACCACTTCCCATGTTTTGGTAAATTCAATCACCATTCATTCATTCAAATCTAATTAAAGATTTATTAATACTCTTCTTAGTTTTAAATCTCTAAAATCATTACTTAATGATTGTTCAACTTTTTAGGAAAATTAATCCTGCCTTTAACTGGGTTAAAGAACCAATGTCACTTAAAACACAATTCACGATAAACCTAAAATCCTCTTCCATCAAAATGGAATCATCACAGAAATCATAACAGTATATTATCGATATAAATTTCCGTATCAAATCAATACCATAAATGGAATAACAGCAAAGACTTTTAAATTCCTTATATAGTAACAGTCTTCCTTTACAGAAGCTTATCTCGATTATTACCAAATCGAATTCCATTCCAATTTAATATATTAAATTGGAAAACTTTACTTTGGAAAATTTCCGTTAAATCATAGAATAAAGATTTATAAATTCCAAATCATAACTTTATTGTTAATTGGGTTTAAGAATTAATGTTGTTTAAAACATCGTTCACAATCAACCCAAAATCCAAATTCCATTTAATTCCAATATATAATTGGTAAACTTCTCTAAATCTTAATTAAAGATTTATTATATTCTCAACTGGGTTTAAGAACAGTGTTATTGAAGACACCATCTATGAAAAACCCAAAATCCAATTTGATATTAAATACTAGGCTCTAAATAGAAATTATATCGGCTTATATTCAATATCAAATTCTGAAATCAATGGATATTGTATTGGGAATAACGATATCTGTATCTTCCAAATTCCTTAAAAACACGGATACATAGCTTTCCGAGTATAGTTCCAGCTGTAAACCAGGATCCTGTGAATATAATATCTGCAAAACTAAAACTACTTGTTTCCCATATGGGAAATAGGGGCACCCATAGTTTAGGTTAAAACAATAAACTCCAGGTCAGTCATGTGACTGATGTGAGAACTAAAACAGTTATTTAAAACTTTTACTTTAAAAATAAAGTAAATCAGGGGACCACGCCATATAACATGGAACGGGTTTCCTCCTAAGAATACCTGTGCATAAAACAAATAGCGCAATGCTTTATGAATTAAAATGAAGATATTATAAGACTCAGGTCCCATCACACAATGCAACGCAAGACGGAGGATAGAGTTTTACCTTATAATAGCCAAATAATGCTTGATATATTTTAAAACAAATTATTTGATACTATTATAAGTGTTTAGTGTCTAAACAACTTCAAATATAAATGTATCAATCATAGACAGCATGGGTACCATATATCATGTCTCCATACTAGTTCTACAATTAAAACTGCACAATGTCATATTGGAAGTTGGATTTCCATCGTGAACCAAGGCAAGGGATCATCCTTACTGAATTCGTGACAATCTAGCCCATGTCTCAGGATTCAGCCGCAACTGCACCTGAAGCCATAGGGCCAGTCCACACTAAGTGGATTAATAATCCCTGAACAATACGTTTCCCCGCCCTATGGGGCGTAAGTCTTGTTAGTATGTCGACCATGTCATCCATCGGCCATGTAGTGACTGATATTTCTGAGGTACCTCGCTATCCATCAAATAATATGCAACATCCACATGAGTGAAATGTCCGGGCTCCATACCATAACACCACTCCTAGCTAGAAGGAAACGCATGTCCTCCCTGGATCCTCACACGTTTCTGGTTCATACCGGGTGTGAGGCTCGCGAATTAACGCTATACACAAAGCTATGCTATTTAAAGTCGTGCTTTGATCATCAACCACAAGACTCTGCTTTTTAAAAGAAGCCTTGATCACTACATCTCTGCATGCCACAGTGACAATTCATGCCATGCGATTGATATTGAAATGACACAAACTTCCACGTGAAGGAAAGAACGAATTGCTTTAAGGACAAGACAAATTAGAGCACAAACAGAAGAATATATCATTGCTTATTACAACAATATACATCAGAATACAAGAATATACAGAGTATGAATAAATATTACACATTTACTAAATATCAGAGATTAAACTACATTAAATAAATAGTAGCGGAAAAATAATACAAAACACAACTGAAAGGAATATACGGATACAGAGCTTTCTGAATATCATTCCAGCTGTAAACCAAGATCCTGTGAATATAAATCTGCAAAACCAAAACTACTAGCTGCCCATGCGGAAAATAGGGGCACCCAGAGTTTAAGTTAAAACAATAAACTCGAGGTCATTAATGTGACTGGTGCGAGAACTAAAACAGTTATTTAAAACTTTACTTTAGAAGAGAGTAATTAAAGGGACCACGCCGTATAACACGGAACAGGTTTCCTCCCAAGAATACTAGTGCGTAGAACAAACAACGCAATGCTTTTTTTAAAAAATGAAGCAATTATAAGGCCTAGGTCCCATCACACAATGCAACGCAAGCCAGAGGATAGGGTTTTCCCTTATAATAGCCAAACAATGCTTGATACATTTAAAACATATCATTTGATACTATTATAAGTGTATAGGGTCAAAACAACTTCAAATATAAATGTATCAATCCTAGGCGGTATGGGTACCATATATCATGCTGCCAATACTAGGCTCTACAAATAAAACCGAAATATCACATATTGGAAATTGGATTTCCGTCATGAGTCGAGGCAAGGGGCAAGCTCCTCACTGGCTTCGAGACATTCTAAAAAATGCCTTAGGATTCCCTGCAGAGAACCCTTGGAATCGGCTGGGTCGGTCCACACTTACGTTAGTGGATTGGCAATTCCTGAACACACGTTTCCCAGTCCTATCGGACCTATCCATCGGCTCCGAAGAGACTGATATATCTGAGGCGCCTCGCATTCCAATATCCACAAAGGTATAATAATCAACGATGCCAGGGCTAGTAAAACGCTAACACCACCCATAACTAGAAAGAAACGTCGTGTTCTCCCAGTGGTCCTTATCCTGTTTTTAACTCATACCGAGGTGTGAGGCTCGCGAATCAATGCTATATACAAAGCTACGCTATATTAAAGCCGTGCTTTGATCATCAACCACAAGACTCTGCTTTTCAACAAAAGCCTTGATCACTGCATCTCAGCATGCCACACAGGTAATTCATGCCATGCGACTAATATCTATCGATACATAACCTCTAAGCTCGAACATCTCAGGGAAGGGCGTTATGCAAGAGAATAAATTCTCCGCCGCCAAACAGATATATATTTAATAGAAATCAATCAACACAGAATAAAATCCAATGTCAGACACACATCCATTTACAAGTCCGTTCTGGGTCTGAACGAAACCGAAGGCACCTTATTCCTCCCCCACATGTCCAAAACAGGGGAGAGGTCCTCACATATCCGTCGATCTCCAAGTACGCCTGGACAATCACCACTTATTACCTCGGCTTGGGTGTACAGCCCAGTCAAGATATCAGTAATCATCCAAACGATGTGAAGACCTCTGGCATTCAACCACCGTCTTCATCGTCAACATATCGTCGAATCAGTCATTCAGAATGGGTATAAACCGGGCCTTTCCGAATAACTTGCATATATTATAAACAAGTGCTATAAACCACAACATACGCCTTATTCCAATTCTGAATATTCTTTTATTCAAATATTCACATACTTTGGGAAAGGTTCCCATTAATTTTAGCAAAGATAAATTCTTTAAAATTTATTCGTTAATCTTCCTCAGGATTTCAATTCAAACCGTATTATGTCTTTAACTGCATTAAAGAACCAATGTCATTTAAAGCACGGTTCATGATAAACCCATAATCACATTCCATTCCATCAACCTCTAACCGTAAAATAGCAAGTAAACAATCCCGTAAGTATTAACCCCCAAGGCCGAAACCAACATCAGATCAATACACAGGAAACCATTCAACTTAAGTTAGTTTCTGATTCTCTTAACTCCATTGTTAATCAGGTTAAAGAACCAGTGTTATTTAAAACACCGTTCATGATAAACCCAAAGACCAATTTCAATTCAATTCCAAGTAAATATATTAAATTGGAAAACTTTACTTTGGAAAATTTCCGTTAAATTTTAATAATAAGATCTATAAATTCCAAATCTCATTTCACTGTAAATCGGGTTAAAGAACGAATGTCATTGAAAACACAGTTCACAACAAACCCAAAATCCAATTAGTCTCTAACCGTAAATTAGTAAGAGAACAATTCCCTAAGTATTAACCCCGAAGGCCGAAACCAACATCAGATCAATATCCAGGAAACAATTCAACTTAACTAACCTCTAGTCAGTTTCTAATTTTCTTAACTACATTCAGTTCAAGAACAGTATTATTAAAGATGCCATTCACGACCAACCCAAAATCCAATTTGATATTAAATACAAAGCTCTGAATAGAAAATATATCGCCTTATATTCAATATCAAATTCTTAAACCAACAAATATTGTATTGGAATAATGATATATATATATATATATCTTCCAAATTCCTCCACAGTACCTGTATAATCACGAAATCCAGTATCGAAATATTCTGAAGATAATTTCGATTCAAATCCATTCCAATTCATATATTGGAAATCCTAGTTATTTTTAAAACCATTTCATACCCAATTTATTTATTTTAAAAATATTGGATTTATTATTCTATTTCAAAATTAGTTCATTCCGATAAAAAAATATTTTTATCTTTTCAAATATGGAATTTTCATCCCAATTCTTTCCACATCATTTATTATACATTTACACAAATTATTGATATTTTTAATAGTTATATCAAGGCCCGTACAGTCGATTTCCATAAACGGTCATTGAACTGCACTTACAGCGACCTTTTTCAAATTTGATTTGGACATAATTCCAAATCCAACCGTTAGATTTCAAATCTCTAATATTCATTGGAAATCTCTTTTCGATAAGAACCCAACGATTCCGGTTGTCGGATCTCCCATAATGTCCATTCGAAGTCAATGGTCGAAATTCGCGAACTGCCGCAGCGCGGCGCGTTCTATTCAGGCCATTATATATATATTATATATATTTCATCGATTTTCATTTATAATGTATTTTATAAATTGTTTTAAATTCGTTTTCAAAACGATTTCAACTTCATATTCAATTTCAAATCAAAATTGAATATTCCATATCAACGATATATAAATGATAATATTTTCAATTCAGAATCATTTCCTTTTCGATATTCATTATAAAAATAAATAAAATCGATATAAATATCGTTCACATCAAAATGGCATCAATCTAATCAACTTGGCTTTATATATTTATACATTTTCGTGTCCATCCTAAATCGGACATTAAAACCAAATTTTGATCTTTTACTGGATATTATTTTAAAATATTCATCATTTTAAAATAATTGTTATTTTAAAATATTCATTCTTTCTGAACTAGAATCAGACACAATCAATTGCCATATAATTTGATTTTATGGATTTCATGCACAGATGTACACAACAACAACAATGATAAACAATCAACCATCATCCAAAGTGCATTCTACACTGTATAAGCATTAAATATAAATATTCAACGCTCATACAGCCTGTCAATCAATCGATCGACATACAGCTAATTATTGGGACTTGTGTACATCGTATATCATCCCAATACCCATGTGGGATTTCAATCAACAAATAATGAATTTTATTTGTGCAGTTGGGCGATGTGTAAAATTTATCGTCCCAATCAATATCAGTCAAATGTGTGTACATAAACAAATCGTTCGATTTGTTTATAAATATTTATTTCATTCCTATACACGTTAAAAATTATATTTTTAACTATAAAATATTTTATTTCCATTTATGAATATTTTATCTATCCATTCCACGTCACAACCAATTTTCACAACAACATACAATCAAACAAACAAGCCGTCCATGGTCTGTGGACGACGGGTGTCGGGTGCTGCTAAGCACCGTCCGCATCCTAGTATATATTTTAACTAGGAAAATAAAAATAAAATAAAAGTGAGAAGTTCTCACATTGAAGCTAAACCAAACGCCATGACTCTTCATATGTAGAAAATCTTCATCGCATTTCCAACGAGATCTGTTTCACGTGTTGACATTAAAAAAATCAGATTTTTAACGATGCTACTACATATATAAAAATTCATATTTTTATAGCGCTACTTATATAAAAAGAATATATTTTTATATACTTAAAAATCGTATTCTTACTAAATTAAAAATCCTGTCTTTCTTTAATAAAAATCAAATCTTTTCTTAGTTAAAAATCAAATCTTTTATAGTTTAAAAATCTAATCTTTCTATGAAAAATCATATCGTTGCTTTCATAAAAATCTTAACTTTTAAACAAATAAAGATCCTATTTTTAAACCGCTACTTATAAATAAAATCATATCTTTCATATGTAAAAATCTCATATTTTTCAATTTAAAAATGACATCTTTTTCATTTAAAAGATCACTTCTTTTTTTTTCTTTCTTTCCAACATGAAAACATTATAGAATAAAAATATAAAAATCAAATCTTTCTTTACATTAAAAATAAAATATTTCTTTACATTAAAAATCAAATCTTTTATGAATTAGAATCATATACTTTCCCATAATACAAATCTAAATTTTCAGCAAATAAAATAAAAAGAACAGATTTTATATAAATTAAAATTATAAACACTAACCAATATCAAAGGAGGGGGTGCAATAGTCGTCGGAGGGGGTCTGTGGAGGTCAGGGATGGCAGCTAGGGGTGGGCGCCGGCCAGAGGGGGTCGTGGGTGGCGGTTTCAGGTGGAAAAAAGGGGGTTTTAGGAATTTTCGGGTACATTTTAAAGAGGAGAGAGAGGAGGAGGCTGGAGGGGGGACGCGAGGGGGCGGGGGAAGAAGCGAAAGCTGCGACGTGGGGTTGGCCAGCTCCGGCGGTGTCGAGATCAGGGGGTGACAGGTTAAGGCGCGATTTTTTTTTACTCGATTTTGAGAAGTAACGGAGGGTGAAGGTGTAACACCCCGAATTTTCTAAGAATATTAAAATTGAAAAATTCAAGAACACTTAATTTTTAGAAGAAGAATTAAGTGAAATGGGTTGCGCTATTACGATCGTCTCAAAATTTTGGTCAACATAGACATTTTGTTTGCATAAAACGGATACCTTATGAAGAAGTTATTAAGCCTTGAAGTTTGTATGCATATGATAAATATATATATATATATATATATATATATAAATAAATAAATATGCAAAAAAGTTCAAAACAGCGAATCGGGAGAGGGAATAACTGAACCGACCCATTTTTGAGGTCGACCCGAGCCTCACTGGGTCGACTAGGGGTTGATTCAGGGTGTTTGGCTGCCAACCCGTGGGCCGATTCGCTCCAAGGCATATGTGGCATCTGATTGGTTCTGATGGACTCCTTGCTGATTCATTAGGGCTGATGTGGCTATTCTATCTTGTCTGAATGGCTTTGATTTGCTCTAGGTTAATCTGACGGTTTCTATTAAATCAAACTTCTATATAAGCAACCTAATACCTCAACCCTAAATCATATTAAAAATCAAACCAAGAGTCGTCATGCTGCCATTGGACAACCTCGAGTAGCCGCCGTTCAACTTGAAGCAAATTAAAAGAGACAAACCAAATCAAGTCAAAATTAAACTAAAACAATGATTATCTACATCAAAGGCGAGCATTTCAACTTCAGAATACAGATTCCAGAAATCAAGATTGTCTTTTGTAAGTGTAGTTATCTTTTAGATGTAAATAAATTCAAGACGTGATTTGATATAAAGTGAAAAATAGTGTTGTATAGTATTGACGATGCTAATTCATGTTTGTTTCTTGTGA
The DNA here is from genome assembly GCA_030737875.1 of Allium sativum. Lineage (NCBI taxonomy): Eukaryota > Viridiplantae > Streptophyta > Magnoliopsida > Asparagales > Amaryllidaceae > Allium > Allium sativum. The sequence continues at coordinate 158,698,729 of CM060927.1, forward strand.
TGATTTTATCATGAATTGTCTTGCAATGTTTGTGGCTTATTGGACTTGGTGTTGGATCTATTAAAGATTTAGAGTGAAACTATCAATATCATATGCAAGTTATATGTTTCATGTTAAGATCTACATATATATGTTTATATGATTAATGCAAGTTGTATGTATTATGTTAGATCCAAGTCAAGATCTACATATATATATATTCATATGCTTTATGTTAGATCCATAAGCCTATATATATGTTCATATGCAAGTTACAAGTTTTATGTTGGATCCATGTCAAGATCTATCTAGGTTCATATGATTAATGCAAGTTATATGTTTTATGATAGATCCAAGTCACGATCTAATTATACATATGTTCATATGCAAGTTACATGTTAGATCCAAAACAGATCTATATTTATATGCATGTTTGTAAAGTGGACTTATGCAAGTTCACCTTGTTAGATCTAGTTCACACCTATATGTTAATGTTAAAATTATACATGCCTTAGGATTGGACATGTCATGATTATGCCATACGCTAGTTTATAATTGAGGTTATGTTCACACATGCTAGATCTACATATTAACATGTTTTAGGCTTATGATTATCTAAGTCTAAATTATATGCAAGTTCATGTGACATGTTGAATTATATGAATAAAGTTTTATGCAAAATTTACATGTTTGGTTGAACCTATATTATGCATGTTCCCTTCTTTACCTCTTGTTTATAAATTGGGCTATTATGCAGGCCCAATGACTTTATGTGATTAATACGAACAAACTAACGGGGGTAACGTTGCGATAGTTATTAAATCAAAACATATTAATAATGTAGGTGGGCCCAAAACCATGTAAATGGTTAAGGCCATGAATGGCATAATTTAGACCATTAGTCTTGAACATAATTAAAACATGTGACATGAAACACTTGTAGAAAATTCTCATATATAAAATGTAAAAGATGAATATGCCTAACCCGAGGTTAGACCGAGTTGTGGTGTAAACCTGCTCGGAACCGACCGGTACATCCAGTAACCACAACAATACATGTCTAATGCGAGAGGTTAGTGCATCAAGCCCAGAAAGACCCGAGGTTAGACTGAGTTATGGTGTAAAACTGCCCCGAATCGACCAGCACATCCAGTAACCACAACAATACCTGTCTCAAGTGAGTGGTTGGTGCTTTAATTAATTAATTAAAGCTCATGAACAATCAAGCTAGTAATGGTGAGGTTAAGTAATTAAGGTAAGACTTAACCAACTTAACTTGTTAACAAGACGAGATTGGTGGGGTTAAGTAATTAAGGAAACACTTAACAAACTTAACATGTTAACTAGACAAGATTGATAGGGGTTAAGTCAAACCAAGGACACTTAACCAATTTAGCATGTTGACTAGAAAAACCCTAGTAATGGGGACCCGTTTCAGTAGTAACACACATGGATGTATCATGGAACCCTGAACTAGGCAGGGTGGGGCACGATTACTGGGCTGAATATAAGCGGTCAAAAGGGCGGCGGTTAGGTGCGTCAGTGTAGGTTCCGATGGAGTACGGGCATGCACGGGCTCCGGAGTGGAAAAAGCAGGCCCTGGGCACCAGGCGTAAACTTGTGCATCTTTGAATCGTGTCAGGGTTGCCATTATAGGACTTGATACACCCTATACTGGAACCAGCACAAGTACTTAAAAATCATGTTGGGCCGCATGACACCGGGAATACATGAATGCGAGTAGGAGCCGATCAATACACGAATAAGATCACTTTATCATGAACATACATTGCTAGTTAAACAGCTCTTAGTGGGTGCAGAGAAGAAAAAGTGGGTGCGATAGCTAAATCTAGTTAAATCTTACTTTACCTCGTTTTAGGACTACACTATCCTTGTGGTATCATTCTAAGTTCAGTTTATTCATGTCATAGTCTTTTACTTGTTTACATGCTATTAAATAACTGGGCTTACCATACTTATGTCTGACCCACTTTCCTTTCGCTTCTTTTCTTTCGTTTCCCCCTAGGTCCGCAAGGAGGAAACTCTTCTGCATAGTCCAGGTTAGCCAAAGCTTAAAGACCGTAGATGTAAGGCTTGGACTTTCCTTTTTGAGCTATGGCTATGGTCAAACACTTATTGGGGATTTATGCCATTTTGTTTTCAGTATTGCTTCTTTACGTTTTCAAGACAGATGAAAAGTTGTAATAATTTGGAAGGTTAAAATAGTTGTTGAATTATTGTGTTGAACAAGTATTTGTGAAATAATATTGATCTTTTTCCACTGTATAAATTTTCTGTCTTGTAATTTATTAGTATCTTGTACCTTAAAACGCTCCATCGAAGTTAAGGCATTCCCTTTGAGAGTGACCTTAACGGAGGTGGGGTGTTACACTTGGTATCAAAGCTAAAGGTTACCAGATCGGATAAAATTTTTGAAACTATTTTTCAAAAAGAAGTCATAAAGAAGCATTTTCAAGAAAAAGTGTTAATTTAAAAAGGCATAATCCCCAAAGCCATATGCACTATCTTTCTATCGTTCGTTTTGAATCTTTCCTTTTTGTTTCAGTATGTCTGGGGATCTTAACCTTCCAGAGGGTATACCGATACCTGGCTGGATCAGGAGATACCTAGAAGCTAGGGGCAATGACGCGGGCCCAGCAGACATTCCTGCTCCCCCAGCTGCTGCGGCTCCTCCTCCTCCTTCGAGAGGAAATGCTTTCTCAAAGATCTGTAGAGACATTAGATCCATAGGTGGAAAAGACTTTAAGGGGAGCGAAACATTCGTGGAAGCTAGAAACTGGCTCAAGGAGACTAGGGACTTATTCGTTATCTTTGAAGTAGATGAGAGGCAGAAACTACAGTTGGTGGTGTGGTTGCTCAAAGACGAGGCCTCCTTCTGGTGGGAAGTCACTAATGCTGAAAGACCGATAGAGACTTGGGAGTACTTCAGGGCGAGATTTGAAATGAAGTTCTCTCACAAGCTGAGCAGAGTCTGCAAATGGAGAAGTTCCTATCACTTAAACAGGGTAGCTTGTCGGTCAAAGAATACGTCAATAAATTCAACCATCTTGCTCGATTTGGACTGGAGTTAGTAAACACTCCACACAAGAAGGCTCTCCGCTTTGCCAAAGGACTGAATGAGCCACTACAAGGTTTGGCAATGCTCCATATACCTATGGGAGCGACTTACGAGAGACCGGTGGACATGGCTCTGTTGCAAGAGGAGAACAAAGATGGCAAGAAGGAGGTGAAGAAGGAACAACCTCAAAACAAGAAAGGAGATGGATCTCAGAATAAGAAGACGGACCCCAAGAAAGGCGGGAAGGATAATAAATCCCGTAAGAAGATGAAGTGCAATTTCTGTGGGATACCTGGACACTTGGCTAGGGACTGCAGAAAGAAAAAGAGGAAATTAGGCACTTGTTTCCAGTGCGGGGATACTGGACACTTGTCTAAGGACTGCCCAAAAAGGCAAGGGCAGGGACAGAGGACTGGATCATCTCCTGGAGGGCAGGTTCAAGCTCTTGTTGCACCTCTCTAGGAACGAGGTAGACATATTTCAGTTGAGAGTTTAGTTTATCTGTTTGATAATTATGTTCGTACTTTCTTTGATTCTGGCGCATCGCACGCTTTTATATCTACTGCTTAGTTGAATCTCTGCACCTAGACACCCATATAGTAGAGGATCCCTTGGTTGTTTCAAATCCAATTGGGGGCTCGGTTTATTTGTCAATGATTTGTTTGGATTTGGAAATCTCTATTTTAAGCATTGCGTTTAAATGCAATGCTTATGTTTTGGGCTTCACGGGCTATGGGCTAATTCTAGGCATGGACTGGCTATCCAGTAATGGTGCCATCCTCGATTGTGAAAAGAGAGTGGTTAGACTCATGACTCGCCTCGGTAACACTCTTGAAATCTCTTGTAATCCCACGAATTCTGTTATGCTAAGTTATCTAGAATCTCTTGATACGTCTGTTGAGAATTTGCAGTTTGTTAGAGTGGTTCGTGAATACTCGGATGTGTTTGAAGAGGTAAAGGGCTTACCTCCGAAGCAGGAGATAGACTTCCGCGTATACCTCGTTGACAATGCAAAACCCGTTTCTTTACCCATTAGACACATGGCTCCAAGGGAGAGAAAAGAACTCAGCAAGCATGTTAAAAAGCTGCTTGAAAAGGGGTTCATAAGACGGAGTATTTCTGAATGGGGTGCTCCAGTAATGTTCGCGACCAAAACCGATGGTTCACTCCGCCTATACGTGGATTATAGGGAGCTGAACAAGCTGACCAAGAAGAATAGGCACCCACTCTCAAGAATTGACGATCTGTTTGATCAGCTCGTAGGTGCATCCGTTTTCTTCCAACTAGATCTGGCTACCGGGTTTCATCAGCTAAGAGTGGCTGAGGATATCATTGACAAGACCGCATTTAGGACCCCGGATGGTTTCTTCGAGGGCCTTGTCATGCCTTTCGGCTTGGCAAATGCACCTGCCTATTTCGTGGACTTGATGAGCAGGGTGTTCCGGGAATTCCTCAATAAGTTTGTGGTGGTCTTCGTGGACGATATTTTGATCTTCTCGAAGAGTGAGGAAGAGCATGCTCAACACTTATGGGAAGTCATGGATACTCTCTGTGCACATCAGTTGAAAGCCAAATTCTCCAAATGCCATTTCTGGAGAGAAGAAGTTAGATTCCTTGGACATGTGGTGTCCAAAGAGGGGTTAGCCGTGGACCCTGCAAATGTGGTTGCTGTGCAAGATTGTAAGATTCCATGAAACGCAACTGAAATCCGAAGCTTTCTCGGGCTAGCAGGCTTTTACCGGAAGTTCATCAAAGACTTTGCGAAAATCTCAGCTCCACTTACAAGGTTAATGAAGAAAAACCTAGTTTTCGCTTGGGAATTGGATTGCAATATTACTTTCTAATGCTTGAAAAGGGCTCTAACAACAACCCCAGTTCTGACATTGCCTGGTGGGAGCAAGATGTTTACCATATACACGGATGCATGCGGTACAGGATTATACGTTGTCTTGATGCAAGAAGGGAAGGTAGTAGCTTATGGTGGAAGGCAGTTGAAAGTACATGAGAAAAACTACCTAACCCACGACCTAGAATTGGCTGCCATCGTTTTCGGTCTTAAGTCTTGGCGCCATTATCTCCTAGGTGAGGAGTTTGAATTGTTTATTGACCATAAATCGTTAAAGTACCTTTTCTCTCAGAAAGATCTCAACTTGAGGCAGCAAAGATGGTTGGAGTTTCTTGCCTCATATGCTTTTGAGACTTCCTATACTCCTGGCAAGTGTAATGTGGTAGCAGACGCTCTAAGTAGAAAGAAGCTGACCTTAAGCCCTCTCTTTGTAGAAAGACAAAGCTTGGAGTACGTAGCCAACTTTGACTTTAGACCCTCCTCCGAATTTGTACCTGGCTTGTTAGCAACACTAGAAGTGCGGCCTACACTTTTTGACTCAATAAGAACCGCATAACGTGAAGACCCTCAGCTAGCAGATGTGATAGATAAGCTGATTAGGGGTGAGACTTCGAGTCACCTCAATAGATAACCCATCGATGATAAGGGATGGTTGAGACGATATGGAAGGCTATGCGTCCCACAAGTAAGAGACTTAGTGAAAACGGTTCTAGAACAAGCACACCATTCAAAGCTGACCATACACCCAGGTGGAGATAAAATGTATAATGACATCAAAAGAGTTTTCTTTTGGAATGGCATGAAGAGGGACGTAGCTGAATTCGTTTCTAAGTGCATGATATGCCAGCAGGTCAAGGCAGAGCAGAAGAAGCCTGGCGGTTTGCTTCATCCTCTAGAGGTCCCACAGTGGAAATAGGATAGCATTTCGATGGACTTTATTGATGGGTTGCCTAGGTCAAGAAGGGGCAATACCAGCATTTGGGTAATAGTGGACCGGCTCACAAGAAGCGCTCACTTTATACCTGTCAAAAATAGAAGGACTGCCTCATCTCTAGCATCTCTATATCTTAAAGAGATAGTTTGACTGCATGGGATACCTTCCAGCATAGTAAGCGATCGAGACCCTATCTTTACAAGCGAATTCTGGAAGAGTTTGCAAGAGGTTGTAGGCACACAACTATGTTTAAGCATGACCTACCACCCCCAAACCGATGAACAGACGGAAAGGGTGAACATAGTTTAGAAGATCTTTTGAGATTGTGTGTTCTTGACTTTGGAGGGACATGGGAAGATCATCTTCCTCTGGTGGAGTCCGCCTACAACAATAGCTACCAAGCTACAATAGGCATGGCACCCTTCGAAGTCTTATACGGGAGACCATGTCGATCACCAACCTGTTGGTGGGAATCCACAAATAAGGTTATACTTGGGCCAGACATGATTAGGGAAACCTCAGAAAAGGTGGACCTAATAAGAAGATGAATGAAAACTGCTTAAGATAGACAGAAGTCCTATGCAGATAAAAGGACTGACCTTGAGTTTAAGGTTGGAGACAGAGTGTTCCTTAAAGTATCTCCTTTGAGGAATGTTGTTCGCTTTGGATCCAAAGGGAAATTGACACCTAGATTCATAGGACCATTTCCTATCATCGAAAGAATTGGGACGATGGCCTACAGATTAGAGCTACCTGAAAAGTTGGCTGGAGTTCACAATGTCTTTCATGTTTCTCACCTACGGAAGTGCTTACATGAGTCTGCGGAAGTGGTGGAACCAAAGATATTAGAAGAGGTAGAAGTGGAACGAGAAGCAACAGTGAGAAGAATCCCAACTCGTATCTTGGGAACGAAAGTCAAAAAGCTACGCAACCATGAAGTCAAGCTTGTTAAAGTACAATGGAGTGACAATGAAGAAGACGCGACTTGGGAGACCGAAAGCAAGATAAACACAGCCTACCCTTATCTTTTTGAGGGTACATCTTTTATCTCTCCTTTGTCATAAGTTTATTCATGCTTAGTTATCTTCTCGGTCCTATTTCTTGATCCTTAGTAGAAATCAATGGATGTAAACATGTATTTGAAACATGTTATGGTTGATGGTTGCAAAGTGGTTACTAGTGATTGCTCGTAGATGCATTTGCACATACACATTAGGTTCTAGATCGGCTCAATCACTTTCATATTGCATTTGCGTATGAACGCATGAAATTTTATGTGGATTGAAACTTGATGTGTTATCATATGGACGTTGCATTTGTATGAATGATTGTGCACTCATGTAGAATTATGAATAGGAAAAATTGAATACATAATGGACTCATGGCATTCTCATGATTCTCATTATGGAGGTCAACTGGATCAGTAGACCGCCTGATTTTGCACTAGATAAGTGACATATACACACACTCTGCATATGTTTATATGGAATTAGAAGTCTTTTAAGGACAATGGATGCTTGTGGATGATGGATGAGTAGATAGATGATTGGATGTTAAGATGCATTCTTCTTAACTTGAAGATTTGTGGGACGAAATCCTTTAAGGAGGGGAGAATGTAAACCCCGAATTTTTTAAGAATATTACAATTAACAAATTCAAGAACAGTTAATTTTTAGAAGAAGAATTAAGTGAAATGGGTTGCGCTATTACGTTCGTCTCAAAATTTTGGTCAAGATAGACATTTGGTTTGCATAAAACGGATACCTTATGAAGAAGTTATTAAGCCTTGAAGTTTGTATGCATATGAGAAAAATATATATATAGATATATATAAAAATTAAATAAATAAATATGCAAAAAAGTTTAAAACAGCGAATCGGGAGGGGGAATAACCGAACCGGCCCATTTTTGAGGTCGACCCGAGCCTTGCTGGGTCGACTAGGGGTTGATTCAGGGTGTTTGGCTATCAATCCGTGGGCCAATTCGCTCTAAGGCAGATGTGGCATCTGATTGGTTCTGATGGACTCCTTGCTGAGTCATTAGGGCTGATGTGGCTATTCTATCTTGTCTGAATGGCTTTGATTTGCTCTAGGTTAATCTGATGGTTCCTATTAAATCAAACTTCTATATAAGAAACCTAATACCTCAACCCTAACTCATATTAAAAATCAAAACAAGAGCCGTCATGCTTCCATTGGACAACCTCGAGTAGCCGCTGTTCAACTTGAAGCAAATTAAAAGAGACAAACCAAATCAAATCAAAATTAAACTAAAAAAACGATTGTCTATATCAAAGGTGAGCATTTCAACTTCAGAATACTGATTCCAGAAATCAAGATTGTCCTTTGTAAGTGTAGTTATCTTTCAGATGTAAATAAATTTAAGACGTGATTTGATATAAAATGAAAAATAGAATTACACCATGTTGTGCAATATTGACGATGCTAATTCATGTTTGTTTCTTGTGATGATTTTATCATGAATTGTCTTGGAATGTTTGTGGCTTATTGGACTTGGTGTTGGATCTATTAAAGATTGAGAATGAAAATAACAATATCATATGCAAGTTATATGTTTCATGTTAAGATCTACATATATATGTTTATATGATTAATGCAAGTTGTATGTATTATGATAGATCCAAGTCAAGGTCTACACACACACACACACACACACATATATATATATATATATATATATATATATATATATATATATTCATATGCTTTATGTTAGATCCATAGGCCTATATATATGTTCATATGTTCATATGCAAGTTACAAGTTTTATGTTGGATCCATGTCAAGATCTATCTAGGTTCATATGATTAATGCAAGTTATATGTTTTATGATAGATCCAAGTCACGATCTAATTATACATATGTTCATATGCAAGTTACATGTTAGATCCAAAACTAGATCTATATTTATATGCATGTTTGTAAAGTGGACTTATGCAAGTTCACCTTTTTAGATCTAGTTCACACCTATATGTTAATGTTAAAATTATACATGCCTTGGGATTGGACATGTCATGATTATGTCATATGCTAGTTTATAATTGAGGTTATGTTCACACATGCCTAAATCTACATATTAACATGTTTTAGGCTTATGATTATCTAAGTCAAATTATATGCAAGTTCATGTGACATGTTAAATTATATGAATAAAGTTTTATGCAAAATTTACATGTGTGGTTGAATTTATATTATGCATGTTCCCATCTTTACCTCTTGTTTATAAATTAGGCTAATATGTGGGCCCAATGACTTTATGTGATTAATACGAACGAACAAACGGGGGTAACGTTGGGATAGTTAATAAAATAAAACATGTTAATAATGTAGGTGGGCCCAAAACCATGTAAACGGTTAAGGCCATGAATGGTATAATTTATACCATTAGTCTGGAACATAACTAAAATATGTGACAGGAAACACTTATAGAAAATTCTCATATATAAAATGTAAAAGATGAATATGCCTAACCCAAGGCTAGACTGAGTTGTGGTGTAAACCTGCCCGGAACCGACCGACACATACAGTAACCACAACAATACATGTCTAATGTGAGAGATTAGTGCATCAAGCCCAAAAAGACCCGAGGTTAGACTGAGTTATAGTGTAAAACTGCCCGGAACCGACCAGCACATCCAGTAACCACAACAATACCTGCCTAACGTGAATGATTGGTGCTTTAATTAATTAATTAAACTCATGAACAATCAAGCTAGAAATGGTGAGGTTAAGTAATTAAGGGAACACTTAAACAACTTAACATGTTAACAAGACAAGATTGGTGGGCTTAAGTAATTGAGGAAACACTTAACCAACTTAACATGTTAACTAGACAAGATTGATAGGGGTTAAGTCAAACCATGGACACTTAACCAATTTAGCATGTTGACTAGAAAAACCCTAGTAATGGGGACCCGTTTCAGCAGTAACCCACATGGATGTATCAAGGTACCCTGAACTAGGCAGGGTGGGGCACGATTACTGGGCTGAATATAAGCGATCAAAAGGGCGGCGGTTAGGTGCATCAGTGTAGGTTCCGACGGAGTACAGGCATGCACGGGCTCTAGAGTGGAAAAAGAAGGCACTTGGTACCAGGTGTACACTTGTGCATCTTTGAATCGTGTCAGGGTTGCCATTATAGGACTTGATAAACCCTATACTGGAACCAGCACAAGTACTTAAAAATCACGAGGAGCCGCATGACACCGGGAATACATGAATGCGAGTAGGAGCCGGTCAATACATGAATGGGATCACTTTATCATGAACATACCTTGCTAGATAAATAGCTCTTAGCGGGTGTAGAGAAGTAAAAGTGGGTGCGATAGCCAAATCTAGTTAAATCTTACTTTACCATGTTTTAGGACTACCCTATCCTTGTGGTATCATTCTAAGTTCAGTTTATTCATGTCATAGTCTTTTATTTGTTTACATGCTATTAAATAACTGGGCTTACCAGACATATGTCTGACCCATTTTTCATTCGCTTCTTTTCTTCCGTTCCCTCCCCCCCCCCCAAGTCCGCAGGGAGGAAACACTTCTGCTTCGTCCAGGTTAGCCAAAGCTTGAAGACCGTAGATGTAAGGCTTGGACTTACCTTTTTGAGCTATGGCTATGGTCAAGCACTTATTGGGGATTTATGTCATTTTATTTTCAGTATTGCTTCTTTATTTTTTCAAGACCGATGAAAAGTTGTAATAATTTGGAAGGTTGAAACATTTGTTGAATTGTTGTGTTGAACAAGTATTTATGAAATAATATTGATCTTTTTCCGCTGCCTAAATTTTCTGTCTTGTAATTTATTAGTATCTTGTACCTTAAAACGCTCCACCGAAGTTAAGGCATTCCCTTTGAGAGTGACCTTAACGGCGGTGGGGTGTTACAGAAGGAGAGATAAGGGGCTTTGACCAATTCTTTTTATTTAATTTTTAAATTCCCAAAAAGGTACTTTTTATTTTGAATTCCAAATCAAACTCACCGCCTATCGTCCATAGCTAATTACCCCCATTCTGAACACAATGGGATATGTCCCGTAAGTTGATTCGACTGTTTCGATATGTTTCCGTCAAAATCAAAATATAAATCTATATATTGAATTTGAATGCACATTTCAATTTTCCGGAGCCATATACTAAGTCTAAAAATTCCAGAAAAATTATTTCTAGCTTCGTATTGATGATACGATCCTAACAAAACTAATTTCGGCAAATTTGAAGACCGTTTGAAAAATGGCCATTTTCTAGTCGATCCAAATTGACTGAAACTGTCAAAACACGTTTTCCGTTGCCACGCTCACATATTAACCCCAAAAATTATGAATTTTGGAGTCTAGCGATAATTCGACATCCTGGATCCAACAAAAGTGGTTTCGTTGAATACGGAGGTCGTTTGCAAAATTTCCATTTTTAAGGGCAAAAATTCCATAGGGACTATCTTGAATTTACAACTGAGCATAACTTTTTATTCCCTCTATGAAATTTCAGTTTTTTGGATTCGTTGGAAAGATATTCTCAAATAGATTCTAATAATTTTGGTTTCGCTAAAATCCGGTTTATTTCGAATCCTGTACATTCGTTTGAAATCGAATTTTCAAACTACCGCGCCATTTTCAATTCCTTTTAAAATTAAAAATAATTATTTCTATTCTAACTTCGATTCAAATAAATATATAATTCTAATTCTATTCAAAATAAATTCCTCTTCGTTATTATTTAAAATAAACCATTTTAGATATTCAAAATTCACTAAAATTGCTAAAATAAAAAATTTAAATTGGTCCAGATTTTCTGGGTTATTACAGATATCCATCAATATATAACCTCTAAGCTCATACGTCTCAGAGAAGGGTGTTAAGCAAAAGAATAAATACTCCTCCACCAAACAGATATATATTTAATAGAATTCAATTAACATAGAATAAAATCCAATGTCAGACATACATCCATTTACAAGTTCGTTCGGGGTCTGAACAAAACCGAAGGCACCTTATTCCTCACCCCATATGTCCAATACAGTAGAGAGGTCCTTGCATATCCGGTCGATCTCCAAGTACGTCTGGACGATCACCACTTATTCCTTTGTTCTGGGTGTACAGCCCAATCAAGACATCAGCAATCATCCAAACGATGTGAAGATCTCCGGTCTTCAATCATCGTCGACTTATCGTCGAATCAATTATTCAGAATGGGTATAAACCCGGCCTTTTCGAATAACCCGCGTAGATTATAATCAAGTGATATAAACACACAATATACGCCTCATTCGAATCCAAAATATTCTTTTCACAATTTAAACCAAATTAAGGTGTTTCAAACTAGTCGGGATTAGCGAACCTTACCGAAGTAATCATTTATTATATTTCCTAATCCCAACCTATTCATCCCATGGAGAAAAACTGGTAATACTCCATATCTAACACCACTGTGTTATCAGTAAAAATTAATTACCATTTCCCGTTCAACACTAATTAAAGATTCAACTATCGCTTGGAGCAAAACTGGTGATACCCCATTCTCGATCATTTCCCAAATTTGACAATTTAAATTATCACATTCACATTTCAATCTAATGAAAGATTCATTAAAACTCCACTTAGTTTTAATCTTCCCAAAAATCAATATTAATGATTATTTAACTTTGGGAAATCAAACATGTTGCATCGACAATCTACACCGTACCTTTGATTTCTTCCAACATGTAACCTCTGAGCTCGTACATCTTAGAGAAGGGTATTGGGCAAGAGAATAAATTCTCCGCCACCAAACAGATATATATTTAGCAGAGATCAACAAATACAGTTCGAAATACAATGTTAGACATGTAATCCTGTCTTTAACTGGGTTAACGTAACAACCCGGAAAAACAGAACCAATTTAAAAATTTTATTTTGGCTATTTCAATCAATTTTGAGTAGTTAAAATAATTTATTTTAAATAATAAGGATTAAAAATCTATTTAAATCGAAGTTAGAACGAAGGTATTTATTTTAATTTCAAAAGGAATTAGAAATAGCACGGTAGTTTGAAAAGTCAAATCTGAACTTTGACTGAATGTACAGGATTCAAAATTGAACGGATTTTAGTGAAACCAAAAATATCTAAATTTGTTTAAAAATATCTTTCTAACAAATCCGAAAAATCAAAATTTCATAGCGGGAATCAAAAGTTATGGCCAGATGAATATTCAGAATAGTCGCAATGGAATATAGTATAATTTATAGCCTGTATAAAAGGCCATTTTACAAACGATCTCCGTTTTCAATGAAACTAGTTCTGTCGGATCCGGAATATCAAATTATTGCTATTTTCCAGAATTTTTGGAATTAATTTGTGAGCATAGTAAATTAAACTCCGAGTTGATAATTTCTGTTGGATTTGATCGACTGTTAAAAAGGCCATTTTTCAAACGGTCTCCAAATTTGACGAAATTAATTTTATTAGAACCGTATCGTCAAAACATAGCTAGATTTATTTTTCGGGAATTTTCGGAGTCCGTATGTGGTCCCGATGAATTTAAATATACGATCGAATTAATAATATAAAGGATTTAAATTTTAAATAAAGAAATCAGGCCAAAAAAAGTCGTTTGGGCTGACGAGACCTAGCCCATTGGTTCCAGAATAGGGGCATTTAGGTAGGTACAACTATGGTTGGACTGAAATTGGAGTTATTAAGAATTTATGGATTTATTTGTAAAAATTAGAAATAAAATATTATAAAAATCCACTTTATCTTCTTCCAAACCTTAATTCTCTTTACAGAGCCGCTGCCTACCTCAAATCCATGGCCATGAACACTCCATCCTTTCCCCATTAAAATCTATCAATCCACACATTAAAATCCTCCACTCCTTTAGACAATTTCGAAGAGATTTTCATCTCCTTCACATCCATACGGCCAAACCCACCTGAAATTGCACGAAGCCCGAGTATTTACACCCCAAACCTGACGGGTTTGAACCGCCGCCACCCCCTCTGGTGTCGATCGCACCTGACCGCATGGGGCCCCATGCGTGTGCCACCCTTAGCTCCTCCTCGTCGCGCAATCTGATCCTCCTCCCATGCCTTGTACTGCTTGCAGAATTGAACCCTATATTTGAACGAGAACATACGAGGTGTGGCTTAGTTTACAGTGAAAGAAGAAAGGGTCTTTCCCTTTTATTTTTTTATTTAATTTAATTCAAAATTGTATTAACATAAAATAAATCATAACTCACTCATACTGACTCGGAACTAAACGATTTTTGAAGCGTTGCGATCGTGAGCCCAAGATCTGCGTTTCTAAATTGAAAAGAACCAATTTTGAGCTGATCAAATTTTGGCCAAAAATTTCAGATCTGAACCACTCAGATTCAAACAACAATGAGAATTCTATTTCATTTTTATTTTTCAATAGTTAGAATTAATCATGTTTGTATTATCATTGATCCGCTGTAATTTACTACATGCTATGCTACGTGATTTGATCTGTATTTGATATGTTATATAGATCTGTTAGTTTGGGTGATATTGTGTTATAATTAAATTTGCAATAAAAATAAATCAAAAATTTTTATTGTTATTTTGTTGAATCCAAATATTCAACAAAAATGGAGTATCACTTTTATCATATTTGGTTGGCATTAAATTTGCAGTATAAAAATGAATCAAACATTTTTATTGTTATTTTGTTGAATCCAAATATTCAACAAAAAAGGAGTATCACTTTTATCATATTTGGTTGGCATTAAATTTGCAATATAAAAATGAATCAAACATTTTTACTGTTGTTTTGTTGAATCCAAATGTAACACCCCGTAATTCTATTAATATTAATATTCACAAATTAAAGAATAACTAATCTAAGACGTGAGAATTGTGGGAAATGGGTTGCGCCATTGTGTTCGTCTCGGAATTCTGGTTGAAATAGTGTCCGAGTTTACGTGAATTGGACTTCGTATGAAGAAGTTATGGCCATCCGAAGTTTCAGAAAATTCAAAACAGCTCGCAGGAAATTTAAAATTCAAATAGAAAAGTGCAGAAGCGGGCTGGGCGGGAAAAATTCACGCCCAGGCAGGTCGACTGGGGGGTCGACACTAGTGTCGACCTACCCCCCCTAGGTCGACTATAGTGTCGACCTGGGTGTCGACCTGGTCAGTCGGCTAGGGTTTTGGCTGAACCTGTTTTTGACTGAGTGATGACCCATTAGGGTTTTTGACCTAATCTGGTTGGCTGGGACTAGTTCTGAGTTGATCTGACGCTCTAAAATAAATCCTAACTCTATAAATACCTAGGTAGTCTCTCACCCTAATTCATATGAAAAATAGAATAGCTACCGTCATACCGCCGCCATAGAACTCAGTGGAGCCGCCGCCAACTAAGAAGGAAGAAAAGCTAATCAAAACCTAATTCTACTCAACTCTAAAGCTAATCTAGTCTATCTTTCTCTTCTAAATTGTGAATATGATGATCTTAACAAGATTATTATTATTTTAATTAGATTAAGTCATGAATGGATTATGAGTAGATGATGTGAATTGTCATATATGTTGTTGTAAACCTTATGCTATCATGTATGTCATAAATCATATGCTATGTGATGATGATATCCTATATGTTGTAAATCATGCTATGATGATATGGTATAGGTTGTAGTTTTCTATGCTAAATTGAGATGAATCATACATGTTATAAAGTCATGATGTTATTGACTATGATAGTTAGTTCATGTTAATCAAATCATCATGTTTGGGTTATGTTGATCTATATGACAAACCATGTATGTAAGTTTAGGTTGACTAGTGAAAAGTTATGAACATATGCTATGCCATCTATTATGACATCTAGAATTATGCTATGACATATGGGAAATTCTATGCTAGTTCACACCATCATTATGTTGTCTAAAACCCCATATGCAAGAATATACACAAATTTGGGTTATGATTATGTCATGTAAATTGCGACATTTAACAAGTTGACACCTTTAGATCTTTAACATGTGTAGTTTATGCAAGCTTCACCCCTATTATGATTGGATTATTTTATTTGGTTGTATGTTGTGATACTTTATCTTTGTGTTATGAGTTAGACTATTCGAGTCTAACATATATTCTGCGTTGAATAAGCGAACGTATAAACATGGGGTAGGGGTAATATTAAGGATTTAATAATAAGATGTTGGGGTGCAATTGATATGATTTTGCATACCATGAGTGGATGACCATAATTGAGTCAATTATGGACATCAATAAAAGTGGACTTAATTAATAATTTGGATAGGGAATTATTAAAACTGGGGTAAAAGATTTAAAGTTGTCAATCAATGCTTAGGACACGAGGTTGGACTCGTTTCTGACGTAAACCTGCCCGGAACCGCCCGGCAAATCCAGCGGTCACAAATGTCAGCCCAATGTGAGAGGTCCTAGGCCTAAACTAAAGCATAACAGTTGTAAAGAAACGAGGTTAGACTCTTTTATGGTGTAAGACTGCCCGGACCCGCCCGGCAAATCCAGCTGCCATAAATGTCAGTCTAATGTGAGAGGTCTTTATGAGGTTATGGCCTGAATGAATTAAGAAAATACTTAACCAGATAAACATGTAAGGGGGACATGGGGGTTAAGTAGGTGCCTTGGGTTGCATGAGGAATCTAGTGGGTGCCCTTAGTGGCACGTGAAATACGATTAGTAAGACTTAACGAAACACACATGTAAAAGAACATGACTAAAAGGGTTAAGTGGGATATACTAGTGGTGACAAGCTTAGGTGGGTAGCTTGTGGGGGCCCATTTCAACCAGTATCCCAAACGTATCTTTGTGGGCTCGACCCAAGTTGAGGACGGGACACGCATACTGGGCTTGACTATAAGAGGCCAAAACGGGGCAGCAGTGGCAACGCAAGTCCAACGGGTTTCATATGCGTGTGTGGACCCGGGCTGGTAGGTAAGACGTTGTTGCATCGTGTAGGTATAAGTTGTGCATTCTCAAGTTGTATCGGGTTGCCACTTTAGGGGAGTGATACACCCCACTGTGGGGCCAACACGGGTATCTACGAGTAAGGAGCCGATCGAAAGTGGGTAGTGGGGTACACCTAGTGGAGATAGGGGCAGACGGCACCTATGTAGTCTGCTAGGGGTACGTAAGGCTATTTATATAGTTTTTGTGTGAAGCAAGTGGGATCAACCTTTAGGGTGACTGGTGCGGTGCAGTGTAGTAATGTGCGGTGCGGTGTAGTAATTATTCGTTAGTAATTAGGTATGCCTTTAACGTTATCTTTCACGTTATCTTTATCTGCTCATTCCATACCTAATAGTTCATAGACATTTACTTGTCTTCCAGCTTATGCCTTAGTCTAGTTATTTTGATAATAGTATTGTTAGAATTATCATACTCGCCAGACTTTATGTCTGACCCCCTCCATTTCTATCCTTTTCCCCCTCCAGGTCCTCAGGTTGGACCCAGCTCTAGTGGAGTTTGATTGGATTGCTTCATCTCTTTGGAAAGCTTGGACCATTGAAGTAAAGTCCAGCTTGTTATCTTCTTTAATGGCTATTTGTGCAATGGGATTATGTATTTTGTTTTACGAAGATGGATATTGTACTTGACTCTGATTTATGGTTTTGTGATGTAACAAACATGTATAATTTTCGCTGCAATAAAATGAAGTTTTAGATTTTTCAAGTACTACTAATTATCTGTCTTGTTATAATTTTTCGGTTCTATATTCATTTAAAACCTCCATGGAAGTTAATGCATTCCCTTTGTGAGTGACATTAATGGACGTGGGGTGTTACACGTGGTATCAGAGCTTAAGGTTACCAGAACAGATAATTTTTTTAGAAAAACTATTTTCCTAAAGTATTTTTGGAAGAAGTGCTTTCAAAAACATGTTTCAATGAGTAATTTGAAGTGGAAGTTTTTATGAAAAACATAATCCCCAAATAGCCATATATCTTTATCTTTCGAATTCTCCATTTTGAATCTTTCCTTTTTCGTTTCAGCATGGCTGAAGATCTTAACCTACCTAACGGTGTAGCGATACCAGGATGGTATAGGAGGTTATTAAAGGCTTGGGCCACTGCGGGTCCAGCCAATGTTCCTCCACCACCAGTAGCACCCGTTCCTCCTCCTCCTCGCGTTGATACTTTTGCAAAGACGTGCAAGGAATTTAAAGCTATGGGTGGAAAACCCTTTCAAGGGTCAGAAACGTTTGTGGAAGCTAGAGATTGGCTTAAGGAGGTGGAATAATTGCTAGAAATCTTTGAAGTAGAAGAAGGGAGGAAAGTTCGTTTAGCAGCTTGGTTGATGAAGGGAGAGGCCTCATTTTGGTGGGAGGTCACCAATGGGGAGCGTCCTGTTGATTCATGGGCGGATTTCAGACGTAGGTTCGAGGCGAAGTTTCTCTCAAGGGCAGAAGAAAATCTATATATGGAAAGGTTCTTGACATTGAAGCAAGGAAGCTCATCAGTGAAAGAATATGTCAACAAATTTAATCAGTTAGCAAGGTTTGGCTTGGACTTAGTGAACACGCCGGAGAAAAAGGCTTTGAGGTTCGTTAATGGCTTGAATGAACCATTGCAAGGGTTGGCTATGACCAACATCCCTATGGGGGCCACCTTTGAGAAGCTAGTAGAAATGGCGCTCATGCACGAGGAGAAAAGTGCTAAAGCTGATAAAGCACCCGAGAAGAAAGGGGATCAGAAGAAACCCCAGCAGCAAAACAAGAAGGGTGGTAAAGCCAATAATGGCAAGGGAAAGAAGAAATGTTTTAACTGTGGGACCCCAGGCCATCTCAGCAAGGATTGCCGAAAGAAAAAGAAGACTGGCTGTTTTCATTGTGACGATGCAGGACATCTAGTGAAGGACTCCCCAAGGAAGGGGCAGAGGACAGGGACTACCTCGGGAGGACAGGTGCAGGCTCTTATAGCACCAGAGCAGGAAAGGGGAAAAGTTCAGGCTCTCGCGGTCCCACCGCTGCAAGAACGAGGTAGAACCATTTCTGTTGAAAGCTTAGTTTTTCTGTTTGATCATCCTGTCTGTACCTTATTTGATTCGGACGCATCGCATTCGTTTATCTCTTCATCATTAGTTGAATCACTGCACTTAAACACCAGTTTAGTAGAGGATCCCTTAGTTGTTTCGAATCCAATTGGGGGCTCAGCTTATTTGTCCATGATGTGTTTGGATTTGAAAATTTCTATACTTAGCGTTGAATTTAGATGTGATGCTTATGTGTTGGGCTTCACGGGCTATGGGCTAATTTTAGGAATGGATTGGTTATCCAGAAATGGGGTCGTTCTTGATTGTGAAAGGAGAGTAGTTAGGCTCATGACTCGCCTTGGCAACACTCTCGAAATCTTTTGTAATCCCATAAATTCCGTTATGCTAAGTTATTTAGAATCGCTTGACGCGTCTGAGGAAAATCTACGATCTGTTAGAGTGGTCCGAGAATATTCGGATGTGTTTGAGGAGATGAAGGGCTTGCCTCCGAAGCGGGAGATAGATTATCGAATATATCTTGTGGATAATGCGAAACCAGTATCTTTGCCAGTACGCCACATGGCTCCACGTGAAAGGAGGGAACTCAATAAGCAAGTGAAGGAGTTGCTTGAGAAGGGGTTCATAAGACGAAGTATATCGGAGTGGGGTGCTCCAGTAGTATTTGCCACGAAGGCGGATGGGTCCCTTAGACTTTGTGTGGACTATAGAGAACTTAATAAGCTTACTAAGAAGAACAGACACCCACTGCCGAGGATTGACGATCTCTTTGATCAGATAGTTGGCGCCTCAGTGTTTTCGCAGTTGGACTTAGCCACTGGTTTCCATCAGTTGAGAGTGGCTGAGGATAACATAGACAAGACTGCCTTTAGGACTCCGGACGATTTCTATGAATGGCTAGTGATGCCCTTCGGTTTGACAAACGCCCCCGCATACTTTGTTGATCTGATGAGTAGGGTGTTTAGGGAGTACCTTAACAAATTCGTGGTAGTCTTTTAGACGACATCTTGATCTTTTCTAAGGATGAAGAAGAGCATGCTCTACATCTTAGGGAAGTGTTGGAGACCCTACGAGCGCATAGCCTTAAAGCTAAATTTTCCAAGTGTCACTTCTGGAGGAAGGAAGTACGATTCTTAGGGCACGTGGTTTCCAAAGAAGGGATAGCAGCGCAAGATAGGCAGAAAACTTATGCGGATAAGAGGAGGACAGATCTTGAATTTAAAGTTGGGGACATGGTCTTTATCAAAGTGTCTCCATTACGGAACGTTGTTCGCTTTCGGTCCGTAGGGAAGTTAGCACCAAGATTCGTAGGGCCGTTTCCTATTAAGGAAAGGATTGGGCAGATGGCGTATAGAGTGGAGTTGCCTGAGAGACTTAGTGGTGTACACGACGTATTCCATGTATCACATTTGAGGAAATGCTTTCACGAGACCGCGGAAGTGGTAGAGCCGAGCTTGCTTAGAGAGGTGGAGATAGAGCGTGATGCGACGATTCGACAAGCTCCTACGCGCATTCTTGGGTCAGAGATCAAGAAGTTGAGAAATCGAGAGGTCAGACTAGTCAAAGTACAATGGGGAGATGATGAGAGAAACGCTACTTAGGAGACAGAAGAGAAGATGCGTTCACGATACCCTTTTCTTTTCGAGGGTATGTCCTTTAATTTCTCCTTTATCGCTTATCTTGTACTTATCTTACCTTAAGAGTATCCTCACGTTAGTATCCTTGACCTTTAGTTAGGATAATCCTATGGTTGAAACATGTGTTTGAGACATGTTATGTATGATGGATGCAAAGTGGATGCAAGTGTTTGCTAGTGGTTGCTCGTGGACACATATACACACTATTAGGCACTAGATCGGCTCAGTCACTTCATACTGCATATTGCATATAAATGGATGTATTTAGTAAAATGGATGTATGATGATTGTATTGTCATATGGATGCTGCATTCAGATGATGATTGTGCACGCATATAGAGATAATATGTAGCATTAGGGAACTTTTGCATACATAATGGACGCATGGCACTATCATGGTTTGCATTAAGGAGGTCAACTGAATCAGTGGGCCGCCTGATTTTGCATTAGATATGGACATATACACACACTGTGCATTTGAACATGAGAGCATTAGAAGTCTATAAGGACAATGGATGCCTGTGTTTGATGATTGAGTAGATGGTTGTTTGGATGATAGGATATACATTCTTCTTGACTTGAAGATTTCGGGGACGAAATCCTTTAAGGATGGGAGAATGTAACACCCCGTAATTCTGTTAATATTAATATTCACAAATTAAAGAATAAATAATCTCAGACATGAGAATTGTGGGAAACGGGTTGCGCCATTGTGTTCATCTCGGAATTCTGGTTGAAATAGAGTCCGAGTTTACGTGAATTGGACTTCGTATGAAGAAGTTATGGCCATCCGAAGTTTCAGAAAATTCAAAACAGCTCGCAGGAAATTTAAAATTCAAACAGAAAAGTGCAGAAGCGGGCTGGGCGGGAAAAATTCCCGCCCAGGCAGGTCGACTGGGGGGTCGACACTAGTGTCGACCTACCCCCCAGGTCGACTATAGTGTCGACCTGGGTGTCGACCTGGTCAGTCGGCTAGGGTTTTGGCTGAACCTGTTTTTGACTGAGTGATGACCCATTAGGGTTTTCGACCTAATCTGGTTGGCTGGGATTAGTTCTGAGTTGATCTGACGGTCTAAAATAAATCCTAACTCTATAAATACCTAGGTAGTCTCTCACCCTAATTCATATGAAAAATATAATAGCTACCGTCATACCACCGCCATAGAACTCAGTGGAGCCGCCGCCAACTAAGAAGGAAGAAAAGCTAATCAAAACCTAATTCTACTCAACTCTAAAGCAAATCTAGTCTATCTTTCTCTTCTAAATTGTGAGTATGATGATCTTAACAAGATTATTATTATTTTAATTAGATTAAGTCATGAATGGATTATGAGTAGATGATGTGAATTGTCATATATGTTGTTGTAAACCTTATGCTATTATGTATGTCATAAATCATATGCTATGTGATGATGATATCCTATATGTTGTAAATCATGCTATGATGATATGGTATAGGTTGTAGTTTTCTATGCTAAATTGAGATGAATCAAACATGTTATAAAGTCATGATGTTATTGACTATGCTAATTAGTTCATGTTAATCAAATCATCATGTTTGGGTTATGTTGATCTATATGACAAACCATGTATGTAAGTTTAGGTTGATTAGTGAAAAGTTACGAACATATGCTATGACATCTATTATAACATCTAGAATTATGCTATGACATATGGGAAATTCTATGCTAGTTCACACCATCATTATGTTGTCTAAAACCCCATATGCAAGAATATACACAAATTTGGGTTATGATTATGTCATGTAAATTGCGACATTTAACAAGTTGACACCTTTAGATCCTTAACATGTGTAGTTTATGCAAGCTTCACCCCTATTATGATTGGATTATTTTATTTGGTTGTATGTTGTGATACTTTATCTTTGTGTTACGAGTTAGACTATTCGAGTCTAACGTATATTCTGTGTTGAATAAGCGAACGTATAAACGTGGGGTAGGGGTAATATTAAGGATTTAATAATAAGATGTTGGGGTGCAATTGATATGATTTTTCATACCATGAGTGGATTACCATAATTGAATCAATTATGGACATCAATAAAAGTGGACTTAATTAATAATTTGGATAGGGAATTATTAAAACTGGGGTAAAAGATTGAAAGTTGTCAATCAATGCTTAGGACACGAGGTTGGACTCGTTTGTGAAGTAAACCTGCCCGGAACCGCCCGGCAAATCCAGTGGTCACAAATGTCAGCCCAATGTGAGAGGTCCTAGGCCTAAACTAAAGCATAACAGTTGTAAAGACACGAGGTTAGACTCTTTATGGTGTAAGACTACCCGAAGCCGCCCGGCAAATCCAGCTGCCATAAATGTCAGTCTAATGTGAGAGGTCTTTATGAGGTTATGGCCTGAATGAATTAAGAAAATACTTAACCAGATAAACATGTAAGGGGGACATGGGGGTTAAGTAGGTTCCTTGGGTGGCATGAGGAATCTAGTGGGTGCCCTTAGTGACATGTGAAATACGATTAGTAAGACTTAACCAAACACACATGTAAAAGAACATGACTAAAAGGGTTAAGTGGGATATACTAGTGGTGACAAGCTTAGGTGGGTAGCTTGTGGGGGCCCATTTCCACCAGTATCCTAAATGTATCTTTGTGGGCTCGACCCAAGTCGAGGACGGGACACGCATACTGGGCTTGACTATAAGAGGCCAAAACGGGGCAGCGGTGGCAACGCAAGTCCAATGGGTTTCATATGCGTGTGTGGACCCGGGCTGGTAGGTAAGACGTTGTTGCATCGTGTAGGTATAAGCCGTGCATTCTCAAGTTGTATCGGGTTGCCACTTTAGGGGAGTGATACACCCCACTGTGGGGCCAGCACGGGTATCTACGAGTAAGGAGCCGATCGAAAGTGGGTAGTGGGGTACACCTAGTGGAGATAGGGGAAGACGGCACCTATGTAGTCAGCTAGGGGTACGTAAGGCTGTTTATATAGTTTCTGTGTGAAGCAAGTGGGATCAACCTTTAGGGTGACTGGTGCGGTGCAGTGTAGTAATGTGCGGTGCAGTGTAGTAATGTGCGGTGCAGTGTAGTAATTATTCGTTAGTAATTAGGTATGCCTTTAACGTTATCTTTCACGTTATCTTTATCTGCTCATTCCATACCTAATAGTTCATAGACATTTACTTGTCTTCCAGCTTATGCCTTAGTCTAGTTATTTTGATAATAGTATTGTTAGAATTATCATACTCGCCAGACTTTATGTCTGACCCCCTCCATTTCTATCCTTTTTCCCCCTCCAGGTCCTCAGGTTGGACCCAGCTCTAGTGGAGTTTGATTGGATTGCTTCATCTCTTTGGAAAGCTTGGACCATTAAAGTAAAGTCCAGCTTGTTATCTTCTTTAATGGCTATTTGCGTAATGGGATTATGTATTTTGTTTTATGAAGATGGATATTGTACTTGACTCTGATTTATGGTTTTGTGAACAAACATGTTTAATTTCCACAGCAATAAAATGAAGTTTTAGATTTTTCGAGTACTACTTATTATCTGTCTTGTTATAATTTTTCTGTTCTATATTCACTTAAAACCTCCATGGAAGTTAATGCATTCCCTTTGTGAGTGACATTAATGGACGTGGGGTGTTACACCAAATATTCAACAAAAATGGAGTATCACTTTTATCATATTTGGTTGGCATTAAATTTGCAATATAAAAATGAATCAATCATTTTTATTGTTATTTTATTGAATCCTAATATTCAACAAAAATGGAGTATCACTTTTATCATATTTTGTTGGCATTAAATTTGCAATATAAAAATGAATCAAACATTTTTGTTGTTATTTTGTTGAATCAAAATATTCAACAAAAATAGAGTATCACTTTTATCATATTTGGTTGGAATTAAATTGGCAATAAAAATGTATCATACATTTTGTCACTTTGATTGAATTAGAATTTTCAATCAAAATAAAATATCACTTTTGTTTGTTGTTTGATTGAATTAGAATTTTCAATCAAAAACAAATATCACTTTTGTTGTTGTTTCATTGAATTAGAATTTTCAATCAAAATCAAATATCCCTTTTGTTGTTGTTGTTTGATTGAATTAGAATTTATGTGTAGTTCAAATTACATTTGTATTTACATCGCATATATTAGAATTTATACGCATTGTTAAAATTGCATTTATTAGAATTTATATGCGTTGTTAAAATTATATTTATATTTACATCGCATATATTAGAATTTATATGAATTGTTAAAATTACATTTATATTTACATCACATATATTAGAATTTATATGTGTTGTTAAAATTACATTTATATTTACATCGCATATATTAGAATTTATATGCGTTGTTAAAATTACATTTATATTTACATCGCATATATTAAAATTTATATGCATTGTTAAAATTACATTTATATTTACATCGCGTATATTAGAATTTATATGCGTTATTAAAATTACAATTATATTTACATCGCATATATTAGAATTTATATGCGTTGTTAAAATTACATTTATATTTATATCATATATATTAGAATTTATATGCATTGTTAAAATTACATTTATATTTACATCGCATATATTAGAATTTATATGCGTTGTTAAAATTACATTTATATTTACATCTGATCGACGCTAGAAAAGCGTGATATTTTAAATAATTACTGCAAGCGTACAGGTGTGTAGCATACAGGGAGGTAAATTAATTCAAATTATTTAAATAATCTCTTGGGCGAGTTAGACAAATCTTTGAGGTTGGTTTTGAAAGCAAACGAAATTGAAACTGCGATCCGATTCAGAACAAATCTAATTGAACCAATAATCAAATCACAAATATCAATTGGAAATTAAAATGCAAAACAGAAATAAAATGCAGAAATTAAAATTGCAGGAAAAGAAGAACAACAAAAAAATAAAGTTAGGATTGTCGTTGAAACTAATCAAACGACTAATCGCTAATAAAAAAATGTAAAATACAATTGGTGTTCTGCCAAAACTAATTGTGAAGAAAACACCAATTGCTAAGAAAAAGAAAAATGCAGAAAAATAAAAGAGAACTAGAAACTTTATTGATGAAGAAGAAAAGAAAATAGGATAGGATAGAATGACATTACAAGGGTATTTATAGGAGATAACCAAACCCTAACCCTAATTATAAATGGGCCTAGCCATTACATCACTAATTAGTTTACAATGAGAATCTCAAATGGGCCTTAGTTAAATCTATTAAATTTTTGGCCTTTCTTCTTTTCCTCTTGATTCTTTGACAAGCCTCCCTTGATTGAGATGTGCATAGCCTTTTTATCAATCATTTTCTTGTCCAACAGCAACTAGATATGGGATCTTCATCTACAATTCTTCAAAATGTAAATATATAGCAATCTGATCTCCATTTCTCTACTTTTCTGGTTGCATGCAGGTTGGGTTGGAATATCTGTAAAAGTAACAAAACAATACCCAAGTAATATTTATTTATATACAAAAGTTAAGATATAAAAGCATAAAATAAACACATTTCTATGTTAATCAAATACCCCCATACTTATCTTTTACTCGTCCTCGAGTAAAACAAGAAATGAAAAACTAAACTAGATAGGTCACACTTTCGTAGGAAACACGATTGCATTGAGCGTATGCAACAAGCCGTTAAACCTCTAGGTGTCCCTAGTAGGACGAGTGGTGTCTCGTTAGGGTTTCAGCGGATACTACCCACAAAATCCAAATGCCGTATGCTACGATTCTAATGAAACTACATGAATGCAATGGACATATGCAAGAAAACCAAAAAACAAAAATGACAACACGACTTGTTTCAGGAAAGTGGTACAACAAATTAAGTTAACAATTTCTAGTCAGTTGATTTTATTTTAGATACCTCAACTTGTCACAAATTTTCAATATAAATCAAGTTTTCAAATGTTAAATTCCAGCTTGGCCAGTTAGTTCGGTCGATAACATAGTGCAGCCATGAAATAGATTCTTAGTTTGCTTGGCACAGTTTGCAAAGTGGTATTATTATTTTCTCATGTATGGCTAGTCAAATCAATAAGGTCAAGAAGTGTTTGGGCATCATCGCTTATTCTTTATTCTATAAAATTTTAAAATTTATGACTAAGTACATACACCTAACTTAGAAGACCAAGGTTTACCACCCATGCACTGCCTCGCGGACTAACGGAGAGTGGGTAAAGAGCTTGGCGGATTGTGGAGGCCGACTTTGACTTTGTCAACAACGTGTCGGTAATCCTTAGGTGTCCAATCTCATAAAATGAGACAAAGATATTCCAATGCTGACTTTGTTAACAACATGTCGGATAGAGCTTGGCGGGTTTGCACACCAACGCTTGATATACAAGCAATGTTGGATACCTTTGGATTACTATTATTATTATTGAAATTATAAGCACAAAAGAGAGTTACGCGAATTCAACTTAACACAACTTAGTTTTAAATATTCGAAAAGCCAATACAAGTATTTTAAGTCCTCCACTTATTTAAACAAAGTCTACAATATAGAATAGATTTCATGGCCATCACCTAAGAATCTCCCTATGTACCGGTTACACTATTATCCCTCAAAATTAAACTTTTCATTATATTTCTTATTCGATCTAAGCTGAGAGAAAAAAATACTATCAACTGATTAATAATCGTTAACTTATTTTGCTGTATTAATCTAAAACGAGTCATGTTTCAAAAAAAAATGGCATGTTACTACGATCTAAATTGCATGATGATCCTATATGAAATGGAAGAAAAAAAAAAAAAAAAGGATGTAATGAAGACTCCCCTCACACTAGAACTAAACAGTGTCCACACTGTAAAAGTTTCCTAAATTTGAAAGATCATACCCAAAGGTGAATGAGATGCAAAATTATTTGAAGAATGAAATGTAGTCTAGCTATATGTAAGAATGGATCATATGTACAATGATATATGTGTTTACGATGCAAAGAATGCCACCATATTTTCCCCCCACACTTGGTTCTTGCCCTATGAGTCCCATTCCCACTGTGTCTAGGCATGTTTTCTAACAAGCAAGCGTTTTTGAAAACCATCTCATCTTTATACCTCGATTTATAGTCTAGTAAATGAATGTTCAGGATCGTCCTAACATGAAGTTTTTCAACAAAGCTAACATTCCAAAAATAGTTCATGTGTTCAACAAATTTGTCAGTGTAATTGTTCAAAAATTTGTGATCGTATATAAAATCAGTTCCAATCGTGATATTTAAATTCCGAGTGTTGTTCAAGACTATGTGATCACATTTCTCATCATTAATGGACAACGTATTTTCAACTCTGACAATTTCAAGTTCGTTTGAAAAATTTTCAAAGTTAAAATTTTCGAACTCATAACGTGAATTTACTTCTTCCTCATTTGGCAACTCATCCTCATACAATCCAAGGAATTCATGTTCGTTAAAATCCTTTTCCAAATTTGAATTGAAAAATTCAACATTTACATTTTGTTCAATTTCAAAATTTTCAAGTTTCTCGCAGCCCAGAAGAGGAAGATCAAAATCTAAACTTAAATCTTTTTCCTGAAAAGAATCGAAGTCCAAATCATTTATTGAATTTTGAACAACTTCATTTAGATCGTTATTCTCATTTTGGATTTCTCGATTCTCAAAATTATAGTCCACATCAATTTCACAATCAATATTATTTCCAATATGGTGGTTGTTTGAATTTTCAGAAAAATGATATTTGAAATCATTTTGATTTTGAAAATTAGGTTCATAACCAAAACTGTCGAAATTCGAGGGAAACTGCAATTTTGGTCACATTCAAGATGTGGGTATGGGTTGTTATTTTGAAGATTTTGGTTTCCAACCCGATAATGATGTGGTTAAAAGCCATATTGAGATTCAAAGCTATTTTCATGTGGATGTGGCCCATAATCGAAACTTTTGAAATTTGAGTTGAAATCGCAATTTCGATCAAATCCATGGTTTTGAAAATGTTGGTCATTTGTAAAATTTTGGAAATTGTTGATATTGGGCCCTTGAAATTTTGGAAAATCTTGCCTCATGAGTTGTAATTCGTACTCATACTCTTCAAGAGGACGTCTACTCCGACTATTATCCCACAAATCTCTCAATGATTTTTCTGAATCAGACATTTTAAAGAAGTCACGGCAAAACAGAAATTATTCTCACTTCAAAATAGTATAAAATACTCGGTTGCGCTATATTAATTGACTGACTCAATTGGAAGGGGGAAGAGGGTCTTATGGCCGTTCACGTATAGTATAAATACTAAGGGATACGACCAATGTTTTACGGGTAGTATGCAACCTCTTTTGCTAATAGTTCAATAAATTGAACTACTATATATCCGCGATCCAATTATACGAGACAGTTAACTTCACAAAGCACCACTTTTCAATTATATTATTTTCAGCGTCCATTTTTATTGTTGAAAACAATGAGAGTAATGACAGTAATTATGGAAATTCATTTCTCACACACAGATTCAGAAATATCAGTCACAGAATAGTCACAGAATAATAACATAAAATTAAAATATTGTACAAGCAAGCCGTTGTCCCTGCAGAAGAATTTTACAAGCAATTTCTATATTTTTTTTCAAAGCAGCAGAGCACCTATAAGTTAGAAAATTTTACAGTGGGGTATGGCAGTCAGTCCAGAAAAAATTGAGTAGTACTCAAGCTATTCAACTCCACTGTTTGCAAATCGATCGATTTTTGAATCATTGTTTGCTTTGCTTGAATCCTTTTCACTTAGCCCTTTGATCTTTGTTCTTTGTTTTTGAATGGCTCTTTCTTTTCTTTTTTCTCTCTCTCTTTCTTTTTTTTTCTTTTTTCTTTTTTTGAAAAAAGAAGAAAAAGAAATAGAATAAAATAAAAACAACTCAAGCAACAAACTGAAAATTTTACAAACTACTTTGCCTCAAACTCAATAAAAGCCGTACTGAATGATGTAGATGATCTCAGCAAACAATATGAAATAAATATTCTCAGCAAACTTGACGAACTCAATAATCACAAGGAAATAAATACACCCAAATATTATTCCTCAAAAACCAAAACGTGCCACAGGGTACTCAAATGTGACTACGTGCCAAAACTCCAGCTGAAAGGAAATCAATCTCAAATAAAAGCCACGCACACAATAGGTCAAAACCACTCACGCACTCAATTATAAAACCACGCCTAACCCTTATCTCTCAGAAAAAATTAACAGCAAATTTCCTTTTAAAACACGGGGCATGAAGTAAATCCCCCCTCTTATTCTTTTAATAACAAATCGTTAGTCTTTGAGTATGGACTTTTGAATCCGACGGCGCAAGTGATTTGGGGTTCTTCAATGGGTGATTGACTGGTTCGGGGATTGGAGTTTTGGTGAAGTTCGGTGAGTTGGTTTTGGGGATCTTCGACCGGTGGTGTTCGAAGTGGGGCTTTGCCTGGTAGTGATTCGGATTTTTGTGTTCGAACTGGTGCTTATGATCTGGTTTTGGAGAGTGAGCAGGCTGATGATGCTTATGTGTGAAGATGAGGTGCTGTAATTTGATTTTCGTCGAACTGGGTTGAAGGG
Organism: Allium sativum; assembly: GCA_030737875.1. NCBI lineage: Eukaryota > Viridiplantae > Streptophyta > Magnoliopsida > Asparagales > Amaryllidaceae > Allium > Allium sativum. The sequence goes on from CM060927.1 coordinate 158,728,747, forward strand.
TTTGCTTTCAATTTGGTTTGTGATGTTTGTGGCGATGATGATTGTTGAAGTGGAAGGAGGATTTGAACGTGGAGTTGTTGGTCGATGAGTTGGTATTGGCAAGGAGACGTGTTGCGACAGGAAGAAGGGTTGGTGAATTGTGTTGCGGGAGAAGGAGGAAGCCGAAGAAGTAGGAAGTTGGTATATTGCGGTGGATTGAAGAGGGAGATTTGGTATATGTGATGATTGGGACTGCTTTTTGGTGAGAAATTGGCAATATTGTAAAGGTGGCGTGGTTCTGAACTAGTTGACGTTGGAGAATGAATTTTGGGTATTGCGTTTTTTGGGATTTTCGAGTCTGAGATGATGGGGTTTTGAAGAAGGTGGCAGAACATTTGGAGATGACACAGAGAATTCTAAACCGAGAAGAAGAAAATTTGCAAAATAGAAAACATGTTTTTTTTAGAAAGAGGAAAGAAGTTGTGTGATTGGAAGAAATAAATAAAAGGAAGGAGAAGAAACGGGTGAAAAGAAGAGGAAATAAATAGCAAAAGAAAATTTGTATTTTTGTTTTCTTTGTGAGACTTGTAAAAGAAGAAAGAAGTAGTAAGAAAAGGGGAAGGAAATAAACAAAGAAAAGGAAATGAAAATCAAGGAAAATTGGCAATTTTTTTTCTTATTTGGTACATCATGGTATCATTGAACAATACCAAATCTAACCAATCAAGATTTTTTTTCTATATATATACAAGAAAACAAAAGAGAAAAAAAAAACTAACACGAATCGGAAATTAAATAAATAATAAAATTTAATATTTGCCTCCCCGGCAACGGCGCCAAAAACTTGATCGACGCTAGAAAAGCGTGATATTTTAAATAATTACTGCAAGCGACAGGTGTGTAGCATACAGGTCGAACACAGGGAGGTAAATTAATTCAAATTATTTAAATAATCTCTTGGGCGAGTTAGACAAATCTTTGAGGTTGGTTTTGAAAGCAAACGAAATTGAAACTGTGATCCGATTCAGAACAAATCTAATTGAACCGATGATCAAATCACAAATATCAATTGGAAATTAAAATGCAAAACAGAAATAAAATTCAGAAATTAAAATTCCAGGAAAAGAGGAACAACAAAAAAATAAAGTTAGTATTGTTGTTGAAACTAATCAAACGACTATTCGCTAATAAAAAAATGTAAAATACAATTGGTGTTCTACCAAAACTAATTGTGAAGACAACACCAATTGCTAAGAAAAAGAAAATTGCAGAAAAATAAAAGAGAACTAGAAATTTTATTGATGAAGAAGAAGAGAAAATAGGATAGATAGAATGATATTACAAGGGTATTTATAGGAGATAACCAAACCCTAACCCTAATTATAAATGGGCCTAGCCATTACATCACTAATTAGTTTATAATGTGAATCTCAAATTGGGCTTAGTTAAATCTATTGAATTTTTGGCCTTTCTTCTTTTCCTCTTGGTTCTTTGACAAGCCTCCCTTGATTGAGATGTGCGTGACCTTTTTATCAATCATTTTCTTATCCAACAGCAACTAGATGTGGGATCTTCATCTACAATTCTTCAAAATGTAAATATATAGCAATCTGATCTCCATTTCTCTACTTTTCTGGTTGCATGCGGGTTGGCTTGGAATATCTGTAAAAGTAACAAAACAATACCCAAGTAATATTTATTTATATACAAAAAATAAGATATAAGAGCATAAAATAAACACATTTCTATGTTAATCAACATCGCATATATTAGAATTTATATGCGTTGTTAAAATTACATTTATATTTACATCGCATATATTAGAATTTATATGTGTAGTTAAAATTACATTTATATTTACATCGTTTATATTAGAATTTATATGCATTGTCAAAGTTACATTTATATGCACTGTTAAAACTACATTTTTATTTGCAGTGCATATATCAGAATTTATATGCATAGTTAAAACAACATTTATATTTACATTGCATATATTAAGATTTATATGTAAAGTTAACTTGTCACTGGATCAATTTTCATGCAAATGAAACGCATTTTGTTTGGCAATACATATATATGATATGCCTGCGACGAAAAGGAATTTCGCTCGGTCCGAACCAGTCGCTAAACCGATCTAGACCGTTCGAAACGCCTGATCGTTTCGAGAACACGACAAATCAGAACGCATACGGAAGAACATTTCATTGTATATTACAACAAAGCATCAGATTACAAGAATATACAGAGTATAAATGAATAAATATTACACAGAAATATCAGAGATTTAAATTACATTTAAATACATCGCAGCGGAAAATAATACAATACACAACTAGAAGAGATATACGGATACAAAGCTTTCCGGATATCATTCCAGCTGCAAACCAGGGTCCTATGAATATAAATATGCAAAACAAAAACTTCTAGCTGCCCGTGCGGAAATAAGGGCACCCAGAGTTTAGGTTAAAACAATAAACTCCAGGTCAGTCATGGGACTGGTGTGAGAACTAAAACAGTTATTAATCTTTATTTTTAAAGTTAGGTAAATCAAGGGACCACGCCGTATAACACGGAACGGGTTTCCTCCCAAGAACACCAGTGCATAAATAACAGCGCAATGCTAAATAAAGAAAAATGAAGCTGTTATAAGACCCAGGTCCTATCACACAATGCAACGCAAGCCGGGGGATAGGGTTTTTCCTTATAACAGCCAAAGAATGCTTGATACGTTTAAAACAAATCTTTTGATACTATTATAAGTGTATAGTGTATAAAACAACTTCAAATCATAAGTATCAATCATAGGCGGCATGGTTACCATATATCATGTCGCCATACTAGGCTCTACAAATAAAACCGCAAATGTCATGTATTGGGAAATTGGATTTCCATCTATGAACCGAGGCAAAAGATAGTCCTCAACCGATTCGAGACGCTCTAGCCCGCCCCTCAGGATCAGAGCTCGAGTGACCCTTGGATCATCAGGGCCGGTCCACCGATGTGGATTAAAATGCCTGAACATGCGTTTCCCCGCCCTTTGGGGCGTAAATGAGCCAATGAATGACTCCACCGGACCCGGATCGTCCGATCAAACCGAGGCGCCTCACAACAGCAATAACCACACAGGTGAAAAGTATATAAATGTCAGGGCTGGTAGGTCACTGACACAACCGGGGTGTGAGGCTCGCGAATTCACGTTACACAAAGTTGTGCCATACGGGCTGTGCTTTGATCATCACCACAAGACTTTGCTTTTCAACAGAAGCCTCGATCAATTGCATCTTAGCATGCCACACAGGAAAACCACTCTATGCAACTGATATCAGTCACACAGAATGAAATCCAATGTCAGACACACAGTCCATTTACAAGTCCGTTCTGGGTCTGAACGAAACCGGAGGCACTTTCCTCGCATATCCATCGATCTCCAAGCACATCTGGACGACCACCGATTGATTCCCTCATCTTGGGTGTACAGCCCAATCAAGATCATCAGTAATCACCCAAACGATGTGAAGACTTCCGGTCTTTAACCACCGTCTTCATCTTCGACTTATCGTCGTATCAGTTATTCAGAATGGGATAAACCCGGTCTTTCCGAATAACTCGCGTATATTTTAAATAAGTGTTACACAAACACAACATACGCCTCATTCCAATTCATCAGTCTTTAACCGTAAATTAATCAAGAGAATAATTTCCCAAATATTAACCCCGAAGGCCGAAACCAACATCAGATCAATATCCAGAAAACCATTCTGCTTGGCCAACCGACAGTTAGTTTCTAAATTTCACATTCATAGGGAAAGGTTCCCATTAATTTTATCCAAGGTAAATTCCTTGAATTTATTCTTTAATCTACTTTTGAATATCAATTCAAACTAGTCGGAATTAACGAACTTTACCGAAGTAATCATTTGTTTTAATTTCCCAATCCCAACCTATTCATCCCATGAAGTAAAACTGGTAATACTTCATATCTAACACTACGGTGTTATCGGTAAATTCAATTACAATTTCACATTCAAATCTAATTAAAGATTTAACTATCGCCTGGAGCAAAACTGGTGATACTCCATTCTCGATCATTTCAATCTAATTAAAGATTTAATAAAACTCCACTTAGTTTTAATCGTTAACTGGGTTAAAGAATCCGTGTCATTTAAAACACGGTTCACGATAAACCCAAAGTCACATTCCATTAATTATCGGGTTAAAGAACGAGTGTTATTTAAAACACTGTCCACGATAAACCCAAAAATCAATATCAATTCAATTTCAATTAAATATTATTTAATTGGTACACTTCATTAAATCTAAATAAAAGATTTAATCTTTTCTCAACTGGGTTCAAGAACAGTGTTAGTCAAGACACCATTCACGACAAACCCAAATCACATTTGATATTAAATACAAGGCTCTGAATAGAAAATATATCGGCTTATATTCAATATCAAATTCTACGATCAACAGATATTGTATTAGAAATAACGATATATATATCTATATCTTTCAAATTTCCATAACAACATCTGTATAATCGCGAAATCCAACATCGAAATATTCCGAAGACAATTTCGATTCAAATTCATTCCAATGCAATCGTTGGAAATTCTGGTTATTTTCAAAACCATTTCAAACTCAATTTATTTATTTAAAAATAAATAGAATTATAATTCTAGTTCAAAACTAGTTCATTTCGATAAAAATCTATTTTTATTTTTTCAAATATGGAGTTTTTCATCCCAATTCTTTCTAAATCATTTCTTATGATTTTACACAAATTATTACTATTTTTAAAAATTTTATCAAGGCCCGTACAGTCAATTTCCATCAATGGCCATCGAACTGCACTTACAACGACCTTTTTCAAATTTGATTTGGACATAATTCCAAATCCAACCGTTGGATTTCTAATTTCTAATATTCGTTAGAAAGCTCTTTTCGATACGAACCCAACGGTTCCGGTTTTAGGAGAATCCGACGGTCGGATCTCCCGTAATATCCGTTCGAAGTCAATGGTCAAAATTCGCGAACTGCCGCGGCGCGGCGCGTTCTATTCAGGCCATTATATTATATATATAATATATACTTCGTCAATTTCAATTCAAAATGTGCTTTATAAATCGTTTTAAATTCATTTTCAAAACGGTTTCAACTTCATATTCACTTTAAAATCAAAATTGAATATTCCAATTTAAATTCATTTTAAATTCATTTCAAATTGATTTCAATTCTAATTGATTTCTAATTCAATTTTAGTTCGTTTTCAATTCAATTCAATTTCAATTCGAATTCATTTCTATTCCATTTCAATTCGAATTCATTCATATTCAATTTCAATTCGAATTCGTTTATATTCAATTTCAATTCGAATTCGTTTATATTCAATTTCAATTCGAATTTATTTATATTCAATTTCTTTTCAAAATATCGGATTTTGAAATCACTTTCGATATTCATTATAAAATGAATAAAATCGATATAAATATCGTTCACGTCAAAATGGCGTCAATCTAATCAATACGGCTTCATATATTCCTATTATCAAATATTTCTTTTTTTTAAAACTGGAATGAGGCCCAATCAATTACCATATAATGTTAATTATATGGATTTTCTACAACACATGTATGCAATAACAACGATGAATAATCAACCATCATCCAAAGTGCATTCTACACTGTATAAGCATCAAATATAAATATCCAACGCTTATAACAGCCTGTCAATCAATCGATCGACATACAACTAAACAATCGGGATTAGTGTACGTCAAATATCATCCCAATACCCGTGTGGGGTTTCAAGCAATCCAACACAGATTTTTATTTGTGCAGTTGGGCGATGTGTAAAATTTATCGTCCCAATCAATGTCCTTCAAATAGGTGTACATAAACAAACCGTCCGGTTTGTAAATGAATATTTATTTATTCACATTCACGTTAAAATTATATTTTTAACGATCAAACTATTTTATTCAACCTATGAATATTCTATTCGGTTCATTTATTAAATAAAATGTTGTCTTTATTTTTCTAACTTATTTCTAGAAAATTTCGGCGGCATAACGGCACGATACTAGAAACGGGACAAGGCCTAGCCTTATCCCCGGTCTAGTGAAGGCCCACGCCATTCACACATTAATCAAATCAATTTCATTTCACCAAACAATTCAATTCAAACCAAATAATCTAACCAACTACACAAACAAACAATTTAACAAACAAGCCATCCATGGTCTGTGGATGACGGGTGTCGGGTGCTACTAAACATCGTCTGCATCCTAGTATAAATATATAACTAGAAAGAGAATTTTGAGTGAGAAGTTCTCACAGAATAGCTAATCCAATCCCACGGCTCTTCTTATGTAGGAATCTTCGTCGTTCTGCCTCTTGTCACTTTTCACTGCCCATATTCACTACATATGTAAAAATCACATTTTTACTTCGCTATTCAATATAGAAAAATCGAATTTTTACTTCGCTATTGAATATAGAAAAATCGAATTTTTACTTCGCTATTCAATATAGAAAAATCGAATTTTTACTTCGTTATTCAATATAGAAAAAGCGAATTTTTACTTCGCTATTCAATATATAAAAATTGAATTTTTACTTCGTTATTCAATATAGAAAAATCGAATTTTTACTATGTTATTCAATATATAAAAATCGAATTTTTACTTCGCTATTCAATATAGAAGAATCGAATTTTTACTTCGCTATTCAATATAGAAAAATCGAATTTTTACTTCGCTATTCAATATAGTAAAATCGAATTTTTACTTCGCTATTCAATATAGAAAAATCGAATTTTTACTATGTTATTCAATATATAAAAATCGAATTTTTACTTCGCTATACAATATAGAAAAATCGAATTTTTACTTTGCTATTCAATATAGAAAAATCGAATTTTTACTTCGCTATTCAATATAGAAAAATCGAATTTTTATAATGCTAAAAAACATACTTTTATCTCGTTAACTTTATATAAAAAGATCATACCTTTATATATACCACTTCATTATAAAAATTATATTTTTATATCACTAAAAACCGCACCTTTATATTTAAAAAAAATCAAATCCTTTCTTATATAAAAATATAATCTTCTCCATAATAAAAATATAATCTTTATATTTTCAAAGATCACATCTTTATATATAATTAACTTCATAATCAAAATCTAACCATTTTACATATGAAACATAAACTTTCTAAACTAAAGAAAAATCATATTTTTCCTTATTAAAAATCCTAACTTCGAAGCATTACAAATCCTAATTTTTAAGCAGTAAAATCAAATTTAAAAGCAACACAAAACAAAGAGAGAATAAAACAAAAATAAATAAATAATAAAATACAGCTTACTTCGATTTTCTAGAGGGGGGGAAGGATTGTTGTGCGCGCGTTCATCGGGGCGAGCTCCGGTTGGTGACGCAGGGCATACAGGAGGCGGCGCTAGGTTTTTTTTTGTGGCATGGGGGTGAAGGTATACTTCATCGATTTGGGCTTAGTGGGAGGGAGGGCGTCGGCTGAGAGGAGGGGGTTTGCGAGGTTGCGATGGGGGCGAGGGTGGCTGGTCGGCGTGCGATCGACGATGGTGAGGGAGGAGGGTGGGCGACGGGTTGTGCTCGTGGGTTTTTTTTTCCTTTTTTTATCTTTCTGTTTTGATTTCGAACGGGGGGGCCAAGGTATAGAGATAGGGGAGATATTTTTTCTAATTATTTAATTTCAAAAAGTTGACTTTTACATACGACCTCTAAACGAGGTCCACCGCCTGTCGTCCATAGCGTTTCACCCCTATTCCGAACACAATGGGATATGCATCGTAAGCTGATTTGACCGTTTCGATCAGTTTTCGTCAAAATCAACATATAACTCTATATATTGAATTTGAACGCGCATTTCCATTTACCGGGGTCACATACAAACTCTAAAATTTCCCGAAAAATATTTTCTAGCTTCGTATTTACGATACGGTCCTAACAAAACTAGTTTCATCGAATTCTGAGACCGTTGGAAAAATGGCCAATTTCCAGTCGATTAAAATCAACTGAAATGGTCAAAACACGTTTTCCTTTGCCACGCTCACCTATTGATTCGAAAAATTATGAAATTTGAAACCTAGCAATAACTTTACGTCCCGGATCCAACAAAAGTGGTTTCGTCGAAATCTGAGGTCGTTTGCAAAATGGCCATTTTTAAGGGTCTGAACTCTATAGCGACTATTCAGAATTTTCAACTGGACATATCTTTTGATTCCCGCTATGAAATTTCGATTTTTCGGATTCGTTGGAAAGATATTCTCAATTAGATCCCATTATTTTTGGTTTCACTAAAATCCGGATTATTATGCACCCGGTATGTTCAATTGAAGTTTGAAATCGAATTATCGAACTACCGCGCCATTTTCAATTCCTTTTATAAATAGAAATAAATATTTATATTCTATCTTCGATCTATATAACTATATATGATTGAATTTTATTCAAAATAAATTTCTCGTCGTTTTTATTTAAAATAATTCATTTAAATAGTCAAAATTCGCTAAAATTGCCAAAATAAAAAATTTAAACTGGCCCAGATTTTCGGGTTGTTACAATGCCAATAAAAGCATTCTTTTATTTGGCATGTTAAATACATTAGAGAAATCGTCAAATGGTTTATATTTATATACAATTATATATTTATATTAAAATTAAACGAATTGCGTGCGGTAGTTTGCGTTTCGGAATCGTAACTTTAAACGATTATATCAAAAGATTCGACCATCGAATTTTCCAAAACTGGAGCCGTTAGGACCGCTTTGGGAAGATCTTTCCAATGATATAAACTTTTTTAAAATCCAATGGTTAGATTTCGAGATAAGTATAAATTAAATTTCGATTAAAATAGCGCCAAGGCCGCCTATTGACCCGAATTTCATCGTGAAATTAATTTAGCTATTTTTATATATATATATATAGTAGCGATATATCGCCCTTAAATACTATTAACGATATGAAATGATTATAAACTATGTATATGCGAGAATCATTTAAAAAGACCGAGTTCAATCTCAATTCAAATGATTATACGAAGATTTAAATCGAAGATATTGAAGACGGCGATTGAAGACCGGCGATCTTCACATCGAAAGGATAACTACTGATGCCCGGCATTGGTTAGCTCCCAGTAAAGGGTTAAAGTGGTAGTTATCCAGACGTACTTGTTGATTGTCCGGATATGCGGGCACCTCTCTTCCGTATTAGACATACGGGATGAGGAATAAGGTAACATGCCAAGATGCATTTGATCGAGGCTTCTGTTGAAAAGCAAAGCCTTATGGATGATGATCAAAGCATAGCCTATTTCGGCATAGCTTTGTGTATAACGTTACCTCGCGAGCCTTAACCCCGGTAAGAGTCAGAAACGGGACAAGAGAACACAGGGAGTGCACACGTTTCTTTCTAACTAGAAGTGATATCAGGGTTTTGCAAGCCCTGACATTTTACTTATGTGGTTGATGGAATGAGGCGCCTCAGATTTATTGGTCGATTATAACCATTTTATAGGTCCAGTAGGATCGGGAAGCGTGTGCTCAAGCATAACAAATCAACTAAAGTATTTGTGGATCGGCCCTGCAGTATCCAAGGGTTGCCCATAGGTGTGATCCTGAGACATTGCTAGAGTGTCTTGAATCGGTTAGGAGATCGTCGCTAGCCTTGATTCATGATGGAAATCTAATCCCCAATACGACATTACGATTTTGATTGTAAACCTATATATGGCGACATAGTAGAATGGGGTACTATGCCATCTAGGATTGATGCATTTACTTTGAAGTATTTTTGAAAACCTATTGGACACTAATAATAATATTAAAAATATATTTTTCTACATATCAAGCATTTTTATCATTATAAGGTAAAACTCTTTCCTTCGGTTTGTGTTGCATTGTGTGATGGGACTTGAGTCTTATAACGATTTCATTTTCTAAAAAGCATTGCGTTGTGTTTGAAATAAAATTTATTAAACTTATGCACTGGCAAACCAATGGAGTAAACCCGTTCCGCATTAGCGATGTGGTCCTGTGATTTGCCATATTGTTAGTTAGGAAAGATTTCTCATACCAGTCCTATGATTGACTCGTAGTTTGTTTCACTTTGCAAACTCGGGTGCCCTCTTTCCACACGGGCAGCCAAATGACAGGTTTATGCATGAACACATTCTGGACTGGAGCTTACTTATGAAGAAGATGAAGAACCCTTTTCTTTTTATCTTCTTATTGCTTCTTGAGACATTTAGACATTATTAATCTTTGATGTATTTGGTGGAGATTGATACTTATTTCTTTCTTTGTTGAGACTTCTATTTTGCTAAGTGTATCCTGTAATTGCGTACTCTAATGTCTTTGATGTTATGTTGTGATGACATTCTTATTTCTGTTACAATGATTTATGTGTTATGCTATTATCTGAGATCTGTTATTGTTGTAATTATGTTATGCTCCTATGATTATCCTTACTTTCGTACAACAGAAGTTTGGGGTCGTCACAGTTGGTATCAGAGCTAAAGGTTAACCTTAGCTTCGAAGTATAACATTTTTAGAACAATTCGTCTAGGTATAATCAGCAGTATTCTAAGATGAGTAGCTCATTAGAGATAGGATTAGAAATGTCCTAGAATGAGCACAGCAAAATAGCATATATTAATCAGTCATTACATCATTATTATATGTCTCTACTTTTACCTTTCCTTTAAAATGATCATTTCTCTTAGTCTGACTCTTTCCTTGATGGTACTGAACTTACTAAGAAATGAGCACAAGAGCACGAGCTAGAGCCCGAGGTAGAGGTAGACCTAGAGGCATAGCTAGAGATGAGACTCCTACGGCCCAGGGGTAGCCCACTCCAGAGACTGTAACGCCACCTCCACCCCTGCAGCCGTTTGACTTGGATAAAATGTCTAAGAAGTTCAGAAACTTAGGGGGTGTATCCTTTACTAGGCGAGAGACTGTGATTGAGGCACATGCATGGTTAAAGAACTGCGAGAAAATCTTTGAAGGCTTGGACTTGGAAGATCAATGAAAGCGCATTTTGGCAACATGGCTATTGAAAGACCAAGCTAAAAACTATTGGGACACAATCAAAATCAGCAATAATGTGGCCGATATGTCTTGGGCCAGATTCAAAGAGCTCTTCAACGATAAGTATATCCCTCTACAGGAAGTAGAGAGGCTCCATGATCAATTTGCTAATTTGCAGCCGGGTGATATGACTATTTCAGAATATGTGCGGAAGTTCGAGGAACGCTCAAGCTACGCTCCAGAGCTAGTTCAGGAACCAGTGCAGAAGAACAAGAGATTTATCAATGGCATATCCAAGAAATTCCTGAACAGGGTCACTGCTCACATCAAGCTCCCCTTTAATGAAGTAATCGAGATGGCTTGTCGTTATGAGGATAATGACATGAATGCACAACAGGAGCGGGAAAAGAATCAGAATAACAACAAAAGAAAGCAAGCTGACAGAAAAACAAAGACGAGCAGCTCTTCAGCCACCAAGCCCCGGGGAAAAAAGAAAAAGGACAAATCCAGGGTGAAATGCTTCAATTGCCAGAAGATGGGGCAATTTAACTATGAATGCTGAACCCTGAAGAAACCTAGAAGAAATAAGTTTGGATCGATTCAGAACCGCGGTCAGAATTCTCGAAACACTCAGGAGTGCTTTAATTGCCATAAGACGGGACACTTCATCAGAAATTGTCCTCTGTTGAAGAAATCTGAGGTAGCGCATGTCTATGATGGAGCGGCTGCACCGGCTTCTTCTGAGGGAGCAGGTAAACCCGATGTTTTAGGAGCTACTCTTAACGTTAAGAACATTCCTATTACAGTTTTGTTTGACACTGGTGCATCAAGAAGTTTCATTTCTAGTAACACGATTAAAAAGCTTAAATTGAAATCAAGAAAACTTGAAGAACCGATTAGAGCCCATAGTCTGACAGGAGGTTCACTTATTCTCGAGCAGTATTGTAGAGTGCCTGTTTCTTATTCCTATTTCCAGTTTCCTTTTAATTTAATTGTCATGAATTTCTCCGGGTATTGTATCATACTTGGAATGGACTGGCTAACAAAGTATGAGGCCGAGGTACTATGCGCTGAAAGAGTAGTCAGAATTAAAACCAAATTCGGAAATATGATGACTATACCATGCTACGGAAAGAATTTTGGTCTTCTCTAGAGGTCGCTCCTACTTATATTGAGGATATTCCTGTCATCAGAGATTATGTGGATGTGTTTGAAGAAGTTGACAGCTTACCTCCGTGCATAGAAATTGACTTCAGAATTGACTTATTTCCGAATGCAAGGCCTGTGGTGCACCCTATTCGGAGAATGACACTGAAAAAAAAAGAGGAGTTGAGCAATCAAACTAAACAGCTTTTGTGGAAAGGTCTGATCAGGCCTAGCTTCTCAAGTTGGGGTGCAGCAGTGGTGTTTGTTCCAAAGTCAGAGAGTACCCTCAGATTATATATGGACTACCGTGACCTCAGTAAGCAAACACTGAAAAATAAATATCCACTGCCACGAATCGATGATCTGTTGGACCACTTGAATGGAGCATAAGTATTCTCTAGGATGGACCTAGCTACAGGTTTCAACTAATTACGCATTGCCGAGGAAGGTGTTCCATTGACCGCTTTCAGAGGACCAGACTTATTTTATGAATGGCTGGTGATTCCCTTCGGCTTATGCAACGCTCCAGCATACTTTGTTGATCTGATGAACAGAGTATTCTGAGATGTTTTGAATGAATTCGTGCTGGTGTTCATCGATGACATCCTAATCTTTTCTAAAATTTTGCGAAGAAATGTGTTGAAAGCCAAATTCTCCAAATGCATATTCTGGCAAGAAGAGGTGAAATTCCTCGACCATGTTGTTTCAAAGGAAGGCATTTCGGTAGACCCAGGAAAGATTTCATCTATCCAAGATTGGAAGAAGCCTAGCACTCCCACAGAAGTTATAAGTTTCTTAGGACTGGCTGGCTATTATCAAAAATTCGTTAAGGATTTTCCGAAATTATCTTGTCCATTGACGAAGCTGACTAAGAAGCATACAAAGTTCATTTGGACACCTGAATGCGAGGCAGCTTTCGAAGAGCTGAAACGGAGGTTGATCACTGCTCCTATGTTGACCATTGTTGATGGCAATCAGGATTTGAAAGTCTGGACAGATGTTTCCATTGAAGGTTATTCCTTTTATCTAAAAAAAACATGTCAGAGATGACATTTTTAATGACAAATCTCATTTTAACATGTTATTCTTTTATCTTTTTAAGGAATTAGTGCGGTGCTAATGCAAAAGGACAAAGTAATGGCATATGCTAGCCGCCAGTTGAAACCACACGAGAAGAAATACCCGACTCATGATCTTGAGTTGATGGCCATCGTATTAGCTCTAAAGATATGGAGGCACTATCTCTTAGGTGAGAAGTTCGAACTGTATACTGATCACAAATCCTTGAAGTATCTGTTCATCCAAAGAGATTTAAACTTGAGGCAGCAACGTTGGGTTGAATTTCTTGCGGCCTATGACCTGGACATCTTATATACACCAAGAAAAGCCAATTTTATAGCCGATGCGCTCAGCAGGAAGAATACGGCCAACACCAATCTTATCATCGCCAGTCGTATCATTACACCCACATTAATGGATAAGATCTCTGCTCTTCAGAAAGATGATAAATTTATTCAGATGATTAGTGAGCGAGTTTGAAAGGGCAAAGCGTCAAGCTTCCAAATAGATAGCAAGGGAACCATTAGACTGCAAGGGTGAATATGTGTGCTAGATATTCCTAAGCTAAAAAGAGAAGTTATGGATGAATGTCACAAATATAAGCTCAGCATCCATCCAGGAGTAAGCAAGATGTATCACGATCTTAAGCATACTTTTTGGTGGAAGGCGATGCAGAGAGACATTTCTATATATGTTGCTAGATGTCCCACCTGCCAGCAAGTCAAAAGCGATCAACAGAAGCTAGCAGGATTGTTGCAACCACTGGAGGTTCCAGGCTGGAAGTGGGACCAAATTTCTATGGACTTTATTGATGGCTTGCCCCGGACTAGAAAGGGAATGACATCATATGGGTGATTGTAGACCGCTTCACAAAGACTGCCCATTTTATCCCTGTCAAATCTAATAGAATGGCTCGAAATTTGGCATAGCTTTATTTTAGAGAGATTGTCAGAATACATGGAGTTTGCAGTAGCATCGTTAGTGATCGCGATCCAATATTTGCTAGCAAATTATGGGAAGCTTTCCAAGAAGAGCTTGGGACCAAGTTGAATATGAGCACTGCTTATCATCTTCAGACAGATGGCCAGACTGAGGGGGAGAACCACATACTGGAAGACTTGTTGCGAGCATGCATTCTTGATTTTGGAGGGTCATGGGAAGATCATTTGCACTTGGTTGAATTCTCTTACAATAATAGTTACCAAGCGAGCTTGCAGATGTCGCCATTTGAAGCATTATATGGAAGGTCATGCAGATCTCCCGCACGTTGGGTGGAACTAGGTAATCGACTAGTATTGGGTCTCGACAAGATTCGTGAAGCATCATGTAAAGTTGATTTTATTAAGAAGCGAATGTTGGCTGCTCAAAGACGACAGAAGAGCTATGCAGTCTCACGAAGAAGAGATTTAGAATTCTTTGTTGGTGATCTTGCGTACTTGAGGGTTTCCCCACTCGGAGGTGTAATTCGATTTGGGAAGACCAGGAAATTGGCACCGAGATTCATTGGTCCATTCCCTATCTTGAGAGAATTGGAACCCTCGCTTATAGGGTGCAGTTGCCTGACTGGTTTCCAGGGGTTCACGATGTATTCCATGTGTCTCAACTTCGGAAGCATGTTCATGATCCAGATATAGTTGTGGAGGAAGAAGCACAACAAGATTTGGAGATTAACCCGAGCTTAGCAGTGAGAAGGGAGCCAATGAAAGTTGTTGGCAAAGAGACCCGAGTTCTGAGGAACAAGAGGATCCACCTAGTTAAAGTGCAGTGGAGCGGGGATCCTAGAGACTGTACATGGGAGACTGAGGATAGCATCAAACAGGCTTATCCCAAGTGCAGAGTGGACATCTCCGAGTAACTCTTGTGTTGAGATACATTTACAATACCTTGCATTTTCCGTTTTGTTTACTATTTTACTATTGTTTCCTTTTCGGGGACAAAAAGCTTTTAAGTGGGGGAGATTGTAACAACCCGGAAAATCAAAACCAATTTAAATTTTTTATTTTGGCTATTTCAATGAATTTTGAATAGTTAAAATAATTTATTTTAAATAATAATGATTAAAAATTTATTTAAATTGAAGTTAGAACGAAGGTATTTATTTTAATTTCAAAAGGAATTAGAAATAGCATGGTAGTATGAAAAGTCAAATCTGAACTTTGACTGAATGTACAGGATCCAAAATTGAACGGATTTTAGTGAAACCAAAAAATATCTGAATCTATTTAAAAATATCATTCCAACGAATCCGAAAAATCGAAATTTCATAGCGGGAATCAAAAGCTATGGCCAGTTGAATATTCAGAATAGTTGCTATGGAATATAATATAATTTATAGCCCATATAAAAGGCCCATTTTACAAACGATCTCCGTTTTCGATGAAACCAGTTCTGTCGGATCTGAATGTCAAATTATTGCTAAGTTTAATTTTCCAGAATTTTTGGAATTAATTTGTGAGCGTAGTAAATTAAACTCCGATTTGATAATTTCTGTTGAATTTGATCGACCATTAAAAATGCCATTTTTCAAACGGTCTCCAAATTGGATGAAATTAATTTTTTTAGAACCGTATCATCGAAACATAGCTAGATTTATTTTTCGGGAATTTTCGGAGTCCGTATGTGGCCCATGAATTTAAATATACGATCGAATTAATTTAATAGAGAATTTAAATTTTAAATTAAAGAAATCAGGCCAAAAACAGTCGTTTGGCTGATGGGAACTGGCCCATTGGTTCCGAAACAGGGGAAATTATGCAGAAACAACTCCGGTTGGACAGAAATTGGAGTTGATAAGAATTTATGGATTTATTTGTAAAAATTAGAAATAAAATATTTTAAAAATCCACTTTCTCTTCTTCCAAACCCTAATTCTCTTTACAGAGCCGCCGCCTACCTCAAATCCATGGCCATGAACACTCCATCCTTTCCCCATTAAAATCTATCAATCCACACATTAAAATCCTCCAATCCTTTAGACAATTTCGAAGAGATTTTCATCCCTTTCACATCCATACGGCCAACCCCACCTGAAATTGCACGTAGCCCGAGTATTTACACACCAAATCCGACGGGTCTTAACCGCTTCCACCCCTCTTGTGCCGATCGCACCTGACCGCATGGAGCCCCCTTCTTGCGCCACACCTAGCTCCTCCTCGTCGCGCAATCTGATCCTCCGTCGGTGCCTTGTACTACTTGCAGAATTGAACCCTAGATTTAAATGAGAACATATGAGGTGCGGCCTAGTTTACAGTGGAAGAAGAAAGGGTATTTCCCTTTTATTTTCTTTATTTAAATTTAATTTAAAATTGTATGAACATAAAATAAATCATAACTTGCTCATACTGACTCAGAACTGAACGATTTTCGAAGCGTTGCGATCGTGAGCCCGAGATCTGCGTTTCTAGACATAAAAGAACCAATTCTGAGCTGATAGAATTTTGGTCAAAAAATTCAGATCTAAACCACTCAAATTCAAATGACAGTGAGAATTCTATTTCATTTTTATTTTTAAATAGTTAGAATTAATCATGTTTGTATTATCATTGATCCGCTGTAAATTACTACATGCTATGCTATGTGATTTGATTTGTATTTGATATGTTATATAGATCTGCTAGTTTGGGTGATATTGTGTTATAATTAATTTCGTAATAAAAATGAATCAAACATTTTCATTGTTATTTTGTTGAATCCAAATATTCAACAAAAATGGAGTATCACTTTTACCATATTTGGTTAGCATTAAATTTGCGGTATAAAAATGAATCAAACATTTTTATTGTTATTTTGTTGAATCCAAATATTCAACAAAAATGGAGTATCACTTTTATCATATTTGGTTGGCACTAAATTTGCAATATAGAAATGAGTCAAACATTTTTACTGTTATTTTGTTGAATCCAAATATTCAACAAAATGGAGTATCACTTTTATCATATTTGGTTGGCATTAAATTTGCAATATAAAAATGAATCAAACATTTTTATGTTATTTTGTTGAATCCAAATATTCAATAAAAATGGAGTATCACTTTTGTCGTATTTGGTTGGCATTGAATTTGAAATATAAAAATGAATCAAACATTTTTGTTGTTATTTTGTTGAATCAAAATATTCAACAAAAATGGAGTATCACTTTTATCATATTTGGGTGGAATTAAATTTGCAATAAAAATGTATCATACATTTTGTCACTTTGGTTGAATTAGAATTTTCAATCAAAATAAAATATCACTTTTGTTTGTTGTTTGATTGAATTAGAATTTTCAATCAAAATCAAATGTCACTTTTGTTGTTGTTTGATTGAATTAGAATTTTCAATCAAAATCAAACATCACTTTTGTTGTTATTTGATTGAATTAGAATTTTCAATCAAAATCAAATATCACTTTTGTTGTTTGTTTGATTGAATTAGAATTTATATGCGTTGTTAAATTTGTATTTATATTTACATCGTATATATTAGAATTTATATGCGTTGTTAAAATTACATTTATATTTACATCACATATATTAGAATTTATATGCGTTGTTAAAATTACATTTATATTTACATCACATATATTAGAATTTATATGCGTTGTAATTAATTTACATCACATATATTAGAATTTATATGCGTTGTTAAAATTACATTAATATTTACATTGCATATATTAGAATTTATATGCGTTGTTAAAATTACATTTATATTTACATTGTATATATTAGAATTAAATGCATTGTCAAAGTTACATTTATATGCACTGTTAAAACTACATTTTTATTTGTAGTGCACATATCAGAATTTATATGCATAGTTAAAACAACATATATATTTATATTGCATATATTAGGATTTATATGTAAAGTTAACTTGTCATTGGATCAATTTTCATGTAAATGAAATGCATTTTGTTTGACAATACATAGATATGATATGCCAATAAAAACATTCTTTTATTTGGCATGTTAAATACGTTTGAGAAATTGTCAAATGGTTCATATTTATATATAATTATATATATATGGATATAAATTAAAATTAAACGAATCACGTGCGGTAGTTCGCGTTTCAGAATTGTAACTTAAAAGATTATATCGAAAGATCCGACCGTTGGATTTTCCCAAAACTGGAGCCGTTAGGACCGTTTTGGGAAGATCTTTCCAATGATATAAACTTTGTTAAAATCCAACGGTTAGATTTCGAGATAAGTATAAATTAAATTTCGATTAAAACAGCGCCAGGGCCGCCTATTGATCCGAAGCATCATGAAATTAATTTAGCTTTTATATATATATATAAATAGCGATAAATCGTCATCAAATACTATTAACGATATGAAATGATTTTAAAACTATATATATGCGAGAATCATTTGAAAAGACCGAGTTCAATCTCAATTCAAATGATTAACGACGATTTAAATCGAAGATATTGAAGATGGCGATTGAAGACCAGCGATCTTCACATCGAAAGGATAACTACCGATGCCCGACATTGGTTAGCTTCCAGTAAAGAGTTAAAGTGGTAGTTATCCGGACGTACTTGTTGATTGTCTGGATATGCGAGCACCATTCTTCCGTATTGGACATATGGGGCGAGGAATAAGGTGACTCCGGTTTCGTTCAGACCCAGAACAGACTTGTAAATGGATATGTGTCTGACATTTGATTTCATTCCATGTAAATTGATTTCTATTTAATATATATATCGGTTGGTGGCGGAGAATTTATTCTCTTGCTTAACACCCTTCTCTGAGACGCATAAACTCAGAGGTTATATATTGGTAGTTATCGATGGCATTGCGTGAGTTGTCAATGTGACATGCCAAGATGCACTTGATAGAGGCTTTTGTTGAAAAGCAGAGCCTTGTGGATAATGATCAAAGCATAGCCTATTTCGGCATAGCTTTGTGTATAACGTTACCTCACGAGCCTCACACCCCGGTAAGAGTCAGAAATGGGACAAGGGATGTAACGACCCGGAATTTTGGGGCCAATTTAAAATTTTTATTTTTAGAAATTCTAATGGATTTTAATATTTAGAATAATTTATTTTAAATAATAACGACTAAAAATTTATTTTAAAATGAATGAATTTAATTTAATTATAAAAGGAGTTTAAAACAGCGCTGCAGTTTGAAATTTTGAATTTGAACTTTGACTGAGTATACAAGATTCATTTTAAATCAGAACCGAACGAAACAAGAAATATTTAAATCTGTTCAATCACATCTTTCTAACGAATCTGAAAAACTGAAATTTCATCGCAGGAATAAAAAGTTATGTCCAGTTTAAAATTTTGAAAAGTCGCTGTAGAATTTATATATTTTTTAATATAATATATTGGCCTTGAAAATAGCCATTTTTCAAACGATCTCGGTTTTCGACGAAACCACTTTTGTTGGAACCGGAATGTCAAATTATTGCTAGGTTTCAATTTTCATAATTTTTCGAATTAATATGTGAGCGTGGCAGAGGAAAACGTGTTTTGTCAGTTTCAGTCAAATTTAATCAACTTGAAAAAGGCCATTTTTCAAACAGTCTCATAATTCGATGAAATTAGTCTTGTTAGAACTGTATCGTCAAAACATAACTAGAAATAATTTTTTTTGTAATTTTTAGAGTCCGTATGTGGCCCCGGTAATTTAAAATGTACGTTTAAATTTAATAATTAACTGTTTTATATTTTAATTTAAAGAAAAATATATCGTAACAGCCGAATTGGGTTACGAGGCACATTCCATTGCTCCGGAAGGGGGGTATTTGCCTAGGGACAACACTTGTTTGGTTCGATTTGAAATACGTGATATTAAACAAGGATTATCTGAATTAAAGGAATAATTAAATAGTATAAATACGGTATAAATACACAGTACACAAAACCCTAGCCCATCTATAATTCACAGCCGCCATAGCTAGAATGAACGGCAGAAACGCTCGTTCGTTCGCCACTGATTTTCACGAAACACAAGCAATAATTTTTGAAACTCCAAAGGCGGAAATCAGAGAGAAGGATGAGATCTATATTCTCAACGGGTACGATCAGTTTTAACAGTCTGGATGGTGCGAATTTTAGCCCCAAAGGGAGCGGAATCTGGCTCGGTTTTCGATGCCAGGGGAGAGCCGAACCTCGAGCTACTCATGGTAGTGGCGGACGTCGAGAAGGGCTTCAAAATGGTGGGTGCAGATCGTTGTCAGAGGAGGCGGCATGGCATGCGCAAGGGGGAATTAGCGGTCGACGATGGGTTTCATTTCTTTCCAGAAGACGTCGTGATTAGGATGAAGGTTTAGACACCTAATTGTTAATTAATGGCTAATTAATTATATTAATTGAAGTATATAATATTCAAACACCTATAACTTCTCAAACGATATCAGAAATGGACAAACTTGAGTCCTTTGGAACCATGGGATCGAGCACTACGCAATGGAACAGACTAGGACTCAAACAAAGCAAATCAAAATTCAGAGAAAATTCAAATCTGATCTGTACAGAACTAAAATCAATGTGAGAAATCTATTTTTTTTAAGTAATTAGAGGATAATCCTGATTTTATTATCACCTATTTATAGATAATTCTCGTCTGTTGTTATTCATGATTTGCTCTATGCTGAATGTAAATATAGATCTGTTTGTTTAGTGATGAGATGTAATGATTTATGATGGGTGTGCTTTGTTAATTATTAAAATTAACATTTCTGTGGATTCAAATTTAGATTAAACAAAATTATAATTTTGTTTATTGTACTACTGAAATTAACATCTCTGTTAATTAGAGTTAGGGTAAACCAAATTATCATTTTGTCCATTAGATTGTTAAAAAAAAATTGACATTCCTGTTAATTAGAATAGAATTAAACAAAAAGTATCATTCTGTTTATTAAAATTATTGAAATTAACATTGATGTTAATCAGAAAATTAGATCAACCAAAATTCACATTTTTGGTTATTAAAAAAGGATTACACAAAAAATATCACATTTTTGTTTATTAAAAAAGAGTAGATAAAAATATCACATTTTTGTTTATTAAAAAGAGTAGACAAAAATTCACATTTTGTTTACATTAAAAGAATTAGACAATTTTATCAATTGTGGTCATTTTAAAAGAATGAATTGGAAATGTTCATTTTGCAAATGAAATAGAATGAGTTAAAAATATACATTTTTGTTTATTAGACAAAAATTTACATTTTTTTTAGAGGATTAGACAATAAAATAGATTTAACAAAAATACCATTTTTGTTAAATAGAGTTTGTTAACAAATAAAATTTGCATTTTTATTTGTTAAGTTAAAATAGAAATGGGTAAACAAATAAATCATTCCTTTATTTGTTGTTGGAATAATTGTGTCATTTTATTGAATTAGAATTGTCAAAAGAGAAATTGTCATTTTTGTTGAAATAGATTTGTCAACAAAAATGAATGAATCCTTTGTATTCATTTCCTTAAAATTGAATTGTTAATAATATGAATTATCGCTTCTATTTATATTGGTTAAATGAGAATTGTTAACAATAAAGAATTATCATTTTTAATCATTTTGTGGGAATAGAATTTTCAACAAAAATGAATAATCACTTTTTAGTCCTTTTGTCAAACTAGAATTTTCAACAAAATGAAATATCAATTCCTATCATCCTGTTGAATTAGTATATAAATAAAGAAAGTGTCCATGTTTTTAACCCAACATGAATTCGCTAAAATATACATTTTTAATGAAAAACTTAATATGATTAAAGGAACATTTTGTTAAGAAGTGTTTAATATGATAAAAAGAACTTTTTCATTAGGAAAGGTTCTTAGGATTAAAAACACCATTTTTATTAGAAATGACATTTTTTTATTAAAGAATGTAAATTAGAGTGAAAGGAACATTGAATGTAAATTTTAATTTACATTTTTGTTGTAATCCAAAAGATAGAATTTGAGGTTATATTTTTATTGTCAAATACATACAATAAAAAGCATAAATTTGAAGATACATCTTTATTCACATTTTAGATGTAAATAAAAGGATAGATTAAAAACATGAAAATAAAAAGTACATTTTGCTAGAAAATGAATATTAGAATAAAAAGAACTCATTTTTGTTAGAAAATGAAATTAGAAATAAAATGTACATTTGTTATAAAATGTTTCATTGGTGACAAAAATAACATTTGTTATAAAATGTTATCTTTGTAGTAAAAGTACATTTTTATTTTAAAATGTAATATTACATTAAAATACATTGTGACATAGAAATGTAACATTAGTATAAAAAGACCGTTTTGTTAGCAAATATGATATTAGAATAAAAACATGTCATTTTTAGTCAAATAATAAAAATGTCATTTTTGATTACATTTTGGGATGTCATATTTCACCGTCATTTTAGAATCATTAAAAAGATTGAATTAGGAATGAACATTTTTGTATCATTAAAAAAAATTGAATTAGAAATGAATATTTTGTATACATTCAAAAGAATTTAACAAACTACATATTTTGTTTACATTAAAGAGGATATGTCAAAATTAATATTTTGCTTACATTAGAAAGGATTTAACCAAATTATACATTCTGGTCATTAGGAAGAAAAATTACATTTTGATCATTAGAAAGGATTAAAGAAAGGTATCATGTTTTGTACATTGAAAAGAATTTGACAAAATTATAATATTTTGTACATTGACAGGAATTTGACAAAATGATCATATTTTGTACATTAAAAGAAATTAGACGAAATTACAACTTATGTCACTTTAAAAGAATTAGAATAAAAGTGACACTTTTGTCATTTTAAAAAGGGAATGAAGTAAAATATTCACTTTGTCATTTAAAAAATGAAGGAGACCAAAAATATACATTTTGGTCAATGAATAAAAGTTAAGATTTTTATTGTCACTTGTCAACAATAAAAATAATTGAAATATATGGCTATGATGTTGAAATGTTTGATGTGTTAAATATAATATTTAGTATATTCAGGTTTGAATATTACACTTCCATTTACAAGTTACCCGACTTGTTTATGTGATTGGGTCGATAATTTTCACACATCGCCCAAGTGCACAAATAATTTATTATTTGGTTGATGGATGAAACCCCACACGAGTATTGGGATGATATTGGATACACACTAATCCCAATATTTAGTCATCTGTCAATCGATGGATTGACAGTCTATGAGGAGCGTTAGTTATTTACTTTAATGCTCACACAGTTATAAATTCCACTTTGGTCGTCATTTGGATGTCTGATAATTATTCACCAGGATTGTTGATTACATGCAATATATGATTATTGATTGAGTCACATTCCAATAAAGGATATTTTAGAAAAAGAATATTTTAGAAAATGTCTTAGAAAAAAAGAATATTTTAGAAAAGAATATATTTTAGAAAAATATATTTTTATTGAATGAACTAGTTATTAACTAGAATAAATCATTAAATTAAGATTTAATGAAGTTTTCCAATTAGTGAATATTTAATTGAAATTAAATTAGATAAATTGAATTTTGGGTTTGTCGTGAATGGTGTCTTCCATAACACCTTTCTTAAACCCAGTTGAAAGAATAAATCTTTTAATTAAGATTACTGAGTTTCAAACTATATTTTGTAATTGGAATAAAAATGATTTGTGAACTGAATTTATCGTGAACAATGTTTTTAAACGACATCTGTTCTTTAACTCAATTAACAGTAAGAATATGATTTGGAATTTACAAATCTTGTATCAAGATTTAAATGGGAATTTCCAAAAGTTAAGTTTTCCAATTTAATATATTAATTTGAATTGGATGGAATTCGAATTAATAATAACCGAGATAAGCTTCTGTAAAAGAAGATCGATACTACATATGGAATTTAAAAGGCTTTGCCGTTATTCCATTTATACTATTGGTCGGATACAGAAATTTATAACGATTATATATTGATTTGATTTCTGTGAAGATTCTATATTTTATGGAAGATGATTTTGGGTTTATCGTGAACGGTGTTTTAAAATGACATTAGTTCTTCAACCCAGTTAAAGATAAGATTAATTTCTTAAATTTAATTAATCATTGAATAATGATTTATGCTATTTAAAACCAAATTGTGTAATGGCGCGTTTTGTTAGCTGTCGAATAATTAATTTATTTAATTATTTATATATCGATTTGGCGATATCGATAACTTAAAATAAAACGTTTGAACTAATAATTTATAATTATAATTATAAACGAGCTTGAAATGGCGCTGCAGTTCGTAAATTGGCGATTCGAACTTCAACTGAATGTACAAGATTCGTTATAAGCCGGATTTCTGTGAAACAAGAAACGTGTGGAGCTGGTGGAGTATATCTTTCTAGTGGAAGAGACAAATCGAGATTTCGTCGTGTAGATTTTGATTTGTGTCCAAATCAAAAATTTAAAATAGTCGCTATAGAATCGTTCATCGACCATAACGGTTATTCAGATATATTTGAATATCGGTTGTAAATTTAAACAAGGTTCTTTTGGGAAATAGTGATAATTTAATTTTTAGAATTTTACTGTGATTTTTAATTAATTTAATAAGAAACTTTTTATTTGGAGTATTTTGCACCCTTAATCAACGATTTTGGGGTTTCACAATATGAGTTAATCTACCGGTATTATTATATTTTTGAAATCCTGGCACATCGCTGATTACAACGATATATTTATTTCAGTCCGCAGCACTCGTACATGAGTATAATTATACCTAGCAAGGTATATGAACAATTATGACTTAAAACAAAATACCCTAGCTAATTTGTGATCAAATAAGAAGCCACGTTCACTTCCTCCAAACCCGTCAGTATCCTTGGTTCCCAAAGCAAAGTTGTGGCTTTCACAAGGCCACAAAACAAAAAGAAAACGTGGCCTTCAAAAGGTCCACACGCAAATTCCAACTAAAACCTTAAATACACACCCATACCTACCCTTAACCCTCATTTGAGCATTCTTCTATTTCGTTATCAGCCGCCACTTCCCTTTCATTTACACTGCAAGAATCGTGAGAAAACCCTTCCTCAAAATTCTACAAATTAAACTCGTGAACACCTCTTTATGTTAGAACCCGTATTCTGCAGTTCGACATTTTCCTACGGTTCGACTTTAGGCCAGGGGAGCTAGGATTTCGTTTGCTCGCAAGGCGGAGCTGGGTCGTCCCGAGACCGGAAAGGGCTTCGTGGGGTAGTTATTGTTTCAGTTCCAAGGCCGAGGGCGTTAGCTGGAGAATGATGCGAGAACGACAGAGGAAGTTGCGGGATGGTGAAACGACGATGAGGCAGCACGGATTCATTTGGGGACGGAGAAGGGTGAAGTGCAGTTCATGGAGTCGACATTGCTTTTGGCTACATGGGGGAAAGGTTGACAGGGACGTGGCATGTTATGGACTGGAAGTGCATGTATGTGAGGAGACGTGAAGGACGGGAGAAGCTGCGTTCAAGAAGATAAGGGGTTTACTGAAGCATAAACATTTTTAAAGAAGTTCAACAAGGTAACGACACTATTTTGGGAGGCACATGCGTGGACTGGACTGAAAGGAAGAAATGAAATGCAGGCTTTTTGGCTTGAAAGCTTACTGCATTTTGAGGGGAGGAGCATCGTACTGGGAATCAGCTAAGGGGGGAAGATGGTGCCTGCGAGAGTGAAGAAGGAGAAACGGTCGTGAAGGAGGGCGTTCAAAAGGAGTGCAGTATGCATGGTACGTGAGCAAACAGATGAGGTAATGAAATAATATAGAAATAGGAAGGAAATACACTGAGGAGTGGCATTATGTTACGTGAGGAATAACAGTAAGGGAAAGGAAGAATTACACAAGTGGACATTAGAAAAGCTCCAAGAAGTAAGGTGAGTACGAACCAGTGTACTGGAGAAGAAAAGTTGTTTGAAAAAGAAGGAGGAGCTAGCGTATATTTTTCCGGGATGGAGCAGTAGGTTTTCTAAGGGGGGATACGTACATGTGTGTGAAATGATATAGTAAGAAGAGGAAAACTGGCATTCTAAGGGTTTGGAGAGGGTCTGTTGTCATGTAGTGGAAAGGGAAGAGTCAAGTTCACTGTTCCGATGTCGGAGAGGAAGGTGGGTTCCGAACTGTCTTGTTCAAAGTTCGAGAAAGGCTGCAAGCTCGGAACGGAGACGACAAAGGAAGAGATGAGGATAGTGGTCGATGGATTGGAGTTCATCGAAGCACCGAGAGTTTGCGGCAACGTTGGGGGAAGAAGTGCATACACATGTAGGCGGGTTGGTGCACGGATATTTGATGTGAAGTGATATACTAAAGTGAAGTATAACACATGCTAGATGAAGAACAGTGGGTTTTATTCTTTTGAAATGGTGCGTGGAGATACAAAGGAAACAGGATGGTCAGTTTGCGCTCAGACGGTCGCACGATGAGCGGTGGCCAGAAAGAGTCGGCCTGATAAAGTCAGATAGTGGCGGAATAAAATGCCGGGTTGGATCAACCGACACAAATCGTTATTCAACGGTTAACGCGCTAAGGTGAGTAAAACTCACCAACTCTGAATAGTTCTATTTTTACAGTGTATTCTTAGGACTGTTAATTATTGTCTGTTTGACTGTGTGTTGACTGTTGATTGAACTGCTAGTCAGTTAGTAGAGATTATATATATATGTATATATATATATATAAAAACCGTCAAACAGTTATATGTTGATTTTGTTCTAACAGAATATTATACTGGTGTTGTCTAACATCTGTGGTGCAGGGAAACAGGTTGGAGGAATCCAACAGGATTCCTCAACAGTTATTTTAATGTGATTTTTATATTATGATATATAATGTGATGTATATAATCTGTGTGATTTTGTGTGGTGGGACGATATTTATCGTTGTTATATGGTGTGTTAAATACCATGAGAAATACCAAAATGTAGGAGAGGGGTTTTCAAAGTATATTTTGAAAATAGTTTATTTATATAAAATCAAGGGATTATATATATATATATATATATATATATATATATATATAAGAAAAAGGATTCTGAATATAAAGGAATATAGTGGGTAAAACAAATATAAAAGAGTTTTATTTGTAAATCAATATAAGGGAATATATATGTTAATCGAATATAAGAGGATATATTTGTTAGTAAAAATATAAAGGAATTATATTTGTTAGAACAAATATAAAGGATATTTATTTAGAGATTAAATAAATAGAATATTATAAAGGGTATTTATTTAGAGATTAAATAAATAGAATTAAACTAAAGAAGATATTTATTTGTTAAATAAATAGGAGTTAACCAAGTGAATTGGTCGAGTTAACCAAGTGAATTGGTTGAGTTAAACGAAGTGAATTAGTTAAGTTAAACTAAGTGGTTAACCAAAGTAAATTAGTTAAGTTAAACTAAGCGGTGAATCAAAGTGAATTAGTTAAGTTAAACTAAAGGATTAATCGATGTGAATTAGTTAAGTTAAACTAAAGGATTAATCGATGTGAATTAGTTAAGTCAACTAAGTGGTTAATCGAAGTAAATTAGTTAAGTTAAACTAAGTGAACCGGCTAGAGTTAATCAACGTGAATTAACTAAGTTAAACTAAGTGGATTAGTTCAGTTAATCGAGACAAGTAAATCAAGTTAGGGTAAACCATTTGAGTTAACCAGTTAGAGTTAACCATTTGAGTTAACCAGTTAGAGTTGACCAGTTAGAGTTGACCAGTTAGAGTTGACTAATTAGAGGCGACCAGTTAGAGTTAACCAGTTAGGTTAAACCAGTTGAGTTGACCAGTTGAGTTGACCAATTAGAGTTGACCAGTTAGAATTATCCAAGTAGAGTTAATCGAGTAGAATTGCCGAATATCACCTATTCGAAGTAGAGTTATCGAATATAGTGTAGTCGAGGGAAGAGTAATTGAATATAGTTATTCGAGTAAAGTTAAAAGAGTTAATCGAATTTAGTTATTCGAAATGAGTTAATCAATTTGAGTTAGGTTAATCGATTTGAATTAAGTTGAATCGAAATGGAGTAAATCGATTAGAATTAAGTTAAT
Source organism: Allium sativum (assembly GCA_030737875.1). Taxonomy (NCBI): domain Eukaryota; kingdom Viridiplantae; phylum Streptophyta; class Magnoliopsida; order Asparagales; family Amaryllidaceae; genus Allium; species Allium sativum. Next base: position 158,757,009 of record CM060927.1, read on the forward strand.
CGAGTTAGAGTAAATCGAATATTGGTTATTCGAAGGTAAGTTATTCGAATTAGTTATTCGAAGGAGTTAATCGAATGAGTTGATCCAAAGGATTTAGTCGAATATTAGTTATTCGAATAGAGTTAAAGGAGTTATCGATTTTATTTGATCGAAAGGAGTTATCGATTAGTAAATCGAAAGGAGATTTTCGAATATAGCATATTCGAAAGAAAGAGATCGAATATTGTTTATTCGAAAGAGAGAGATTTCGAATATGAGTTATTCGAAGAGAGATAATCGAATATAGGGTATTCGAAGAAGAGTTAATCAAATAGAGATTACTCGAAAGAGAGTTATACGTCGAATTCGATTATAGCGAATTCGGGGAAGTACTATTTACTTTCCAGGGTTTAAATCAAGATTTAGTTATTGATTTAGAAATTAGGTGTCTGTTAAATTATTCGAGTTAGGAGATAAAGTTATAATTTAGGTTAGACATTGCAGAAGTAGGAATTATAACGTTATAGTTATAATCAAACGTTGTCATATAAGAAGTGGATTCGTAACCTGAATCCGAGAATTTGCGTAAAACAGATGATTGTAAAAAGTGAGTGACGAGCTTCATCTATTTCACAGTAAAGGACGTTGTTCAATTAAGGTCTGAGAGGTAATTATACCCCAACTTGATTGACTTCAGAATTGACAAAGGAATAGTTGTGGTTCGATAGGAAAGGTTGATTTGAAATATAGTTAAGTAATAAGCGATTAATGGATTAAGCGTAACGATGTTTTATACAACGTTCATTGGAAATCCGTAAATGAGTTTTGGAAACGTTTTCCAAATATAGTCAGATATGTTTTCTAAACATAGAAAATGAAATGTTTTCATGATAAGAATTTAAGAAATAGAGTTAAGCAAATTCAGAAAACTAACTGGAGAGGGTAAGTTGAACGGTTTTCTAAGTGACGATCTGATGTTGGTTTCGACCTTCCGTATTGATACTTAGAGAATTGTTCTCATACTAGTTACAGTGTAACAACCCGAAAATCTGGGCCAGTTTAAAATTTTTATTTTGGCCATTTTAGCGAATTTTGAATATTTAAAATAGATTATTTTAAACAATATCGACGAGAAATTTAGTTTGAATATAATTCGACGTATATATTATATACGTCGTCGTTAGAATATATTATAATTATATATAATTATAAAAGGAATTGAAAATGGCGCGGTAGTTCGAAAATTCGATTTCTAATTTCAAATGAATATACAGAATTCAATATAAGTCAGAATTGAACGAAACAAGAAATATTTGAATCTGTATAACTATATCTTTGTAACGAAGTTAACAAACTGAGATTTCATCTTAGAAAGGATAAGATATGTCCAGTTTAAAATTAGAAATAGTCGCTGTGGAATTTATATATATTTTATATAATATATAGCCCTTAAAAATGGACATTTTGCAAACGACCTCGGATTTTGACGAAACCAGTTTTGTTAGGTCCGCAATGTCAAGTTATTGCTAGGTTTCAAATTTCGTAATTTTTCGAATCAATATGTGGGCGTGGCAAAGGAAAATGCGTTTGACCGGTTTCAGTTGATTTTAATCGACTGGAAATTGACCATTTTTCAAACGGTCTCAGAATTCGACGAAATTAGTTTTGTTAGGACCGTATCGTCAATACGAAGCTAGATATAATTTTTCTGGAATTTTTCGGGTCTGTATGTGGTCCTGGTAAATTGAAATGTGCGTTCAAACTGAATATACTGATTTACATTTTGGTTTTGATGAAAACTAATCGAAACAAGCGAATTGGCCTACGATACGTATCCCATTGTGTTCGGAATGGGGGTAATACGCTAGGGACGATTGTCGGTGGGCCTCGATTCGAGTTCGAATGTAAAGTCAACCCTTTTGGATAATTAATTAATTATTAAAATAATATAAATATAAACCTTTAAAAATCTCTAAACCTAAATTCATTCAGTAAAGCCGCCCCCTTTTTCTCAGTGAAACCCGACGCCCTCCACATCTCGTCTGCCGCCGCTTGAGGAGGCGCCTCACTCCGACCAAGCTCCGGCGAGCTCCCCCCTTCTTCAATCCACCCCCCTCCGTTCGGCCTCCTCCTCCTCCACCGGCTCCGCTCCCTCATCTCCTCTTCCAACCGAACGCAAAGACCCCCAAAACCCAGTCGACGACGCCGACTTCGAGACCTCCACCACCTCCGTCGCGAGCAGCTGCCGCACCGCCACCTCCTTCTGACGCCGACGCCACCCTCCGACAAACAGCAGTAAACCCCCCCCCTCTCCTCTCGGTAATGTAAGTCTTCTTCTTTTTCTTTCTTTATTTATTTTTACTGAATCCTTTTCTTCTCAGTTGTTTATGTATGTAAGTAAAATAAGGAAATTAGTTTAGTAAAAGTAAAATAAGGACTAACACTGTTTTTTTTATAAGGATAAAACTGATTTTTATTTTAATAAAGTTGAAAACTGAATTTTAATAAGATAGTAAAACTGATTTTCTTTTTAGCAAGGTATTAAAAACTGTTTTACATTTTAAAGTTAAAAACTGATTTATATTTTAAAGTTTGAAAACTGATTTTTATTTTAAAATTTTAAAGGAAAGAAGATTTGAAACTTTAAAATAGAAAAGATTTAAACTTAAAAAGTAAAAGAAAAGATTTGATCTTTACTATGAAAAAGGTTCGATATTTGATATGAAAAGGATTTGGTCTTTAGTTTAGAAAAGATTATATTTTTAAATATAAAAAGATTTGATTTTTATTTATTGAACTTCGAACTAAAAATTCGATTTTTATTTATTGAACTTCGAACTAAAAATTCGATTTTTATTTATTGAAATTCGAACTAAAAATTCGATTTTTATATATTGAACTTTGAACTAAAAATTCGATTTTTATATATTAAACTTTGAAATAAAAATTCGATTTTTATATATTGAACTTTGAAGTAAAAATTCGATTTTTATATATATAGTGACTACGGGCCACGAAGATGACGAAGAGGCGATAACGAGGAAGACTTCTGCAAATGAAGAGCCGTGGAGCTGGATAGCTATAATGTGAGAACTTCTCACTCAAATTCTATTTTTCTAGTTATATATATATATATACTAGGATGCAGACGGTGCTTATTAGAAGCACCCGACACCCGTCCACATACCATGGACTTGTTTGTTTGGTTGCATAGATTAGTTGAATTATTTGTTTGAATTGAATTGTTTGGTGAGATGAAATTGATTTGATTGATGAGTGAATGGCGTGGGCCTTCACTAGACCGGGGATAAGGCTAGGCCTTGTCCCGTTTCTAGTATCGTGCCGTTATGCCGCCGAAATTTTCTAAAATATGTTAGAAAATAAAAATATCATTTTATTGTGTAAATGAATTGAATAGAAATTCATAGGTTGAAATAAAATGTTTTATCGTTAAAAATATAATTTTTAACGTGAATGTGAATAAATGAATAGTTATAAACAAATCGGCCGATTTGTTTGTATATACACTGATTTGACTGATATTGATTGGGTCGATAAATTTCACACATCGCCCAACCGCACAAATAAAATATGTGTTTGATTGTTTGAAACCCCACACGGGTGTTGGGATGAAATTTGAAGTTCACTCATCCCGATTGATTGAATATGTCGATCGGTTGATTGACAGGCTGTTTTAAGCGTTGGATATCTATATTTGATGCTTATACAGTGTAGTGCACTTTGGTTGATGGTTGATTATTTTTCCATGCTATTATATACATGTGTTGTATGAAAATCCATATAATTAACTTTATATGGTAATGGATTGGGCCTCATTCCAGTTTTAAAATAGAATATTTGAAATTAGAAATTTATGAAGCCGTGTTGATTAGATTGACGCCATTTTGACGTGATCGATATTTATATCGATTTTGATAACGATTTCGAAATGAATTGAATTGAAAACGATTTCGAAATGAATTAAATTGAAAACGATTTCGAAATGAATTGAATGGAAAACGATTTCGAAATGAATTGAATTGAAAACGATTTCGAAATGAATTGAATGGAAAACGATTTCGAAATGAATTGAATTGAAAACGATTTCGAAATGAATTGAATTGAAAACGATTTCGAAATGAATTGAATTGAAAACGATTTCGAAATGAATTGAATTGAAAACGATTTCGAAATGAATTGAATTGAAAACGATTTCGAAATGAATTGAATTGAAAACGATTTCGAAATGAATTGAATTGAAAACGATTTCGAAATGAATTGAATTGAAAACGATTTCGAAATGAATTGAATTGAAAACGATTTCGAAATGAATTGAATTGAAAACGATTTCGAAATGAATTGAATTGAAAACGATTTCGAAATGAATTGAATTGAAAACGATTTCGAAATGAATTGAATTGAAAACGATTTCGAAATGAGTTGAATTGAAAACGATTTCGAGATGAATTGAAAACGAATTCAAAGGGAATTGAAAGCGAGTTGAAATGAATTCAAATTGAATTGTAATTCGAATTGAATAAAAATGAATTTTAAAACGAATTTATAAAGAAGAATTCAATTTTGCTTTGAATTGAAATAGAAGTTGAAATAGAAATGGGAAACGAATTTAAAACTATTTATATAATTCGTTTTAAATAGAAATCGACGAAATATATATTATATATATTATATATATAATATAATGGCCTGAATAGAACGCGCCGCGCCGCGGCAGTTCGTGAATTTTGACCATTTATTTCAAACGGATATTACGGGAGATCCGACCGTCGGATTCTCCTAAAACCGGAACCGTTGGGTTCGTATCGAAAAGAGCTTTCTAACGAATATTAGAAATTAGAAATCTAACGGTTGGATTTGGAATTATGTCCAAATCAAATTCGAAAAAGGTCGCTGTAAGTGCAGTTCGATGGCCGTTGATGGAAATCGACTGTACGGGCCTTGATAAAATTATTAAAAATAGTAATAATTTATGTAAAATCATAAGAAATGATTTGTGAAGATTTGGGATGAAAAACTCCATATTTGAAAAGATAAAAATAGATTTTTATCGAAATGAACTAGTTTTGAACTAGAATTATAATTCTATTTATTTTTAAATAAATAAATTGAATTCGAAAAGGGTTTTGAAAATAACCAAAATTTCCAATGATTGCATTGGAGTGGATTTGAATCGAAATTGTCTTCGGAATATTTCGATGTTGGAATTCGTGATTATACAGGTGTTGTTATGGAAATTTGAAAGATATATTTTTATATCGTTATTTCCAATACGACATTTGTTAATCGTAGAATTTGATATTGAATATAGGCCGATATATTTTCTATTCAGAGCCTTGTATTTAATATCAAATGTGATTTGGGTTTGTCGTGAATGGTGTCTTCACTAACACTGTTCTTGAACCCAGTTGAGAAATGATTAAATCTTTTTATTTAGATTTAATGAAGTGTACCAATTAAATAATATTTAATTGGAATTGAATTGATATTGATTTTTGGGTTTATCGTGAACAGTGTTTTAAATAACACTTGTTCTTTAACCCGATAATTAATGAATGTGATTTGGGTTTGTCGTGAATGGTGTCTTCACTAACACTGTTCTTGAACCCAGCTGAGAAAAGATTAAATCTTTTGATTTAGATTTAATGAAGTGTACCAATTAAATAATATTTAATTGGAATTGAATGGATATTGATTTTTGGGTTTATCGTGAACAGTGTTTTAAATAACACTTGTTCTTTAACCCGATAATTAATGGGATGTGACTTTGGGTTTATCGTGAACCGTGTTTTAAATGACACTGATTCTTTAACCCAGTCACAGATTAAAACTAAGTGGAGTTTTAATGAATCTTTAATTAGATTGAAAAGATCGAGAATGGAGTATCACCAGTTTTGCTCCAGGCGATAGTTAAATCTTTAATTAGATTTGAATGTAAAATTTAGAAACTAACTGGCGGTTAGCCAAGCAGAATGGTTTTCTGGATATTGATCTGATGTTGGTTTCGGCCTTCGGGGTTAATATTTGGGGAATTATTCTCTTGATTAATTTACGGTTAGTGACTAATGAATTGGAATGGGGCGTATGTTGTGTTTGTGTAACACTTATTTAAAATATACGCGAGTTATTCGGAAAGACCGGGTTTATCCCATTCTGAGTAACTGATACGACGATAAGTCGAAGATGAAGACGATGGTCGAAGACCGGAGGTCTTCACGTCGTTTGGGTGATAACTGATGATCTTGATTGGGCTGTACACCCAAGAAGATGGAAACAGTTAGTGATCGTCCAGACGTACTTGGAGATCGATGGATATGCGGGGTACTAGGTGCCTCCGGTTTCGTTCAGACCCAGGACGGACTTGTAAATGGACTGTGTGTCTGACATCGGATTTCATTCTGTGTGACTGATATCGGTTGCATAGGATGGTTTGCCTGTGTGGCATGCTAAGATGCAAATGATCAAGGCTTCTGTTGAAAAGCAAAGTCTTGTGGTGATGATCAAAGCACGGCCTTTGTGGCGTAGCTTTGTGTAACGTTTACCTCGCGTGTTTCACACCCGGTATGAACCAAAAACGGGAGACGGACCTCAGGGAGGACTTGCGTTTCTTTCTAGCTAGAAGTGGCGTCAGTGGTTTTTCACGCCCTGACGAGTTTGACTTATGTGGTTGTTGCTGTTGCGAGGCGCCTCGGTTATATCGGTTTCGGCCGAATGCATTCTGGTCGGCTGACGGACCAGACTTACACCCCATAGGGTGGGGAGACGTATTGTTCAGGCATAATAATCCACTCCGTGTGGACCGGCCCTGACGATCCAAGGGGCAGTTGCGGCTGTTCCTGAGGGGCGGGCTAGAGCGTCTCGAATCGGTTGAGGACTATCTTTTGCCTCGGTTCATAGACGGAAATCCAATTTCCAAATACGTGACATTTGCGGTTTTAATTGTAATCCTATATATGGCGACATAGTGGGATGGGGCGCTTATGCCGCCTATGATTGATACTTATGATTTGAAGTTGTTTTATACACTTATAATAGTATCAAATGATTTGTTTTAAAACGTATCAAGCATTCTTTGGCTGTTATAAGGGAAAACCCTATCCTCGACTGCGTTGCATTGTGTGATGGGACCTGGGTCTTATAACAGCTTCATTTTTCTTTATTTAGCATTGCGCTGTTTGTTTTATGCACTGGTATTCTTGGGAGGGAACCCGTTCCGTGTTATACGGCGTGGTCCCTTGATTTACCTAATGATTTAAAATAAAGATTAATAACTGTTTTAGTTCTCACACCAGTCACATGACTGACCTGGAGTTTATTGTTTTGACCTAAACTCTGGGTGCCCTTATTTTGACACGGGCAGCTAGTAGTTTTGGTTTTGCAGATTTATATTCACAGGATCCTGGTTTACGACTGGAACGATATCCGGGAAGCTTTGTATCCGTATATCTCATTCTAGTTGTGTATTGTATTATTTTCCGCTGCTATGTATTTAAATGTAATTTAAATCTCTGATATTTCTGTGTAATATTCTTTTATACTCTGTATATTCTTGTAATCTGATGCATTGTTGTTATATACAATGAAATGTTCTTCTGTATGCGTTCTGTTTTGTCCTGTTCTCAAACGATAGGGCGTTTCGAACGGTCTGGGTCGGTTTAGCGACTGGTTCGGACCGAGCGAGATTCCTTGCCGTCACAGTTGGTATCAGATCTTTGGTTTACAAAGCAGAGAACAAGACACATTAGAACCATACGAAAGAATTCATCAGATATTGGATTAGTAATATCCAATTAGAATGACTCGTTAGAGATGGGATCAGTAGTATCCTAGAACGAGTGTGAAGAGTATATTTTTAAAATGAAAACGATTTTTGTTTTGAAAATTTAAATCAATTATTCGTATTTGATTATTTATTTTATATTGATTAGGACAATCCAAAATATAAAGATTTTTGCGTATGCGCCTAGCTAGCGTGTATTCGAAGTTTTAATATATTGGATAGATATAGCACCACACCCTAGTCGCCCGGAGATGATATTGATGATAGCGATCGCATCATCAACATTTATGTTCGTGTTTCGAAGGTGTGATATCTATATATTTCCTATTGACTGGTGTGAGAACCAAAATTAGATAGGGCTAATTGTTGTGATTTGGCATCAAAAATCTGATTTTTGTATATATATCAAAATTATGAATTTGAAACGTTAATCCACTAATTGGTTGATGTTTGTGTTGTTTGTTTAATTGTTTGATAATTTTGAACTAGTATGCCTAATTTGATCGAATATTGAATTGTATTGAAAATTGGTCGCATTTGCTTGCATATACATATATATCATTGAACAGGTCATAGCAAGGAGGCTAGAGCCAGAGAATAAAATTTGTTTGCCCGACAAATAGGTACATGTTTACTACATAATTTCCTGTTTTGTTTGGGTGATGATGATTTTGTGAGCCTATTGGCTAGCCGCTTGGCTTTTTCTTTTTCTTTTTGAGATCTGAAGGACCGGGGAAGCTATTTGAAATTCCCCGATGCTCCCATTGCAGGGGAGGTTATGGCGAAATTTTTCGAAAATTTAGGGAGTTAGCCAAATTTTTGAAATTTTGAAAATTCTCAGAAACTAAAGAGTTGGAGAATGGAAGCCTGATCGAACGTAGAGTTGATTAATCAAACCGCTTTCGACTTTGTTCCTTTTCGGGGACGAAAAGTTTTAAGTGGGGGAGATTGTAACAACCCGAAAATCTGGGCCAGTTTAAAATTTTTATTTTGGCCATTTTAGCGAATTTTGAATATTTAAAATAGATTATTTTAAACAATATCGACGAGAAATTTAGTTTGAATATAATTCGACGTATATATTATATACGTCGTCGTTAGAATATATTATAATTATATATAATTATAAAAGGAATTGAAAATGGCGCGGTAGTTCGAAAATTCGATTTCTAATTTCAAATGAATATACAGAATTCAATATAAGTCAGAATTGAACGAAACAAGAAATATTTGAATCTGTATAACTATATCTTTGTAACGAAGTTAACAAACTGAGATTTCATCTTAGAAAGGATAAGATATGTCCAGTTTAAAATTAGAAATAGTCGCTGTGGAATTTATATATATTTTATATAATATATAGCCCTTAAAAATGGACATTTTGCAAACGACCTCGGATTTTGACGAAACCAGTTTTGTTAGGTCCGCAATGTCAAGTTATTGCTAGGTTTCAAATTTCGTAATTTTTCGAATCAATATGTGGGCGTGGCAAAGGAAAATGCGTTTGACCGGTTTCAGTTGATTTTAATCGACTGGAAATTGACCATTTTTCAAACGGTCTCAGAATTCGACGAAATTAGTTTTGTTAGGACCGTATCGTCAATACGAAGCTAGATATAATTTTTCTGGAATTTTTCGGGTCTGTATGTGGTCCTGGTAAATTGAAATGTGCGTTCAAACTGAATATACTGATTTACATTTTGGTTTTGATGAAAACTAATCGAAACAAGCGAATTGGCCTACGATACGTATCCCATTGTGTTCGGAATGGGGGTAATACGCTAGGGACGATTGTCGGTGGGCCTCGATTCGAGTTCGAATGTAAAGTCAACCCTTTTGGATAATTAATTAATTATTAAAATAATATAAATATAAACCTTTAAAAATCTCTAAACCTAAATTCATTCAGTAAAGCCGCCCCCTTTTTCTCAGTGAAACCCGACGCCCTCCACATCTCGTCTGCCGCCGCTTGAGGAGGCGCCTCACTCCGACCAAGCTCCGGCGAGCTCCCCCCTTCTTCAATCCACCCCCCTCCGTTCGGCCTCCTCCTCCTCCACCGGCTCCGCTCCCTCATCTCCTCTTCCAACCGAACGCAAAGACCCCCAAAACCCAGTCGACGACGCCGACTTCGAGACCTCCACCACCTCCGTCGCGAGCAGCTGCCGCACCGCCACCTCCTTCTGACGCCGACGCCACCCTCCGACAAACAGCAGTAAACCCCCCCCCTCTCCTCTCGGTAATGTAAGTCTTCTTCTTTTTCTTTCTTTATTTATTTTTACTGAATCCTTTTCTTCTCAGTTGTTTATGTATGTAAGTAAAATAAGGAAATTAGTTTAGTAAAAGTAAAATAAGGACTAACACTGTTTTTTTTATAAGGATAAAACTGATTTTTATTTTAATAAAGTTGAAAACTGAATTTTAATAAGATAGTAAAACTGATTTTCTTTTTAGCAAGGTATTAAAAACTGTTTTACATTTTAAAGTTAAAAACTGATTTATATTTTAAAGTTTGAAAACTGATTTTTATTTTAAAATTTTAAAGGAAAGAAGATTTGAAACTTTAAAATAGAAAAGATTTAAACTTAAAAAGTAAAAGAAAAGATTTGATCTTTACTATGAAAAAGGTTCGATATTTGATATGAAAAGGATTTGGTCTTTAGTTTAGAAAAGATTATATTTTTAAATATAAAAAGATTTGATTTTTATTTATTGAACTTCGAACTAAAAATTCGATTTTTATTTATTGAACTTCGAACTAAAAATTCGATTTTTATTTATTGAAATTCGAACTAAAAATTCGATTTTTATATATTGAACTTTGAACTAAAAATTCGATTTTTATATATTAAACTTTGAAATAAAAATTCGATTTTTATATATTGAACTTTGAAGTAAAAATTCGATTTTTATATATATAGTGACTACGGGCCACGAAGATGACGAAGAGGCGATAACGAGGAAGACTTCTGCAAATGAAGAGCCGTGGAGCTGGATAGCTATAATGTGAGAACTTCTCACTCAAATTCTATTTTTCTAGTTATATATATATATATACTAGGATGCAGACGGTGCTTATTAGAAGCACCCGACACCCGTCCACATACCATGGACTTGTTTGTTTGGTTGCATAGATTAGTTGAATTATTTGTTTGAATTGAATTGTTTGGTGAGATGAAATTGATTTGATTGATGAGTGAATGGCGTGGGCCTTCACTAGACCGGGGATAAGGCTAGGCCTTGTCCCGTTTCTAGTATCGTGCCGTTATGCCGCCGAAATTTTCTAAAATATGTTAGAAAATAAAAATATCATTTTATTGTGTAAATGAATTGAATAGAAATTCATAGGTTGAAATAAAATGTTTTATCGTTAAAAATATAATTTTTAACGTGAATGTGAATAAATGAATAGTTATAAACAAATCGGCCGATTTGTTTGTATATACACTGATTTGACTGATATTGATTGGGTCGATAAATTTCACACATCGCCCAACCGCACAAATAAAATATGTGTTTGATTGTTTGAAACCCCACACGGGTGTTGGGATGAAATTTGAAGTTCACTCATCCCGATTGATTGAATATGTCGATCGGTTGATTGACAGGCTGTTTTAAGCGTTGGATATCTATATTTGATGCTTATACAGTGTAGTGCACTTTGGTTGATGGTTGATTATTTTTCCATGCTATTATATACATGTGTTGTATGAAAATCCATATAATTAACTTTATATGGTAATGGATTGGGCCTCATTCCAGTTTTAAAATAGAATATTTGAAATTAGAAATTTATGAAGCCGTGTTGATTAGATTGACGCCATTTTGACGTGATCGATATTTATATCGATTTTGATAACGATTTCGAAATGAATTGAATTGAAAACGATTTCGAAATGAATTAAATTGAAAACGATTTCGAAATGAATTGAATGGAAAACGATTTCGAAATGAATTGAATTGAAAACGATTTCGAAATGAATTGAATGGAAAACGATTTCGAAATGAATTGAATTGAAAACGATTTCGAAATGAATTGAATTGAAAACGATTTCGAAATGAATTGAATTGAAAACGATTTCGAAATGAATTGAATTGAAAACGATTTCGAAATGAATTGAATTGAAAACGATTTCGAAATGAATTGAATTGAAAACGATTTCGAAATGAATTGAATTGAAAACGATTTCGAAATGAATTGAATTGAAAACGATTTCGAAATGAATTGAATTGAAAACGATTTCGAAATGAATTGAATTGAAAACGATTTCGAAATGAATTGAATTGAAAACGATTTCGAAATGAGTTGAATTGAAAACGATTTCGAGATGAATTGAAAACGAATTCAAAGGGAATTGAAAGCGAGTTGAAATGAATTCAAATTGAATTGTAATTCGAATTGAATAAAAATGAATTTTAAAACGAATTTATAAAGAAGAATTCAATTTTGCTTTGAATTGAAATAGAAGTTGAAATAGAAATGGGAAACGAATTTAAAACTATTTATATAATTCGTTTTAAATAGAAATCGACGAAATATATATTATATATATTATATATATAATATAATGGCCTGAATAGAACGCGCCGCGCCGCGGCAGTTCGTGAATTTTGACCATTTATTTCAAACGGATATTACGGGAGATCCGACCGTCGGATTCTCCTAAAACCGGAACCGTTGGGTTCGTATCGAAAAGAGCTTTCTAACGAATATTAGAAATTAGAAATCTAACGGTTGGATTTGGAATTATGTCCAAATCAAATTCGAAAAAGGTCGCTGTAAGTGCAGTTCGATGGCCGTTGATGGAAATCGACTGTACGGGCCTTGATAAAATTATTAAAAATAGTAATAATTTATGTAAAATCATAAGAAATGATTTGTGAAGATTTGGGATGAAAAACTCCATATTTGAAAAGATAAAAATAGATTTTTATCGAAATGAACTAGTTTTGAACTAGAATTATAATTCTATTTATTTTTAAATAAATAAATTGAATTCGAAAAGGGTTTTGAAAATAACCAAAATTTCCAATGATTGCATTGGAGTGGATTTGAATCGAAATTGTCTTCGGAATATTTCGATGTTGGAATTCGTGATTATACAGGTGTTGTTATGGAAATTTGAAAGATATATTTTTATATCGTTATTTCCAATACGACATTTGTTAATCGTAGAATTTGATATTGAATATAGGCCGATATATTTTCTATTCAGAGCCTTGTATTTAATATCAAATGTGATTTGGGTTTGTCGTGAATGGTGTCTTCACTAACACTGTTCTTGAACCCAGTTGAGAAATGATTAAATCTTTTTATTTAGATTTAATGAAGTGTACCAATTAAATAATATTTAATTGGAATTGAATTGATATTGATTTTTGGGTTTATCGTGAACAGTGTTTTAAATAACACTTGTTCTTTAACCCGATAATTAATGAATGTGATTTGGGTTTGTCGTGAATGGTGTCTTCACTAACACTGTTCTTGAACCCAGCTGAGAAAAGATTAAATCTTTTGATTTAGATTTAATGAAGTGTACCAATTAAATAATATTTAATTGGAATTGAATGGATATTGATTTTTGGGTTTATCGTGAACAGTGTTTTAAATAACACTTGTTCTTTAACCCGATAATTAATGGGATGTGACTTTGGGTTTATCGTGAACCGTGTTTTAAATGACACTGATTCTTTAACCCAGTCACAGATTAAAACTAAGTGGAGTTTTAATGAATCTTTAATTAGATTGAAAAGATCGAGAATGGAGTATCACCAGTTTTGCTCCAGGCGATAGTTAAATCTTTAATTAGATTTGAATGTAAAATTTAGAAACTAACTGGCGGTTAGCCAAGCAGAATGGTTTTCTGGATATTGATCTGATGTTGGTTTCGGCCTTCGGGGTTAATATTTGGGGAATTATTCTCTTGATTAATTTACGGTTAGTGACTAATGAATTGGAATGGGGCGTATGTTGTGTTTGTGTAACACTTATTTAAAATATACGCGAGTTATTCGGAAAGACCGGGTTTATCCCATTCTGAGTAACTGATACGACGATAAGTCGAAGATGAAGACGATGGTCGAAGACCGGAGGTCTTCACGTCGTTTGGGTGATAACTGATGATCTTGATTGGGCTGTACACCCAAGAAGATGGAAACAGTTAGTGATCGTCCAGACGTACTTGGAGATCGATGGATATGCGGGGTACTAGGTGCCTCCGGTTTCGTTCAGACCCAGGACGGACTTGTAAATGGACTGTGTGTCTGACATCGGATTTCATTCTGTGTGACTGATATCGGTTGCATAGGATGGTTTGCCTGTGTGGCATGCTAAGATGCAAATGATCAAGGCTTCTGTTGAAAAGCAAAGTCTTGTGGTGATGATCAAAGCACGGCCTTTGTGGCGTAGCTTTGTGTAACGTTTACCTCGCGTGTTTCACACCCGGTATGAACCAAAAACGGGAGACGGACCTCAGGGAGGACTTGCGTTTCTTTCTAGCTAGAAGTGGCGTCAGTGGTTTTTCACGCCCTGACGAGTTTGACTTATGTGGTTGTTGCTGTTGCGAGGCGCCTCGGTTATATCGGTTTCGGCCGAATGCATTCTGGTCGGCTGACGGACCAGACTTACACCCCATAGGGTGGGGAGACGTATTGTTCAGGCATAATAATCCACTCCGTGTGGACCGGCCCTGACGATCCAAGGGGCAGTTGCGGCTGTTCCTGAGGGGCGGGCTAGAGCGTCTCGAATCGGTTGAGGACTATCTTTTGCCTCGGTTCATAGACGGAAATCCAATTTCCAAATACGTGACATTTGCGGTTTTAATTGTAATCCTATATATGGCGACATAGTGGGATGGGGCGCTTATGCCGCCTATGATTGATACTTATGATTTGAAGTTGTTTTATACACTTATAATAGTATCAAATGATTTGTTTTAAAACGTATCAAGCATTCTTTGGCTGTTATAAGGGAAAACCCTATCCTCGACTGCGTTGCATTATGTGATGGGACCTGGGTCTTATAACAGCTTCATTTTTCTTTATTTAGCATTGCGCTGTTTGTTTTATGCACTGGTATTCTTGGGAGGGAACCCGTTCCGTGTTATACGGCGTGGTCCCTTGATTTACCTAATGATTTAAAATAAAGATTAATAACTGTTTTAGTTCTCACACCAGTCACATGACTGACCTGGAGTTTATTGTTTTGACCTAAACTCTGGGTGCCCTTATTTTGACACGGGCAGCTAGTAGTTTTGGTTTTGCAGATTTATATTCACAGGATCCTGGTTTACGACTGGAACGATATCCGGGAAGCTTTGTATCCGTATATCTCATTCTAGTTGTGTATTGTATTATTTTCCGCTGCTATGTATTTAAATGTAATTTAATTCTCTGATATTTCTGTGTAATATTCTTTTATACTCTGTATATTCTTGTAATCTGATGCATTGTTGTTATATACAATGAAATGTTCTTCTGTATGCGTTCTGTTTTGTCCTGTTCTCAAACGATAGGGCGTTTCGAACGGTCTGGGTCTGTTTAGCGACTGGTTCGGACCGAGCGAGATTCCTTGCCGTCACATACAGTTAGGGACTGATAGTAGCGAAATAATAGTGATGTGAAAATAAGTTATGGAAATGTTATCCAATGATTAATAACATATATTTTCTAAATATATGAAATAAGGAAATATGAACATAGGATGATTGATCGATCAAATTCCCATTTGGAAATAAGATCGTTGTTTGTACACCGACATGTTTTCATTTGATAGTTAGATCACAGACTATCAAAGTTTTTACCATTTTAACGTTGTTAATATGGAGAGACCGGTTGGATTATTATCCAAAGAACCACTCTGTACTGGCATAAGCGTTGCGAGCAATATATGCCAAAGATAAATTGAAGACGGAGTAAAGTGCAAGGGCTGTTGTATAAGTCTTAGATAACAGTGACTAAGATGGATATACTGAATAGTGCCTTCGGTTTGTCCAGTCCCAGGACAACGTATATGGAAGAAGGTCTGACAGAGTATATCCAATGGATCGCGTAAGTTGATCTGTTCAAACGTATCCACGTTTGGTGGCGGAGGAATTCGTTTCTCTTAGCTGTATACCCGTGTTATTTTTGAATAAGTCAATTTGTGATTTGGCGGGTATGACGATGTGGCATTCAAAGTGAATGGTGATCAGATGTTCTGAAGATAGACGTAGCTTCTGGCTTCACACCAGGAAGTAACAAAAGTTGGGCTAGGCAGCATGGCTAGTTGGGTCATTCCCAAGCAGGGTGTATTGTCACCGATCTAGGGAATATCCATATTTATACTTCTTTTTGATTCTGTATCTTCGGATGACGGTTTGATGGCCTATAACCGTGGTGGCAATATATTCGCGACACTCAAGCTAAATGAGTGAGCGGTCATGTGTGGCCGGGTTGCAAGACGTTCTTGTTGAACCCTGAGTGTATCCCCTCTAGAGTACACTATTCAGAAGGTGCTCCCATACCTTGTCTGTTGGAATCCATTCTCCGATAAGCGCCCTGCGGTTTATGATTTTATACTATGTATGTAGAACGTGAGATGCAAACGTTTCTGCTAGATTGATATCTATTTGTACTTAGACATTATTATAATATCACAATGATATTGCTTGTCAAAGTTGTTTAGATACTCATAAGGAAAAACCCGTTCCGTATTCACGGCGTGGTCTTATGAGATATCATATACCTGTTCAATTGTTTTAAACTGTTTTACTCATACCAGTCCCATGACTGACCCGGAGTTTACTTTGTTGTTTTCCCTAAACTCTTGGGTGCCTAAATTTGTACGGGCAGTCAAGTAGTCGGGATTTACAGATATACTTGGAGAGCTTGGAGCAGGAGGCTGCAAGATTTTATAGCTATAGTTATTTCCGCTATGTTGTAAGTGTTGTACTCTGATAAGTGCTATTGTATATATATAACTGTGTACTTCAAAGTTATGTTATATATTATATGTTATTCGTTCCGCTGTGAGATTTGTGTTACTCTGATGATTCTGATGTTCTTCTTCTTCTTCTTCTATTCTATTAGTTCTATCTTTCCTTCCTCACCCTCTACTTTCTTTCACTAACGTCTCGGAATTTCCGACTCTCGAGGAGTCGGAAATTTCCAGCCGTTACAGTTGGTATCAGAGCCAGGTTAAGAATTACTTGGCTCTGTGGCGTGACTCGGTAGAGATAGGGTTAGTAATACCCTAGATTGAGTTTGAGTGTATATATACGAGTGCGTATTTGTTATTTAATATAAAGTGATTTTATATTGTGGAGACTCATTGGTTGTGTAGTTTGTGAATTCTGGTCGATCAGTTTGATCCACTGTATCGATAGGGGTTACTAAACACTCGAATACGATGGACCGACACGGTATGTTTTGAAAGGAGGGTAAAAGAAATAATTTTACCCAAATATATTTTGATATAATATATTGGTAGTGTTGGTTGTTATTATAATCGAGTAAGATTATAACATGTGAAATGGTTATATATAACTATTCATAATTCATATGAATGTAATATATGAAATAGTTTGAATTAAATATGAATTTAAATCAGAATGTGGAATTTAAAATAAGGAAATTTTAAGTTCCTGGGAGATTTTGAAAATGTTTTTCAAATTGAAAATGATATAGTATTGAACTCACTTCAATAGCTGGAAAATAGATTTTGATGATGAATCTAGACATCATCAGTGTTCATTTTCGAGTTCTAAGTGACGGATTACAACCAAATGTTTTGTTTTTGAATTGTTTTGAGAAAACAAGTTGTTTAGAAATTCAAAGGTTTTGAATTGGCATTATGATTTCAAATTTATTTGAAAGAAACCCAGGAACTTAAGTTCTGGAATTAAAATTTAACTAATGAAGTTAAATAAAATGAGATGGTAAAAATAAATTGGAATTTAACTTGAACCGAGTTAAATAAAATTGAATTGGATTAGAGATAATCTAGAATGGAACCAAATTGATAAGTCAATAATTTGGAATTTGATATTAGAGTTCGAATGAAATTCGATTTGGATTTGAGGATATGAACGTATTGGAGATCAATTGGAATGGATAACATTGGTACATGTTGAAGTAGTAGCAGATGAAAGTGATAAGAGTTGATATGCCCGACAAAAAGGTACAAGTTTATTTTTGATATAAGCATGAGATTTATGAGCCGAATTGGCAAGCCGCTTGGCTGTTTGTTTTTCTTTTGGGTTGGAGAAGGCCTAGTGAGGCGAGTTGTGGTTTTACCGATAGGGCTGTACAAAGGAGGTTATGGCAAAATTTCCCGAAAATTTAAAGTGTTAGAAAATTTTCAGAATTTTTGAAAATTTTAATTAATCGGAAGAATAAATATTTCAGTCGATATTAAGTGGTTCGGTTGAAATCAGAAATAAGGGGTAAACCAATCGTAGGAGTTCCAATATATAGGGTCAACCTCTAACTTAGCAATTTCGAGGACGAAATTATTTTAAGGGGGGAAGTCTGTAATGGCGCGTTTTGTTAGCTGTCGAATAATTAATTTATTTAATTATTTATATATCGATTTGGCGATATCGATAACTTAAAATAAAACGTTTGAAGTAATAATTTATAATTATAATTATAAACGAGCTTGAAATGGCGCTGCAGTTCGTAAATTGGCGATTCGAACTTCAACTGAATGTACAAGATTCGTTATAAGCCGGATTTCTGTGAAACAAGAAACGTGTGGAGCTGGTGGAGTATATCTTTCTAGTGGAAGAGAAAAATCGAGATTTCGTCGTGTAGATTTTGATTTGTGTCCAAATCAAAATTTTAAAATAGTCGCTATAGAATCGTTCATCGACCATAACGGTTATTCAGATATATTTGAATATCGGTTGTAAATTTAAACAAGGTTCTTTTGGGAAATAGTGATAATTTTTAGAATTTTACTGTGATTTTTAATTAATTTAATAAGCAACTTTTTATTTGGAGTATTTTGCACCCTTAATCAACGATTTTGGGGTTTCACAATATGAGTTAATCTACCGGTATTATTATATTTTTGAAATCCTGGCACATCGCTGATTACAACGATATATTTATTTCAGTCCGCAGCACTCGTACATGAGTATAATTATACCTAGCAAGGTATATGAACAATTATGACTTAAAACAAAATACCCGAGCTAATTTGTGATCAAATAAGAAGCCACGTTCACTTCCTCCAAACCCGTCAGTATCCTTGGTTCCCAAAGCAAAGTTGTGGCTTTCACAAGGCCACAAAACAAAAAGAAAACGTGGCCTTCAAAAGGTCCACACGCAAATTCCAACTAAAACCTTAAATACACACCCATACCTACCCTTAACCCTCATTTGAGCATTCTTCTATTTCGTTATCAGCCGCCACTTCCCTTTCATTTACACTGCAAGAATCGTGAGAAAACCCTTCCTCAAAATTCTACAAATTAAACTCGTGAACACCTCTTTATGTTAGAACCCGTATTCTGCAGTTCGACATTTTCCTACGGTTCGACTTTGGGCCAGGGGAGCTAGGATTTCGTTTGCTCGCAAGGCGGAGCTGGGTCGTCCCGAGACCGGAAAGGGCTTCGTGGGGTAGTTATTGTTTCGGTTCCAAGGCCGAGGGCGTTAGCTGGAGAATGATGCGAGAACGACAGAGGAAGTTGCGGGATGGTGAAACGACGATGAGGCAGCACGGATTCATTTGGGGACGGAGAAGGGTGAAGTGCAGTTCATGGAGTCGACCTTGCTTTTGGCTACATGGGGGAAAGGTTGACAGGGACGTGGCATGTTATGGACTGGAAGTGCATGTATGTGAGGAGACGTGAAGGACGGGAGAAGCTGCGTTCAAGAAGATAAGGGGTTTACTGAAGCAGAAACATTTTTAAAGAAGTTCAACAAGGTAACGACACTATTTTGGGAGGCACATGCGTGGACTGGACTGAAAGGAAGAAATGAAATGCAGGCTTTTTGGCTTGAAAGCTTACTGCATTTTGAGGGGAGGAGCATCGTACTGGGAATCAGCTAAGGGGGGAAGATGGTGCCTGCGAGAGTGAAGAAGGAGAAACGGTCGTGAAGGAGGGCGTTCAAAAGGAGTGCAGTATGCATGGTACGTGAGCAAACAGATGAGGTAATGAAATAATATAGAAATAGGAAGGAAATACACTGAGGAGTGGCATTATGTTACGTGAGGAATAACAGTAAGGGAAAGGAAGAATTACACAAGTGGACATCAGAAAAGCTCCAAGAAGTAAGGTGAGTACGAACCAGTGTACTGGAGAAGAAAAGTTGTTTGAAAAAGAAGGAGGAGCTAGCGTATATTTTTCCGGGATGGAGCAGTAGGTTTTCTAAGGGGGGATACGTACATGTGTGTGAAATGATATAGTAAGAAGAGGAAAACTGGCATTCTAAGGGTTTGGAGAGGGTCTTTTGTCATGTAGTGGAAAGGGAAGAGTCAAGTTCACTGTTCCGATGTCGGAGAGGAAGGTGGGTTCCGAACTGTCTTGTTCAAAGTTCGAGAAAGGCTGCAAGCTCGGAACGGAGACGACAAAGGAAGAGATGAGGATAGTGGTCGATGGATTGGAGTTCATCGAAGCACCGAGAGTTTGCGGCAACGTTGGGGGAAGAAGTGCATACACATGTAGGCGGGTTGGTGCACGGATATTTGATGTGAAGTGATATACTAAAGTGAAGTATAACACATGCTAGATGAAGAACAGTGGGTTTTATTCTTTTGAAATGGTGCGTGGAGATACAAAGGAAACATGATGGTCAGTTTGCGCTCAGACGGTCGCACGATGAGCGGTGGCCAGAAAGAGTCGGCCTGATAAAGTCAGATAGTGGCGGAATAAAATGCCGGGTTGGATCAACCGACGCAAATCGTTATTCAACGGTTAACGCGCTAAGGTGAGTAAAACTCACCAACTCTGAATAGTTCTATTTTTACAGTGTATTCTTAGGACTGTTAATTATTGTCTGTTTGACTGTGTGTTAACTGTTGATTGAACTGCTAGTCAGTTAGTAGAGATTATATATATATATATATGTATATATATATATATATATAAACCGTCAAACAGTTATATGTTGATTCTGTTCTAACAGAATATTATACTAGTGTTGTCTAACATCTGTGGTGCAGGGAAACAGGTTGGAGGAATCCAACAGGATTCCTCAACAGTTATTTTACTGTGATTTTTATATTGTGATATATAATGTGATGTATATAATCTGTGTGATTTTGTGTGGTGGGACGATATTTATCGTTGTTATATGGTGTGTTAAATACCATGAGAAATACCAAAATGTAGGAGAGGGGTTTTCAAAGTATATTTTGAAAATAGTTTATTTATATAAAATCAAGGGATTATATATATATATATACACATATAAGAAAAAGGATTCTGAATATAAAGGAATATAGTTGGTAAAACAAATATAAAAGAGTTTTATTTGTAAATCAATATAAGGGAATATATATTTTAATCGAATATAAGAGGATATATTTGTTAGTAAAAATATAAAGGAATTATATTCGTTAGAACAAATATAAAGGATATTTATTTAGAGATTAAATAAATAGAATATTATAAAGGGTATTTATTTAGAGATTAAATAAATAGAATTAAACTAAAGAAGATATTTATTTGTTAAATAAATAGGAGTTAACCAAGTGAATTGGACGAGTTAACCAAGTGAATTGGTTGAGTTAAACGAAGTGAATTAGTTAAGTTAAACTAAGTGGATAACCAAAGTAAATTAGTTAAGTTAAACTAAGCGGTGAATCAAAGTGAATTAGTTAAGTTAAACTAAAGGATTAATCGATGTGAATTAGTTAAGTTAAACTAAAGGATTAATCGATGTGAATTAGTTAAGTCAACTAAGTGGTTAATCGAAGTAAATTAGTTAAGTTAAACTAAGTGAACCGGCTAGAGTTAATCAACGTGAATTAACTAAGTTAAACTAAGTGGATTAGTTCAGTTAATCGAGACAAGTAAATCAAGTTAGGGTAAACCATTTGAGTTAACCAGTTAGAGTTAACCATTTGAGTTAACCAGTTAGAGTTGACCAGTTAGAGTTGACCAGTTAGAGTTGACTAATTAGAGGCGACCAGTTAGAGTTAACCAGTTAGGTTAAACCAGTTGAGTTGACCAGTTAGAGTTGACCAATTAGAGTTGACCAGTTAGAATTATCCAAGTAGAGTTAATCGAGTAGAATTGCCGAATATCACCTATTCAAAGTAGAGTTATCGAATATAGTGTAGTCGAGGGAAGAGTAATTGAATATAGTTATTCGAGTAAAGTTAAAAGAGTTAATCGAATTTAGTTATTCGAAATGAGTTAATCAATTTGAGTTAGGTTAATCGATTTGAATTAAGTTGAATCGAAATGGAGTAAATCGATTAGAATTAAGTTAATCGAGTTAGAGTAAATCGAATATTGGTTATTCGAAGGTAAGTTATTCGAATTAGTTATTCGAAGGAGTTAATCAAATGAGTTGATCCAAAGGAGTTAGTCGAATATTAGTTATTCGAATAGAGTTAAAGGAGTTATCGATTTTATTTGATCGAAAGGAGTTATCGATTAGTAAATCGAAAGGAGATTTTCGAATATAGCATATTCGAAAGAAAGAGATCGAATATTGTTTATTCGAAAGAGAGAGATTTCGAATATGAGTTATTCGAAGAGAGATAATCGAATATAGGGTATTCGAAGAAGAGTTAATCAAATAGAGATTACTCGAAAGAGAGTTATACGTCGAATTCGATTATAGCGAATTCGGGGAAGTACTATTTACTTTCCAGGGTTTAAATCAAGATTTAGTTATTGATTTAGAAATTAGGTGTCTGTTAAATTATTCGAGTTAGGAGATAAAGTTATAATTTAGGTTAGACATTGCAGAAGTAGGAATTATAACGTTATAGTTATAATCAAACGTTGTCATATAAGAAGTGGATTCGTAACCTGAATCCGAGAATTTGCGTAAAACAGATGATTGTAAAAAGTGAGTGACGAGCTTCATCTATTTCACAGTAAAGGACGTTGTTCAATTAAGGTCTGAGAGGTAATTATACCCCAACTTGATTGACTTCAGAATTGATAAAGGAATAGTTGTGGTTCGATAGGAAAGGTTGATTTGAAATATAGTTAAGTAATAAGCGATTAATGGATTAAGCGTAACGATGTTTTATACAACGTTCATTGGAAATCCGTAAATGAGTTTTGGAAACGTTTTCCAAATATAGTCAGATATGTTTTCTAAACATAGAAAATGAAATGTTTTCATGATAAGAATTTAAGAAATAGAGTTAAGCAAATTCAGAAAACTAACTGGAGAGGGTAAGTTGAACGGTTTTCTAAGTGACGATCTGATGTTGGTTTCGACCTTCCGTATTGATACTTAGAGAATTGTTCTCATACTAGTTATAGTTAGGGACTGATAGTTGCGAAATAATAGTGATGTGAAAATAAGTTATGGAAATGTTTTCCAATGATTAATAACATATATTTTCTAAATATATGAAATAAGGAAATATGAACATAGGATGATTGATCGATCAAATTCCCACTAGGAAATAAGATCGTTGTTTGTACACCGACATGTTTTCATTTGATAGTTAGATCACAGACTATCAAAGTTTTTACCATTTTAACGTTGTTAATTTGGAGAGACCGGTTGGATTATTATCCAAAGAACCACTCTGTATTGGCATAAGCGTTGCGAGCCATATATGCCAAAGATAAATTGAAGACGGAGTAAAGTGCAAGGGCTGTTGTATAAGTCTTAGATAACAGTGACTAAGATGGATATACTGAATAGTGCCTTCGGTTTGTCCAGTCCCAGGACAACGTATATGGAAGAAGGTCTGACAGAGTATATCCAATGGATCGCGTAAGTTGATCTGTTCAAACGTATCCACGTTTGGTGGCGGAGGAATTCGTTTCTCTTAGCTGTATACCCGTGTTATTTTTGAATAAGTCAATTTGTGATTTGGCGGGTATGACGATGTGGCATTCAAAGTGAATGGTGATCAGATGTTCTGAAGATAGACGTAGCTTCTGGCTTCACACCAGGAAGTAACAAAAGTTGGGCTAGGCAGCATGGCTAGTTGGGTCATTCCCAAGCAGGGTGTATTGTCACCGATCTAGGGAATATCCATATTTATACTTCTTTTTGATTCTGTATCTTCGGATGACGGTTTGATGGCCTATAACCGTGGTGGCAATATATTCGCGACACTCAAGCTAAATGAGTGAGCGGTCATGTGTGGCCGGGTTGCAAGACGTTCTTGTTGAACCCTGAGTGTATCCCCTCTAGAGTACACTATTCAGAAGGTGCTCCCATACCTTGTCTGTTGGAATCCATTCTCCGATAAGCGCCCTGCGGATTATGATTTTATACTATGTATGTAGAACGTGAGATGCAAGCGTTTCTGCTAGATTGATATCTATTTGTACTTAGACAGTATTATAATATCACAATGATATTGCTTGTCAAAGTTGTTTAGATACTCATAAGGAAAAACCCGTTCCGTATTCACGGCGTGGTCTTATGAGATATCATATACCTGTTCAATTGTTTTAAACTGTTTTACTCATACCAGTCCCATGACTGACCCGGAGTTTACTTTGTTGTTTTCCCTAAACTCTTGGGTGCCTAAATTTGTACGGGCAGTCAAGTAGTCGGGATTTACAGATATACTTGGAGAGCTTGGAGCAGGAGGCTGCAAGATTTTATAGCTATAGTTATTTCCGCTGTGTTGTAAGTGTTGTACTCTGATAAGTGCTATTGTATATATATAACTGTGTACTTCAAAGTTATGTTATATATTATATGTTATTCGTTCCGCTGTGAGATTTGTGTTACTCTGATGATTCTGATGTTCTTCTTCTTCTTCTTCTATTCTATTAGTTCTATCTTTCCTTCCTCACCCTCTACTTTCTTTCACTAACGTCTCGGAATTTCCGACTCTCGAGGAGTCGGAAATTTCCAGCCGTTACAAATTGGTTTCTGAATAAATCTTTAAAAGTAAGATTTAAGAATAATTTAAAGAGTTTATCTTTGATAAAATAATGCAAATATTTTATTAGAAGAATATTCTGAATTGGAATGTGGCGTCAGATGTGTTTTTATAGTACTTGATTTTTAATTATAAAAATACGTGAGTTATTCGGGAAGATCGGGTTTAACCCATTCCGAATAATTACTATGACGACGAAGAGTCGAAGATGAAGACGGTGGTTGAAGACCGAAGATCTTCACATCGAATGGATGTGTTGCTACAGAGACCCTTGATGGGAGTAGTTACCTTGAAGGGGCCTCACTGGTGACCGTACGGACTATTGTTGATTGTTTGGATTTGGTTTTCGCTCTGACCCAGAGCATAAGCTAGTAAATGGATGCGTGTTTGACACTGGATTTCATTCCATGTGAATTAAATCGATTTCTGTTAATGTATGTCTATTTGGTGGTGGAGGATTTATTCTCTACTTAACACCCTGATATATATTAATAGTGATTGATCGCATGGCGTGAATTGTCATTGTGGCACGCCAAGATACAACTGATCAAGGCTTTTGTTGAAAAGCAGGGCCTTGTGGGATAATGTAACACCCCGAATTTCAATTAACACTAATGGTTAGTAATTAAAGTATAATTAATCTCAGATGTGAGAATCAGGGGAAACGGGCTGCGTCATTGCGTTCGTCTCGGAAAAATACGCGAAATAGAGTCTGAGTTTGCGTAAAACGGGTACCGTACGAAAGAGATATGGACGAACGAAGTTAGGCAGAAAAACCCGAAACAGGCCAGAAATGCACTGGCGCACTTGTGAAGTGCGCCAGCACAAAAATACACTGGCGCACTTGGGAAGTGCGCCCATGTCGGGACAGGAAACCTGCACAGTTTCTAGAGAGTTCTGTGGTTGGGTGCACCAGTTTGGGGTTTGGGCTTGGTCTTAGGGCTGGTTTCTGGAAGGTTCCGAAATCTAAGGGTCCTAATCTAATTTAGGGTTAATCTAAGGGCCTAAAACACTTGCCTAATCCTATAAATAAGACCCTAAGCTAGCCCTAAATGGTCATAATCCTATCTCCTAACTAAACTATGCCAAAATTTTCTATGATCATGGCCTCCACTCAAAACCCTAGCCTCCATCCTATTTCTAAACTATTTCTATGAAGGCTTTCATGTGCATACAAGCATCTTTGAGTTGTATGAGTGATCATTGACTTGCATTCATCATCAAGTTGCAAGCTTTATGTTCAAGGCTAGAGTTTTTGGGTGATTTGTGGCAAGGGTTTGCTTATTGGAGTTTAGTGGTGAGTTTCTATAGACATAACAATCAATTGTTAAATTGATTATGATAGGATATGATAAGATATGGCTATGTTTGTGGAATCAATGTGTTTATGCAAGTTTAGTATAGTGTATGTTGTGTGCTATATGCAAGTTTAATGCTATGTTTTATGATGCAAAACACTATGTTGAACATTGATTCATATGTAACATGTTATGCAAGCTATATGGGAGATTATATGCAAGTCTATATGTAACATGTTATGCAAGTTATGTAGTGGGATTATGTACTTTCGTTTTTATCAGGATGGATATTATGTACTTGACTCTAATTTATGGTTTTGGTGTAACCAAACATGTTTTACTTTCCGCTGAAATGAAATGATGTTTTAAATTCTCAAGTATTACTTATATCTGTCTTGTTGTAATTTTTCTGTTCTATATTCACTAAAAATACTCCACCGATGTTATGGCATTCCCTTAGTGAGTGACCGTAGCGGGAGTGGGGTGTTACACGTGGTATCAGAGCTTAAGGTTACCAGAACAGATAAAATTTTTAGAAAAACTATTTTCTAAGAATATTTTTGAAAGGAGTATTTTCAGAAACATGTCTTTTAAGAGAAAATTTTTGAAAGAAAAGCATAATCCCCAATAGCCATATCTATATCTTTCGAATTCTCCGTTTTGAATCTCTTCCTCTCTCGTTTTGAGTTTCCCCTCCGCGTATAGATGACCTTTCTAAGATAGATAAGAACGGAAAACCACATCAAGGGACTTAGACATTAGTCGGATTAGAAGTTGGTTCAAGAAGGAGGAGGACTGGTAGGTATCTATTGGATAGACGATGGGAGGAAGGCTCAAATAGTTGTTTGGTTAATGAAGGATGAAACCTCATTGGTGGGAGGTTACGAGTGGAGAATGGGAAGAAGAAGGCGAGTAGTTATCCTTTTGGAGGAATGGGACACCATATTAGGATTGTCCAAAGGGGCATGGGCAAGGTATGGAATCTCCTGGAGGGTAGTTGTATTCCCTCGCGGCTAGTGTACCAGATGGGGATAGGACCGTCTAGGTTAGAATTTGGATTTCTTTATTATCCGGTTCGAACTTTATTAGATTCTGACGCATCGAGTTCGTTTATCTCATCATTGTTAGTTGAGTCACTGCACTTGGACACCAGTTTGGTAGATGATCCCTTAGTTGTTTCAAACCCAATTGGGGCTCCATGATGTGTTTGGGTTTGAAAGTTTCTATACTTAGCGTTGAGTTTAGATGTGATGCTTTTTGGGCTTCACGGGCTATGGGTTAGTTTGGGCATGGACTGGTTATCCAGTAGGGGTGCCGTTCTTGATTTTGAAGGGAGAGTTGTTAGGCTTATGACCCGCTTGGGTAACACTCTCGAGATCTCTTGTAATCCCATGGAATCTGTTATGCTAAGTTATCTAGAATCTCTTGACACGTCGGTCGAGAGTTTGCGATCTGTTAGAGTGGTCCGGGAATACTCGGATGTGTTTGAGGAGGTGAAGGGCTTACCTCCGGAGCGGGAGATTGACTTCCGAATATATCTGGTAGACAATGCTAAACCTGTATCTTTACCAGTGCGCCACATGGCTCCTCACGAGAGGAGGGAACTCCATAAGCAAGTAGGGGAGTTGCTTGAGAAGGGGACCATAAGACAAAGTATATCGGAGTGGGGTGCTCCAGTAGTTTTTGCTACGAAGGCGGATGGGTCCCTCAGACTTTGTGTAGGCTAAAGAGAACTAAATAAACTCACAAAGAAGAATAGACACCCATTGCCGAGGATTGATGATCTCTTTGATCAGTTGGTTGGCGCCTCAGTATTTTCGCAAGTTGGACTCAGCCACGGGGTTTCGTCAGTTGAGAGTGGCTAAGGATAGTGTAGAGAAGATTGCCTTTAGGACTCCGGATGGTTTTATGAGTGGCTGGTGATGCCATTTGGTTGACGAACGCCTCCGCATACTTTGTTGATTTGATAAAAAGGGTGTTCAGGAAGTACCTAAATAAGTTCGTGATGATCCTGGTGGATGACATCTTGGTCTTTTCTAGGAGCGAAATAAGTTTTCGTATGTGCTCAATAGGTTGAGCAAAGCCCGTTATGGGATAAACGGTGGTTTTGGAGCGAGACTGGCAAGGACATCCAGAGTTAATTATTTAGCCGTTTTTACTAGTATCATCTCACGTAGGTCGTCTGAATTCGAAGGAGGTATCCCTTGGGTGTTTGTCTGATATTGGTTTAGGCCTTTGGGGCTTGCATTTGGGGGATGTCGAGTTCGACTAGGGTGGTTTGCGTGAGAGATGGATAGTTGTGACGATTTTGCATGGGAGAATATCCTGATTTTCTCTAGAAGTGGAGAAAAGCATGCCCTACATCTTAGGGAGGCGTTGGAGACTCTTTGAGCGCATTGTCTTAAGACAACAAAGGTGGATGGAATTCTTAGCATCCTATGAGTTTGAGATAGCGTATACCCCTGGCAAGGGTAACGTGGTGGCAGACGCCTTAAGCAGAAAAAGGCTGTCTTTGAGTCCATTGTTCGTGGAATGGCGAAGCTTGGAGTTTAATTCTATGTTTGACTTTAGACCTTCCATTGACTTTGTACCCGGTTTGCTAGCCTCCTTGGAGGTTAGGCCTACTCTTTTGGGGCGGATTGGCGAGGCTCAGCGAGACGACCCACAGTTGGTTGAGTTGGTAAAGAAGCTTATAAGGGGGGAGTCGTCCAGCCATTTGGGTAGATACACCATAGATGATAGGGGATGGTTGCATAGAGACGGTAGACTTTGTGTACCGCAAGACGAGGGCTAAGGAAGGCTATTTTGGATGATGCACATCGTTCAAGAATGACTATTCATCCCGGTGGAGACAAAATGTACCAAGACATGAAGAGAGTTTTCTTCTAGGCCGATATGAAGAAAGATGTGGCCGAGTATGTGGCTAGATGCTTAGTGTGCCAACAAGTTAAAGCGGAGCAAAGGAAACCCAGTGGGTTGCTACACCCATTGGAAGTTCCGCAATGGAAGTGGGATAGTGTCTCGATGGATTTCATCGATGGGTTACCGGGATCGAGGAAGGGCAATACGGGAATTTGGGTTGTGGTAGACAGACTTACCAAGAGTGCCCATTTTATACCCGTGAAGAGTAAGAGGACCGCTCCATGGCTTACTTCAGTCTATGTTAGAGAGATTGTTAGATTGCATGGCGTACCATCCAGCATTGTGAGTGATCGAGATCCTATCTTCACTAGTGAGTTTTGGTGAAGTTTGCAAGAGGTGGTAGGGACTCGGTTGTGTTTGAGCACCGCATATCATCCTCAGACGGACGGTCAGACCGAGAGGGTGAACCATATCTTAGAAGATCTCTTGAGGCTTTGTATCTTGGATTTTGGAGGTACATGGGAAGAACATCTTCCTTTGGTGGAGTTCGCATACAATAACAGCTTTCAGTCTAGTATTGGCATGGCACCTTTCGAAGCTCTTTATGGAAGGCCTTGTCGATCTCCTACATGTTGGTGGGAATCTACGGATAAGATCTTGCTTGGGCCAGATATGGTTAGAGAGACTTCAGAGAAGATTGATTTGATTCGAAGAAGGATGAAGGCAGCGCAAGATAGACAGAAATCTTATGCGGATCGGAGAAGGACGGATCTTGAGTTTGAGGTTGGGGACATGGTTTTTGTCAAAGTATCTCCGTTGAGAAATGTTGTTCGCTTTGGGTCCGTTTGGAAGTTAGCACCGAGGTTTGTTGGGCCGTTTCCTATTAAGGAAAGGATTGGACGGATGGCATATAGAGGGGAGTTGCCCGACAGACTTAGTGGTGTTCATGATGTATTCCATGTATCACATTTGAGGAAGTGCTTACATGAGACCGCAGAGGTGGTAGAGCCGAGCTTGCTTAGAGATGTAGAGGTAGAGCGTGATGCGACGATTCGACGAGCTCCTACTCGCATCCTTAGGTCAGAAACTAGGAAGTTGAGGAACATAGAAGTTCAGCTAGTTAAAGTGCAATGGGGAGATGATGAAAGCAATGCTACTTGGGAGACGGAAGCGAAGATGCGTTCTTTGTACCCATTTCTTTTTGAGAGTATGTCTTTTAACTTCTCCTTTATCGCTTGTCTAGTACTTATCTTATCTTTAGTAAATCCTCTCGCTAGTACCTATGACCTTTAGATAGGGTAAAACCTATGGTTGAAACATGTGTTTGAAACATGTTATGGTTGATGGATGCATGTGGATGCAATTGTTTGCTAGTGGTTGCTCGTGGATGCATATACACACACATTAGGCACTAGATCGGCTCAGTCACTTCATGTTGCATATCGCATAAATGGATGTGGTAGTTAGATTGATGGATGTATCATGGCTGTGTTATCATGTGGATGATGCATTTTTGTGTATGGTTGTGCACGCATATAGAAATTGTATGTGTCAATAGGGTTTCGCATACATATTGGATGCATGGCACTATCATGGTTTGCATTAAGGAGGTCGACTGAATCAGTAGACCGCCTGATTTTGCATTAGTATACGGACATATACACACACTTTCTGCATATGTTCATACATCATTAGAAGTTTCTAAGGATAATGGTTGCTTGTGGTTGATGGTTTAGTAGATGGTTGTTTGGTTGGTAGGATACGTTCTTCTTGACTTAGAGATTTCGAGGACGAAATCCTTTAAGTAGGGGAGAATGTAACACCCCGAATTTCAATTAACACTAATGGTTAGTAATTAAAGTATAATTAATCTCAGATGTGAGAATCAGGGGAAACGGGCTGCGTCATTGCGTTCGTCTCGGAAAAATACGCGAAATAGAGTCCGAGTTTGCGTAAAACGGGTACGGTATGAAAGAGATATGGACGAACGAAGTTAGGCAGAAAAACCCGAAACAGGCCAGAAATGCACTGGCGCACTTGTGAAGTGCGCCAGCACAAAAATACACTGGCGCACTTGGGAAGTGCGCCCATGTCGGGACAGGAAACCTGCACAGTTTCTAGAGAGTTCTGTGGTTGGGTGCACCAGTTTGGGGTTTGGGCTTGGTCTTAGGGCTGGTTTCTGGAAGGTTCCGAAATCTAAGGGTCCTAATCTAATTTAGGGTTAATCTAAGGGCCTAAAACACTTGCCTAATCCTATAAATAAGACCCTAAGCTAGCCCTAAATGGTCATAATCCTATCTCCTAACTAAACTATGCCAAAATTTTCTATGATCATGGCCTCCACTCAAAACCCTAGCCTCCATCCTATTTCTAAACTATTTCTATGAAGGCTTTCATGTGCATACAAGCATCTTTGAGTTGTATGAGTGATCATTGGCTTGCATTCATCATCAAGTTGCAAGCTTTATGTTCAAGGCTAGAGTTTTTGGGTGATTTGTGGCAAGGGTTTGCTTATTGGAGTTTAGTGGTGAGTTTCTATAGACTTAACAATCAATTGTTAAATTGATTATGATAGGATATGATAAGATATGGCTATGTTTGTGGAATCAATGTGTTTATGCAAGTTTAGTATAGTGTATGTTGTGTGCTATATGCAAGTTTAATGCTATGTTTTATGATGCAAAACACTATGTTGAACATTGATTCATATGTAACATGTTATGCAAGCTATATGGGAGATTATATGCAAGTCTATATGTAACATGTTATGCAAGTTATGTAGTTGGATTATGTACTTTCGTTTTTATCAGGATGGATATTATGTACTTGACTCTAATTTATGGTTTTGGTGTAACCAAACATGTTTTACTTTCCGCTGAAATGAAATGATGTTTTAAATTCTCAAGTATTACTTATATCTGTCTTGTTGTAATTTTTCTGTTCTATATTCACTAAAAATACTCCACCGATGTTATGGCATTCCCTTAGTGAGTGACCGTAGCGGGAGTGGGGTGTTACAGATAATCAAAGTATAGCCTATCATGGCACAACTTTGTGTATAGCGTGACTTCGCGAGCCTCACACCCCGGTATGAGTCTAAAACGGGAGAAGGGACCGCAGGGACTGCACACGTTTCTTTCTAGCTAGTAGTAGTGTCAGTGCTTAAACTGGCTGGCATTTTACTTATGTGGATGTTGGATTTTGAGGCGCCTCGGATTTTTATAGGCCGTTAGTGGTCATACTATACGTTCAAAGGAACCGGGAAACGTGTGTTCAGGCATAACTAATCCACTATCCCTAGGTAGGGACCGACCCTGTAGCTATCCAAGGGTTGCCCATAGGTGTGATTCTGAGGCATTTGCTAGAGTGTCTCGAATCGGTAAGGAGCTCCTCCCTAGCCTTGACTCGTGATGGAAACCAAATCTCCAATACGACACCATGCGATTTTGATTGTAGAACTAGTATGGCGACATAGTAGGATGGGGTACTATGCCGTCTATGATTAATACATTTTGATTGAAATTGTTTTTAAAATATATACACACTAATATTAAATCCATTTTATCGTATCAAGCATCTTTTGACCATTATAAGGTAAAACCCTATCCTCCGGTTTGCGTTGCATTGTGTGATGGGACTTGGGTCTTATAATGGTTTCATTTTTTTCTAAAAAGCATTGCGTTGTCTAACGATTTACCTTATTTTATGCACTGGCAATCCAATGGAGTAAACCCATTCCGCGTTAGCGGCGTGGTCCTGTGATTAGCCATATTTATTAGATAAGTTAAGTTAAGATTTCTCATACCAGTCCCATGACTGACCCAAAGTTTGTTTCACTGGCAAACTCAGGTGCCCATATTTTCCACACGGGCAGTCGAGTAGCTTTTTGCAGATATATTTACAGGATCCTGGCTTACAGCTGAAGCGGTATTCGGAAAGCTCTGTATCCGTGTATTTCTTCCAGTTGTATATTTGTATTATTTTCCGCTGCTATTTAAATGTAATTTAAAACACTGATATTATTGTATTTCTATTGTGTAATAAGTATTCATACTCTGTGATTTTCTTGTACTGTGATGTAATTGTTGTAATCAGCAATAAAATGTTCTTCAGTTTGTGCATTGATGTGTGTTGTTCTCAAGGCAATCCAGCCTTTCCTTTACAGGGAAGTTTGGGTCGTTTCAAGGGAACGCCGGGAGTGCACACGTTTCTTTCTAGTTAGACGTGGTATCAGGGTTTTGCAAGCCCTGACATTTTACTTATGTGGTCGATGGAATGAGGCGCCTCAGATTTATTGGTCGATTGTGACCATTTTATAGGCCCAATAGGATCGGGAAGCGTGTGTTCAGGCATAACTAAATGAAACGACCCGCAACTTCCCCGTAAAGGAAAGCGTCGGATAGTTCGAGAACAAACCACAACAGAGCGCATATAAAAGAACATTTCACTGTATATTACAACAATGCATCAGATTACAAGAATATACAGAGTATAAACAAATAAATACTACACAGAAATAACAGAGATTTAAATTATATTTAAATACATAGCAGCGGAAAATAATACAATACACAACTAGAAGAGATATACGGATACAAAGCTTTCCGGATATCGTTCCAGCTGCAAACCAGGACCCTGTGAATATAAATCTGCAAAAACCAAAACTACTAGCTGCCCGTGTCAAAATAAGGGCACCCAGAGTTTAGGTTAAAACAATAAACTCCAGGTCAGTCATGTGACTGGTGTGAGAACTAAAACAGTTAATCTTTATTTTTAAAGCTAGGTAAATCAAGGGACCACGCCGTATAACACGGAACGGGTTTCCTCCCAAGAATACCAGTGCATAAAACAAACAGCGCAATGCTAAATAAAGAAAAATGAAGCTATTATAAGACCCAGTTCCCATCACACAATGCAACGCAAGCCGGAGGATAGGGTTTTTACCTTATAATAGCCAAGAATGCTTGATACGTTTAAAACAAATCATTTGATACTATTGTAAGTGCATAGTGTATAAAACAACTTCAAATCATAAGTATCAATCATAGGCGGCATGAGCGCCCCATCCCACTATGTCACCATATATAGGTTTACAAATAAAACCGCAAAGTCACGTATTTGAAAATTGGATTTCCGTCTATGAACCGAGGCCAGGGATCGTCCTCTACCGATTCGAGACAATCTAGCCTACCATGTCTCAGGAACAGCCGCAACTGCCCCCTGGATCGTCAGGGCCGGTCCACCGATGTGGATTATTATGCCTGAACAATACGTCTCCCCGCCCTTTGGGGCGCAAACGAGCCAACGAATGACTCCATCGGACCCGGATCGTCCGATCAAACCGAGGCGCCTCGCAACAGCAACAACCACACAGGTGAAAAGTATATAAATGTCAGGGCTGGTAGGTCACTGACACCACCCTAGCTAGAAAGAAACGCATGCCCTCCCTGAGGTCCTCTCCCGTTTTGGGTTCATAACCGGGGTGCGAGGCTCGCGAATTCACGTTACACAAAGCTGTGCCACACAGGCTGTGCTTTGATCATCACCACAAGACTTTGCTTTTCAACAGAAGCCTTGATCATTTGCATCTTAGCATGCCACACAGGCAAACCACTCTATGCAACCGATATCAGTCACACAGAATGAAATCCAATGTTAGACACACAGTCCATTTACAAGTCCGTTCTGGGCCTGAACGAAACCGGAGGCACCTAGTACCCCGCATATCCATCGATCTCCAAGTACGTCTGGACGATCACCAACTGTTTCCATCTTCTTGGGTGTACAGCCCAATCAAGATCATCAGTAATCACCCAAACGACGTGAAGACTTCTGGTCTTCGACCACCGTCTTCATCTTCGACACCACGTCGAATCAGTTATTCAGAATGGGATAAACCCGGTCTTCCTGAATAACTCGCGTATATATTATAAAAGTGTTACACAAACACAACATACGCCTCATTCCAATTCAGAATATTCTTTTATTCAAATATTCCTATACTTTGGGAAAAGTTCCCATTAATTTTATCCAAGATAAATTCTTTAAATTTATTCTTTAATCTCCTTTGAATATCAATTCAAACTAGTCGGGATTATCGCCACACCGAAGTAATCATTTATTTTATTTTCCCAATCCCAACCTATTCATCCCATGAAGTAAAACTGGTAGTACTTCATATCTAACACCACAGTGTTATCGGTAATTCAATTACCATTTCACGTTCAAATCTAATTAAAGATTTAACTATCGCCTGGAGCAAAACTGGTGATACTCCATTCTCGATCTTTTCAATCTATTTAAAGATTCATTAAAACTCCACTTAGTTTTAATCGTTAACTGGGTTAAAGAATCAGTGCCATTCAAAACACGGTTCACGATAAACCCAAAATCACATTCATTAATTATCGGGTTAAAGAACGAGTGTTATTTAAAACACTGTTCACGATAAACCCAAAAATCAATATCACTTCAATTCCAATTAAATATTATTTAATTGGTACACTTCATTAAATCTAAATAAAAAGATTTAATCATTTCTCAACTGGGTTCAAGAACAGTGTTAGTGAAGACACCATTCACGCCAAACCCAAATCACATTCGATATTCAATACAAGGCTCTGAATAGAAAATATATCGGCTTATATTCAATATCGAATTCTACGACTAACAAATGTCGTATTGGAAATAACGATATAAATATATATCTTTCAAATTTCCATAACAACATCTGTATAATCACGAATTCCAACATCGAAATATTCCGAAGACAATTTCGATTCAAATCCACTCCAATGCAATCATTGGAAATTTTGGTTATTTTTAAAACCCTTTTCAAATTCAATTTATTTATTTAAAAATAAATAGAATTATAATCCTAGTTCAAAACTAGTTCATTTCGATAAAAATCTATTTTTATCTTTTCAAATATGGAGTTTTTCATCCCAATTCTTCACAAATCATTTCTTATGATTTTACACAAATTATTACTATTTTTAATAATTTTATCAAGGCCCGTACAGTCGATTTCCACCAATGGCCATCGAACTGCACGTATAGCGACATTTTTCCAATTTGATTTGGACATAATTCCAAATCCAACCGTTAGATTTCAAATTTCTAACATTCGCTAGAAAGCTCTTTTCGATACGAACCCAACGGTTCCGGTTTTAGGAGAATCCGACGGTCGGATCTCCCGCAACGTCCGTTTGAAATAAATGGTCGAAATTCACGAACTGCCGCGGCGCGGCGCGTTCTATTCAGGCCATTATATTATATATATAATATATATAATATATATATCGTCGATTTCTATTTAAAACGAATTATATAAATAGTTTTGAATTCGTTTCAAAAATCTATTTCAACTTCCATTTCAATTCAAAACAAAATTGAATTCTTCTTTATAGATTCGTTTCAAAATTCATTTCTATTCAATTCAAATTTCAATTCAATTTGAATTCATTTCAATTCAATTTGAATTCATTTCAATTCACTTTCAATTCAATTCACTTTGAATTCGTTTTCAATTCAATTCATTTCGAAATCACTTTCAATTCAATTCACTTTGAATTCGTTTTCAATTCAATTCATTTCGAAATCACTTTCAATTCAATTCACTTTGAATTCGTTTTCAATTCAATTCATTTCGAAATCACTTTCAATTCAATTCACTTTGAATTCGTTTTCAATTCAATTCATTTCGAAATCACTTTCAATTCAATTCACTTTGAATTCATTTTCAATTCAATTCATTTCGAAATCACTTTCAATTCAATTCACTTTGAATTCGTTTTCAATTCAATTCATTTCGAAATCACTTAAAATTGATATAAATATCGTTCACGTCAAAATGGCGTCAATCTAATCAACACGGCTTCATAAATTTCTATTTTCAAATATTCTATTTCAAATATTTCTTTTTCAAAACTGGAATGAGGCCCAATCAATCACCATATAAAATTAATTATATGGATTTGCATACAACACATGTATATAATAGCATTGAAAATAATCAACCATCAACCAAAGTGCACTACACTGTATAAGCATCAAATATAGATATTCAACGCTTATAACAGCCTGTCAATCAATCGATCGACATATTTAATCAATCAGGATGAGTGAGCTTCAAATTTCATCCCAACACCCGTGTGGGGTTTTAAACAATCAAACACAGATTTTATTTGTGCAATTGGGCGATGTGTAAAATTTATCGACCCAATCAATATCAGTCAAATCAGTGTATATACAAACAAATCGGCCGATTTGTTTATAACTATTCATTTATTCACATTCACGTTAAAAATTATATTTTTAACGACAAAACATTTTATTTCAATCTATGAAATTCTATTCAATTCATTTACACAATAAAATGATATTTTTATTTTCTAACACATTTTAGAAAATTTCGGCGGCATAACGGCACGATACTAGAAACGGGACAAGGCCTCGCCTTATCCCCGGTCTAGTGAAGGCCCACGCCATTCACACATCAATCAAATCAATTTCATCTCACCCAACAGTTCAATTCAAACAAATAATTCAACTAATCTATGCAACCAAACAAACAAGTCCATGGTCTGTGGACGATTGTGTCGGGTGCTACTAAGCACCGTCTGCATCCTAGCATATATATATAACTAGAAAAAGAATTGAAAGGTGAGAAATTCTCACTTATAGCTATCCAGCTCCACGGCACTTCCTTTGCAGAAGTCTTCGTCGTTTCGCCTTTTTGTCACCTTCGCTGCCCAAGGCCACTATATATATAAAAATCGAATTTTTATTTCGCTATTCAATAAATAAAAATCGAATTTTTATTTCAAAGTTCAATATATAAAAATCGAATTTTTACTTCAAAGTTCAATATATAAAAATCGAATTTTTACTTCAAAGTTCACTATATAAAAATTCTATTTTTATTTCGACATTCAAATAAAAATCGAATTTTTACTATGCTTCGTTATAAAAATTATATTTTATCTCGATGCCTTATAAACAAAAATTCCCTTTCACAAAAATATAGATTTCGCCTTCTCTAAAAATATAGTTTTGCCTTTCTAAAAATATAGTTTTGCCTTTCTAAAAATATATAGTTTTGCCTTTCTAAAAATATAGTTTTGCCTTTCTAAAAATATAGTTTTGCCTTTCTAAAAAATATAGTTTTGCCTTTCTAAAAATATAGTTTTTCCTTTCTAAAAATATAGTTTTTATCTTTCTAAAAAATATAGTTTTGCCTTTCTAAAAATATAGTTTTGCCTTTCTAAAAATATAGTTTTTATCTTTCTAAAAAATATAGTTTTGCCTTTCTAAAAATATAGTTTTGCCTTTCTAAAAATATAGTTTTTATCTTTCTAAAAAATATAGTTTTGCCTTTCTAAAAATATAGTTTTTATACTTTTAAAAATATCAGTTTTTATATTAAAAAAAATCAGTTTTTCTGCTTTTATAAAAATGCAGTTTTACTTTTATAAAAATTTCAGTTTTAAAATTCTTTTATAAAAACAGTTTTACTTTTATTAAAATTTCAGTTTTAAAATTCTTTTATAAAAACAGTTTTACTTTTATAAAAATTTCAGTTTTAAAATTCTTTTATAAAAACAGTTTTACTTTTATTTTATAAAAACAGTTTTATTATATTTTTAAAAGAAAAATCAGTTTTCTATTTTTCTATCAGTTTTCTTTTTATATAAATTTCTGTTTTAATACTTAAAAAAAATTCCGTTTTATACTTTCAAAGACTCAGTTTATAAAAATAAAAATAAAATAAATAAAAATAAAATTAAATTAAAAACTTACAGAGGATCGGGGGGGAGAAAAGGCGTCGGCGGCTTCTTCTGGGGGGGGTCTTCGCAGCCGTCGAGACGGGTGGGGGGGGGGGGGGGGGGGTCAGTCGGAGCTAGCGCGATTTGGGGGGCTTCGACGTCTTCGATCGTCGGAGGGGGGGGGGGGAAGCGGCTTCGATGGAGGAAAGGCGGCAGCGACTGCGGGGGGGGTTCGATCGCCTGCTTAGGGTTTTTTTTTCTTTTTTTTTTTCGTTTTCTGGATTGTGAATCGGGGGGGGGGGCCAAGCGGGAGATAAGGAGGGAAGGGGGGGATTAAAATATATATATATATTTTTTATTTAATTATTTAATTTTGCAAATAGGTTGACTTTCATCCACGACCTCGAAACGAGGCCCACCGCCTGTCGCCCATTGCGTTTCACCCCCATTCCGAACACAATGGGATATGTATCGCAAGCTGATTTGATCGTTACAATCAGTTTCCTTTTGAATTTTCATTTAAATCACTATATTGAATTTTAAACACACATTTCAAATTACCGGGGTCACATACTAACTAGAAAAATTCTAGAAAAATATTTTCCAGCTTCGTATTGTCGATACGGTCCTAACAAAACTAGTTTCGTCGAATTCTGAGACTGTTTGAAAAATGGCCAATTTCCAGTCGATTAAAATCAACTAAAACCGGTCAAACGCGTTTCCTTTTGCCACGCTCACATATTGATTCGAAAAATTATCAAATTTGAAACCTAGCAATAACTTGACACTGCGGATCTAACAAAAGTGGTTTCGTCGAAATCCGAGGTCATTTGCAAAATGTCCATTTTTAAGGGCCTGAATTCCATAGCGACTATTCAGAATTTTCAACTGGACATATCTTTTGATTCCCGCTATCAAATTTCGATTGGTCGGATTCGTTAGAAAGATATTACCAATTAGATTCAAATGTTTTTGGTTTCACTAAAATCTGGATTGTTTTGCACCCGGTATATTCAATTGAAGTTTGAAATCGAATTATCGAACTACCGCGCCATTTTCAATTCTATATATAATTATATTTAATTATATTCATTTTCAAATGTCGATTCAACTCAGTTTTCATCGCCATTGTTTAAAATATTTATTTTAAATATTTAAAATCCATTATTTTAGCCAATTTAAAAATTTTAAATTGGTTCAGATTTTCTGGGTCGTTACAATCTCCCCCACTTAAAACTTTTCGTCCCCGAAAAGGAATAAAGGAATAAAGTCGAAAGTGGTTTGATAAATCCATCCTTATGTTCGATCTGGCTTTCATTCTCCAACCCTTTGGTTTCTGAGAATTTTCAAATTTTCAAAAATTTGGCTAACACCCTAAATTTTTGAAAAATTTCGCCATAACCTCCCCTGTACCGGGAGCATCGGGGAATTTCAAATAGCTTCCCCGGTCCTTCAGATCTCAAAAAGAAAAAGAAAAAGCCAAGCGGCTAGCCAATAGGCTCACAAAATCATCATCACCCAAACAAAACAGGAAATTATGTAGTAAACATGTACCTATTTGTCGGGCAAACAAATTTTATTCTCTGGCTCTAGCCTCCTTGCTATGACCTGTTCAATATAAGTATATGTATATGCAAGCACATGCGACCAATTTTCAATATAACTCAATATTTGATGCTATTAGGCATAATGGTTCAAAATTAGTAAACAAATAAACAAACAACACAAACATCAATCAATTAGTGAATTTAACGTTTCAAATTCATAATTTTGATACATATACAAAAATCTTGTTTTTGATGCCAATTCACAACAATAGGCCCTATCTAATTTTTGGTTCTCACACCAGTCTAATGGAAATATATAGATATCACACCTTCGTCACACGAATATAAATTCTGACGATGAGTACTCAACCATCAGAATCATCTTCGGGCCACTAGAGTATGATTCTATATCTATCCAATATATTAAAACTTCGAATACACGCGGATCAGACGTATACGCAAAATCTATATATACTGGATTGTCCACACCAATATAAATAAATAACCAAATACGAATAATTGATTTAAATTTTCAAAACAAAACTTGTTTTCACTTTTATTTTAAAAATTTACTCTTCACACTCGTTCTAGGATACTACTGATCCTATCTCTAACGAGTCATTCTAATTGGATATTACTAATCCAATATCTGATGAATTCTTTCGTATGGTTCTAATGTGCCTTGTTCTCTGAGCTTTGTAAACCAAAGCTCTGATACCAAAATGAAACGACCCGCAACTTCCCCGTAAAGGAAAGCGTCGGATAGTTCGAGAACAAACCACAACAGAGCGCATATAAAAGAACATTTCACTGTATATTACAACAATGCATCAGATTACAAGAATATACAGAGTATAAACAAATAAATACTACACAGAAATAACAGAGATTTAAATTATATTTAAATACATAGCAGCGGAAAATAATACAATACACAACTAGAAGAGATATACGGATACAAAGCTTTCCGGATATCGTTCCAGCTGCAAACCAGGACCCTGTGAATATAAATCTGCAAAAACCAAAACTACTAGCTGCCCGTGTCAAAATAAGGGCACCCAGAGTTTAGGTTAAAACAATAAACTCCAGGTCAGTCATGTGACTGGTGTGAGAACTAAAACAGTTAATCTTTATTTTTAAAGCTAGGTAAATCAAGGGACCACGCCGTATAACACGGAACGGGTTTCCTCCCAAGAATACCAGTGCATAAAACAAACAGCGCAATGCTAAATAAAGAAAAATGAAGCTATTATAAGACCCAGTTCCCATCACACAATGCAACGCAAGCCGGAGGATAGGGTTTTTACCTTATAATAGCCAAGAATGCTTGATACGTTTAAAACAAATCATTTGATACTATTGTAAGTGCATAGTGTATAAAACAACTTCAAATCATAAGTATCAATCATAGGCGGCATGAGCGCCCCATCCCACTATGTCACCATATATAGGTTTACAAATAAAACCGCAAAGTCACGTATTTGAAAATTGGATTTCCATCTATGAACCGAGGCCAGGGATCGTCCTCTACCGATTCGAGACAATCTAGCCTACCATGTCTCAGGAACAGCCGCAACTGCCCCCTGGATCGTCAGGGCCGGTCCACCGATGTGGATTATTATGCCTGAACAATACGTCTCCCCGCCCTTTGGGGCGCAAACGAGCCAACGAATGACTCCATCGGACCCGGATCGTCCGATCAAACCGAGGCGCCTCGCAACAGCAACAACCACACAGGTGAAAAGTATATAAATGTCAGGGCTGGTAGGTCACTGACACCACCCTAGCTAGAAAGAAACGCATGCCCTCCCTGAGGTCCTCTCCCGTTTTGGGTTCATAACCGGGGTGCGAGGCTCGCGAATTCACGTTACACAAAGCTGTGCCACACAGGCTGTGCTTTGATCATCACCACAAGACTTTGCTTTTCAATAGAAGCCTTGATCATTTGCATCTTAGCATGCCACACAGGCAAACCACTCTATGCAACCGATATCAGTCACACAGAATGAAATCCAATGTTAGACACACAGTCCATTTACAAGTCCGTTCTGGGCCTGAACGAAACCGGAGGCACCTAGTACCCCGCATATCCATCGATCTCCAAGTACGTCTGGACGATCACCAACTGTTTCCATCTTCTTGGGTGTACAGCCCAATCAAGATCATCAGTAATCACCCAAACGACGTGAAGACTTCTGGTCTTCGACCACCGTCTTCATCTTCGACACCACGTCGAATCAGTTATTCAGAATGGGATAAACCCGGTCTTCCTGAATAACTCGCGTATATATTATAAAAGTGTTACACAAACACAACATACGCCTCATTCCAATTCAGAATATTCTTTTATTCAAATATTCCTATACTTTGGGAAAAGTTCCCATTAATTTTATCCAAGATAAATTCTTTAAATTTATTCTTTAATCTCCTTTGAATATCAATTCAAACTAGTCGGGATTATCGCCACACCGAAGTAATCATTTATTTTATTTTCCCAATCCCAACCTATTCATCCCATGAAGTAAAACTGGTAGTACTTCATATCTAACACCACAGTGTTATCGGTAATTCAATTACCATTTCACGTTCAAATCTAATTAAAGATTTAACTATCGCCTGGAGCAAAACTGGTGATACTCCATTCTCGATCTTTTCAATCTATTTAAAGATTCATTAAAACTCCACTTAGTTTTAATCGTTAACTGGGTTAAAGAATCAGTGCCATTCAAAACACGGTTCACGATAAACCCAAAATCACATTCATTAATTATCGGGTTAAAGAACGAGTGTTATTTAAAACACTGTTCACGATAAACCCAAAAATCAATATCACTTCAATTCCAATTAAATATTATTTAATTGGTACACTTCATTAAATCTAAATAAAAAGATTTAATCATTTCTCAACTGGGTTCAAGAACAGTGTTAGTGAAGACACCATTCACGCCAAACCCAAATCACATTCGATATTCAATACAAGGCTCTGAATAGAAAATATATCGGCTTATATTCAATATCGAATTCTACGACTAACAAATGTCGTATTGGAAATAACGATATAAATATATATCTTTCAAATTTCCATAACAACATCTGTATAATCACGAATTCCAACATCGAAATATTCCGAAGACAATTTCGATTCAAATCCACTCCAATGCAATCATTGGAAATTTTGGTTATTTTTAAAACCCTTTTCAAATTCAATTTATTTATTTAAAAATAAATAGAATTATAATCCTAGTTCAAAACTAGTTCATTTCGATAAAAATCTATTTTTATCTTTTCAAATATGGAGTTTTTCATCCCAATTCTTCACAAATCATTTCTTATGATTTTACACAAATTATTACTATTTTTAATAATTTTATCAAGGCCCGTACAGTCGATTTCCACCAATGGCCATCGAACTGCACGTATAGCGACATTTTTCCAATTTGATTTGGACATAATTCCAAATCCAACCGTTAGATTTCAAATTTCTAACATTCGCTAGAAAGCTCTTTTCGATACGAACCCAACGGTTCCGGTTTTAGGAGAATCCGACGGTCGGATCTCCCGCAACGTCCGTTTGAAATAAATGGTCGAAATTCACGAACTGCCGCGGCGCGGCGCGTTCTATTCAGGCCATTATATTATATATATATAATATATATAATATATATATCGTCGATTTCTATTTAAAACGAATTATATAAATAGTTTTGAA
Organism: Allium sativum; assembly: GCA_030737875.1. Classification (NCBI taxonomy): domain Eukaryota; kingdom Viridiplantae; phylum Streptophyta; class Magnoliopsida; order Asparagales; family Amaryllidaceae; genus Allium; species Allium sativum. The sequence goes on from CM060927.1 coordinate 158,800,995, forward strand.
TTCGTTTCAAAAATCTATTTCAACTTCCATTTCAATTCAAACCAAAATTGAATTCTTCTTTATAGATTCGTTTCAAAATTCATTTCTATTCAATTCAAATTTCAATTCAATTTGAATTCATTTCAATTCAATTTGAATTCATTTCAATTCAATTTGAATTCATTTCAATTCACTTTCAATTCAATTCACTTTGAATTCGTTTTTAATTCAATTCATTTCGAAATCACTTTCAATTCAATTCACTTTGAATTCGTTTTCAATTCAATTCATTTCGAAATCACTTTCAATTCAATTCACTTTGAATTCGTTTTCAATTCAATTCATTTCGAAATCACTTTCAATTCAATTCACTTTGAATTCGTTTTCAATTCAATTCATTTCGAAATCACTTTCAATTCAATTCACTTTGAATTCGTTTTCAATTCAATTCATTTCGAAATCACTTTCAATTCAATTCACTTTGAATTCGTTTTCAATTCAATTCATTTCGAAATCACTTAAAATTGATATAAATATCGTTCACGTCAAAATGGCGTCAATCTAATCAACACGGCTTCATAAATTTCTATTTTCAAATATTCTATTTCAAATATTTCTTTTTCAAAACTGGAATGAGGCCCAATCAATCACCATATAAAATTAATTATATGGATTTGCATACAACACATGTATATAATAGCATTGAAAATAATCAACCATCAACCAAAGTGCACTACACTGTATAAGCATCAAATATAGATATTCAACGCTTATAACAGCCTGTCAATCAATCGATCGACATATTTAATCAATCAGGATGAGTGAGCTTCAAATTTCATCCCAACACCCGTGTGGGGTTTCAAACAATCAAACACAGATTTTATTTGTGCAATTGGGCGATGTGTAAAATTTATCGACCCAATCAATATCAGTCAAATCAGTGTATATACAAACAAATCGGCCGATTTGTTTATAACTATTCATTTATTCACATTCACGTTAAAAATTATATTTTTAACGACAAAACATTTTATTTCAATCTACGAATTTCTATTCAATTCATTTACACAATAAAATGATATTTTTATTTTCTAACACATTTTAGAAAATTTCGGCGGCATAACGGCACGATACTAGAAACGGGACAAGGCCTCGCCTTATCCCCGGTCTAGTGAAGGCCCACGCCATTCACACATCAATCAAATCAATTTCATCTCACCCAACAGTTCAATTCAAACAAATAATTCAACTAATCTATGCAACCAAACAAACAAGTCCATGGTCTGTGGACGATTGTGTCGGGTGCTACTAAGCACCGTCTGCATCCTAGCATATATATATAACTAGAAAAAGAATTGAAAGGTGAGAAATTCTCACTTATAGCTATCCAGCTCCACGGCACTTCCTTTGCAGAAGTCTTCGTCGTTTCGCCTTTTTGTCACCTTCGCTGCCCAAGGCCACTATATATATAAAAATCGAATTTTTATTTCGCTATTCAATAAATAAAAATCGAATTTTTATTTCAAAGTTCAATATATAAAAATCGAATTTTTACTTCAAAGTTCAATATATAAAAATCGAATTTTTACTTCAAAGTTCACTATATAAAAATTCTATTTTTATTTCGACATTCAAATAAAAATCGAATTTTTACTATGCTTCGTTATAAAAATTATATTTTATCTCGATGCCTTATAAACAAAAATTCCCTTTCACAAAAATATAGATTTCGCCTTCTCTAAAAATATAGTTTTGCCTTTCTAAAAATATAGTTTTGCCTTTCTAAAAATATATAGTTTTGCCTTTCTAAAAATATAGTTTTGCCTTTCTAAAAATATAGTTTTGCCTTTCTAAAAAATATAGTTTTGCCTTTCTAAAAATATAGTTTTTCCTTTCTAAAAATATAGTTTTTATCTTTCTAAAAAATATAGTTTTGCCTTTCTAAAAATATAGTTTTGCCTTTCTAAAAATATAGTTTTTATCTTTCTAAAAAATATAGTTTTGCCTTTCTAAAAATATAGTTTTGCCTTTCTAAAAATATAGTTTTTATCTTTCTAAAAAATATAGTTTTGCCTTTCTAAAAATATAGTTTTTATACTTTTAAAAATATCAGTTTTTATATTAAAAAAAATCAGTTTTTCTGCTTTTATAAAAATGCAGTTTTACTTTTATAAAAATTTCAGTTTTAAAATTCTTTTATAAAAACAGTTTTACTTTTATTAAAATTTCAGTTTTAAAATTCTTTTATAAAAACAGTTTTACTTTTATAAAAATTTCAGTTTTAAAATTCTTTTATAAAAACAGTTTTACTTTTATTTTATAAAAACAGTTTTATTATATTTTTAAAAGAAAAATCAGTTTTCTATTTTTCTATCAGTTTTCTTTTTATATAAATTTCTGTTTTAATACTTAAAAAAAATTCCGTTTTATACTTTCAAAGACTCAGTTTATAAAAATAAAAATAAAATAAATAAAAATAAAATTAAATTAAAAACTTACAGAGGATCGGGGGGGAGAAAAGGCGTCGGCGGCTTCTTCTGGGGGGGGGTCTTCGCAGCCGTCGAGACGGGTGGGGGGGGGGGTCAGTCGGAGCTAGCGCGATTTGGGGGGCTTCGACGTCTTCGATCGTCGGAGGGGGGGGAAGCGGCTTCGATGGAGGAAAGGCGGCAGCGACTGCGGGGGGGGGGGGGGGGGGGTTCGATCGCCTGCTTAGGGTTTTTTTTTCTTTTTTTTTTCGTTTTCTGGATTGTGAATCGGGGGGGGGGCAAGCGGGAGATAAGGAGGGAAGGGGGGGATTAAAATATATATATTTTTTTTTTATTTAATTATTTAATTTTGCAAATAGGTTGACTTTCATCCACGACCTCGAAACGAGGCCCACCGCCTGTCGCCCATAGCGTTTCACCCCCATTCCGAACACAATGGGATATGTATCGCAAGCTGATTTGATCGTTACAATCAGTTTCCTTTTGAATTTTCATTTAAATCACTATATTGAATTTTAAACACACATTTCAAATTACCGGGGTCACATACTAACTAGAAAAATTCTAGAAAAATATTTTCCAGCTTCGTATTGTCGATACGGTCCTAACAAAACTAGTTTCGTCGAATTCTGAGACTGTTTGAAAAATGGCCAATTTCCAGTCGATTAAAATCAACTGAAACCGGTCAAACGCGTTTCCTTTTGCCACGCTCACATATTGATTCGAAAAATTATCAAATTTGAAACCTAGCAATAACTTGACACTGCGGATCTAACAAAAGTGGTTTCGTCGAAATCCGAGGTCATTTGCAAAATGTCCATTTTTAAGGGCCTGAATTCCATAGCGACTATTCAGAATTTTCAACTGGACATATCTTTTGATTCCCGCTATCAAATTTCGATTGGTCGGATTCGTTAGAAAGATATTACCAATTAGATTCAAATGTTTTTGGTTTCACTAAAATCTGGATTGTTTTGCACCCGGTATATTCAATTGAAGTTTGAAATCGAATTATCGAACTACCGCGCCATTTTCAATTCTATATATAATTATATTTAATTATATTCATTTTCAAATGTCGATTCAACTCAGTTTTCATCGCCATTGTTTAAAATATTTATTTTAAATATTTAAAATCCATTATTTTAGCCAATTTAAAATTTTTAAATTGGTTCAGATTTTCTGGGTCGTTACACTAATCCACTAAAGTATTTGTGGACCGGCCCTACAGTATCCATGGGTTGCCCTTAGGTGTGATCCTCAGACATTGCTAGAGTGTCTTGAATCAGTTAGGAGATCGTCCCTAGCCTTGACTCATGACAGAAATCCAATCCCCAATACGACATTTCGATTTTGATTGTAAACCTATATATGGCGACACAGTAGGATGGGGTACTATGCCATCTAGGATTGATACATTTACTTTGAAGTATTTTTGAAAACCTATTGGACACTAATAATATTATTAAAAATATTGTTTTCTACGTATCAAGCGTTTGTTATCATTATAAGGTAAAACTCTTTCCTCCGGTTTGCGTTGCGTTGTTTGATGGGACTTGAGTCTTATAATGATTTCATTTTCTAAAAAGTATTGCGTTGTTTTTGAAATAAAATTTATTAAACTTATGCACTGGCAATCCAATGGAGTGAACCCGTTCCGCATTAGCGGCGTGGTCCTGTGATTTTCCATATTGTTAGTTAGGAAAGATTTCTCATACCAATCCCATGACTGACTCGTAGTTTGTTTCACTTTGCAAACTCGGGTGCCCTCTTTCCACACGGGCAGCCAAATGACAGGTTTAGGTATGGACACATTCTGGGCTGGAGCTTGCTTTTGAAGAAGATGAAGAATCCTTTTCTTTTTATCTTTTTATGTCTTTTTGAGACATTTAGACATTATTAATCTTTGATGTATTTGGTGGAGATTGAGACTTATTTCTTTCTTTGTTGAGACTTCTATTTTGCTAAGTGTATCCTGTAACTGCGTACTCTGATGTCTTTGATGTAATGTTGGGATGACATTCTTATTTCCGCTGTAATGATTTAAGTGTTATGCTATTATCTGAGATTTGTTATTGTTGTAATTATGTTATGCTCCTATGATTATCCTTACTTTCATACTATGAAAGTTTGGAGCTGTTACAGTTAAAGAACTAATGTCATTTAAAACACAGTTCACGATAAACCCGAAATCACATTCCATTAATTATGGAATCTTCATGGAAAACAGATCAATATATAATCGATATCAATTTCTGTATCCGACTAATAATATGAATGGAATAATGACAAAGCCTTTTAAATTCCATATATATTTACAGACATCCTCCATAGAAGCTCACATCGATTATTACCAAATCGAATTCCATTCCATTCCAATTTATTCAATTAAATTGGAAAACTTTACTTTGGAATATTTCCATTAAATCTTAATAAAAATATTTACAAATTCCAAGTCACATTTCACTATTAGTCGGGTTAAAGAACAAATGTCGTTAAAAACATAGTTCACAATAAACCCAATTCACATTTCATTTTATTCCAATTATTAAATATAATTGGAAACTCTAATAATCTTAATTAAAAGATTTATTCTTTCACACGGGGTTTAAGAACAGTGTTATTGAAGACACCATTCACGATAAACCCAAAATCCAATTCTTTTATTTAATCCCAATTAAAAATTATTAAATTGGAAGACTTCACTAAATCTTAATTAAAAGATTTATTCTTTTTGCAACTGGGTTTAAGAACAGTGTCATTTAAGACATTGTTCACGACAAACCCGAAATCCAGTTTAATACTAAATACAAGGCTCTGAATAGAAATTATATCGGCTTATATTCAATATCAAATTCTGAAACTAATGGATATCATATCGGGAATAATGAAATCTGTATAACCACAGAAGCCAATATCGAAATATTCCGAAGATTATTTCCATTCCAATCCATTCAAATTTATTCATTGGAAATTTTGGTTATTTTTAAAACCATTTCAAATCCATTTTTATTTCTTTAAAATATTGGATTATTATTCTAGTTAAAAACTAGTTCATTTTGATAAAAATATATTTTTATCTTTACGAACGTGGAATTTTTCATCCAAATTCTTTCCAAATCATTTTTATGATTTTACACAAATTATTAATAATTTTAATAATTTTATCAAGGCTCGTACAGTCGGTTTCCAATAACAGCCACCGAACTGCATCCATAGCGACCTTTTCCAAGCTTGATTTGGACATAATTCCAAATCCAACCGTTAGATTTCAAATCTCTTATATTATTTGGAAAGCTCTTTTCGATACAAACCCAACGGTTTCGGTTTTAGAAGAATTCGAAGGTCAGATTTCCCGTAATGTCAATTCGAAGTCAATGGTCGAAATTCGCGAACGGTCGCGGCGCGTTCTATTCAAACCATTAATATATGTGTATATAATATATTTCGTCCAAAACGTATTTTATAAATTCTTTTAAAACGATTTCCACTTTCACTTCAATTTTAAATCAAAATTGAATAATCTTTATCATTATAATATTTAAATGATAATATTTTCAAAATATCTGATTTTGAAATCTTTTCCTTTTTAATGTTCATTATAAAAATGAATAAAATCGATAAAAATATCATTTGTGTTAAAATGGAGCAAATCTAATCAACACGGCTTCATATATTTCAATATTTCGTGTCCATCAAAATTGAACTTCAAATTCACGTTTTAATCCTTTACTGAATATTATTTTAAAATATTCATTATTTAAAATATTCGTTATTTTTGAACTGGAATCAGACCCAATCAATTACCATATAATGATAGTTATATGGATTTCATACAACACATGTATATAACAACAATAATAAATAATCGACCATCATCATAAGTGCTTTCTACACTGTATAAGCATTAAATAAAAATAATTAATGCTTACTACAGTCTATCAACCAATCGATCGACATATCACTACATAATTGAGATTAGTGTATGTCAAATATCATCCCAATACCCGTGTGGGGTTTCAATCAATACACACAGATTTTATTTGTGCAGTTGGGCGATGTGTAAAATATATCGTCGCAATCAATATTAGTCAAATGAGTGTACATAAACAAATCGTTCGATTTGTAAATGAATATTTATTTTTAGTTCAGGAGAATTTTATGTCGTTTATATATACATTAAAAATTATATTTTTAATGATAAAATATTTTATTAAACACATGAATAATTTTATACAGTTCATTTATACAATAAAAATGATATTTTTATTGTTCTAACGTATTTTAGAAAATTTTAGCAGCATAACGGCACTATACTAGAACCGGAATAAGGTCTAGCTTTATCCCTCGCCTAATACTGGCTCGCGCCATACACATACCAATTCCAATCAATTAAATTCACATCCCAAATCAAATTCAACCAATTTTTTAATAGGTTTGCCTAACCCTATTAAATACCAATCAATCAAATAAAATAAGCAACCAAACATCCGTTGTTTCAATCAAAGGTGTCGGGTGCTACTAAGCACCGTCTGCATCCTAGTATATATTTAACTGTAAACAAAATTAGAGTGAGAAGTTTTCACCTTTGGGATCCACTCCGTTATTCTTTATTGGACAGTTTGGATTTGAATTTGTTTCAACGCGTTGTGTTCTTCACCGTTATTCTAATGTAATTTGTTTCAGGCAGTTTATATTAAAAATCACATCTTTAATAACGCTTCACATATTTAAAAATCATATTTTTATTCAAAGCTATATATATATATAAAAGAAATCACATTTTTATTTCACTATATATATATATATATAAAAGAAGTCCCAATTTTATTATGTTACAATATATATAAAAATCATATCTTTATGACGCTACTACATATATAAAAACCATATTTTTATTTTGCTACTGATATAATAAAAATCATATTTTTGCAGTGCTATTATATATATAAAAATCATATTTTTATATAGCTACAACATATGTAAAAATCACATTTTTATCCACTAAAAATTATATCTTCACATAACTAAAAATCGTATTTTTATCTAACTAAAAATCATATTTTTATATAACTAAAATCATAACTTTATATACTTAAAAATGATATCTTTACACACAGTTAAAAATGATAACTTTATATACTTAAAAATGATAACTTTATATACTTAGAAGTGATTACTTTTTATAAATAAAAATCATATCTTTATATAAATAAAAATCATATCTTTATGTAAATAAAAATCATATCTTTATATCGTTAAAAATCATATCTTTATAATGTTAAAAGTCATATCTTTATAGTGTTATTCATATAATAAAAATCATATTTTTATTCAAAGCGATTTCATATAAAAATTACATTTTTATATCACTATTATATATATATATATTAAAATAATATTTTTATATTGCTATTATATATATATAAATCATATTTTTATATCGCTATTACACATATAAAAATCACATTTTTATATTTGCTATATATAATTAAAAATCATATTTTTATATATGTTATAGATAATTAAAAACTGAAAATAAGATTCAATTCGAATTTACTTACATGGAATCGCAGAAACGGGGGTTAATCGCTGACGAGGTGGACCAAGGGGGTGGCGCATCTGACCGGCGGCGGGCCCACTGGTGGTCGGTGGTGGCTCTTATTGTCTGGCGGTGGAGGATTAGGTTGCAAAAGGGGGCTAGGTTTTAAATTAGAAGGGGGCAGCCCTATACTGATTATCGTACAAGCCTGGCCATCGCAGCACCCGAGGCAGATCGCCTTAGAGGTTGGCATTGACATCATCATCGCCGCAGCTCTTGGAGCCATCGTCTTGAGAGCACATCCACCTTGAGAAGAAGGCAATCCAGAGTCGGAGTCTAGGCCTCTGAAGTTTTCAACATTCCATCAGTACCGAGACTCAACAAAAAGCAAACACTACAGAACGCGATGGCAACCTTTAGCCTTAACACCCAACGCTGTGGCTTTCACCATTGCCAATACGATGCTTCAGTCGAGGCGTGACCACATCGTGATTAGGTTATGTATTGGATCCTGAAATTAACGTCCAACTATGTGTCCACATCCTACATGCACATCCGAGCCGCCAGTCCAAGCAAGTTCGTTCCTCGAGTGCCACGCCGCAAAGCCACGACTCACCAATACCGATCTGATCACGCGACGCCTTGCAAAGGTTCAAGTTTGCTGACTGAAGTTCGAATCCAGGGATCGGCAAAGACATTAGAGTACCAAGTTCTGTTTCGTGCTCCCGTGAACCATTTAAGTTATCATGTCCTCAAACAAGCTTTAAGCCCCTGAAGAGCCTGAAAGATTTAGTAAGTGTTTGGGATACAAAGTCCAATCTCGTATCCGCAAATACTTGGCGACTTATCCTCGAATCCCTACTTTCGTTTACCATAATCCACCACTCCACACTCTTGAGTGTCAATCCCGAATATCCTCGCACTGTCCATATCTCTCTTCCCTTCTCCGGAAACCTAAAAAAAACTCAAACATCCAAAGTCCAGAGGCCACATTTCTGCGCCTTAAGCCAATTTTCTGTCCAGAGAAGAGAAGAAAGGAAGCAAGTACAATTATGGCATCGGCATTCTCCAAACGAGCGTTTCGGGATCGAAATTCGGGCTCGTACAACAAGCTAAGGTCACATTCACTTGTCTTCGAAGCCCCGACTAACAAATCAACCACGACTTAACAACCACTTGTGTACTCACCAAATGCCCAACCATCAACATGCACTCGCTTGGCATTCGGGTCAGACCTCGCTTCAAAGGAAAATCTATGCGATTACATGCCACAGCATATGCGAAGTAGTGTCCGTACAACGACCTTCGCATGTACGAATTCTCAGAACTCTGACCATTTGGACCTGCTTGGATCGTTCAATGGTTTTGTGCTCATGAATCCAAGTGATTCTGGGAACACGCAAAACGACCAATCTCCAGTACAACGATGTTTCTATGACCACTTTTTATGATCGCGCCCCTAAGACACGGCAATGACCATGCATACACGCTTTTGAATTCTCAACCGAGCAGACCGACTTGGTTCGTTAATGAATGTGTGCACACATGCCTTAACGATTCAAGTGTACACAACAAAGGAACATCTCTTGGTCCGGAAACTTTTCGAAAGCTAAATTGTGCAATCACAAGCCATGGCATACAATTCACTTTCATTTTACTTATTCCAACTTGGATTGCATCACGCAAAACCACGTGCAAACTGGTGAGTGCATACGCGCTTTTGACCAGACAAAGAATCGCTTGCACTTTGGTGCAATCAGGATTGGGCAACGAATGTTTAATCTCTTTAATCCACAGAAATTAAATACCTTAGACAGGTTCTAACCCAAGCGGCAAGACGCAAACATGTCAAAGCCCTTAACAATGTCGAAGTCCCAAACTCATACAAACAGGTTTCAATGATGCGTCTCAGCCTCTCCAAAGCAGCACACTCTTCGCATACAACTCAAGGGAAAGGTCATGACCAATCGTTAAACATGGCATGGGGATCATTCTGCCCATCGTCAGACTTATCTTACTTCAAAGCATGTCCCGTAACATAGGACATACTTAGAGGGGGAAAATGTTAACCGACCTTCAGGTCAGGTTCCCAAAAGTACGCAAGACACGCTCGACTCAACACATCGCGTGATATTACAGCTCAGAAGTGTTGCCAACATCATCAGGGGTCTAGCACCAAAAGACTTGAGTAACGCCACTAGCAGAATGTCGCATCCCTTGGATTCGACATCCATCAGTATCCATCCGCAACCGAGCTGAAGGCGAGCCGAGCTCCGAGCCAAAGGCGACCCGTCAGCGGGTCCAGGGGGAGCGCCAATGGGGGTCCAGGGCTCCATAGTCCCGGCGGCGGTCGACCTAACCGGTTAGGTTGAACAACTGGGAACCACCCGGTTCATTTGATTTCCGCCAGCAAGTGTATTACCCAGAATCACCGGATCGACTCAAAGTCAAAGTTCGGCCAACAACTTCCAAGATCTTCATATCCCTCAAAACTAGGCCACATCCACATTGCCGTTCCTCTCTCTTCCCGTGCTCAACACCTTCAGCATAAAAATCGTACCCCCTCGGGGTACAAATTTTCTAGGCACGAGGGAAAGGGGTCTGAAATCCTGAGGACGCTGCATCACGGGATACAAAAATTGGCTTGTAGTCCCCTACTCCTACCTACACCCACATAATCACTCCACTATAAATACCCCCTGTAACGACCCAGATTTTTCTGGTCAATTTATTTTGAATATTTAATATTATTTTAAATATTGAGCTGATAATATAATCAATTTTTATATTGAATTATCGATATAACCATCGTAATATGAGGATCTTAAGTAATTAAATTTGAAATGGAGTCAAATTGATTTATATGAAGTCTTATTTGAATTTAAACGATAACAAATAAGAATTTATTATCGAAGAATTCATTTGTTTGAATTTAAATTATATTATATTAATGGTTATTTTATATTACATTCAAATTAAATTGTATAATCAGTTTCGTTGAATTCAGAATAGTGAATAATGTTGGGAACATCAGTTGTTTTGCTGAAATTGTGGTTTGGGGTTTTAAATTAAAGGACCACGATATAGTTTAGTTTTTTTAATTAAAGAAAAAATCAAATCAAAACTTTAATCAGCCGACCTACATATGAAAATCTCGCAGCCTATTTCCTTTCTCGAGCAAAAATTCTTGTCTCCCTCTTTCAGTATCAACGAAACAACAAATTAATGGCTCGTACCATTTGTTCCCCAATTCACGCCTATATAAACCTTCGTTAGTTCCTTTTCTAAACCACGAAAACCAAAAATTCGATTCATTTCCTCCTTGCAGTCAAAATTGAAACCGTAACCCCTCTTTCTCCATTTCGAAACAAAAGTTTATTTAGCAAAATTCAAAGGAAAGGTGCGACGCGAGTTCAAGGGGAGGGGGTCGCGACTATCTAAGGCACATCGATTTCAGAGGAGCACCTCGATGTCAGAAGGTGCGATGCGTGATAATCCAAAATGGTGCCAGGCGATGACAGTTTTTGTACTGATGCTGAGAGAAGACCGATCGATGATGGGGGTGCTTGGGAGGAAGGGTTCTAGTGCGATGCTCATTGGGAAGCTCGAACTGGTACTTGTCAAGCTAGGGCACAGAGTTTGGTGAGCTAGGGCACAGAGTTTGTTGTGCTAGGAGGTGCTCGCGATTTTCGATTGGGGGAAATCAACGCTGGAAACCACGATGAGATGGAAGTCCCGACAAATGATGATGGGTGCGATGTTGCTAATGTTCGCTATTAGATGAGATGCAGGGATTTGTGATGATGGATTTAAGGTAATTTATTTTAGTTATTTAGTAAATAATATAATAAGGATTTTTATTTTAGAAATTAGTTTTTAAAATGGGTCATTTATTATTTAGGAAATAGTTTATATAAAAGAAACTAGTTGGTAAATATATAAATGGTAGAATAGTTTGTTGAGTATGGAAATTGGCACTGACTACTAAGCTTGGAATATAAAAGCCGAAAGGAAATTATTGAGTAAATCATTTTATGAAACATAAATTATATTGATTAAGTTAGAAGAAATTTAATAACCATTAAAAGAAGAGAAAAATAGAGGAAAGTTATTTATTTATTTAAATTGATTTAATAAATAAATGGTTAATCGGTAAAATTAAATAAAATTATCGCAGGATCAAATATCATTCGAGAAGATTAGTAGCCGGTAATTTCGAGATAAACAGGATATTCGACAACTGCAAATCAGGTGAGTAAATCTCACTCACCTTTAGAATTATTTTTATTTCATTAAAAATAATTGTTTGTTGTTTGTGTGTGAATGCTTTCTGGTTGTTTTATATATATTAGTTATTTAGGCTATATATATATATATATTGGGTTGATTGATTAGTTGGATTCCCGCAGTCTCATTAGCGGATGCCCGCAGTTTCATAGCGGATGATAACCCTATACGCCCCACGCTATGATTAGTGGATGACCTTCTATACCACGATATTCTGCCACGAAGCAGAATGGGTATTATTTATGTGCTAACATCTGTGGATGTAGGTAAACAGGTTGGAGGAATCCAACTGGATTCCTCAAAAATATATTATCTGTTTGTTTGTCTGTTTCATATATATTCTCATATATGATGTGTTAAAAAACCTGTGATTGATAACTGATTGTTTTGGGGTGTTTAAATATCACTGGGGCTCGAATATTGATTTATAAAAATATCGGAAAAGGATAATAGAGATTTGAAAATGGAATTCTATTTTTATAAATAGAATTTGAATTTTTAATGAAGTATAGAAAATATTAACTGTTTAAAATATATAAAACAAGTGAATTTCTAAACTTGGTTTATAAATTAAAATACAGGATTTGAATTGGATTTATAAACTTTATTTATAAGTTTATAAATGTGAAAATTTAAGGGAAGTTATAAACGTTGTTTATAAATTAAATAATACAAATAGAATTTGAATATGAGGAATTAGAATGGAATTTGAATATTTGAATTCAAAGGAATTAAAATAAAATTTGAATTCAAAGGAATCCAAATAAAGATATTCAAATAGAGATTTTGATATAAAATTTGAATAAAGAAATTCAAATAGAGATTTGAATGTAGAATTTCAAAATAGAATTTGAAATAAACTTTGAAAATAGGATTTTCGAAGTAGAATTGGAAATAGAATTTCAAAATAGGATTTCAAAATAGGAAATCCAAATGGTTTTGAAATGGAATTTGAATTCAAGGGAATTCAAATGGATTTGAGTGAAGAAATTCAAATGCGGTTTAAATAATGGGTTTTAAATAAAGAGGATTCAAATATAAGAATTTAAATAGAATTTGAATGGAGTTTAAATATAAGAATTTAAATAAAACTCAAATGGAGTTTAAATATAGGATTCAAATAGAATCCAAAAAGAATTTGAATAAGAGGAATTCAAAGAGAATTAAAAGGTTGTATTTGAAATTCAAATAGTATTAGAATGGAGTTTTGGGATATTTGAATTTAAAATAGAAATTCAAAATGGAGTTTGATTATTTAAATTCAAGTATGAATTTCAAATATAACAATTCAAAAGGGAGTTGATTATAGAAATTAATGTGGTATTTAAATTCAAGGAGATTAAAAGGTGGTATTTGAAATCAAGGAAATAAAATATGGTATGTGAATTCAAGAGAATTAAATTTGAATATTGGAATTCAAATGGTGTTAAAAATGAGTTTGAATATTAGAATTCAAAATGGAGATGGAAAATGAAATTTGAATATAGGAGATTCAAATTGAATTCAAATAGAATTTAAACTATGGGATTTGAATATGGAATTCAAAGGGAATTTAAACGGTGGACTTGAATATATTAGTATATATCAGAATGGAGTTGAATTTCATTCAAACGAAGTAAACATATATATATATATTCAATATAATTAAAACGAGCTCGTCGCAGCGCTGCAGTTCGTAAATCGGCGTTTCGAACTTCAATTGAGTATACAGGACTCAGTTGAAGTCGGAATTCTTTGAAACAAGAATCGTCAAGACCGGTTGAATAATAGTTTTCTAATGGAAGAGAAAAATCTAGATTTCATCGAATAGATTTTGAGTTATGTCAAAAATCAAAATTTTAAAAGTGCAGCGCCAGAAACCATTAAAACCATAATGGATTTTATATAATAAATATAAGGATTTTCAAGCAAATAAAAATCCAAATGTTCATTAGAAAATATGGACTTGAGTTATAAAATATATGCGACTCAAGTGAAGTGAAAGAAATGGTTTTTAAAATCAATAATCATATTTTGATTATTGAAGAGAATTGACTAAGACAAAGAGAAATTAGTTAATCGAATTTTGAAGATGAACTTTGAAAGGTGAAGTGAATTTTTAAATATATATTTGAAATCGAATATAGAACGTGAATTGGAAATGAAATTCAATTAGTTTATAATCAAGTTGAAATATAATTGGATAGGTTATATTCAAATATCAAAGTGATATAGGCAGAAGAGTTAATTTGCAAACTGACAAATGAATTAGTTAAAACGATTGAATCGAGCAAACTGTGAATAAGTAAATTAAATTGTGATTTCATATTCAAACCGAATATGAAACTAGAAATGGAGAAAAAGGGGATTTGATTTGTATAAGCAAGTGGAATCAAATTTGAACATGTTATGTTCAACCATTTAAATAAAATGAGCAATAGGGCCAATTAACGAATTAGTTAAAGAACTGAGTTAAAAATGATCAGGGTAAGTTGTAGTGAATTGAAAATGGATAGACATATGTTAAACAGGTTTGGAATAAAGTGGAGTAAAGTATAGAAGAGATATGAATAGAGTGCTCGACAAAAAGGTACATGTTTAATTCATATATGAGATTTTATGCGCCGTATCGGCAAGCCGCTTGGCTTTTTCTTTTTTCTTTTTGAGATGAGAAGTTACCGGGAAGCTATTTGAAATTTCCCGATGCTCCCGATACAGGGGAGGTTTTGGCAAAATTTTCCGGAAATTTAAGGAGTTAGAATATTTTTAAGATATTTTGATAGTTAGAAATCATTGTATCGTCGTATAAAATTCGATAGGTAAGTGAATATAAAAATCGAATATTGTAAACAAAAAAGGGAAATCCATAAATTGAAATAGAGAGCGAACCATATACATGTTTTAGAAATGAATAATTGGGATATATAGTGTGTTTATTCGAGGTAAGTGGTTTTGCCGTTTTAAAGTTGAGGATGTTTTCAGTTAAGGTCTGAGAGGTAATTTTACCCCAACTTGATTGATTTCATTTTTAATGGATAAATAGCAAGATCCAGTCTCGAAGAGAAGTGTTTGAAAAAGAGTTAGTTGAATAAAATATATTTGGGTTGTTGTAACGATGTTTTACACAACATTCGTTTTAAACCCAAGTGATGGAATTTTGGAAATATAACAAGTAAATATTTCCTGAGTATAATTAAAATAGTCGGAATAGAGATAAGTGATTGAAATTGTTTTCAATTGCAAATAGAGATATTTTCTAATATATAGAAAATAAAAGAAGTTGATATTGGGAAATGCTTTCCAAATAGCGTAAAGGGCCAATATGGTTATTGAAAATATTTGGTTAACAAATATTGATAGAAAAATGGAGAAGTGATTTAATTAGTGAATATTAATTAAAGAGCCTAGTGATTTGTTTGATATGTTGGATGAACACTTGTTTTTATTCGATAGTTAAATCACAGACTATCGAAGTTTTTGACCATCGTTGTCAATATGGAGAGACCGGTTGGATTAT
The DNA here is from genome assembly GCA_030737875.1 of Allium sativum. Taxonomy (NCBI): domain Eukaryota; kingdom Viridiplantae; phylum Streptophyta; class Magnoliopsida; order Asparagales; family Amaryllidaceae; genus Allium; species Allium sativum. The sequence continues at coordinate 158,816,785 of CM060927.1, forward strand.
TATCCGAAGAACCACTACGTATCGGCATTAACGTTGCGAACCAAGTATGCTGAATATATTGAAGACGGAGTAAAATGCAAGGACTCTTTCTATTAAATAGAAATAGTGCCTTCGGTTTCGTTCAATCCCAGAACGAACGTAAATGGACGAATGTCTGACAGAGTATTTCCAATGATCAAATGGGTTGGTCTGTATAAATATATATGGTTGCAACGGATTTATTCCCTTAGCATAACATCCAGAATATTTGTGCAAACTCAACTCGTGATTAACGGATCTGACAATGTGGCATTCAAAGTGATTGTGCTATCAATGAATGGTAAGTATTCGTAGCCTCAGGCCTCAACAACCGGGAAAGGGCAAAAATCGGGCAGGCAGCATGGCTATGTGGGTCGCACCCATTAGGATGTATAATCACCTATCTAGAGGTTCATTTAATTTCTTATTCTATTCGATGCTGTCCCAGTCGGGAGGCGGTTGCTGATCCCAACCGTTGGTGATATACATTCGATACACTCAAGCGAAATGAGTGGTCGGTCATGTGTGGGCCGAGTTACAAGATGTTCTTGTTGAACCCAGTGTATTCCTCTCTAGAGATACACTAGCGGAAGGTGGTTCCATACCTTGTCATGTTGGAAATCCAATCTCCAATAAGCGCCATGCGGTTTTTGATTTTATAATATATATGTGGAGCGTGAGATGCAAGCGTTCTGCTATTTGGTTATTTATTTGATGTAGACATTATTATAATATCATTGGATTTGATATCAAAGTGTTTTGGATTATAGTAAGGTAAAAACCGTCCATGTTTATGTGTGGGCTGGTCTTACTATTATCTTTTCTTTTGAAAGGATTTTTAAAGTTAAACAAGTGGTTGGAGTTTACTCACACCAGTCCCATGACTGACCCAGAGTTTATTTTGTTTTGTTTTCCCTAAACTCTTGGGTGCCCAAATTTGTACGGGCAGTCAAGTATTCGGGATTTTACAGATTCATTTGGAGATGCTTGGAGCAGGAGGCTTCAGCGTTAGTTATCTAGTGTTATTTCCGCTGTATTGTAAGTGTGTACTCTGATAATGATGTATGTATATACAGTCAAAATTTTGTATTTCAGAAGCTATTCTATATCTTATATTTTATTCTGCTGCGATGTGAGGTTCTGTGTTGTGTTTATGTTCTTCTTCTTCTTCTATTCTAAGTTTCTATCTCATCTATTCTCACCCTCTAACTTCTTTCTATTAATGGTTCGTATTTCCGTGTTATTTGGGTTGGACGTGTGTTGTATTTAGTCAACTCAGATAGCTCGGATTTCCGGGGTCGTTACAGTTGGTATCAGAGCTTAGGTTGAGCGAATACCTAGGCTTGTGTGGCAAGTGCTCATTAGAGATAGGGTCAGTAGTACCATAGAATGAGTTGAGTGTATATATACGAGAGAGCGTATTTGTAAACTGATATAAAGGTTATTTTATATTGTGTTGGCTAGTCTGTTGAGTGGTTTATGAATTCTGATCGAAAAGTGGGACGCCACAAAGTCGATAGGAATTTCTAAACTGTAATAACCCGGAAAATCTGGGCCAGTTTAAAATTTTTATTTTGGCAAGTTTAGCGGATTCTGAATATTTAAAATAGATTATTTTAAATAATATCGACGGAAAATTTATTTTCAATATAATTCGACGTATATATTTTACGCGTCGTCGTTAGAATATAAATAATTATAAATAGAATTGAAAATGGCGCGGTAGTTCGATAATTCGATTTCAAACTTCAATTGAATATACCGGGTGCAGAACAATCCGGATTTTAGTGAAACCAAAAACATTAGGATCTAATTGATAATATCTTTCCAACGAAGTTGAGAAACTGAGATTTCACTTTATAAATGATGAGATATGTCCAGTTGAAAATTAGAAATAGTCGCTGTGGAATTTATATATATTTTTAATATAATATATAGCCCTTAAAAATGGACATTTTGCAAATGACCTCGGATTTCGACGAAACCAGTTTTGTTGGGTCCGCAGTGTCAAGTTATTGCTAGATTCCAAATTTCATAATTTTTCGAATCAATATGTGAGCGTGGCAAAGGAAAACGCGTTTGACCAGTTTCCGTTGATTTTAATCGACTGGAAATTGGCCATTTTTCATACGGTCTCAGAATTCGACGAAACTAGTTTTGTTAGGACCGTATCGTCAATACGAAGCTAGAAAATATTTTTCTGGAATTTTTCGAGTTAGTATGTGACCGCGGTAATTTGAAATGTGCGTTTAAAATTCAATATAGTGATTTAAATGTAAATTCAACGGAAATTAATCAAAACGTTCGAATCAGCTTACGATACATATCCCATTGTGTTCGGAATGGGGGTATTACGTTAGGGATGACAGTCGTTGGACCCAATTCGGTGTTCGTATGGAAAGTCAACCAGGTTGAAATTAAGATAAAAATATATATATATATATATAAAAAAAAAAGAGAATAACTCTCCTCTCTCTCTCCTCCTACGTTGACTAAGCCCCCCCCCCCCCCGTTCGAATCTCAATTTAACAGAAGAAAGGAAAAAAAAAAAAAGAAAAAAACCCTAAATTAATCGATCCGCCCCCCCCCCCCCTCGTCTGGTCGCCGACGAAGCCGCCGCCCCCCCTAAAGACCTGACGCCGACGAGCCCCGAAGCACCGCCTCCCGTTCGAAACCTCGCATCCGCCTTCCTCGTTCGAAGCCCTAGCGTCGCCGCATCTCATCGAGCAAACCAGCGAACGCCCACCTCGAGGAGCCTCCGACGTCTGCAAAGATCTCCCCCCCCTCTCTGTAAGAATTTCTGTTTATTTTATTGTTTTATTTTTATTTTACAAAAACCGAATTAATAATGATTTTGTTTTAAAAATAAAAACTGAAAATGTTTAGATTTTAAAACTGATTTTGTTTTAATAATAAAAACTGATTTTTTTTTTTTCAAAAACATTCAAAACTGATTTTTTTTGTGTGAGATAAAACTGATTTTTTTTTTTTATTAGTATTAAAACAGATTTTAAAGGATTTAAAAACTAAACAGTTTTTTTTTAAAAGGTTTAAAAATTGAACTGATTTTATAAAGTTTTAAAAACAGATTTTATAAAGATTTCAAAACTGAAACTGTTTTAAAAAGAAACTAAAAAAACCGAATTTTAAAAAAAAAGATATTGAAAACTGTTTTTTTATATATAATGATTTAAAAACTGTTTTGTTTTTAAAGAGATAAAAACTGAATTTTCTTAAAGTATAAAAACCTGTTTTTGAAATAAAAAAAAAAAAAAAACTGCATTTTTTTTTTAAAAATAAAGCCTGTTTTGTTTTTAAAAAGTATAAAAACTGCATTTTTATTAAAAGTTAAAACTGATTTCAAAGATTTTAAAACTGATTTTTTAAAAGAAATAAAAACTCGATTTTTATATGTTGAACTTAGAAATAAAAACTCGATTTTTATATGTTGAACTTTGAGATAAAAACTCGATTTTTATATGTTGAACTTTGAGATAAAAACTCGATTTTTATATGTTGAACTTTGAAGTAAAAATTTGATTTTTATATATTGAACTTTGAAGTAAAAATTCGATTTTTATATATTGAACTTTGAAGTAAAAATTTGATTTTTATATATTGAACTTTGAAGTAAAAATTCGATTTTTATATATTGAACTTTGAAGTAAAAATTCGATTTTTATATAAAGTATAACGAAGGGAAAATTCTATTTTCACAATATGAAGTTAGCGATAAAAATATGATTTTTATATAATGGAGAATTTGAAATGGGATTTTTATATATACAGCGTATACGGGCGACGATGATGCGATGGCGATGAAGATTTCTATCAATGAAGTGCCGTGGAGCTAGGATAGCTATATGTGAGAACTTCTCACCTTTCAATTTCTTTTTCTAGTTATATTTATATATATATATACTAGGATGCAGACGGTGTTTAGTAGCACCCGACACCCGTCCACATACCATGGACTTGTTTGTTTGGATGTTTGGTGATTGATTGAGATATTGGTTTGAATGTGGTTTGTGGTGTGAAAAATCGAATCGATAAATTGGTTAGGATTAGACGTGCGCCGTTATAAGGCGAAGGAGTAAGACTAGGTTAGACTCTTACTCCAAATTTTGTGGTTTACATAACGAAAGTGATTTGATTGATGTGTGAATGGCGTGGGCCTTCACTAGACCAGGGATAAGGCTAGACCTTGTCCCGTTTCTAGTATCGTGCCGTTATGCCGCCGAAATTTTCTAAAAATATATTAGAAAAATAAAAATATCATTTTTATTGAATAAATGAACTGAATAGAAATCCATATGTTGAAATAAAATGTTTTATCGTTAAAAATATAATTTTTAACGTGAATGTGAATAAATAAATATTCATTTACAAACCGGACGGTTTGTTTATGTACACCTATTTGACTGATATTGATTGGGTTGATAAATTTTACACATCGCCCAACTGCACGAATAAAATCTATGTTTGATTGTTTGAAACCCTACACGGGTGTTGGGATGAAATTTAAAGTTCACTCATCCTGACTGATTAAATATGTCGATCGATAGATTGACAGACTGTTATAAGCGTTAGATATTTATATTTGATGCTTATACAGTTTAGTGCACTTTGGTTGATGGTTGATTATTTTTCAAAGCTATTATATACATGTGTTGTATGAAAATCCATATAGTTAACTTTATATGGTAATTGATTGGGCCTCATTCCAATTTGAAAAATAAAGAATATTATAAAATAAAGGTTCATGTGTTGACTATATTCATCCGTTGATATTAGTCATGTGTTGAACGAAATATTTTTATAATAAAATTTATATCTTTATCAATATAAAATAAAGGTTCATGTGTTGACTATATTCATCCGTTGATATTAGTCATGTGTTGAACGAAGTATTTTAACAAAAATAGTCACACACGGACGGTACTCATTCGTTGAGATTAGTCGTGTGTTGACAAAAAGAAATATTTGAAATAGAATATATAAAGCCGTGTTGAATAGTGATGCGCCATTTTGACGCGAACGAATATATAACGATTTCGAAATGAATTGAATATATAACGATTTCGAAATGAATTGAATATATAACGATTTCGAAATGAATTGAATATATAACGATTTCGAAATGAATTGAATATATAACGATTTCGAAATGAATTGAATATATAACGATTTCGAAATGAATTGAATATATAACGATTTCGAAATGAATTGAATATATAACGATTTCGAAATGAATTGAATATATAACGATTTCGAAATGAATTGAATATATAACGATTTCGAAATGAATTGAATATATAACGATTTCGAAATGAATTGAATATATAACGATTTCGAAATGAATTGAATTGAAAACGATTTCGAAATGAATTGAATTGAAAACGATTTCGAAATGAATTGAATTGAAAACGATTTCGAAATGAATTGAATTGAAAACGAATTGAAATGAATTCAAATTGAATTGAAATTTGAATTGAATAGAAATGAATTTTAAAACGAATTTATAAAGAAGAATTCAATTTTGATTTGAATTGAAATAGAAGTTGACTTTGTTTTTGAAACGAATTCAAAACTAAATATATAATTCGTTTTAAATAGAAATCGACGAAATATATATTATATATATTATATATATAATATAATGGCCTGAATAGAACGCGCCGCGCCGCGGCAGTTCGTAAATTTCGACCATTTATTTCAAACGGACATTACGGGAGATCCGACCGTCGGATTCTCCTAAAACCGGAACCGTTGGGTTCGTATCGAAAAGAGCTTTCTAACGAATGTTAGAAATTCAAAATCTAACGGTTGGATTTGGAGATACGTCCAAATCAAATTCGAAAAAGGTCGCTGTAAGTGCAGTTCGATGGCCATTGTTGGAAATCGACTGTACGGGCCTTGATAAAATTATTAAAAATATCAATAATTTGTGTAAAATCATAAGAAATGATTTGGGAAAAATTGGGGTGAAAAACTCCATATTTGAAAAGATAAAAATAGATTTTTATCGAAATGAACTAGTTTTGAACTAATTTAAAACCCAATCATTTTTAAATAAATGAATTAGATTTAAAAAGGGGTTTTAAATCATCGAATTTCTAATATATTTGATTAAATTTGAAATGGGTTTATCGTGAACAGTGTTTTAAGTAACACTAGTTCTTTAACCCGATAACGAATAGAATGTGATTTGGGTTTGTCGTGAACTGTGTTTTAAATAACACCTAGTTCTTTAACCCAGTAAAAGGAGTTTTATTGAATCTGCAATTAGATTGAAATTCGAATTGATAATCTAAATTACCAAATTTAGAAATGAGCGAGAATGGGGTATCGCCAGTTTTGCTCCAAAGCGATAGTTAAATCTTTAATTAGATTTGAACGTGAAATGGTAATTAGTTTTACCGATAACACAGTGGTGTTAGATATGGAGTATTACCAGTTTTGCTTCATGGGATGAATAGGTTGGGATTGGGAAATAAAATAAATAATTACTTCGTTACGGTTCGCTAATCTCGACTAGTTGGAAAAACCATAATTTGGTTTTAAATGACATCCAAAGGAAGATCACAGGATAAATTTTAAAGAATTTATCTTGGATAAAATTAATGGGAATCTTTCCCTAAGAATGTGGAATTTAGAAACTAGCTGTAGGTTGGCTAAGAAGAGTGGTTTCCTGGGTATTGATCTGATGTTGGTTTCGGCCTTCGGGGTTAATGTTTGGGAAATTGTTCTCTTGCTAATTTGCAGTTAGTGACTAATGAATTGGAATGAGGCGTATGTTGTGTTTGTGTAACATTTGTTTTCAATATACGCGGGTTGTTCGGAAAGTCCGGGTTTATACCCATTCTGAATAACCGATTCGACGATAAGTCGAAGATGAAGACGGTGGTCGAAGACCGGAAGTTTTCACATCGTTTGGGTAATTACTAACGATCCTGATTGGGCTGTACACCCAAGAGGATGGAAATAGTTGGTGGTCGTCCAGACGTACTTGGAGATGGATGGATATGCGAGGAAAGTGCCTCCGGTTTCGTTCAGACCCAGAACGGACTTGTAAATGGATTGTGTGCCTGACATTGGATTTTATTCTGTGTTGATTGATTTCTATTAAATATATATCTGCTTGGCGGCGGAGAATTTATTCTCTTGCTTAACGCCCTTCTCTGAGACGTACGAGCTTAGAGGTTATATATCGATAGATATCAATCGCATGGCATGAATTGCCTGTGTGGCATGCTGAGTTGCATGGATCAAGGCTTCTGTTGAAAAGCAAAGTCTTGTGGTTGATGATCAAAGCACGCCTACGTGGCAGCTTTGTGTATAGCGTGTATTCGCGAGCCTCACACCTCGGTATGAGTTAAAAACGGGATACGGACCGCTGGGAGAGCACGACGTTTCTTTCTAGCTTTGGTGGTGTCAGTGACTTACCAGCCCTGACATATATATACTTTTCACCTTTGTGGTTGTTGGAATGAGGCGCCTCGATTATAGGTCTGTAAGGACCGGGAAACGCGTGTTCAGGCATAATTAATCCTCTAACGTAAGTGAGGACCGGCCCAGCCGCATCCAAGGGTTACCCAGTGTGCGTAATCCTGAGCATTTGCTAGAGTGTCTCGAACGCGGAGAGGAGCTTGCCCCTTGCCTCGACTCATGACGGAATCCAATTTCCAATACGTGTATTTCGGCTTTATTTGTAGAGCCTAGTATGGCGACATAGTAGCATGGGATACTATGCCGTCTATGATTTATATTTATGATTGAAATGTTTTGACACTATACACTTATTATAGTATCAAATGATTTGTTTTAAGCGTACCAAGCATGTTTGGCTATTATAAGGGAAAACCCTATCCCCCGGCTTGCGTTGCATTGTATGATAGGACCTGGGTCTTATAATAGCTTCATTTTTCGAAAAAGCATTGCGCTGTTTATTCTATGCACTGATATTCTTGGGAGGAAACCCGTTCCGTGTTATACGGCGTGGTCCCTTGAATCACTCTCTTTTAAAGTAAAGTTTTAAATAACTGTTTTAGTTCTCACACCAGTCACATGACTGACCTGGAGTTTATTGTTTTAACCTAAACTCTGGGTGCCCCCATTTTCCGCACGGGCAGCTAGTAGTTTTGGTTTTGCAGATTTATATTCACAGGATCCTGGTTTACAGCTGGAATGATATCCGGAAAGCTCTGTATCCGTATATCACCTTCAGTTGTGCTTTGTATTATTTTCCGCTGCTATGTAATAACTTGTAACCTCTGATATTTATTCAAATGTATAATATTCATTTATACTCTGTATATTCTTGTAATCTGATGCATTGTTGTAATATACAATGAAATGTTCTTCTGTTTGTGTTCTGATTTGTCCTGTTCTCAACAGTCAGGGATTTCGAACGGTTTAGATCGGTTTAACGACTGATTCAGATCGAGCGAAATTCCAGGCCGTCACATAAACGCTTGAACAGAAGATTGAACATGATATTGTTTTCAAGTAGGTAGATGAAATAATTTTACCCAAAATTATATTTTGATATAGGAAGAATGATTTTTGAAATCATTATATTATATGGATGTGTTGAATGTTAATATTATAATCAAATACGATTAGAAATGAAATGGTTATATAGAACCAAATAGAACTTGTATATGAATAAGATATACAATTGAGATGAATTAAAATTTGATTTCAAAGCAGATTTTGGAATTTAAATCCTGGGAAGTTGAAACATATTTTTCAAAGTAATTATAATAATATAGTTTTATTTTGAAAGGGTTTTTGAATGAAAATCATTTTGAATTGATTTTTAAAATGATAAAGCACTGAACTCACTTCAGTCGCTGGGAAATAATTCTGATGATGACTGCAGCTTCATCAGTATTCATTTTCGAGTTCTAAGTGACGAATGGCTACCTTAGAAAAGTTTTGATGGAATTTGTTTGAAAGGAAAACAAGTGGTTTGAAAATTCAAATGTTTTGAGTTTTAGATGGAAATAAATATAAGTATATATTTATGGATTTGAAATGAAAACCCTGGGATTTGAATTCTGGAATTGGAATTTAACTTAAGCTAGTTAAATGGGTCGAAGTGAATCAATTAACTAGAATTAATTTGAATAGGGCTAATAGAATATAGTTTGGATATAAAAGGATTGATCATAGATCATTCGAATTAAAATAAGGAAAACCAAAAGTTTTGGTAGAATTAAAATTTGTTGAAATATGAAATGTTGAGTTCAACATAAGTGAGATGTTGAAAATTAATGGAGTTGTACCCTTTTTCCTACCTTAGCAATTTCGAGGACGAAATTATTTTAAGGGGGGAAGAATGTAACGACCCAGATTTTTCTGGTCAATTTATTTTGAATATTTAATATTATTTTAAATATTGAGCTGATAATATAATCAATTTTTATATTGAATTATCGATATAACCATCGTAATATGAGGATCTTAAGTAATTAAATTTGAAATGGAGTCAAATTGATTTATATGAAGTCTTATTTGAATTTAAACGATAACAAATAAGAATTTATTATCGAAGAATTCATTTGTTTGAATTTAAATTATATTATATTAATGGTTATTTTATATTACATTCAAATTAAATTGTATAATCAGTTTCGTTGAATTCAGAATAGTGAATAATGTTGGGAACATCAGTTGTTTTGCTGAAATTGTGGTTTGGGGTTTTAAATTAAAGGACCACGATATAGTTTAGTTTTTTTAATTAAAGAAAAAATCAAATCAAAACTTTAATCAACCGACCTACATATGAAAATCTCGCAGCCTATTTCCTTTCTCGAGCAAAAATTCTTGTCTCCCTCTTTCAGTATCAACGAAACAACAAATTAATGGCTCGTACCATTTGTTCTCCAATTCACGCCTATATAAACCTTCGTTAGTTCCTTTTCTAAACCACGAAAACCAAAAATTCGATTCATTTCCTCCTTGCAGTCAAAATTGAAACCGTAACCCCTCTTTCTCCATTTCGAAACAAAAGTTGATTTAGCAAAATTCAAAGGAAAGGTGCAACGCGAGTTCAAGGGGAGGGGGTCGCGACTATCTAAGGCACATCGATTTCAGAGGAGCACCTCGATGTCAGAAGGTGCGATGCGTGATAATCCAAAATGGTGCCAGGCGATGACAGTTTTTGTACTGATGCTGAGAGAAGACCGATCGATGATGGGGGTGCTTGGGAGGAAGGGTTCTAGTGCGATGCTCATTGGGAAGCTCGAACTGGTACTTGTCAAGCTAGGGCACAGAGTTTGGTGTGCTAGGAGGTGCTCGCGATTTTCGATTGGGGGAAATCAACGCTGGAAACCACGATGAGATGGAAGTCCCGACAAATGATGATGGGTGCGATGTTGCTAATGTTCGCTATTAGATGAGATGCAGGGATTTGTGATGATGGATTTAAGGTAATTTATTTTAGTTATTTAGTAAATAATATAATAAGGATTTTTATTTTAGAAATTAGTTTTTAAAATGGGTCATTTATTATTTAGGAAATAGTTTATATAAAAGAAACTAGTTGGTAAATATATAAATGGTAGAATAGTTTGTTGAGTATGGAAATTGGCACTGACTACTAAGCTTGGAATATAAAAGCCGAAAGGAAATTATTGAGTAAATCATTTTATGAAACATAAATTATATTGATTAAGTTAGAAGAAATTTAATAACCATTAAAAGAAGAGAAAAATAGAGGAAAGTTATTTATTTATTTAAATTGATTTAATAAATAAATGGTTAATCGGTAAAATTAAATAAAATTATCGCAGGATCAAATATCATTCGAGAAGATTAGTAGCCGGTAATTTCGAGATAAACAGGATATTCGACAACTGCAAATCAGGTGAGTAAATCTCACTCACCTTTAGAATTATTTTTATTTCATTAAAAATAATTGTTTGTTGTTTGTGTGTGAATGCTTTCTGGTTGTTTTATATATATTAGTTATTTAGGCTATATATATATATTGGGTTGATTGATTAGTTGGATTCCCGCAGTCTCATTAGCGGATGCCCGCAGTTTCATAGCGGATGATTACCCTATACGCCCCACGCTATGATTAGTGGATGACCTTCTATACCACGATATTCTGCCACGAAGCAGAATGGGTATTATTTATGTGCTAACATCTGTGGATGCAGGTAAACAGGTTGGAGGAATCCAACTGGATTCCTCAAAAATATATTATCTGTTTGTTTGTCTGTTTCATATATATTCTCATATATGATGTGTTAAAAATCCTGTGATTGATAACTGATTGTTTTGGGGTGTTTAAATATCACTGGGGCTCGAATATTGATTTATAAAAATATCGGAAAAGGATAATAGAGATTTGAAAATGGAATTCTATTTTTATAAATAGAATTTGAATTTTTAATGAAGTATAGAAAATATTAACTGTTTAAAATATATAAAACAAGTGAATTTCTAAACTTGGTTTATAAATTAAAATACAGGATTTGAATTGGATTTATAAACTTTATTTATAAGTTTATAAATGTGAAAATTTAAGGGAAGTTATAAACGTTGTTTATAAATTAAATAATACAAATAGAATTTGAATATGAGGAATTAGAATGGAATTTGAATATTTGAATTCAAAGGAATTAAAATAAAATTTGAATTCAAAGGAATCCAAATAAAGAAATTCAAATAGAGATTTTGATATAAAATTTGAATAAAGAAATTCAAATAGAGATTTGAATGTAGAATTTCAAAATAGAATTTGAAATAAACTTTGAAATTAGGATTTTCGAAGTAGAATTGGAAATAGAATTTCAAAATAGGATTTCAAAATAGGATTTCAAAATAGGAAATCCAAATGGTTTTGAAATGGAATTTGAATTCAAGGGAATTCAAATGAATTTGAGTGAAGAAATTCAAATGGGGTTTAAATAATGGGTTTTAAATAAAGAGGATTCAAATATAAGAATTTAAATAGAATTTGAATGGAGTTTAAATATAAGAATTTAAATAAAACTCAAATGGAGTTTAAATATAGGATTCAAATAGAATCCAAAAAGAATTTGAATAAGAGGAATTCAAAGAGAATTAAAAGGTTGTATTTGAAATTCAAATAGTATTAGAATGGAGTTTTGGGATATTTGAATTTAAAATAGAAATTCAAAATGGAGTTTGATTATTTAAATTCAAGTATGAATTTCAAATATAACAATTCAAAAGGGAGTTGATTATAGAAATTAATGTGGTATTTAAATTCAAGGAGATTAAAAGGTGGTATTTGAAATCAAGGAAATAAAATATGGTATGTGAATTCAAGAGAATTAAATTTGAATATTGGAATTCAAATGGTGTTAAAAATGAGTTTGAATATTAGAATTCAAAATAAAGATGGAAAATGAAATTTGAATATAGGAGATTCAAATTGAATTCAAATAGAATTTAAACTATGGGATTTGAATATGGAATTCAAAGGGAATTTAAACGGTGGACTTGAATATATTAGTATATATCAGAATGGAGTTGAATTTCATTCAAACGAAGTAAACATATATATATTCAATATAATTAAAACGAGCTCGTCGCAGCGCTGCAGTTCGTAAATCGGCGTTTCGAACTTCAATTGAGTATACAAGACTCAGTTGAAGTCGGAATTCTTTGAAACAAGAATCGTCAAGACCGGTTGAATAATAGTTTTCTAATGGAAGAGAAAAATCTAGATTTCATCGAATAGATTTTGAGTTATGTCAAAAATCAAATTTTTAAAAGTGCAGCGCCAGAAACCATTAAAACCATAATGGATTTTATATAATAAATATAAGGATTTTCAAGCAAATAAAAATCCAAATATTCATTAGAAAATATGGACTTGAGTTATAAAATATATGCGACTCAAGTGAAGTGAAAGAAATGGTTTTTAAAATCAATAATCATATTTTGATTATTGAATAGAATTGACTAAGACAAAGAGAAATTAGTTAATCGAATTTTGAAGATGAACTTTGAAAGGTGAAGTGAATTTTTAAATATATATTTGAAATCGAATATAGAACGTGAATTGGAAATGAAATTCAATTAGTTTATAATCAAGTTGAAATATAATTGGATAAGTTATATTCAAATATCAAAGTGATATAGGCAGAAGAGTTAATTTGCAAACTGACAAATGAATTAGTTAAAACGATTGAATCGAGCAAACTGTGAATAAGTAAATTAACTTGTGATTTCATATTCAAACCGAATATGAAACTAGAAATGGAGAAAAAGGGGATTTGATTTGTATAAGCAAGTGGAATCAAATTTGAACATGTTATGTTCTACCATTTAAATAAAATGAGCAATAGGGCCAATTAACGAATTAGTTAAAGAACTGAGTTAAAAATGATCAGGGTAAGTTGTAGTGAATTGAAAATGGATAGACATATGTTAAACAGGTTTGGAATAAAGTGGAGTAAAGTATAGAAGAGATATGAATAGAGTGCTCGACAAAAAGGGTACATGTTTAATTCATATATGAGATTTTATGCGCCGTATCGGCAAGCCGCTTGGCTTTTTCTTTTTTCTTTTTGAGATGAGAAGTTACCGGGAAGCTATTTGAAATTTCCCGATGCTCCCGATACAGGGGAGGTTATGGCAAAATTTTCCGGAAATTTAAGGAGTTAGAATATTTTTAAGATATTTTGATAGTTAGAAATCATTGTATCGTCGTATAGAATTCGATAGGTAAGTGAATATAAAAATCGAATATTGTAAACAAAAAAGGGAAATCCATAAATTGAAATAGAGAGCGAACCATATACATGTTTTAGAAATGAATAATTGGGATATATAGTGTGTTTATTCGAGGTAAGTGGTTTTGCCGTTTTAAAGTTGAGGATGTTTTCAGTTAAGGTCTGAGAGGTAATTTTACCCCAACTTGATTGATTTCATTTTTAATGGATAAATAGCAAGATCCAGTCTCGAAGAGAAGTGTTTGAAAAAGAGTTAGTTGAATAAAATATATTTGGGTTGTTGTAACGATGTTTTACACAACATTCGTTTTAAACCCAAGTGATGGAATTTTGGAAATATAACAAGTAAATATTTCCTGAGTATAATTAAAATAGTCGGAATAGAGATAAGTGATTGAAATTGTTTTCAATTGCAAATAGAGATATTTTCTAATATATAGAAAATAAAAGAAGTTGATATTGGGAAATGCTTTCCAAATAGCGTAAAGGGCCAATATGGTTATTGAAAATATTTGGTTAACAAATATTGATAGAAAAATGGAGAAGTGATTTAATTAATGAATATTAATTAAAGAGCCCAGTGATTTGTTTGATATGTTGGATGAACACTTGTTTTTATTCGATAGTTAAATCACAGACTATCGAAGTTTTTGACCATCGTTGTCAATATGGAGAGACCGGTTGGATTATTATCCGAAGAACCACTCCGTATCGGCATTAACGTTGCAAACCAAGTATGCTGAATATATTGAAGACGGAGTAAAATGCAAGGACTCTTTCTATTAAATAGAAATAGTGCCTTCGGTTTCGTTCAATCCCAGAACGAACGTAAATGGACGAATGTCTGACAGAGTATTTCCAATGATCAAATGGGTTGGTCTGTATAAATATATATGGTTGCAACGGATTTATTCCCTTAGCATAACATCCAGAATATTTGTGCAAACTCAACTCGTGATTAACGGATCTGACAATGTGGCATTCAAAGTGATTGTGCTATCAATGAATGGTAAGTATTCGTAGCCTCAGGCCTCAACAACCGGGAAAGGGCAAAAATCGGGCAGGCAGCATGGCTATGTGGGTCGCACCCATTAGGATGTATAATCACCTATCTAGAGGTTCATTTAATTTCTTATTCTATTCGATGCTGTCCCAGTCGGGAGGCGGTTGCTGATCCCAACCGTTGGTGATATACATTCGATACACTCAAGCGAAATGAGTGGTCGGTCATGTGTGGGCCGGGTTACAAGATGTTCTTGTTGAACCCAGTGTATTCCTCTCTAGAGATACACTAGCGGAAGGTGGTTCCATACCTTGTCATGTTGGAAATCCAATCTCCAATAAGCGCCATGCGGTTTTTGATTTTATAATATATATGTGGAGCGTGAGATGCAAGCGTTCTGCTATTTGGTTATTTATTTGATGTAGACATTATTATAATATCATTGGATTTGATATCAAAGTGTTTTGGGTTATAGTAAGGTAAAAACCGTCCATGTTTATGTGTGGGCTGGTCTTACTATTATCTTTTCTTTTGAAAGGATTTTTAAAGTTAAACAAGTGGTTGGAGTTTACTCACACCAGTCCCATGACTGACCCAGAGTTTATTTTGTTTTGTTTTCCCTAAACTCTTGGGTGCCCAAATTTGTACGGGCAGTCAAGTATTCGGGATTTTACAGATTCATTTGGAGATGCTTGGAGCAGGAGGCTTCAGCGTTAGTTATCTAGTGTTATTTCCGCTGTATCGTAAGTGTGTACTCTGATAATGATGTATGTATATATAGTCAAAATTTTGTATTTCAGAAGCTATTCTATATCTTATATTTTATTCTGCTGCGATGTGAGGTTCTGTGTTGTGTTTATGTTCTTCTTCTTCTTCTATTCTAAGTTTCTATCTCATCTATTCTCACCCTCTAACTTCTTTCTATTAATGGTTCGTATTTCTGTGTTATTTGGGTTGGACGTGTGTTGTATTTAGTCAACTCAGATAGCTCGGATTTCCGGGGTCGTTACACCCCCTCACTTCCTACATTTTAAGGGTTGGTCTTGTTGTATATGACGTAGTTGTATTCAAAATTATATGATTTTTGTTTGATGATAACAAGCAAATAAATATTATTTTAAATGTGTTTGTTACTGTACTGTTATTCTGTATCACAGACATGAATATAATATTTATATTTAAATAAAATACGACTATTGTACAGAAATTCAAATATTCACTTAGTATTTTATTTAAATATAATATTATATTTCAACATTCAAACAGTACGGATCTATAAACTCCACTATTAGTACATTTCACCAATATTCATTACAATACATTTCAATTTCATATACATATCAGCTCCTCACTACAGAATCACTCAGTCACTCATACACACATACATTCTCAGACTCATATTTATATACAGACACTCATACACTCCTTCACTGTCTTCTGTTTTTCTGTCTTCACTGCTACATTCAGTCCAGTCATCATCTGCTTACCTGTCACATGAAACACACACAGTACACTGCAACAGAAATGAAACTGAATACATGTGAATATAAATTTTATTTTTAAAATTTTATTTTCCTCAGATTTCTGGTGTGTTTCTCATCATTTTTCACGACTTGATCTGATTCATCTGTGTCTAGTCAGTTTGTATATGTACAGGGAGAAAAAGTAATACTGAATGGCTGCATATACACACGTGTATAAATATACACGTGTGCACTGCCTTGCCAATCAGTGTGCAACTGAGGACTAGCCACGTGGACCATCTCGACTCATTGCAACAATAATCAATATAGTTGAGGCAACCCAAAAACATCAATGAATACAAATCAAACTCAGTGGCCATGCAAATCTACAAAGCAAGAGCAATTTGATGTACACATGTATGTGCTCATATACACATACAAAAGCAATGCAAATATTAAGGTCTGCCAAGATAAGGGTTCACAAAAGCATACAAAAGCAATGCATGATGCCAGAGGGTAGTTTAAAGGGTTCACATCGTTAGCCCTCTTTTTGGCACTAATCTCATCGGGCCAAAACCAAAGCCCAAACGCACAACCAAATACAAGTCGCGTTCCAAGAGGCCCATCAGGGGCGCTACATCAAGCAATGGTATATCGGCCCAAATCCAACTCAGTCAGAATGACTACGCATTACCTGAAAAATCGTTCACCAGGGCGATCGAGTTTCTCGCTTCCAGAAAGAACTTGTCTACCGGTTATCTCGGGCCAGTGTGGAAAATTTCTACAGAGCCAGTTCACTTAATATCCCGACTTCCAAGGAGATAAAGGCGGTCAACCACATGTGGGCAAAGCTCTGCTTTTGATATACCTCTCCATGGATGCCACATCAGCCACAACTTTCGAGGATACTATTTATGAGCAGTGGAATCAGTCTTCCAGCCGCAATTCGAGCCAATGGATGGATTCCACGTGTCTGGACCTTCCCGAAATGGCTGGACCATTTCGCAACAGCCCAAGCAGCATTTTCCACCTATAAATACCTCCAAGCTTAAAGAGAAAAAGGACGACTTCTTTTGGACAAATGGCTTTCTTCAGACTTTTCATCTCTACTCTCCTCCAGAGTCTTAATCTCTCAAAAGGAAGAAAGGAAAATAGTCATTTTCTTTCTTTTCTCCAAATAGAAAAAGCATGTATTTGTAATAAAAAAAGAGATAAATAATATATAAAGTGGACGTAGGCATTGTCTTTGCCGAACCACTATAAAAATTCTGTGTGTGCTCCCCGTTCTTTTACTTTTTATTGCGTATTTTGTCTTTATTCGTGTGTGGATCACGCGATTGGGGTTGATCGTCACTAGTGACCAACTTTTGACGTCAACACTTTGGGCCGCCAAGTAGGGGAAGCGCACTGACACCGCCACCGAGCTCCTGCTTATCCCAGGTCATGGCGAACAAACGAAGGAAAGATGCAACATCCTCTCGTCCCGCAAACGCCGATGCAGCTGATGCTGCGGAAGCAAGCCATGAAGTTTACTCTCATGACAACATGTCCCGATTCCTTACCCGGGACGACCTGGATAAAATCATGGCCGAACTCAGAGACCATATGACATCTCAGGGTAAAGTCCTCGAATGACAACAACAGTTGATGGATCACCTTCTCGGTCGACTGGAAACAGGGTTGAACGCTTCAACATCAATTCCTCCATCGACCGAAGCTGGGGCAATAACCGATCTTAGGTTTGCACGAAATCAGGCCACTGATCGGGCTACACCTTTATTTCATCCTAGTTGGTTCCCCCAACCGATCGATCCCGGCCGAGAATATCGCTTCCAGCAACCAGCGCGGCTGCAACAACAGAACCTCAGGAGGCAGACGACCAAGATCTAGGTCGTCTGGTAAATACGCCTCTACTCTTTAGAACATCTCGACCTATCGAATCAGTTGAGCTATCCCCGGGTCCCTCAGAATCAACGCCATTCCCATTACAACCCGGTATCTTGCCGCAGACCAGTCAAACTACTCTTCCTCTTCAACGAAGAGTTGGAGTACCCTTCCCTTCGAACGAGGGAAGCCACCCTACCATGTCGGTCCTCACCGTAGCGAAAGAAAATGCTACCGTAGACCCTCCTAACCTCGCTTCAAACGGGGGCAACCCTGGCCCCCGAACATCACATGCTATGCTGGACCAACCTAGACCTTTAGCTACAAATTGGCTCGATCCACAACTCATCAGGTTCCAGAGGGGCCATTCTGCCCAGAACCACCCGCCAGATCTCACCTTCACTCAACTCTCGGAGGTCGAGCCCAGCCAACGGTCACCCTTCCGAGCATGCTTTTGCCGGATCCTCGTGCAAAACCCCCTCAGGATGTAGAGTTAAGTTCATGGCAACGACTCCTCGGAGATAGGAGTCAGCTTGCAAGCATCATCCGACGTTTCACTCGGGGCAATTCTTCGCAGCAAGACATAGACAATGTCAATCGCAGCCCCTTCACTAGAGAAATCAAAAATTCTCGAAACCCTCCGGACTTCAGGTTCCCTACCATCGAACCATACAATGGTCGCACTGACCCGACCATTCATCTTATGCGATACATGCGACATATGGAAGTACTTGGTGCATCGACCAGCTTCATGGCTTAGTGCTTTCCACTCTTTCTCACAGATATAGCCAGTATGTGGTTTCGGCAGCTAACAACGGAGTCGATCAGTAGTTGTAATACTCTGGTCACCCAGTTCATCGAGCATTTTCGAATGCATATCTCTCGACCGAAAAGTGTCATGTTTCTATCTACCATCAAACAGCGATCCGGAGAGACGCTAAGATCCTTCCTCGAAAGGTTCAATGTAGCCGTAGCATCTATCGATCGGCCCGAGCCATCGATGGTGATGATGGCAGCCATCGCGGGAGTCCAGAAGAGATCAGAATTCTCGAACTCCTTAACTAGGGATCCTCCCAAAGATATAGATGATTTCTATTCCGAGGCCGAAAGATTCCTCCGACAAGAGGATGTCAACCTTGAGATGGAGAGCCTTGAAGTTTTAGTAGCCAAACAACAAGGTCCACTCAATGGCAATGGCCAGAATAAAGGAAGAGGAACGGCCCTGGAAAAGGATAAATGCAATGTATGACCTCGAAATGAAAACAAATATAAGCGGTACACCGAGCTCAATTCCTCTTTGCTCGATATCTATCTCGATATGCGTGACTCCTTCCCAACTCCAAGGCCACCTCAATGAGAACCGACCCAGATGGAACTTGACTCTGGAAAGCATTGTATATTCCACAACGTAGCTAGACATAATACAAATGATTGCCGACATCTGCGCGATCTCATCGAAGGGCGAGTCAGAAAAGGGGAACTTGCTGAATATGTCAAAAATCGCGCCCCAGCCATGCCGCCGCGACCTTCTGCCCAAGCTCCTCAGGTTGGTCCGCAAGCTCCTAGAAATGGGAAGGACCCTGAGACTAGCACTCGCGGCATTATCATTAATTAGATTTTTTACCTTTTCTCTCGATGTATTTCTTTCAATAATAGGGAAGCCTTGATGCTATGTAATCAATCGTTGTCCCCGTAGATTTTCTTCGTAATAGTTTCTTAGCAATTATGAACTTTACTTTTTGCAAAAGTAGATCGATTGTTGTAAATTTTCTAAGCCGAACCAGATTAGTGTTCGCCATTAAGCCGAGCATGGTTAATGCTCGCTCCCCTGTTTTATGTAGTTAGCGAGAAAGCACACCACTACTTCAAACACCTACTCTTTTAAGTGAGAGAGGTCGCTTTTTCTTAAACATGAGTGTGGATTACACTCTCTTTCTTTACACCACGAGAATGCATAGCTCGTTAAACTAACTAACCCAACATGAGTTGAGCATGAGAAACATTTTCCCTAAGCCGAGTATGGTTAATACTCGTCTTATCTAAACCGAGTATGGTTAATACTCGCCCTATCTAAGCCGAGTATGGTTTATGCTTGCCACCCTCTAAAGCCAAGTGGAATAAAATGCTCGACCCATGGTTTGTTTTGTATTTGCAGGCACCAACTTTTGTACCAGTGGCGATCATCATCTAGGCCTTAATACGGTTTCCGATAGTTGTAGGTTTTCTGGCCTTAATACAACCTGGCATGGTCGTCGGATTTCTGGTCTTAATACAACATTGGACCATCGGTTTTCTGTCCTTGATATGGTCCGGCGCGACCATAGCAGCTCGAGCGTTTGTGCTTCAGTTCAGATTTCAGAATACACCTCCCTCTGTCGATGAAGATACATTCTGAGGGGCAAAGTGTTAGCCCTCTTTTTGGCACTAATCTCATCGGGCCAAAACCAAAGCCCAAACGCACAACCAAATACAAGTCGCGTTCCAAGAGGCCCATCAGGGGCGCTACATCAAGCAATGGTATATCGGCCCAAATCCAACTCGGTCAGAATGTCTACGCATTACCTGAACAATCGTTCACCAGGGCGACCGAGTTTCTCGCTTCCAGAAAGAACTCGTCTACCGGTTATCTCGGGCCAGTGTGGAAAATTTCTACAGAGCCAGTCCACTTAATATCCCGACTTCCAAGGAGATAAAGGCGGTCAACCACATGCGGGCAAAGCTCTTCTTTTGATATATCTCTCCACGGATGCCATGTCAGCCACAACTTTCGAGGATACTATTTATGAGTAGTGGAATCAGTCTTCCAGCCGCAATTCGAGCCAATGGATGGATTCCACGTGTCTGGACCTTCCCGAAATGGCCGGACCATCTCGCAACAGCCCAAGCAGCATTTTCCACCTATAAATACCTCCAAGCTTAAAGAGAAAAAGGACGACTTCTTTTGGCCAAACGGCTTTCTTCAGACTTTTCATCTCTACTCTCCTCTAGAATCTTAATCTCTCAAAAGGAAGAAAGGAAAATAGTCATTTTCTTTCTTTTCTCCAAACAGAAAAAGCATTGTATTTGTAATCAAAAAAAGAGAGAGAGAAATAACATATAAAGTGGACGTAGGCATTGTCTTTGCCGAACCACTATAAAAATTCTGTGTGTGCTCCCCGTTCTTTTACTTTTTATTGTGTATTTTATCTTTATTCATGTGTGGATCACGCGATTGGGCGTTGATCGTCACTAGTGACCAACTTTTGACGTCAACACACATAGAAAGCCAGTTGAAACAAAAATGGTCGAGCTCAAGTGTATGATGCATGGGTGAAACTGTATAACATGGTGGTGCACACAGTAAAGTGATCACGGAGCAGTACTCATGTGCAACTCAGTCATCAAAGCAGCATTCAATTTATAATGATCAAGGCAGTGATCATACAACAAAGCAGTAAAGTGGTCAAGTCAGTTTTTAACAGTGGGATTTCACAATTACACAAAGACTAAACTGCATGGTTCAGCTAAGCAAAATGCAAAGCTCAAATACAAGTAAATGAAGCATCGGAGTTTATGGTTCATCCAGAATAGCATGTGCAAAATCGGTATGGTGCAAAGTGAAAAAGTTTTTTTTTGTCACAAATGCATATGCATAAGACAAGATAGCAAAGGTTCAAGTTCAACACAAATGAAGGATTTACATATTATGATTCCAGAAGGATTAGCAAGTACATGAATATTTCAGTTCAAAATGAAACAACACACTATGATCAAGCCAGTAGCAACACATAAAAGTACACAGCAATTATACATGGTTCAAGAAAAACAGTAATGTGGCATGTTCGGGAATGATGAGCACAAGTCAAATGAACTCAACAATCATGCAAGTGCTTCCAGTTTTTTTTTTAAAGGGGGAAACCAAAGTCAATGCAAGAATTAGTAAATCAGACAGTATGCACACATATGGCATTGAAGTATTTCTAGAAATAAACAACAAGACAATCCAATAAATTTCACATTTGAATTGGTTCCCTGAAATGCAGAAAATCAGCAAGGAGTTATTGTTGCAAATTCACCACTAAATTTGGGAAAGGTTTCATTTCTTTTTAAAAATTGTTTTAAATGAAGACTGCAAGTTTTGGACAAAAAAATCACACAAGAAAATATTCGGCAAGTTTATTTTTGACATATTTACAAAAACGTCTTACAATACTTTGTTGGCCAGAAAATACATGAAATCTTTGTGTGTTATATTGGGCAAGATTTCTTTCTTAATTTCCAGAAATGAAGCAAATAGGTTTTGGCAACTTTCTAGAGGGGACAACAATCAATTTAAGTAGGTCAAGTTTCATTTCTCGAATCAAATATTTTTTCAGATTCACAGTGGCAATAAATTGATCTGATTCAATCAAGGGCCAAGGATTTTAGCTCGTCCAGAAATCAACTTGCAAGTTACAGAAGTGTGCATCTCATCGTCTATGGCACGAAATCATTTTATGCAAACACGCAAGGGGAGGCAAAATCAATTCTAGTATTTCCTAAAACCATGGATAAATTCAATATATATCGCGCATCAGTTTAATGCCAAGGTGATTAATTTCAAAAGAGGAAAATCAAAGAAAAATCAGCTAAGTCATCAACTCATATGAAATCAGAGAATTAGGGTTTTTGTTTTACCCTATAAATACCAATCATCACTGGCAGAATCAAACCATCAAAAATACAAGCCAAACATTCAAAGAGCAACATTGAAAATTCATTCAAATCACTCATAAGTTTTTCAATCGGAGGAATTATCCCAAATCAGTGACGAGAGAGAGAGAGCTGAGCGTCATCCTTCAAATTCATCATCAAATCAAAGTATCTGATATTGTTTTTGTAGTCGCAATTTAGGATTCAGCAGAGAATTCTAATTTCATTTACTAGCCGCCGCCATTTGATTTTCCCAGAGACAAAGGAGACCGGGCAAGAGATAATGGGAAATGGGCCAACCAACTTTAGTATAAAGGGCTAAGGTTGTTTTTAGATTAAATAAGCGGTTTCTTTGTTTTTATTTTATTTTGCGTTGTTTTTTTTATTCAGTTGTAATTCAGTGAACAGTTACTAGAGTCTGTAAAATTCTAGGAAACCAGTTAGTGTGTTAACTGGCAGTTTACTAGAGTTTGTAAAATATAGGGTTACTGGTTACAGGGCTGTAATCAGGGGAAATATGATCTTGGAGATTTAGATCAGTCTACGGTTTTGAGCGTAGGGTTAGGATAGGAGCAGGCGCTGCAAGTTTACATGGGATTGTAAGCGGGATCTGTTTATAACACCTAGTAGAAACCATGGGAATGCAGCAGTAGGCAGGATTTTTCCGAAGCTGGGTATATCTGTGTGTGATTTATTTTCTGCACTTTTATTTTTGTTGCATTCTATGATCTGTTTATTATTTTAATATCCTATAAGTTTTGAACTCAGTGATAAATTGCATAAACCCTATTCACCCCCCTCTAGGGTTAATCTAGATCCAACAAGTGGTATCAAAGCCTGGTAATTTTAGTTAACTCTAGAGTCATGTCTCCTAGTTGTCAGTCTTTTGAGAGTCAGTCCAGTCACATTCCAAACATTTTTGATGGGACATATTTTCTAAATTGGAAATCAGAAATGGAATCCTATTTAAAATCTGTTGATATTAAATGTTGGAATAGTATTTTAAGTGGATACGATATTGTAAATAGGGTTGATATTGAATTTATTTCGGGCTACCCATATTTTATATTCTTATATGGATGACGACCAATATAGCCTTATTTCTCACTGTTTAACAGCGTAGGAAATCTGGAGGACTCTAAATGCGCTGTATGGAAAATCTAATGACTGCACAAAACCCCGAAATGTCAACTCAGATTCAGATCTATGCTTAAAAGGAGAAACAGATGGATTAAATGATGGAGAATCAATGAATGCTAAAACTGAAAATTTCACATATGAAGATTTAATTTATATGTGTGTTGATTTAACAAAATCTGTTGATAAACTCTGATCTAAAAATAAATCTCTGAAATCTAAGAATTTTGAGTTGACCAGCAAAATTAACTATTTGGAATCAAAACTTTCAAATGTCATAAAATCAGAAAATTCTGATTGTGAAAATTGTTTGAAATTAAAATCTGATCTCGTTCATTTCAAAAATAACACTCAAAGCCTTGAAGAAGAAATTCTTATTTTAAAAGATAACGAGATTAAGCTGAAAGGTGCAAACACTTTTTTACAAAAGGAATTTGAAAATTTTAAGACTACAAAAAATTCCGAATAAGAATTTGCTGAAAAACAGTACTTGTTGAAAGTTGAATCAATTCTGAATGAGCTAGAAAATGAGATTCAAAAATTCATGAACTTTGAAAAACTTGAATCTGAAGTCTTTGAACCCAAAGTCAAAATAAAATCACTTGAAAATGAAATTTTGTTTTTGAAACAACATGATGCTGAAAGAAAGATCACTAACAATCGATGTTCAGATTTACTGGAAGATAATTGTGATCTTAAATCCAAAATTCAACGATTGGAATCAACTTTGGAAAAAATCTCTAATGGAGAAAAATCGTTGAATATGTTGTTACATAACCAAACTTTTGTTGGAAATAAACATGGCCTTGGATTTGGGAAAATAAATGTTTTTGAAATGCTGAATTCAAATGATTTTAAAAATCCTTCAAACTGTCTTGAAAAGAATCAATATGGAAATTCAAATTCTGATAATTGCAATGGATTTTTGAATCATAAACGTGATGTGCATTTGTATTATAGCAATCCATTTGAACAATTCTAGATTCAAAAAGAAATAAACAAACTTCATGAAATTCAAACAAATTTGGTTCTCGAAGGGTACAAAGGTAGATTCGAATGGATTGTTATATAAACAAGTCTGGGTATCAAAACATATAAATACATCTATGAGTGGTTTCACAAATTTTGTTAGACCACTCGATTCCTTCAACTGCTAGGTACCGAAGAAGGCTGAGGAACTGCATTGCTAAAGAAAAAGTGGATTTAAACTGCCTCATATCTCTGAATCATTCACAGTTCCTTAGCCAAATCAGATGAGTTAGAGATTCTATTTTTTACATCGATTTCAGGTATAACCTCTAAACTCATCTTTGTAAAAAAATTTTTTTGTGTATTCCTCCTTTTACCCCTTCTGGATTTTTTATTTGATTTTTTCTTTGTTGATATGTCACTGTCATATCATTGTAACTTCTTTTTGGCTTCATTAGACTTCCAATTGCAGTATTCATGATCTTCTGGAAATTTGCTTTATTTGAATAGAATTCTCATGTCTTTAATAGTTTCCAGATCTTGGATTTAAACTTGAAAATATCTGCAATTGATTTGAAGTTTGTTTTCTGATTCTCTGAATTCATAACAGTGTTGATGTATTCTTGTCACAAAGGGAATGCCCTAGTTTTGGAGGGGTATTATCTAGTAAACAGGCACAGAGATAACACAAGACAGAACATTGATAAACAGAGTATATAAAGCAGCGGATATAAATTTAAAAAACCAAATCTCATTACTGAAAAATAGAGTCAAAACCTCTTACATCAAAATGCCAAGTCATTATTTCATTACATCAAGTTCTAAAGAAGCAAAGTACTTAAAACAACATAAGTAAAATATTATTCCCCAAAAAGTGCATGAGTGCAGCCATAGCATAGCTCAAGACCAAACCGTACATGAGCTGTCAGAAAGCAAGCAAAGTCCAAGCTAAGAGCTAGAGTTTCCTCCCTGAGAACCTGGGGGGGAAACGAAAGACAAAGAGGCAAAAGAAAACGGGTCAGTCAAAAAGACTGGTAAGCCCTAGTGACTATCAGCATAGAAACTAGTAAAGTTAACAAGACATGAATAAACTGGAATTAAACATAGGAATGATGATAAGTCTGGCATGATAACTAAGCTAACAAGATAACTCAAGTCTAACATTGCGTGTTCAAGATTCATCGTACCAACTATACTGGTATACTAATCCCGTGTCAACTATAAATCAAGAAATAATCCCTTGGCCCAATATCGTGAAGTGACCCAATT
Source organism: Allium sativum (assembly GCA_030737875.1). Lineage (NCBI taxonomy): Eukaryota > Viridiplantae > Streptophyta > Magnoliopsida > Asparagales > Amaryllidaceae > Allium > Allium sativum. Next base: position 158,842,920 of record CM060927.1, read on the forward strand.
CGGGGTCCAACGGTATGATCTAATCGATCGGCTCCCTACAAGTCTAGCTCGTCGTGTGTCTGTGTCATACGGCCCTATCACGAATGTAGTCACCTGTGCTAGGTCCACCATAGGGTGTATCAAGCCCTAGGGTGCCAACCACCGACATGAATCAAGAATGCACAGATAATCCTACTGATGCCCAATGCCTGCATTTTCAACTCCGGACTAAGTGCACGACCCTAGTCCGCCTGAACCTACAATGGCGCACCAACTCAGCCGTCGTTTTGGTTGAGTACAATCAGCCCAGCAATTGTGCCCCACCCTGCCTAGTCCCAGGGTGTCGTGATACATCTAGTGGGTTACTGCTGAAAAGGACCGCGTAACTAGGGTTTCGTTCAGCAGGTTAAGTTGTCATTTAAAATTGAGACTTAACCCCATCTACGTGTCATATCAAATTTGACTAAGTGTGTCGTTCTAGTTCAAGACTTAGTCCTACGAATCATGTGTCAGGTTGGTTAAGTGTGTTCAAGCGGTTCATGACTTAACCCTATCCAATCAACATGTCAAATTGGTTAAGTATATTCAAGTGGACCATGACTTAACCCTATCCAGTGGAATTAATTTACTTAATGCACCCCTAACCTCTCACATTAGACTTGGTTATGATTACTGGATGTGCCGGGCGGTTCCTGCAGATTTACACGATAACCTAGTCTAACCTCGGGTTTCGAGTGCGATACGACCAACTTCTCACATTGGGTCCTATTGTTTGCAGTTACTGGATTCGCCGGGCGGTTCCGGGTAGATTTATACTGCAAACTCAACCCAACCTCGAGTTGGCCACGTTCAAGTTATCTAAGTGTCATGTCCATGCTTAATTTTTCATGTCAAGTTCAAGTTCGTGTTAACCATGTTCATGATTCAAGTTTTCAAGTATAATTTCATGTCAAGTTTACATGTCATGTTTTCATGTCATATCATGTTTAATTTTATAGCCAATTTCAAATTTTCCTAATCTACCCAAAACGTATCCCCAACGTATGTGAATTCGCATCAACACAAGATATCAAGATAGGGAATAACACAAAAAGGATAGTCATAGGATGGCAAAGGTGTTTACAAGTTAAGTATGACGATTATAACATTTCAGGCCTATGAATAAGGGTCTCAACATCAACTTGGCAGAATATGGTGATAGACATGGTAATGGATTGACATAAGATAATATCCCCAATATTAGTTTCAACATCGTAGGTAATGTTTAGATAAAGGTCATGAGAGGTTTTAGGTTAATAACATGAATATGTCCCAAATCAAGTTCATACAATAATCCACAAGTAAAAGTTTCACATGAATAGATCTAGGGTGTACAAAATTAGATCTAAAATAGTAGGTCTAAAAAGGATAGTCATAGATCAAGGATTTACAACGATAGATTCAACCTAGTTATCATGTTTAGGCATAATTTCAGTTTACATCATGTTCATGTTAAATTTACAGTTTAGATCTTAGAGTAACTGGGGCTTATAGATCATGGTTTTTGAGAACTAAGAACAGAAATTGTCGTAGGATCGTTGCAGAAGCTTCAATCTCTAGTTTGAATTGAGTTGCTTAGGTTGATGTTGATTAGCTTCTAGTTTTGATTCTAGCAGAGTAGCGACGCCATTTTTATTTTTATTTAGAACAGAGGCAGAGTAGAAGCAGAATAGAATTGTGTGTAGAGATGGCTAGGTTTGGGGCTGTTTAAGTAGGTTTAGGCAGATGAATCTGGACAGAAATCGGACTAGATACATCAGAACGAACACTGGCCCAAAAATGGGCTCGGGGACCAGGTCAACACCCAAGTCGACTGCGCAGTCGACCTGGTCCTGCGGGTGTCGACTGCCCAGTCGACTCCCCAGTCGACCTGGTTCTGGGCGGGATATTTCCCGCCCAGTCTGTTCTGTGTTTGAAATTCGAATTCGAGCTGTTTTGAACTCTGAATATTTCTGAAACTTTGGGGAGCCATAACTTGGTCATACGGACTCCGATTTTCGAAAACTCGGACTCGATTTCATGCAGAATTCCGAGACGAATGCAATTGCGCAACCCGTTTCCCTTGGTTCTTATTTTAAAATTTAATTCTACCTAGATTTATGGTTATAACACGTTATCAAAATACGGGTTGTTACAGGAAAGGCCCAAATTTACAAGATTTAACTAAGGCTCATTTGTGATTCTCATTGTAAACTATTTTGTGTTTTCATTAAGGCACATTTGTGATTGTATTAGGGTTGGGGTTGGGGTTGGGGTTGGCCATCTATCTTATAAATACCCTTGTATTCTCATTGTAAAGATAATACGAGAATTAATAAAGTCTTCTTCTTCTCTTTTCTGCATTTTTTTATTTTCTTAGCAATTAGTGTTGTCTACACAATTAGATTTGGTAGAACACTATTTGTCTTTTTCATTTATTTTTCATTAGTGATTAACCGTCTGATTAGATTCAGCAGTAATCCTAATTTTATTTTCTGTTGTAATTTTAATTTCTGCAATTTTAATTTCTATTCTTTTTACTGCTTCCTTAGGTCAATTGGATTGAATGCAGATTTGATTAGATTCAGATCTGATTCAATTCAAAAATAGTTTAATTGCAGTTTCAATTTTGTTTGCTTTCAACCAACCTCGAAGATTTGTCTAACTCGCCCAAGAAATTTAATTAATAATTTAATTCAATTTACCTCCCTGTGATTTGACCTGCATACTACACGATCTGTGCGCTTGTAGTAATTTATTTTAAATTTTGCGCTTTTCTTGTAACACCCCACTCCCGCTATGGTCACTCACTAAGGGAATGCCATAGCATCGGTGGAGTATTTTAGTGAATATAGAACAGAAAAATTACAACAAGACAGATATAAACAGTACTTGAAATTTAAAACATCATCTCATAACAGCGGAAGTAAAACATGTCTGGTTACATCATAAAACCACAATAAAAGTCAAGTACAATATCCATCAAAATAAAGAAGTACATAATCCCACTCTCATACAATAGCCATGACGAAAGAAAAAGATAACTGGGTAACTGGAGCTTTACATCTATCCAAGCTCCTAAAGACTGGAACAGCAATCCGATCAATCTCCACTACTGCTAGGATCCACCGTAGGACCTGAGGGTTGGGAAAAAGATAAAAACAACGGGGTCAGACATAAGTCTGAGCGAGTCCTATAACTTTAATAATACAATCGTTAAAGTAACCAGAGAAGACATAAACTGATATACGGTAACTAATGGGGATGAATGGCTACACCAAGCAGTCAACTAAACTAAGATAAAAGATAAAGACGCATCTACCCTTCCAAAGGTAAATTACTAAACTGCACCACACCAGTCATTCCTAACTTAAAGGTTGATCCCACCCATGGACTTATAAAATTAACTTAATAGTTCTCGCGTACCCCTAGGTGATTAAGTAGACGCCACGGGGCCCTACAATCCACTAGGTGTACACACTACTCCCCATTCGATCGGCTCCCTAACGTAGATACCCGTGCTGGCCCCACCGTGGGGTGTACCATTCCCCAACGTGGCAACCTGATAAAATTAAAGGTGCACGGCTTATATCTACACGATGCAACAACGTCTTATTTACCAGCCCGGGTCCATACACGCATATGAAGCCCGTTGGTCATGCGTTGCCACCGCTAACCCATTTTGGCCTCTTATAGTCAAGCCCAGTATGCATGTCCCGTCCTCGACATGGGTCGAGCCCACTAAGATACGTATGGGTTACTGGTTGAAATGGGCCCCCAGCACAAGCCATCCCCCTAAGCTTGGCCCACACACTAGTGTTTCCCACTTAACCCTTTAATCATGTTTTAATTAAATGTTCCATTTTGGTTAAGTATTCTAATCGTATTTTCTATTGCCACACAAGGCAACCCACTAGATTCCTCATGCCACCCAAGGCACCCACTTAACCCCTCATGTCCCTCTACATGCTAATATGGTTAAGTGTTTCTTAATTAATTAATTAAGATCATGACCTCATAAAGACCTCTCACATTAGACCGTCTTTTATGACTGCTGGATATGCCGGTTGGGTCCGGGCAGCCTTACGTCATAAAAAGGGTCTAACCTCGTGTCTTTACTTTAATCACGTATTTAATTTGTGCCTAAGACCTCTCACATTGGGCTAACATTTGTAGCAACTGGTTAAGCCGGTTGGGTCCGGGCAGTTTTACGCTACAACTGAGTCCAACCTCGTGTCTTAGTCGATTAATTACACCTAATTAATCACCCTCCTAATTTATATTAATTATCCCTAATTAATTAATCATGTTTTCCAGAATATGGGTAGACCTAACTCAATAGGTAAATTCCCAACTCCGTAGTGTGGGTACACCTAACTTAATAGGCAAATTCCCAACACATAGTATGGGTACACCTAACTTAATAGGCAAATTCCCATACTATGTTCATTTATTTTATGCTATGCATAATTATATTGATTTCACACAATCTTATTAACATATGCATTTAATTAACCCCATCGTTCCCACGTGATTTCGTTCTCATGACATAACACATATAAAAGGTGTCAACTTGCATATGTATGAACATGTTTCAAAGGTGTCATCTTGCGTATTAACAAACACATAACTTGCATATGAACTTGCACAACATGTCACATAACTTGCATATAATCTTGTATAACATGTCACATAAACTTACATATTAACAAATACATGACTTGCATATAATATGTCACATAACTTGCATATGAACTTGCATAACATACTTGCATATAAACTCATAAACTTGCATATGAACTTATAAACTTGCATATGAAGAAACATACAACTTGCATAGTTATCATCCATGTAACTTGCATATTAACATACATATAACTTGCATATTAACATACATATAACTTGCATATTAACATATGATCACAAATTACAAAACTTGCATTATGCATGTCATAAAAAGAGACAAACTTGCATGTCATAATGTATGCATAAAAATCAAATACTTAGCATGCATAAAATCAAATACTTAGCATGCATGAAATCAAATACTTAGCATGCATAAAACCACATACTTAGCATGCATAGAATCAATTACTTATTATGCATAAACCCACCACTTAACTTGCATAAACCCACATACTTAACTTGCATAAACCCACATATCCAACTTGCATAAACTCACATATTCAACATGCATAAACATAGGATTAATATTAAACATAGATTAGCATATTCACATCATATCATATGACTTGAAAACCCATTAATCCTCATGCAAAACCATAGATCTCATCATATCTCATCTACTTAATTTAGCAATTGATCATCAAAGTGATAGAAACTCACAACTAGCAAATTTGCACTCCAAATGAAGAAGATTAAGATGCTTAGAATGGATTAGAGGTTGATTAGAGAGTGATTAGCTTGCAACCCTCTTCATAAATTAGTGGAGGCTCCTTCTAAGATTTAATTTGGTGGCATGTAGCCCTCAATTCTATTTTTAGTATGGATTAGGGTAGGTTTAGGGTGTATTTATAGATTAGGTGAGTGTTTTAGGCCCTTAGATTAAACCTAGATTAGATTAGGACCCTTAGATCTCGGAAATCTCTAGAACACAGCCCAAGACTAACCCAAAAACCAGATCTGGTGCACCCAGATCAACAGGGCCGACACCCTGTGTCGACACCCCTGTCGACAGGGCTGTCGACACCCCTGTCGACATGCCTGTCGACACCCCTGTCGACATGCCTGTCGACACGGGGCTAGGCGGGAACTTTCCCGCCCTTTCCGCTTTTGGCTCCAAACTTGTTTTAGAACTGAATTTTAAATCTGTTTTTAACTTTGAATTTTCTGAAAACTTCATTGGGCCATAACTGGGCCATACAGACTCCGATTCTCGAAAACTCGGACTCTATTTCGCGTATTTTTCCGAGACGAACGAAATGACGCAGCCCTTTTCCCCCAATTCTCACATCTGAGATTATTTATACTTTAATTACTAACCATTAGTGTTAATTAAAATTCGGGGTGTTACATTCTCCCCTCCTTAAAGGATTTCGTCCCCGAAATCTCTAAGCTAAGGAGAACGTATCCTACCAACCAAACAACCATCTACTAAACCATCAACCACAAGAAACCATTATCCTTAAAAACTTCTAATGATGTATGAACATATGCAGAAAGTGCGTGTATATGTCCGTATACTAATGCAAAATCAGGCGGTCTACTGATTCAGTCGACCTCCTTAATGCAAACCATGATAGTGCCATGCATCCAATATGTATGCGAAACCCTATTGACACATACAATTTCTATATGCGTGCACAACCATACACAAAAATGCATCATCCATATGATAACACAGCCATGATACATCCATCAATCTAACTACCACATCCATTTATGCGATATGCAACATGAGGTGACTGAGCCGATCTAGTGCCTAATGTGTGTGTATATGCATCCACGAGCAACCACTAGCAACCAATTGCATCCACATGCATCCATCAACCATAAGATGTTTCAAACACATGTTTCAACCATAGGCTTTACCCTATCTAAAGGTCATAGGTACTAGCGAGAGGATATACTAAAGATAAGATAAGTACTAGACAAGCGATAAAGGAGAAGTTAAAAGACATACTCTCAAAAAGGAATGGATACAAAGAACGCATCTTCGCTTCCGTCTCCCAAGTAGCATTGCTTTCATCATCTCCCCATTGCACTTTAACTAGCTGAACTTCCCTGTTCCTCAACTTCCTAGTTTCTGACCCAAGGATGCGAGTAGGAGCTCGTCGAATCGTCGCATCACGCTCTACCTCTACCTCTCTAAGCAAGCTCGGCTCTACCACCTCTGCGGTCTCATGTAAGCACTTCCTCAAATGTGATACATGGAATACATCATGAACACCACTAAGTCTGTCGGGCAACTCCACCCTATATGCCATCCGTCCAATCCTTTCCTTAATAGGAAACGGCCCAACAAACCTCGGTGCTAACTTCCCAACGGACCCAAAGCGAACAACATTTCTCAATGGAGATACTTTGACAAAAACCATGTCCCCAACCTCAAACTCAAGATCCGTCCTTCTCCGATCCGCATAAGATTCCTGTCTATCTTGCGCTGCCTTCATCCTTCTACGAATCAAATCAATCTTCTCTGAAGTCTCTCTAACCATATCCGGCCCAAGCAAGATCTTATCCGTAAATTCCCACCAACATGTAGGAGATCGACAAGGCCTTCCATAAAGAGCTTCGAAAGGTGCCATGCCAATACTAGACTGAAAGCTGTTATTGTATGCGAACTCCACCAAAGGAAGATGTTCTTCCCATGTACCTCCAAAATCCAAGATACAAAGCCTCAAGAGATCTTCTAAGATACGGTTCACCCTCTCGGTCTGACCGTCCGTCTGAGGATGATATGCGGTGCTCAAACACAACTGAGACCCTACCGCCTCTTGCAAACTTCTCAAAAAACACACTAAAGAAGATAGGATCCCGATCACTCACAATGCTGGATGGTACACCATGCAATCTAACAATCTCTCTAACATAGACTGAAGCAAGCCATGGAGCGGTCCTCTTACTCTTCACGGGTATAAAATGGGCACTCTTGGTAAGTCTGTCTACCACAACCCAAATTCCCGTATTGCCCTTCCTCGATCTCGGTAACCCATCGATGAAATCCATCGAGACACTATCCCACTTCCATTGCGGAACTTCCAATGGGTGTAGCAACCCACCGGGTTTCCTTTGCTCCGCTTTAACTTGTTGGCACACTAAGCATCTAGCCACATACTCGGCCACATCTTTCTTCATACCGGCCCAGAAGAAAACTCTCTTCATATCTTGGTACATTTTGTCTCCACCGGGATGAATAGTCATTCTTGAACGATGTGCATCATCCAAAATAGCCTTCTTCAAACCCTCATCTTGCGGTACACAAAGTCTACCGTCTCTATGCAACCATCCCCTATCATCTATGGTGTATCTACCCAAATGGCTGGACGACTCCCCCCTTATAAGCTTCTCTACCAACTCAACCAACTGTGGGTCGTCTCGCTGAGCCTCGCCAATCCGTCCCAAAAGAGTAGGTCTAACCTCCAAGGATGCTAACAAACCAGGTACAAAGTCAACAGAAGGTCTGAAGTCGAACAAAGAAAGAAACTCCAAGCTTCGCCGTTCCACGAACAATGGACTCAAAGATAGCCTTTTTCTACTCAAGGCGTCCGCCACCACGTTACCCTTGCCAGGGGTATACGCTATCTCGAAATCATAGGATGCTAAGAACTCCATCCACCTTTGCTGTCTTAAGTTTAAATCCTTCTGAGAGAATAAGTACTTCAATGATTTATGGTCAGTGAACAACTCGAATCTCTCACCAAGAAGATAATGGCGTCAAGACTTAAGTGCGAAAATAATCGCGGCCAACTCTAGATCATGGGTAGGGTAATTCTTCTCATGCACTCTCAATTGCCTTCCTCCATAGGCTATTACCCTTCCCTCCTGCATCAAGACTGCGCCTAATCCTGTCCCACAAGCATCGGTATATACAACAAACGGCTTACTCCCATTTGGAAGCACTAAAACTGGAGCGGTGGTCAAAGCTCTCTTTAACCGTCGGAAAGCATCATCACAATCTACGTCCCATGAGAAAACCAGATTCTTCTTCGTCAAGCGGGTTAATGGGGCTGATATCTTCGCGAAGTCTTTGATGAACTTCCTATAATATCCTGCCAACCCCAAGAAACTTCTTACTTCGGTAGCATTTCTAGGAACTTTCCAATCCTGGATAGATACTATCTTTGCGGGATCCACAGCTATCCCTTCCTTAGAAACCACATGCCCTAAGAATCGCACTTCTCTTCTCCAAAAATGACATTTAGAGAATTTAGCTTTAAGACTATGTGCTCGAAGAGTCTCCAACACTTCTCTGAGATGTAAGGCATGCTCTTCTTCATTCTTGGAAAAGACCAAGATGTCATCCACAAAGACCACTACAAACTTATTCAGATACTCTCTGAACACTCTACTCATCAGATCAACAAAGTATGCAGGGGCGTTTGTCAACCCAAATGGCATCACAAGCCACTCATAAAAACCATCCGGAGTCCGGAAAGCAGTCTTCTCTATACTGTCCTCCGCCACTCTCAACTGATGAAACCCTGTAGCTAAGTCCATCTGCGAAAACACTGAGGCGCCAACCAACTGATCAAAGAGATCATCTATCCTCGGTAATGGGTGTCTATTCTTCTTCGTGAGCTTATTAAGTTCTCTATAATCCACACAAAGTCTGAGGGACCCATCCGCCTTTGTGGCAAACACTACTGGAGCTCCCCACTCCGATATACTTCGCCTTATGAACCCCTTCTCAAGCAACTCCCCTACTTGCTTATGAAGTTCTCTTCTCTCACGAGGAGCCATGTGGCGCACTGGCAAAGATACTGGTTTGGCATTATCCACCAAATAAATTCGGAAATCTATCTCCCGCTTCGGAGGCAAACCCTTCACCTCTTCAAACACATCCGGATATTCCCGGACTACTCTGACAGAACGCAAACTCTCGACCGAAGCATCGAGCGATTCAAGATAACTTAGCAAAACAGATTCCATGGGATTACAAGAGATCTCGAGAGCATTACCCAAGCGGGTCATAAGCCTGACAACTCTCCTTTCACAATCAAGAACGGCACCATTACTGGATAACCAGTCCATGCCCAAAATCAACCCATAGCCCGTGAAGCCCAATACAAAAGCATCACATCTAAACTCAACGCTAAGTATAGAAATCTTCAAACCCAAACATATCATAGACAGATATATGGAGCCCCCAATTGGGTTTGAAACAACCAAGGGATCATCAACTAGACTGGTGTCTAAGTGCAGTGACTCAACTAACGATGATGAGATAAAAGAATGCGATGCGCCAGAGTCAAACAAAGTACGAACTGGATGATCAAACAGAAAAACCAGACTTTCAACAGAAATAGTTCTACCTCTCTGCTGAATCGGTGGAACTGAGAGAGCCTGAACTTGCCCCCCTACCCGAGCTGGTGCCATAAGAGCTTGCACCTGACCTCCTGAGGTAGACCCCGTCTTCTGCCCCTTCTTTGGGCAGTCCTTCACAAGATGTCCTGCTTCACCACAATGAAAGCAACCGGTCTTCTTCTTTTTACGACAATCCTTGCTGAGGTGGCCTAGGGTCCTACAATTGAAGCACTTCTTCTTCTTCTTCTTCCCCTTGTCACCATTGCCTTTTCCCCCCTTGCATTGTTGTTGTTGTTGCGGTTTCTTCTGATCCCCCTTCTTCTCTGGTGCCTTAGAACTCTTATCATCCTCATGCATAAGTGCCATGTAGACAAACTTCTCAAAGGTGGCCCCCATTGGTATGTGAGTCATAGTTATTCCTTGCAATGATTCGTTCAAGCCTCTAACGAACCTCAAAGCCTTCTTCTCCGGTGTATTCACCAACTCTATGCCAAACCTTGCTAATTGATTGAATTTGTTGACATATTCTTTCACCGTGAGATTCCCTTGCTTTAAATTCAAGAACTTCTCCATAAACAGATTCTCTTCCGCCCTTGAGAGAAACTTAGCCCCAAACCTTTGCTTGAAATCTGCCCAAGAGTCAACAGGGCGTTCTCCATTAGTGACCTCCCACCAGAATGAGGCCTCTCCCTTCATTAACCAAGCCGCCAACTTGACTTTCTTTCCCTCTTCCACTTCAAAGATATCTAGCAACTCTTCCACTTCCTTAAGCCAATCTCTAGCCTCTACGAAAGTCTCTGAACCTAGAAAAGGTTTTCCTCCTATAGCCTTGAACTCCTTGCAAATCTTAGCAAAATTATCCACTCTAGGCTGAGGAGGAGGAGCGGTTGCCTCTGGTGTAGTAGCATTGGCTGGACCCGCAGCCGCGGCCCTAGCCTCTTGTAACCTCCTATACCATAGTGGTATAACTAAACCCTCCGGGATGTTAAGATCTTCAGCCATGCTGAAACGAAAGAGGAAAGATTCAAAAAGGAGATTCCGAAAGATAAAGATATGGCTATTGGGGATTATGCTTTTCTTTTTCAAAAACTCTTCTCTTAAAAGACATGTTTTTGAAAATATTTTTTTTTCAAAAATATTCTTAGAAAATAGTTTTTCTAAAAAATTTATCTGTTCCGGTAACCTTAAGCTCTGATACCACGTGTAACACCCCACTCCCGCTATGGTCACTCACTAAGGGAATGCCATAGCATCGGTGGAGTATTTTAGTGAATATAGAACAGAAAAATTACAACAAGACATATATAAACAGTACTTGAAATTTAAAACATCATCTCATAACAGCGGAAGTAAAACATGTCTGGTTACATCATAAAACCACAATAAAAGTCAAGTACAATATCCATCAAAATAAAGAAGTACATAATCCCACTCTCATACAATAGCCATGACGAAAGAAAAAGATAACTGGGTAACTGGAGCTTTACATCTATCCAAGCTCCTAAAGACTGGAACAGCAATCCGATCAAGCTTCACTACTGCTAGGATCCACCGTAGGACCTGAGGGTTGGGAAAAAGATAAAAACAACGGGGTCAGACATAAGTCTGAGCGAGTCCTATAACTTTAATAATACAATCGTTAAAGTAACCAGAGAAGACATAAACTGATATACGGTAACTAATGGGGATGAATGGCTACACCAAGCAGTCAACTAAACTAAGATAAAAGATAAAGACGCATCTACCCTTCCAAAGGTAAATTACTAAACTGCACCACACCAGTCATTCCTAACTTAAAGGTTGATCCCACCCATGGACTTATAAAATTAACTTAATAGTTCTCGCGTACCCCTAGGTGATTAAGTAGACGCCACGGGGCCCTACAATCCACTAGGTGTACACACTACTCCCCATTCGATCGGCTCCCTAACGTAGATACCCGTGCTGGCCCCACCGTGGGGTGTACCATTCCCCAACGTGGCAACCTGATAAAATTAAAGGTGCACGGCTTATATCTACACGATGCAACAACGTCTTATTTACCAGCCCGGGTCCATACACGCATATGAAGCCCGTTGGTCATGTGTTGCCACCGCTAACCCATTTTGGCCTCTTATAGTCAAGCCCAGTATGCGTGTCCCGTCCTCGACATGGGTCGAGCCCACTAAGATACGTATGGGTTACTGGTTGAAATGGGCCCCCAGCACAAGCCATCCCCCTAAGCTTGGCCCACACACTAGTGTTTCCCACTTAACCCTTTAATCATGTTTTAATTACATGTTCCACTTTGGTTAAGTATTCTAATCGTATTTTCTATTGCCACCCAAGGCAACCCACTAGATTCCTCATGCCACCCAAGGCACCCACTTAACCCCTCATGTCCCTCTACATGCTAATATGGTTAAGTGTTTCTTAATTAATTAATTAAGATCATGACCTCATAAAGACCTCTCACATTAGACCGTCTTTTATGACTGCTGGATATGCCGGTTGGGTCCGGGCAGCCTTACGTCATAAAAAGGGTCTAACCTCGTGTCTTTACTTTAATCACGTATTTAATTTGTGCCTAAGACCTCTCACATTGGGCTAACATTTATAGCAACTGGTTAAGCCGGTTGGGTCCGGGCAGTTTTACGCTACAACTGAGTCCAACCTCGTGTCTTAGTCGATTAATTACACCTAATTAATCACCCTCCTAATTTATATTAATTATCCCTAATTAATTAATCATGTTTTCCAGAATATGGGTAGACCTAACTCAATAGGTAAATTCCCAACTCCGTAGTGTGGGTACACCTAACTTAATAGGCAAATTCCCAACACATAGTATGGGTACACCTAACTTAATAGGCAAATTCCCATACTATGTTCATTTATTTTGTGCTATGCATAATTATATTGATTTCACACAATCTTGTTAACATATGCATTTAATTAACCCCATCGTTCCCACGTGATTTCGTTCTCATGACATAACACATATAAAAGGTGTCAACTTGCATATGTATGAACATGTTTCAAAGGTGTCATCTTGCATATTAACAAACACATAACTTGCATATGAACTTGCACAACATGTCACATAACTTGCATATAATCTTGTATAACATGTCACATAAACTTACATATTAACAAATACATGACTTGCATATAATATGTCACATAACTTGCATATGAACTTGCATAACATACTTGCATATAAACTCATAAACTTGCATATGAACTTATAAACTTGCATATGAAGAAACATACAACTTGCATAGTTATCATCCATGTAACTTGCATATTAACATACATATAACTTGCATATTAACATACATATAACTTGCATATTAACATATGATCACAAAGTACAAAACTTGCATTATGCATGTCATAAAAAGAGACAAACTTGCATGTCATAATGTATGCATAAAAATCAAATACTTAGCATGCATAAAATCAAATACTTAGCATGCATGAAATCAAATACTTAGCATGCATAAAACCACATACTTAGCATGCATAGAATCAATTACTTATTATGCATAAACCCACCACTTAACTTGCATAAACCCACATACTTAACTTGCATAAACCCACATATCCAACTTGCATAAACTCACATATTCAACATGCATAAACATAGGATTAATATTAAACATAGATTAGCATATTCACATCATATCATATGACTTGAAAACCCATTAATCCTCATGCAAAACCATAGATCTCATCATATCTCATCTACTTAATTTAGCAATTGATCATCAAAGTGATAGAAACTCACAACTAGCAAATTTGCACTCCAAATGAAGAAGATTAAGATGCTTAGAATGGATTAGAGGTTGATTAGAGAGTGATTAGCTTGCAACCCTCTTCATAAATTAGTGGAGGCTCCTTCTAAGATTTAATTTGGCGGCATGTAGCCCTCAATTCTATTTTTAGTATGGATTAGGGTAGGTTTAGGGTGTATTTATAGATTAGGTGAGTGTTTTAGGCCCTTAGATTAACCCTAGATTAGATTAGGACCCTTAGATCTCGGAAATCTCTAGAACACAGCCCAAGACTAACCCAAAAACCAGATCTGGTGCACCCAGATCAACAGGGCCGACACCCTGTGTCGACACCCCTGTCGACAGGGCTGTCGACACCCCTGTCGACATGCCTGTCGACACGGGGCTAGGCGGGAACTTTCCCGCCCTTTCCGCTTTTGGCTCCAAACTTGTTTTAGAACTGAATTTTAAATCTGTTTTTAACTTTGAATTTTCTGAAAACTTCATTGGGCCATAACTGGGCCATACGGACTCCGATTCTCGAAAACTCGGACTCTATTTCGCGTATTTTTCCGAGACGAACGAAATGACGCAGCCCGTTTCCCCCAATTCTCACATCTGAGATTATTTATACTTTAATTACTAACCATTAGTGTTAATTAAAATTCGGGGTGTTACATTTCTATTCCTTAGGAAAGCGACGATCAAGTGTGGGGGGAGTCTGCATCTCATTCGTTTTTGTTTTTTTCCTTTATTTTTCTTTCTTTTCATTTTCAGCCATTTAAATAGGACCATCACGCATTTTTAGATTGTAGTAACATGCCATTTTTTTAATTCTGTATTCTCGTTTATGAATAACAAAATTATTCTTCATTTTAGTTGATTGTCTTTTTCTTTCATAACAATTTGTGTGTATATACAATTAGTTTTGGTAGAACACATATTGTTATTTTCTTTTATTACGGCATGTTAGCGATTGATCGCTGATTAGATTCTACGACAATCCTACTTTTAATTTTCGGTTATTGTTCTAGTTGTTATTTTCTTTTTCTAATTGGTTCTTTTCTTTTCAGTTGTTGAATTTGATATTGATCTGATTAGATTCAGATCAATAGTAAATTCAATACATTAATTCAAAAACATCTCCAGATTTTGCCTAACTCGCCTAAGAATCGATAAATAATAAGATTTAAAACACCTCCCTGTGATTCAACCTGCATACTACACGATCTGTGCGCTTGCAGAATTTAATTTAAATACCATGCTTTTCTAGTTCTTAGAAAACGACGATCAAGTTTTTGGCGCCGTTGCAGGGAGGTAATAATTAAATTCTACTGTTTATTTAATTTCTGATTCGTGTTAGTTTTTATTTCATCTTTCCTTGTTTTTTGTATATATATATAAAAAATAAAAATCTTGATTAGTTGGATTAGCATTAATTATTGATACTGTAACCTTCTAAGCAAGAAGAAAAGAAAAAAATTCCAAATTTCCTTGATTTTATCTATTTTTTTCATTTATTTCTTTCCCCTTTTCAATTTTTTTTCTTTTATATTTCTTTTTCCTCTTTTACTTTCAAAACAATTAAGAAAAAAAAACTTGCACTTACTTTTATTTCTTTCCAATTACAATTCTGTTCCCTTTTCTACCAAACCTACCATTTCTACCTCTTTCCAATTACAATTATGTTCCTCTCAATAATTCTGAAGAAAAAAAAAGACAAAAAAAAAACAAAACAAAATCCTTCTTCCATCTAAATCCTTCTTCCATCTAAATCTTCCTTTATTTCTTCTTTCTATCATCATCTTGTTTATCCTCATCAACCACTTCATTACAACCTCATCATCCCCCCACTGCTTTTAATCATCCTACCCTGAACCACATCTTCGTCAACATCCACAAACCTTTCTTCCCTCACCACTACATCCATACAAACAACCTCGTTCAACATCCCCTTATCACCAACAAAGTCTCACCGCACCTTCACATCATCCCTTCAACCTTCACGTTTAACAACCATCAACTTCATCTCGTCTACACCGTTCTTTCAACAATGCTGCTTCAAAATTCTGCCACACAACATCTTCCAGACTACCCCAAATTAGTTCGTAACCCAACATCCACATCTCCCCTGCGTCCTTGCCCTGAAATCCAATACCTTGTTTGGAAAACTGCAAATCCCCATCATCGTATCTACACCAACAGAAATTCCTACCTGAAATCTGCGCTCAAATCTGAATCCAAGCCGAAGTCCTTAACGTCAGTGCAATACCGTGATCATCGAACACCAAAAACCCAATCCGAAAGTTGTTTCCGAACCTGAAGCAAAACCAAATAACCACCAGTAGCATCAAATGGCACCGCCTAGATTACGTCGCTCATGCTCGAACTCCTACTACAGCTTCACACCAATTCATAAACTCATCTGCCCGCACCTCATACCATCAACCCCAAACTGATCCCTCCAACATCTTGCCACAATTTCTTTCCACCATCAAAACCATTTACTGCTCCAAACCATCCTCTTGCACCAAACAATTCATCGGCTAAAATCCACGCTACAGCAATCTGTCCCAAACCACCACAATACCCAGTTCTTACACCTTCCTGCCCTCTATTCCAATTTACCAAACAATCAGGCCCACGCAAGTTTAAAACCAAAACTCACTGCACCTCACTTCCATAGTCGAAACTCACAAATCCATAGCGAAATACCCTACAAGCTTCCTCATCAAGAGTCAACATCTGCCAGCAATCTCTGTAGCACAAACTGCTCCGATCATCAGTTCAGTTAGATCAGCCTAGCACCCACATACCCTACATCAAAACTCATCTGTAACAACCAATTCGCAACACCCTCAGCCAAACAACATACAATAGCTCCTCAAACAACCCTGGGCGTTTTCCCTAAACCGCAGATCAAACAATCGCAGTCACGCAGAAAACTCAAAATCGAACGATTGTTGGCTTCTCCATTCAGCGATTCCAAACCCAATGATCGAACTGAAGAACCCCATCGCGCAATTTAAAAAAAAGAAGGATGTGAAATTCTTTGATCTGTTATGTTGATTCTTGTTTTTCTCTGATAAATTGCTTTTGTATTAGTGCGTGGGTTGCTTTGTATCAAGACAGACCAGCGTGGCTTCACCATCTTATACTCGGTTGAGTCCAATTTTGTTTTTTGTGGAGTCCTTGTCGAGTCTGGTTCAATTTTTGAGTTTTTTGACTTGTGTGAGTTGCATCAGCTAGCCTAGTTGGGTTGAGTCTGAGTTTTGTTTTCAGGGTTTTTAATTTTGTTGAGTGCGTTATTAGCGTGTGTTCTTGGTGTGTGAAAGGTTTTGGTTTTTTTTTATATTTTTTATTTTAGTGTTTTTGTATTTTTCATTTAATTAGTTATTTTAGTTCTTTTTGTTATCTCTTGTTAGTTTTTCTTTTTTCCCTTTCTTATTTTAGTTGTTTATTCAGAAAAAAAATCAGAATCAATCAAAAGCCGAGGTGAGGAAAAGAAGTCAAGCATCAAATAGAGAATTCAATAGTCAAGTGATTTGCAAACGACGAGATTTTATTTGTTCAAGCTACTCAATTGCTCTGATTGGACCGCCATACCCCACTGTAATATTTTCTGAACTCTACAGGTGCTCTGCTGCAAAAATAATAATATAGAAATTGCTTGTAAAAATCTTCTGCAGGGGCAGCGGCTTGCTTGTACAATATTTTAATTTTCTGCAATTTATTATTTCTGTGATTGAATTTCTGTACCTGTTTGGTGAGGCACGAATTTACATATCTAAAATCATCACTCTCATCATAAAACTTGATTTTGATTTGCAACATAATATAATTGAAAAATAGTGTTTTGTGAAGTTGACTGCCTCGTACAATTGGATCGCGGATATATAGTAGTTCAATTTATTGAACTTCTAGCAAAAGAGGTTGCATACTACCCGTAAAACATTGGTCGTGTCCCTTAGTATTTATACTATATGTGAACGACCATAAGACCCTTTCCCCCTTCTAATTGAGTCGGTTAATTTATAGAGCACAACTCATTCTTTTATATTGATTTAAACGAAGAATAGTTTCTGTCTTCTGTTGATTTCATTCAAATGTCTGATTCAAAAAAAATCCTTGAGAGAATTGTGGGTTACTAATCGGAGTAGACATCCTCTTGAAGAGTATGAGTATGAATTACAACTCATGAGACAAGATTTTCCGAAATTTCGTGAGCCCAATGTCGACAATTTTCAAAATTTTCCAACTGACCAACATTTTCAAAATCATAGAAATGATCGAAATTGTGACTTCAATTCAAATTTCGATTATGGGCGACATCCACATCAAAATAGCTTTGCATCCCAATATATCTTTGATTAACATCGATATGAGGTTGTAAACCAAAATTTTAAAAATTATAGCCCACATCAACATGTTGAAAATAACCAAAATTGCAATTATCCCTCGAATTTTAACAGTTTTGGTTACGAACATAATTTTTATAATCAAAATGATTTCCAATATCATTGTAAATTTTCTGAAAATTCAAACAAGCACCACATTGGAAATAATATTGATTGTGAAATTGATGTGGACTATAATTTTGAGAATCAAGAAATCGAAAACAAAAGCTTTCAAATCAACGATTCTGAAGAATATCATCTTAACATTCTTAGAGAGAGGGTAGAAAGGCAAGCTAGACAGCTTGGTGAAAAAGATAGACAGCTTGATGAACTTCTTTGTTTAATGACATCTTTTAAAGAACAACTCGAGCATCAAAATCAAATTCAAACATGCGATGAATCAGGAAATAATCCATTCTTTACTGATAGTGAAAATTTTCAAATAACAACTTTGCAAATTGAGAATAACGATCTAAATAAAGTTGTTCAAAATTCAACAAATGATTTGGATTTCGATTCTTTTCAAAAAAAAAAATAAGCTTGGATTTTGATCTTTCTCTTTCAGACTGCGAGAAACTTGAAATTTTTGAAATTGAACAAAATGAAAATGTTGAATTTTCAACTCAAAATTGGAAAAGGATTTTAATGAACATGAATTTTTTGGATTGTATGAGGATGAGTTGCCAAATGAGGAAACTTCCAACGAATTTGAAGTTGTCAGTGTCAAAAATACGTTGTCAATGAATGAAATTGAGAAATGTGATCATATAGTCTTGAATAACAATCAGAATTTAAATCTCACGATTGCAACTGAATTTATATACGATCACAAATTTTTGAACAATTACACTGATAAATTTGTTGAACAGATGAATTAATTTTGGAATGCTGGATTGGTTGAAAAACTTCATGTTAGGATGACCCTGGACATTTATCTAGGCATAAAGATGAGATGATTTTCAAAAACCTTTGCTTGCTAGAAAACATGCCTAGACATAGTGTGAATGGGATTCATCGGGCGAGAACCAAGTGTGGGGGGAAAGTTGGTGGCATTCTTTGCATCGCATGCATCGTAAACACATATATCATTGTACATATGATCCATTCTTACATATAGTTAGACTGCATTTCATTTTGAAATCATTTTGCATCTAATCCATCTATGGGTTTTATCATTCAAATTTAGGAAACATGCTACAGTGTGGACACTATTGTTTCCAAGTGTGGGGGGAGTCTGCATTTCATTCATTTTTGTTTTTTTCTTTATTTTCCTTTCTTTTCATTTTCATCCATTTAAATAGGACCATCACGCACTTTAGATTGTAGTAACATGCCATTTTTTTAATTCTGTATTCTCGTTTATGAATAACAAAGTTATTCTTCATTTTAGTTGATTGTCTTTTTCTTTCGTAATAATTTGTGCGTCTATGCAATTAGTTTTGGTAGAACATATATTTTTATTTTCTTTTATTACTGCATGTTAGCGATTGATCGTTGATTAGATTCAACCGTAGTCCTATTTTTAGTTTTCTGTTATTGTTCTAGTTGTTATTTTCTTTTTCCAATTGGTTCTTTTCTTTTCAGTTGTTGAATTTGATATTGATTTGATTAGATTCAGATCAACAGAAAATTCAATACATTAATTCAATAACATCTCCAGATTTTGCCTAACTCGCCTAAGAATAGATAAATAATAAGATTTAAAACACATCCCTATGATTCGACCTGCATACTACACGATCTGTGCGCTTGCAGAATTTAATTTAAATATCGCGCTTTTCTAGTTCTTAGAAAGCGACGATCAAGAGTACAGAGTATCGGACTACATTAAATAATAATACATCGGAAGATTAAATTACAATAAACATAATACACTGCAGCGGAACAATTAAATTAACACAGCGGAAGACTATCAAAGCTCTGGACATAGCTCTAAGCTTCGATCCAGAATCATGCTCAATATATCTGCAAAATAAGCTAGTCGACTGCCCGTGTGGAAAAGAGGGCACCCGAGTTTGCAAAGTGAAACAAACTACGGGTCAGTCATAGGACTGGTATGAGAAATCTTTACTTAACTTGACTAGTAATAAGGCTAATCACAGGACCACGCCGCTAATGCGGAACGGGTTTACTCCATTGGATTGCCAGTGCATAATTTAAATAAAGTAAATCGTTAACTATTGCAATGCTTTTTAGAAAAATGAACCATTATAAGACTCAGGTTCCATCACACAATGCAACGCAAGCCGGAGGATATAGTTTTATCTTATAATGGACAAAAATTCTTGATACAATAAAACAGATTTGATATTATTATTAGTGTATATATGTTTCAAAAACATTTCAATCATAATGTATTAATCATAGACGGCATTGCTACCATATACTATGTCGCCATACTAGTTCTACAATCAAAACCGCATGATGTCGTATTGGAAATTGGGTTTCAATCAAGGGTCAAGGCTAGAAACGATCTCCTTAGCGATTCGAGACACTCTAGCAATGTCTCAGGATTCGGACGCTGGCGAACCCTTGATCCTGCAGGGCCGGTCCACAAATACTTTAGTGGATTGGCAATTCATGAATACATGCTTCCCAGTCCTATTGAACCTATTAAATGGCCATTGGAGACCAATAAATCCAAGGCCTCGAAAATTACATCATCCACATAAGTAAAATGTCAGGGCTGCTAAGTCGCTGACAACACTTCTAGCTAGAAAGAAACGTGTGCATCCCTGCGTTCCCTTGCTCCGTTTCTGACTCTTATCGGGGTGTGAGGCTATCGAAGTAACATTATACAAAAAGCTATATCGAAATAGGCTATGCTTTGATCATCAACCACAAGATTCTGCTTTTCAACAAAAGCCTCGATCATTTGCATCTTGGCATGCATTCACGTCATGTGATCGATAACTACTAATATATAGCCTCTGAGTTCATGCATCTCAGAGAAGGGTGTTAAGCAAGAGAATAAATTCTCTGCTACCATAGATATATATTAAATAGAAATCAATTTAATTTACATGGAATGAAATTCAATGTCAGACACACATCTATTTACTATGTCGCCATACTAGTTCTACAATCAAAACCGCTACCATATACTTCACTCTGGAGACACCTTATTCCTCGCCCCGTATGTCCAATACGGTAGTGAGGTGCTCGCATATCCGGACAATCAACAAGTACGTCTGGACAAACTACCACTTTTAACCCTTTACTGGGAGCGACCCAATGCCAGGCATCCGTAGTCGTCCATTCGATGTGAAGATCGTCGGTCTTCAACCAACATCTTCAATGTCTTCGACTTTTAATCGTCATGGTAATTATTCAGAAAGGGTTAAACCCGGTCTTTCCGAATAACTCGCGTATTTTATAATAAAAAATAAGGTGCTATAAATACACATCATACGCCTCATTCCAATTCTGAATATTCCTTTAATAAGATATTCGTATTAGAAGGGAAACATTCCCATTAATTTCATCAAAGGTAAATTCTTTAAATTTATTCTTTAATCTTCTTTTTAAAGGTTCGTTAAAATTCCAATTTGATTTTAATATCAAAAATCATATTTTATAATTATTCAACTTTTAAGGAATTAATTTTGTCTTTAATTGGGTTAAAGAACTAATGTCATTTAGAAACATTGTTCACAATAAAACCAAAATCATCTTCCAAAATATGGAATTTTCACAGAAATCAAGTCAATATATAATCGATATAAATTTCCGTATCAGACTAATAATATAAATGGAATAACGGCAAAGCCTTTTAAATTCCATATATAGTATCAGTCTTCTTTTACAACAGCCTATCTCGATTATTATCAAATCGAATTTCCACTCAATTCCAATTTAGTTTATTAAATTGGAAAACTTGACTTTAGATAATTTCTTTCTAAATCTTAATAAAAAAATTTATAAATTTCAAATTATATTTTCACTGTTAATTGGGTTAAAGAACTAACGTCGTTTAAAAACATAGTTCACGGTAAACCCAATTCACATATCATTTTATTCCAATTACTAAATATATTTGGAAACTCTAATAATCTTAATTCAAAGATTTATTCCTTTCATACGGGGTTTAAGAACAGTGTTATTTAAGACACCATCCATAACAAACCAAAATCTAATTCTTTTACCTAATTCCAACTAAATATTAATTAATTAGAAGACTTCATTAAGTCTTAATTTAAAAGATTTATCCTAGTTAACAACTAGTTCATTTCTATAAAAATATATTTTAATCATTTGTGTCCATCCAAAACGGACGAGGAAATCATCATTTTATTTTTCGTTGAATATTATTTTAAGATATTCATTATTTAAAAACATTCTTTATATAAAAAATTCTTTATATAAAATATGCTTTATATAAAATATGCTTTATATTACAAAATTCTTTATTTTAAAATATTATTTATTAAAGGACAATCTTAATTTTTAAATATTCTTTATTTAAAAGAAATCCTGAATCGGAGTGCGACTCAATCAGTTACCATACAATTTCGGTTATATGAATTTCATACATCGTATGTATATGACAACAAAAGATAAATAATCGGCAAACCATCCGTTCAACATCCAGAGTGAAGTTCACAATTGTGTGAGCATTAAAATGAAATAGTAACGCTCATCGCAGCTTGTCAATCTATCGATCGACGTACAACTAAATATTGGGACTAGTGTATGTAAAATATCATCCCAATACCCGAGTGGGGTTTTCAGCCAACAACAGTTCATATAAATAAATAAGTGGTTAATTAATTTAACCAATTTAAATTCTGCTAACATATTGATGATAATAAACAAACATGTTTTTTTATTCCTAATGCTGAATAAAAATGTATTTGACTCGTGTAATTTCCCTATACATTTCTAATGTCTAATAAAATGTAATTTATTTATATGACCTTATTGCCGATGACAAATGAAAAGATAGTTTCATTTTTCTTTATTTGTATACAAATTTCTATTTTTAATTTTAACAAATAAAAGAGATAATTTTATTTGTTTATATTTCCAATGTATAACCTAACACATAAAAATGTTTTATTTTAAATTGTATACAAACTTTAATGTATACCTTAACACACTAAAATGTCACTTTTACTTACATACAAATTCTAAGGTGTGTTGTGACAATGTAAATGATTCTTTATTTCACATACAAATTCTAATGTATGTTTTGCAAATGAAGAAGATTCTTATATTTGCAATATAAATTCTATTTCAACAAAATGTATAAAAAGTGGTACATCCATTTTGCTGACAATTCTATTTTATCAAAATGAATATTCTTGTTGTAACACAAACGTATTTAACAAAAATGTAATTTGTGTTTAACTCCTTTATTTAACCAAAAATGTAATTTTTTTGTTTTCAATCATCTTATTTTGGCTAAATGTACATTTTTATTTCAACTAATATATTTGGATAAAAAAATTCTTTTCATCTCAGCTATGTAGCGACCCGAACTTCCCCGGTAAGGAAAGCCCGGATTGCCATGAGAACAACACACATCGGAACGCAGACGGAAGAACATTTCATTGTTATTTCAACAATTCCATCAGATACAAGAATATATAGAGTATGAATAAATATTACACAGAAAGTATCAGAGATTTAAATTACAATTTAATACATCGCAGCGGAAAATAATACAAAAACACAACTAGAAGTAATGCACAGATACAGAGCTTTCCGAGCATCGTTCCAGCTGTAAATCAGGATCCTGTGAATATAAATCTGCAAAACCAAAACTACTAGCTGCCCTTGTAGAAAATAGGGGCACCCAGAGTTTAGGTTAAAACAATAAACTCCAGGTCAGTCATGTGACTGGTGTGAGAACTAAAACAGTTATTAATCTTTATTTTAAAGTTTGGTATATCAAGGGACCACGCCGTATAACATGGAACGGGTGTCCTCCCAAGAACACCAGTGCATAAAACAAACAGCGCAATGCTAAATAAAGAAAAGTGAAGCTATTATAAGACCCAGGTCCCATCACACAATGCAACGCAAGCCGGAGGATAGGGTTTTTACCTTATAATAGCCAAAGCATGCTTGATACGTTAAAAACACATTATTTTGATATTACTATAAGTGTATAGTGTCAAAACAATTTCAATCATAAATAACAATCATAGGCGGCATGAATGACCCATACCACTATGTCGCCATACTAGGTTCTACAAATAAAACTGCAATGTCACATATTGGAAATTGGATTTCCGTCATGAGTCGAGGCAAGGGGCAAGCTCCTCTTTGTTCGAGACACTCTAGCAAATGTCTCAGGACCTCACACAGCAATCCTTGGATCTTCAGGGCCGATCCTCTCTTACTTTTGAGGATTGGTAATTCCTGAACACACGTTTCCCAGTCCTTACAGACCTATATCCGAGGCGCCTCATATCCAACAACCACATGGGTGAAAAGTATATAAATGTCAGGGCTGGTAGGTTACTGACACCACCACTAGCTAGAAAGAAACGTTGTGCTCTCCCTACAGTCACTATCCCGTTTTTGACTCATACCGAGGTGTGAGGCTCGCGAATCCACGTTATACACAAAGCTGTGCCACACAGGCCGTGCTTTGATCATCAACCACAAGACTTTGCTTTTCAACAGAAGCCTTGATCAATTGCCACTTGCGTGTGCCACACTGGCAATTCACTCCATGCGACTGATGTCCATCGATATACAACCTCTGAGCTCGTATGTCTCAGAGAAGGGCGTTAAGCAAGAGAATAAATTCTCCGCCGCCAAACAGATGTATATTTAACAAAGATCAATCAACACAGAATAAAATCCAATGTAAGACACACAGTCCATTTACAAGTTCATTCTACGTTTGAACGAAACCGGAGGCACTTTCCTCGCATATCCATCCATCTCCAAGTACGTCTGGACGATCGCCAACTGATTCTCTCATCTTGGGTGTACAGCCCAGTCAAGATCATCAAGTAATCACCCAAACGATGTGAAGACTTCCGGTCTTCAACCACTGTCTTCATCTTCGACTTATCACCGAATCGGTTAATCAGAATGGGTATAAACCCGGCCTTTCTGAATAACCCACGTATATAATAAACAAATGTTACACAAACACAACGATCGCCTCATTCCAATTCAGAATATTCGTTTATTCACAAAATCACATTCTTAGGGAATAGGTTCCCATTAATTTTATCAAAGATAAATTCTTCTAAATTTATTCTTTAATCTTCCTTTGGATATCATTTCAAACCAAATTATGGTTTTCCAAACTAGTCGGGATTAGCGAACCACACCGAAGTAATTATTTATTTTATTTCCCAATCCCAACCTATTCATCCCATGGAGCAAAACTGGTAATACTCCATATCTAACACCACGGTGTTATCGGTAAAATTAATTACCATTTCACGTTCAAATCTAATTAAAGATTTGACTATCGCTTTGGAGCAAAACTGGTGATACTCCATTCTCTATCACATTTCAGATTTAATAATTTTAATTATCAATTCACATTTCAATCTAATTAAAGGTTCATTAAAACTCCACTTTGTTTTAATCTTCCCAAAAATCAATATCTTGTCTTTAACTGGGTTAAAGAACCAATGTCATCTAAAACACGATTCACGACAAACCCAAATCACATTTGATATTAATTACAAGGCTCTGGATAGAAAATATACCGGCTTATATTCAATATCAAATTCTGAAACCAACAAATATCGTATTAGTAATAACGATATAAAATATATCTTTCAAATTCCCATAACAATATTTGTATGATCACGAAATCCAACATCGAAATATTCCGAAGATAATTTCGATTCAAATCCACTTCCACTTTTATATATATAGGAAATTCTGGTTATTTTCAAAACCAATTCAAATTCAATTTATTCATTTCAAAAATAAATCGATTTATTATTCTAGTTCAAAACTAGTTCATTTCGATAAAAATCTATTTTTATCTTCTCAAATATGGAATTTTTCATCCCAGTTCTTTCCAATTCACATATTATGATTTTACACAAATTATTAATATTTTTAATAATTTTATCAAGGCCCGTACAGTCGATTTCCATCAACGGCCATCGAACTGCACTTACAGCGACCTTTTCCAAATTTGATTTAGACATAATTCCAAATCCAACCATTAGATTTCAAATTTCTAATATTCGTTGGAAAGCTCTTTTCGATAGAACCCAAAGGTTTTGGTTTTAGGAGAATCCGACGGTCGGATCTCCCGCAACGTTAATTCGAAGTCAATGGTCAAAATTCGCGAACTGCCGCGGCGCGGCGCCTTCTATTCAGGCCATTATTTATATAATATATATATATATATATATTATATATTTCGTCGATTTCCTTTTAAAACATATTTTATAAATCGTTTTAAATTCGATTTCAAAACCATTTAAACTCCATATTCAATTTCGAATCAAAATTGAATATTTCACATCATTACTATAGAAATGATAATATTTTCAAAACGTTATATTTTGAAATCACTACCTTTTCTATATTCATTATAAAAACGAATATAATCGATATAGATATCGCTCACGTCAAAATGGCGCAACTCTAATCAGCACGGCTTTAAATATTTCAATAAATTCGTTATTCTATTCAACGAATGAATATTTATTCTATTCAACACATGAATACATATTTCCTTCAACACACGACCAATCTCAGCACATGTGTACTGTCAACACACGACTGTTTTTGTTATATAATATATTTTATAAAATTATGGTATCTATCGTTTGATTTTTAATTAGACTCCACCGTGAAGTAGATTCTAATCGTAAATATGATAAAGATGTAAATTTTATTATTTAAATATTTTACTCAACACATGAATAGTTTCAACACATGAATATTTTTATATTCTAATATTCATTATTTTCCCAATTGGAATGAGGCCCAATCAATCACCATATAATGTTAATTATATGGTTTCCATACAACACATGTATATAATAGCAACGATAAACAATCAACAATCATCCAAAGTGCATCACACAACTGCATAAGCATCAAATATAAATAATTAACGCTTACACAGCCTGTCGACCAATCGATCGACATACAATTAAATAATTGGGATTAGTGTATGCTAAATGTCATCCCAACACCCGTGTGGGGTTTCAAATCAACAAACACAGATTTTTATTGGTGCAGTTGGGCGATGTGTAAAATTTATCGTCCCAATCAATATCCTTCAAATAGGTGTACATAAACAAACCGTCCAGTTTGTAAATGAATATTTATTTATTCCCATTCACTATATTCATATTCACGTTAAAAAATATATTTTTAACGATAATTAATTTATTTCAATACATGAATATATTCATTATCTATTTTACATCAACACCACAAACAAATTCATAACACAACAAACAAGCATACAAGCCGTCCATGGTCTATGGACGACGAGTGTCGGGTGCTACTAAACACCGTCTGCATCCTAGTATATATTTCTAACTAGAAAAGTAAATTTAAAGTGAGAAGTTCTCACCGACTAGCTAATCCAATACCACGACTCTTCTTATGTAGAAGTCATCACTGTTCTCGCCTTTTGTCACTTTCGTTGCCCGTAGCCAATACATATATAAAAATCACATTTTTATATTGTTGTTATGTATATAAAAATCATTTTTTTATAATCACTCCATATGGATAAAAATTCTATTTTTACATCGCTACTATATAGATAAAAATTCTATTTTTACAACGATGTTCATATAATAAAGATTATATTTTTATCACGCTATTCTCTACATAAAGATTTTGCCTTTTCAAATATAATAATTTCGCCCTTTCAAATATAAAGATTTTGCCTTTTCAAATATAAAGATTTCGCCTTTTCAAATATAAAGATTTCGCCTTTTCAAATATAAAAAATTAATCTTTATACTTTAAAGATATAGTTTCTCTTTCGGTAAAAATCAATTCTTCTTGTCAAGAAAATCATATCGTTTCTATCACTAAAAATCATAACTTTTCATCTTAAAAATCCTACCTTTTCACTATTAAAA
The DNA here is from genome assembly GCA_030737875.1 of Allium sativum. Lineage (NCBI taxonomy): Eukaryota > Viridiplantae > Streptophyta > Magnoliopsida > Asparagales > Amaryllidaceae > Allium > Allium sativum. Next base: position 158,871,099 of record CM060927.1, read on the forward strand.
ATCAAATCTTTTTAATGTTAAAAATCATATTCTTATATATTATTTCTCGTATAATAAAAAACAGATTTTTATTTCGCTATATTTATAAAGATGATATTTTTACTATCTTACCCATATGAAAATTATATTTTTATACTTCTACAATATAAAAGATTATATTTTTATACTTCACATATGCTAAAAATCATATTTTTATTCTTTTTATAATATAAAGATTATATCTTTAACCTTTCTATATAATAAAAATTATATTCTTAACTTCTCTATATTATAAAAATTATATTCTTATCCCTCAACATAATTAAAAATTGTATTTTTATCCCTCTCAATATCATACTATATATAAAACTGATATATTTTTAATTTTAAAACTTATTTACATTATATAAAGAAAGAAAATAATAAATAACACAAAATAAAGCTTACAGCGTTTGAAGGGGGGTGGAAATCGAAGTTCATCGGAGGTGGAGGGCTTCAGGGGGTCGGGGCTGTGGTGGCGGGCTGTGGAGCGACTGGCGGTGGCAGTTTTGGTGGCTCAAGGGTTTAGGGGGGCGACGGATCTCAGAGGAGAGGAGGGGGGTCGAGGGGGAGTTGCGGAGGAGGAAGAAGATGGGGGAGGCGGCGCGGTGGCCCCGCCTTGGGCGACGCGGTGACCCCGCCTTGGGCGGAGGCGGCGATTAGGGGGGCGATGGCAGCGCCCTCCCCCCCGTCGCTCTCCTCTTTTTCTTTTTTTTTCTTTTATTTTTCTTAGTTGAAAACTAACGGGGAAGAGAATAGGGGGTTAAGGGCTTATATAATATTTTATTTTTATTTTAATTCCAAAAAGTAACTTTTTCATTTGAACTCGAAAAGAGACCCACCGCCTGTTGTCCATAGCTAATTACCCCCATTCCGAACACTGTGGGATATGTATAGTAAGCTGATTCGACTGTTTCGACCAGTTTCCGTTCAAATCAACATATAACTCTATATATTGAATTCGAATGCGCATTTCAATTTACTGGGGTCATATACTAACTAGAAAAATTCCAGAAAAATATTTTCTAGCTTTGTATTGACGATACGGTCCTAACAAAACTGATTTCGTCGAATTCTGAGACCGTTCGAAAAATGGCCATTTTCCAGTCGATTAAAATTAACTAAAACTGGTCAAACGCGTTTTCCTTTGCCACGCTCACATATTGATTCGAAAAATTATGAAATTTGGAACCTAGAAATAATTTGACATCGCGGATCCAACAAAAGTGGTTTCGTCCAAATCCGAGGTCGTTTGCAAAATGGCTATTTTTAAGGGCCTGAATTCCGTAGCGACTATTCTGAAATTTCAACTGGTCGTATCTTTTGATTCCTGCTATGAAATTTCGATTTTTCGGATTCGTTGGAAAGATATTCTCAATTAGATTCTAATATTTTTGGTTTCACTAAAATCCGATTTATTTTGCACACGGTACGTTCAATTGAAATTTGAAATCGAATTATCGAACTACCGCGCCATTTTCAATTCCTTTTATAATTTAAAATAAATATTATTATTCTAACGACGACGTATATAAATATATACGCTCGATTTCTATTCAGAATAAATTTCTCGTCGCTATCTGTAACGTCCCGCATTTTTATCGGTTTATATATGAATATTTAAATCAGTTTAAATATTGAATTCATGTTATAAGTGGATTTATATATTTATTAAAACGAAATTAAACGTATAAAAATATATATTAAATATAATTGAGCTCATAACGACGCTGCAGTTCGTAATTTATCGTTCTGAACTTCAATTGAGTATACAGGATTCGTTATAAACCGGATTTCTACGAAACAAGAAACGTTGGAAACTGTTGAACTGTATTTTTCTAATGGAAGTGAAAAACCAAGATTTCTTGTTATAGATTGTGAATTATATCTAAATCAAATACTCAGGAAGTCGCTATGAAATCGTATATCGACCGTAACGGTTTATTTGATATAACTAGATATCGGCTTCGAATTTAGACAAGATTCTTTTGGGACGTAGTGATAATTTAATTTTTAGAATTTTTTTGTAATTTTTAATTAATTAAATAAGCAGCTTTTTATTTTGAGTATTTTGCACCCTGTATCAATATTTTGGGGTTCCACGATATGGGTTAAGCTACCGATATTATTATATTTTGGGGATCGTGGAACCTCGTTGGACACGACCGTATTCTTATTTCTGTCCGTAGCGGATTGGACATGAACATAATTTTACATAGCACGGTACGCTTAAATTTGAAAACATATATGTGTATACATTTTTGTATATTCATCACGCAGCAAGTAAAATCACAACACTATACACTAAAAACAAATACACATACATCTCAAATACTTATTTGGCTACTAGTACATATAGTTTCCTAAGTATATTCAAAACGAAAGGGGCATAGACAAACATTTCGAAAAGTCTGACAAATTAACCAACTCGTATTAACAAAACTTCAACTGTCTCATTCATTTTAACATAGATTTAACATCAAGTTGCTTAATTAAATCCATTATCTGATGCACTACATTTCGGATAACTAAAATTCTTCTTGTTAAAAATGTTATGTTGCCTTTGCTTGGATCAAACCGAAAGCTACTTGTAATATTTTCAAAACCCATTCGTACCGTGAAGTCACCTCTTATCTGAAGACCTACGAGTGGTTCCATCATACAGTACCAATGCATATGAGAAAGCATACTCCATGCGTGGATAGATTGTGAAGGGAAAACTCAAAGCGTAGACCAACTCCCCTAATCTGCTGTGTTCCTTCAAATCAACCAGCTATTTTCTTCCCTCCCTAGAAGAAAAACGCAGACTAGACTACATGAGATTTTAAGTCAAACATAGTAAAAGAAAAAAAATGAAAGGTGCAGCCTTACCCTATACTGAGTTGTTTCATCAAATTAATTACACAGCAAGGCAAATGTCCACTTCAAATTTAATGAAGAACGTGCGGAACCATATGCCTATGATTGAAAACGTAATGGCCTACTATCATGTACTGGTGATACCGACCCTCTTCTTATCCTTTCTTCCTTCATTTTATTTATATCGGAAACCATCGTCTCCAGAAACAAAATCAAGACATCGTCCCATTCCTCATTTCTTACCATAGATTTCTTATATAAATATATAAAATACTTAAACCGAGAGCTTTGGGGTTATATTCATTTACTGGGTTCCTGTATATTTTTATTGGCACCAAATAGTGCTGCCGTGGACTGGATGCTCAACGTAGGAGGAGGCTTCAGTCCCAAGGAGCACTGTAGCTGGTGAAAAAAGGGTTTGAGCATGGGAGGCTCTGGAGATGGGGGTGAGGTCAGCATGGCGGTACGGTGGTGCATTCAGGAAGAGGAAGCTACCAAAGAACGGATCAGAACTGAGATGATGGGGTCTTTGATGTGAAGTTAAACGGTGGGGCTGTCGATGTAGGAGATGCAGCCGTGGAGGAAGCATGTTAATGGCAAGCTACTGGGTTCGAAACATTGAAAAGCGAAAGAACAAAAATTCACTTTCTTTTGGTTTCCTTGTCTACAATGATGTACTTACAACGGCTCATGCGTTCAAGTACATGCGGGTGTACGTAAGTTGGTGCATGGATATGTATACATAGCGCAACGGTTGAAACATTCACGGAGAAGATACCGAATGCTGGTTTTCTGGGAAAAAAGGAAAGGTGCGAAGGCTGAAAAGGAGTGATCGAAATGGTTATGTACAGTAGCAGACGAAAATGATGAAGATAATTCGAGTTCAATATTTTGGGTACGGTGAGAAAGTGGTTACTGTACCACTGTATTTATAAATAGGAGGAGAGATAGCATTGCGTTGTGACAACAGGAAGAGGGACATTCTCTTTTGGGAGGAAGAGGACGTGTTGTTTACTTTAAACAGACATGTGGTTTTGGATATGCAAAAGGGGATTGACAGTGTGTACATGCACGGACGTTACAACACAAAGAAAAAGAAAAGAGAAAGGCTCAAAACAGAGCAGACGTGAACAACATGCGGGACATGTGAGCATTAGAATGAATATTGGAATGATAACAGCAAAGTAGAATATGTCAATACTAGAAGGAAGGGAGGAGATGGATGCGTGTTGTATACGGAGATGTGTAGAAGTTTGATGAGTGCATGCGGTGGATTCATGTTTGGAACTATTCGGGGATCGTTTGGATTTAGGGCAGAATTGAAGCGACGGGTATAATCAACCGACCGCAAATCATATTTTAACGGTTAACGCGCCAAGGTGAGTAAATTCACTAACTCTATTCCATTTTAAAATATTATCATTATATTTTAAATATTGGTTGAACGTTGTGTGATGGTCGCTTCGGTAGATTACAATTAAATTGGTTGAATTATATATCGTTGCATATATATACACATCATTGGTTGGACTGATTCCATCGATTATAATATTTCCTAGTATGGAATCAGTGTTAATTGTTGACTAACATCGGTGGATGCAGGAAACCAGTTGGAGGAATCCAACCGGATTCCTCAATATTTATATGTACTGTTTGTTTTATTTAGATGCACTGTTTGAACCCAAATGACTTTTGAAACCTTGTGTTGATATTAGCGTTGAATGGAAATTCAAGCGTTATTTTTATTTAATCAATAGATGATATCGATTAAGAAAGTGGCAACAACCAACCATAAATGTATCATTTGTTTTAACCGCTATTGTTTTACCAAAATCCCACCGTGTGCGAAGCACGTGTTTCACCATAATTACTAAATGATTTGGTAAAGTGGATTCTTATATTAATAAGATTAATAAGTAAGTAGGCAGAGATTAACTTGATGATTAATAACAAGAATTTATCGTTTTAAGAACAATTAAATGAGATATTTACAAATAGATTATGGTTGATTTCATATTAAGTAAGATTAGTTAGAATCGATTATTGTTTATTTAATAGTAAATGAGATTATTTAGAAATAAATTATTATTTTTATAGTAATCGATACAAGTGAATTTATTTGGATTAATAAATGTTATTTATTCAAAATGAAAAGATTTGTTAAAATTGATTAGTGTGCTAATCATGGCTAAATATTTACCAAGCAAACTGTTTTGATCAGTAATTGGTTATTTAATTAAATTAGATTGGGCTGATTAATCTAATGTAATAAATTAACGAATAGTTGATTTAGTTTAAATAAGATTTTAAAGTATAAGGGATTTGTCTAAAGAAGACAAAGCGAAGAGGAATGTTTAATAAGGGATTTGTCTAAGAAAGACGAAGCGGAGAGAAATGTTTAAAAATGGATTTGTATAAGCTAATGTAAATAACCGAGTTTTCAAAATAAGGATATGGCATCATAAAACCATATTTAAAATATAGCAAGAAGCACGTTTATGGATTTTAAAGTATAAGGGGTTAGAGTTACGAACTTATATCTATTCTAAGGTAAGAATGTTGTTAGTCAAGGTCTGAGAGGTAATTAAAATACCCCAACTTGAACGGCTTCACTATTATCGAAGGATGGTATTTGTTTGTAACGGAAAGAGATGTCAGGATTTTTGTAACAGAAAGAGATGTCAAGATTTTTGTAACGGAGAAAGATGTCAAGATTTTTGTAAGGGAAAGAGATGTTGAGATTAGTATAAAGTGGAATATAGCAGCGTATTGTAAGTATTTGAACCATAGCGATAAAATAACGCTGTTGACTAGGCTTAAGCGTGACTATTATGTTGAGATTAGTTATAAAGGAGAATGTTACAGCGTATGACAAGTTTTTGAACTATAACAATAAATTAGCACTGTTGACCAAGCTTAAGCGTGATTGTTAGATATAGCACTTTTCCCTAGAGGGGTTTGAAACTCACTTAGCCAAGTGATAAGGAAATAATTATGTCTTTCCGAAGAAGTGATATAGTTGGGTTTGGCTTTGTCGAATTGTATGTATATAATCGATAGTGATATTTATTGTTAAAACCAAGTTAGTTTGATTTAATGAGATCAGTTTCTATGAGAAATAACATTCGCGGTTTAAAGTGAATTATGTTTGAAAAGCAATCATTGTAGAATTAAATGGTTATATTGGGAATTGGAAATATTTTCCAATATAGATAATGCGTATACAAAGAAATAAGAAGTGTGTAAAAGCGAGAAATGTTTTCGAAAGTTAACGACATATGGTTTCAAGAATATGGAAGAATAAGGGTTTATAAATTTTTTGGAAATGTTTTTTTCCAGAGCGTGAAGGGCTTAACGAGCTTTGAGAAAATATCTAGGAAGATATAGGAAACGGGAAAATATTAGAAAGGGCCAGCGAGGTGTGATGTTTGAATGGATGTTGTTTTTACTTCGATAGTTAAAAAACCGACTATCGAAGTGTTTTGACCATCGTTGTCAATACGGAGAGACCGGTTGGATATATTATCTGAAAACCACTCTGTATAGGCATAAGCGCTACGAATTTGATTATGCTGAAGACAATTGAAGACGGAGTGAAATACAAGTGTCGTTCTGTTCCAGAATGGTGTTTCTGTTTGTCCAGTCCCAGGACAACTTGTATGCACGAATGTTTGACAGAGTATTCCTAACGATCACATAAGACGATCTTTTCAAGGTATTACGTCTGGTGGTGGAGAAATTCGTTTCTCTTAGCTTTTATACCCGTAATATTTTTGGGAAGATCAACTAGTGATTTGATGGGTTTTGACGATGTGGCATTCAAAGTGTATGGTGGCCAGATGTTCTAAAAGATAGACGTAACCTCAAGCTTCACAACTGGGAAATGACAAAAATCGGGCAGGCAGCATGGCTATGTGGGTCGCTCCCATTAGGGTGTATAATCACCTATCTAGAGAAATTCTTTTTGTTTCTTACTCTATCGATTCTGCCCATTCGGGAACGGTGGTTTGAGCCCAACCGTTGGTGATATACATTCGATACACTCAAGAGAAATGAGTGGTCGGTCATGTGTGGGCCTGGTTGCAAGACGTTCTTGTTGAACCCAGGTGTATTTGCCTCTAGAGATACATCATCGGAAGGTGGTCCCATACCTTGTCATAGTTGGAATCCAATCTCCAATAAGCGCCCTGCGGATTTTGATTTTATACTATGTATGTAGAGCATGAGATGCAAGCGTTCTACTATTTGGTTATTTACTTGATTAGACATTTTTATAATATCACTGGATTTTGATATCAAAGTGTTTTGGGTTATAGTAAGTTAAAAACCGTCCATGTTTATGTGTGGATTGGTCTTACTATTATCCTTTTGTTTCAAAAGGATTTTCAAAGTTAAACGGTATGGTTGGAATTTACTCACACCAGTCCCATGACTGACCCAGAGTTTATTTTGTTTGTTTTTCCCTAAACTCTTGTGTGCCCAAATTTGTACGGGCAGTCAAGTGTTTCAGGCTTTGCAGATTCACTTGGAGGAGCTGGAAACAGAAGGCTTCACCATTAGTTAGTTAGAGATTATTTCCGCTGTGATATGATGTATTGTACTCTGATAATGGTATGAATATACAATACAGATTTGTATTTCAAAGTTATGTTATATAATATATTTTATTCGTTCTGCTGTGAGATTCATATTTACTCTGATCCTGCTCAGTTGTGTTCTTCTTCTTCTTATATTCTATTAGTTCTATCTTGTCTTTCTCATCCTCTTATTTCTTTCTTTTAATGATCTGGTATTTTCAATGTTTGGACAGTCGACGTTGGGTTTTATGTCGATTTTCGGAGTCGAAAACCCCAGGTCGTTACAGTTGGTATCAGAGCCAGGTTAAGTGATTACCTTGGCTCTGTGGTGTGACTCAGTGGAGATAGGGTTAGTAATACCCTAGATTGAGTTTGAATGTACATATATATGAGCGCGTATTTGTAAATCAATGTAAAAACTATTTTATATTGTGTTGATTGATCTGGTGAGTGGTATATAAATTCCAGATCGACGCGTTTAGCTGACGAGGTCGATAGGGATTTATAAACGCTTGGGTAGAGAATTTCGACATAGTATTGTTTTGAAAGAGGGTGAATAAAATAATTTTACCCAAAATATATTTTGATATAAAAAGAAGTATATATCTTGAGATTATTATAGTATATTGGATGTGTTGATCGTTATTATGATCGAATAAGATTATAATTGAGTTGGCTATGTAAATAACCAATCGAAATTCACGCAAGTATGAAATATGAATCAGATGAACTAAATCTGAATTTAAATAAAGTTTGGAATTTAAAACTATGGAAAAGGGTTGTAAATGAAATTGGATTTAATATATGGAATTTTAAGATCCTGGGGAAATTTTGAAATATTATCCAAGTTTCGAAAAGATATTTTTGAAATAAATTTCAAATAAAAGTATTTGAATATGAGTTTTGAAAGTGATATAGTATTGAACTCACTTTGATCGCTGGGAAAGAAATTCCGATGATGAAGTCGACCATTATCGGTGTTCATTTTCGAGTTCTAAGTGACGGATTGCTACCAAATTTTTTGTTATTGGATTATTGTGAGAAAACAAGTTGTCAGAAATTCAAATGTTTTAAATAATATATGATTTCAAACTGATTTGAAATAAATCCCAGGAATTTAAATTCTGAAAATTAAAATTTAACTCATGAAGTTAAATAGCTTGAAATGGTGACAGTGAATAAATTTGAATTTAATCAAAGCAAGCTAAGTGGGAATTCACTTGGTTAAATATATTGAATTAGGTTAGAGATTATCCCAAATAAATTTTGGATTGTTGGATAAGAATCTGGAATTGAAATGCAGCTGAAGTTGAAATGGAATTTGGCTCAAAAATAAGCGAGAGATTGGTTTGAGAATGGGTTGATGGGAGATCAACCAAGGATTGAGTTATGGGGATGTGAAGTAATAAATTTCAACCGAGCAGGCTGTGAGGAGTTAGAATTACATCATCTTCGCTTCTTAGCAATTTCGAGGACGAAATTATTTTAAGGGGGAAGGAATGTAACGTCCCGCATTTTTATCGGTTTATATATGAATATTTAAATCAGTTTAAATATTGAATTCGTGTTATAAGTGGATTTATATATTTATTAAAATGAAATTAAACGTATAAAAATATATATTAAATATAATTGAGCTCATAACGACGCTGCAGTTCGTAATTTATCGTTCTGAACTTCAATTGAGTATACAGGATTCGTTATAAACCGGATTTCTACGAAATAAGAAACGTTGGAATCTGTTGAGCTGTATTTTTCTAATGGGAGTGAAAAACCAAGATTTCTTGTTATAGATTGTGATTTATATCTAAATCAAATACTCAGGAAGTCGCTATGAAATCGTATATCGACCGTAACGGTTTATTTGGTATAACTAGATATTGGTTTCGAATTTAGACAAGATTTTTTGGGACGTAGTGATAATTTAATTTTTAGAATTTTTCTGTAATTTTTAATTAATTAAATAAGCAGCTTTTTATTTTGAGTATTTTGCACCCTATATCAATATTTTGGGGTTCCACGATATAGGTTAACCTACCGATATTATTATATTTTGGGGATCGTGGCACCTCATTGGACACGACCGTATTCTTATTTCTGTCCGTAGCGGCTTGGACATGAACATAATTTTACGTAGCACGGTACGCTTAAATTTGAAAACATATATGTGTATACATTTTTGTATATTCATCATGCAGCAAGTAAAATCACAACACTATACACTAAAAACAAATACACATACATCTCAAATACTTATTTGGCTACTAGTACATATAGTTTCCTAAGTATATTCAAAACGAAAGGGGCATAGACAAACACGAAAGGGGCATAGACAAACATTTCGAAAAGTCTGACAAAGTAACCAACTCGTATTAACAAAAATTCAACTGTCTCATTCATTTTAACATAGATTTAACATCAAGTTGCTTAATTAAATCCATTATCTGATGCACTACATTTCGGATAACTAAAATTCTTCTTGTTAAAAATGTTATGTTGCATTTGCTTGGATCAAACCGAAAGCTACTTGTAATATTTTCAAAACCCATTCGTACCGTGAAGTCACCTCTTATCTGAAGACCTACGAGTGGTTCCATCATACAGTACCGATGCATATGAGAAAGCATACTCCATGCGTGAATAGATTGTGAAGGGAAAACTCAAAGCGTAGACCAACTCCCCTAATCTGCTGTGTTCTTTCAAATCAACCAGCTATTTTCTTCCCTCCCTAGAAGCAAAACGCAGACTAGACTACATGAGATTTTAAGTCAAACACAGTAAAAGAAAAAAAAAGGTGCAGCCTTACCCTATACTGAGTTGTTTCATCAAACTAATTACACAGCAAGGCAAATGTCCACTTCAAATTTAATGAAGAACGTGCGGAACCATATGCCTATAATTGAAAACGTAATGGCCTACTATCATGTATTGGTGATACCGACCCTCTTCTTATCCTTTCTTCCTTCATTTTATTTATATCGGAAACCATTGTCTCTAGAAACAAAATCAAGACATCGTCCCATTCTTCATTTCTTACCATAGATTTCTTATATAAATATATAAAATACTTAAACCGAGAGCTTTGGGGTTATATTCATTTACTAGGTTCCTGTATATTTTTATTGGCACCAAATAGTACTGCCGTGGACTGGATGCTCAACGTAGGAGGAGGCTTCAGTCCCAAGGAGCACTGTAGCTGGTGAAAAAAGGGTTTGAGCGTGGGAGGCTCTGGAGATGGGGGTGAGGTCAGCATGGCGGTACAGTGGTGCGTTCAGGAAGAGGAAGCTACCAAAGAACGGATCGGATCTGAGATGATGGGGTCTTTGATGTGAATTTAAACAGTGGGGCTGTCGATGTAGGAGATGCAGCCGTGGAGGAAGTATGTTAATGGCAAGCTACTGGGTTCGAAACATTGAAAAGCGAAAGAACAAAAATTCACTTTCTTTTGGTTTCCTTGTCTACAATGATGTACTTACAACGTCTCATGCGTTCAAGTACATGCGGGTGTACGTAAGTTGGTGCATGGATATGTATACATAGCGCAGCGGTTGAAAAATTCACGGAGAAGATACTGAATGCGGGTTTTCTGGGAAAAAAGGTAAGGTGCGAAGGCTGAAAAGGAGTGATCGAAATGGTTATGTACAGTAGCAGACGAAAATGATGAAGATAATTCGAGTTCAATATTTTGGGTACGGTGAGAAAGTGGTTACTGTACCACTGTATTTATAAATAGGAGGAGAGATAGCATTGCGTTGTGACAACAGGAAGAGGGACATTCTCTTTTGGGAGGAAGAGGACGTGTTGTTTACTTTCAACAGACATGCGGTTTTGGATATGCAAAAGGGGATTGACAGTGTGTACATGCACGGACGTTACAACACAAAGAAAAAGAAAAGAGAAAGGCTCAAAACAGAGCAGACGTGAACAACATGCGGGACATGTGAGCATTAGAATGAATATTGGAATGATAACAGCAAAGTAGAATATGTCAATACTAGAAGGAAGTGAGGAGATGGATGCGCGTTGTATATGGAGATGTGTAGAAGTTTGATGAGTGCATGCGGTGGATTCATGTTTGGAACTATTCGGGGATCGTTTGGATTTAGGGCAGAATTGAAGCGACGGGTATAATCAAGCGACGGGCAGAATTGAGTAAATATCACTTAAGATGTTATTTGAATAATTCCTTACTTAAACATTACTTTATTTACTCTCGACTTTTTCAAATGCTTCGTTTCACAAATTGAATAATAAATCCTATTCCCAACTTTGTTTACCAAGCTCAAATCAAAACTCTTTTACCCATTTCCCTTTTCTTTCAGGTAATTCCTTCTTAAATCCATTGGTTTAACTTAAACACCATTTTAAGACTTTAATCTCACATTTCCTGTAACACCCCGTATTTTCTGTGAACTTAAGAATTACAAATCTAAGTGTAATTAAAATATAAAATAAGAATTAGGGAAAGCGGGTTGCTCCATTGCGTTCGTCTCGAAATTTTGCTTGAAAACGAGTCTGAGTTTGCGAGAATCGGAGTCTGTATGACCAAGTTATGGCCCTCTAAAGTTTCAGGAATTTTCAGAGTTCAAAACAGCTCGAATTCGAATTCAAATTTCGAATTCAAAACCCAGAACATACTGGGCGGGAAATTTCCCGCCCAGTACCCAGGTCGACTGGGGAGTCGACCCCCCCCCCCCCCCCCCGAGCAGGTCGACTGGGCAGTCGACCTGGGGGTCGACCTGGTCCCCGAACCTGGTTTTGGGCCTGGGTGCATTCTTATGTATCTGGTCTCATTTTCTGCCTAGATTCGTCTGCCTAAACCTATTTAAACATCCCCAAACCTAGCCTTCTCTACACACAATTCTATTCTGCTTCTACTCTGCCTCTATTCTAAATAAAAATAAAAATGGCGTCGCTACTCTGCTGGAATCAAAACTAGAAGCTAATCAACATCAACCTAAGCAACTCAATTCAAGCTTGAAACTTCAACAACAGTTAAAGAAGATCGACTAAAGTCGATACAACTATCTTTCTTTTAGAATCCAATCAAGGCAAGTACAGTTATTTTCTGATATAAACGTTAATTCTGATTGTGACATGAATTGTAAATCTGAATCTGAGATTATGTCTGTTCTGTTTAGATCTACCTTATTCTGTATTTCTTTCTGCTTTCTGTTCTATAGCCGGGCTACCACGAGCTTGAGCCAATCTCATAAGAGATTAACATACGCTAAAATATTTGGGACAATAAAATGAATAATGCATGAAATGGGCACGACCGATATGTGACTGATTTGAGGAAAGAACATAGGTTGAACTTGGAACTTAGGACATAAATCTAAGGCATATAACTGAACCTATGACTTGAGTTTTGTGGAATAAAGAATATTGAACATACGACTTGAGAAGTTGAGGCATAAAATTTACACTGGACATATGACTTAGGAATTGGGGCATAAATTTGACCGTAGGCATGTAATTAGTTTAGATACATATTACATGTTGTAAACTAGATCTGGATCTGAGCAAGCTATGTATGATAATCTGAGATTTGGGGACATAATTCAATATCTGATTTTAAGAATAGGATACATGATTAAAACCTAGATTTGTGGCACATTTTAAAAAGGGGAAGATATGTGACTTAGGTGTAAAAATTAAAATCTATAATAAGATTTGAGGACTATTAAGTGTGAATACACCTAAATAGGGATTTTTGGATATATGGTATGCATTGTAATATTTGGTATAATTTATAGATGAATCTGCTGTACAATGCTAGTTTAACCAAAATAGGAACATATGTTATAGGGTAAATTATGTCCATATTATGTGTTATGTAAATTTATGCAAACATGGGGTATATGATCATATTGTGAATCATGACAATTATTTAGTCCTAATTTATGATTAAGCAAGGCATGTAAATAGAACCTTTAGAAATATTAAATCTGCTAAATCGGTCATCTGCTAAGTCTGTTGAAAATGCCAAATCTGCTAAACTAAATCTGTTGAGATGCCTAAACTGCTAAATCTGTTGAGATGCCTAAACTGCTAAATCTGTTGAGATGCCTAATCTGTTATCTGCTAAATCTGCTAGTTTGCTTAATCTGCTAAATCCGTTAAGTCGCCTAATCTGCAAAATATGTTATCTACTATATCTGTCGAGTTGATATAATTAGTCTGTTATTGACATAATCTGAATTGGCTATAGCTATGAATAATTGACATGTATATTAGGCGTGGCATAAATGGTAAATTATTAATTAATTGGCCGCAAAGATAAACATGGCTAACTCGAGGTTAGAATGAGTTTGCGGCGTAGTCCTGCCCGGAACCGCCCGGCACATCCAGTGGCCGCAAACGATAGGTTCTAATGTGAGTAGTTAGTCATAACGTGCTTGAAACCCCAGGTTAGACTCAGTTTGTGGCAGAAACCTACCCGGAACCAACCGGCCTAACCAGTAGCCGTAAACTGTCAGTCTAATGTGAGAGGTCTGGGCATTAATAATTAATTAATGCAATTCTAAGATAAATAAGATGTCTAATACGTGTTGGGTGGATAGGGTTAGACCAACTGGACTAATGAATTTAATAAACCCGTTTCATGAATTTGTAGGCCCAATACAAAGCTAGACAAATCTGAAATTCTGTTAAGTCTGTACATCTGATCCGTTAGTCTGAAAACTTGTTGATTTGATTTTCTGATCTGTGAACTAGTAAATCTGATCTCTGTATGTCTGAACTTGTAAACAAGTTAATCTGAAATCTTTTAGTCTGGGGGCACAAGGTTAGGAGGTAATTTACTTGTGTCATCTTTTGTTTGGGACCCATATTAGTCAGTAACCCTTTCTGGTATCAAAACTTTGACCCAACAGTAGGTAGGGTCCGGGCATGCTTACTGAACTAATTATAAGCGATTCATTCTGATAATGGCAAGGGGTGTTGATGGTGCGTTCCAACCGGGTCATGTGCGTGCATGGATCCCGGTCTGCCTCTGGGGATGTAAGACGCCGTGACATCTTTAAATAGGTCAGTGTCATTTAAAGGTTACCACTTTGGGAAGTGATACACCCTTTTGTGGGGCTGGCACAGGGTATTTATGTATTAGGGAGCCGATCGCTTGGGGTAGGGTTTTAGGGTACACTTAGTTCTATCTGTTTCTGTTGGTACCGTATGTTTCTGTTGGGTGGTAACACCTGTCTGTTCTGCGTGGTACCATCTGTTGGGGTGGTAAAGGCCCATTACTAGTGTACATCTAATTCTACATTCTGTTTCCGTAGGGATTAATCTGTTTCTGCTTCTGTCTGTTACTGTTCGGGTGGTAAGGCCCATTACTAGCACTCTCTTCGGTGGAAATTATTCTGTACCCGTTTCTGTTTCAGTTTAGACATTAGGGTGACACCTAATTCTGTTATACTAGTATTATTGCAGAGAAGTGTAAAGAAACAGCTTATGTCATTCTGTTCTTCTGTAATATCCGCTATACCTGTTACTGTTATCTCTCATCCAGTTTTATTTTCATGTCATGTTATTGTTATCTGTTCATAACTGAAAATCACTGGACTTGCCAGAATTTTTGTCTGACCCTTGTTGTTTCGCCTCCTTTCTTCCGTTTCCCCCAGGTTTTGTAGAAGGGAGTACTCTAGCTTGATCCAGATTTCTTCCGCTTGAAGTGCTTAAAGTATGGCTTGTCTTCTTCTGTGGGGATTATGATTTTAAACTATGCATTCTGAAGGCTTTTGTACAAGACTGATATTTTGTACTTGAATTCTGATATTGTGATTTGAAAGGATGTAACCAAGCTTATTTCGGTTTCTGTTGTAATAAAGTTATAGATTTTTCAAGTACTGTTTTATCTGTCTTGTAAGTTTCTGTTCTGTTTACTAAAATGCTCCACCAAAGTTAAGGCATTCCCTTTGTGAGTGACCTTAACGAAGGTGGGGTGTTACACTTGGTATCAGAACCAAAGGTTACCAGATTGGGTAAAGTTTTTGAAAACTATTTTCAAAAAGGTTTTGAAAGGAAGTATTTTAAAAAATAAAGCTTATTTTGAAAAACATGATCCCCAAGAGCCATATATCTTTCCTTCAGTCCTTTTTGTATTGAATCTTTCCTTTTTCGTTTCAGCATGTCTGAAGCATCTGAGATATCAGAGGGTGTTCATGTACCCGGTTGGTTTCGTCAATATCTTGAGGCTAGGACCGCCGCCGCAGGTCCAGCAAATGATCCCCCTCCTCCGCCCCCTCCTCGTGCAATTGCTTTCTCAAAGATCTGTAGAGATTTTAGGGCCATGGGTGGAAAGGATTTCAAGGGAACTGGATCATTCATAGAGGCGAGGAACTGGCTCAAAGAAACTGAGGATCTATTCGTTATCTTCGAGGTGGATGATGGGCAGAAGGTACAGTTGGTGGTATGGTTGCTCAAAAAAGAAGCTTCTTATTGGTGGGAAGTCACTAACGCCGAGAGGCCGGTTGAAACATGGATGGATTTCAGAACAAGGTTTGAGACAATATTCCTCTCGCAAGCTGAACGAAGTTTACAACTGGAAAAGTTCTTATCTCTTAAGCAAGGAAGTATGACGGTCAAGGAATACATCAACCAGTTCAACCAACTGGCTAGGTTCGGATTGGATTTAGTCAACACTCAGCACAAAAAGGCTCTCCGCTTTGTTAAAGGATTGAACGAGCCACTGCACAGCCTAGCCATGACCCATGTACCCATGGGAGCGACTTATGAGAAATTGGTGGACATGGCACTACTGCACGAAGAAGACAAGGGCCCGAAAGAGACAAAGACGGAAGAACCACATAATAAGAAAGCATGGCCTAAAAAGGTAACACAAAAGAAGGATGAGAAGTCTGAAGATAAGAAGGGGAAAAAGTGCTTTACTTGTGGAAGCTCGACTCATCTGAACAAGGATTGCAGAAAAAGGAAGGGCACTTGCTTCAACTATGGTGAGATGGGACACTTCACTAGGGACTGCCCGAAGAAACGAGGGCAAGGGCAGAGGGCAGAACCCACTTCTGGAGGACAGGCGAATGCTCAAGGGACTGGTATATAGGGTAGAAATAAGAAAATTTAAGTAGAAGGTTTAATTTTCTTATCTGATTGTTGAGTTAAAACTCTTTCTGATTCTGGCATTTTGATTCTGTAATCGATACTCTGCACTTTAATACTATTATTGTTTCTGATTCCGCTGTAGACCCAAATCCATAAGGGTTATGACTCTTCTGTTTGTGATTGGGGTTTGAGAGATATTCATGTTAGGCGTCAAGTAGGACGCATACATTCTGGGATTTATCATGCTTAGTTTCCTAAGAATCATTCGGTAATCTGATCTATACCAGTAATCTGTAAATATCTGAATATTTCTGATAAGGTTAAGATTTCGAGTTTTGACATTATCTAAAGAGGGTAATCCTCTGGGTGTCAATCTGATGTTGGTTTCGGTCTTCGGGGCCGATACTTAGGACCCATGTCTAATAGGAACCAAGTTTTTGTTTTATCTGTACTCGCTTCCATCATTCGACTGTATCCTATCGATCGAATCTTCGAACTTTAGGTAAAAACTAGTGGGTGTAAATATGTGTTTGAGACATGTTATGTTTGATGGTTGCAAGTGGATGCAAGTGGTTGCTAGTGGTTGCTCGTGGGTGCATATACACACACTAGGCACTAGATCGGCTCGAAAACACTCTCATATTGCATATGGATGTGTGAGCATTTTCAATTTTTGTGGATGCAAAATGATTGACTCAGCACATGGATGTTGCATATGACTGAATGGTTGTGCACTCATATAGAAATGATATGTATCGAGTAGGAAAATTGCATACATGTTGGACTCATGGCACTGGCATAATTCGCATTAAGGAGGTCAACTGAATCAGTGGACCGCCTGAACTTTGCATTAGATAAGGAACATATACACACACTTTTGCATATGTTCATACAACATTAGATGTTTCTAAGGACAATGGACGCCAGTGATTGATGATTGAGTAGATGGATGTTGGATGGTTGGACACATTCTTCTTAACTTGAAGATTTCGGGGACAAAATCCTTTAAGGAGGGGAGAATGTAACACCCCGTATTTTCTGTGAACTTAAGAATTACAAATCAAAGTGTAATTAAAATATAAAGTAAGAATCAGGGAAAGCGGGTTGCGCCATTGTGTTCGTCTCGAAATTCTGCTTGAAAACGAGTTCGAGTTTGCGAGAATCGGAGTACGTATGACCAAGTTATGGCCCTCCAAAGTTTCAGGAATTTTCAGAGTTCAAAACAGCTCGAATTCGAATTCGAATTTCGAATTCAAAACCCAGAACAAACTGGATGGGAAATTTCCCGCCAGTACCCAGGTCGACTGGGGAGTCGACTGGGCAGTCGACCCCCCCGACTGGGCAGTCGACCTGGTCCCCGAACCTGGTTTTGGGCCTGGGTGCATTCTTATGTATCTGGTCTCGTTTTCTGCCTAGATTCGTCTACCTAAACCTATTTAAACAGCCCCAAACCTAGCCTTCTCTACACACAATTCTATTCTGCTTCTACTCTGCCTCTGTTCTAAATAAAAATAAAAATGGCGTCGCTACTCTGCTGGAATCAAAACTAGAAGCTAATCAACATCAACCTAAGCAACTCAATTCAAGCTTGAAACTTCAACAACGGTTAAAGAAGATCAACTAACGTCGCTACAACTATCTTTCTTTTAGAATCCAATCAAGGCAAGTACAGTTATTTTCCGATATAAACGTTAATTCTGATTGTGACATGAATTGGAAATTTGAATCTGAGATTATGTCTGTTCTGTTCTGTTTAGATCTACCTTATTCTGTATTTCTTTCTGCTTTCTGTTCTATAGCCAGGCTACCACGAGCCTGAGCCAATCTCATAAGAGATTAACATACGCTAAAATATTTGGGACAATAAAATGAATAATGCATGAAATGGGCATGACCGATATGTGACTGATTTGAGGAAAGAACATAGGTTGAACTTGGAACTTAGGACATAAATCTAAGGCATATAATTGAACCTATGACTTGAGTTTTGTGGCATAAAGAATATTGAACATACGACTTGAGAAGTTGAGGCATAAAATTTACATTGGACATATGACTTAGGAATTGGGGTATAAATTTGACCATAGGCATGTAATTAGTTTAGATACATATTACATGTTGTAAACTAGATCTGGATCAGAGCAAGCTATGTATGATAATCTGAGATTTGGGGACATAATTCAATATCTGATTTTAAGAATAGGATACATGATTAAAACCTAGATTTGTGGCACATTTTAAGAAGGGGAAGATATGTGACTTAGGTGTAAAAATTAAAATCTATAATAAGATTTGAGGACTATTAAGTGTGAATACACCTAAATAGGGATTTTTTGATATATGGCATGCATTGTAATATTTGGTATAATTTATAGATGAATCTGCTGTACACTGCTAGTTTAACCAAAATGGGAACATATGTTATAGGGTAAATTATGTCCATATTCTGTGTTATGTAAATTTATGCAAACATGGGGTATATGATCATATTGTGAATCATGACAATTATTTAGGCCTAATTTATGATTAAGCAAGGCATGTAAATAGAACCTTTAGAAATATTAAATCGGCTAAATCGGTCATCTGCTAAGTCTGTTGAAAATGCCAAATCTGCTAAACTAAATCTGTTGAGATGCCTAAACTGCTAAATCTGTTGAGATGCCTAAACTGCTAAATCTGTTGAGATGCCTAATCTGTTATTTGCTAAATCTGCTAGTTTGCTTAATCTGCTAAATCCGTTAAGTCGCCTAATCTGCAAAATCTGTTATCTGTTATATTTGTTGAGTTGATATAATTAGTCTGTTATTGACATAATCTGAATTGGCTATAGCTATGAATAATTGACATGTATATTAGGCTTGGCATAAATGGTAAATTATTAATTAATTGGCCGCAAAGATAAACATGGCTAACTCGAGGTTAGAATGAGTTTGCGGCGTAATCCTGCCCGGAACCGCCCGGCACATCCAGTGGCCGCAAACAATAGGTTCTAATGTGAGAAGTTAGTCATAACGTGCTTGAAACCCGAGGTTAGACTCAGTTTGTGGCAGAAACCTGCCCGGAACCAACCGGCTTAACCAGTAGCCGCAAACTGTCAGTCTAATGTGAGAGGTCTGGGCATTAATAATTAATTAATGCAATTCTAAGATAAATAAGATGTCTAAAACATGTTGGGTGGATAGGGTTAGACCAACTGGACTAATGAATTTAATAAACCCATTTCATGAATTTGTAGGCCCAATACAAAGTTAGACAAATTTGAAATTCTGTTAAGTCTGTACATCTGATCCGTTAGTCTGAAAACTTGTTGATTTGATTTTCTGATCTGTGAGCTAGTAAATCTGATCTCTGTATGTCTGAACTTGTAAACAAGTTAATCTGAAATCTGTTAGTCTTGGGACACAAGGTTAGGAGGGAATTTACTTGTGTCGTCTGTTGTTTGGGACCCATATTAGTCAGAAACTCTTTCTGGTTTCAAAACTTTGACCCAACAGTAGGTAGGGTCCGGGCACGCTTACTGAACTAATTATAAGCGGTTCATTCTGATAATGGCGAGGGGTGTTGATGGTGCGTTCCAACCGGGTCATGTGCGTGCATCGATCCCGGTCTGCCTCTGAGGATGTAAGACGCCGTGACATCTGTAAATAGGTTTGTGTCATTTAAAGGTAGCCACTTTGGGAAGTGATACACCCTTTTGTGGGGCTGGCATAGGGTATTTATGTACTAGGGAGCCGATCGCTTGGGGTAGGGTTTTAGGGTACACTTAGTTCAGTCTGTTTCTGTTGGTACCGTCTGTTTCTGTTGGGTGGTAACACGTGTTTGTTCTGCGTGGTACCATCTGTTGGGGTGGTAAAGGCCCATTACTAGTGTACACCTAATTCTACATTCTGTTTCCGTAGGGATTAATCTGTTTTTGCTTCTGTCTGTTTCTGTTCGGGTGGTAAAGGCCCTTTACTAGCACTCTCTTCTGTGGAAATTATTTTGTACCCGTTTCTGTTTCTGTTTAGACATTAGGGTGACACCTAATTCTGTTATACTAGTATTAGTGCAGAGAAGTATAAAGAAACAGCTTATGTCATTCTGTTCTTCTGTAATATCCGCTACACCTGTTACTGTTATCTCTCATCCAGTTTTATTTTCATGTCATGTTATTATTATCTGTTCATAACTGAAAATCACTGGACTTGCCATACTTTTTGTCTGACCCTTGTTGTTTCGCCTCCTTTCTTCCGTTCCCTCCCCAGGTTTTGTAGAAGGGAGTACTCTAGCTTGATCCAGATTTCTTCCGCTTGAAGTGCTTAAAGTATGGCTTGTCTTCTTCTGTGGGGTTATGATTTTAAACTATGCATTCTGAAGGCTTTTGTACAAGACTGATATTTTGTACTTGAATTCTGATATTGTGATTTGAAAGGATGTAACCAAGCTTATTTCGGTTTCTGTTGTAATAAAGTTATAGATTTTTCAAGTACTGTTTTATCTGTCGTGTAAGTTTCTGTTCTGTTTACTAAAATGCTCCACCAAAGTTAAGGCATTCCCTTTGTGAGTGACCTTAACGGAGGTGGGGTGTTACATTTCCCCTTTATAACTACGTTTAAAAATGTCAGGTTTCATAACTCCTTTATATCTCCATCTCCCTTTTCTTAATTCAAACGTCCAGTTGACCTTTCATTTAAGCTATGTGTTTGTTTAAAACCCCCTTATTGCTTCACGATAGAACTCGAGTTCTAATATAAACTTGTTCACAACTCCTTCTCAAAACCCGATTATATTCCATCTCCCAAACAGTTACTTACTTTAATATATTTTATTTAAGAAGTAATTAATTAAACAAATAATTTACTTTTACATTTATTATTGTAAAATTATTTAGATGCTTCATTTACAAAAATAAATAATAAAATCCTTTTCCAAATCTTCTTAAACTTAACTAACTATTCGTTGAGTGATTTTATTTTTGGTCACTAACGATAAACTAATCAAAAGTCAAACTCGGTTAAGAAGGTCAACTTGGTCAATTCAAAACACGATTAATTCTTTAACCAACTCCAGTTAATTAATTAAAAATATAATTAATTTAAATAACTTCATTTAACTATTCATTTGACCTGATTAATCAAGTACTTAACCACTAGGTTATTTCTTGCTCATTCGTTTATAAATCCATCAACATAAGAAATTTGTTTTAAACTTTAATAATTAATATTTTCCTTTTTAATAAACTTTCAATGTAATCATTCTCAAAACATCTTTCCGTTATAAAATATATTTGTAACTTAAATATTATCGATCCACTGTCGACAAAACTCATATTTTATAAATCGATTGATTTATAAGCAAGGTGAGGCCAATTTCCCAACCCCACTACCCATCGGAGCAAATGTTGAAACAGGGTACATCAATTCACAATAATCAATCATTTCTTTTTTATTTGATTGAAAATTTCTATAACGATCAACACCCAATTAACAGATCATTAAAACAATTCAACCAATTTCAAACACGTTTATAAATGTGACCAATCAAGGGAAATTACTTTACTTGGGTCAAATCAACCCTATCGGTGTTTTACTGAAATTAAACGACCGTTTAATTTCAGAATTTGAATCAACAATAAATATATATTACTAGCAAATAGTCAACCACTAGCAATCAGAACACGCAAATTAAAAACCAAATTTATAAAAAATATAAATGGGAAGAGCTGAGTGAGTTTAACTCACCTTGGTTTGAATCTGTCGATAAACAGTCTGGTTTATAGTTGAATTAAACTGATGTTTAATTCGAATAAAAATTCCAGTCACTTCAGATCCGGACTAGACTCGCTCCATCTCGAAGTACTCGTCTCCACGGTCCCAACGCAACTGATTGTGCGTAAATCTGATAACGTACGAGAGAGAAATCGTATAAACAATTTTATAAAATAATTAAATTAAACCCTATATTTTCTTTTGAATTCAAAATCGGGCTTTACCTTACACTTGGCCCATACGAACCCGACCCGCCTCCTTAAAACCCTACTTCCACCGTATCTCCCATTCATTTATCAGCCGCCACAAGAAAAACACAAATCCCTAATCCCTTTTTAATTCTTCAGCCAAGACCGAAAATAATGGCGTCGCCACCTCCTCCGATGACCCAATTGAACTCCGATCCCCCTTTACTCCTTGTACCCGGTTCATCTGCAAACCCTAACGCCCCTTCACAACCGTTACCTCGTCGCTGGCCAACCCTGAACCCGTAGAAGTGTGGCGGCTCCCTCCACCTTATTAAGCTAAGTTTTCTTTTACGATTTCATTTGATTGCTGTAGTGTTTTGTTTTGGTTTTTCTCTGGTTTGTTGTGTTGTTCGAATGGTCCTGGGATGAATGAATCACTACTGTATTTATAGTTGCGTTTAGATCTTTCTATCCATGATCATGAGTTGTTATTTCAGTCAAGTTCGAATCTATACTTATATCTTGGTTCGGATTTTTGACGTATGAAACATTTCCTTAGCTGTTGCGATTGTTTGATCTTAGGTAGGTGTGTATATTTGGTAACTATATCAAAGATTTGAAAACTGTAACATATATCCTCTGTTTTGATGGAGATTATACGGCACAGTTTTTCATATGGGTTTTGTACTGCATTACAGTCCTATTTACTTGTTCACATGGATATACTGATTGAACATGTGCTTTTAGATCATATAGGGTTGGGAGATTATGAATTTTCAATTCAAATCAGAGAGTTTGAGGTCTGCACCTTAGATTTTCTGTTTGGATTTTGATGATCTCATTTTCTCTTGCTCATATCATTCTAGTTCAAGATTTTGTTTTGTATCATACATCTATTTTATTATACGGCCATACATGTCCTATTGCTTTAGCTGTTTAGTTTTCAATGCATGCAACAGTAAATTTGTGCATGTGACTCAACTGTTTTGCTTACTGTTTTCTTGAATGGTCAAAACATGTACATAAAAAAAATACATTCTTTTGTTGTTTACTGTCTAAATTTTTAATATTTTCTTTTCTCATGTATGGTCTTGTTCATGATCTTTCCCTTATTAATGGGTTTTCTCCTTTACGCAGATCAAAGTTGATCGAGACGGATTTTCTGGTTCGGCTCAAACAGGAAAAAGCACGAAGAGTTGATCTACCAAAATGTTGATTTTCTTTTTGTTCTTTTGTTTTGTATATTTTTTTTGAACTTGTAATGTGCAAGGATTGAACTTGTACTATAATGTAACTTAACGCTTTTATAATCCGAACTGAGGACTGTTTTTGGTTTTTGCAAACATTAATTGTTCTTACTATCATGAAAGAAACACATGGATTTGTATTATATACATTTGCTTTGTATATTATTACCTTTAGTTTGACACAAATTATTTTATCCCATTCAGTCCAGGTTTCATAAAATCCTCGAATATTAACTTAGGGTAATTTGATTTCATTTGCAAACCATTATAATGTTTTGGTTGTAATTTTTCCAAATAAGATACCGATAAGAGCATTGTAAAAGGTTTATAGGAACTGATATACAACTGACCTGTATATGCCTCATTTGGGCTGCTTGCTAACCACTTTACGGTTTTGAACATGTATTGGACCGTGCTAGTACTGCCACACATTCTTTGTTAATTCATGCAGTACATGTTTTGTTAAATTTTACATGGCAATCTTTATATTTATACCCAGGTTTACTAAACGGCTACATTAACTAAAACAAATAAATATCGCCGTATTTATTAAACAATACCTTCAACATCTAACAGTATAGAATTCAAACTCTACATAAAAATCCTGGTCGCAAATATTTACATAAAAATAAATAAATCGTTATAATTTAAAAACGATTTCACAGCGACTATTTGAAAATTTGAATTGGACGTAACTTGATATCTATAAACTAAAATTTCGATTTTTCTCTTTCATTACAAAAATATAGTTGAACCGGTCCCAATGTGTCTTGTTTCACAGAAATCCGACTTATATTGGATCCTATATATCCAATCAAAGTCCAAATCGAAAATTTCGAACTACCACGACGTTTCGAGCTCGTTTTAATAAATATATAAATATATATTCAAACTCCATTTCAAATAAATAAATTCGATTAAAAATCCATTATATTTCAAATAATATATAGACTCATTTAAATATTCTATTTTAAATGGCCGAAAAATCCGGGATGTTACAGATTTAAATGTATATGTTATGTGATCATACAATGATTGTTGAATTAATGTAGTTGATTTAGTAATGATTGAAACTCTAGATTGTGGATTTAGTTGTTTATCAGTGTGGTAGTTGTTTGTGCGTATGTATGTGTTAATGAACCATTACTTTATAGATAATAATCAATTATTGATGTTGAATTTATAATATAGCCAATTAGATTTTTAATTTAAAAGCTATTTAGGCGATTATCGATTATAAATCGATTAATAAATTTTGTGAATTTAGTTGATTGGTATATACGTTGTTGTTTCTGGGTTTTGTAATTGTTGGATATGGGATTGGTATACATATTCTTGGATATAACTATTTAAAAGCGATGGTTCTGAAATTGTTGTATGTGGGTTTGGTAATCCTAGTAAATGAGTTGTTGGTATATACGTTGTTGGATTAAACCATGACTGAAACCCTAAAATGTGGATTTATTGTCTATCGGTGAATTAGTTGATTTTGTGAAAATGAATTGTATTGTGGAAATTAGAAATGAAATTGTTGTAAGGTTGCAAGGCGTAGGTTAGAAGAGGAGCGGTGCTCAGACACTGTGCTGATGCTACAACACCCTGCCGTTGTAATGCCGAAATTTTCTGAAATGAACTATATAAAATAGTTGTTGCATTGAATAAATTCTTTGAACAATAAAAATATCATTTTTATTGTATGTATGAACCACTAAAAATATTCGTGCGTTGAATAAATTCTTTGAACAATAAAAACATCATTTTTATTGTATGTATGAACCACTAAAAATATTCATGCGTTGAATAAATTCTTTGAACAATAAAAACATCATTTTAATTGTATGTATGAACCATTAAACATATTCATATGTTGAATAAATTCTTTGAACAATAAAAAGATCATATTTATTGTATGTAATGGTAAAAAAATTTAAAACAGTTTGGTAATGCATAGGAATTTTTAGAAAGATAAGTTTTAAAGTTTATCGTTTAGTTGAGAAATCCGAAATGAAATACTGTCGAGATATAACAGTGTGGTGCGTAAAAGCTTTAGTCCCAAAAGGCTTTATAATAATATATGTATGTGTTATCGAAATCACTGACATATATTTTTGAATCAGGAAAAATGTTCGATTATTACATTGACCGTAGTTGGATGTATGAAGTTAGAATTGGAATAAAAGGCTCAGTGAAAAAAACATTTCTATAATGGTGTAAATGAATTTGTTAGATTTGCAGTATCTAATAATCAAAATTACTGATGAAGTTTCATAAACCAGACATCGTTAAAGCACATTTGTATAAATCAGGTTTTGTGCCAAATTATTATTTATCGGATCGTCATGGAGAACTTGTTGCGCCTACAGTTTATCATGTAGCGTCGGAGGTCGAATTAGTTATGACGAATCCAATAGAAGATATAATGAAAGATACAGCATGGTCAATGTTCCCTACCGGTCAGGTTGACAATGATGACGTCAATATTGAAGAAGAACCGAACATGGAAGCCAAAAAAATATATGATTTATTGGTTTCAGCTAAGCGGCCA
The DNA here is from genome assembly GCA_030737875.1 of Allium sativum. NCBI lineage: Eukaryota > Viridiplantae > Streptophyta > Magnoliopsida > Asparagales > Amaryllidaceae > Allium > Allium sativum. The sequence goes on from CM060927.1 coordinate 158,897,343, forward strand.
TTGTGAAATGGTTGTGAAAGTAGAAATGAATTATCGGTAATCGCTGAGTACATCACCATGAAATCAAAATTTAACCTTACGGAAGCTGCATTTACAGCGTTTGTATAAGCTGCAAAAAGACATATGTCATCCGATAATCTGATGTGTGATAAGTCATTACAAAGTGAAAACACTAATGTCGGCTTTCGGTTTGCCGTCGATGGTTTTTTACCATCGCTAACTGAGCCGGTTCTTGTAGTGATATAGTATGGCTTACTCAAAGCTGTTAATGTGATTTTATTCATGTTAATGTGATTTTATTCATAATATTCCCTAAATGAATACGATGCTATATATCATAATAATAAAACAGCTAAACAAATGTCATAAATAAACGCCAAAATTAAATGTCATAACAATATACATCTTACATTAAAACTTCATTAAGATAAATGCATGTTTAACCTGTTGTAAAAATAACGTGCATGTTCAGCTAGAAATAACGTGAATTCACTTAGTAGGATTGTGATACGGTTAGAGTAGAGTAGATGCTACCAAGTACCAACCCACCTGCTTATGAAGGCAAGGGCCTGCATGAAAATATGAAAACGTTCTGTATTTGGTTGTTTTCTTTTGTTTTCCTTTGATTACTTTCTGTTAGGACTTTAATACAATTTGTAGAAAGGAGTGGCCCTGAGATGCCACGTAGGCACGTTTGTTAGGCACCAGTATTATAAATGTATGCATCACCGAATAGAATGGTAAGCAATTTCAGAAAGAAAAGATTCTATCTTCTTCAATTTTCTTCTTACTTATTCTTCTTTCTCTAATGGCTGTCTCTTATTAGCTTCTTATCAATTGGTGCTTTCACCGATGTTCTCACCTCCTCTATCTTAATTCTTTCATTCAGATCTGCTCCTTTATCTCAGTTATCTTCTCTGCTTCTTCCTTAGTTTTGATTTCTTCACCTTCTCATCTGTTTCAGCGGAGCCATATAGCTCAGATCTGATTTTTGTCGCTTTACTTTAGTACTGACCCATGTCGGAAACCACTATCATCAACAACCATGTTGTCGCCGAAATCAAACTCTCCCTCAGCCACATGATCCAATCGACCGAGCTCTTTACACGAATTAACCCTACTCCTTCACGGACCCAAACCGCACAGCCAGTCAGCACACCAACACATGTCTTATCACCATCTCTGCTTCCACCTTCAATACCAACAAGTTCTGTTCCAAACTCAACGTCTACCCCATACCCAATCAAGTATCTCACTTACACTGAAATGCAACAAAGACGAGATCGTGATTTATGTCTTATCTGTGATGAAAAAGATACCTCAGCCCATCGTTGCCAAACTCAAAGAATCCTTTTCATCTTACCTGACGATGATTCGTATCCCGAGCAGCAACCTATGGAGATGCATTCATCAGCAGCCGCAAAGCAGCTTAGCAGCCAAGGCATTTCACTCCATGCCCTCAACCATGCTTCAGATCCGAAAGCGATGCAGCTGTCAGATGCGTACTCCTCCGCAGCTGCAATTTTTAAGGCTTTGGGTGCCACACAAGCACTGAACTCTACATGGCATATGGAGCAGAAATGGACTGGTGCACACAACATGTTTGCTGAAATGACCAAGCTGAACCTGGAATGGGCTGATGCATCCAGTGTTTTTGCTGAAATGAACAGGTTGAAAGGTGAAAGCAAAGTTTTCATCTTCGATCCTGGTGGTATATTCAAGCTTGAGTGCACCTTCGACCTTGAGGATAAGGTCGGTTTCGAGCGGTGGGTAATGATACGGTTAGAGTAGAGTAGATGCTACCAAGTACCAACCCACCTGCTTATGAAGGCAAGGGCCTGCATGAAAATATGAAAACGTTCTGTATTTGGTTGTTTTCTTTTGTTTTCCTTTGATTACTTTCTGTTAGGACTTTAATACAATTTGTAGAAAGGAGTGGCCCTGAGATGCCACGTAGGCACGTTTGTTAAGCACCAGTATTATAAATGTATGCATCACCGAATAGAATGGTAAGCAATTTCAGAAAGAAAAGATTCTATCTTCTTCAATTTTCTTCTTACTTCCTTATTCTTCTTTCTCTAATGGCTGTCTCTTATTAGCTTCTTATCAGATTGGAAGCTTTCTGAAACTATAACCAAATAATTCTTCTTCTTTTTTTAGTATGAAACGTTAAAATCACCCATTAACGCACGTAAAACCAAGTAACACATGATTTCAGGAAACCAAGGCCACCTTTTCAGATATCAGAGCACCTTTTCATATAATTTTTTCAAACAATGCAGTTAATTTACCATCAAATTCATAATTAGAAAAATAATGAATAAATATATTTCCTTAAGGGGCGGTCAAGATCAGTAGTGAAACATATACACATCCTAGAGATGTTTCAGCAAAAAGTCTTTGGTTGGTACTTTGTTCTTTGTTATGGTGAAGAATGGCTTGTGGAACTTTGAACTTTTTTTCTTTTCCCCTTCTCGATTCTCTTTTGAGTCAGATCCTAAAATTACAAACCTCTGTTTGTATTTCAACGTCTAACACACAAGTCATAATTCTAATAGTTTATTATGCACATATAGATGATATGTGCAGTATTAACTTCTACTTATGGTCATACTAAAGCAACATTAGCAATACTATGCTTCTGAAAATTATAATTATACGGCACTAACTTGTCAGTTTTGGGTTATATAGGCTTGGCATATGACAATGTGTATGGCCATACTCTAAGAATAGAAGTAACCCTGTTAAACAAACAAACGAACCTAGAAATATGGGCAAGATCATAACTTCATCAGTCTTCTCACTTATCTTATGAAGTAGTCAAGGGAAAAAAATGTAAACAGCACAATGTGTGTTATCTGTGTATTTGCTGTAATTTGTTTTAAATTTATTATATTATATTTAGTAAAAACTGAATGAAATATGATTATTCTGTACTTGCGAGTTGTCATCATATTATACCACTTTGGGTGCCAGTTCCTCCCCTTAAAAATCTTGTACCATGATCCCTTTTGAAATCCATATGTTTATTTTAGTGTGGTGCCAAGGGCACCCCAATATCCACTTCATAATACCACGACTAAAAAATATCACAACGATTAGTATTACACTCTTATTAATGTTACAAACTTAAAAATTACGGGCTACCACATTGTTTTACATTATTTCTATTATTACTATTCGGATTAAACTCTATGATTTGAACCTTTAGTTAATGTCAATTTTAGTTACCTGCTTCCTGCACGTGGCCAGAATTATGATGGTGAGGAGATTAACATTCAAATTTCTTGTGACAATTGTAAAATATTTAGTCATGATATTAGAAATTGTTCGTTTTAGCATATAAAACATGGCAACTAAAATATTAAAAATCCACTACACAATAGAGTGGACAGAATGATGCAATTACAAATGCTACCCAATATAATTGTAGAGACTCCGTACTTAATAATTTAAGTAATCAGCACGAAGACTATAGTGCAACATCAAATCGTTTACTTGTTTATCCAACGAGCTTGTTCTTCCAAAATTTTGGCAACTGATGTTAATCCTTCTTTTGATCATTCACCTAAAATCAAAGAAGTAGTTTGCAACATTGCAGCAGAAGAAACCTACTGTCAATGACGAACAACGAATACAGCGTGGCATTAAGAAGACAATTTGAGTTTTTCCACGATGGATGTGAAGATTGGTAATGAGAGAGATTAGCTGAGTACGTGATTAGTTGAGTAATAGAAGACAATTTGAATTTTTTCAGATTAGCTGAGTACGTGATTAGTTCAGTAAATAATGATTTAGTGGGAGATTATAATGAAGATGTAACGTGGTATTAGAAAGCATACAAATTTTAATGAGTTTTATTTTTTTAATTATGGTATTAGGAAGAACATATTGGGGTGCCCTTAGCAAAACACTTATTTTATTTGTGGACCTTAACTTTTATTTGATGGTCACATAAGGACATAAAGTATGAAGATAAAAGATTAACGGATACACAAGGGGATATGAGAATTGAGGATAGATGATTAGATCTCCCATGTGTACCTTCTGTCCTTCAATCATGTACCTTAAGATCTCACTTTACTAATGAAGTCTGAAGTTTATAGTTTCTTCATACTGAGCAAATACAGTTACCAACTAAGCCCAGCAAAATAGAAGGCCAGCAAAAGTTTATGGCATTGTCCCAAATAATATGTGTGAAGCATAGTCATAATACCACTACTGAGTAATTTTTAATCAACAAAGGATCTTTCAGTTCTAAAACTTTTATCATACGTACCCACAGAACAATACCTATAGTATCATTCAAGCTTTAGAGGAACACTGAATATCTGTAGAATTAATGCTCGATGACAATGAAATACACTTTTGTTACCCGCTTGCTACTCGTGTAAAAATGCATTTTACCATGATTAGTTAAATTGTCATGAAACAAACATTCTATGAATTACAAATTTCTCCCAGCCTCTGGCGAATGAAGACGGTGAGGTTAAAGAAGAGCAAAGTTGCATTCGAGAAGCAGCCAGGTATCTAGTATTTTTAGAGATAACCTTCGAATAAAATAAATTTTCTTAACATTTAAAATTATAAACTATGTTTAATGCCTGCCAAGATACTATTATTCCATGTAAGTATAATCCGATCCCATTATATACTTATTCTACAAGACGCATCAAACTGGCCAGAGAAAGAGTTACAAATACGGGCGCATGCAGTCAAGGTTATAGCTAAGCCACCCCACTGATAACTGGAGCGTCTGCCTTATTCCCTACATAACCATAAAAGAAAAAAGAAAAAAGGATCAAAATCTACTAAACAGTGAAGAGGATGCAGGCACGGGTACATCATCAAAGAAAGAGAAGAGAAACCATACCTTTGTTCCTTTTAGAAGCACAATATTCAACTGTCTTCTCACCAAATTCACGAGTAAATGCTCTTATGATCAATTCAGGTGCAGAAGGCAAAAACAGCCTTTTAAAGCAGTCATGGTTCAGGTTAAGCAATGCCCCACAGCACTTACGATCGAGCCCAGTTACATTGTTATCAATTGAAGATGAAATGATCGAAAACGCACAGCCAGGTGTGTCCTTGATAGGCTTCCAGCAGGCTCGAAGGGCAGGTACGAGCCGTAGAGGGTCGGGCAGTATCCCTACGCCAACAAACTTGGACTCGCAAGGGGTCTCCGATCTAAATTTTGTTTCACCGGAGCCGCATAGGTAAAACGAGTTCACTGCAGTCAGAGTTGATAGGCAGAAGAAGATGATCAGAACTGGATGTCCTTGAAGCTTGCTCATGGTTGGGGATTAATTATGGCTGCGTCGTGGGTGGAATGGCTTGTTCGTATGTATGCGTTTTGTAGTATAACTGGAGTTGGGAGTTTCTATTGGAGTTTTTTGAATTAACTGTGGAATTAATTAAGGGCAGTTATGTGATACGAGAGTTACAGCTAGTGGATGAATATTTAAGTAGTGTGTTACTTGTATGTTGCAGGCGACAATGTTGTTAGAAATAATAATTATATTTTATTTATTGTTAAGATAATATGTTATATACAACTTTTTCAAACTTAATTATGATATACTGATTACAAAATAAAATGATATTCAATTATCGCTATTTAAATATATCTGTAGCTAGTAATAGGGGTGAGCAAACCTCGGTTCAGTTCGGTTCGGTTTTGAGGTAAAACCGGAACCGGAACCGAAAGACCTCGGTTTTAAAAATCGATAACCGGAACCGTAACCGAAGCATCGGTTTCGGTTTCAAAACCACGGTTCGGTTTCGGTTTTAAAACCGATTTAAACAAAAAATATTATAAATTTAAACAATCGTAAAAGAAATTAAAATAAATTGTTTAAACCGAGTGTATTGAGACACATGTTACATAGTACAGACTAATAGGTTATAAGTCATCCAAAGTATTACAAAGCTAAGCAAGCTAGCTCTAAGCCGAAGACATCCAAGAATCTACAAAAACAAAAAAATGGACATTTTATATTAATCTACCTCTAATCTTGTATTCAGCTAAATCAAATGGGTGAAGTAGTGACCAGTGTGTATATACTATATAATACGAAACAACATGCAACAAGAGACAATGTGCAACATTTTATAATTCGGTTCGGTTCGGTTTGGACCTAAAACCGAAACCGAAATATTAGTACGGTTCGGTTTTTTGATTTCCGGTTTCGGTTTTTTTCGGTTTCTGTTTTTTTGGTTTCGGTTCGGTTTCGGTTTTATTTCGGATTTTTGCTCACCCCTAGCTAGTAATATTTTAACTGAGAAAAAAAATCGTAATAATATAAATGTGAATAATTTATGTTACGTGAGATATAATAATTATATGTATGAGTGAATAAATAACTTTATCATTCTTGTATAGTAATTTATATGTACGTTCGACTCTCACTTTTGTAAAAATATATAAACGAAGGAATGAATGTTAAATAATTTAAGTTATTTATAAATTTTATAATCAATACAACTTATTTAATTAAAGAGTTGAATGTAAAAGAGAATGAAAAATACAAAGAATTTTTTTTTACGTATTTGTAACTGAGAGGAGCTTGTTTTTATTTCTTAGTTTTAGTTTTTAAACAACTTTTTCTTTGCAGTTAACCATATATTTCATGTTATTGTAAGGATTATACTTACAATTATGATGACCGCAAAATATTATTATGTAGCGCCAAGATAAATTGTGATTTGGGTAAAATTTGTAATGTATTGAAAGATGGAATGTTAACATTTTTCTTATCAATTAATCTGTGCATTCACATCCTAATATTGTGAAATACAAATTTGTCTTCAAAAAGTTGTTAAAAGTAAAATTATCTTATGTAGTGAACAACAACTTTTTTCTAGATAAATGAATTGGGAATTAAAAGAGGTGTTGTATTTAATTGTACATTTATGTTATGTCATTTGACTAAAGAAATTATTTTATTATTATTTTTAATTGTATAGGAATATTGCATTTATTTAAATTATCGTATTTTTAGGATTTATTTGATAGATTAATGAATGATAGTTAATCAAATATTTAAATAGTTTATATAAGATTTACACAATTAATTAGATATATGGACTTAAGTGTAAAATATTAACGACAATGAGTTTTTAAGTAATTATAAAATAAAATAAAATAATGTTGAAGTTAATGAAATTCTACATTTTGATATTTGATAAATTTATGGATGAATTATGATAATAACATAAATTTGTTACTATCGCAGTGTATGTAAGTTGCGTTATGCAGCTTTTTTAATTTTTTACCAATTTTTTGACGTATCTGTAGTATGCATATTGAAATTTTTAGAATATTAGTTGACTAATTTTATCAATTAGTTTAAAGTTTGGATCAACGAATCATTTAAGGTTAATTTCAAAATCTCGAAATTTATAAAATGGTCGCACCCACCTGCGAATGATCTGTAATCGCTAATCAGATTCCTTCATCCATCAGCAAACCCCCCTCTTCACCATGACGTGCCGCTCCACCTCCCCGCCATCCAAGCCTTACAGCCCATGCTCTCGTACGCGTTCTGGAACAACCTTCAACTCGGTCCCTTCGTATTCCAGAGCCAGTTCGCGTATGACGCTAGTTAACCCCTTAGCGGGTCTCGAGGCCATTAGATCCGACATTGCGACTCCACACTCTAACCTTACAGGTTTGCTACTGAAATTCCCTCTTACCCCGTTACTTGCTACTACTGTGGGAACCAGTTGGAAGAATACGTTATCGCCTGTAGTTGGGGCTTCTGTGGTTGAATGATCATTACCAGATAAGGATTGTTAACCCTGTTAAAAACACCAGGTCGACCTCAAAGCATCGGATCGATCACTACATCGGGTCGGTCGGTTGCAAGGCACCGGGTCGGTCAATTGCGAAGCACCGGGTCGGTCGCAAATATGGATCGGCCTTAACGATGGGGATCGGTTGGTTACATACATGCTAACGGGTCGGTCAATATCAATCGACCGAGTCGGTACCAACCGGGTCGACCATAATGAGATGAACATTAACGGTAACATACTTCAAACATGGATCGACCATAAATGAAATGAGCAATTGTGAAGTACAATCAGTTAACACAACGTGTTATCATACCAAAAAGAATTACGTGGATCATCAACATGAGTTTGGATCTGTGCAAATGAAACATAGGATGAGTTGTTTCTAATATGTTGATAATTCATTAATACTGCACTTTTGTATGCATTAGTAGCCACATGGAAATGAGAATATGGATGAATCAACTCCATTGACCTTGACACGTCACAAGGAAAGGTGCAATTCTTGTACAGTATCAGCTGTGAACAAACATGAACAAAGCAACTCAACGCAAGGTATAAACAAGTACAATATGTGAGTTATGCAAACAAATAGGTCGGTGGCTTTCAAAATACAAAGCATGAGCACGTTGGCATACATTTAGAGTACAATTACTTCTTTGTTTCCATGATTGTCAATACATGTGGCGCAATTTGGGTCGGTAGTGGAATGTGGATCGGTCCTATAATGTGTAACTAGGTCGGTCTTGAAAGATGCGGAAGCAACAACTATTAAAGAACTAGGTCGGTGCATTGTAATAAAGTGGATCAGTGCATTTTTATAAAGTGGATCGGTACAAGAAATGGTGGCTTTAGCAAATTCATTTGGGTTGGCCTAGTACAAAGAGCGGTGGAAGAACTGTAAATATGGGACATGATAGCTGTTGACAACTGTAAAGTGGACCGGTGGCATTTCTGTAAATAAGTTTTAGGCCGACCCAAGTTTATGGCCGACCCAAACTCTGCACACCATAATTACCAGACTGCCACTACCTTCAAACTTCGTCTATAATAGCCCCTTTCTTCACAATTCAAAGGACGGATTCCTCTACCCCGAAGGGCTATCCAAATCATTTCTCTACTACTTTCAAACACTTCAAACTCCATTAATGACTTCTCCAATTCAATCAAGTTTGATATAACAACGAAGTGGTCAAATCATCGTTGTTCTTTATTAGAAAGCTCTCTAATTCAATTTTAGTGCTCTCCAACCACCATCATTCTCCTCTCAAGCCTAGATCAAGTGCAAAATCACTATGAGATCCGCAAAGATTGTCCAATTGATAAAGTGAGCAAGGATCTACGCATCCACTATCACATACCAAAAGATCGCGTCTGTTCATCCTTGATTTCAAGCAAATTAAAGTGCAAATAGGAGAGATCATTGTGAAAAGAGAGTAAATTGAAGAATGAACAATATGGATAAATTCATGTGTTTTGAAATCGCCAAAGTGCTAATGAGAAAAGTGTTCAAAGTGGAAGTAGATCTAGATTAATCGAACCACTATAAAAACCCCTTGTCCCTTACTTACTTTTTCTCGCTTTTTTACTTGAACTTGTATTTGTGGCCCCATTTTCATTCTGCATACCATTTGGTAAAGTGTGATTTCACACCATTAGTGTTTGAACCATTTTTGATTCAAACATTTGTCTCCCACTATGGGTCCGTGTTCACTTCTTCTACCTTCACATTGAAGTCCTAAGCCTACTTCTATCATAGATTCCGCAAATCTAAGATCTAGGCCAATCAACGAACTATCTTTGTAATGTCCCGTATTTTCGGCAGTTAGACATTTAATATATTTTATTATTTTAAATATTGATTTGGAATTTTGAATGGATTCAAAATATATAATTCGATTGTAAAACATAGTTTAAACTTTAAATTGTATATAATTATAAATCGAGCTTGAAATAGCGCTGAAATTCGTAAAATGGAGTTCTGAACTTCAACTGAATATAACGGATCCGATATAAGTCGGATTTTTGTGAAACAAGAAACGTTAGAATCTTTATGATTATAATTTTCTAATAAAAGAGAAAAATCTAGATTTCGTGTTATAGATTGATAAATATGTCCAATTCAATTTTTGAAATAATCGCTATGGTAATCCTTATTAAAATCAACGTTTATTAAATATTTTTAAATAGGAAAATTAAATTGATTAACCCGAAATTGACAATATTGAACTGTATAATTTATATTTAAAGTTCTATATATATTCTGTTTGGATATATATGTTGAAAAAATAATTTATTATTATTTAATTGAATTTATTTGGAATTTATATAATATTTTATATATATTATATAAGCGTTAAAAATAGCCATTTTTGCAAGACGTTCTTGTTGAATCCCCAATGTATTCATCTCCAGAGGTACATTGTCGGTAGGTGGTCCCATACCTTGCCATAGTTGGAAATCCATTCTCCAATAAGCGCCCGCGGTTTTGATTGTATACTATATATGCAAAGCGTGAGATGCAAGCGTTCTGTTAGATTGACACTTATTTGTATTTAGACACCATTATAATATCAGAGAAGATATTGATTTCAAAAACGTTTTGGGCTATCGTAAGGTAAAAACCGTCCGTATTTATGTGTGGATTTTGTCTTACGATTATGCTTTTCTTTCAAAAGGATTTTTACTTTAAAATCAACTTGTGTGATACCTATAAATTTAGTGTGTTTTTCTCACTCTGGTTCACTAGACTGACCCGTCGTTTGTAATGCTCAGGTTAGACCGAGGTGTACAGGTTCAGGTTATCGGATGCAGTGAAGAAACGAGCTAGAAAAGTCCAGACGTATGATATATATTATTTCCGCTGTGTGTTGTATATGAGGACAGGTCGTCATAACTGTCCAGATGTGTTGATGTACTATAATGATAGTAAGTATTTTTAAAAGCTCTCTATAAAGATTCAATTCTATATTATATTTTGTTCCGCTGCAATTTGATTCTGTGTTGTGTTCTTCTTCTTCTCCTATTCTAATATTTCTTTCTTTATTATCTCACCCTCTAACTTCTTTCAATAACGATCCGGTGTTTTCGATGCTTGAATAGTCGACATAGTGTTTTGTGTCGATTTTCGGGGTTGAAAATCTGTCGGGCCGTTACAATCTTCCAAATTCAAGGCCTTATCCGTAATAATGGCTAAATCTAAGAAGACTGCTACTAATGCCGTTGAAGTAAACAAAAATGTTGCTAACAACGAGACTACTCCACTTGCCAATCGCTTTGAAGATGGAGAAAATTCAATGGCCGGATATGGAGTGACTAAAGCCGAATTAGACGTCGTCGTCGCTAATCTGAGTCAACACATGGAAGCCTCCAACAAAGCTTTAATCAATGCTAGTAAAACTCTTGTGGATTCCAATCAAGCTTTGATGGATAAAGTGAGTGCTCTCCTAAACACTCAAGCAAATCCCGCTCCTCCTCCGAAAATCCATGTCAACCTTGAAGAGAATGCAAATTCATCGACTTCCGATCCTTATAGTGACAACTTGGAAGGATTTGTTGGCAAAGACTACGCTAATGTCAAGACTCAAAGTTGAAAGCTAAAAACCATTCCGATCGAAATAACTGACGAGTTGCAAGTCCCGTCAAGGGGGCATCTTCCCATAGTGGAAGTAAAAGACCTAGATCCTCTAAATGCGATAGCTCGCCACGATGAGCATCCGGGAAAGAGATCGAATTCTGCTCTTCGGAACAACACAACTCGAAGGATTATATTGCGGATATGGTAAAGCAAATCATGAAAGACAACATGTCTCTCTAGGATAGTGAAAGGGAATGGGATTTCTTCCTTGGCAAAAATCCATTCACAAAGAGGATCCGCAAAGCTGAATTCCCCAAAAAGTTCACTCATCCTACTTTGCCTCCGTACAGTGGAACTTCTAATCCAAAACACTTCCTATACAAATATGAATGGTATCGAATGGAGCCAAAGCAACAGACGAGATCAAATGCATGTGCTTCCCTCTCTATCTAGAAGGTGTTGCATCGTTATGGTTCACAAGGCTCCTGCCCAAGTCCATCAACCAATTTGATGATTTGATTCTAAAATTCAAAGAGCAGTTCAGGCTGCAAGCTATGAAGGCGAAGGATGTTATTTCTCTTACATCAAAGAAAAAAAAACCAGAAGAATCTGTCAAAGCTTTCCTGAAAAGATTCGATGCTGTTGTATCCGAAGTAGGAAATCCTAAGCCTCATATGATCTTAATGTCTATAATCATCGCCATAGATGAGAATAGCAAATTTGGCAAATGGATCAAAATGGAAGTGCAAAGCATGCTTGACAAATTCTATAAAAAGCCCGAGGAGTACATGAGATTAGAGAATAAGCATGCGCCTCTTTAGATTACTAATTTAAATCAACCTCATAAAGCTCCGAAAAAATCTACTACTCGGTACAATCAAAAAAATGTCGGAGGTCAGAAAAGGGGAAGTGATGGGAAAGACAATCGAGACAGCAAGAAGCCTCACTTTTCCAACCCCTTAGAGCTAACACCAATAAATGATACTCCAGAAAACATCTTCGTTGCAACAAAAGACACTGAAGATTATCCAATTCCACAACCTTAGAGAATAAGTAGCAAGCAACCAAGCCCTGGAAAGTTCTGCCGGTTTCATAATCAACCAGGCCACAACACCAACGAGTGCAGGCATCTGAAATCGCTGATCGAAGTGCTGATTAGGAAGAATCACCTGCAGCAGTATGTGAAAAATCCACAATCCTCAAACGTTGTTCTAGTTCCCCAAGGCCAGTGGGAAACAAGCAACGAAGCTTTTGTTCAAATCATGCCGAGGCTGATCATCAACTGATGGTCGTTGATGGTGCTTCAATTTCAGTGGCCCAGAATAAGCGATCAACATCGCCACTGCTTTACTTCATGCTCTATTTCCTTCTTTAGTTCATGCTTTACTTTATGTTTTACTTTCCGTTATATTCAAAACTTCTTGTAAACAGTTTGTAATAATCTGCAAGTGATGCACTGAACGTTAGCTCAATGATTAAGAGCATATCTGTTTGAATGAATTTCTTGCTTGCAAAATTATGTGTCAATCAAAACTAGTCTGAAGGATGATTTCAAGTTGCAGGCCATATGTCGAGCGCTTGTTCTTTCAGAATCTGACAAAGCATAGCGACCCCAGAAACACTAACTCAAGTGCCAAAGGCTGTAAATATGAACATGAACAAATGAGAAAATAGAAAAGCATTGCCCTGAGAGGTGAATGTGAGGAATCGCAAAGATTCAAACAGTGAACAAGTGCCACGACAAACAAAAAAAAGTGTTGTAACTCTCATCGAAGGGGCACTCCCCTAAGTGAGAGTTTCGAAGCTTCATTTCCTAATCTGAGATAGCTTGCCAAGTTGAGTATTCGACAAAGGAATTGATGCCAACCCTGAGCTGGAAGGACCAGCACCATGTCGGAAGGACCGACAAAACTGGTGATCGGAAGTACCGACATCCGAAAGGAACGACAAATAAGTTGGAAGGACCAACACAAACCAAAGTCCTCTCTGGGCGCACCTAATTGATCATTAGAATCAGGAAGTACCTGATGCGATAACGACAAACATTGGGGTTCTAACCAAGTTCCTCTCCGGGGGCACCCAATTGATCATCAGAATCAGGAAGTACCTGATGCAATAACGACAAACATTGGGGGTTCTAACCAAAGTTGTAACAACCCGGATTTTCAGAACCAATTTAAAATTTTATTTTAGCTATTTTAATGGATTTTGAATATTTAAAATGATTATTTAAAATAATAACGACTAAAATTTTATTTTAATCGAAGTTAGAATGAATAAATTTATTTTAATTATAAAACGAGCCTGAAATGGCGCGGCAGTTTGAAAATTCGATTTTAAATTTCAAATGAATGTATAGGATTCAAAATAAATCGGATTTCAGCAAAACCAGAAATATTTGAATCTGTATAATAATATCTTTCTAAAGGATGTGAAAAATCTAGATTTCATAATATAAGTTAAAAGTTATGTCCAGTTTAAAATTTGAAATAGTCGCAATGGAATTTATGTATATTTTATATAATATATAGCCCTTAAAAATAGAAATTTTGCAAATGACCTCCTTTTTCGATGAAACCACTTTTGTTGGATCCAGAATGTCAAATTATTGCTAAATTCCAATTTTCATAATTTTTGGAATTAATATGTGAGCGTGGTGAATTTAAACGCGTTTTCCACTTTTAGTTTGAATTTAATTGACTGGAAAACGACCGTTTTTTAAACGGTCTCAAAATTCGACGAAATTAGTTTTTTTAGGACCGAATCATCAAAACATAGCTAGATTTGTTTTTCTGGAATTTTTGGAGTCAGTATGTGGCCCCGATAAATTAAAAAGTACATTGAAATCAATTCTGAACGTTAAATTAATTTATATTTTAATTTTAATGTAAACTGATCGAAACAATTGACTTGGCTTACTGGACTTATCCCATTGTGTTCGGAATGGGGGTATATAGCTAGAGGCGATAGTTTTTGGGTTTGATTTGGGATTCAAATGTAAAATTAACTTTTTGAAAATAATAATATATTTATATGTGGTCAAAAGGCGGAGGGGGGTCAAACCCTAGTTTTATTTTTTCTAGTTAACGGAGAAAACCCGACTCCCCCAAAAACCAAATCGCGTCGCCCAATCTCCAGCCCGCCGCCGTTCCAGGCACCGCACCCCTCCTATGGCCGCCGCCGCTCCCCTTCCTCCCTCTTCCCCTCTCTCTGCTCTCCACCTCCACCTACCCGAATCTCAAAGCCCCAAACTCGAAACCCTAACCCAAATCTAGTCGCTGCCACCATTCCTGGCCCCACCTCCGACGCTACGATCTCTTGTGGCCACCACCATACTCCGGCGCAACCATTCCCTCCCACTCCCAATTCCAACTGTGAGTTTTTATTTATTTTTATTTATTTTTGTAATTAGAAATATGATTTTTAAATGAAATAACCATGTTTTAAAATATGATTTTTATATATAATAACATAGTATAAAAATATGATTTTTATAAATATAAACAACGAATAAAAATGTGATTTTATAATGTAATAGAATTTATAAAAATAAGATTTTTATTTTAGATGACTTTGTTTAAAAATATAATTTTTGTCTAGATAACTTTATTTTAAAAATATCAGTTTTAAAAACAAAATAGCTTTGATTTAAAAATGTATTATTTTTAAAATGAAATAGCTTTAGTATAAAAATGTGAGTTTTATATATGTAGCTTTAAAATAAAAATATGATTTTTACATATATAGTTTTGAAATATAAAAGTATGATTTTTATAAAATAGCATTGTTTTTAAATTATCAATAGCATTGTCAAAAATGTGATTTTTAATATAAACTGCGTGAAACAGATTGCGTTAGGATCACGGTGAAGTACACTACGCACTAGGAACAAATTCAAATCCAAACCGTTCAAATAAAGAATGACGAAGTGGAAACCAAAGGTGAGTACTCCTTCTCACTTTAATTAATATACAGTTAAATATATTTAAGATGCAGACGGGCTTAGAAGCCCCCAACACTATTTATTGTACAAACCATGATTGTTATTTGGATTGTATTATGGAAATTTGGATATTGATTGATTTCTTTGTTTGGATTTTATTTGGACGTGAATTGGGTTGAAATTAGCTTGTGTATAGCGCGAGCCAGTATCAGGAGAGGGGTAGTGATTAGACATTACTCCGGTTTTAATATCACTCCGTTATAATGCCGAAATTTTCTGAAATAAATGTGTATTCATTAAAAGTATAATTTTTAATGCGTATATGAACTGTATAAAATATTCAAGTGTTGAATAAAATGTTTGAACAATAAGAATATCATTTTTATTGAATGTATGAACTATTAAAAATAGTGAAATGTTGAAATAAATATTTTATCATCAAAAATATAGTTTTTAACATTTAAATGAACGACATAAAATTCTCCTGTAACAAAAATAAATATTCATTTACAAATCAGACGATTTGTTTATGTACACTCATTTAACTGACATGGATTGGGACGATAAATTTTACACATCACCCAACTACGCAAATAATATTCAGTATTTGTTAGTTGAAACCCCACACGGGTGTTTGGATGATATTTGACGTACACTAATCCCAATTGTTTAGTTGTATGTCAATCGATTGGTTGACAGACTGTTGTAAGCGTTAATTATTCATATTTAATGCTTATGCAGTTGTGTAATGCACTCTAGATGATGGTTGATTGTGTATCATTATTGTTGTGTACATGTGTATATGAAATTCATATAAATAACATTATATAGTAATTGACAATGTCTGATTCCAATTCAGAAATGATGAAAATTTTAAATAATATCCAATAAAGGATTAAAATGTGATTTTGAAGTCTGATTTTGGATGGACACGAAAACATCGAAATGTATGATGCCGTGTTGATTAAATTTAGCGCCATATTAACTCGAACGATATTTATATTGATTTTATTCATTTTTATAATGAATATCGAAAAGGAAATGATTTTTGAAAATATTATCATTTATATATTATAATGATAAGGAGTATTCAATTTTGATTTAAAATTGAAAATGAAGTTAGAATCATTTTAAAATAAATTTATAAATGATTTATAAAATATGTTTTAAATGGAAATCGATGAAATATATATATAATACATATTATATACATTTAATGGCCTGAATAGAACGCGCCGCGCCGCGATCATTCGTGAATTTTGACCATTGATTTCAAATGAATATTACGGGAGATCCGACTGTCGGATTCTCCTAAAACCGAAACAGTTGGGTTCGTATTGAAGAGATCTTGCAAACAAATATAAGAGATTTGAAATCTAATGGTTGGATTTGGAATTATGTCCAAATCAAATTTGGAAAAGGTCGCTATAAGTGCCGTTCGATGACCGTTTATGGAAATCGACTAAAAGGGCCTTAATAAAATTATTAAAAATATTATTAATTTGTGTAAAATCATAATAAATGATTTGAAAAGAATTGGGATGAAAAACACCATATTTTAAAAAAATAAAAAAAATATTTTTATCAAAATGAACTAGTTATTAACTAGAATAATAATCCATTATTTTTAAAGAAATGAATTTGATTTGAAATGGTTTTAAAAATAACCAGAATTTTCCAATGAATAAATTGAAATCAATTGGAATGGAAATAATCTTCAGAATATTTCGATATTGGATTTCGTGGTTATAAGGATGTTGTTATGGGAATTTGGAAGATACAGATATGGTTATTCCCGATACGATATCCGTTAGTTTCAGAATTTGATATTGAATATAAGCCGATATAATTTCTACTCAGAGCCTTGTATTTAATATTAAATTGGATTTTGAGTTTGTCATGAATGGTGTCTTAAATAACACTATTCTTAAATCCAGTTGAGAAAAGAATAAATTAAGATTTAGAGAAGTTTTCCAATTAATTAACATTTAATTGGAATTGAATAAAAGAATTGGATTTTGGGTTTGTCATGAACGGTGTCTTAAATAACACTGTTCTTAAACCCAGTTGAGAAAAGAATAAATCTTTTAATTAAGATTTAAGGAAGTTTTCCAATTAATTAATATTTAATGGAATTGAATAAAAGAATTGGATTTTGGGTTTGTCGTGAATGGTGTCTTCAATAACACTGTTCTTAAACCCCGTGTGAAAAGAATAAATATTTTAATTAAGATTGTTAGAGTTTCCAGTTATATTTAATAATTTAAATAAAATGGAATGTGAATTGGGTTTATCGTGAACTATTTTTTTAACGACATTCGTTCTTTAACCCAAGTAACAGTGAAATGTGATTTGGAATTTATAAATCTTCTTATTAAGATTTAATGGAAATTTTCCAAAGTAAAGTTTTCCAATTTAATAAAATAAATTGGAACGGAATGGAATTCGATTGAGTAATAATCGAAGTGAACTTCTGTGGAGGAAGACTGTTACTATATATGGAATTTAAAAGGCTTTGCCGTTATTTCGTTTGTATTATTAGTTGGATATGGAAGTTGATATTGATTATATATATTGAACTGTTTTCGTGAAGATTCCATAATTAATGGAATGCTATTTTGGGTTTATTGTGAACTGTGTTTTAAGTGACATTGGTTCTTTAACCCAATTAAAGACAGGATTTATTTCCAAAATTTGAATAATCATTATATAATGATTTTGGGGGATTAAAACTAAATGGAGTTTTAATGAATCTTTAATTAGATTGAAGTGTGAATGTGATAATTTAAATCATCAAATTTGGGAAATGATCGAGAATGGAGTTTCACCAGTTTTTCTCCAAGCGATAGTTAATCTTTAATTAAATTTAACGTGAAATGGTAATTAACTTTTACCAATAGCACGGTGGTGTTAAATATGAAGTACTACCATTTTTGCTCCATGGGATGAAAAGGTTGGGATTGGGAAATATAATAAATGATTACTTCGGTAAGGTTCGCTAATCCCGACTAGTTTGGAAAAACTAATTTTGGTTTAAATTGTGAAAAGAATATTTGAATAAAAGAATATTCTAGATTGGAATGAGGCGTTTGTTGTGTTTTTATAACACTTATTTATAAGATACGCGGGTTATTCGAAAAGACCGGGTTTATCCCATTCTAAATAATTGATACGACGATAAGTAGATGATGAAGACGGTGGTTAAAGACCGGAGCACTTCACATCGTTTGGATGATTACTGAAGTCTTGATTGGGCTATACACCCATGACGAGGTAATAAGTGGTGATCGTCCAGACGTACTTGGAGATCTACCGTATATGCGAGGACCTCTTCCTGTATTGGACATGTGGGATGAGGAATAAGGTGCCTCCGGTTTCGTTCAGACCCAAAACGGACTTGTAAGTGGATGTGTGTCTGACATTGGATTTTATTCTGTCTTGATTGATTTCTATTAAATATATATCTGTTTGGTGGCGGAGAATTTATTCTCTTACTTAACACCCTTCTCTAAGACGTACAAGCTTAGAGGTTATATATCGATGGATATCTGTGACGACCGCCCATAACCCCCGCACTAAACAAGTGGAAAATGCGCTGAAAGGTGTGCCAGGCTACTATGGACGATCATCAGAGTAGGTAAACACATCGAAACCTGTCGTAGAGCTCACAGCGCAAGGATAAAATATAATAGAACATATACAACAGGTAATAACAATGAAGTATCATATAACAAACTTTTGAAACTTTCTCAACATCCAGAAAGATTATCCAACTTATATCAAAGTTTGTACATAAGGCCACACTATAACTCTCAAGCAACTCAAACAGCGGAAACAGAAATACTAGATAGTAATAAAACTGGTACGCCAACCTCCTGCTCGTCATCGCTCAGCTTCCTCGTCTCACTAAGCTCCATTACCTGTAACCTGCTACTTAGTCTGCCCATCCACAACTGGATGAACAGCCCAAGGTAATAAGAGGGAACATAAAACCTTGAGTCAGAAAATAGTCTTAGTGAGCGATAAAATAGCTAACAAACTTCAACAAGAAAGTATATGAGAATGGATAAATGAACAACTTGTCTACCCACAACACCAGAGAAGAACTCAACCTTATCTTCCCCACATCGGACAGTGATAGCCTTTGCACCAAGCATTTCAACCATTAATCCATAGAAACCAGAACAACCATTTGTTCACAGCAAACAGAAACAATCAACAATAGCAATCATGGGATCAAGATTATATATCTCATGCAAAACATCCAGCATACATGACAGACTCTGGCTATCACCGCCAATCCTGCTTTGAAACCATCGTTAATCGTATGATGGCCAACCTTGCCATATGTCAAGGGCTAATGGTAACCCCAGTTCTAGCATGAACTCCATATGTCCAAC
This sequence comes from Allium sativum, assembly GCA_030737875.1. Taxonomy (NCBI): domain Eukaryota; kingdom Viridiplantae; phylum Streptophyta; class Magnoliopsida; order Asparagales; family Amaryllidaceae; genus Allium; species Allium sativum. The sequence continues at coordinate 158,917,057 of CM060927.1, forward strand.
CTTGACAATAGGCCTTTCCCCAAGACCCAGGGTACTCGACCAGCAACCTTCTAGTCTTTTGGGTGCCCCCATCGTACCCCTGCTTTGAGCCTGCTAGAACTTACGACAACGATGACCTCTCGGCCTTCGCATCTCTAGTTGTCCAACCTTGACGATGTTTCATAGCTCAAGCAACCTTCTCGAGCAGCCATTATCCATCAACTCACGACCTTTGAGTTGTCACCGAACACATTCATCACTTCGAGCCTTCCTACTTGAACCACCTCGAAGCTACATCATCACCGAGCCCTCTGGGAGGACCCTAAAACCGACCCCTCCTGGGAAGACCCAAACCCTGCTCTTCCTGGGAAGACCCAAAACCGACCCTTCCTGGGAAGACCCAAAACCGACCCTTCCTGGGAAGACCCAAAACCTGCTCTTCCTGAGAAGACCCAAAACCGACCCTTCCTGGGAAGACCCAAAACCGACCCTTCCTGGGAAGACCCCCTTCTGGTCCTTCTGGACCGACCAGACCCTCTTCTGGTCCTTCCGGACCGACTAGAATCCTTCTGAACCACCCAGACTCCCTTCTGGTCCTTCTGGAACGACCAGAACCTTCTCTGCTCCTTCTGGACCGACCAGAACCTTTTCTGGTCCTTCTGGACCGACCAGAAACCTGCACAGCTCCTTTTCGACTTCGATTTCGACCAAAACTTCGCCAAACGACGAATCAGACGAAACCAGCTTATCCGATTCATCCAAACGCAACCACAAACATGTTATGCAACCAACAATATCATCAATCTAACAATTTCCATCAAAACACATAAATTTCCCAAAACATGATAAGTGAATCATATGAACATAAAAACGGATCTAACTTGCATACACTTGTGAAAAATCGTGAAATTAACCATTTAAATTATCTAGATCAGATCCTAAGGTGATTCGTATGTAAAATGGACTTAGCATGGTGTAGATCTAAAGAAAATAACATGAAAATGATGAAACTAACATTCTATAACTCACATACTTTCATGAATCCGAATGAGGGATGTAAATCACTCACCGATTATCCAAAACAAAGCTAAAACGATGAAAAAGCAATCCGGACAGCGAACACTTCGAATCAAACTCTTCAATCCGATGAATTCGCCCTTGAAACGATGTTGATCTAGCCTTGAATGGTATAGATCTTCGATTTACCTCCTTGGATTTGGAATTTTAATGGTGGAAAGGTGTTAGAGGAAGAAGGAGATCAAAGCCTCCCCATAAGAGAATGGAAAATTCCAACCTTTCTCCATATCCCTTACCCCCTATTTATAGCCTCCACCAACCCCTTAATGGGCCTTCTCCAAATCAGCCCATTAGCCTTCCAAAACCTGAACCGCCAACTGAAAAACCTTAAAACATCGATTTCTCCCAAACCACTGAACCAAATCCTTAATGTAACCACTCTACGGAAAGAGAATCATCAATTCCTTTCCAATGGCACAGGTCTCACCCTCTGATTCGACCTGAGTCAAAAGTTATGCCCAGTACAAGACTGACAGGGGCAAAATGGTCACAAACAAAATCGGTAAAAATTATGGACATGTCACACATCCCCATAAGCAACATATTAAAAGATGAGAATGATCCAACCCTCCGAGAATAAAATAAAGTTATTTTACGATCTTCCGATATGTAGAATGCGGGCTGTTACATTCTCCCCTCCTTAAGAAATTCGCCCCCGAAATTCCAAGCAAATACAAGCAACCACAACAATTCCGCATGCCTATCATCCATGAGAAGCCAATCCTATCATCCAAACTAGCAACCATCAAGCCATTCATCCATAGCCTTATCCTAGCACGCGGAATTCTATCAAACAACAACAAGATACAACGATATAACGACGATACAATCTAAGGGTTCTACCGATGAAAAGTTCTGGATGAGTCGCCCTCATGCTCTCTTCCGTCTCCCATGTACAATCGTCGCCATCTTCACTCCATTGTACCTTGACTAGCTTAACCGTCTTCCTCCTAAGCTGTTTCGTGTCATTCCCCACAACATGAAGTGGCCTATGAGGTTTCGCAACTGCGGTCTCGACTTCTAAATTTTCATACTGTTCTGGAGATACCACCACATTCGAGTCGTGCACAAACTTCCGTAGAAACGACACATGGAAAACATTATGCACACTCGACATTTTCTCGGGTAACTCCAACCTATATGCAAGCTTTCCTATTCGCTCGACTATCGGAAATGGTCCAACAAACCTAGTAGCCAACTTCCCTTTACTTCCGAATCGAACCACATGCTTCAACGGTGAAATCTTCACGAAAACCATATCTCCTACGTCGAATTCCAAATCCTTAGGATGCTTATCGGTGTAACTTTTCTGACGATCTTGGGCCGCCTTCATTCGTTGTCGAACAATCTTGATACAACCCGAGGTTTCTCTAATCATTTCAGGCCCAAGTACCAACTGATCTCCAGTTTCTAACCAACAAGCTGGAGAATTGCACGACCTTCCATACAACGTGTCGTATGGTGCCATCCCAATACTCGACTGGTAGCTATTATTATACGCAAACTCAACTAGATGTAGATGGTCCTCCCATGATCCTCCGAAGTCTAACACACAAGCCCTCAGAGATCTTCTAAAACTCGGTTGACTCTCTCGGTCTGGCCATCAGTTTGGGGATGATATGCCGTACTTAAACACAATTCGGTTCCCAAAACTTCTTGTAAACTTTTCCAAAATCCACTCGTGAACAATGGATCCCGGTCACTTACTATACTCAACACCATGGAATCGAACTATCCATTTCACATAAAAGCTCAGCCAATTTTGATGATGTCCTAGTCGTCTTGATAGGAATGAACCTTGCACTTTTGGTCAAACGATCCACAATGACCCAAATCCCTTCATTCCCTGTCCTAGTTCTAGGTAGTCCATCAATAAAATCCATCGATATCTGCTCCCACTTCCATGTAGGAACCTCTAATGGCTGAAGTAAACCACTCGGCTTCTTCTGTTCAGCTTTCATCAACTGGCAGTTTATACACTTGGAAATGAATTTTCCAATATCTCTTTTCATCCCTTCCCAGTAGTAGGTTCGCTTCATGTCCTGATACATTTTATTACCACCAGGATGAATCGTTAACTTCGAGTGATGACATTCTCTCAGAACCTCATCCCTCAATCCGTCGACATCAGGAACAACTAATCGTCCTTGCTTTCGAAGCCAACCTTCTCGGTCGACCTCGAACACTTTATCCTCTGGTTTCAGTTTCTGAATAAACTCGACAAGCTTCGTATCTTTCTTTTGGCCCTTGCCAATCCTTTCGATAAGAGTAGGCCTTATCGACAAGCTTGCCAATATCTCAGGTTCCAACTCACAACTTGGCCTGAAATCGAACTTTGCCAAGTACTCGAGGCCCTTCCATTCCGAAAACATCGCTCCCAAACTTGCGTGTCTTCGACTCAATGCATCTGCAACTGCATTGCCTTTGCCAGGAGTATAGGCTATCCCAAAATCATACGATGCCAGAAACTCTAACCATCGTTGCTGCCGAAGATTCAAATCCTTTTGGGAGAAAAGATACTTCAACGACTTGTGATCCGTAAACAACTCGAATCGTACTCCCAACAGGTAATGTCTCCACATCTTCAGAGCAAACACAATCGCTGCCAACTCCAAATCATGAGCCGGATATTTTCTCTCATGTGTCTTTAGCTGTCGACTTACGTAAGCCACTACTTTATCCTTCTGCATTAGCACTGCTCCAAGTTCAGTACCACACACATCAGTATATACCACCATCTCTTCATTCCCACTTGGAATGGTCAACACAGGTGCACTCGTCAATCTCTCTTTCAAAATTCCGAACGCTTGTTCACAATTCGCATCCCATGCGAATACTTGATTCTTCTTCGTCAATCCTGTTAATGGTGCAGCTATCTTGGAGAAATCCTTGATAAACCTTCGGTAATAACCAGCCAACCCAAGGAAACTCCGAACATCCGTCGCATTCTTAGGTCTATCCCAATCCTGGATTGCTGCAACTTTAGCGGGGTCAACCGCTATACCTTTTCAAGAAACAACATGACCTAAGAACCTCACTTCATCCTTCCAGAAGTGACACTTTGATAACTTAGCCTTAAGCTGATGCTTTCGCAAGATCTCTAACACAACTCTCAAGTGCGTCTTATGTTCTTCCACATTTCTGGAGTAAACCAGTATATCATCCACGAATACCAACACGAACTTACTCAACTGATCTCTGAACACTCTATTCTTAAGATCCACAAAATACGCTGGCGTGTTAGTCAACCCGAATGGCATCACCAACCACTCGAAAAACCCGGACGGTGTCCTAAAAGCAGTCTTTGGCACACTATCCTTAGCCACTCTCAACTGGTGAAATCCCGTTGCCAAATCCATCTTAGAAAACACTTTGGCTTCGTGAAGCTGATCGAACAAGTCATCAATCCTTGGCAACGGATACTTGTTCTTCTTAGTCACCTTGTTCAACTCACGATAGTCCACACACAATCTTAACGAGCCATCTGCCTTAGTTGCAAACATGACTGGTGCACCCCACTCAGAAACACTCCTCCAAATGAATCCTTTTCCCAAAAGGTCACGAACTTGCACCTCTAACTCTCGCTGTTCCCTAGGCGCCATCCGCCTAAGGGGCATAACAATTGGTCTAGCACCTTCGACCAAATCGATCCTAAACTCGATCTCACGATGCGGCGGCAACCCTTTGACCTCGTCAAAGACATCTATATACTCATTAGCGATCAGCACTGATGATAGGTCTTCCTGTGGAATCCCAAGCGAATAAAGATAACTCACGAAGACCCCGTCTTCGCGCTTACATCTAATCAACACCTTTCTCCCTTCCACATCCCTGACCCTCACCTCTAGCTTCTCGCAATTCACCCTTGCCGCATATCTCTTGAGCCAATCCATGCCCAAGATGATCCCATACCCAGCGAAGTTAAGAACAAAGCAATCACACATAAAAGAGCAACCATGACTCGATAACACTAGACCACGACAAATCATGCACAAACTGGACGAACCCCCAACTGGATTAGTCACGATCAATGGTCTATCACAAATCTCGGGTTCCAAACCCAAGCGACACACAAGCTCATTGCAGATGAATGAATGTGATGCTCCAGTATCAAACAAAACTCGAACTGAAACACCGTTAACAGAAAAAGTACCTTGCACCACGACACCTTTTCCCTTTTCCTCTGCAGTAGGAGCTCTTGAAGAAGATGGCACGGCTTCTAAAGCATATGCCTTCACAATCTATTTGCCCTTAGCTGATTCTGGACAATCTTTCTTCTCATGCCTATGCTTTCCACACTTGAAGCACTTCTTCTCAGCTTTGGGATTCTTGCACTCATTTGAATAATGACCCTTCTGTTGGCAGTTAAAGCAAACCACCTCACTCTTGGGTTTCTTTTGGCCATCCTTTCCTTTCTGTTGTTGCTGCTTCCTCTTTTTATTATTACCACCCTGGTGTGGTTTCTGAGCTTCCTTGGTTGCAGCGACAACATTTGCTTCCTTAGGAAACAAGCTCTCATGGCGAATAGCTTTTTCCACAATCTTTTCAAATGAATCATCAAGATGGTCCACAAGCGGTTTTCCAATATGAGCATCCAAACCCAAGACAAACTTCTCGTTCTTATGATAGGGCGTATCAATGTATGAACGAGCATATCTGGACAAAGCCTCAAAATCAGAAATGTAGTCAAGAACTGTTCTGCCACTGCTCCAACTCTTTGAACTTCTTGAAGAGAACGGACTTCTGAGCAGTGGAGATAAACTTTGCTTCAAACTTAGCTTGGAATTGCTCCCATGAAATCTCCTCTTCCGGAGTCTCGAGTATGACAGAATTCCACCATTCCATAGCCCTGCTCTGCAGCTGCCTTGATGCAAGCTTTCTCTTCATTGCATCCTCAATACCCAAGTCTCCAAAGATTCGAACACATGAATCCAACCACCTCTGAACCTCTTCAGCTGGTTCAGTTCCCTTGAATGGTTTCCCTCCTAGAGATGTAAAGTCCTTGCACATCTTTGCAAAATCTACTCTAGGAACTCGCACACCTACATCTACCATAGCCGCCACTAGAGCGGGTACCCTTCGCATAATTGCTTCTGCCATGGCTTCAAACATGGCCGGGTAATCTGGTTCGTCACCATTTCCCCCTCCAGTATTAGCTCTCCTAGCAGCGTGTCTTGATGGTCGTCTACTCATTCTAAATCTGCAATCTAGAATAATTAGCCACTTCCAAGAAAACTGCTAAAGAGATACAACGGCTACTACTATATATGTTAATATACATATAGTAAACATCCAACAGAAATCTATAAATACGTCTGTCCTACGTAATTACGTCTTTGAACTTTGGCCAAAATCGTTGACCACAGCTCGGATACCAAATGTGACGACCGCCCATAACCCCCGCACTAAACAAGTGGAAAATGCACTGAAAGGTGTGCCAGGCTGCTATGGACGATCATCAGAGTAGGTAAACACATCGAAACCTGTCGTAGAGCTCACAGCGCAAGGATAAAATATAATAGAACATATACAACAGGTAATAGCAATGAGGTATCATATAACAAACTTTTGAAACTTTCTCAACATCAAGAAAGATTATCCAACTGATATCAAAGTTTGTACATAAGGCCTCACTATAACTCTCAAGCAACTCAAACAGTGGAAACAGAAATACTAGATAGTAATAAAACTGGTACGCCAACCTCCTGCTCGTCATCGCTCAGCTTCCTCGTCTCACTAAGCTCCATTACCTGTAACCTGCTACTTAGTCTGCCCATCCACAACCGGATGAACAGCCCAAGGTAATAAGAGGGAACATAAAACCTTGAGTCAGAAAGTAGTCTTAGTGAGCGATAAAACAGCTAACAAACTTCAACAAGAAAGTATATGAGAATGGATAAATGAACAACTTGTCTACCCACAAAACCAGAGAAGAACTCAATCTTATCTTCCCCACATCGGACAGTGATAGCCTTTACACCAAGCATTTCAACCATTAATCCATAGAAACCAGAACAACCATTTGTTCATAGCAAACAGAAACAATCAACAATAGCAATCATGGGATCAAGATTATATATCTCATGCAAAACATCCAGCATACATGACAGACTCTGGCTATCACCGCCAATCCTGCTTTGAAACCATCGTTAATCGTATGACGGCCAACCTTGCCATATGTCAAGGGCTAATGGTAACCCCGGTTCTAGCATGAACTCCATATGTCCAACCTTGACAATGTCCAACCTTGACACTAGGCCTTTCCCCAAGACCCAGGGTACTCGACCAACAACCTTCTAGTCTTTTGGGTGCCCCCATCGTACCCCTGCTTTGAGCCTGCTAGAACTTACGACAATGATGACCTCTCGGCCTTCGCATCTCTAGTCGTCCAACCTTGACGATGTTTCATAGCTCAAGCAACCTTCTCGAGCAGCCATTATCCATTAACTCACGACCTTTGAGTTGTCACCGAACACATTCATCACTTCGAGCCTTCCTACTTGAACCACCTCGAAGCTACATCATCACCGAGCCCTCTGGGAGGACCCCAAAACCGACCCCTCCTGGGAAGACCCGAAACCTGCTCTTCCTGGGAAGACCCAAAACCTGCTCTTCCCGGGAAGACCCAAAACCTGCTCTTCCCGGGAAGACCCAAAATCGACCCTTCCTGGGAAGACCCAAAACCGACCCTTCCTGGGAAGATCCAAAACCTGCTCTTCCTGGGAAGACCCAAAACCAACCCTTCCTGGGAAGACCCAAAACCGACCCTTCCCTGGAAGACCCCCTTCTGGTCCTTCTGGACACACTAGACCCTCTTCTGGTCCTTCCGGACCGACCAGAATCCTTCTGAACCACCCAAACTCCCTTTTGGTCCTTCTGGACCGACCAGACCCTCTTCTGGTCCTTCCGGACCGACCAGAATCCTTCTGAACCACCCAGACTCCCTTCTGGTCATTCTGGACCGACCATAACCTTCTCTGCTCCTTCTGGACCGACCAGAACCTTTTCTGGTCCTTCTGGACCGACCAAAACCTTTTCTGGTCCTTCTGGACCGACCAGAAACCTGCACAGCTCCTTTTCGACTTCGATTTCGACCAAAACTTCGCCAAACGACGAATCCGACGAAACCAGCTTATCCGATTCATCCAAACGCAACCACAAACATGTTATGCAACCAACAATATCATCAATCTAACAATTTCCATCAAAACACATAAATTTCCCAAAACATGATAAGTGAATCATATGAACATAAAAATGGATCTAACTTGCATACACTTGTGAAAAATCATGAAATTAACCATTTAAATTATCTAGATCAGATCCTAAGGTGATTCATATGTAAAATGGACTTAGCATGGTGTAGATCTAAAGAAAATAACATGAAAATGATGAAACTAACATTCTATAACTCACATACTTTCATGAATCCGAATGAGAGATGTAAATCACTCACCGATTATCCAAAACAAAGCTAAAACGATGAAAAAGCAATCTGGACAGCGAACACTTCGAATCAAACTCTTCAATCCGATGAATTCGCCCTTGAAACGATGTTGATCTAGCCTCGAATGGTATAGATCTTCGATTTCCCTCCTTGGATTCGGAATTTTAATGGTGGAAAGGTGTTAGAGGAAGAAGGAGATCAAAGCCTCCCCATAAGAGAATGGAAAATTCCAACCTTTCTCCATATCCCTTACCCCCTATTTATAGCCTCCACCAACCCCTTAATGGGCCTTCTCCAAATCAGCCCATTAGCCTTCCAAAACCTGAACCGCCAACTGAAAAACCTTAAAAAAGCGATTTCTCCCAAACCGCTGAACCAAATCCTTAATGTAACCACTCTACGGAAAGAGAATCATCAATTCCTTTCCAATGGCACAGGTCTCACCCTCTGATTCGACCTGAGTCAAAAGTTATGCCCTGTACAAGACTGACAGGGGAAAAATGGTCACAAACAAAATCGGTAAAAATTATGGACATGTCACACATCCCCATATGCAACATATTAAAAGATGAGAATGATCCAACCCTCAGAGAATAAAATAAAATTATTTTACGATCTTCTGATACGTAAAATGCGGGCTGTTACAATATCAGTCGCATGGCGTGAATTATCAGTGTGGCATGCTGAGATGCAAATGATCAAGGCTTTTATTGAAAAGTAGGGCCTTGTGGTTGATGATCAAAGCACGACTTTAAATAGCATAGCAATGTGTATAGTGTTAATTCGCGAGCCTCACACCCCGTTGTGAACCAGAAACAAGAGAGGACCTCAAGGAGGACATGCGTTTCTTTCTAGCTAGGAGTGGTGTCATGGTATGGAGCCCAGACATTTTACTCATGTGGATGTTGCATATTTTTTGATGGATAGGAGGCGCCTTAGATATATTGGTCACTACGGGGCCGATGGATGACATGGTCGACATATTTACCAGACGTACTCCCCATACGATGGGGAAACGCATTGTTCAGGAATTATAGTCCAATAATGTAAGTGTGGACCGGCCCTGTCGCTCCATGTGCAATTGTGACTGATCCTGAGACATGGGCTAGATTGTTTCGAATCGGAAGGACGATCCCTTGCCTTGGTTCATGACGGAAATCCAATTTCCAATACGTGACATTTCGGTTTTAATTGCAAAACTAGTATGGCGACATAATAGCATGGGATACTATGTCGTCTATGATTGATACATTTATATTTGAAGTTGTTTTTGACACTATACACTTATAGTAATATCAAATGATTGGTTCTAAATGTACCAAGCATATTTGGCTATTATAAGGAAAACCTCTATCCTCCGGCTTGCGCTGCATTGTGTGATGGGACCTGAGTCTTATAATTGCTTCATTTTCTTTTATTAGCATTGCGCTGTTTGTTTTATGCACTGGTATTCTTGGGAGGAAACTCGTTCCATGTTATACGGCGTGGTCCCTTGATTTACTTTATTTTAAAATAAAGTTAAATAGCTGTTTTAGTTTCACACCGGTCACATGACTGACCTGGAGTTTATTATTTAACCTAAACTCTGGGTGTCCCTATTTTCCATACAGGCAGCTAGTAGTTTGGGTTCTGTAGATATTATTTTCATATGATCCTAGTTTACAACTGGAGCTATATTTGAAATGCTTTGTATCCGTGTATTTCTTACAGTTGTGTTATGTATTATTTTCCATTGCATTGTAATTTTAAATCTCTGATATTTTTTTTGTTGTATATTATTTATTCATACTCAGTTATATTCTTGTACTCTGATGTAATTGTTGTAATAGCAACGAAATTTTCGTCTGTTAGCGTTTTGATTTGTCATGTTCCCAACTCAATCCGGGCTTTCCCTTATGGGCGAGTCTGGGTCGTTTCATTGTGGCATCGGAGGTTTGGTTTACAAAGCTCGAGAACCAGACACATTAGAACCAAACGAAAGAATTCATCAGAGATTGGATTAGTAATATCCAATAAGAATGACTCGTTAGAGATAGGATCAGTAGTATCCTAGAACGAGTGTGAAGAGTGTTATTTTTAAAATAAAAATGAAAACAAATTTGGTTTTAAAAATTTAAACCTTATTATACGTATTTCAGTATTTTATTTTAAAATGATTTTGGACCATCGAGTATATGAAGATTTTGAATATATGCGTAATTAACGTGTATTCGAATTCTCAAATATACTGGATAGATTTAGAATCACACTCTAGTCGCCCGGGGATGATTCTGATAATGCTGCAACATTATCAGTATTTATTTTCGAGTGACAAAAGTGGGATATCTATATATTTCCAATTGACTGGTGTGAGAACCAAAATTTAGATAGGGTTATTGTTGTGATTTGGCCTTAAAAATATGATTTTTAAATATATATATATATCAAAGTTATGAATTTGAAAAGCTAATCAACTAATTGATTGTTGGTTGTGATGTTTGATTATGAGTTTAACTAATAAAATAGTGGAATGATAATTAATTTAACCAATATGTGAACAAATGGTAAATTTAGCCAAATTGAATCAAATATTGAACTGAATTGAAAATTTGTTAGAATTGCATACATGTACATATATATGTGTGAACAGGTCATAGCAAGGAAGCTAAGAAGAGGAATAAAATTGTATGCCCAACAAATAGGTACATGTTTACCGTATTTCTTGGGTTTGATGATTTTGTAAGCCGATTGGCTAACTGCTTGCCTTTTTCTTTTGTATTGATGAGTGCCCTGTGAGGCTAGTTGCGGTTTTAAAGGTCTCCCAGTACAAAGAAGGTTATGGCAAAAAAAATCAAAAATTTAGGGTATCAGCCAAATTTTTGAGAAATTAGAAAATTCCTAGAAACTGAAAAATTGAAGAATGAAATTTGAGTTAGTTAGTTAAACAACTTTCAACTCCGTTCCTTTTCGAGGACGAAAAGATTTTAAGTGGGGGAGATTGTAACAACCCGTATTTTAAGAATTAATTTAATTTTTTAATTTGGCTATTTTAATAGATTTTGAATATTTAAAATGATTTATTTTAAATAATAACGACTAAAAATTTATTTTAATCGAAGTTAGAGCGAATAAATTTATATTAATTATAAAACGAGCCTGAAATGGCGCAATGGTTTGAAAATTCGATTTTAAATTTCAAATGAATGTAAAGGATTCAAAATAAATCGGATTTCAGTAAAAACAGGAATATTTGAATCTGTTTAATAATATCTTTCTAACAAATGTGAAAAATCCAGATTTCATCATATAAATTAAAAGTTATGTCCAGTTTAAAATTTGAAATAGTCGTTATGGAATTTATATATATTTTATATAATATATAGCCCTTAAAAATAGACATTTTGCAAACGACCTCCGTTTTCGATGAAACCATTTTTTTTGGATCCGGATTGTCAAATTATTCCTAGATTCCAATTTTCATAATTTGTGGAATTAATATGTGAGCGTGGTGAATTTAAATGCGTTTGGCACTTTTAGTTTGAATTTAATCAACTAGAAAATGACCGTTTCCGAACAGTCTCCGAATTCGACAAAATTAGTTTTGTTAGGACCGTATCATCTTAACATAGCAAGATTTTTTTTTTCGGAATTTTTGGAGTTAGTATGTGGCCCCGGTAAATTAAAATGTACATTGAAATCAATTTTGAATGTTAAATTAATTTATATTTTAATTTTAATGGAAACTGATCGAAACTGTCGAATTGGCTTACCGGACATATCCCATTGTGTTCGAAATGGGGGTATATAACTAGGGGCGACACTCGTTGGGTTTGATTTGGGATTCGAATGAAAAATTAACTTTTTGATATATATATATATAAGTGGTCAAAAGGGGGGGGTCAAACCCTTGTTTTATTTTCTCGAGTCAACGGAGAAAACCAGCCTCCCCCAAAAATCAAAATCGCGTCGCCCAATCTCCAACCCGCCGCCATTCTAGGCACCGCACCCCCCTCTGGCCGTCGCTCCGCTTCCTCCCCTCTCTCTCCTCTCCACCGCCACCTACTCGAACCCCAAAGCTCCAAACTCGAAACCCTAACTCAAATCAGGCCACCGTCGCCATTCCTGGCCCCACCTTCAATGCCCCGACCTCCCCTTGCCACCAACAGACTCAGGCGCCGCCATCCCCCAACTCCAATTTCCAACTGTGAGCTTTTATTTATTTTCATTTATTTGTGTAATTAGAAATATGATTTTTAAATGAAATAACCTAGTTTTAAAAATATGATTTTTATATATAACAACATAGTATAAAAATACAATTTTTATAAATATAAACATCGAATAAAAATGTGATATAATGTAATAAAATTTATAAAAATAGGATTTTTATTTTAAATGACTTTGTTTAAAAATATAATAGCATAGTTTAAAAATGTAATTTATATCTAGATAACTTTGTTTTATAAATATCATTTTTAAAAATAAAATAGCTTTGATTTAAAAATGTGTTATTTTTAAAATGAATTAGCTTTAGTATAAAAATGTGATTTTTATATATATATGTAGCATTAAAATAAAAATATGATTTTTACATATACAGTTTTGAAATATAAAAATATAATTTTTATAAAATAGCATTGTTTTTAAGTTATCAATAGCGTTGTCAAAAATGTGATTTTTAGTACAAACTGCGTGAAACAGATTGCGTTAGGATCACCGTGAAGTACACTACGCACAGGAAACAAATTCAAATCCAAATCATTCAATTAAAGAATAACGGAGTAGAAACCAAAGGTGAGAACTCCTTCTCACTTTAATTAATTTACAGTTGAATATATTTTAGGTTGCAGACGGGGCTTAGAAGCCCCCGACACTATTTATTGTACAAAACATGATTGTTGTTCGGATTGTATTGTGGAAATTTGAATATTGATTGATTTCTTTGTTTGGATTTGATTTGGATGGGAATTGGGTTGAAATTAGTTTGTGTATGGCGCGAGCCAGTATCAGGAGAGTTGTTGTGCTAGACGTTACTCCGGTTTTCATATCTCGTCATTATAATGCCAAAATTTTCTGAAATAAATATGTATTCATTAAAAATATAACATCAAAAATATAACTTTTAATGTGTATATGAACTGTATAAAATATTCAGGTGTTGAATAAAATGTTTGAACAATAAAAATATCATATTTTATTGAATGTACGAACTATTAAAAATAGTGAAATGCTGAAATAAATATTTTATCATTAAAAATATAGTTTGTAACGTATAAATGAACGACATAAAATTCTCCTATAACGAAAATAAATATTCATTTACGAATCAGAAGATTTGTTCTTGTACACTCATTTAACCGACATGGATTGGGACGATAAATTTTACACATCGCCCAACTGCAGAAATAATATTCAGTATTTGTTGGTTGAAACCCCTCACGGGTGTTGGGATGATATTTAACATACACTAATCCCAGTTTTTTAGTTGTATGTCAATCGATTGGTTGACAGACTGTTGAAAGCGTTAATTATTCATATTAAATGCTTATGCAGTTGTGTAATGCACTCTGGATGATGGTTGATTCTGTATTATTATTGTCGTGCACATGTGTGTATGAAATCCATATAAATAACATTATATGGTAATTGACTGTGTCTGATTCCAATTCAGAAATGACGAATATTTTAAAATAATATCCAGTAAAGGATTAAAATGTGATTTTGAAGTCCGATTTTGGATGGACACGAAAACATTGAAATGTATGAAGCCGTGTTGATTAGATTTGAGTCATTTTAACATGAACAATATTTATATCTATTTTATTCATTTTTATAACAAATATCGAAAAGGAAATGATTTCAAAATCTGATATTTTGAAAATATTATCATTTATATATTATAATTATAAGGAGTATTCAATTTTGATTTAAAATTGAAAATGAAGTTACAATCATTAAAAAATGAATTTATAAATGATTTACAAAATACATTTTAAATGGAAATCGATGAAATATATAATATATATATATTATATATATTTAATGGCCCGAATAGAACCCGTCGCGTCACGACCATTCACAAATTTCGACCATTGAGTTCAAATGGACATTACGGGAGATCTGACCATCGGATTCTCCTAAAACCAGAACCATTGGGTTCGTATCGAAGAGAGATTTCCAACGAATATAAGTGATTTGAAATCTAGCGGTTGGATTTGGAATTATGTCCAAATCAAATGTGGAAAAGGTTGTTGTAAGTGCAATTCGATGACCGTTTATGGAAATCGACTGAATGGGCCTCAATAAAATTGTTAAAAATATTAATAATTTGTGTAAAATCATAATAAATGATTTAGAAAGAATTAGGATGAAAAATTCCATATTTGAAATGATAAAAATTCATTTTTATCAAAATGAACTAGTTATTAACTAGAATAATAATCCAATATTTTTAAAGAAATGAATTGGATTTGAAATGGTTTTAAAAATAACCAAAATTTTCCAATGAATAAATTGGAATGGATTGGAATGGAAATAATCTTCGGAATATTTCGATATTGGATTCCGTGGTTATACATATATTGTTATGGGAATTTGGAAGATACAGATATTGTTATTCCTGATACGATATCCATTAGTTTCAGAATTCAATATTGAATATAAGTCGATATAATTTCTATTTAGAGCCTTGTATTTAATATTGAATTGGATTTTGGGTTTGTCGTGAATGTTGTCTTAAATAACACTGTTCTTAAACCCAGTTGAGAAAAGAATAAATCTTTTAATTAAGATTTAAGGAAGTTTTCCAATTAATTAATATTTAATTGGAATTGAATAAAAGAATTGGATTTTGGGTTTGTCGTGAATGGTGTCTTCAATAACACTGTTCTTAAACCCCGTGTGAAAAGAATAAATCTTTTAATTAAGATTATTAAAATTTCCAGTTATGTTTAGTAATTGGAATAAAATGGAATGTGAATTAGGTTTATCGTGAACTATATTTTTAATGACATTCGTTCTTTAACCCAATTAACAGTGAAATGTGATTTGGAATTTATAAATCTTCTTATTAAGATTTAATGGAAAATTTCCGAAGTAAAGTTTTCCAATTTAATAAAATAAATTGGAACGGAATGGAATTCGATTTAATAATAATCGAAGTGAACTTCTATGGAGGAAGACTGTTACTATATATGGAATTTAAAAGGCTTTGTCGTTATTCCGTTTATATTATTAGTTGGATATGGAAGTTTATATTGATTATATGTATTGATCTGTTTTTGTGAAGATTCCATAATTAATGGAATGCAATTTTGGGTTTATCGTGAACTGTGTTTTAAGTGACATTGGTTCTTTAACCCAGATAAAGACAGGATTTATTTCCAAAATTTGAATAATCATTATATAATGACTTTTGGGGATTAAAACTAATTGGAGTTTTAATGAATCTTTAATTATATTGAAGTGTGAATGTGATAATTTATTTCATCAAATTTGGGAAATGATCGAGAATGGAGTTTCACCAGTTTTGCTCCAAGCGATAGTTAAATCTTTAATTAAATTTGAATGTGAAATGGTAATTAACTTTTACCGATAGCACAGTGGTGTTAGATATGGAGTACTACCAGTTTTGCTTCATGGGATGAATAGATTGGGATTGGGAAATATAATAAATGTTACTTCGGTAAGGTTTGCTAATCCCAACTAGTTTGGAAAAACTTATTTTGGTTTAAATTGTGAAAAGAATATTTGAATAAAAGAATATTCTGGATTGGAATGAGGTGTATGTTGTGTTTTTATAACACTTATTTACAAGATACGCGGGTTATTCGAAAACACCGGGTTTATCCCATTCTAAATAATTGATACGACGATAAATCGACGATGTAGACGGTGGTTGAAGACCGGAGCTCTTCACATCGATAGGATAATTACTGATGTCTTGATTGGGCTGTACATCGAAGACAAGGTAATAAGTGGTGATCGTCCAGATGTACTTGGAGATCGATCGGATATGCGAGGACCTCTCTCCTGTATTGGACATATGGGATGAGGAATAAGGTGCCTTCGGTTTCGTTCAGACCCAGAACGAACTTGTAAATGGATGTGTATCTGACATTGGATTTTATTCTGTGTTGATTGATTTCTATTAAATATATATCTTTTTGGTGGCGGAGAATTTATTCTCTTACTTAACACCCTTCTCTAAGACGTACGAACTTAGAGGTTATATATCGATATATTTAAGTCGCATGGAGTGAATTATCAGTGTGGCATGCTGAGATGCAAATGATCAAGGCTTTTGTTGGAAAGCAGGGTCGTGTGGTTGATGATCAAAGCAAGGCTTTAAATAGCATAGCTTTGTATATAGCGTTGATTCGCAAGCCTCACACCCCGATGTGAACCAGAAACGGGAGAGGACCTCAGGGAGGACATGCGTTTCTTTCTAGCTTGGAGTGGTGTCATGGTATGGAGCCTAGACATTTTACTCATGTAGATGTTGCATATTATTTAATGGATAGCGAGGCGCCTCGGATATATCGGTCAATACGGAGCTGATGGATGACATGGTCGACATACTGACCAGACATGCGCACCATAGGGTGGGGAAACACATTGTTCAGGAATTATAATCCACTAACGTAAGCATGGACCGACCCTGTCACTCCAGGTGTAGTTGCAACTGATCCTGAGACATGGGCTAAATTGTCTCGAATCGGAAGGAAGATCCATTGCCTTGGTTCATGACGGAAATCCAATTTCCAATACATGACATTTCGGTTTTAATTGCAAAACTAGTATGGCGACATAATATCATGGCATTCTATGCCGTCTATGATTGATACATTTATATTTGAAGTTGTTTTTGACACTATACACTTATAGTAATATAGAATGATTTGTTTTAAACGTACCAAGCATATTTGGCTATTATAAGGGAAAACTCTATCCTCCGGTTTTTGTTGCATTGTGTAATGGGACTTGAGTCTTATAATAGCTTCATTTTCTTTAATTAGCATTGCACTATTTGTTTTATGCACTGGTATCCTTAGGAGGAAACCCAATCCGTGTTATACGGCGTGGTCCCTTGATTTATTCTATTTTAAAATGAAGTTTTAAATTACTGTTTTAGTTCTCACACCAGTCACATGACTGACCTGGAGTTTATTGTTTTAACCTAAACTCTGGGTGCCCTTATTTTCCACACGGGCAACTAGTAGTTTTGGTTTTGTAGATATTATTTTCATAGGATCCTGGTTTACAGGTGGAGCTATATTCGGAACGCTCTCTATCCGTGTATTTCTTACAGTTGTGTTATGTATTATTTTCTGCTGCATTATAATTTTTATCTCTGATATTTTTCTGACGTATATTATTTATTCATACTCGGTTATATTCTAGTTGAAACGAAACAAACTTCCCCTTTCGGGAAAGCACGGAATGAGTTGAGAACACGACGCATCAGGACACAAATAATAGAACATTTCATTTCTATTACAACAATTACATCCGAGTACAAGAATATTCCAGAGTATGAATAAATATTACACATTGGAAGTACAATATCAGAGATTTAATAAATTACAATGCAGCGGAAAATATAATACAATGCGTAGCGGAAAATACAACCTCAGCACAACTGAAAGAAATACACGGATACAAAGCTTTCAGAATATAGCTTCAGCTGTAATCCAGGATCCTGCAAAAAGAAATATATGTGCAAACCAAAACTACTAGCTGCCCATGCGGAATATATGAGAACTCAGAGTTTAGGTTAAAACAATAAACTCCAGGTCAGTCATGGGACTGGTGTGAGAACTAAAATCATTTATTAAATCTTTACTTTAAAAGTTTGGAAATCATGGGACCACGCCGTATAACACGGAATGAGTTTCCTCCACATGAATCTTAGATCAAAATAAAACAACGCAATGCTTTTGAAAAATGAAGCTATTATAAGAGACGCAGGTCCCATCACACAATGCAACACAAGCCGAAGGATAGAGTTTTCCCTTATAATAGCCAAAATATGCTTGATACGTATAAAACAAATTATTATGATATTATAAGTGCATAGTGTTAAAAAAACAACTTCAAATATAAATGTATCAATCATAGACGGCATGGGTACCATATATCATGTCGCCATACTAGTTCTACAATCAAAACCACATGATGTCGTATTAGAAGTTGGATTTCCATCTATGAACCAAGGCAAGGGATCGTTCTTACCGAATTCAAGACAATCTAGCCCATTTCTCAGGCTCAGAGCTCGAGTGCGCCTTGGAGCCACAGGGCCGGTCCACAACTTACGTTAGTGGATTATACATAATTCCTAAATAATACGTTTCCCTGCCCTATGGGGCGTAAATCAAGAGCCACTAGGGACTCAAATCTGAGGTTCCTCGCTTTCCATCATCCATATAAGTAAAATGTCTGGGCTCCATACCATGACACCATTCCTGGCTAGAAAGAAACGCATGTTCTCCCTTGATCCTTCTCCCGTTTCTGGTTCATATCGGGGTGTGAGGGCTCGCGAAGTAACATTGTACACAAAGCTATGCTAATTAAAGCTGTGCTTTGATCATCATCCATAAGACTCTGCTTTTCAACAAAAGCCTTGATCATTTGCATCTTGGCATGCCACACTGACAATTCGTGCCATACAACTGATGTCTATCAATATATAACCTCTAAGCTCGTATGTCTCAGAGAAGGGTGTTAAGAAAGAGAACAAATTCTCCGCCACCAAACAGATATATATTTGATAGAATCAATCAATACAGAATGAAATCCAATGTGAGACACACATCCATTTATAAGTCCGTTCTGGGTCTGAACGAAACTGGGGGCACCTTATTCCTCGTCCCTTATGTCCAATACAGGAGAGAGGTCCTCGCATATCTGGTCGATCTCCAAGTATATCTGGACGATCACCACTTATTACCATTTCTTGTATAGCCCAATCAAGACATCAGTAATCATCCAAATGATGTGAAAAACTCCGATCTTCAACCACCGTCTTCATCGTCGACTTTTAATCGTCGTAGTAATTGTTCAGAATAGGTTAAACCTTGTCTTTCCGAATAACTCGCGCATTTTATAATCAAGTGCTATAAAAACACATCATACGCCTCATTCCAATTCAGAATATTCTTTTATTCAAATATTCACACCTTTAGGGATAGGTTCCCCTTAATTTTATCAAAGATAAATTCTTTAAAATTATTCTTTAATCTTCCTTTGTATATCCATTTCAAAAGATTTTATTAACTAGCCAGGATTATCGAACCTTACCGCAATAATCACTTATTATTTTCCAATCCAAACCTATTCATCCCATAGAGCAAAACTGGTAGCACTCCATATCTAACACCCATTGTGTTCTGGGTAAAATTAATTACCCTATTCACATTCAAATCTAATTAAATATATAACTATCGCCTGGAGTAAAACTGGTGGTACTTTATTCTCGATCATTTCATGAATTCGATAAATTTTATTTATCTCATTCCCATTTCAATCCAATTAAATTTTTATTAAAACTCTAATTTGGTTTTAATATCAAAAATCATTACTTTATGATTATTCAACTTTAAGAAATTAATCTTATCTTTAACTGGGTTAAAGAACCAATGTTATTTAAAACACAGTTCATGATAAACCTAAAATCATCTTCCATCAAAATGAAATCTACATGGAAATCATAATAGTGTATAATCGACATAAATTCCCGTATCAGACTAATAATATAAATGGAATAATGACAAGGCCTTTTAAATTCCATATACAGTAAAAGTCTTCATTCACAGAGGCTCATCTCGATTATTATCAAATTGAATTCCATTCAATCCCAATTTAATATATATTGAATTGGAAAACTTTACTTTGGAAAATTTCCATTTAAATATTAATAAACGATTTATAAATTCCAAATTATATTTCACTGTTAATCGGGTTAAAGAACGATTGTCGTTTAAAAACATAGGTCACAATAAACACAATTTACATTTTATATTATTCCCATTTACTAAATATAATTGGAAACTCTAATAATTTTAATTAAAAGATTTATTCTTTTCATATGGGGTTTAAGAACAGTGTTGTTTAAGACACCATTCACGACAAACCCAAAATCCAATTTGATATTAAATATAAGGCTTTGAATAAAAATAATACCGGCTTATATTCAATATCAAATTCTGAAATCAACAAATATCGTACTGGGAATAACGATATCTATATCTTCCAAATTCCTCAACAATATCCGCATAATCACAAAATCCAATATCGAAATACCCCGAAGATAATTTCCATTCCAATTCAAACTTTGGAAAATTCTGGTTATGTTAAATCCATTTACAAGTCCAATTTATTTATTTAAAAACATTGGATTATTATTCTAGTTAATAACTAGTTCATCTCGATAAAAATATTATTTTATCTTTACAAAATTGGAATTTTTCATCCAAATTAGTTTCTAATCATTTATTATGATTTTACACAAATTATTACTATTTTTAATAATTTTATCAAGGCCCGTACAATCGGTTTCCAACAATGGCCACCGAACTGCATCCATAGCGATCTTTTTCAAATTTGATTTGGACATAATTCCAAATCCAACCGTTAGATTTCAAATCTCTTATATTCAATGGAAAGCTATTTTCGATACGAACCCAACGGTTCTAGTTTTAGGAGAATCCGACGGTCGAATCTCCCGTTACATCAATTTGATGTTAATGGTCGAAATTCGCGAATGGTTGCTGCGCGGCGCGTTCTATTCAGGCCATTACATATATATATATATATATATATATTATATCGTCGACTACCATTTAAAACATATTTTATAAATCTTTTATAAATTTATTTTATAACGATTCCAACTTTATTTTCTAATCAAAATTGAATATTCTATATATTTATCATATTAAAATGATAATATTTTTAAAATATTAGATTTTGAAATTACTTCTTTTCGATATTCATTATAAAATGAATAAAATCGATCGATAAACCCGTTTGGGTTTAAATGGCATTTCTATACTTAACCCGGCTTCATATGTTTATATTTTTCTTCTAAAAACGGACATCAAAATCATAATTTTATTCTTCACTGAATATTATTTTAAAATATTCGTTATCTTAAAATATTCTTTATTTTAAAAGATTCTTAATTTAAAATATTCTTTATTTAAAAACATTCTTTATTTTTAATGAACAAACATTTTTAATGAACAAACATATATTTCAAGACATGTGAATTTTAATGGTTCTTACATATACATGTTGAAAGTGATATTTTTAATGAACAAAAATATATTTCAAGACATGTAAATATTATTCACTTCTCATACATGTTAAAAAATAATTCTTTTCTCTAACAAACATATAATTCAACATATGATATTTTTTATTACTTCTTTAACATGTTGAAGATGGTATTTTTAACTAACAAAAATATAATTCAACATATGATTATTTTTTATTACTTCTCTAACATGTTAAAGACGATATTTTTAACTAACAAAAATATAATTCAACATATGATTATTTTTTATTACTTCTTTAACATGTTAAAGATGATATTTTTAACTAACAAAAATATAATTCAACATATGATTATTTTTATTACTTCACTGAACATTCGTTATTTTAAAATGTTCTTTATTTTAAAAGATTCTGTATTTAAAATTATTCTTTATTTCTAAATCGGAATGCGACTCAATTAATTACCATATAATTTTCAGTTATATGGATTTCATGCATCGCATGTATTCAACAATAATGATAAATAATCATTAAATAGTCCATTCACATCCAAAGTAAAATTTTCAACTGTGTGTGCATTAAAACAAATAAATAACACTCATTACAGACTGTCAATCCATCGATTGACATATAACTAAATATTGGGACTAGTGTATGTCAAATATCATCCCAATACCCGTGTGGGGTTTCAAACAACAACAGTTTATTTAAATAAATCATTAGTTAATAAATTGAACCAATTCTAATTCGGTTTGAATTATTTTTCTACTTAGCCAATTTTACTGTTTAAATTATAAATGGATATTTATAATTTAATTTCAACTACTGCATTAATATTAACATTAGTTTTAATGTGTTATTCATCACTGCATCACAAACAAAATACAATACAATCAATTAAATTGTCCATGGTCTGTGGACGAGGGAGGTGAGCTAACAGGCAGCGTATACAATTTATAATGATTAAAACTGATATAATTCTGCACTGGCAATTCTATATATTTTTATACTTAAATATAATAACATGATAAAATAGCTTAGAGTGAGAAGGAGTTCTCACCTTGATCGGATAGAAAATCGTTATTAAAACGATTATTTTAATGTAATTAAACTAGCATTTAATTATATCAAAAACCCCAACTACATCAGTTTCTGTCTTGGTCTGTTCCATCACGAAGATATCGCTTTTATGGTTCCAACAGACTCAACCTCGTCAAATTCTGTATTTGTTTGGACAAGTTACAAGATTTTTAATTTTAAATTACATTAATAAACTAAGTTGAGATAATTAATATAATAATTAACCTTTGTTAATTATCTTCCCTACTTCAGGTTGCCAAAAAAACAAACCCAACATCATTCATTAGGGTTCTGCCTCGCCACTAGTATGTTGCGCCGGAGGTTGATCCAAGGCCGCCACAACGTCGACCATCCGAAGAGGCAATGCCGCCATGAGGGGCCCGTAGCTCGAGGCATTGGAGGCACCAGAAATCGAGGTGGAGCGGCAACACTTCTTCACCAAAAAGCGAACGCCACACTCCATGAAATCCGATCATCACCTTATGGTTTTAAAGATCGAAGAAATGTCATTAACTTTGCTTTTGGATTGAGGGATTACTTCGAATTGGATCATTACATCTTAAGGATTAAAATTGGGAGGACATCGGCCATTGAAGAAAGCTTCTGGCGGCGGCAGTGTATTATAAAGATAGAATTAGTTTTTTTATTTTTTTTATTTATATAAATATTTATTTATTAATTAATTGAAAATAGCTTGTTTATTAGTTCGTACCCCAAATCAAACCCAACGACCATTACCCCTAGCTAAGTATCCCCATTCTATACACTATGGGATATGTTTCGTAACCCAATTCGGCTGTTACGATATGCTTTTCTTTAAATTAAAATATATATTGAATTTGAACGCACATTTTAATTTACTAGGGCCGCATACTGACTCCAAAAATTACACAGAAAAAAATCTAGCTATGTTTGGACGATACGGTCCTAACAAAACTAATTTCATCGAATTTGGAGACCATTTGAAAAATGGTCATTTTCTCGTCGATCCAAATTGACTGAAATTGACAAAACACGTTTTCTTTTGCCATGCTCACGTATTAATTCCAAAAATTATAAAAATTGGAATATAACAATAATTTGACATTCTGGATCCAATGAAAATGGTTTCGTTGTAAATAGAGGTCATCTATAAAATGGCTATTTTTAAGGGCTATATATTATATAAAATATATATAAATTCCACAGCGACTATTTTAAATTTTAAATTGGACATAAATTTTTATTCTCGTTATGAAATCCGGATTTTTCACATTCGTTAGAAAGATATTCTTAAACAGATTCAAATATTTCTGGTTTTATTGAAATCTGATTTATTTTGAATTCTGTACATTCATTTAAAATATAAAATCGAATTTTCAAACTACCGCGCTATTTCAGGCTCTATTTATAATTATAATAAATTTATGCGTTCAGACTTCGATTAAAATAAATTTTTAGTCGTTATTATTTAAAATAAATCATTTTAAATATTCAAAGTACATTAAAATAGCAAAATAATTTTTTTAAATTAGTTCTAAAAATCTGGGTTGTTACACTTATACTCTGATGTAATTGTTGGAATAGCAACGAAATGTTCTTCTTTTTGCGTTCCGATTTGTCGTGTTCTCAACTCAATCCGGGCTTTCCCTTACGGGCGAATTTGGGTCGTTTCAAAAGTCCTCTCCGGAGGCACCCAATTGATCGTCAGAATTAGGAAGTACTTGATGCGATAACGACAACCATTGGGGTTCTAATCAAAGTCCTCTCTGGGGGCACCCAATTGATCGTCAGAATCAGGAAGTACCTGACGTGATAACGACAAACATCACTAGTACAAAACAGACCAATTGCATCGGTTATTTACCCCCATATTACATCGATTATACGGCCGATGCAATTGCAGACGATGCAAAAAACATTTGCCTATTGCATCGGCTATGGAACCGATGCAAAACAATTTATTTGCATTGACTGTTTAAAATAAGCCGATGCAATATATAACTTTTTTGCATCGCACTTCAAAAACAGTCGATGCAAAAATGTTTTTTTTAGTAAAATATGAACTTTTGCACTAGTTGTTTAAAAAATCCGATGCAAAAAAGTTACCATTTTGCATCGAACTTTATTTTAGCCAATGTAAAAAAAACATCATTTTCGAAATACTTTTTTTGCATCGCCCAATATGACAACCGATGCAAAATGTTCTTTTTCTGCAGAATCCTCCATCACTGCCCAAATCACCAAAATTCTCAAATAATACAGCTATATACACAAAAACACACACACACACATATATGTATATATATATATATATATATATATATATATATATATATAGTTGACAAGCTGCTGGTAATTGCATAATCATTTAAAATACAACTAAATGACATACAAATTGAACATATATATTAATTTCAAGTAATTAATGTTTTTGTAATCCATACAAATTATTAATATGATTCAAAACAAGAACCTTAAATAGAATGTTTTCAAGTACAATCACTAAATTGTAATATAGTTCACATTGTTAGCTAAACCAATACAAATAACGTAGTAATCAATGTAATCCATAGATGTCGTCGTCCTTCTAAGCGACAACTTCAATCCAAAACAAGAACCTGAAATGAAGTAACAGAGATATATAATCAGTGACATATATTTTCAGCATGATAAAACTGAATTATTGCACAAATATTTAACATAAAAAGATAAAAATATGTGACACAAATAGTTTTCTTGATCACGCTAAGCTTGGTTCAAAATGGGGAGAAATTATGTATATGCGCGACCACCAACAGTTTTCTAGATTTGGGCTTGTTAAGCCATGATAATAGGAATATTGGGTGATCCTCATATGTACAAAAATGAAACAATCAGCATATATACAAGATAATCAATAGTTGCATTGTTAAATTATTTTCCTAGACTGCTACATAGACATATATCACCACACCATGCAAGGTGAGAGTCAAGCTAGAATAACAGAAGTACAAATTCTAACAACAGGACATCAAATCACTCACTACACACTACATACCAAAAAGATGAAAAACAGTCACAAAACAAACACACTTTTGACATCAAACGACCAGCATCAACCAAATAAACCAACCACTGCAAATCACTAGCAAACTGTCAACCAACCACTGCGATATCACCATCACTGCAATAACCTCCACAAGCACAACAAAAAAGCTTAAGTTTTAAAGTAGCCTAAGTGAACAACTAAATGCTGTTATAATCTACATTCTATTTTTTACCAACCACTTCACTTAATTTCTCTTAAAACAACTCAGTATGAAATATACAGAAGTGGAGTGTGAAGTTCATATGACTTTCCCTATATATAATTATGCAGTACCGGTAATATTCAACTTCGTTGTTTCAACCCGCAGAGAATTATTGAAGACGTACTCAAAATGTGAGACAGGCGCAGAGATAATCTCAGCCCAAAACTCTTGGCTTTCAAATAATGCAAAGATCCCAAAGCAACTTTAAGACACAAAAGGTATATTATACATGCCTCCAGTACCTTGGCAATATATGTATGATGATAAAATTTATTCTAAGAACTTGTAAAATTGCAGAAACTACAGACTCTTCTCGTAAATTGCATAAACTGCAGAAATTGCAGAAACTATAGAGACTGACTATGATTCTGAGGTTGGAGTTCCACCGTTAGAAGCAAACTTGAATCACATGAAATTATCAGAAAGTGAAACAGAGGAAGAAGTGGATTGACAAACAGGCTCTACTGCATGTCTTTTTTGCATTACTTCGAAAACCGTTTCGGTAGCTGTGTATTAATCCTTTTATTTATTTATGCATGGTCCTCATTTTTCGTCTCTTTACCAGCAATCATTTTTTGTATCTCAAAACCAAAACTCTACTAATTTGAACCTCAACAAATTTGAGTTTCATCCATTAACTCAAATCGGCATCCAGCGTTTTGTACACTGTCTTCAAATTTTTGGATGTAAAGATGTTAATTTATACTTTCGAGTTTAAATAAATTTTGATTTTATCCTAATTCAATACAAACTTATTATCGGGTACTTACATTTCAAGTTCTATGTACTAGTTCAATGAAACTGTCTCTGTCCAAAGTTGCATTACTAACCATTTAAACCAAAACTGATTCAGTGTAAGTTAGACTAAATTTAATTTCAGCCAGTTCTAATGCGGTTTGGTTAAACCTAATTCAATATTAATTCAATAAGAATTATTTCAAGCATATATAAATTTTTTTAAAAAAGTTTTACTGTTGATATATTATAATTTTAAAAAAAATATGGCAATTGTTATCATTTCGTTCACTTATATTTTTGATCGTCCATGGCTAAGCTTACCTCCGTAAAGGTAAATTTTACCAACATTTTAACCTATTTGCAATATACAATTACATATTATACATGTTTTTTTTCATTGATGTTTTACAACATTTTATTATTAATAGGTTGTTCTATTAACATCCTAGAATTTTCTTTCTCACCAACAGTTTAACAAAAGGAATGACATCCCGCATATCTCATTTTCCATCTTAATATATATCAAAATTACTTTTTCCTTGAGAAAATGAATTTGATGAAATGTTGCGATGTTTCACATGAACTTTGTATAAAGCTTATATTTGTTGAATACTATCTTTTCAATTACATGTTTAAGGCTTATTAATTTTGATTTTAATGTTCATGGATTTTATTATTATCTAATTTGAAATGCATATAATCACAGATGGAAATCTTGTGATTTTTAATGTTAGACCTCTAACATATATATAAGGTTATTGGAGAACGGTGTAATGTCATTGTTATCGTGAAACAACAGCGGTGTTTTAGTATAACAAAAATTGTAATTAATCAGAGATCATAAACTGAAGTATTTTATTTATTTGTATTCTTCTTTCTTTCTATGGACATTTTATTCAGTATAAAGAAGGTCTCATATTTATTCAGTAATTTTTATTCAGTAGCATAGAAAAACAGAGAGGATAGACTTTGATGAAAAGACAAGCAACCCGCTGCCTCAATCACTCACTCAAGACAGCCGCACCTGTAAAAAAATCCATAACCAAAATAACAAGAAGCCTTATCCAAAACCACATTAGACACCAAGGAGTCAAGTAAGATCGTACCACTAACCAAGCAATAGGTTGAAATTGCTTAAGCGAGCAAGGGTATAGGGAAGACACTAATGATTAATTGATGAAACTTGCGTTTTGCATAATAATGGACTTAAATAAGTGACAAATAAATGCCTTTTTAGTCATTGAAATCCTAAACTTTGTTCAATAACAAAGATTTCTACATGGTTAGACTAGCACTATAGTTTTCTACATGACTAGTTCTGCAAGAATGTAATAACAGTAAAGAACGAGTTGAGTTTGAGGACATACCATTCGACATCAGAGCAAAAAAATTAATGCCTTTTTTCAGTCTTCATGTACACCACCACCGAGCCCAAAAAAAACACATACATGCCTTTTCAGTCTTCATGCACACATAAACCCATAAAGTATCACTGACACCTTAATAAATGGATAAAAATTTCATAAAATATCAGTGACAAATAAGCATTAAGTCGCGCAAATCCAAAAGAACAAAGACGAGTAAAGGGAAAGCTCCAGCCCCAAAGCATATCTATTTTTATAGCAAGTTTTTAGCGGAGTTTATTTTTGTAATAATTTATTTGTGGAGCCTATATTTAAATTTTGTCCTCATTTATCTAAAAAAATGTAAATGCCCATACAACCATTTTTTCTGTATACCATTAGTGGTTTTTCGATCCTTTCCAAGTTAAAGTGAGACCATTCACTAACCCACAATAATGTCTTTATTTCGTACTCATGCATTGTACCGGTGCATTTGCTCATTATATTGCTGCTGTGACATTTACACTGTTGGGGTGCACTGTGAGCTTTAACAAATTACAAGGTTAATTTCACAATGATGTGTCAGAATTTTCCCACCTCCTTTCTCATTGTCTTTTGTTGCAATAGTTAGGAGTTTTCCCACCTCCTCTGCCCTCTCCTTGCCAGTATATTTTTTTTCAAATACTTATTGAAATCCGAAAACGTGATCTTTTTGTGTATTGATTGGGTTTAAAAATATACGTAGATGCAACATACATGAAAATTCTTAGATTATTTATGCTAATTATAATCAACACACATAAAACACCACCGTATCTGAAAACTCTTTTGAGCGTATAGCACTCAACTTTATCCTACATGTTCTTTATGGTACGTCCTTATTTTGAAGTTTGCAATCATAGTTATTGTTCTAGTTTTTCGTCATTCTTTCATCAAGAATTTTAGAAGATGGCTATCCTGGAAAAAACAGTTTGATTGTAGTTGTTCTAGCAACAGACTCTCAACTGACTTATGCATAAATATCCGTAAATAAATGAACATCAAAAAATTCATTGTAAATTTCTGTTTATAGTTTTTTTCCAAGAAATAAAATGCTTCATCACACTTATTTCCCCTCCTGTGCACATATCAAACACAAAGCCCTTACTCTGATTTCATTTTAACTGTAACCAAAATAATTTCCCAGAATTTAAGAATCTGAATTCAGGAAATCAAATTTTTCTGTTACTTCCATTGGTAACCTTTTGAACAAAGTTGTCAGCTTGGTGTCTCAGAGAATTTCTCGCTAATGCTTAATTAATAGTGGAAATTTGGTTCAGCCTCTTTCTTTCAATTCTGATACATGAATTATTATTTTTCAAAAACATGTTTTTAATTATACGTCTTTTCTTATTTTCGTTCATTATAACATCAACATTTACCAGTTAATGCAGACAATTTCGGAAAGTCGAGCGAATCACACATGCTTTAGCAACGAGCAAAAGCCATACACTCATCCCGCGGTATACACTTTCCTAATTTATTTGGCTTGCAGCTTGAAATTTATCCACGGTATATTTCCGCGGTATATATATATATATATATGAAGAAACAGTATATATGATGATATTTCCTCTTTTATCTATCAATGATATTAGTTTTCACTTGCAAGCTGCTTTATATTCCAAAAAGTAGATTGCATGCTTTATATTCCAAAAACTGAAATTGATGTATGAAGCCAAATTTCAGTAGATTTATATTCCAAAAACCAAAATTTAGACCTTCTTTATACTAACCATTTTAACTCATGTAATGCTGAAAGCAAGAAAGAGTCATGAATAAACTCACCATATTGTAGCATATAGGAAGACTACATCCAATTGTGCATGATATATTTAGCTAAATTATCACGAATCTCGTCCACGTCTTGTTGGCTATAAGAATCTTATTGTCCAAAGTACTGCCATTAATTTCAAACATTAATCGTACAAATACTTAATATAAAGTATAAAGGAAAAAAAACTAAAATGGTACCTTGTATAAATCAATTGTTTGACGGTGTTTTTTTTGATATCATACATATACCTCATCACATAATATACACAATCCGTCGCTGTAGATTGTTTAGGACACTATAGCATACAAGATATAATAGTTTAAAATGTATATATATCATAAACTGCATACAATTTTTTTTAACAAAACAAATCACCTTAACGGTATTCCATTTCAAGGCAGCCCGTCGATCCTTGCCACCCAATTGCTTGTATGTTTTATAGGCCCTACACATGCATGAAAGAAAATGTTAAATATAACTTATACTTTAATTGATATTATCATATATGCATGCATCTAGCAAAAAAGATGTCAAAGAACAAATAAATATAACATACATGTTCGCTTGCAGCTTAATTTCTAGTGTAGGTTTGCGTTCAGGTTTGGGATCCAAAACATAAACCTCACTCTTTTCTATACGAAAAAAAGCAATATACAATTTTTCCTACATTGAAAGATTTATAGAAAGTTAAAATCAACATCAAAAATTTAAAATAGTTTCTAAAAGTGTAATGTTCATACTCATCGTAGTATGGGGCTAAGAACAAGGTCTTAGATTGCAACGCATGCCATGTATTCGAGATATATGTATTTGTCGCATCTGATGGTCTCCACTCCAAGATCACTGCACAATTGATCTAAGCACCTACACATTGTTTAAACATATAATTATCATTATTGCTCAATTGAATTACATAATCGCAACAGGACAAAGAACCCTGATTTACTGACTTGCTACTATGTCAAGTGCACCGTCAAAGCTTATAGACTAGTTGAGAGTGTAAACTGTTACTTATTGGTTTTCCAATAGCAATGAGTCACTGAAATTTCACTCAATAGCTCTCATGGGATTCCATTTTGGTCAAAGAGAATGAAAACTTCTGTCCTACTTTGACAGTATCAGAAATTGGATGACGTTTAAACAAATTCCAAATAGCCCTTTTAAGTACTGAAGTAAGGTTAAACTTTGATTATAACCTTTTAAAGTACGGAATATATCCAAATAGCAATGGAGGGGATGAAAAAATACAAACATGATATAAACCTGCAACCATGATCCATTCAATGATGACAGGCTAAGAAATTGGATGACGTCGTCCACTGTGATATGGATTTCAAAGTCGTCGTCGTGCATAAGTAAATCCCTGCTCACATGAATTGTATTGATGGAAGTGTCATCGGATGGTGCTTGAACTATCAGGTCATGTAAATATCTACACTCATTCGTTAAATTTCTATGTATCTCTTCATCCACGATTGGATTCTGTTTTGTAGGCTCGTTTCTCATCGTATTCTTGACCTTTTCATTATTTTCCACGACCTTAGCGACATGCTCTTTCACTTTGTTTTTGCTCACAATAGGTGTAGCCTGCGTACACAATGATTGACATAATTAACTTATATTAAATATGATTTATTTCTAGGATTGAATCAGTAATTAAAATTATATGACTTTGACGAATGTGAAACGAAGGTTGGTTATTAGTCAGACCGCAAAACCATTAGGTTTCTTTTCGTCCTAGTAAAACTATGAGAGACAAAAAGTTAGGAAGACAACTATAAAAAGACTAACATTTTAGTTTTCTTCTAAGATTAAGCCAGCGGCTCGAGTCAGCCATTTCTCTGAACTATTACTCAATGCCATAATTTTCAATTTCTTGAATAACCAGATAGTTTCTAATTCAATTGTTGTACACAAGTATCCAATAATTGAAGAATACCATGCAAAATTCGTTTCTTATAAAAAATAGATACATATACATACAGGGATCATTTTTTTAATAAAGAGAAAAAACCAGCTGAACTTATACAAAAAAAAAAAAAACCAGTTGAACCTATAGGCTACATGCAACATCAAATATCGTCTCAGGCCTTAGTGATATATCTTTCAGATTCCAATACCAACCACTAACAAATATAGATTCAGTCCTAAACTCCAGCTCTGAACATCCACATGAGATAAAGACACCAACAACAATCAGATAGTTGTGAGCATTCTAAAATTGATTGATCATAATTTGTTGGGTGGTCTGATTAGTACTTGTTATGAATTCATCTAAACATTTAAATATTACTTTTAACAGGGGAAAAACAAGAAAAAAAAACTTTTTTGTAATAATAGAACTATAAAATAATTGTCAAAGAAGCATTATTTTATCATGTTTATAAACAAAGTAAATGGGGGTAGAAACATCATTACAAACTATAACTTTATTTAGATATCTATCTACGACTTATCACTGCTAGTTCAAGTATCAACTTCATGTAGCCAAGAAAGCATGTTACAGAACCAAAAAAAATAAATAAATTCAACAAGTGGAAGGTTTAAACCATAAACTGTTTTAATTACCGTTTCATCGCCCCCTAAAAGCACAAGATTTTTGGGCCATTGAACAAAACTTCCGAGTGCTTCTCCTATCGTGGTGTGATATTTATTTGGAGTCGGCAATGGGGTTTATTCATAATTAAGCTCGACTAAATCAACTCCAGCTTTTACATGATCAACCAACATTGGTTGATTGTGACACTAGTCCTCGAGCTTAGAAGCAGGATATGCCATACCACGAGCCACTACGATAATTTTTGAGTTGCAATTCACGGCTAAACGACATTTTGCAGGTTTCTAGAATAACAAATACAAAACCAACATTTATCACGTATGTGTCAAATGCATAAAGTCATATACTTTTACAATAAAAAACCTTTAAATAGGTTACCTCCGAGTTTACATAGGGATCCGTCTTTTGACTTTGGCTTGCAGCTTGAAATGTATCCATTTGTACCGATTGACAGCTACTATGACGGCCAGTCGATGGTATGTTGTTGATTTCCAAATTGTTGGGCATCTGCATACCAATCGTGCTTAAAATGTTCGCAATCCTATTCTCAACAGTAGTATCAATCATGGACTCAACTCTTTGGCTTACGTTTGTCTCTATTTCTTCGCTTAATTTGTCTTTATGTCCTGGGTGATACGATAAAGATCATCTGCTGATATTGCACCATTTGGACTTTTATTTCTTTTCCTTGCCTTCCCAAATACGTCTTTAATACCAGCCGTGCCACCAATCCCTCTAACTCGTCCCGGATGCTCACTCTTTTCAAGAGCACGACTTAAAACATCATTATATCTATTCGGAAGCCATGTTCCTTCAATAAATTTTTCTCTCCAATCACTCTGTCATCAAAAAAGTTTTTTCAATAATTCACTGCTATGTTTTGCAACAGATTAATCAGAAGAGATAAAATGCATAAAAACTAATCATACCACTTTATCTGCAATTATCTTAGTCTTCTCATTAGGGATTGTATAATTTCCATTGGCTCCTTTTTTTGATCTTGCCAAGACCCAATCAATACTTCAATCTCTAAAGAATTCTCCACTTGGTAATATCGTCGAGGAAGTATGTCCTTTAGTTATCCGTGTCGGTTTCTTCCTCGCATATCCGGCTTGCCCCAAATAGTGAGGATGCTCGTTGTGTATCTGACTCTTCCTAGCATTCTCACTGATTTCCTATTATATAACAAAGATGTCAGTCTTCATAGAGACAAAACCCATGTATTTTCAATACACCAATTTCTATACATTAATTTATATAAGTGATTGGCCACTAAAACCACATCAAAGGCCTTAACTTTGGGTTAGTCAGGCTAAGTAAATAGGCTTGGTTTCAATACGAATTGATTTTCATGCATTACTATTACACAAGTATGTAACTTTCCAACTTGTTTTCTTCTTTTAACAAAACTTACTGCTAACTCACAAAAACTAACAACATATCACAAAGAATATATGTCAAAAGCAGTTCTAATTGAAAAAGACATATACCAATTTTGGGTAATTTTTTCCAAAAAGGTACACAACCCAAACCCAATCCACGTACCTCAGAAAACAACGAGATACGTACCAAATCCACTGATTTTTGGGTGACCTGATATCACTCACTTTTCCATCTTTTATATCATATATAAGTCAATGCTTAGTTCTCCCCTTAATGTTGTAATTTGTTAATCTTATACTATATAATCTCAATATAAGTGGTAGTTATCATAGTGTTCATTTATCAACTAAGCATCACCTTTTTTCAACTTGGAAAGGAATCAAAAGACTAGTGCACCTGTAATTGTTTATAGCATTTTGTCATGCTATCACTTTATCCAACAATTTTTTGAAATAAAAAACTAGGCCACTCTAGCATTTTTCTATGTTCTTTTCGTTTTGGTTACTGTTCTTACTTATGCATAGTCATCCTAGATGAATCTATAAGATAAAATTCTACATTTTTCGGCGCGTGAATCGCAAGTGCATTTAAAATAACATTGCAAAAGTATTAAATTCAAAATATCTACGAATTTATGAAAAAATTAAGCTAAAAGTATATAAATTAAAATTTATCTTTTTTTAAGCAGAGTTTCAAATTAGTAGCTGTATTGATTTTTGTTTTTGATGGAATTCGAACTCTTAACTACTTATTGTATGTTATAGTGATTTTGGAATTTCTAGAGAAAAAATATGAGCATATATTAAAGTAATTCGAGTTTGGACTGTGGTTGAGTATGGTAATGGAAACATTGCTGCCTACACACTACTTTTACATATCAAGACAGAAAGGAACCTAATATATGTGTATAGGCCGATTGAAGCATAGCATAGAAAAAATCATCTGACATTTCAATTGCGCCGATAACTATGGCATCATATATAGTATTTTTCCTTCGTATTTCAGTCGTCGGTTCTATTTCAAGTCATGCAAATTCAATCATGATGTGATTTTAGTTCATATTCTCTATATCTTTAACTATTATAATTTGGGGATTAAAGTCTCAGATTATTGTTGCTAATTTGACGCTTATGCCTACTCCTAGACTTGACATCAAAATAATCAACTAAGATATTTTAGTAAAACATCTGTAAGCCTCTTACTGTAATTTTGCGCCAAATTTCTTTTGTAAAAAGTATATCGAGTAGAAAACTAGAGTTAGCTTTTCAGAATTAAGATGCCATATATTGAAATTGAGTATAGCATTTTGTATTGTTTCTCTTCCTTTTTATCTATCTACATTATTATTTTATGTTTTGATAGAAAGATAATGATTCACTTACATTGCACTAAAATATGCTTCATAACAAATTCATTTGCGATTATATCATTGATTCCTTTATAATTCAATTGACGATGTAACAAGAAGTTTTTTATCAGGGCAAGTAGTAAAAGTCAGTGAGTACATATGAAAATACTAAAATTATATTACTATTTTGGGGCCATGAATGCAATTTATAAGTTTAGTTTAGCTCATAGCTGTGATATGATATCACACTTTTTTTTGGAAGTTATTAATTAGTTTTGTTACTTTTTTATACTAATGTTAACTGTATTTTAAGTACTGAAGCATTCCTATGTATTATAAGAAATCTACGTAGTGGAAGAGTGTAATCTGTGTGGATTAAAAATATATGTAATATGACACTATACACTATTCTGAATTCTACATTAGGATTAGACTAGTATATTCAATTGGGATTCTACTGGAATTTAGAAAACGAAATAAACAGAGAATTTTATATTTATAGTCCAAAATTTCATGGAACATCAATACGAAATTAGCTAGTAATGGTAAAATGATACACTCCTGTTTAAACCAGCATACTAGTTATCTGCCAAATGCAATTTTTGTAGTTGTCAATCTAAATTGCTTACTTGAAAATGTAAACATAAAAACTACCCATGATCAAAATGAAAATCCAGAAGCTTTAGCTATTTTAAAACCATTGAAACATTATATGTAACCAAAAAAAATGTAGTATTTTACCAGAACAGGTACATTTAAACAGATTTAAAAGTGCTAAAATTGCACTGATATTTTTAACTATACTAGATTGTTTTGTCTGATTTGATTATTCAAAAACTAACTGAACAATCCTTAAATATACCTTAAATATCGAACTATTAATATTGAAGTAATATAATATTGCACTGATAATATTGAAGTAATATAATATTGAATATATATGTATACCTTAAATGCATCACTTTCGCAATTCTTTTTTAAACATTTCCCATTGTACTTGTGAAATACCATCATATAACTCGTACGGCTCTTTATGGTCATCCGGAAGTTTTCGTGTCTTCATAATCCAACCAATTACCAATTTTGTTTTGAAATCCTTCCAACGTCCACAAACATACCTTAACACAATGTCCTTCATTTTGTCCTCCATATGGTACTCGGTCTGAGAAAACAAAATATGAAACATAACAAGTTTAATGGACACTCGAAAGCAGTTTTATTTAAGGTTACTTGAAAGAAGCTTTATCTGAAAGAAGCAATGGTCAATTACATTTATAAGTGAACCGATGAATTAATAATACCTCAACATCCTCCCAAATAGTTTTCTTGAGTCCTTGACTAACGCTTTCCCAATTTTTAATAGTAATATCAATTTTGGACCTAGCTGTATCGCCTACATCCGCCTAAAAAGACTTCGCCCACTTTCCAATGTGTATGCTATTATCACTCCACTCAATGTATTTTGGATCTTGTGTTCTATATTTCTTTCCGATGGTTGGACTTCTTCGCCTCTTTTTAATTGGCATATGTGAAGTAGAAGAGCCTGTTGGATCTAGATTAACCCAAGAGGGGGGATGAATAGGGTTTATCACAGTTTTTAACTGAATTAAAATTCTAATAGGATATATAATAATAAACAGATCACAGAATATAGCAGAAACAGAAATGCAGAAAATAAATCACACACAGATATACCTAGCTTCGGCAAAACCTGCCTACTGCTGCATTCCTAAGGTTTCTATTAGGTGATAGAGCAGATACCGCATACAAGACCATGTACACTCACAAACCCTGCACCTATTCTAACCCTACGCTCAAAACCGTAGACTAATCTAATCCCCTAGATCAGATTTCCCCTGATTACGACCCCGTAACCAGTAACTCAGATTTTACAGACTCTGTCAACTGTCAGTCAACACCCTGACTGATTCCCCTAGTTTTTACAAACACCAGAAAATCTGCTTGATCTTTTACAACTCAAATTAAAAATTACAACATGAATTAAACAAATAAAACCTTAGAGAAAAATAAAGGAGTTAAATAATAAAGGGTTATCCCCTTTTCAAAACTTGCCCTATCTTGGTCGGCCCTTTCACAAATTGGTTGGCCCCTTGCTTAATTTAGTCCATTCACATTGCTTTGTGGAAATCAAACATGGCGGCTCCCTTGGGTTGTCTGAAAATCCCCAAATTAGATCGATAGCCTCTTGGAATTGATCGAATCCTTGTTGCTTTGAATCAGATGATGTTTAGCTCTTGATTGCTTTATGTCCGCTCCTTCTTGCTCAATCGATTTGGATTTTCTGTTGATCGAAACCCTAAAAGAAAAACGTGAGTATTCTGATTCCTTTTAATTTTTATTTGAATTTCTTGGTTTCGATTTTCAATCCCTAGCCTATGATGTAATGGTGTTGTATAAATAGGATTATATAGGATAAAATAAATCCTAAAAATCACTTCTCTGATTTCGCTATATGCCTTGACTGATTTGCGGGGATTACTCTTTTGCTTGGCTGATGATTTGATTACTTGCTCGAAATCTTGAATGATTTGTAAATGCTGAATCATCATTGGAATTTCAGGAAACTAATTTGCAGATTTCTTACTATAAACAAAAGTGATGAATTTGTAACAAAAACGTCTTGATTTGAATTGATTACCACAATGGATCTGGTCGGCTTTAATTTGTCCAATAACTTGTGCAATTACTGGAAAGAAATAAAGTTTCCTTTTGAATTTGATTCAAATCATTTCTAAAAAATCACTTTCCAAATATGTTCATGCGTGATTTATGAACTCCTGCCTTGAATGCTTTGATGAAATGCGTGATACCCAGTGATAAAACATTTATCACATTCTGGAAATAAAGATTGATTTGTTTCTTACATAACATTGTGCATGCTGTAATACTGTACATCATTCATGTTGGTTATATTTGATAAAGCATTTCCCTTTTGCTGGTTCCTTGATTTGCTTGATTAAAAGCAGTTGCCAAGTATGCTACTACATATCTGAAAACTGATTTGCTTTGTTATTTCTGGAAATATATCATCTTGCTAAAAATCAGTTTAGCTGCAAAAGCTATATTTGAACCATGCATTGAATCCATTCAGCTATGCCCTACTTTATTACTGACCCACTTACTTGTATTCGATCATGCTGATTTCCTTGAAGTATGACCATATACATGGCTTGTATTTGTGTATTAGTGCACTGCTATTCACTTGAGCATTCTTGAAAAATTATACATTCATGAGCTGTGTCTCTACATGTTGCCTCTTGCTTAGTTCCACCACTCTATTGCTTGAGCATGTATATTGATATTATTGAAGCTGCACCATCAGTTCATATTGCTTGACCTTGAATGAACTCTACTATGCTGCTCTTTGACACTTGCACTTCCCTATTTACTTAAATGAAGTTCATGCAGCTCCATACTGCTTATGTACTACTTGACACATGCTACTGTTTTGATCATCTTTGATCCGCCACCATGCTTTAGTCATACTGTTTTGTTACATCATGTTATACTTTGCATTTTGACATGTGTTGGCTGCACTAGCCCCTTCAAGTTGACTCCACCATTCTGAACTATTCTTAGCTTGGTCTTGACTTTAGTTTCACCATGTTGTATGCTGCACTTGATCACTTCATATATTGATAAACCTGCCTTGAAATGTTGTACACTTGTGTACATAATCATGTACATGAAGCACCCCTGAATTTGTCTTATACTGCTACTTGCATATGTGCATTTTTGTCATGATCCATTCATGTATATGTTGCTGAAACCATTATTTTGTCCATGCTTGAACCTAACCCATCCATGATGGCTTGTATGTGTTGTTCCTCTATTGATTGTGCACTGAGTCGAGATGGTCCACATGGCTACTCCTCAGTTGCACACTGAATTGACGTGGCAGTGCACACGTGTATATATATACACGTGTGTATATGCAGCCATTCAGAAAATTTCCTGTCCCTGTACATATACAAACTGTCTGCCTAGACATAGATAAATCAGATCAAGTCATGAAAAATGATGAGAAACACACTAGAAAACTGAGGCAAATAAAATTTTAAAATTAAAATAATATTTGCTAGAGTATGAAATTATTTCTGTTCAAGATTATTGTGTTTGTGTTTCTGTGCATGACAGGTATGAAGATTGGACTGATAATGAAGTGCTGTGAAGAGTTAAGACTGAAGACTGAAGTTCACAGTGAAAGAGAGTGTCAGTGTGTGTCAGTATATATATATATATATATATATATATATATATATATATGAGTCTATGTAAATGAATGTATATGTGACTGTATAAAGAGTTGAGTGTCTGTATATGAATCAATGTGAATGTATATTGACAGGGTTTTAGTGAAGAGCTATGTATGAATGAAAAATATTAGTGAAGTGTACAAATAGTGGAGTTGTAATTCTGTACTATTTGATATTGAAATAAAATATTATATTTAAATAAAATACTGTGTGAATATTTAAATTTGTGTACAGTAGTATTCTATTTAAATATAAATATTATTTATTATATTCTTGTCTGTGATTTAAATATAGAACAATATAGTAACAAACACATTAAAATAATATATATTTGGTTGTTATCATCAAACAAAAGTCATATAATTGTGTATATAACACCGTTATATACAACAATTTCCCCCTTTTGATGATGACAGACAAATATTAATATTTTGAATACAATAAATGTGTTTGACAGAAAAGAACATAACTCCCCCTATTTGAAAGCTCCCGCTACAATAGAGACTCCCCCTATAACTGTGCATGAGTGAAATGAAAAATAATGTATTTTCAAAAGAATTTTCAAAATTAAAAATATTTATAAAATATTCACTCATAAATCCAAATCTCAATCCATTCTTCCCCCTTTGTTATTATCAAAAGGATACAGAATCTGAAATATAGATGAAAAATGACTAAAAATATAATTTCAGCTTAAGAGGAAGAACGATCATCATAAATCTCAATCAGTCAAACAAAAATCATAATATTCCGAGAATAGGTGGCATATTTCACATTATAGAAAATGACGAACTTACAATGAAAATTATATAAATAGGGAGAGTTATAAAAGAATGAATATTGTCCAATTATTTCCAATAATTTTTTTACAAAAATGAAGTTCAAAAACAGTGACGGGTTTGGACTATAACTAATAATTAATTTTTAAGTGACAAAATCAAATATTCTCAAATCCCAATAGCTATCAATCAACAAATCATAATACGTCATAAGATTTCAATACATTTCATATATTAGAATACAGATTGATAGACTTGTTTTTATATACAAAGGAGAATTTCAACTTAATTTCAATTTATAGCACACTATTTCCTCTTCTTTTATTTTTTATTTAAGAGCACACTGACCACGCATAACCAGAGCTTGGATTTTTAAATGAGATCAATCGAAGCTTAAATTATAAGTTGTCTCTTAACCATGTATGACTAGAGCTTGGATTTTTAAATGAGATTAGAGACACACTTATATTTATATATTTATCATTTCCGCTTTAAAAAGGAAAAACTCCTCGGTATATAAAAACAATATGAATGATAGAAATGTGGTAGGTACAGAAATGGACTATGAATTAAATTTCTAAATTAATTATATTATGAAATATGCTCGACTGTATCGGGATCATTGAAAATTTTCAATTATCACTAATTCTGAATAATAACATAGTTCAATTTCTATCACAAATATTTCCATTGCTTATTCAAGAAGATTTTAAAAAAATATTAACTCCCCATATTTATATAAAATTATCATGGATGGCAGAATGATGATAGATAAAGGAGATGGTCGTGAAATAATTGCCAATTCAAAGATATTATAATATATCTTCAACTATCATGAAGAATTTAAATAAAATCTCCTCTTGTTGTGAAATATACTGTAGTCACAATTCATCACAATTTCAAGATCTAATAATTATTTTGATGAATTATAAATTCAGTTCAATTTGGATATAGATTTCAATTTCTGAATGAATAATCAATAAATAATTTTAAAATTGAGAATCAACTACAAGAGGGATATGGAGATCTATACAAAGCAAGAGGGATTGAAAATATATATAAAAAATAGCACTACTGATACCAATTGGTGTCTCTATTAATAAGGATTATAAGATCACACTGGAGACAAACCAGGATATCACAAACAACAGAAATTTAAAGCCCAAGCAGACCAGATAACAAATTAGGCACAATAATTTCATTTATCAGTGCAGTGATCACAAAATCAGGCAGTTATTTGAAAACATTTTTCAAAGACAGTATCAGAGCAGCACAGATGGAACAACAGACTTGTCAGTGGATATTTCTGACGGTCACAAGATATATTCCATGATCCAAGGAAAAATACCGTTTATTTGAAATCATTTGAGGAATATGAAATTCTCAAGATTTAGTGAATCAACCACACCAGAATATTAATTTTAGATTCAAGATATGTGTGGGATTCAATAAATCAATAATTTCAAATGATTTTAAACAAACATATATATTCAAATCAAATAATAATGAAATAACATTGATATTTATGACCATATTTTCAAAAGAATTTTCACAAATATTTTTGACAAGTATAAAGAATATTCAGATCATTTACATCTAATTTGATGGATATTCATGATCCAGAAAATTTATTTGAAATCACTTGAATCAATGTCAAGTTTTGAAATATAATGAATCAGTCACACAAGGTTGATAATTTCAAATTTAGGAGGTGTGTGATTATTCAGAATATCAAGAATTTCAGATGATTTCAAACAAATAAATTTCAACAATAATGATCTTGAATAAAGATGAGATTCATGATGTATCACTGAGATTTAAGACAGATTAAAAATTACCAAGCCAATCAAAATATAAATGAAATTATCACAACTGATAAGTAGTAATGTGCTGTAATGAGTATAACATTTTAAGTTTTTCTAAAATGAATTAGAAGAAAACTCAAAACAATAGTGTTGTATGAAATTCTATTAAACTTTCAGATCTTCAAAAAATTTAGAATTCATATTAACAGTGTTCAAGATATAGCAAGAATACATCAACACTGTTAGGAATCCAGAAAACAGAAAATGAACTTCAAAACAATTGCAGATATATACAAGTTTATATTAAAGGTCTGGATAAGATTTAAAACAACAGATTTCCTTTCAAGTGAAGCAAATATCCAGAAAATTAGGAGTTCTGCAACTGGAAGTTAAAGAAGCCCAAAGAAGAAAAATATAGCAGTGACAAAACGAAAACAAGAAAAAAAAATAGAAGGAGGTAGAAGGAGAAATAAACAAGAAGAAAATATTTACAAAAGTGAGTTTAGAGATCATACCAGTATCCAATTTAAATTAGCATCTCTAACTCAACAGGTTTGGCTAAGGATATGAAAATGATTCAATGATATGAAGCTGTTTGAATCTAATTTCTCATTTTCAAAGCAGCTCCTCAGCCTCCTCCGGTACCTAACAATTTAAGGGATCGAGTGGTCTAACAAAATT
This sequence comes from Allium sativum, assembly GCA_030737875.1. Classification (NCBI taxonomy): domain Eukaryota; kingdom Viridiplantae; phylum Streptophyta; class Magnoliopsida; order Asparagales; family Amaryllidaceae; genus Allium; species Allium sativum. The sequence goes on from CM060927.1 coordinate 158,959,893, forward strand.
TGTAAAACCACTCACAGTTATGTTCATTTGTTTTGGTACCCAGATTTGTTTATATAACAATCCATCCGAAATTACCTTTGTACCCTTTGGAACCCAAATCTATTTGAACTTAACAATGTTTGTTTTATTTCTTTTTGGGGTCCAGGATTGTTTAGATGGATTATTATACAACGATTTCTCATCACGTTTTTGATTCAAAAATCCTTTGCAATTTTCAGAGTTCAAATTTTCAAATTGATTCCTTTCAAAGCTGGTTGAAGGATTTTTCAAATCATTCGAATTTTGATTTTCAAAAGCATTGCTTTTCCCAAAACCAAGGCCACATTTATTTCCAGCAGAAAATTGGTTTTTCAACAAAATATTTAAAGATTTTTCTCCATCGGAAAATTTAATCAACGTTGATTCAAGCTGTTGAATTTTAGTTTTCAGATCATCGTTTTCTTTCATCAAATCTGAACAGCGGTTATTAGTGATCTTCCTTTTAGCATCATATTGTTTCAAAACTAAATTTTGAGATTCGAGTAATTCAATTCTGACTTGGGACTCAGAAATTTCAGATTCAAATCGTTTTTGCTTTTCAAACTCAAATTTCTTGGATTTTTCAATCTCGTTTTCAAGTTCTTTCAAAATCAAATCAGATTTCAACAAATTTTCATTTTCAGCAATTTCAAGTTTGGAATTTATAGCAGTCTTAAAATTTTCAAATTCCTTTTGCAGAAAATTATTCGAACTTGATAACTCAATCTTGTTTTCTTTTAAGATCAAAATTTCATTTTCAAACTTTTGAATATTTTTATTGAGATGAACAAGATTGGTTTCCAATTTTAAACAATTTTTGTAGTCTGAATTTGAAGAGTTTTTGAAATAGTCAAGTTGTGATTCCAAATCATCAATTTTGTTGGTCAACTCAAAATTCTTAGATTTCAGAGACTTATTTTTCAGTTGGAGTTTATCAACAGATTTCGTTAAATCAAGACACATGTAAACTAGATCTTCATATGAGAAATTTTCTGTTTCAGCATTTGTTGATTCTCCATCATCTGATCCATCTGAAGTTTCATCTACATGAGTTATTAAGCATAGATCTGAAACTAAGTTGTCATCCTATGGTTTTGAGCTGTTGTCAGATTTTCCATACAGCTTGTTGAGAGTTCTCCAAACTTCCTGCGCAGTCAAACAGTGAGAGATAAGATCAAGCTGGTTATTACTAAGATAAGAATAGAGAATATGCATAACACGGGCATTGATAACTTAATTTTTCTTATCAAACATATCTCCCATATTGTCTATAATATTCCAATATTCAAAATTAACATATTTTAAATATAATTCGAATTTTGATTTCCATATTAAAAAATATGTTCCATTGAAAATTAGTGGAATATCACTGGACTGACTATCAGAAGACTGACAACTAGGATTCACCATTTCTCTAGAGTTAAAGAAAATACCCGCTCTGATACCAATTGTTGGATCTAGATTAACCTAAGAGGGGGGGGGGGGGGTGAATAGGGTTTATCACAATTTTTAACTGAATTAAAATTCTAATAGGATATATAATAATAAACAGATCACAGAATACAGCAGAAATATAAATGCAGAAAATAAATCACACACAGATATACCAGCTTCGGCAAAACCTGCCTACCGCTGCATTCCTAAGGTTTCTACTAGGTGATAGAACAGATCCAGCATATAAGACCATGTACACTTGCAAACCCTACACCTATTCTAACCCTACGCTCAAAACTGTAGACTGATCTAATCCCCTAGATCAGATTTCCCCTGATTACGACCCCGTAACCAGTAACCCAGATTTTACAGACTTTGTCAACTATCAGTCAACACCCTGACTGATCCCCTAGTTTATACAGACACCAGAAAATTTGTTTGATCGTTTACAACTCAAATTAAAAATTACAACATGAATTTAAAAAATAAAACCCTAGAGAAAAATAAAGGAGTTAAATAATAAAGGGTCATCCCCTTTTCAAAACTTGGACTATCTTGGTCGGCCCTTTCACAAATTGGTTGGCCCCTTGCTTAATTTAGTCCATTCACATTGCTTTGTGGAAATCAAACATGGCAGCTCCCTAGGGTTTTCTGAAAATCCCCAAATCAGATCGATAGCCTCTTGGAATTGATCGAATCCTTGTAGCTTTGAATCAGATGATGTTTGGCTCTTGATTGCTTTATGTTCGCTCCTTCTTGCTCGAACGATTTGGATTTTCTGTTGATCGAAACCCTAAAAGAAAAATGTGAGTATTCTGATTCTTTTTAATTTTGATTTGAATTTCTTGGTTTTGGTTTTCAATCCCTAGCCTATGATGTAATGGTGTTGTATAAATAGGATTATGTAGGATAAAATAAATCCTAAAAATCACTTCTCTGATTTCGCTATATGCCTTGACTGATTTGCGTGGATTCTTCTTTTGCCTGCCTAATTGATTTGATTACTTTCTCGAAATCTTGAATGAGTTGTAAACATTGAATCATCACTGGAATTTCAGGAAAGTAATTTGCAGATTTCTTGCTATAAACAAAGGTGATGAATTTGTAACAAAAACGTCTTGATTTGAATTGATTACCACAATGGACCTGGTCGGTTTTAATTTGTCCAATAACTTATGCAATTACTTGAAAGAAATTAATGTTACCTCTTGAATTTGATTCAAATCATTTCTAAAAAAATCACTTTCCAAATATGTTCCTGCGTGATTTATGAACTGCTGCCTTGAATGCTTTGATGAAATGTGTGATAACCAAAGATAAAACATTTATCACATTCTGGAAATAAAGATTGATTTGTTTCTTATATAACATTGTGCATGCTGTAATACTGGACATTATTCAAGTTGGTTCTATTTGACAAAGCATTCCCCTTTTGCTGGTTCCTTGATTTGCTTGATTAAAAGCAGTTGCCAAGTATGCTACTACATATCTGAAAACTGATTTGCTTTGTTATTTCTGTAAATATATCATCTTGCTAAAAATCAGTTTAGCTGCAAAAGCTATATTTGAACCATGCGTTGAATCCATTCAGCTATGCCCTGCTTTATTACTGACTCACTTACTTGTATTCGACCATGCTGATTTCCTTGAAGTATGACCATATACGTGACTTGTATTTGTGTATTAGTGCACTACTTTTCACTTGAGCATTCTTGAACAATTATACATGCATGAACAGTGTCTCTACATGTTGCCTCTTGCTTAGTTCCACCACTCCATTGCTTGAGCATGTATATTGATATTATTGAAGCTGCACCATCAGTTCATATTGCTTGACCTTGAATGAACTCTACTATGCTACTCTATGACACTTGCACTTCCCTGTTTACTTAAATGAAGTTCATGCAACTCCATACTGCTTATGTATTACTTGGCACATGCTACTGTTTTGATCATCTTTGATCCACCACCATGCTTTAGTCATGCTGTTTTGTTGCATCATGTTATACTTTGCATTTTGACATGTGTTGGCTGCACCAGCCCCTTCAAGTTGACTCCACCATTCTAAACTATGCTTAGCTTGGTCTTGACTTTAGTTTCACCATGTTGTATGCTGCATTTGATCACTTCACATATTGATAAACCTGCCTTGAAATGTTGTAAACGTGTACATAATCATGTACATGAAGCACCCCTGAATCTGCCTTATACTACTGCTTGCATATGTGTATTTTTGTCATGATCCATTCATGTATATGTTGATGAAACCATTATTCTATCCATGCTTAAACCTGACCCATCCATGATGGCTTGTATGTGTTGTTCCTCTATTGATTGTGCACTGAGTCGAGATGGACCACGTGGCTACTCCTCAGTTGCACACTGAATTGGCATGGCAGTGCACATGTGTTTATATACACACATGTGTATATGCAGCCATTCAGAAAATTTCATATCCCTGTACATATACAAATTGTCTGCCTAGACACAGATAAATCAGATCAAGTCATGAAAAATTATGAGAAACACACCAGAAAACTGAGGCAAATAAAATTTTAAAATTAAAATAATATTTGCTAGAGTTTGAAATTATTTCTGTTCAAGATTACTATGTGTGTGTGTTTCTGTACATGACAGGTATAAAGATTGGACTGATAATTAAGTGCTGTGAAGACTGAAGTTGACAGTGAAAGAGAGTGTCAGTATATATATATATATATATATATATATATATATATATATATATATATATATATATATATATGAGTCTGTGTAAATGAATGTATATGTGACTGTATAAAGAGTTGAGTGTATGTATATGGATCAATGTGAATGTATATTGACAGGGTTGTAGTGAAGAGCTGTATATGAATGAAAAATATTAGTGAAGTGTACAAATAGTGGAGTTGTAATTCTATACTGTTTGATATTGAAATAAAATATTATATTTAAATAAAATACTATGTGAATATTTAAATTTGTGTACAGTAGTATTCTATTTAAATATAAATATTATATTATTATATTCCTGTCTGTGATTTAAATATAGAACAGTACTGTAACAAACACATTAAAATATTATATATTTGGTTGTTATCATCAAACAAAAACCATATAATTGTGTATACAACACCGTTATATACAATAGAGCCATGCTCATCATTATCTCCATATTGTTGTATTTTCATTGCTCCTGCTTATGGACATGCAAAAAAATTAAAATTATGTTCATAAGGAAAAAAGTTTAGCACCAAAATATGAAACTCTCAAAAGCATAGACTGTGACTTAGATAATTTCATTTTCGTTTGGTTTTTTCTCTAATGATTTGAGGCATGTGGAACTGAAATTGGTAAAGATATGTGCCAAAACTGAAGTGAGCGGGCAACTAAGCATATATATGGTCAAGCAATAAAACAACTGAAACTGATGTGAGATTTTAACTACTTAATGAATTAAACGTTATACAGTTATATTATTATAGTCAATGAGAATTTGCAATGCAAATTAGCAGTTATTTTTAAGCATTTTTCGTGAACTTTTATGTATGTTCAATTAAAAAATTATCACTATTAAGACATTTCGAAAATTTAACATTTGATATTTACGAATCAGTTTACAACATCGGTTATAATATAATTGTATACATTGGTTTGTATTGGTGAAAAAGACATAGTATTTGAAATTCACGATTATAGTGTTTGTTGAACCTTGAAGTTATATGCAGTAGCACTAGCTATAGCAACCTAGACAACTATTTTGATAACAATAATTAGGAATTTTCAGTTATTTTTAATCTACTGAAAGTAATAGTTTAAAAGTAAATACAACATAACACAACTATTTACTTATTCAGCTAGTATTGACTATAAACCCTTATGACTGAGAAAACATATGACATGACCATAAATGCAAACATATTAATTAGTGCCTTAGTCGATCAACAAAAAGTTAAATCAAACTGGCAACAAATTTATTTCACGAACAATCGGAAACATTGCTTTTAAGTCTTCTGATTTCCCACGGATTAAATGAAATAAGTTTTTTCATTTACCTTAATAATTCCTATTTCCCACATAATAAAACAGAAAGGTAAAATATTATCATTTTTATCCTAGTGTTGTTAAAATTCTTTTATTGGGTTCAAATGCACTCAATAAACATATTATAGTCACATTTGATGGTTTCTCATTTGTCGAACGTCGAAAAAATGGACATGTAAACCCATTTTTTATGCGTCTGACCCATGGATATCCATGCTTAATTCATTTTGCTGAAGGAGACACTGAGCATTCATATTGCCTTTTAATTATAAATTGTGCTATTTGGGTTTTCTAATTATTCTCCTGGAAAATGAGTTGTTGGTCTTATAATTGAAAAGTAATGCTTCAATCGGAGTGCAAATCCCTGATCTTAATTTATATGGTCTTCATGGACCACATGATGCTCTTATTCATTCTCATTTGTCACTTTAAAAACTAAAAAATAAAAATGAATGGATGAGATTAGGGACCATGAAAAATTGGCTTGGATGATTATTTGCTCTCAGTAATTAAATGAATGTAGGCTTTATATGTGCAAGGGTTGACATAAGAATCAAACATGCATAATACGTGACTAACATAGAAATTATTGTGATGGTGGCTACAATTATTGGCCTATTAATTACAGATCAACTTGGACCAAAATAAAAGGCTTAAATCCTCTATATTGTTTGTTATGCTCCTATGACATTTATAGACAAAATCTTCTATTTCTTTCAAATTTTTCGTTTATCATCAACATTTCGGGGTTACCTACTTTGATTCGCTGGGATATGGAATCATACATAAGTGACTTTGTTTGATGTTTCTACACTTAAATAATTCTGCATGTAAGCAAAATGTACAGATTTATCACTGCCTAGGATGAAATGAGTTAATTTGATTTCGAACACGTCACCACATTAGTAAGGGATTAGAAGCAAAACTTACAAGAAGCCTGTTAGTTATTGATGATTTGGTATGATATTCACTTGAAATCTGGTCTGAATTCGACAATATATTGTGTGACTAAATCATGATGCCCCTGATTTGAGTTACATGAAAATTCAACAACTTGTGCTTGGGCTGTAAGAAAGAAAAGAAAATGATGACTTCGGACTGAATTATATGAGTTACTTGAAAGTATATGAAATTATGTAGCAACATGGCATCATCTTGAGAGACAAATTTTGTTATATAATAAAATGGTACAAGTGTAAGAATCCCAAATTTAGGATATGTAAACACTACTTAGCAGCATATGCTGTGAAAATACCGTAAACACTAGTTAGTAGCCACACAAACTTAGGATCAGTCAAGTATCCTTAAAAAAAGGTAATATAGTAGTTATTCCTAAAATATTAGAAGTATCACATAAAATGTAAGATTTTCAAATATAATATTTCTAGTGGTAACTAAAGTATAATGAGCAAGAATTTATTTTACCCTACTTTCCAAACTCCTTCGTTACGATCAAAACGTGCATAATTAGCATTTAAATCAACTTCTTCTTCCGATACTCTTACGCCAACAGAGAAAGGCGAATTCTCATAAAATTGATTATACTCTTCTTCATCTACCACATCATCAATCCCAATAATGCGTCTTTTGCCCGGAAGAACAACAGACCACTTACTGTCAGCTGGATCGGTCACGTAAAAAACTTGTTTTGCTTGAGATGCCAAGATGAGTGGCTCATTATCATTACTAACTCAACCAAAGTCAACAAGTGTGAATCCATGCTCATCTACTCGTACAACACGATGGTTGTCAGCCCATCTACATTGAAATAGTGGAATCGTGAACTCCTGGTACTCAAGCTCCCAAATATCCTCAATTATTTCATATTATGACATTGTTTCATTTATTGGCTTATTATCTTTAGCACTAGAAAATTCTCTTGAAGATGCCACGACACTAACTTCGCTATTTTGCATTTTGCTCTTCTCATCTTAGCGTTTAATATAAAAAACATACCCACTGATATCATATCCTTCATAAGAGTTAACTTTAAATTTAGGTGCATATGCCAACCACTTAATTGTATCAGAAATATTATCATCTGTTTTAGATAATCGATCCATTATCGTTTCTTTAAACCATTCAACGAAGGAGTGGTTATGCTCGTTTGTCAACCACCTTTCGTTCTTTGAAGGATTTTCAGACTTTTGCATTGCCATATGCTCCTCCAGGTAAGGATGAACCTCTCTAAGATGTTGTAAAACAAGTTGTTCTGCTTTATGAAACATTTCATCACCAACTGAAATCGATTTTAACCCAAGTGTGCCCTGACCATAAAGTCGTCCTACATGCCGAGATCTGCGAAGTCCAATAGGCTCAACATCTTTTAAGTATTGAGTAATAAATTCAATAACTTCCTCAGCTACAGTACCTTCTACGATACTTACTTCAGGTCTATATCTATTTTTTGTTTTTCTTTTTAAAGTTCCCATTGCATTTCAAATGGATACATATATCTCATAAACACAGGACCACAAACTTTGATTTCTCTTACTAGATGAACAATAAAGTGCACCATAATATCAAAAAATGTGGGGGAGGGGGGAATACGTCTCAAACCGGTATAAGGTAACGATAACATCAGCTTGTTGAGCATCCAACGTATCAGGATCAATTACCTTGCCACATATTACATTAAAAAAGATACATAGCTTTGTAATAACATGTCTAACATGTTTAGGCAATATACCTCGAATTGCAACAGGTAACAAACGTTGCATTAACACGTGGAAGTCATGAGACTTCATGCCAATCAACTTTAAATCCTTCATTGTTACACGACTGCTAATGTTTGATGAATAACCTGTTGGAACCTTGACGCCACGAAGACACTCACATAGACTTGTTTTTTTCTTTTCTAGACAATGTATAACATGCAGGAGGCAAATAGGTGCGTTTCCCTTTCTACACTTGTGCTAACTCCTTCCAAATACCCATATTCACCATATCTTGTCTAGCTTTTTCGCTATCTTTTGTCTTACCGGGTATATTCAAAAGTGTCCCAATGATACTGTCACAAACATTTTTTTCTATATGAATTACATCTAGACAATGTCTAACCTGCAAATCTCTCCAATATGGAAGTTCTCAAAATATAGATTTCTTTTTTCATGAGCCTTCTAGAAGAGGAAAAACTTTGCCAAATACATTTTCAATGTCCTTGACCCGTTCATAAACATCATTTCCTTTTAATGGCAAACGAGCAAATCTATCCTCTATCTCCCCATTGAAAGGTTTCTTCTTTTTACGATGAGGGTGACCAGGAGGGAGAAATCTACGATAATGCATATACACATTTTTCTTGCAATGATGCAAACGCTCAACGATCATATCATCTTGACATATCGGGCATGCTTTGGCACCTTTTGTACTATAGCCAAACAAGTTAACATATGCGGAGAAATAATTTATGGTACAAAAAATCATGGCACGCAATGTAAAATCACTTCTACTATACGCATCAAACACGCGCACGCCTTTGTCCCATAGAATTTTTAGATCATTGATAAGAGGAGCTAAGTAAACATTGATGTCGTTTCCAGGTTGTCGTGGTCCAGAGATTAAAAGAGACAACATGATATATTTGCGCTTCATACTCAAGTGAGGTGGAAGATTGTAAATCACCAAAAGAACAGGCCAAGTGCTATGTTGACTACTTAGGTTGCCAGACGGATTTATGCCATCTATGCAAAGACCGAGTCTAAGATTTCTGCTTTCCTTACCGAAATCAGGATGCATTGCATCAATGTTTCTCCACTGTGGAGAATCGGCTGGATGTCTTAGTAATCCATCATCTTTCCTTACATCTGCATGCATCTTAAGTTTTTTTGCATTTTCTTCATTTGCAAATAAGCGTTTAAATCTTGGTATAATGGGCAAATACCATAAAACCTTTGCTGGAGATCCTTTTTTATTTAAGTCATTATGAATCCCTGAAGACTTGTAATGAGATAATCCACACTTTGGGCACTCATGCAGCTTTGCATATTCATTTCGATATAATATACAATCGTTTGGACATGCACGTATCTTTTTATACTCTATGCCAACTGGACACATAATTTTCTTTGCTTCATAAATAGAAGTAGGAAGCTCGTTATCTGTTGGAAGCATGTCTTTCAGAAGTTCAAGCAATGATGTAAAACTTTTATCACTCCACCCATGCTTTGCTTTTAAATTGAAAAGTTTGATCATAGCAGACAATTTTGTAAACTTGGCGCAATCAGGAAACAAAGGCTTCTCGGCATTAATTAATAATTTTTCGTACAACTTTGGCTCTTCCATCAAATGATCTTCAACATCATGAAACATCTCATGCACACAAGCATTCTCATCATATTCACTATTTTTCTCATTATTCACGTTATTTTCCAGGTCATTCTCCTCATTCTCATCATTCACATGTCTACTAGAACTAGCTCCTCTAGGTATACTTTCACCATGCCATATCCACCGAGTATAGTTTTATTTAAACCCATATCGAATTATGTGATCTTTAATCTGATCTATTTTACGAAGTCTCCTCTTATTTTTGCAGAATCTACATGGGCAAAAAGTAGTTTCTTCCCCTCTTCTTAGTTGATCATTCAGTGCACAATTGATGAACTCTTCAATTCTTTTTAGAAACTCATCATCTCTACGTTTTATGTTGTACATCCAGCTACGATCCATTTGCAAATGCTAGAGACATACTACATAAAGAAAAAAAAATTAATGAATACCAACAACAACCATCAACGATATCAATATTTAACCAGATCCACTCAAGTACTTTAATAAACACAAACTTCTTTCCCACCTGGGGTTATTGGAATTCATTAAAAAAATGATGTCACTTCTATTACTTAACTTAGAAAACAAGAACCAAAGCATGCTGAGTTGTACAAGCTATCCTTGCGTTGTTTTAAAATCATGCAATTTCCGTGTGTTCTCTTTTTCATTATTCAAGACTGTAACCGTTTCCCCCATTTTCCCGGTAACCTCAACACTACGCTTGTATCCACAACGAACCGTCACACGACCACTTTTGCTTCGCAATGATAACCCTAACCTCGATTTTTTCCCATCTCTTCATTTCATCGGTAACGCACTACTAAAAAGACAAAATGGATTTCAACTTGATTTTGGATTCCTATCTACAAATCTGCGTCGATAGGAATTATTTCTTCCATAGATAGATCAATATCTAGCCAAAGTTTAAAGGTATCAATTTTCCCTTTTGTTCTAACCTGATTTTGTTCTTACATAACCTCTTCGCTCCGATCCTGCCAACTTAGTCCAGTTTTTACTATTATCAATCATTAGCTGATTTACCCATATGTTATTTCCTATGACTTTCTGATTAATATTCACAATGACTAACTAATTTGGTGGGGAGATACTGAGATGACCGAAATTTAACAAGTCAACATATGATAATTTTAATTGGGTGGTTGAAATTAGCGGCATTGATTATATTCAATGTTTTAGATAATTTGCGGCATAATTCCATGATAGACATCATGAAATGAAAAAATACAGTTCATGGATAGTAGCAAAATCGAATTTGCCGAGTTTATTTAATATTTTGTTGTTGTTTCAGATGACTAATTCGAACTTAAGTGTGAAATTATTGTCGTTTATTTCTGTTTAGTCCGAAGTACAGACATCAGAGGTTGGAAAATAAGCATGTGTGTAGCCGCATCATCAGGTACTTCATTATTTTGTCACCTGTTGTATGTTCAGCAGAAAATGTCGAAATTAGATAATGGAATGAAGGGCTTTAACACCTGCTGCACACTACGTTGCACAATACACACATACACAAAAAAGTCATGTGTATTCTTCATATCCATTACAGTAATTAAGCTTTCTTATATTCATTTGTGTTTGTACACACACACCCCATCTGCAAGGTGTCCTAATCTAATAAAAGATATATCAAGCAAGCATGATCTATAAATACCTTTTCTATGCATTTATAATTCAATACATTTTGATCGAAAAAATTTGCAGTGCCTTCTTCTACAGTTTCGCTGATAATTACCCTTTCAATTATAATCTAGTAACGAAATAGATTTGTATGATTCAGTTTGTGCCACTTGTGACAATAGTGGCGAAATTCTGTGGTATACTTGGTGATACATATCCGTTATACTTGCTCAAAATCTGTTATACTTGCTGATACATATACGATATATAATTTTGGGGTTTATTCTTTGTTAGATCCTAGATTAAAAATACACAGCATATTCGATTATTTATGCACCTACGTGCTCCATACTTATGCATTTGTTAATAAAATAATGTAAAATATAATTCTACTGGAACACAAGGTGAAGACATAATTTGCGACAAAATGAATCTTAAACATTGGATTTCCTTCTAATCCCAGCACCAAACGGGAATGGGACTCGATAGTCAACTCTAATTTGTCTTATTTTATTTTATGTTCATATAGCCATTCATCTTCATCTGTCTTTTATTTCATTAAAATACTGCAGTTATTAATTCTCCTTTCACTTACTGTCGAAGTTCGAGAGAAAGAGATAGAGGAAGAGAGTGAAAGAATGCTTATTTTATTTAAAAATACATTGCAAGTGTTACTAATTTCACATTACTAACACAAGTACGTATCATTGTTCAATGATCATGTTGTGCACCCATTAGCTATATGGCATATTTTTTACACACATTGAGTAAAACATGTAGTTATTATTTTTCTTTATGAATATATACATATTTTATCTTCACCTTTTTAGCATTAGCATTAAAAAATAACTCTAATTGATGCTTCCATCCGTGTGTTGGGATGAGAGGAACGAGAAATGTAAGCAACGTGATGCAGTAAATTAAAGTTCTTTATAGAACAATAAACAAGAGTATAAACAAGAGCAGAAGATAAGTAGGTTTATGTATGCATATTTATTGCAAATTCCCTGTAGACAAATCCTTTTATAGAATAGGTTAATTAATGCATGTGCTATGCAAGATGGATATGCATCAGTGTAGTCAGGGACGGAGCCAGGATATTGATGAAGGGGGGCCTTTTGAAAAGAATATTTCACAAAACATAACATAAATTACCAAAATAATTTTTTGCATGTTAGTTGCATTATCTGGTATTCAAAAAAATTTGGAAGTTTTTCAACATTCTAATAAAATAGAAAAGAAAATATGAATAAATTGCATTTTAATTGGCAAATGGAAAACAAAAATGAACATATTTCATGGTTATCTGAAATTATTAATTCATATTTTATAGCTCATAACACTACACATTAACTTGAGATTTGAAAATTAAAAGTTATAAGTAATTATCTCGGTTTTCTTAAAAACTGAATTTGATCTTTTTTGTGAAACCTGAAATAGTGGAATAGAATAGCGGAATTAGATCATAACATTGCATCAACCTAGAAATATAAAATTAAAAACATAAAGTAATCGTCTTGTTCAGAAAATAGGAATCGAATAGATTAGTAAAACCTGAAACCAAAAACATAAAGAAGAAAACGAACCAGCCGCAATGTGACACTAAAGCATAAGGGAAACATGCAATATAAAATATGTACAAAAAGTAGAAAAGTCAATAAAAAAAATATATATAAACTTTTGAAACTTGGGGGGGGGGGGGGGAGGGGACGCCCCCTACTTTCCCCCTACTAGTTCCGTCCTTGAGTGTATTCAAGGCGAAAAAGCCCCAAAAAGCCCCAGGCTGGCGCCTAGCGCTTTTTGGCGCCTAGGGCCTTTTTGGGCGCCTTGAGCATGACTTTTGCTCTTTTACAGCAAAAAAATTACACTTAAAAAGTGGCATAAAACTTCATTTTTTGGCTTTTAGAAAGTGTATATAAATGCAATATTGAAATTAAAAAAACTGCATTTGTTCAAAACTTCCAAAAAAACCTGCATTTGTTCCAAAAAAAAATCTGCATTTATTTAAAAAAAACATCATATATTTTATCAAAAAACTGCACTGCACTTGTTTTAAAAAATAAAAAAACTGTACTGCACTTGTTATAAAAAAAAGAACTGCACTGATTTTTTGAAAAAAAAAACTGCATTTGTTAAAACTTAAAAAACTGCACTTGTTTTATTTTTGAAAAACTTAAAAAACTTAGAAAACTGCACTTGTTTTGGCGCCTAGGCGAGCGCCTTTACTACACTACTATGCATGCATATTTGTTATACCTTCTGAAGTAATTCACCTTTAAACACTCTTATGTTAATCAGATAGGATAGGAGTATGTGTAATGGCCCGCAAATCCATACTATCTGAGTTGACTAATAACACCACATGTCCAACCCAAATTGCACAGAAATACGAATCATTATTAGAAAGAAGTTAGAGGATGAGGAATAGACAGAAAGAAAAGTTAGAATAGAAAAAACGAAGAACACAAATCTCACAGCGGAACGAATAAAATATATTAAATAAGATAACTTTTGAAATACAAATCAGTAACTGTATATATACCATTATTAGAGCACAACAGTTATAAACACCTGTTTCTAAATATAACATAGTATACAGCGGAAATATGATAGTCTATAGCTAACTGGTAAAGCCTCTTGCTTCTAGCTCTTCCAAGTGAATCTGAAAAATCCCAACTACTTGACTGCCCGTACAAATTTGGGCACCCAAGAGTTTAGGGAAAACAAACAAAATAAACTCTGGGTCAGTCATGGGACTGGTGTGATTAAACTCCAACCATTTGTTTAACTTTAAAAATTCTTTCGAAAGAAATGATAATCGTAAGACCGATCCACACATAAACATAGATGGTTTTTACCTTACGATAACCCAAAATATGTTTGTAATCAAATCCAGTGATATTATAATAATGACTACATCAAACAAATAGAATCTAGTGAAACGCTTGCGTCTCACAATCCATATATAAATATAAAATCAAAAACCGCAGGCACTTATTGGAGATTGGATTCCGACTATGACAAGGTATGGAACCACCTTCCGATAGTGTATCTCTAGAGAGGAATACACTGGGTTTAACAAGAAATCTTGCAACCCAGCCCACACATGACCGACCACTCATTTCGCTTGAGTGTATCGAATGTATATCACCAACGGTTGGGATCAGCAACCATTTCCCGAATGGGACAACATCGAATAGAATAAGGAATTAAATGAATCTCTAGATAGGTGATTATACAACCTAATGGGAGCGACCCCACATAGCCATGCTGCCTGCCCGATTTCTGTCATTTCCCAATTGTTGAGGCCTGAGGCTATGCTTACTTATCATTCATTGATAGCACAATCACTTTGAACGCCACATTTTCAGATCCGTTAATCACTAGTTGATTTGCACAAATATATTCTGGATATTATGCTAAGGGAATAAATTCATTGCCACCATGTATATTTATACAGACCAACATATTCGATCATTGGAAATACTTTGTTAGACATTCGTCCATATACGTTCATTATGGGACTGAACGAAACCGAAGACACAATTTCTATTAATAGAAAAAGCCCTTGCACTTCACTCCGTCTTTGATTATCTTCATATTATCTGATTCGCAACGCTACTGCCAATACAAAGTGGTTCTCGGATAATAATCCAACTAGTCTCTGCATATTTACAACGATATTGGCAATCACTTCGATAGTCGGTTATTTAACCATCGAAGAAAACAAACAAACATTCATCCATAATATCAAACATTCACTGGGCCCCTTAATTAATATTTTATTAATTAAATCACATCTCCATTTCCTTGTCAATATTTCTTAACCAAATATTTTCAATAATCATCTTGCCATCTTACGCTATTTGGAAAGCATTTCCATATTTCGACATCTTTTATTTTCTACACTTAGAAACTATTTTCTATTTATAACTGGAGAACATTCCAATTATTTATTTCTTGCTCGACTCATTTAATTCTACTCTTAGGAAATATTTATTTATTATATTTCCAAAATTCCACTTATTTGGCTAAAACGAATGTTGTGTAAAACATCATTACAAACAACCCAAAATATTTCATTCAACCATCTTTTATTCAACCATTGATCTTTGAGACTGAATCTTGCTATTTATCAGTTAAAAATGAAAACAATCAAGTTGGGGTATAACTACCTCTCAGACCTTGACTGAAAACATCATTTAACTTCAAAACAGACAAGACTGCTAACTTGAATAATCAACTCCATATTAAACCAATTTCCCATTTCTAAAACGTATATACTTTTCTCTTTCTATTCTTACTCGATTTAAATTCACAGATTTTCTTTTTGTTTATAATATTCTATTTTTAGTTCGTTTCCTTATCGAATTCTATATATATTGATATATTGATTACTAACTATCAAAATTTTCTTAAAAATATTCTAACTTCTTAAATTTTCAGAAAAAATCGCCATAACCTCCTTTGTACCGGGAGCATCGTGAAAATCCCCAAACCGCCACACAGGCCTCTCCAATCAAAAAGAAAAAGAAAAAGCCAAGCGGCTTGCCGATACGGTGCATAAAACCTCATATGGAATTTAACCGTGTACTTTTTTGTCGGTCACACAAATTATAACCTTCATATACTTCATTCTCTTCATTCCATACCTGTTCAACCTATATTCACCTGTTTCCCAATTTATCCCAACTCAATCCGGTCATTCCTAACTCAATTTGCTAATTTATTCTTTAATTAGCTATTTTGCCAAATCCCTTTATTTTCAACATATCATGTTCAAATATAATTTAATTCGTTTATAAACAAGTAGAATTTCATTCTAACTTGAGTTTCAAATTCGATTTCGAATATGAATCTACAAAACCAATTTACTTATCCAATGTCAATTCCGATTCAAAACTCGATTAACTATTATTCTTCAAAATTAGTTAAATCTATTTAATAACTAAAAATCTGATTTTTGTTTCAAAAATCATTTCACTTACTTCACTAGAGTTCATATTTATTTTATATCTCCAGTCCAAATTTTTCTAATGGCAATTCGGATTTTATTTCCTTAAAACCCTTTTAATTATTTAAATAAACCGTTATGGTTTTTAAATGATTATGGCGCTGCTTTTCTGAAAATTTGATTCTGACATAACTCAAAACCTATACAACAAAATCCAGATTTTTCTCTACCTTTAGAAAACTATTATTTAATCGGTCCTGACGATTCTTGTTTCAAAGAATTCTGACTTAAATTGAGTCCTGTATACTCAATTGAAGTTCGAAACGCCGATTTACGAACTGCCACGCTGCGGCGAGTTCGTTTTAATTATATTTAAAATATAAACATTTAAACCTTGTTTATATATAAATTCCAACTCTATTCTTAATATATTTTAATATATATTCGGCCTATTTACCAAATCCAACTTAATATTCTCGTTTATCCTTATCTGTCGATTTCTTCATAACTCAGTTATAAATTTATTTATAACTTAAATTTCTATATCTAATTCTAATTTATTTAGAAATAAATTATTTTATACCACTCGATATAATCGAATTCCAATTATAACTCGTTGGATTTTCTCTCAATTCCACTTATATTCCAAATTTTGAAATATAATCTATCGTTCTATTTAAAACCGTTTTCTCAATTCACTTTTTGAATTCATGCTTGGATATAAACTTCTAAATTATCAAAAGATAATTTATTTTACTTCATTTATAAACATCATTTTATAAATCCAACTCCCTTGTTTATATATTAAAACAAGTTTCATTTCAAATCTAGTTTGAAACTCAATCCCTTTTATATTCCTACTTCCGGAATAAAAACCGTCGTTCTCTTTTCGAAAACGATTTCAACTTCCTATTGTTTTAAATTCACATTTGAATTTAAATGTTCAAATTTTCTCTTGATAATTAATTCATTATAATCATAAACACCATTTTATAAATTCCTTGTTTTATATTTAAACAAGTCTATTAGAAAATCTATTTACAACCAAAATCTTATTTTGGAAATTTCTATTTATTATAACTTATATAAATATAATACCAATTTATTTTCCTATTCAATTTAACTTCTATTTAAATAAATTTGAATTAATCGAATTCAAATCATAAATCCTTATAGATTTATTTTCATTCAATTTATATTCTGAATATCAAAATAAATTCCATAGTTTGTTTCTTTAAAACATTTTCCCCATTTATATTTTTAAATTCACATTTGAATTTAAATATTCAAATTATCCAATGATAATTTTTCCACTTTATTTATAAACACTGTTTATAAATTCAGTTCAATTCAATTTTCTGATTATCCAATGAAAATCATTCTATTCTATTTATAAACACCATTTATAAATTCATTTCAATTTCTTGTAATATTTAATTTATAAACATCGTTTATGAATTCAATACTTGTTCAAAACAAGTTAATATTCCTATAGCTCATTAAGAATTCAAATTCTATTTAAAAAAAAATAGATTTCCCCTTTTAAATAACAAATATCCCTTTCACGATATTTTTATATATATCAACAGTTTGGCCCAGTGATATTTAAACAATCAAACCAATCAATTATCAATCAACACATCATATATGATAATATATGTGAAAGCAAACAAATAATAATATTTTTGAGGAATCCAATTAGATCCCTCCAACCTGTTTCCTGCATCCACAGACGTTAGTCAACATAAACAATACCCATCCTGCTTAGAGGCAGGATATCGCGGTATGAAGGTCATCCACTATCATAGCGTGGAGCGTATAGGGTAATCATTCGCTAATGATACTGCGGGCATCCGCTAATGATACTGCGGGAATCCAACAACCAATATATATATATAATAGCAACCACTAGGTCTAAATAACTAATATATTTTTAATAGTAACAAATAATTTTTAAAGCATCCAAACAATCATCAAACAATTATTTTTAACTGATAAAAGAATTCAAAGTTAAATATGAATGAGATTTACTCACCTGATTTTAATTTACAGAATATCCCATTTAAATTCAAATCGTCTCAACCATGAATCATCTCGAATTGTCTTGAATGAATTTATTCCTCATTGCACTCGACTTAGATTCGACCTTACAATTTTGCAAATACTGTCCCGATCACTATGACTTAATCGCCATTAGCGTCAAACCAATATCCTACCACTAGCCCACTATTTGAATGGCTCAAGAATGACTTCACCATTCTCGTCCATCACCTTACTGTCCAGATACCTTCCCTCCCACATCCATTGAAATGTCACTGCTGAATCCCTCAAATACATCTCGTTCATCCTACAAATCAACTCCCCCAAACTCCTCAGTTTCCTTAACAATGCATCGAACTCAAAAATGCATCGAACTCCTCAGTATTTCCACTTTCATTTTCGCACATTACTGAACTCCTCTTTCTCCCTTTTCTTTCTTTCCAATTCGATCCCCTAACATACCCAGGAACGAGTACTGCACCTACTGACAATCCTCCCAACACTGTGTTTTTCCTTAACTCGCACCTCCTCCAATACACCCATCGCTAATGCAAATCCATTTCGCCACAGCTCACGATAATATAAACCCTAGTTCGCAAACCCCCAGACATCCACATCCCTAACTCGTTGATTTTGAACTCGAGCCCGCTCGATAGAAAAGAAATCGAGCTCCCAAATCATCGCGTGCTTCCTCGTTGAACTCGCGAGCGCCTCCACCATCAAGTTGAAGATCTAGCGTCGCCCCTTTTTCACTTCTGAATCGCGACTTAAAAGGACTCTGACATCCCCTACAGTAAATCGGGATCCACATCCACAACGATACCCTCATCGAACTCCACCAACAAGCATGCCTCGCTGCCAGAAACTATGTGCCATCGCCTGTTCAATCCCCGCCCCACTTAAATCGCAATCTTCGATCAACTCTAAAACGCGATGTCCTTAAATTCGAGCAACGTTAAAATGAATCGAACACACCATGATGGTCACGAACATGAAGGAGGCCTCGCGTGATTTCAATTAGGATTTATTTCCTTCTTTTGATGGGTTCAAATTTGTGTGAATAGAAGAGGGCGCCATGGATATAGAACGAAAAGAGAAAGGAAATGAGGATATCGGTGGGTTTGATTCTGAGATGAGGAATGAGACACGACTTCGAGGATTTAGATTTATGAAGGCAGGAGGAATTCGTCATTTTGTTTTTAAGAATTGAAAGAGGGAAGAGCGGAATTTCTTTGTTGAAGCATGAAATGGAATCAAAGGGGTTATCACGATTTTATACAGAGGAATACTTCGGCCGTAAGGATTTTTAGTCAATGTATGGTACAATAAATTAAATATGATTTGATTTATATTTAATGCGATTTGATTTAAAGAGATTTTTATTTCTTTTTAAATAGATCTTGATTTGATTTCGATTTGATTTTGATCTTATCCATTACAAATATCTCGGGGTTCATAATTAAAAATCGTGAACTGCTATTTCAGCATACCGACCGTCATTCCAATATTATAACGTTATTCTGAACTGAACAGAAACGATTATAAAATCTAATTTGAACGTAAATATAAAATAACTATATTAAATTAATATGATATAATTAAAAATTCAGAAAATATCAGTCCCTCGATAATAAATTATTATTACCATCGTATATATTCAAATAGAATTCATACCGGTCATCTGAATTGTACTGAATTTTTTTTTAACTTCGATTTCTATTATATTTCGAATTCCAATAATTCGATATATTCTAAATTAAATTATATTCGATTATTAAATTGATAACTCAAATATAAAAAATAATTTATATAATCAACTAAATATTTAAAATCCGTATTAAATATTTAAAATTAACAGACTAAAAATCTGGGTCGTTACAGTATGCTTCCAGTTTTAGAATTTCATTGCAACTCTAATAATACTTTTTACCTTATGAGTTATGAATTACTTTCAAATAACAAGGGGGACTTTCCAAAATTGCAAGTGACACAGAAATGGAAACATTCTACCGTATTGTTTGTTTAATGTTGCATTAAATTGGCAATTAACAACTCACTGTATTTAATGATTTAGCAGAGATGGAAAATTACTTCTTATAGCTATTAATACACAACCAACATCAAAGAATTTTAGAGCTTAAAAAGAAACGTTGGTTGGAGTTGGTTAAGGTCAAGGGAAGATTTTGTAAGGTAATAATGGCAACACTGTAAATTATGTATTTATGATATGAAACCATAAAATTTCCACTTAGTATTCCGCATCACAAATTTGTATAATGTAAAATGTTTTTTTTTTGCATGGCAAGCGGGATTAAATGGTCCCAACCATCTTTATTAAACACAAATTACAGAAACAAAACAACGATTACAAGAACATCAAATACATCCTATGATAGTACGACCCAATACATGTTTAGAAACAAATACATTCCCAAACACCCTAGTGTTCCATTCCATCCACACGTAATAAAGAGTATTCTTCGAGATTTTTAAGAGCAGACAACCACTTATACTTTTCCATCTTGTGAATTTGAAAATGAGGTACCATTCCTCAACCAAAGAAGCAGCGGGAGAATGAAAGCCAAAGTGCTGTAGCACTTTCTTCCAAATGAAGCAAGTATACAAACAATCAAAAAACAAGTGTTGTATAGTCTCAGCGCCCAGCCCACAGAGAATGCAATTTTCATTATCAATAATGCCGTACTAGAATAATTTGCTTCTAGTATGTAACCCATTCAGAAGAACCCGCCACATTAGAATATTCTGTTTAGGACTACTATTCGACATCCATACCCTAGAGTGCCATAACGAAATAATCAGCAGATCGCACCATACTATTGTATACGGAACACACATGATGGGTCTTGCCATTCCAATAACCATGAAGAGAAGTAGATGGTAGCTGAGCATGCATGATATTATTCCGTACCTCTCTCACTATAGTAGAGCTGTAGTGCGGAAGTTGAAAGGATCCATCCACCATCATACTTGAAACACTTGCATTTTCACTAATACCCGACATGTAACGAACATTATAGTCAACATAGCTAGATAGAATCATAACTTTGCAAAACCATGGGTCAAACCAAAATGACACTTTTATCGAGTGCTTTAAGCTGCATTGAAACATAGGAAGCAATGTCATTCTTTGTTTCAGAATATTCCTCCATGACCAGCTACAGTCATTCGGAACATCCATGGTCCAAAAGTGGTCATCTTTAATTACATTGAGCTTGCACCAGTTTGCCCACATGTTGGAATCAAACGTACGAATCTTATCTATTCACTGAAAGCGCCGATCTGTTCCATGTTTTTAGATTCATAACTCCAAGTCCACCTTTATTTTTTGAGCTGCAAACCTTTTTGAATGAAATGGGCACAAGCTTTTTGGAGTACGGATTTGCATGTCACAGAAAATGAGAGAGAGCAGTATTAATCATATCAATAATCTTGATGGGTAAAACAAAAAGTCTTGCATAATATATAGTCATCGAAATAGCTAAGGATTTCACAATCACCAATCGACCAGCTGTTGAGAATTTTGACGATGGCCAGGTTGAAATTTTTGATATGATTCTTTCTAAGAGGGGCAAACACTGAGATGCTTTAATTCTAGAAGTGCACAATGGTGCACCTAAATATTGCTCATCAACTGACATTGGAGTCAAACCTGACACAACATAAAGAGAAGTTTTTAATTCATGCGAGACTCCACCACATTTGATTTTAGATTTGCTAACATTCATTTTCAGCCCAGTCAATAATCTGAAAGTCTCTAGAATGACCTTGACTCCACTGATGGATTTAATGTTCGGTTTGGTGAATAAGGGCAGGTCATCAGCGAACAAAAGAGTAGCGATATTGGTTCTTTTACAATATGGGTGATAGTCTATCCGTTTAGAAGCATACGCCTGTCTGGACAGAATTGTGATGAGCTCCATAACACAAACAAATAAATAAGGAGAAATGGGATCCCCTTGCCTTAAACCCTGCTTTGCTTTGAAATAAACGAAAGTGGACCCATTAATACTGAGCGAAATATCCACTGTAGATATACAAGAGTAAACCCAACAAAGAAATGGAATGGGAAAGTCCATCCTAAAGAGCACATAAATGATGGTTTCCAATTAACAGTATCATACGCCTTTTGAATGTAAGGTTTTAGTACACATCTCGGAGAAATAGCTACCCTATTGTATCCTTTCAATAGTTCAGTGGCGAGCAATACATTATCGGCTATATCCCTATTCGGTAAGAAGGCACTTCGTGTAACGTCCTGGAAATTTCGACAATTGGAATATGAAATTTATTAAAGATTTGATTGTTTATAATATTTATCAGAGTAGCAGTTAAAAATAGAATATATGGTTTTACATGAATTTAAAATCAATATTTAATTAAGAATGGTTAGTTGAGAATTAAATATTTATTGTTGGATATTGCAATCAAATTTGGTTGTATATTTGAATTGAATTTGAAATTTGACTGGGAATATAAACGCTTGAGTTTGAAAATAGACGTTATGGATGTTAAATAAATTAGAGAATTTTATCTGTTAAAAATATATGGAGTTTTGGTCTGGATATGCGTGTATTTGTATATAAAGGAATCGAAAACATAACGTTTCAAATTTATAAATAAACGGAATTGTTGTTGAACAAACAAAATAAAATCAGTGAATCGATAAATTATTTAAATAACGGTATACAGATGGAGTCGGCTTATAACCAGGATCGTTTTATTAGATTCAGAAAGTGAAAACGTAGTAACACGTTAAATTTCGCAGCGGTTGGAGTTTGTGTGTGACGAAAACAAAAATAATATGTGTAACGTAAATTGCGGTAGGATTAAATTACGAAGGGTTTCTTCTTTTTTTCCTTCTCTCAGCACCAAGTAAGTTCGTACTCAGTAAAAACTCACCCCAGTTTAGCCTACCTCGATACCTTGGCTCCCACGAATACTTGCTACCCGCGGGTTCTGCTCTTATAAATATCGCTTCTTCCTCAATTCCTTCAGCAAGAAAAAATCCATCCTTTCCCTAAAATCAAATCAGTTTCCCCCAAATTAAAATCGTTTCCCCAAATTGAAAATAATGGCTGACACTCTAACTGGAATCGTTCCTCCCTCCACTGTTGCTGTCGCAACTTCGCACTGACTCCAGAAACCGAAGCCACCAACGCCAAAGCGCCTTCTTTCCCAAAGTCGGAACTTGCACCACCATTGTTTTACTGTCATCCGCTCGCTGCTCCTCCGCCGCGTCCAAAGGTGAGCACTCACTCACGATTAATCATAGATTCAAGGCTATTAACTTCAAGAATAGGACTGATTAGGATTGTAAATCTCTGATTGTTTAAAACTACTTATCCATATCATGTTCTCATATATTATGTCCATCTTGGTTTCCTTGTCGATTGCTACTGTTAGAATATTTGTTTGGTACCTTTTATGATTTAAGTAACTTGACTTTTGGGTCACTTGATAAAATTTGACACATTCGTGCTGCTCTTAGAATTTTGAATTTGGCTTCTGTTAGAATGAACTTTGTTGTCATCCTATCACTTAGTTTTGAATATTTAGACTTGCTACAATCCTATCACCTGAACCTACTGATTGAGCTTATAAACTCCAAATTTTAGGCTGTTAAACAAAATACCTGTCACTGGAAAACTTTAGTTAGAAAGTTTCTTATCTTTGGATGGGCCTAGCCTCAGGCAAATACTGTAACATTTAGTTGTTATGTTGACTGCACATCCTCAATATTGGTAATAACCTGAAATTTGTATGTTGAGGATAATTACTAAATTGGTTTCGAGCCCTTGTCTCATTAAACTTTGGGTTCCCATATGATTGGATAACTCGAAGAAGTCTCGGATAGGAATTAAAACACCCTGGGGATTCGATTTAAAGGAAAGTTAAATGTTCTTTTACAAAAGTAGCATTCCCTTACCAGTAGAAAATTCCCAGTTGACATTTATTGTGCGGCCTTGCAATTATTCTTTCCGATTGTTTAGACGATCACCATTACAAATAGGAATGCCAGCATCCTAATATAACGACGGTGCTGCATTGGATTGTTTAAGATCTTTGTTTTCTTCTGTTATGTATATTTGTATGTACATGAAATGGTTGTATCTCACTGAATATAATAACCTGAAATTAATGACAAAAGGACAATGAATATGTAGTGTGAATAAATACTTAAATTTCTTACTGTTATAAATAAATCTCAACAGGTTCAAACTAAAATTATGTCCATATGTATTCCTTCCATTTGATGCAAGCCTTTACGGTGTTATCTGTAAAACAATTAGATTAGGAAGAAATGTGTGAATATATGTATATCTGGAATTTGCAAGCTTTGAGTTCGACAATAGCTTTGTTGCCGTCAGTATAATGTTTTCAGTTCCGTAGTTTTAAAACCCAACATTTTGTGTTAATAACTCGAACTGTACTAGTGTCTTAAATTCAAACTCACTGGAAAAAAAAGAACACTCTGTTTAGTCCGAGAGAGAATAAATTCCAGAACCATTTCATTTGCCAGTATTGACTCGTTTCTATCTCTTTGATAAAATCTGAACTTCACCTGTTTTGCATGCTTCATATGTGTAATGATTAATTTACCTAGAACGTGGGCCCTAATGCCATTTAGAACCTGTTAGTGTTAGATTCCTTTGAACCTAGTCTGTAAATGTGTGGCCTATCATTTTAGCAGAATTCCCTCATCTTGTATAGTTTGGTAATGTTGAGATGACAGCAACTACTCCTTAATTTAACTCACAATTATTGGTTATGTGAATACATATAGATTTAGACGAGGGATAACGAAGTAGTGCAAGATTATTTCCTGTGAATACAGAGATTAGAGACGACTGTTTCATCACAAATGACAAAATTATTTAGTATTAACATCGACCAATTCTGGATGGTGTTCAATTGTTTGGAGATACTAATATTAAATAACCGGAAGGTTTTATTTGTTCTTCTTTCTTTCTTATCTGAAAAAAAGGTAGACAAATGACAGGTATTATTAGAGGTAATTGGAAAGAATTGACAAACGTTAAGAAAAGAAGATTTCTAAGTACTTCGAAATTTGCTCTGAATGTGTTATAAATGCACACGGTTTTCCTGCAAATCAACCATGAACAAGTGGAAGAAATGATCAAATGTTGGTACAATTATACACACCTTGGTTTAACAGCAAAGAAACAACTTACTATTTATATGCTCAAATTTTCAGTCATTCCTCAAATCATTTTGTTCACCTAAATGGAGTCCTATGATTATAATAGCACAGAGCTTTAAAACCATGATACATATCTTACGTCAGACCATGTAATCTTCAGTTTTTCCATTCATCATTTAGCTGATTATAATTAGTTGATTCCTGTGTAATGTACATTGCACTACCTGTTGTATGGAAACATGAATACCCATGTTGAATCACCATTCTACCATGAGTCTTTTCTAAGATAGGTCCAGGCCTTGATGAATACCCCCTTGTTACTTGAAGATATATATTAACCTGCTGTCTTAAGGATTTGGTTAGATAAACACTATATTTACCTTGGGAAAATTGTTGGGCTTTCTTGTCTGAAACCATGCAGCCTAATAAGAGTGGATTAACATAGTATTACATATGTTTTGCTCATATTATCATGCATTTGTTTGCTATGTTTTACTCCAGTCAGTTAACATTGCTTACAAACACACTTACTACACTTAAGATGCACACGTCATATAAACACATACAATTGGGTTATATTTGTTGGTCTCCAAATTATATATTGCATTTCCATAATTGAGATTTAGTAACATATTCATCTGGTAGCCTTGTTGTGTTAAGCATGATTCATGATTATCTGAACATGAGTCCTTGAGGCACTGTTCCCTGTGCATGTATGTATATACATGTTGTCTTCAACCTGACTTGTGCCATTTTCCTTTTCTGGCCTTGAGCAAGCATTTGATTATGATACCACCAGCCATGTATCGACCAAAACAAATGTTATTCGGATCATTATTTAGGCATGTCTTTGTACTGCTGTTGCCATTAGGACTTTGATCTCTTGGTTAACTTGAGTACCATGTTCAACTTGCTATTACATTGTTGTTGCGGCATTATTGCTGTGTGCGTCCCTATCGCTTGCCCGATGCCCTATTATGTATGTGGACACCTTTTGTTGGTCAGTGTGCATATTCCGAGCACCCTGTGAGCCTCATCATACTCGTTATTTGTGGTTGCGGGATGCTGGGGCAGTGCACACATGTATATGTACACGTGTGTACATGCAGGCTTCTGTAACCATTTGTCCCCGAAATAAAAACTGATGCGAGTGGATATTATACTTGCTACTGAGTAGATACTCTACCTATTTTAGTTGCATATGATACATTCGATGTTAGGATTAACAATTATATTTCAGTTTACATTGAAGTTAATTTACTTGAACTATGATTAATCCTGACTCGAGTGTTTTTATGTTTTGCATGGGATGCTCGAGTCAGACCCGAGCATTTCAGATTTAAAGATTTCGGCTCAGGATTTGAAGATATTAGAAAAGTTGGGGATTTCGAAGACGCGCACTCTGAAGGTTTAAACCAGTAAATATTTTTCTGTATTCAAACTGTAGTTTATACTCCGCTGTATTGAAATAGAAACCTTGTATTCAAATTTTGATATATATAAAAAGTTCTGTTTTCTGTTCAAGATTATGTTATTTATTTGTTCTGTGTTGATTCTGTGTTTTAAACTCTGTAAGCTAATAACGATCCGTCAATTTGAACATTTTAAAATGGTTTAATTACCATTCTGGAGCGGTCAAAAAGGCGGAACGTTACACTTCGATTCGGAGATACGACATTTGCTATAGCCACTTTCATATGAGCTGCCATTATTTTTGCAATACATTTGTATATCACATTACAACAAGCTATTGGTCTAAAATTAGAAACACATTGAGGGTTATCTGATTTTGCAATTAAGGCTAGCCTGGTAGCATTGACTCCACCTAACATCCTGCTGTGCAAGAAGAAATTTTTTATGGCATTAATCACATCATTACCTACCACCGACCAACTACTTTTGAAAAACAATGCATTAAAGCCATCCGGTCCAGGGGAGCTATTATTTTTCATAGAGAATATGGACTTGATTATGTCTTCATCCGAAATTTCAGTAATTAAGGAGCTCTTCATTTCATTGGAAATAGATAGAAATTTATATTGAGCAAATGAATCTAACTGTACTGGAGAGCTAGAAGAGTTACCAAGCGACGAAGAAAAGTAATCTAGGAATGCAGCCTGCACCGCTTCCTGATCCGTACACAAAGAACCATTTTTGTTGGATATGGTAGTGATATTGGCAGCAGAGTGTTTAATCTTTAGAGCTTTATGGAATGTAGACGAGTTCTTGTCACCATGCAATTTCCACTTATTTTTAATTTTCTGTTTTTCCATCTTATCCTCTTCTGTAATAGCTCTAGCAAGGTCTACAATAAGTTTACTCTCCATCTCGGAAAGTGAATGTATAACAGACGCATCAGCACAAGCGAGAATTTCATTTTGGGTGTGGAATAAAGATTGTCTGATAGAGCTAGAAAGACTTGATCTATTACCAAAGTTAGCAGCCGCCCAGCTCTTCAAAACTCCTTTTAATTTTTTGAGTCTTTCTTGCAAAACAAACATGGGATTACCCCGCACATGATTCAACCAACAATTATTAACAATGTTTAAATAATCAGGACGATCAACCCAATTGTTAAAAAATGAAAATGAGGAATGAGGTCTCTTGATTGTCTTGCCCCAGTCCAACACTAAAGGTGAATGATCAGATAGGGATGGTGGGAGAATGAAAGAGCAATAGGTAGTCCAAGCACTGACAGCTGAGAAATTTTGATATGATTTGTCCTGTTTACAATATGTTCTAATCCCATTTCTTGAACAGTTATTCCATGTATAATCAGCTCCAGTGTAAGGAATTGGTAGTAAGTTGGCATCATAAATGGTATTATTAAGAGGTCTTGTTTGTCTAAATGTAAGAGGAACTCCACCCGACTTATCATTTGCATGTTACATGCAGTTCCAGTCTCCAAAGCATATCCAAGGATAAGAAGCATGTTGTAGCGATGGAAGGATATCAAGAAAAGGTTTTCGGTTGTCCACACCGTTGTCAGCATAAACAACAGTAAGGAGAAATGTAGAATTGGATGGGATATGAGTGATCTCAGCGTGAATATATTGTCTGTGAACAGTAATCGGTTGAAGAGAAAATGATGACGGGTTCCACATAATCAATAATCTCCCAAATGGAGCTTGAGCTAGGTTGTGAATATTTTTCCTAGTGGGATTAATGTTATGAATAGTTTTAGAGGTAGTGATATGGTTAAGCTTAGTTTCTGCAATAGCCATAAGATGAATGTTATGAGATCTGATTAAGTTCGCAATTTCAAGTTGTTTAGGCAGGGGATTCGCACCCTTGATATTCCAAAAGGATATTTTCTCTATCATTGAGAAGATATTAGTGAGGAGGCTCTAGACTTAACACCGGTCGAAGAAATTTTGGAATGTTGTTGAGAAGGCAAGGATAGAACTGATTCCGCTATAGTAAAATCAGTGGAGTTATCTAGATCAAGGGGAATGGATTTCTTCTTTTTAGGCCTCCCTCTACTTCTCGTGACTCTGTTTCTTGGAATACGAAATGTGGGAGATTTAGCAGCTTTGGTTGCCGATTATGAAGCAAAATGAAATTGGTTGAGGGGAGAAGAATTTGTTGAAAGAAGCTGAGAATTAATATCACCAAAAACAAGGTTTGGCAAGGATAGGGTTGTGTATGGTGAATTGCTGTACAAAGATCTAAAATGGGATTTTTATTGGGGGTAACCTCGCATCCCTGTGCAACTTGAATAGGAGAATTATTGTGCAATTGGATGGGTTGATGGCTATCAATGTTAGGGTTGGGGTTAAGGTTAAGCAAATCAAAGGGATTGCTTATAGAAACAGTAGCAGATTGCCCGATTGGATCATCCTTTGCATGCATAATAGGTTTAGAAAATGAGACTACGGAAAAATTTCTATTTGCAGAAAAGGTGAACATAGAATCATTCTCATCTGTCCTCTTCAGGTTGGGAACTACACCTATATTTTCATCGGTTATGCCTTGTTTACATTTTGGTTCACGCTGAACCACCTCTACTGTTATGGTATCCTTATTGCCCTTTGCACCATTCATATTATCCTGATCAACTTCATTTTGATTTTGATGACCTTCCCCAGTTTCCTTTGCCACCCTCATCCATATTTTCTTTGTATTTCTAGTCCTTTTCTTTTGCACCAAGGTAAAACCTTCTTTAATTTCATGTTCATGTCCCCATTCTCCATGTTCCACGTCTACACAATCCTTATAACTATCCTTCATTTTTTCCTTTGTTATCACTAGCTTTCTCCTTGGATAGTTTATACTTATCGCAATGGATTGTTGCATGTCCGAAGATTTTGCACATAGTACATATCAATGGTTTCCATGTGTACTCCACCACTACATTCGGGCAAGAATCATCACCCACCACCAGGAATTCAGGGAGTTCTTTATCCGGGCTCACTTCTATTAAACATTTGGCATATTCGAATCTCTTCATCTTTTCTGTGTTTTCGTCGTAACACAGCACCTTACCAATATGACATCCTAGCCAGTTAATACCAACTAATGACCAGAACAGATTGGGAATACGATAAAAATGAATCCATATAGGTATCGTTCTAACAGCAGCTTGTGCAGAGGATAGAGAAGGAGACCAGTTTGATATGATGAACATTTGTCCTCGGATAAACATAGGGTCCTTCTTTAAAACTGAGATCTTGTCTTCTTGATTAACAAATTTGAAGAAATAATTTTGTTTGTCGTAGAACATTTCAAAACCTCCTTTCAACTTCCAAACTCTATCAACATGTTGCTTTACAGCCATGTAATTTACGTTACCAGCTAGAAACGAGCCAATCAAGCAATTAGACCACGATTTCACTCCGTTATCCATGACCAACTTTGGCGGTGGATCTGAACTACCCATGTAATTCACTTCAAACTGGATAGGGACATAGGCTCCATCATTTGGGGGTTTAGTATAAAACAAGGATGAAAACTTCATCGGGGATGACGATGTGATAGGCGGAGGAGGAAGAGGACTACAGGCTACAAGAGGTGGAATAGGTAATGGAGGAGGAGGGGTAGGGATGGGGTCAGGGTTAGGGTTAGGTAAGGCACTAGGCTGAGAAGGGATGATGGGAGAGGGCGCGGCTAAGTCTGTTGACTGGATGAATGAGAGGGTTGACGAGGAGGTGTCAGAAGAAGGTATGGTTGGACGTGACAAGACATGTTCAAGAGACGCCATTTTTCAAGACATGTTCGACATGACTAAACCTAGTTGTTTTGTATAATGTAAAATGTTATGATTACTTAAAATAAATTTATAGCAATTGTGAAATATAAATCTGAAGCAGCTAATTGGTTACTAATTACTGCATCGGAAATGATTAGGAATTCGAAAATATTATAGCATCATTAAACCACTAAGCATAATTTGGAAGAAAATAAAGTAGGGTGTAATTATGGTAAAAAACATTTAATTATTATATTGCCACCTGTCAATTCTAGTGTAACTTAAACATTTTGATTTCAAGAAAATTTCTTCTGACATAAATGATGAAAATAAAAGTTGAATGGATGAAAACACTAAGAATAATATGAAGACACTGTATGTTTACTTATTTTCAGCCACATAATCCGAAATGCACAAAATTGGTAACTTAGAGTAAAATTGAATCAATTTGAAACCCATAGGTTCAGTGACGTCAGTCTAATGAAAATGACCTATTATTACTGAAACGTAAGTATACCTAATAATATTTCTGACTTAAAACGGTACAATCGTATTATTACTCAAAACAATGCAACAATATTTAATACTGAAACTTAGGTATCAATCAATACTTATACTAGCATACATATAATAGTTTATGCCTACAAAAAAATATTCTTTACTCAAAATGTATCTTAAATTCGGATCATTTATGTGCCATACTAAGGCATTATCTGGCTGATGCGTCTATATACAACAGACCATATTGGTGACAAGTTAATTTCATTTACTTATAAAAACTAAGCTGACACACAAAACATTTTACATGGGTATATAAACATGTGCCCTACCACTCCTACATTATCATGCCAACAATATTTGTATATACCACCATGACGCCTTATTACTTGTTTCCGATATGCATCTTGACATTATTTACAATTTATGTATAATATTAAGGTACATAATACTGGTTTCAATCCCTTCAATACAGGTTTAATGTAGGTTTAAAAATAAAATCATACACATATCCAAATCCTTGTTTTTATATTGTTGATAATACAACAAGGAAATAGAGTTTTAAGACAAATGTTATATCATAACTTAGTGATATCATTAAGGCTGTTTGAGTAAATTATATGCCTTATTTCATTATGCCCGTTTCACTAGAGAAATAAGATTATTCTTTCGATTGAAATGTAATGCCACTCAACTTATACTTTAATATGTGCATCAACTAAAGAGATCTATTTTGGTTTCTAATAATTCTTGTAAAAATAAATCAAAACTATGTCATTTATATAGATTTTTTAGTACTTGTAATAAGATGCATGTTTCTTTATAAATATAAGCTAGCACTTTTTAGTAATGACATGGTATACAAGTGTACAGTTCATATATATCAAACTATATTTTTTTACCAAAATAGTGAACTTTAAAATTAACTATTTCACTTATAAACCAAGTCATGGTTGTGTCATTGATCATGGATTTCAAGGACACCTTTTTCCTGTAGCTTGTACACAATATGGAAGCCAACATCCTTTCAGTATGAATATAGCTGTCACATTGGTATTTTCGCACGGAGAAATACATATAAGTTTCTATCTGACCATACTTATATTACATGCTTACAACTCTTATTTACATGTAAAATCATAAGACTTCACTTTTTATGGTTTCAGGAAGCTTTCCTCCATTTATAAACATGTTATTTGATCATAGGTATTGCATGTGAATTAAATACAACGCCTAAATACATTTTCCACTTTCAAATCTGCTATAGATTCAAATTCACTTTAGAATTTATAAATAATCATTTTAACCTTACAAATACTGCACTTTAGATCAAAACAGCAAATTAACATTTCTAGTGACACGGTACAAACAAATCAATTCATCAAAACAAACATCACTTACCACTATCATTTAACCAATTAGTTTCACAGTTATCCACTATCTTCAACCAATTAGTTTCACAATTATCCACTAAATCAGCATCGCTTACCATTGGAATCAAAATTTAGTACCCAAATCAATCAATGGTATATTAACAAATAAAATGAATAAATCAAGCAAGTAAAGCGATATCCATGACTCGTTCAAAATTGATGAATATTTACAAATAAATCTAACGATTTAAAATTACAGCGAAAAAAAAACAATTTAAAATTTATGTAAAATTAGGGTCAAAAATCTTAGAAATGTCGTACCTTTGATGTAAGAAAATGAGGCGAAATCCAAATTCTTCAACGAAGATCGAAATCGAGGCTGAAAATATCTGCGTGTTTAAAAGCCAAAAATCAAAATTGACATTAAACTATAAGGTTACAAATCTTAGAAATGTCTTACCTTTGATAGAAGATGAGCCGAAATCCAAATCCTTGAACACAAATCGAAATCAAGGCCGAGCGTGTTTAATTTCTTTTCTTGGTCTTCGTTGATTTAGGTTTTCCTTTTTTTTCCTTTGTTTTGTTATCTTCTAAAAGGTTACGTGGCAAAGGAGGGGTATGGCGCGTAACAACGGAAAATATTTCCATCTACGTGGGAAACAACAGATCGATTAAAATTTTACCCATTTCACTAACCCTATTTAACCCACCTTATATCAATTGCATCACTTATAGCCCGGTTAACAAACAACTGATGCTAATCTTGGAAGGGCAGCCATTTGCTGTTATAATTTGCATCGATTGTTAAAAAATAAAAACCGAAGAAAGAAACTATTTGCTTGGTTTATTGCTTTTTTTGATATAATTGCATCACATGTTTAATTAAAAACGATGCAAATAGACTGTTTGCATCACCTGTTACTACAACCAATGCAAATAAGGCGAAGCAGCAGAACTGTTTTGTACTAGTGCATTGGGGTTTCAACCAAAGTCCTCTCCGGGGGCACCCAATTGATCGTTAGAATTAGGAAGTACCTGATGCGATAACGAAAAACATTGGGGTTCTAACCAAAGTCCTCTCCGGGGGGACCCGATTGATCGTCAGAATCAGGAAGTACCTGATGCGATAACGACAAACATTGGGGTTCTAACAAAAGTCCTCTCCGGGGCCACCCAATTGATCGTCAGAACCAGGAAGTACCTGATGCGATAACGACAAACATTGGGGTTTCAACCAAAGTCCACTCCGGGGGCACCCAATTGATCGTCAGAATCAGGAAGCACCTGATCCAATCACGACAAACATTAGGTCTTAACCGAAGTCTTTTCTATAGGCACTCCATCTAAAATTACCGACGCTTGGATTAATCGGTACAATTGAGTGACGAAAGTCTCCAATATCTGAATTAGCCAAGCCGGATTATAGACGGAATTCGGATTTAACTAGTTAACTTGTGTTGTGTCTAAAAATCTCAGACATGAAAAGTATTAAATTTTAGCCCAAGCCAAGGCAACAAATCTAAAGTACTTCCCCGGAGGAAGGCTGATAACAATCTCCTAAACAAGGGGCAAAATTTCCCAGCCTTCTCCAAAGGGAAGCAAGGAATAAATCATGAATGTGCATTCAAAAATATGAAATGCTGTCCACCGTCATATAAGTCATTAAAACAATAGCATTTGAAATCCACGGTTGGCTTTAGTCAGTTAGTTGATTTTGATTGTTGAATGCGAAGTTGAATTAGAATATCGTGTTTGTGCAAATAATTTTCAATGATTTTTAAACCGTTGAATAAAACAAGTTTAACATAAACACTTTATTCAATTCAAAACCAAATTCGCTATAAATCATTTTTAATAATTAACTAATCCACTATCGATATAAACAGTCGATGGTGAGTATAAGTCCAAAACTATGCAAGTGCTTGTATTAATTACAGAACATGTGACACAAAACATACGAATTTAAAGCATGGTTTGCAATAGCCGACAAAAAGCTATAACTGGATCTCATTGCAGAATATATCAACAACAATGTTTATTTCAAAGCTCGCATTTCTCACAAGCAAAAAATACAGGCTTTGAGTGGAAAATGTTAACCCTGTTAAAAACAATGAGTCGGCCTCAAAGCACCAGATCGGTCACTACATCGGGTCGGTCAGTTGCAAGGCACCGGGTCAGTCAATTACCAAGCACTGGGTCGGTCGCAAATATGGATTGGCATTAACGATGCAGATCGGTCGGTTACATACATGCTAATGGGTCGGTCAGTATCAATGGACTGAGTCGGTACCAACTGGGTCGGCCATAATGAGATGAACGTTAACAGTAACATACTTCAAACATAGATCGACCTTAAATGAAATGAGCAATTGTGAAGTACAATCAGTTAACACAACGTGTTATCATACCAAAAGAATTACGTGGATCATCAACATGAGTTTGGATCTATGCAAATGGAACATAGGATGAGTTATTTCTAATATGTTGATAATTCATTAATACTGCTCTTTGTTATGCATTAGTAGCCACATGGAAATCAAAATGGATGAATCAGCTCTATTGACCTTGACACGTCACAAGGGAAGGTGCAATTCTTGTACAGTATGAGCTATGAACAAACATGAACAAAGAAACTCGACGCAAGGTATAAACAAGTATAATATGTGAGCTATGCAAACAAATGGGTCCGTGGCTTTCAAAGTACAAAGCATGAGCACGTTGGCATAAATTAAGAGTACAGTTACTTCTTTGTTTCCATGATTTTCAATACACGTGGCGCAATTTGGGTCGGTATTGGAAAGTGGATCGGTCCTATAATGTGTAACTGAGTCGGTCTTGAAAGATGCAGAAGCAACTACTATTAAAGAACTGGGTCGGTGCATTGTAATAAAGTGGATCGGTGCATTTGGATCGGTACAAGAAATGGTGGCTTTAGCAAATTCATTTGGGTCAGCCTAGCACAAACAGCGGTGACAGAACTGTAAATATGGGACATGACAGCTATTGACAATTATAAAGTGGACCAGTGGAATTTCTGTAAATAAGTTTTAGGCCGACCCAAGTTTATGGCCAATCCAAACTCTGCACACCACAATTACAAGACTGCTACTACCTTCAAACTTCGCCTATAAATAGCCCCTTTCTCCACAATTCAAGGGACGGATTCCTCTACCCCAAAGGGCTGTCCAAATCATTTCTCTACCACTTTCAAACACTTCAAACTGCATTAATGGCTTCTCCGATTCAATCAAGTTTGATCTAACAATAAAGTGGTTAAATAATCGTTGTTCTTCATTAGAAAGCTCCCCAATTCAATTCTAGTGCTCTCCAACCGCCATCATTCTCCACTCAAGTATAGATCAAGAGCAAAATCACTTTGAAATCCGCAAAGATTGTCCATTTGGTAAAGTGAGCAAGGATCTACATATCCACTATCACAAACCAAAAGTTCTCGTCCGCCCATCCGCAATTTCAAGCAAATTAAAGTGCAAATATGAGAGATCATTGTGAAAAGAGAGTAAATAGAAGAATGAACGATATGGATAAATTCATGTGTTTTGTAATTTCCAAAGTGCTAATGAGAAAAGTGTTCAAAATCGACGTAGATCTAGATTAATCAAACCATTATAAAAAACCCTTGCCCCTTACTTACTTTTTCTTTCTTTTTTACATGAATTTGTATTTGTGGCCCCATTTTCATTTTGCATACCGTTTAGTAAAGTGTGATTTCACACCATTGGTGTTTGAACCATTTTTGATTCAAACAAGGATGGTATACATGTTGATTGTATCGTGTCGGATGGTGAGAACGGGGATAATGCTAGTACTTTTGTTAAGGCTCAGTGCCCTCCTAATGATCGGCAGAATGCCTCAACGCACTCTCTTGTAACCAATACAACATCAAATGGAAATACGCACCTTGTTGACAGACCTGTGTTATCGCGATGGTCCTCTTTTTTCACTCGTCTTCCCATGGCTGCGGGAGAATACACAAGCAAAACTGTGAAATCATTAATGCTAATAGGCGTAGTGTAATGCCGAATGAAGTACATCGCGTTGGGGCCGAATATTGGTCTGACCATCTTGTCGGATTCTTCCTTGGTCCCTCACCACCATATCATGTGGTTCGAGAAAAATGCAATAAGAACTAGATATTAAGAGGTAAATTGCATATGCAGTTCTTTGACTCAATGTTTTATATGAAATTCACTAACCCAAATGACAAATTGAGTGTACTTGAGAGGGATCCACTTATTATTGATGGCCAGTTTTTCCTTATTACACCTTGTAGTGTCACGATTGGCAAAGCTAGAGAACAAATATTATCCACTCCTGTTTGGGCAACATTCACCAATATACCGTCGGTACTACAACCTCTAATCGGATTGAATTGGTTGGCTAGTCATGTAGGCAAACTAAGATGTTTTGACACAAATACAGTGGCTAGGAAGAGTCTTACTTATGCTATAGCACTAACATAAATTTCACCCTTGAGGCCTCTGCCTAAAAAGCTACACGTGACACTTGTTGAAGGCTATGATGTCGATGTTGATATTAGTTATAGTTGGAACCCAGACATTTGCACCAAATGTTAGTCATTTTGGCATACTACAGAATTATGCATGGTTACCATTGTGCCTTCTATGAAGACCCCGCTCTGTAAACTGAACCTTCAATGGGTTCCCAAGCCTCCTACTCTGCCTCCAGCTATTATTGATCCTGATCCATTGATTGACACTACCAAAGACATACCTCAAATTGTTGTTTTAGAAGATGGTGAAGACTTCATATGGAATGCTTAAGAAGAAGCTTTGATTCACTTAAAAACTGAAATGAGATACATGCCAAGCATTGAGAGGTATTATATTTTTGTTGGTGAAAAGGTGAATCTAGGAAATTACTGCATCAAATTGAAAGAGATGGAATTGTACTGGCCAAGGAAGGTGAGGATGGTATTAGAACGTACAATTGCTGAATGAAACTACCTGGGACAGACAATACCTTTACTCCGAGCACTCTTTGCACTATGTCTCGGACCTGACCATGTTATTTGCTGAGGCAAAGCATGGTATTCCACCAAGTGATGCTAATGGGGAATAATTTCTCTGTCAACACTTAGTAGTCTTGGCGCACTAGTCAAGCTCCTGCTTCTTCTTTTTTGTATTTTATAGTCTAGTGTTTTTGCTAACTCCATTGATGTAAGCCTATTTAGATAGAGTGGATGGAATACTCTAAACTCCGTTAGTGGTGGACGGTCCACCTTAAAAATCGATGCAGTTGATTGTCAACGAACAATCACCTGTAATTCAATGTACTTTTTATTAGTTATAATAAAGGTGTTTGCGGTCACCTTAAAAACCAGTCGGCTTTGCCAAAAAAAAGTTTGGATCAATTAATTAATTTAAATATGTGGGTTTCAATGTAAAATATTGAAAGAAAACTGAAAAACATTTGTAAATAATTATAGAATTTTTTCAAAGTAGTTGTTTAAATGAAAAATAGTGTACGAGATTAACAAATAATTGTAAAATGACAAATATTACAATTTTAAAAATAAAATATTTGAAATTGGAGAGAATTAAGGAGAATGAAGATAGCTTCTAAAATTGATGTGAGAGCATAAAATTCTTCTGCTTTACTATTATTTAATAGATTAGTCTGGTGCAATGAAACCATCTCTAATTAGTTTGTATATTTTTGTTTTTAAGTTGTGACAACTTTTTTGTGTTAGTTTAAAATTTCAATTATGTTAATATAGTTTACTTATTTTACCCTAATTTTGAGCGATTCTTAGATTTATCAACATTTTCTAAAGGTATACTTTGAATTAGTAAGGAAAGCATGTCATAGATATATTATTAACAATATTAAGATTTTGTAATTTTAATAGGAGGGTATTTTCATTAATTTATGTTTACATCAAAAAGGACAAAAAAACTAACATGTAACCCATGCCTGCATACTAATATTTTATTAAAAGTAGCATTCACTATTTTAACATTAAGATGAGAAATTTGTTATGCTATATATGATAAATTTTGATGTGCAATACATATATTATTATTTAAAATTATATCATTATTTGTATGTAATTTATATCCCATAGCTTACAAAAATATTATGTATGAAACGACCCGAAATCCCCCTTACGGGAAATCACGGATTGAGTTGAGAACAAGCCACATCAGAACGCAGACAGAAGAACATTTCATTGTATATTACAACAATTCCATTAGAATTCAAGGATATACAGAGTAAAAACAAATAATATACATTCAATAAGATATCAGAGATTACAATACATTACATAGCAGCGGAAAATAATACAATACACAACTGAAGGAGATATACGGATACAAAGCTTTCCGGATATCATTCCAGCTGTAAACCAGGATGCCGTGAATATAAATCTGCAAAACCAAAACTACTAGCTGCCTATGTCAAAATAAGGGCACCTAGAGTTTAGGTTAAAACAATAAACTCCAGGTCAGTCATGGGACTGGTGTGAGAACTAAAACCGTTATTAATCTTTATTTTAAAGTTAGGTAAATCGAGGGACCACGCCGTATGACACGGAACGGGTTTCCTCCCAAGAATACCAGTGCATAAAACAACAGCGCAATGCTAAATAAAGAACAATGAAGCTATTATAAGACCCAGGTCCTATCACACAATGCAACACAAGCCGGAGGATAGGGTTTTACCTTATAATAGCCAAAGAATGCTTGATATGCTAAATCATCTTTTGATACTATTATAAGTGTATAGTGTCAAAACAATTTCAATCATAAATATTAATCGTAGACGGCATGGGTACCATATATCATGTCGCCATACTAGGCTCTGCAATCAAAACCGCAAAGTCATGTATTTGGAAATTGGATTTCCGTCTGTGAGCCGAGGCCAGGGATCGTCCTCTTCCGATTTGAGACAACCTAGACCATGTATTAGGCAAGCGCGCAGACAAGCCTTGGATCGTCAGGGCCGGTCCACACGGAGTGGATTATAGTGCCTGAACAATACGTCTCCCCGTCCTATGGGGCGTAAATGAGCCAACGAATGACTCCATCGGCTAAACATAGTCACCGATATATCCGAGGCGCCTCGCAAACCAACAACCACATAAGTCAAACTCGTTAGGGCGTGTAAAACCTCTGACGCCACTTCTAGCTAGAAGGAAACGCATGCCCTCCCTGAAGTCCTCTCCCGTTTCTGGTCCACTACCGGGGTGTGAGGCTTGCGAATCAACGCTACACAAAGCTATACCACACAGGCTGTGCTTTGATCATCAACCACAAGATTCTGCTTTTCAACAGAAGCCTTGATCATTTGCATCTTAGCATGCCACACATGCAATTCACGCTATGCAACCAATATCAATCACACAGAATGAAATCCGATGTCAGACGCACATCCATTTACAAGTCCGTTCTGGGTCTGAACGAAACCGGAGGAACCTTATTCCTCGCATATCCATCAATCTCCAAGTATGTCTGGACGATCACCAACTGATTCCCTCCTCTTGAGTGTACATCCCAATCAAGATCATCAGTAATCACCCAAACGACGTGAAGACCTCTGGTCTTCAACCACCATCTTCATATTCGACTCATCATCGAATCAGTTATTCAGAATGGGATAAACCCGGTCTTTCTGAATAACTCGCATATATAATAAACAAGTGTTACACAAACACAACATACGCCTCATTCCAATTCATCAGTCACTAACCGTAAATTAGCAAGAGAATAATTCCCCAAACATTAACCTCGAAGGCCGAAACCAACATCAGATCAATACCCAGGAAACCATTCATCTTAGCTAACCTACAGTTAGTTTCTAAATTTCACTTTCTTAGGGAAAGGTTCCCATTAATTTTATCAAAGATAATTTCTTTTAAATTTATTCTTTAATCTTCTTTTGAATATCAATTCAAACTAGTCGGGATTAGCAAACCACACCGAAGTGATCATTTATTTTATTTCCCAATCCCGACCTATTCATCCCATGAAGTAAAACTTGTCATACCATTTCACGTTCAAATCTAATTAAAGATTTAACTATCGCCTGGAGCAAAACTGGTGACACTCCATTCTCGATCATTTCAATCTAATTAAAGATTCATTAAAACTCCACTTAGTTTTAATCTTTGACTGGGTTAAAGAACTGATGTCATTTAAAACACGGTTCACGATAAACCCCAAAATCACATCACATTTCAATCAGTCCCTAACCGTAAATTAGCAAGTGAGCAATTCCCTAAGTATTAACCCCGAAGGCCGAAACCAACATCATATCAATACCCAAGAAACCATTCAACTTAACTAATCTCCATTTAGTTTCTAAATTTCTTAACTCAGTTGGGTCTAAGAACAGTATTATTGAAGATACCGTTCATGACAACCCAAAGTCACATTCCATTAATTATCGGGTTAAAGAATAAGTGTTATTTAAAACATTGTTCACGATAAACCCAAAAATCAATACCAATTCAATTCCAATTAAATATTATTTAATTGGTACCCTTCATTAAATCTAATTAAAAAGATTTAATCTTTTTCTCAACAGGGCTTAAGAACAGTGTTAATAAAGACACCATTCACGACAACCCAAATCACATTTGATATTAAATACAAGGCTCTGAATAGAAAATATATCGGCTTATATTCAATATCAAATTCTACGACTAACAAATATCATATTGGAAATAACGATATAGATATATCTTTCAAATTTCCATAACCATATCTGTATAATCACGAAACCCAACATCGAAATATTCTGAAGACAATTTCGATTCAAATTCATTCCAATTCACGTATTGGAAATTCTGGTTATTTTCAAAACCCTTTCAAATCCACTTTATTTATTTTAAAAATAAATAGAATTATAATTCTAGTTAAAACAAGTTCATTTCGATAAAAATCTATTTTTATCTTTTCAAATATGGATTTTTTTCATCCCAATTCTTCCCAAATCATTTCTTATGATTTTACACAAATTATTACTATTTTTAATTATTTTATCAAGGCCCGTATAGTCGATTTCCATCAACGGCCATCGAACTGCACTTACAGTGACCTTTTCCAAATTTGATTTGGACATAATTCCAAATCCAACCGTTAGATTTCAAATTTCTAATATCCGTTAGAAAGCCCTTTTCGATACGAACCGAACAGTTCCAGTTTTAGGAGAATCCGACGGTCGGATCTCCCGTAATATCCATTCGAAGTCAATGGTCGAAATTCGCGAACTACCGCGGCGTCGTGCGTTCTATTCAGGCCATTACATATGTAATATATATATTATATATTTCATCGATTTCCTTTTAAAACGTATTTTATAAATCGTTTTCAAAACGATTTCAACTTCCTTTTCAAATCAAAATTGAATTTTCCCTTATAAATTCGTTTTAAATTCATTTCAAATTGATTTCAATTCAAATCGATTTTTAATTCAATTTCAGTTTGTTTTTAATGCAATTTGAATTTCAAATTAACTCAATTTCAATTCGAATTCATTTCTATTCAATTTCAATTCGAATTCAATTTTATTCAATTTCAATTCTATTCAATTTCAATTCGAATTCAATTCTATTCTATTTCAATTCGAATTCAATTCTATTCAATTTCAATTCGAATTCAATTCTATTCAATTTCAATTCGAATCCAATTCTATTCAATTTCAATTCGAATTCTTTTCTATTCAATTTTAATTCGAATTCAATTCTATTCAATTTCAATTAAAATTCTTTTCTATTCAATTTCAATTCGAATTCATTTCTATTCAATTTCAATTCGAATTCATTTCTATTCAATTTTAATTCGAATTCAATTCTATTCTATTTCAATTCGAATTCAATTCTATTCAATTTCAATTCGAATTCATTTCTATTCAATTTCAATTCGAATTCAATTCTATTTGATTTTAATTCGAATTCAATTTCAATTCAAATTCATTTCTTAATATTCGATTTTGAAATCACTTTCATTTCTATTCAATTTCAATTCGAATTCAATTCTATTTAATTTCAATTCGAATTCAATTCTATTCAATTTCAATTCGAATTCATTTCTAAATATTCGATTTTGAAATCACTTTCAATATTCATTATAAAATCGACAAAATTCCCATTCGTGTTAAAATGGCGTGTGACTACTTAACACGGCTTCGCATTTCTATTTACTAATATTCTATTTCAATATTTTTTTTCAAATATTTCTATTCAAATATTTATTTTTCAAATATTTCTATACAAATATTCCTTTTTCAAATATTCTATTCAAATATTCCTTTTTCAAATATTATATTCAAATATTTCTTTTTCAAAACTAGAATGAGACCCAATCAATTACCATATAATGTTAATTATATGGATTTTCTACAACACATGTATAAAATAATAACGATAAATAATCAACCATCATCCAAAGTGCATTCTTGTAACACCCCGAAAATTCTATAACTGTGAAATTCATGAATTAAAGTATAATCAAATTCAAATCAAAGAACTAAGGGAAACGGGATACGCCATTGCGTTCGTCTCGGAAAAATACGCGAAATAGAGTCCGAGTTTTCGAAAAACGGAGTCCGTATGAAGAAGATATGGCCTTCGGAAGTTTTGAATTAAATTTAAAATTCAAACAGAATAAAATAATAATTTGAAGTGGGGCCCAATGGGCCAGGCGGATAAAACACCCGCCTAGCCACCCAGGTCGACTGGGCTGTCGACCTGGGCTACCCATGTCGACAGGGCTGTCGACAGCCCTGTCGACAGGGGTGTCGACCTGGTCGAGCCCAGTCAACCTGGCTGGCCAGGTCTGTGTTTGGTCGAATTTCTGTGGTCTGCTTTGTCATTAGGGCTAGGTGGCGGGTTTTTATTGGTCTCTCTATCTAATGAATGGCTACGATCTATCCTAGCAACATCAATGGTCCTAATCAATTCCTAACCTCTATATAAACAACCCTAGACTAAACCCTAATCTATTCATTCAAAATAAGATTATAGCCGCCATGTTGCTGAGGAACGACAAAGAGTAGCCGCCGACTAGAGAGAGAGTTAGGAAGAAAGTTCTAAGCCTAAAGCAATTCAAAGCAACCTAAAGCTAATCAATTCAACAAAGGAATCGTGTCTCTTAATTAGAGAATTCGCCGCTACCATTGTAAGTAGAGTATTACTTTGGTATAAATAAACAACTGTGTTGATGTGTATGCTTGAATTGTGGCAATGGAAGTAATTCATGTTTGTGCAAAATTATGTTATTCATTATAAAGAACTACATGCAGTAGTTCTATGCAAATATACGTTTGGAATATTGCGCAAATTATGTAATCTATGTTGAAGCTACATGTATGTAGTTGAGTGAAATTTATGCAAGTTTGGGGCTTTGTTATTATGTCGTCATGATGTATACTTTGTGCATAAATCGTTTTGCAAGCAATTGAGACAAGTTTGGTTGTTATAGTTCATATGAAACTATGTTGGAATTTTGACACCATAATCCATGTATTAAGTCATGCTTTTGCAAATTTATGGCTAGGCTATGAATGATATTTGGCATAATTGAAATCTATGTTAGTTCTATATTGTTAAATGACATATGTGAAACATGGCTAGGTTGGACTCAAAAATCCCCTTTTTGCAAGTTTAAAGCAAACACCATGATTAGGAATATTTATGCATAAGGATGTTTATACCATTGTTATGTAATTAGACTTAAATCATGATTAAGTTGAACTATGCCTTTTGTGCTAGTAACAAAGTATCCCTTTGTAAACATGTAGAAACCTTATGAACATGACTTGTTTATGTTTATGCTAGAAATATTTATGCCATGCTTATGTTTGACATTATGC
The DNA here is from genome assembly GCA_030737875.1 of Allium sativum. Lineage (NCBI taxonomy): Eukaryota > Viridiplantae > Streptophyta > Magnoliopsida > Asparagales > Amaryllidaceae > Allium > Allium sativum. The sequence goes on from CM060927.1 coordinate 159,004,388, forward strand.
CATGTTTATGCTAGCAGTATTTATGCCATGCTTATGTTTGAAATTAGGCCTAAATAAGAATATAGGTTCATGTTGTAGTTAAACCTATGCAAGTTCACATGCTTTGATTCATGTCACCTATGTTACCACTATGCAAGTACACCAATTTCTATTATGTATTTTCCAACGTCATATGCAAGTTCATGCGCTCACCTTCCCCTCTTTGTGTATACGCCATAAGCCTCCCCTTTTCGCATGGCTAAATTGGGCTTTAAAAGGCTAAGCCCAATATATATATAAACGGACGTGTAAAACGGGGGAAAATAACGTTGGGTTAAAAATAAATTAATGAATGAAAATATAAAATAGAAGGGCCCAAATTCAAGTATGGGTTGGGCCCGTGGTTGGTGTAATCTTTACACCCTTAACTTAATAATGGGCCGCAAATATTTACATATAAATAAAGAAGAATGACAAGATATGTAAATGTAGAAAAGACGATGTGTTTAACCCGAGGTTGGATTGAGTTGTGATGTAAACCTGCCCGGAACCGCCCGGCTGTCCAGTAGTCACAACAATACCTATCCAATGTGGGAGGTTAAACATGGAGCCCAGCAAGGACCCGAGGTTAGACTGAGTTGTGGCGTAAGACTGCCCGGAACCAACCGGCAACAGGCAGCCACAACAATACCTGTCTAATGTGAGAGGTCAGGGCCTTAATAAGACAATGAAGGCTGAGTCAGGATTGTTAGGATTAAGTGAACTAAAGACTTAATCAAAATGGAACATGCTAAACTAAACGGACTGGTGGGGTTAGGTTAGGAAACACTTAACCAACTTAGCATGTTGGCTAGAGATAGAAAACCTAGTAACGGGGGACCCTTTTCAGCAGTAACCCTAGAAGGTGTATCAGGATACCCTGAAACTAGGCAGGGTGGGGCACGATTACTGGGTTGATTGTAAGAGGTCAAATCGACGGCGGTGGTGTAGCAGTGTAGGTTCTAACGGTGTGCGGGCGTGCACGCACTCCGGCGCAGAAAAATAAAGCACTGGACACCAGTAGCATACCTTTGCACTCTAAGGTTGTGTCGGGTTGCCACTATGGGACTTGATACACCCCATGGTGGGACCAGCATAGGTAACTACAGACATCGGGGGCCGTAAGACACATGTAACTATGCGAGTAGGAGCCGACCATCGTAGAATGGATCACATCACCCTGATTTTAGGGTGCAAATTGGAAACTAGTTTATATGGGTTCAGAGATTAACATGGGGTACGATAGTATATTCGACCCTAGATAACTTAACCAAGTTTATAATGTTGCCCACTTCCTGTTTTACTTATCATACCCAGTTCTTTATTCATAGACAAAGTAGTACTAGACTTACTCAGGCTTTATGTCTGACTCTATTTTTCTTTCGTCTTCTTTCTTCCGTTTCCCCCCCCCCCCCAGGTCCTCAGGGAGGGAACACAGCAGCTTGACCTACCTCAACATCCAGCTTGAAGAAGAGAAATGTATTGCTTGGACTTTCCTGTTTTGAACTATGGCTTTGGACAATCCACTATGGGGCTTTGGCAGTTTGTCTATGTTTTATTTATGCTTCTTTAAATCATGTACTCAAGACAGATTATGAAAGTGTTATGCTATGTTTTTGAAAAGGATGTTGTTGTAACACGTATTTGATTTTATGAAATAAAAGTTTGTTGTTCTTCTGCTGTTTACAAATATGTGTTCTTATATCTGTCTTGTATATCTGTGACTTGTACTTATAAACCTCCACCAAAATTAGGGCATTCCCTTTGAGAGTGACCCTAACGGAGGTGGGGTGTTTCACTTGGTATCAGAGCATAGGTTTACCAGATAAGATAAAAAGTTTGAAAAATTATTTTCAAAAAGGAAATTTAAAGAAGCATTTTTAAAAGAAAAATATTATTTTATTTTAAAAGGCAAAGTCCACTCCCCAAAGCCATAGGTATTATCTCTTATCCTTCGTTTTGAATCTATCCTTTTTGTTTCAGCATGTCCCAAGATCTTAACTTGCCGGAAGGGGTGCCAATACCTGGTTGGTTTAGACGGTTCTTAGAAGCAAGGGCCACTCAGCCAGGTCCCACCGTTCCTCCTCCCCCAGCGGAAGGAAATCATCCAGCTGCAGCAGCACCTTTTCCTCCACCTCCTCCTCGGGGAAACACATTCGCTAAGATATGCAAAGATTTTAAAGCTATGGGAGGAAGGGATTTCCATGGAACTGAGTCCTTCGTAGCAGCTAGGAATTGGCTAAAAGAAACGGAGGACCTATTCATCATCTTTGAGGTAGAAGATAGACAAAAGGTACAACTAGCGGTGTGGCTATTGAAGGGCGAGGCTTCCTACTGGTGGGAAGTCACCAATGCTGAAAGACCAGTGGATACATGGGAGGACTTTAGGGCAAGGTTTGAGACTAAGTTTCTCTCAGATGCAGAAAGAAGTTTGCAGTTGGAAAAATTCTTATTTCTTAAGCAAGGAGACAAGACTGTCAGAGAGTATGTGAATCAGTTCGATGAGCTGGCTAGGTTTGGGCTTGACCTAGTCAACACCCCGCATAAGAAGGCTCTCCGTTTCGTCAAGGGGTTAAATGAGCCATTACATAGTTTGGCCATGACCCATATACCCATGGGAGCCACGTATGAAAGATTGGTGCAAATGGCATTGCTGAATGAAGAGGATAAGGGCAAGAAGGAGACAAAGGCAGAAAGCTCTCAAGGGAAGAAAGAGGGTTTGCAGCCTAAGAAGACAGACTTTAAGAAGGGCGGAAAAGGCAACAAAGAGAAGAGGAAGTGTAATTTCTGTGGCAAAGTGGGGCACTTAGTAAAGGACTGCCGGAAGAAGAAGGCTAAGGAGAATGGTGGGTGCTTTTCGTGCGGTCAGACAGGCCACAGGGCTAAGGACTGCCCAAGGAAACGAGGACAGGGGCAGGGCACTGGATCCACCCCAGGGGCACAGGTTCATGTGCTAGAAGCGCCACCATTGCAACAGCGAGGTATAAATACTTCTGTAGAAAGTGTAGTTTATCTTTATGATCACCCCGTTCGCACTTTGTTTGATTCTGGCGCATCACACTCCTTTATCTCGTCTGCTTTAGTAGAATCTCTGCACCTAAAAACTAGTATGGTAGAGGACCCCTTAATTGTTTCAAACCCAATTGGGGGCCCAGCTCATTTGTCTATGATTTGTTTGGATTTGAAAATTTCTATCCTAAGTGTTGAATTTCTATGTAGTGCCTTTGTTTTGGGCTTTTCGGGGTATGGTTTGATTTTGGGTATGGATTGGCTATCCAGTAATGGGGCCGTCCTTGATTGTGAGAAAAGGGTTGTTAGGCTCCTAACCCAGCTCGGTAATACTTTGGAAATTTCTTGTAATCCCTCGTATGCGGTTATGCTTAGTTATCTTGAATCGCTAGATGCCTCTGTTGAAAATTTGAAATCAGTTAGAGTGGTCCGGGAATATCCGGATGTCTTCGAAGAGGTGAAGGGCTTACCCCCGAAGCGGGAAATAGACTTCCGCATATATCTGGTAGATAATGCAAAGCCCGTTGCGTTGCCCGTTAGACATATGGCTCCACGAGAAAGGAAAGAGCTCAGTAAACAGATTAAAGCGCTTCTAGAAAAGGGGTTCATTAGGAGGAGCATTTCAGAATGGGGCGCTCCAGTGGTGTTCGCTACAAAGGCGGATGGTTCACTCCGTCTATGTGTTGACTATAGGGAGCTCAACAAGCTAACGAAAAAGAATAGGCACCCTCTCCCTAGAATTGACGATTTATTTGACCAGCTTGTAGGAGCGTCTGTTTTCTCCCAACTCGATTTAGCAACCGGTTTTCGTCAGCTAAGGGTGGCTGAAGATAGCATCGATAAAACGGCTTTCAGAACCCCAGACGGCTTCTTTGAATGGCTTGTCATGCCTTTCGGCTTGACAAATGCACCTGCGTACTTCGTGGACCTGATGAGTAGGGTATTTAGAGATTTCCTCAACAAATTCGTAGTGGTCTTCGTAGATGATATCCTTATCTTCTCAAAGAGTGAAGAGGAACATGCTCAACACTTAAGGGCAATCATGGAAACTTTGCGAGTCCATCAACTAAAAGCCAAGTTCTCCAAATGCCACTTTTGGAGAGAAGAGGTGAGGTTCCTTGGGCACATAGTATCCAAACAAGGGCTAGCGGTGGACCCTGCTAAGGTAGTGGCGGTACAGGATTGGAAGACACCAAGGAATGCGACTGAGGTCCGAAGCTTTCTAGGACTAGCAGGTTTCTATCGAAAATTCATAAGGGATTTTGCGAAAATCTCAGCTCCGCTCACGAAATTGACCAAGAAGAATCTAGTATTCAATTGGGATTTGGATTGCGAGTTTGCTTTCCAACGACTGAAGAGGGCTCTCACAACAGCCCCAGTTTTGACGCTGCCAGATGGGAGCAAGATGTTCACTGTTTATACGGATGCATGTGGGACAGGGCTAGGCGCCGTCTTAATGCAAGAAGGAAGGGTAGTAGCTTATGGCGGGAGGCAGTTGAAGGTGCACGAAAAGAACTACCCAACCCACGATCTAGAGCTAGCCGCCATCGTCTTTGCACTCAAGTCTTGGCGACACTATCTCCTAGGTGAGAAGTTCGAACTTTACACTGACCATAAATCGTTGAAATATCTTTTCTCGCAGAAAGATCTTAACTTGAGGCAACAAAGATGGATGGAGTTTCTTGCCTCGTACGATTTCGAAATCTCCTACACTCCGGGCAAAGGCAACGTAGTGGCAGACGCGTTGAGCCAAAAGAAATTGACCCTAAGCCCGTTGTTTGTTGAAAGACAAAGCCTAGAGTTTATAGCCAGCTTCGACTTTAGGCCTTCCTCCGATTTCGTACCGGGCTTGCTAGCATCTCTCGAAGTGCGCCCAACTTTAGTGGATTCGGTAGGGACAGCACAACGCGAAGACCCTCAGCTTGTGGAAACAATTGATAGGCTAATTAGGGGTGAGACTTCAAGTCACCTCAACAGATACTCCATTGACGATAAGGGTGTACTAAGGCGAGATGGAAGACTATGCGTCCCACAGACAAACGATTTAATAAAGAAGGTTCTCGAGGAAGCACATCACTCCAAGATGACGATACACCCAGGCGGAGATAAAATGTACAAAGACATAAAAAGGACTTTCTTCTGGAACGGCATGAAAAAGGACGTGGCAGAATTCGTTTCTAAGTGTATGGTGTGCCAACAGGTTAAGGCGGAACAGAAAAAGCCTGGCGGACTGCTACATCCTCTGGAGGTCCCGCAGTGGAAGTGGGATAGCATCTCAATGGACTTCATCGATGGGCTGCCTAGGTCTAGGAGAGGCAACACTAGTATTTGGGTAATAGTGGATAGGCTTACTAAAAGCGCCCACTTTTTACCTGTCAAAAGTAAGAGAACTGCCTCATCCCTAGCATCACTTTACCTCAAGGAAATCGTGCGACTCCATGGAATACCATCTAGCATCGTTAGTGACCGAGACCCCATCTTCACCAGCGAGTTTTGGCGGAGTCTGCAAGAAGCATAGGAACGCAGTTATGCTTGAGCACGGCCTATCATCCCCAAACCGACGGCCAAACAGAGAGAGTGAACAGAGTTTTGGAAGACCTCTTAAGACTGTGCGTCCTCGACTTCGGAGGGACATGGGAAGACCACCTTCCTTTGGTGGAATTTGCCTACAACAACAGCTATCAAGCAACCATCGGAATGGCGCCCTTCGAAGCTTTATACGGAAGACCGTGCCGATCGCCCACTTGTTGGTGGGAGTCCACGGATAAGCTCATACTTGGACCAGACATGATCCGAGAGACCTCAGAGAGAGTAGACTTAATACGAAGAAGGATGAAGACGGCCCAAGACAGACAAAAGTCCTACGCCGACAAGAGAAGGACCGACCTTGAATTCGAGGTTGGAGACAGAGTTTTTCTCAAGGTATCCCCGCTAAGAAACGTTGTTCGTTTTGGAACCACGGGAAAGCTAGCGCCAAGGTTCGTAGGGCCATTCCCTATTATCGAGAAAATTGGGAAAATGGCTTATAGATTAGAGCTACCCGAAAAGTTGGCCGGAGTCCACAACGTTTTTCACGTTTCACATCTCCGAAAATGTCTACATGAGTCTGCTGAAGTGGTAGAGCCAAATATACTCGAAGAGGCCGAAGTGGAACGCGAAGCAACCATAAGAAAAGTTCCAACCCGCATCTTAGGAACGGAAGTGAAGAAGCTACGCAACCGTGAAGTCAAGCTCGTCAAAGTTCAGTGGAGCGACGCCGAGGGAGACGCGACTTGGGAAACTGAAGCTAGAATACGTACTGCCTACCCTTTTCTGTTCGAGGGTACATCCTTGATCTTTCTTTTTCCTTAAGTTGCGCTTTTATCTATCTTTTTAGGTATATTTCCTCGACCGTATCTTTTAGGTAGAATCTTTTTGGATGGAAACATGTAGTTGAAACATGTTATGGATGATGGTTGCAAGTGGTTGCAAGTGATTGCTAGTGGTTGCTCGTGGTTGCATATACACACACAATCTAGGTTTTAGGTCGGCTCAGTCACTTCATATTGCATATGCATATATGTTTGCTTTCGTCTATGGTTGAACATTAATATGTTGACATGTGGATGTTGCATTTGTATTGAATGATTGTGCACTCATGTAGAATCAAGAATAGGAAAATTTGCATACATAATGGATGCATGGCACTTACATAATTCGCATTAAGGAGGTCAACTGAATCAGTAGACCGCCTGATTTTGCATTAGATAAGTACATGTGTACACACACACTTTGCATATGATCATGAAGCATTAGAAGTCTTTTAAGGACAATGGATGCTCGTGTTTGATGGATGAGTAGATGGATTATTGGATGTTAGGATTTACATTCCTCCTAACTTGAAGATTTCGGGGACGAAATCCTTTTAAGTGGGGGAGAATGTAACACCCCGAAAATTCTATAACTGTGAAATTCATGAATTAAAGTATAATCAAATTCAAATCAAAGAACTAAGGGAAACGGGATACGCCATTGCGTTCGTCTCGGAAAAATACGCGAAATAGAGTCCGAGTTTTCGAAAAACGGAGTCCGTATGAAGAAGATATGGCCTTCGGAAGTTTTGAATTAAATTTAAAATTCAAACAGAATAAAATAATAATTTGAAGTGGGGCCCAATGGGCCAGGCGGATAAAACACCCGCCTAGCCACCCAGGTCGACTGGGCTGTCGACCTGGGCTACCCATGTCGACAGGGCTGTCGACAGCCCTGTCGACAGGGGTGTCGACCTGGTCGAGCCCAGTCAACCTGGCTGGCCAGGTCTGTGTTTGGTCGAATTTCTGTGGTCTGCTTTGTCATTAGGGCTAGGTGGCGGGTTTTTATTGGTCTCTCTATCTAATGAATGGCTACGATCTATCCTAGCAACATCAATGGTCCTAATCAATTCCTAACCTCTATATAAACAACCCTAGACTAAACCCTAATCTATTCATTCAAAATAAGATTATAGCCGCCATGTTGCTGAGGAACGACAAAGAGTAGCCGCCGACTAGAGAGAGAGTTAGGAAGAAAGTTCTAAGCCTAAAGCAATTCAAAGCAACCTAAAGCTAATCAATTCAACAAAGGAATCGTGTCTCTTAATTAGAGAATTCGCCGCTACCATTGTAAGTAGAGTATTACTTTGGTATAAATAAACAACTGTGTTGATGTGTATGCTTGAATTGTGGCAATGGAAGTAATTCATGTTTGTGCAAAATTATGTTATTCATTATAAAGAACTACATGCGGTAGTTCTATGCAAATATACGTTTGGAATATTGCGCAAATTATGTAATCTATGTTGAAGCTACATGTATGTAGTTGAGTGAAATTTATGCAAGTTTGGGGCTTTGTTATTATGTCGTCATGATGTATACTTTGTGCATAAATCGTTTTGCAAGCAATTGAGACAAGTTTGGTTGTTATAGTTCATATGAAACTATGTTGGAATTTTGACACCATAATCCATGTATTAAGTCATGCTTTTGCAAATTTATGGCTAGGCTATGAATGATATTTGGCATAATTGAAATCTATGTTAGTTCTATATTGTTAAATGACATATGTGAAACATGGCTAGGTTGGACTCAAAAATCCCCTTTTTGCAAGTTTAAAGCAAACACCATGATTAGGAATATTTATGCATAAGGATGTTTATACCATTGTTATGTAATTAGACTTAAATCATGATTAAGTTGAACTATGCCTTTTGTGCTAGTAACAAAGTATCCCTTTGTAAACATGTAGAAACCTTATGAACATGACTTGTTTATGTTTATGCTAGAAATATTTATGCCATGCTTATGTTTGACATTATGCCATGTTTATGCTAGCAGTATTTATGCCATGCTTATGTTTGACATTAGGCCTAAATAAGAATATAGGTTCATGTTGTAGTTAAACCTATGCAAGTTCACATGCTTTGATTCATGTCACCTATGTTACCACTATGCAAGTACACCAATTTCTATTATGTATTTTCCAACGTCATATGCAAGTTCATGCGCTCACCTTCCCCTCTTTGTGTATACGCCATAAGCCTCCCCTTTTCGCATGGCTAAATTGGGCTTTAAAAGGCTAAGCCCAATATATATATAAACGGACGTGTAAAACGGGGGAAAATAACGTTGGGTTAAAAATAAATTAATGAATGAAAATATAAAATAGAAGGGCCCAAATTCAAGTATGGGTTGGGCCCGTGGTTGGTGTAATCTTTACACCCTAAACTTAATAATGGGCCGCAAATATTTACATATAAATAAAGAAGAATGACAAGATATGTAAATGTAGAAAAGACGATGTGTTTAACCCGAGGTTGGATTGAGTTGTGATGTAAACCTGCCCGGAACCGCCCGGCTGTCCAGTAGTCACAACAATACCTATCCAATGTGGGAGGTTAAACATGGAGCCCAGCAAGGACCCGAGGTTAGACTGAGTTGTGGCGTAAGACTGCCCGGAACCAACCGGCAACAGGCAGCCACAACAATACCTGTCTAATGTGAGAGGTCAGGGCCTTAATAAGACAATTAAGGCTGAGTCAGGATTGTTAGGATTAAGTGAACTAAAGACTTAATCAAAATGGAACATGCTAAACTAAACGGACTGGTGGGGTTAGGTTAGGAAACACTTAACCAACTTAGCATGTTGGCTAGAGATAGAAAACCTAGTAACGGGGGACCGTTTTCAGCAGTAACCCTAGAAGGTGTATCAGGATACCCTGAAACTAGGCAGGGTGGGGCACGATTACTGGGCTGATTGTAAGAGGTCAAATCGACGGCGGTGGTGTAGCAGTGTAGGTTCTAACGGTGTGCGGGCGTGCACGCACTCCGGCGCAGAAAAATAAAGCACTGGACACCAGTAGCATACCTTTGCACTCTAAGGTTGTGTCGGGTTGCCACTATGGGACTTGATACACCCCATGGTGGGACCAGCATAAGTAACTACAGACATCGGGGGCCGTAAGACACATGTAACTATGCGAGTAGGAGCCGACCATCGTAGAATGGATCACATCACCCTGATTTTAGGGTGCAAATTGGAAACTAGTTTATATGGGTTCAGAGATTAACATGGGGTACGATAGTATATTCGACCCTAGATAACTTAACCAAGTTTATAATGTTGCCCACTTCCTGTTTTACTTATCATACCCAGTTCTTTATTCATAGACAAAGTAGTACTAGACTTACTCAGGCTTTATGTCTGACTCTATTTTTCTTTCGTCTTCTTTCTTCCGTTTCCCCCCCCAGGTCCTCAGGGAGGGAACACAGCAGCTTGACCTACCTCAACATCCAGCTTGAAGAAGAGAAATGTATTGCTTGGACTTTCCTGTTTTGAACTATGGCTTTGGACAATCCACTATGGGGCTTTGGCAGTTTGTCTATGTTTTATTTATGCTTCTTTAAATCATGTACTCAAGACAGATTATGAAAGTGTTATGCTATGTTTTTGAAAAGGATGTTGTTGTAACACGTATTTGATTTTATGAAATAAAAGTTTGTTGTTCTTCCGCTGTTTACAAATATGTGTTCTTATATCTGTCTTGTATATCTGTGACTTGTACTTATAAACCTCCACCAAAATTAGGGCATTCCCTTTGAGAGTGACCCTAACGGAGGTGGGGTGTTTCAATTCTACACTGTATATGACGACCCCAAACCCCGTACTGACGGAGACAAGGGTAATCTTTGGAATATAACACAGAAACAGATAATACCAGAACAGAAATAAATAAATACACCAGATAATGAACAATAGAATAAACTGGATAAGAGTAATCATCAGAGTTACACAGTATACAGGATCATACTTAGTACTAATACAGTTCAACTATACATATATGTCTACAGCGGAAAAAAAACATAATATGTACAATAGGAGCTGAACAGCATAAAAAGAGATAAATAATAGAATCCATCTACAGCTCCAGCTATCCAGAAAGAACCAGCTAAACCTGAATACAAGGCTGCCCGTGTAGAAAAAGGGGCACCCGAGTTTGAAAGTGAAACAAACTACGAGTCAGTCATGGGACTGGTATGAGAAATCTACTCAACACATTTATAATATGGCTAATTACAGGACCACGCAACTTTCGTGGAACGGGTTTACTCCATTGGATTGCCAGTGCTTTAAAACAAATCTTTCTTTTAAACAACGCAATGCTTTTTATAAAAATGAAGCCATTATAAGACTCAGTTCCCATCACACAATGCAACGCAAACCGGAGGATAGAGTTTTTACCTTATAATGGCCAAAACATGCTTGATACGAATAAAACAAAGGCATTTGATATTATTACTAGTGTTTATATGTTTTGAAAACAATTTCAAATCATAACTATCAATCATAGACGACATTAATACCCCATACCACTATGTCGCCATATATAGGTATACAATCAAAATCGCACAGTCACGTATTTGGAAATTTGATTTCCGTCAAGAACCAAGGCAAAAGATAGTCCTTACCGACTTCGAGACAATCTAGCCCATGTCTCAGGAACAGCCGCAACTGCCCCCTGGATCGTTAGGGCCGGTCCACTGATGTGGATTATTATGCCTGAACACTACGTCTCCCCGCCCTATGGGGCGTCAATGAGCCAACGAATGACTCCATCGGACCTGGATCGTCCGATCAAACCGAGGCGCCTCGCAACAGCAACAACCCCATAAGTAAAATGTCAGGCCGTGTAAAAACACCGACACAACTGCTAGCTAGAAAGAAACGCATGCCCTCCCTGAGGTCCTTCTCCCGTTTCTGGCTCATACCAAGGAGTGAGACTCGCGAATTCACGTTATACACAAAGCTACACCACACAGGAGGTGCTTTGATCATCACCACAAGACTTTGCTTTTCAACAGAAGCCCTGATCATTTGCCACTTAGGCATGCCACACTAGCAATTCATGCCATGCGACAGATGTCCATCGATATACAACCTTTGAGCTCGTGCTTCTCAAAGAAGGGCGTTAAGCAAAAGAATAAATTCTCCGCCGCCAAACAGATGTATATTTAACAGAGATCAATCAACACAGAATAAAATCCAATGTCAGACACACAGTCCATTTACAAGTCCGTTCTGGGTCTGAACGAAACCGGAGGCACTAAATACCTCGCAAACCCATCGATCACCACGTACGTCTGGACGATCACCACTCATTATCCATATTTCGGGATGCCTCCCAATCAGGACCTCGGTTACCATCCAAACGAGCTGAAGATCTGCGGTCTTCGACCACCGTCTTCATCTTCGACTTTCAATCGTCGGTCAATTATTTGAAATGAGAATTAACTCGGCCTTTCCAAATAATTCACGTATATTTAGAATTTCAAATCAATTTATTTCAGTGGTTAAATCATTCGACAACACCAATTTTGTTCTTTAATGTAATTTTCACACCAAACACATTCAACCATCAAATACCACATAAATCGAGCAAATTCAGTTTATTTCCATTCCATATCATTTATGATATTTTATAATGATTTATCGCTATTTTTATTTATTTTAAAATAGCCAATTTATTCAAAACGACGCTTCGGGCCATAACGCGGCCGTGGCGCTGTTTTGCTCCAGATTTGATTTACACATATCTGAAAATCTAACCGTTGGATCTTCACAAAATTTACATCATTAGAAAGATCTTTTCAAAACGAATCCAACGGTTCCAGTTTCGGGAAAATCCGACGGTCAGATCTCCCGGTATAATCGTTTGAAGTTTTGATTTCAAAATACGAACTGCAGCGTCGTTATTCGATTAAATATAATTATATATATATATATATAATCGTTTCTGGTGCTGTTTTCCTTCAGATTTGAATTAAACATTCCAGACAATCCAACCGTTGGATTTTTACAAAGTCGGTGCCGTTGGAAAGATATTTCCAAAGCGAACCCAACGGTTGTGATTTCAGGAAAATCAGATGGTCGGATCTCCCGTACTAATCGTTTGAAAACACGGTTTCAAAATACGAACTGCAGCGTCGTTATTCGATATATTTTAATTCTATTTATATATATATATATATATATCGATTCTTCGATTTCAAAGCTATGTTCTTTTCATACATTTGATAAAAATGATATTTTTATCTAACTGTCTTTTATTTCAACACTTCACTATTTTTAACAATTCATTTCTATAATAAAAATGTGATTTTTATTGTAAAACAATTCATTTCAAAACTCTATTATTTTATATAGTCCATATAGGTAATAAAAATAGGATTTTATTATAAAACAATTTATTTCAAAAGGAGATTATTTTATATAGTTCATATAGGTAATAAAAATAGGATTTTTATTATAAAACAATTTATTTCAAAATATGAATACCATTCAACACATGAATTTCAATTCAACGAATGAATTTCAATTCAACACATGAAAGTTTCCTATAGTTTCTATATATAGATAAAAATGTGATTTTAATATTTAAAACACGAACACCATTCAATACATGAATTTCTAATCAACGAATGAATTTCAGTTCAACACATGAAGGTTTTCTATTCAACGAATAAATATAGTTTCAGCAAATGAAAATAATTCAAACACATGAATATTATTCAAAATTTCGGCAGCATAACGGCAGGGTGGTTAAAACCGGGACCGTCCCTAGTACGCTCCTCGCTTTACCTTAAAACCTCGCGGTTTTCGACAATGGGGATCATGCATCTAGTTCGCATGCAGGCGGCATGTATATATTTATTTCATTTCCACAAACTAATCCTATGTGGTTTCAACCAAATATTTCTCAACCACAAATGGGTATTTTTCCACCATAATCAATCAATATCAACCACAAACAATCCAAATCAACCATTCGCTATCAATCAATTTTCACACCAATCACAGCCAATAAATATCGTCCATGGTTTGTGGACGAGGGGCGTATATATATATATATATATATATATATATATATATATATATAGCAATTCACTTCTATTTCAACACATATATAATTTTTACAATGCATATATAACTTATACATCGAACGTACAACTTATACAACGCTTATACAAGAGGTGTACAACGCTTATATAACTCATACATCGATTATATAATTTATACATCGTTGTTTTCCATATTGTTTATAAATTAGAAATCTCACATTGGGTTCCACTCCACCAAAAATAGCAGAAGGCTCAGAAAAATATGCGGTCTCTTCTAAAATGTAGAAGACGTCCACACGGTCAAGATGTTTCCTGTTTCATCGAATTTCGATAACACAGCAAAAAGATATGATTTTTATATTAGTAAATCATAATTAGCAACACTTAGAAGTGTTAAGGACTTAATTAAAAACCCCAGGCAGTTACCTCTCCGAAACCTTCCGAACTAGGTTTTGAATTTCAGCTCCAACCGTTGCACGAGGACGGAAACCAGTTGCACCACGTCGAAGAGCATCAGAGGGCGCTCAGAACGACGGTACTCCGGCCGACTTCGGTGGCGAACTCGGGGCAGGGCGGCGCTCGAAACGTTGGGTCTTCTCGGAGGTGATTCTCTTTAAATACTACACGGATGAGAGCACGGTGGGTATGGATTGGAAGATCTTGGAGAGAGCTACAAAATTCTCCAAAGGAGGGGTGGGTTTCGTTGCATGGATGAGGAGGAAAAGAGGAGAGAAGTTTGGAAGGGGGAGCCGCCGTCGTCGAGGGGATTTGTCGGGTTTGGGGGGAGTTGACCAACCAATGAGATATTTTTATTTATTTATATATTTTTAAATTTCCTAAATACCCCTTGTCACATACTAACTCCAATCCAACCCCAACAACTATCGTCCCTAGCGTTTAACCCCCATTCCGAACACAATGAGATATGTTTCGTAGGTCCATTCGACTGTTTCAGTCAGTTTCCATTCAATTTAAAATATATAACATTCAATATTCGTTTTGAACGTACATTTCAATTTGCCAGGGCGACAAACTGATTCGAAAAATTCCAGAAAAATAAATCTGGCTATGTTTTGACGATACGGTCCCAACAAAACTAGTTTCGTTGAATTCTGAGCCCGTTTGCAAAAAGGCCCATTTTTGGTCGATCCAATTTAACTGTAATTGACCAAAACACGTTTTCCTTTGCCACGCTCACATACTAGCTTCAAAAATTATGAAATTTGAAACCTAGCAAAAACTTCACATCCCGGATCCAACAAAAGTGGTTTCGTCGAATTCCGAGGTCGTTTGCAAAATGGCCAATTTCACGGGCTATATAAATTCCATAGCGACCTTTCTGAAAATTCATTTGGCCATAACTTTTGCTTTCCGCTATGAAAATTTGATTTTTCAGATTCGTTAGATAGGTATTCACTAACAGATTTAAATATTTTTGGTCTCACTCAAATCGATTTTGTTTTGCACCCGGTAGAGTCCAACAAACTTTGAATTCCATTTTTGAAACTACAACGCCTTTTCAGGCCTTGTTTATAATTAGATTTAATTATATTCGTTTTCAATTGTCGATTCAAACTCAGTTTTCATTGCTATTATTTAAAATATTTATTTTAAATATTTAAAATCCATTATTTTAGCCAATTTAAAAATTTTAAATTGGTTCAGATTTTCTGGGTCGTTACACTGTATAAGCATCAAATATAAATATTTAACGCTCATAACAGTCTGTCCATCAATCGATCGACATACAACTAATTATTGGGATTAGTGTATGTCATATATCATCCCAATACCTGTGTGGGGTTTCAAACAATCAAACACAGATTTTATTTGTGTAGTTGGGCGATGTGTAAAATTTATCGTCCCAATCAATATCAGTCAAATGTGTGTATATAAACAAATCGTTCGATTTGTTTATATTAATTTATTTCATTTCATATACACGTTAAAAATTCTATTTTTAACTATAAAAATATTTTTATTTCAATCCACATCACACAATCAACTACACATCAAAATCAAACAAACAAACAAACAAGCCGTCCATGGTCTGTGGACGACGGGTGTCGGGTGCTACTAAACACCGTCTGCATCCTAGTATATATTTTAACTAGAAAATTAAATTAAAAGTGAGAAGTTCTCACCGACTAGCTAAACCAAACGCCACGACTCTTCATATGTAGGAAACCTTTGTCGTGCTCGCCTTTTGTCACTTTCGTTGCCAGTAGCCACTACATATATAAAAATCACATTTTTACTTCACCATTTCAACCATATAAAGTTTCAAACTTTTCTAATATAAAAATTCGACCTTTTCTATTCGATTAACTATATAAAAATCTGACCTTTTCTATTCGATTAACGATATTAAAATCCGACATTTTCTATTCGATTAACTATATAAAAATCTAATCTATACCTACACAAAGATCTCATTTTTATTTAATAAAAAATCTCTTTCTTACCTTACTTTCCTATATATAAAAATCCGATTTTTACCTCCTATTCATATAAGAAAATCATACTTTCATATCGTTAATAAATAAATGAAAATCACATTTTCTTTGTAAACTTAAAATTATAGTTTTCATTAACTAAAAATCATAGATTTCTATCAGATTAAACTCAGAAAACTTACAGTGTTTTAGAGTGTCGATTTGGCGAAGAAATGAGGAGAATGCGGTTGTTGACTTTTGATCGGAGGTGGAGGGTGGCGGGAATGGCGCAGCTGACGGAGGGAGGTGGTCTCCCGGTGGCGCAGGCCGTTCTGGTGGGGGGAGGACCTTGCAGGCGGCGGCTCTTCAGGAAAAAGGGGGCGTCGAGTGTTTTGGGGGTTCGGAGGTTTGGATGCGGGAGAGAGAGAGGAGCAAGGGAGGAGGAAGGAGGTCAGATCGGAGGAGCGTTAGTGGAGTGGGGGTGCCCCCTCGTCGACGACGGCGGCCAGGCAGGGCAGAGACTAGGTCGCGATTTCCTTCCAGAAAGGGACAAATGAATTTGATCGTGAAAAGTGAAAGGGGGGGTTTTATGAAAAAGGTTTATATATATATATATATATATATTATTAAATTTAATTTATTTTAAATCCCATAGAGTTGACTTTTAATTCGAATCCCAAATCGAGCCCAAGGACTGTCGTCCCCAGCTAATTACCCCCATTTCGAACACAATGGGATATGTATCGTAGGCCAATTTGATTGTTTCGATCAGTTTTTATTTAAATTAAATTTTAAATCTATATATTCAATTTTAAGAGTACATTTGAAATTACCGGGGCCACAAACAGTCTCTAAAAATTCCCGAAAAATATTTTCTAGCTTCGTATTGACGATACGATCCTAACAAAACTAATTTCGTCGAATTCTGAGATTGTCTGAAAAATGGCCATTTTCCAGTCGATTAAAATCAACTAAAACTGGTCAAACGCGTTTTCCTTCGCCACGCTCACATATTGATTCAGAAAATTATGAATTTTGGAACCTAGCAATAATTTGACATCACATATCCAACAAAAGTGGTTTCGTTGAAAACCGAGGTCGTTTGCAAAATTCCCATTTTTAAGGGCCAGAATTCCATAGCGACTATTCTGAATTTTCAACTGGGCATAACTTTTTATCCCCGCTATGAAATTTCAATTTTTTGGATTCGTTGGAAAGATATTCTCAATTAGATTCAAATATTTTTGGTTTCACTAAAATCCGGTTTATTTTGCACCCGGTACATTCATTTGAAATTTGAAATCGAATTATCGAACTACCGCGCCATTTTCAATCCCTTTTATAATTATAAATAATTATTTATATTCTAATGACGATCTATATAAATATATACGTTCGAATTCTATTCAAAATAAATTTCTCACCGTTATTATTTAAAATAATTCATTTTAAATAATCAAAATTCACTAAAATTGCCAAAATAAAAATTTTAAATTGGCTCGGATTTCCGGGTTATTACAATGTATGCGTATATTTGATATTTTTTAAAATCATTTTTTTATGTTGAAATTAATGTATGTTAGTAATTTATTTGATAAATTAGCAAATATTATTATGTAGAATTTGGTTAAATAAGTTAGATACAAAATTACGAAGTTATTCTAATTGGCATAGCAAAAAAAATGAAAAGAAATTTGCAAAAAAATGGATAAATTATTATGGAGTTATTGATATTCAAAAAGAATTATATGATGTAATATATGGTAAATTCCTTATATAAATGAATCATAACTAATTTACACATTAACTTATCACCATTGTTGATATACATAGTTCATGTTATGTAATGTATACATCTTTATATTTGCATGAAGAATATACGTTTTTAAATATGAATATACATAATAAAATTGGTGTATATATTTAAGAGCTATTAGAAAAATGGACAAAATACTCTCTAAGATTATTTGAATAATTATAACTTGAGATTTCATAAGTAGTTTAAACATATGGATTGAAATATAAAATATCACAAAAAAAGTCTATGGGATTTACAATGCTGGCCTTGGGAAAGTTGATGACCTAGGCCCAAAAAAAAAAATCCGAACCCAGAATTTTGTGTAGAGCTGCAGGGCAGGTGGAGCAAAATTAACATAAGGGGGAAAGGAAAACTGAGAACATGCAGACTCAAACTTAGGTCACGAGTTAAGAAGTTGCGTGCAATTCCACTGGACCACTACCATTTCACAATGAAGAGAACAAATCTAAATATTTGTATCCCTTTAATCCTGAACTTTGAGGCCCCTTCTTCCCTCCTCCACCTCTCGGATCTGGGGCCCTAGGCGACCGCCTAGGTCGCCTTTGCCCAAGGCCGGGCCTGGAGATTTACCAACTAACCGTGAATATGTTAGAATGCTAGTATTTAAAGTGGAAGTTGTTTTGTTCAATTTAAGATAAATTTATTGATATAAGTGTATAATATATTAATTTTTTTATTATCGTTTACATATATTATTTAAACTGTGTGACTTATTTAACTTTATATTCAAAAGAATAATTGATTTTGCCTTTTTTTATATAGACATAGTGTACATTATAAACATCACTATTAGCGTTAGTTAGATGAATTAACAACAAGTGAACTAAATTTATTTATTAAATTCAAAATTACGTAATTAATTTTAACATATTGACTTAAATGTACAATGTTGAGTGATATTGTGCAGTGTTTTATAAATAACTAAATAAATTTTAAAATATATGTATTTGACATTAATATTACAATGAATACACGATAAATTAACATAAATGGGTTCAACTTTGAACTTCTAATAGTTGTTCATGCGTATAGTTTATATTGAGTAATTGAAATTTTTATATATTTGATTTTTTTTATTTATTAATATGAATATGGTTGTTTTGAATGTGATTTATTAGGGAATCAATGAATAATAGTTTGCTAAAGTTATTTTAATAGTTTTAATATTATGTAATTAATTGTAAAATATGGTACTAAATGTAAAATCTCATAAAAGAATTGAGAAAGACTTAAATGATTATAGAAAATTCAAAGTGTAACTATTTGATGCCAAAGAACATAATTGCATCATTTTTAGTTCAAGAGAAACATTAGTTAATTAAATTTATTTAAATTACTTATATTTTGGGTTTTGTGATTAATTTAAATATGTGGACTCAAATTTAAATGTTAAGGGCTAACTATTAATAAATAATTGTGTAAACTTTGAAATGTTCAAATGTAAAATGATAGAAGAAGTAAAATAATGTAAGGGAAATATTAAATACGGGTAAAGTGACAAACTAATTTTAAAATAAAATATCCAGAGAAAATTAAAGAGGATAGAGAAAACTCCTAGAATCAAGGCGAAAGTTTTAAAACATTCTATTTTACTAAATTAATAGATATAAACATAAATTATGACCTTGTTTTTATAATTGAAGCATCAAGTGTTAATTAATTAAGCTTCTGTAAGGCGATTTATATCATGGTTTATTTCCAACCGCCACAACGGAACTCCAACGATTTCGTTTAAAACAAAAGCATTATACGAAGAACCTTAAGCAAATAGTTAAAGTTGAAGTCCAAGCCAAACAAAGTTGACTTTAAAAATTGCCGTCTAAAGTTAGAGGAGTTGACTTTTCCACTCATTCATTGACAGCAGGGAAATGGTATGTTAGGACATGGATAATAGAGGAAGAAAGGCGTTCCTAAGTTTAGGGCTAAATCAAGCTGGGTGGTTAAGTTGATGCGTTGAATGCAAGTTGCTTTGTGCAAGTAACTTGGAATCGACTAAGTTTAAAACGTGTAACAACCCGGATTTTCAGAACCAATTTAAAACTTTTATTTTAGCAATTTTAATGAATTTTGAATATTTAAAATGATTTATTTTAAATAATAATGACTAAAAATTTATTTTAATCGAAGCTAGAACGTAAAAATTTATTTTAATTATAGAACGAGCCTGAAATGGCACGGCAGTTTAAAAATTCGATTTCAAATTTCAATTGAATGTACAAGATTAAAAAAAATCGGATTTCAGTAAAACAAGAAATATATGAATCTGTTTAATTATATCCTGCTAACTAATGTGAAAAATTCGGGTTTCATAAAGGAAATTAAAAGTTATGTCCAGTTTAAAATTTGAAATAGTCGCTATGGAATTTATATATATTTTATAATGTATAAGCCCTTAAAATAGCCATTTTGCAAACGACCTTCGCTTTTGATGAAACCACTTTTGTTGGATCCGTAATGTCAAAATATTGCTAGATTCCAATTTTCATAATTTTTGGAATTAATATGTGAGCGTGGTAAATTCAAACGCGTTTGGTATTTTCAATTTGAATTTAATCGACTGGAAAATGACCATTTTACAAATGGTCTCCGAATTCGACCAAATTAGTTTTGTTAGGACCGTATCATCAAAACATAGCCAGATTTATTTTTTTTGGAATTTTTGGAGTCAGTATGTGGCCCCACTAAATTAAAATGTACATTGAAATCAATTTTGAACATTATATTAATTTATATTTTAGTTTTGATGAAAATTGACTGAAACAGTTGAATTGGCTTATGAAATATATCCCATTGTGTTCGAAATAGGGATTACTTAGGATCGACAGTCGTTGGGTCTCGTTTGGAGTTCGAATGCAAATTCTAACATTTTGGAATTAAATTAATATTAAATATATTTATATAATAAGGGGCCCTAACCCTAAATTGCTCAGAAAATTAAAACCGCCCCTATTATTCTGTCGTTCAACCAATCGCTCACAATTCCTCCATCAAAGAGTGCGCCGCCGCTTCTCCAGACCTACCGCCGCCGTCGCCTTCTCCCGTGCTTCCTCCTCTCATCTCCCTCCTCTCAACATCTCGCAAACCCCGGCCTTAAACCACTCCAAACCACCGTTGTTTCACCACAATTCTGGCGTCTCTAGGACCTCGAGATGCGCGACTTTTAGGGTGGTGGAAGAGGGCATGGGCGGCTACAACGTGGAGTGTTCAGATGGAATTCCGATTGCTTATGGGAGGCGTTTGATTCAAGGGTTCGGTGTATGTTTTGGGGTTCGTTGACATCAGAAGGAAACAAAAAAGAAACACTGCAGAAGATTTACAGTGAGATTTTCGTATTTTTTTAAATAACAATGTTTTAAAAAATCAGTTCTTTTATATATATATATATATATATATATATATATATGAATATCAATAAAAAAATGTTTTTTTATATATATGAATAGCAGTAAAAAAATCAGTTTTTTTATATATGTGAATAGCAATAAAAAAAATCAGTTTATATATATATATATATGAATAGCAATATAAATTTTTTTTATATGAATAGCAATTTAAAAATCAGTTTTTTAATATGAATAGCAATTTAAAAATCAGTTTTTTATATGAATAGCAATTTAAAAATCAGTTTTTTATATGAATAGAAAAATAAAAATATGATTTTTATTATATGAATAGCATTATAAAAATATGATTTTTATTCTGTGAACATCGTTATAAAAATATGATTTTTATTCTATGAACATCGTTATAAAAATATGATTTATATATATATATATATATTATAGCATGATAAAAATACGAATGTTATATATATAATAACGATGTAAAAATATGATTTTTTTTTATGTATACATAGCACTGCAAAAATATGATTTTAAATGTATACATAGCATTGCAAAAATATGATTTTCAATGTATACATAGCACTGTAAAAATATGAGTAAAAATATGATTTACAATGATAGATAGCACTGTAAAAATATGATTTTCAATGTATACATCACACTTTAAAAATATGATTTTTATTGTATACGTAGCACTGAAAAAATATGATTTTCAATGTATACAACGCACTATAAAAATATGATTTTCAATGTATACAACGCACTATAAAAGTATGATTTTAAATGTTTACATCGCGCTGTAAAAATATGATTTATAATGTATACATAGCAATGTAAAAATATGATTTTTAATATAAACATAGCATTGTAAAAATGTGATTTTTAATTATATATAGCGATGCAAAAATGTGTTTTTTAATATAAATTGCGTGAAACAGATTGCATTGGAATCAGAGCAGCGAATCTGAGCGACCGTAAAGAATGACGGAGTGGAAATCAAAGGTGAGAACTTCTTATCACGATAATTAATTTACAGTTATATATATTTTAGGATGTAGACGGGGCTTAGAAGCACCCAACACTATTTATTGTACAAATCATATTATGTGATTTGAATTATATGGAGTTCAACACTCGAATTCGCACAATCACATAATTGAAAGCGATATATGGATATTACCGACACACGGATTTCATACTCCGCGAATTGCCACTTATGGCGCCATAGATGGCATTTGGGGGTAGTGGAGTATTTATTTATTTGGATGTTCTACGTGATTTGATTATGATTGTAAAATTGGTTGGTGTATGGCGCTAGCCAGTATTAGACGAGGGATAAGGCTAGAACTTATTTCGGTTCTAGTATTGCGCCGTTATGCTGCCGAAATTTTCTAACAAGTGTTAGAAAATTTTAGTTATTTGAAAATATTATTTTCAGCTTATAACCCTGATAAATAAAATAATATTTGGATAGTTAAAATAAGTTTACACATCCATTTACAAGTCAGACGACTTGTTCATGCTCGCTTATTTTTGTGATATCGTTTGGGATGATATTTTTTTTACACATCGCCCAAGAGCACGAATAATAATTATTGTTTGATGGTTGAAACCCCACACGGGTATTTGGATGATATTTAACGTTCACTAATCCCAGTTGTTTAATTGTATGTCAATCGATAGGTTGGCAGACTGTTGTAAGCGTCAATTATTTATATTTAACGCTTACACAATTATGTAGTGCACTCTGGATGATGGTTGATTGAGTATTACTATTGTTGTGTACATGTGCGTATGAAATCCATATAAATAAAATTATATGGTAATTGGCTGTGTTTGATTCCAATTCAGAAAGAAGGAATATTTTAAAATAACGAATATTCTATAATACTATTCAGTAAGGAATTAAAATGTGGATTTGATGTCCAATTTTGAATGGACATGAAAATATTTGAATATATGAAGCCGCGTTGAGTAGTTATGCGCCATTTTGACGTGAACGATATTTATATCGATTTTATTTCTTTTTATAATGAATATCGAAAAGGAAATTATTTCAAAATCTGATATTTTGAAAATATTATAATTTATATTTTATAATGATAAGGAGCATTCAATTTTGATTTAAAATTGAAAATGAAGTTAGAATTGTTTTAAAAAGAATTTATAAACGATTTATAAAATACGTTTTAAATGGAAATCGACGAAATATATATTATATATATTTAATGGCCTGAATAGAACGCGCCGCGACTGTTCGTTAATTTCGACCGTTGACTTCGAATTGACATTACGGGAGATCCGACCGTCGGATTCTCCTAAAACCGAAACCGCTGGGTTCGAAACAAAAAGTTCTTTCCAACGAATATAAGAGATTTGAATCTAATGGTTAGATTTGGAATGATGTCCAAATCAAATTTGGAAAAGGTCGTTGTAAGTGCAGTTCGATGACCGTTTATGGAAATCGACTGAAAGGGCCTTAATAAAATTATTAAAAATATTAATAATTTGTGTCAAATCATAATAAATGATTTGGAAGGAATTTGGATGAAAAATTCCACATTTGGAAAGATAAAAATATACTTTTATCAGAATGAACTAGTTCTTAACTAGATTTGAAATCCAATAATTTTTAAATAAAATATACGGGTTTTTACCCTCAAGGACAAAAGGAACAAAAAATTGTTCCATAAGGACAAGGGGACAAAATTTTATCCTCAAGGACAAAATTAAGTGTAAAGGGAGGAATTCAGGGGCCCACTATAAGTCCTCCCTTTACACTAACACTTGTCCTTATGGACAAATTTTTTCGCCCTTGTCCTTATGGAATAATTCTTAGTTCATTTTGTCCTTCAGGGTATTTTCCTGAAAATATATTGGATTTGTGAATGGTTTTAATATAACCAGAAATTTGCAATATAACAATTGGAATGGATTTGAATGGAAATCATCTTTAGAATATTTCGATATTGGATTCCGTGAATATACGGATATTCTTATGGAAATTTGAAAGATATATATGTGTGTGTATATATCGTTATTCCCAAAACGATATTTGTTGGTTTCAGAATTTGATACTGAATATAAGCCGATATAATTTCTATTCAGAGCCTTGTATTTGATATCGAATTGGATATTGGGTTTTGTTGCAAACGATGTCAAATAACACGGCTCTTAAGCCCAGTTGAGAAAAAGATTAAATCTTTTAACTAAGATTTAGTGAAATTTTCCAATTAATTAATATTTAATTGGAATTGAATAAAAGAATTGGATTTTGGGTTTGTCGTGAATGGTGTCTTAAATTACGCTATTCTTAAAACCCGTGTGAAAAGAATAAATCTTTTAATTAAGATTATTAGAGTTTCCAATTATATTTATTAACTAGAATAAAATGGAATGTGAATCGGGTTTATTGTGAACTGTGTTTTTAAAGACATTCATTCTTTAACCCGATTTACGGTGAAATGTGATTTGGAATTTATAAATCTTTTTATCAAGATTTAATGGAAAATTTCCAAAGTAAAGTTTTCCAATTTTATATAATAAATTGGAATTGAGTCGATTTGGTAATAATCGAAGTGAGCTTTTGTGGATGAAGACTGTTAATATATATGGAATTTAAAAGGCTTCGTCATTATTCCATTTATATTATTAGTCGGATATGGAAGTTGATATCGATTATATATTGATCTGTTTTTCAGTGACGAATCCATAATTAATGGGATGTGATTTTGGGTTCGTGAACTGTGTTTTAAATGACATTAGTTCTTTAACCCAGTTAAAGACAGGATTACATGTCTAACATTGTATTTTGAACTATATCGTTGATCTCTGCTAAATATATATCTGTTTGGTGGTAGAGAATTTATTCTCTTGCTTAATACCCTTCTTTGAGACGTACGAGCTCAGAGGTTATATATCGGCAGAAGTCAATGGTACGGTGTAGATTTTCAATGCGACATGTTTGATTTCCCAAAGTTAAATAATCGTTAATATTGATTTTTGGGAAGATTAAAACTAAGTGGAGTTTTAATGAATCTTTAATTAGATTGAAACGTGAATGTGATAATTTAAATTATCAAATTTGGGAAATGATCGAGAATGGAGTATCACTAGTTTGTCTCCAAACGATAGTTAAATCTTTAATTAGATTTGAACGTGAAATGGTAATAAAATTTACCAATTAAACCATGGTGTTAGATATGGAGTATTATCAGTTTTGCTCCATGGAATGAATAGGTTGGGAATAGGATAATAAAAGAAATGATTACTTCGATATGGTTCGATAATCCTAACTAGTTGATAAACATTTATTTGGTTTAGAATTGATATCCAAAGGAAGATTAAAGAATAAATTCAAAAAAAATTATCTTTAATAAAATTAATGGGAACCTTTCCCAAAAGATATGAATGTTTAAATAAAAGAATATTATGAATTGGAATGAGGCATATGTTGTGTTTGTGTAGCATTTGTTTATAATATATGCGAGTTATTCGGAAAGGCCGGGTTTATATCCATTCTAAATAACTGATTCGACGATAAGTCGACGACGAAGACAGCGGTTGAAGACCAGAGGTCTTTACATCGTTTGGATGATTACTGATGCCTTGATTGGGTCGTCACCCAAGACAAGATGATAAGTGGTGATCGTCCAGACATACTTAGAGATCGACCGGATATGCAAGAACCTCTCTCCTATATTGGATATATGGAACGAGGAGTAAGGTGCCTCTAGTTTCGTTCAGACCCAGAACGAACTAGTAAATGGATGTGTGTCTGACATTGGATTTTATTCTGTGTTGATTGATTTCTATTAAATATATATCTGTTTGGTGGCGGAGAATTTATTCTCTTGCTTAACACCCTTGTTTGAGACATACGAGCTCAGAGGTTATATATCAATAGACATCAGTTGCATGGCGTGAATTGCCAGTGTGGCAAGCAAAGAAGAAAATGATCAAGGCTTCTATTGAAAAGCAGAGTCTCGTGGTTGATGATCAAAACACGGCCTTAAAGGGCATAGCTTTGTGTATAACGATAATTCGGGAGCCTCACACTTCGCTATGCATACAAAACGGGATTGGACAATTGGGAGAATGTGAAATTTCTTTCTAGCTATAGGCGGTATCATGGTATGGAGCCCAGATATTTATATTTTTTACCTATATGGATGATGGATAGTGAAGCGCCTCAGATATATCGATTACTACAGGGCCGATCGATAGGTCCTATAGGATCGAGAAACGTGTGTTTAGGAATAACTAATCCTCAAACGTAAGAGAGGACCGACCAAACCGATCCAGGGGTTGCCCAGAGTGTGTAGTCCTGAGACATTTGCTATAGTGTCTCGAAGCGGTGAGGAGCCATCCCTGGCCTCGACTTATAGATGGAATCCAATTTCCAATACTTGATGTTTTAGTTTTCATTGTAGAGCCTAGTATGGCGACATAGTTGGATGGGGTACTATGCCGTCTATGATTGATACATTTATATTTGAAGTTGTTTTATATACTTTACACTTATAATAGTATCAAAATGATTTGTTTTAAATGTACCAAGCATGTTTGGCTATTATAAGGGAAAATTCTATCCTCCGACTTGTGTTGCATTGTGTGATAGGACCCGAGTCTAATAATAGCTTCATCTTTCCAAAAAACATTGCGCTGTTTGTTATATGCACTGATATTCTTGGGAGAAAACCCATTCCATGTTTATACGGTGTGGTCCCTTGATTTACTTTATTTTTAAAGAAAAGTTTTAAATAACTTTTTTAGTTCTCACACCAGTCAATTGGAAATATATACCTATTTAGCCAAATCAAGCAAATATTGTTTGAAATTGCATACATGTACATATATATGTGTGAACAGATCATAGCATAGAAGCCAAGAAGAGGAATAAAATTATATGCCCGACAAATAGGTATATGTTTACTAATTTATTGGGTTTTTATGATTTTTTGAGCCGATTGGCTAGCGGCTTGGCTTTTTCTTTTGGATTGATGAGGGCCCTGTGAGGCTAGTGCAGTTTTAAATGTCTCCCCATACAAAGGAGGTTATAGCGAAATTTTTCGAAAACTTAGGGTGTTTGCCAAATTTTTGAAAAATTAGAAATTCTTAGAAACTGAAAAATTGAAGAATAAATGCCAGAAAGAAAGTGGAGTTTGTTAGTAAAACAGCTTTCAGCTCCGTTCCTTTTCAAGGACGAAAAGATTTTAAGTGGGGGAGATTGTTACAACCCGTATTTTCAGAACCAATTTAAAATTTTTAAATTTTTATTTTAGCAATTTTAATGGATTTTGAATATTTAAAATGATTTATTTTAAATAATAATGACTAAAAATTTATTTTAATCGAAGTTAGAACGTATAAATTTATTTTAATTATAAAACGTGCCTGAAATGGCAGGATTCAGAAAAAATCGGATTTCAGTAAAACAAGAAATATTTGAATCTTTTTAATTAAATCTTGCTAACAAATGTGAAAAATTCAGATTTCATAATGAAAATTAAAAGTTATGTCCAGTTTAAAATTTGAAATAGTCGCTATGGAATTCATATACATTTTATAACATATATAAGCCCTTAAAAATAACCATTTTGCAAACGACCTCCGTTTTCGACGAAACCACTTTTTTTGGATCCGAAATTTCAAATTATTGCTAGATTCCAATTTTCATAATTATTAGAATTAATATGTAAGCGTGGTAAATTAAAAGGCGTTTGGTATTTTCAGTTTGAATTTAATCGACTGACCATTTCTCAAATGGTCTCCGAATTCGACGAAAGTAGTTTCTTTAGGACTGTATCATCAAAACATAGCTAGATTTATTTTTCTGGAATTTTTGGAGTCAGTATGTGGCCATGGTAAATTAAAATGTACGTTGAAATCAATTTTGAACGTTATATTAATTTATATTCTAATTTTGATGAAACCTGATTGAAATAATCGAATTGGCTTATGAAACATATCCCATTGTGTTCGGAATAGGGGTATTTAGTTAGGAGCGACAGCCGTTGGGTCTCGTTTGGAGTTCGAATGCAAATTCTAACATTTTGGGAATTAAAATAATATTAAATATATTTATATAATAAGGGGACCTAACCCTAAATTGCTTAGAAAATAAAAACCATCCCTTTTCTTTGAAACCCGTCATTCAACCAACCGCCCTCCAATTCCTCTATCGAAGAATGCACCGCTTCTCCAGGCCTGCCGTTGCCGTCGCCTCCTTCCTTCCTCCTCTCTCTCGTCCCTCCTTTCTCCATCTCGCAAACCCCAGCCTTAAACCACTCAAAATCGCTGTTGTTTCACCATAAATTCTAGCGCCTCCAGGACCTCGAGCTGTGCGCCTTTCAGGGTGGTGGAAGAGGGCATGGGAGGTTACAACGTGCAGTGTTCACATGGAATTCCGATTGCTTATGGGAGGAGTTTGATTTAAGGGTTCGGTGCGTGTTTTGGGGTATGTCGACGTTAGAAGGAAACGAAGAAGAAACACTACAGAAGATTTACAGTGAGCTTTTCTTATTATTATTATTTTTAAATAACAATGTTTTAAAAAAATCCTTTTTTTTATATATGAATAATAAAAAAAATCAATTTTTTTATATATACGAATAGCAATTAAAAAAATGTTTTTTTATATATATGAATAGCGATATAAAAATCAGTTTTTTTATATGAATAGCAATTTAAAAATTAGTTTTTTTATATGAATAACAATTTAAAAATTAGTTTTTTATATGAATAGCAATTTAAAAATCAGTTTTTTTTATATAAATAGCAAAATAAAAATATGATTTTTATTATATGAATAGCATTATAAAAATATGATTTTTATTCTATGAACATCGTTATAAAAATATGATTTTTATTCTATGAACATCGTTATAAAATTATGATTTTTATACATATTAAAGCATGATAAAAATATGATTGTTATATACATAATAGAGATGTAAAAATATGATTTTTGATGTATACATAGCACAATAAAAATATAATTTTCAATGTATACATAGCACTGTAAAAATATGATTTTTAATGTATACATATGATTTTCAATGCATAGCAATGTAAAAATATGATTTTCAATGTATACATAGCACTGTAAAAATATGATTTAATTGTATACATTGCAATGTAAAAATATGATTTTAATTGTATACATAGCGCTGTAAAAATATTATTTTCAATGTATACATCACACTGTAAAAATATGATTTTCAATGTATACATCGCACTGTAAAAATATGATTTTAAATGTATACATCGCACTGTAAAAATATGATTTTTAATGTATACATAGCACTTTAAAAATATGATTTTTAATATATACATTGCATTATAAAAATGTGGTTTTCAATTATATATAGCGATATAAAAATGTGATTTTTAATATAAATCGTGTGAAACAGACTGCGTTGGAATCAGAACAGCGAATCTGAGCGACAGTAAAGAATGACGGAGTGGAAATTAAAGGTGAGAACTTCTTCTCACGATAAATAATTTACAGTTGTATATATTTTAGGATGTAGATGGGGGCTTAGAAGCCCCCTACACTATTTATTGTAAATAGCATATTATGTGATTTGAATTATATGGAGTTCAACACTCGAACTCGCACAATCACATAATTGAAGGGTGTATGGATATTACCGACGCACGAATTTCATACTCCACGAATAGCCAATTATGGCGCCGTAGATGGCTTTTGGGGGTAGTTGAGTATTTATTTATTTGGATGTTCTGCGTGATTTGATTATGATTGTAAAATTGGTTTGTGTATAGCCCGAGCCAGTATTAGGCGAGGGATAAGGCTAGACCTTATTTCGGTTCTGGTATCGCGCCATTATGCTGCCGAAATTTTCTAAAAAGTGTGTGAAAAATTTAGTTAGTTGAAAATATTATTTTTACTTATAACACAATAAATAAAATAAATTTTGGATAGTTAAAAATAAGTTTACACATTCATTTACAAGTCAGACGACTTGTTTATGCTTGCTTATTTTTGTGATATCGATTGGGACGATAATTTTTTTCACACATCGCCTAAGAGCATGAATAATAATTATTGTTTGATGGTTGAAACCCCACATGGTTATTTGGATGATATTTGACGTTCACTAATCCCAATTGTTTAATTGTATGTCAATCGATAGGTTGACAGACTTTTGTAAGCGTCAATTATTTATATTTAACGCTTATATAGTTGTGTAGTGCACTCTGGTGATGGTTGACTGAGTATAATTATTGTTGTTTACATGTGCGTATGAAATCCATATAAATAAAATTATATGGTAATTGGTTGTGTCTGATTCCAATTCAGAAAGAAGGAATATTTTAAAATAACGAATAGATTATAATAATATTCAGTAAAGAATTAAAATATGGATTTGATGTCCGATTTTTGATGGACATGAAAATATTTAAATATATGAAGTCGTGTTGAGTAGTTATGTGCCATTTTGATGCAAAGGTTATTTATGTCGATTTTATTCATTTTTATAATGAATACAGAAAAGGAAATTATTTCAAAATCTGATATTTTGAAAATATTATCATTTATATTTATAATGATAAGGAGTATTCAATTCAGATTTAAAATTAAAAATAAAGTTAGAATCATTTTAAAACAAATTTATAAACAATTCACAAAATACGTTTTAAATGGAAATCGACGAAATATATATATAATATATATATTTAATGGCCTGAATAGAACGCGCCGTGTCGCGACTGTTCGTGAATTTCGACTATTAACTTTGAATTGACATTAAGGGAGATCCGATCGTCGGATTCTCTAAAACCAGAACCGTTGGGTTCGTATCAAAAAGAGCTTTCCAACGAATATAAGAGATTTGAAATCTAATGTATGGATTTGGAATTATGACCAAATCAAATTTGGAAAAGGTCGTTGTAAGTGCGGTTCGATGACCGTTTATGGAAATCGACTGAAAGGGCCTTAATGAAATTGTTAAAAATATTAATAATTTATATAAAATCATAATAAATGATTTGTAAGAAATTTGGATGAAAAATTCCATATTTGGAAAGATAAAAATATATTTTTTATCAAAATGAACTAGTTCTTAAATAGATTTGAAATCCGATAATTTCTAAATAAAATAAATTGGATCTGTGAATGATTTTAATATAACCAGAAGTTTCTAGTATAACAGTTGGAATGGATTTGAATGGAAATCATCTTCGGAATATTTCAATATTGGATTCTGTTATTATACGGATATTGTTATGGGAATTTGAAAGATATATATATATATATCGTTATTGCCAAAAAGATATTTGCTGGTTTCAGAATTTGATATTGAATATAAGCTGATATAATTTCTATTCAGAGCCTTGTATTTGATATCGAATTGGATTTTCGGTTTGTTGTGAACGATGTCTCAAATAACACAGTTCTTAAACCCAGTTGAGAAAAAGAATAAATCTTTTTAATTAAGATTTAGTGAAGTTTTCCAATTAATTAAATTTTTTGACTGGAATTGAATAAAAGAATTGGATTTTGGGTTTGTCGTGAATAGTGTCTTAAATAACGCTGTTCTTAAACTCCGTGTGAAAAGAATAAGTCTTTCAATTAAGATTATTAGAGTTTCCAGTTATATTTAGTAACTGGAATAAAATGGAATGTGAATCGGGTTTATTGTGAACTGTGTTTTTAACGACATTCGTTCTTTAACCTGATTTACAGTGAAATGTGATTTGGAATTTATAAATCTTTTTATTAAGATTTAATGGAAATTTCCCAAAGTAAAGTTTTCCAATTTAATAAAATAAATTGGAATTGAATGGAATTCGATTTGGTAATAATCCAAGTGAGCTTTTGTGGAGGAAGACTGTTAATATATATGGAATTTAAAAGGCTTTGTCGTTATTCCTTTTATATTATTAGTCGGATACGGAGATTGATATCGATTATATATTGATCTGTTTTTCCATAAAGATTCCATAATTAATGGAATGTGATTTTGGGTTTATCGTGAACTGTATTTAAAATGACATTAGTTCTTTAACCCGGTTAAAGACAAGATTACATGTCTCACATTGTATTTCGAACTGTATCGTTGATCTCTTCTAAATATACATCTATTTGGTGGTGGAGAATTTATTCTCTTGCTTAACACCCTTCTGCGAGACGTACGAGCTCGGAGGTTATATATCGGCCGAAATCAATGGTACGGTGTAGATTGTCGATGCGACATGTTTGATTTCCCAAAGTTAAATAATCATTAATATTGATTTTTGGGAAGATTAAAACTAAGTGGAGTTTTAATGAATCGTTAATTAGATTGAAATGTGAATGCGATAACTTAAATTACAAATTTGGGAAATGATCGAGAATGGAGTATCACCAGTTTTGCTCCAAGTGATAGTTAAATCTTTAATTAGATTTGAACGTGAAATGGTAATTAAATTTACCGGTAACACCATGGTGTTAGATATGGAGTATTACTAGTTTTTCTCCTTGGGATTAATAGGTTAGGATTGGGATAATAAAAGAAATGATTACTTTGGTATGGCTCGATAATCCCGATTAGTCGATAAGCCTTAATTTGGTTTAGAATTGATATCCAAAGGAAGATTAAAGAATAAATTTAAAAGAATTTATCTTTGATAAAATTAATGGGAACCTTTCCCAAAAGATATGAATATTTGAATAAAAGAATACTCTGAATTGGAATGAGGCGTATGTTGTGTTTGTGTAGCACTTGTTTATAATATACGCGAGTTATTCGGAAAGGTCGGGTTTAAACCTATTCTAAATAACTGATTCAACGATAAGTCGACGATAAAGACGGTGGTTGAAGACCGAAGGTCTTCACATCGTGTGGATGATTACTGATGTCTTGATTGGGTTGTACACCCAAGACAAGGTAATAAGTGGTGATCGTCCAGACGTACTTGGAGATCGACTGGATATGCAAGGACCTTTCTCATGTATTGGACATATGGGACGTGGAATAAGGTGCCTCCGGTTTCTTTCAGACCTAGAACGAACTAGTAAATGGATGTGTGTCTGACATTAGATTTTATTCTGTGCTGATTGATCTGTATAAATATATATCTGTTTGGTCGTGGAGAATTTATTCTCTTACTTAACACCCTTCTCTGAGACGTAGAAGCTCAGAGGTTATATATCGATAGACATCAGTTACACGCCTTGAATTGCCTGTGTGGCATGCTGAGATGCAAATGATCAAGGCTTCTGGTTAAAAGCAGAGTCTTGTGGTTGATGATCAAAGCACGGCCTTAAAGGGCATAGCTTTGTGTATAGCTTTAATTCGCGAGCCTCACACCTCGGTATGCGTCAAAAATGGGATCGAACCATTGGGAGAACATGACGTTTCTTTCTAGCTATGGGTGGTGTCATGGTATGGAGACCAGACATTTATATTTTTTACCTTTGTGGATGATGGATAGCGAGGCGCCTCAGATATATCGGTTACTACGGAGCCAATGGATAGGTCCTACAGGACCGAGAAACGTGTGTTCAGGAATAACTAATCCTCAAACGTAAGAGAGGACCAACCCAACTGATTCAAGGTTTGCCCAGAGTGTGTAGTCCTGAGACATTTTCTACAGTGTCTCGAAGCGGTGTGGAGTCATCCCTGGCCTCGGCTCATAGACGGAATCCAATTTCCAATACGTGACACTTCGGTTTTCATTGTAGAGCCTACTATGGTGACATAGTAGGATAGGGTATTACGTCGTCTATGATTGATACATTTATATTTGAAGTTGTTTTATACACTTTACACTTATAATAGTATCAAAATGATTAGTTTTAAACGTACCAAGCATGTTTGGCTGTTATAAGGGAAAAATCTATCCTCCGTCTTGTGTTGCATTGTGTGATGGGACTGAGTCTTATAATAGCTTCATTTTTCCAAAAAGCATTGCACTGTTTGTTATATGCACTGGTATTCTCGGGAGAAAACCCGTTCCATGTTATACGACGTGGTCCCTTGGTTTACTTTATTTTTAAAGTAAAGTTTTAAATAACTGTTTTAGTTCTCACATGAGTCCTATGACTGACGTGGAGTTTATTGTTTTAACCTAAACTATGGGTGCCCCTATTTTCCACAAAGGCAGCTAGTAGTTGGGTTTTTGCAGATATTATTTTCACAGGATCCAGGATTTACAGCTGGAGCTATATTCGGAACGCTATATATCCGTATATCTCTTACTGTTGTGTTATGTATTGATTTTCCGCAGCTTTGTAATTTGAATCTCTGATAATTATCAAATGTATATTATTTATTCATACTCTATTATATTCTTGTGCTCTGATGTGAATTGTTGTAATAACAATGAAATGTTCTTCTGTTTGTGTTATGATTTGTCATGTTCTTAACTCAATACGGGCTTTCCCGTAAGGGCGAGTTTGGGTTGTGTCAAAACGCCACAGAATTTTAATTTATTTGAATAAATTTAGCTTAATTTGTATGAAATTTACTTTGAAATATTTTAAAACCTAAGAAACTTACATTGACAAGTTATAATCTGAAACAATGTGAACACCGAAACGAAAGAGTTTTAAGTATTAAATTTGTTATACGTTTTAAATGTAGTACGTAATTAGAAGCATACACTGCAAATTTATATTAAAATGGAATATTTACATTAAGAGGTGCCAGAGTTTGCAAACCATAATTCAAACGGAATTTTTGAAATGGCATCCGAATTTTAACTATTTTTCTTTTTTGGCAAAGCCAGTTGATTTTATAATGGTTGTACCACTTTTATTAAAATAGGCTAAGAGGGAGAGGGTTCCTGCATAGGCACATAAAATCCTTCTAGTTTGAAATGCCAGAACACTATAGCTATACAATAAACACAGGAGAGAAACTGTGTGTTTCTGCTACTGCATGTGACAATAACTAGTCCCCAACATCGGAGGAACTATTGGAGTCAACACTACCTGTAACACTGATATACTTAGAAAAAAGTACAACAAGGTTTAGATACAAACACTTATTAGGACTACGAAACTCATAGTCTCAATCCCAAGTAGTAGCAAGTAGTAAGGACCTGCTGCTCTCGCCTAGCTCACCCACATCAATGAGCTCAAAATCTTCTCTCTCAACCCGATATTCTAATCCCTTGAAGTCACCCTCAATATCTATTGCATATTTATAATACATGTTTTCACTTGGATCATATTTCATCCTAGATTTTTCATGAACCCACGACAGATCATACTTGTGCGAATGGATACCATCATCATCAGATTCTGCATAGGAAGGATCATCTTTATTTTCTATAAGTACGTTGTCACATGAAATATCATTACTTTTCAGTTCTTCCTCTAACATTTATGTCTCATCGACAAGCTTTTCATCCACTTTTGGCTTTGGAACCGAAATACTAGGAGGGGGCTTCTTAATAGGAGATTATACCTTAGAAGGAACCACTTATTTACAAGCTTCAAAAAGATGACCAAATGAATAATATATTGTGTAAACTTTTGGCTACCACGAGTATTGTACATCAACATAGGACTCATAACTGTCAATAGTGACTTTGAGCTTGTTTGGTAATGGCTTGCTCGACTTTATTTCAATCAAAGCTTTTTCATAGACAAGAGTTTTCCTAGTCTCTGTGCTGGCATCAAAACATTCACAATTTCCATTTCTACTAGCTAACCAGTTCATACTTGGAGCATCTGAGGGACCGAACGACTTCTTGTAAAGATTATCCAAACCGAAATGGATTTTAATTTTTTTGACAATAAAAAGGATTTTGGATTTTTAATTCATACGACTAGGACTTCATAACCAAGAACCACTAGATTTCAGGATGCTTTTTTAAAAATGAAATTTCAAGACAATTAACTCTGAAATAACACCTCTACCTTTTTAATTTCTTTTCTCTCAAACGAGTTGCATTCGATTTTTGGCCAATTCTATTTCAACCCAAATAAAAAAAGCCAAGCTTCCCTTAAATTTTGTTAAAAAATAAAATTAAAACTTCCAATTTTGTAGAGTTTCCCCCTCAAATAGAAAACACCCTAGAATACCCTTCTACGTGTTGCCACTGTAGGGTACTTGAAGATATCTTGTAGTGGCACAGCGTGGTACCCTGAAAGCACCCTGTAATGACACCGTAGGTTTCCTACAATGCACCCCTGCAACGCCCCTGTAGGGTGCCTTCAAGGTACTCCATTGTCACACTGCGTGGTGGTTAAAAAAAAGTGGAAATTGGTATTTTTCATCCTTGAATTTTTTATGAAAAAGGGGGAAACTTAGCATTTATGTGTGTTTAAATAGAATTTGCCTAGCCTTTTTCCTTTTAGGCCATAAAATCTATACTCCAAATCATTGTGGATCTATGTTTTAACAACGAATCCACTATCTTCCTTATTAAACCTGGTTTTTTTATATACGATTCAGCTAGAAACATAGATATAGAACCCATTTTCTATACTAATCAGCGTCTCATTGAGGTTTGAAAAGTCGAATCAGGTATAGTTGCTAAAGCACTTCATTATTGATATTATTGAAGGTTGTGCGATAAATTTTAGGTTTGCTGAATCTAATATGTTACTTATCACTTCTGATGTGCTTGTTTATTATGTACTAGTTTACTTTTTTGTATCAGTACGCTTCTTGGGCAACTGCTAATGGTAGCAAAAAGGGAGGCAACCTCCAAATCAAAAATGAGAAATCAAGAAAATAAGTATAACAATCCTGGTTTTTTTATTATTACGAAATTTGATTAAAATGCTGTTTATAGTAGGAAAATTAAATTAAACTTAGTTTGAGGAGAATAACTCATAAAATTCTTTAAGTTAAACAAGTCAAGCGTTTTGGAATTAAATTTGAGTAAATATCTTCAGTAGAATTGAATTTAATCAAAGTAAGCAACCCAATTCAATATTAACTTGCTAATCAAAGAAAATTAATATGGATATGGAGAAAATAACTTATATAATCATTAAGTTGGATAAATAATGAGTTTTGAGTAATGAAATAGAAAAGGTTGGATGTAAGGTTGAATTAAAGAAAATAAAATAATAAAAAGGATTCGATTTAATAATAATTCTTGGAAATGAGAAAAATAAAGTTTATTGAGATGAGAAAAAGTAATAAAGGTATAATTATGTTAAAAATGCAATAATTTGATAAATTATTGCAAATGGTAAACTTCGATTGCAAAAAAGCTAGCTTTAAATATAGTTGGGCTGCAAATAAAAATGTAATAAGTAAAATATTGATTGAAAACCAATATTGGAGTTTTGAAACATTTTGAATATCGTTTGGGTACAATCAAACAAAGAACTTTACTGAGTGTGTTTTCTAAAGTTAAATGAGTTGCAAGTGATAAGACAAAACGTAAATATTGACTCAAAATCAATATATGAGTTATAAAATATCTTAATTTGATTGTATATTCGTTTTTGTTAAAACAATATACTTTTGTAAAATTTTAATATAAAATTTGTAGGTTTTAATAAGTATGAAGTATAAAATGAACATTCTATTATAAATGTAAATTTTATGTGTTTAAGTTAAAAATAATTATTCAGAAATTGATTTACTGTAAGTTTATTTTATTTGCATATTTTACTTCCTTCTTTCATAGACTATTGAAACACTGTTGATATACATAAGCTCCATTTTTTATCGAATCCGCTAAATAATTTGCTGTAACTTCAATTTAAATTGAGAATATATTATACTTTTATCTTATGCATGCCTGTGAATTGAGTTAGTGTGACATATAAGTTAATCTAAACACAAATTTGCTACTTGCAGTGTTTATGGTAAAAAAGCATTTCTGTTCCTAATTTTTAGAGCCTTATTCCCTTTTGTTTTATGTTGAATAGGCTCGAACTATTGCCCCTATGTTGTTCTTTGATCATATTCAAAATCAAATATGTATATCATATCTTATCATCCCAGTTTTGTGCTTAAAGTTGAACTCGAACTTGGAAAATTTCCTAGAGCATTTGCCGATCCAGACTGTAACAATCCATGTTTTGGCTACTTGGGCAAACGAATTTGAATGAGATTTGTGATTTAAGTTTAAAGAAAATAAGATACGAATTCATAAAGGAGAACTTGATAATCATCTAAGTTGTATGAATGGGGGATTTTGAAGATTCTATTTTCAACAATGTTGAATTAAGGACAAACTGAGTGCAAATAAAAGAGAAAAGATTAAATTCAACATATGATTGTTGAATAAACTTAAATATGAAGAAAATGGATTTTTGGAATTCTAATAATTTGTATGTGTAATAATAATATGTAATAAAAAGATCAATTTGGTCAGAAGGTAATAATTGTGTAAATTGTCAACGACTCACCTTGTTAAATGAATGTTTAAATTAATAGTAAGTAAATATTAAAAATATGTGATATTGATTAAAATCAATCTTTAGTGTGAAAAATATTTTAATATGTTGCACTAAGTTATTTTTATCAAGATTATTGTTTTTTTTTGTAAACTTATGTGTTAAAAATAGATGTTTTAACAATTGAAAGTGTGATTAATGTATGTAACTAAAAATTTAAATATCAAATTGTGTTTATGTTTGTTACTTATTCAAAACAAGTTTTAGACATGTGTGTAATATCTTGTAAACTGCAAAAAATGTGTTGAAATAGCATAAATAAGTGTGTTTTAGGCTAAGCTAGTGTTAATTGGGGTTAACATAGCCTAATTCAATTTCTCTAAGCTAATTGGGCCTAATATAATCCAATAACATAATTAAGTAAGGAAAATATCCAAAAAAAAAACTGATAGTACGTGTTCTTTTCTTTTGATCATCTTCTTCTTCCTAAAAATTAACAGGGAAAAGGAATTTGCATCTGCTTCTGAAATCCTCAAAAATTCAACTCAAAAACTCAAACCTTGTAAGAAAATAGCTTGCTATCAAAATTCTACAGTTCTTGGCTATCCTTAATCATTTGGAAACCTGCTCAAAAAGATGGTACTTTGCTTGTTGTGTCGCTGTAATTCAATTACAAAGCTAATCAAGGTGAGTTGTACACCTACACAATCTAGCTTAAATAAGTGCATGTTGGATCCATGTTTTCCGTTAATGAATTGAAGTTTATTGTAAATAATTCTGAAATGTTTTGAGTTTGCAATATTCATGCTGCCATGTTTCTACCTTTCCCTATAACATGCAAGAAGTCACGTCCCTTCCCTGTAGTTGCTTTGAACTATATATTATCTTCATCTCTTAATGTGCAATTGTACACATTAATTTATACTTAAGTGCAAAATCATTTTTTATGAATAATACTACATGTGTTCACTTTGGTTTTGCACGTCATGGCATTGTCTTGTTTTACTTATTTGTATCATGAAATGATTTTGTCTTTGATTTGATATTTTATTACACACGCAAGTAGCCAAAGTTTGCTACTTGGTTTTGGTCCTGGGTGCATATTGTTTAATTTTGTTTTAGTTTGTATTAATTTATAATTATTTTAAATTATATTACTCATGTTGTTTGGATGTTCGACCTGGGGTGCATGAAATTGTAGCATCTGGTCGAGCCATTTTATCCTGCTTTTTGATGGTTTATTGCTTTGTTCCTGAATTTTCTACTTCCTTCTTTTGTAATTTTTGGTGCCTTGTTTTGATATGTTTCTAAAAGGCTATTTCCTACAAATTAGAGAGCGGACAATTAACGTCAAGTCGTATTATGCATTGATGAGTATTCATGTGTATTTTTGTGTATGCTGATTTCATTGAATGCTAATTGATTTCTGCTTGTTTCATATAGGTGTTTTCTAACTTGATTTCTGAAGAATTATGATTCAAAAACTAAGTTGAAATAATATTCTATAATTTGTTTATAAAAACAAGAATTATTTTTATATATAATTATTTTCTATTATAAAGTGATTTTTTTTTAAAGAATAAATTCCAAATAGTTTTGAATATCATTTTAAAACTTGTTTTATCATGTAAGTATTTTCTATATAAAAACAACACATTTTTGCACTTTTCGAGAAAACGAGAAAGTGACATAAATGATATAGTAGATCATGTGGTATGCGACACATTTGTTTATTATATCGATTAATTCCATATCTGTTCAATTGAAGCTATTTTTTGTGTGGAAATTGACCGTCATATAGAAAATCGACAAAGCGAGAACATGTGGTATAGAGAGCATTGTTACCATTATTTCAGTTAATATCTGAGAGCCAGTGGCGCATTTTATGGATCTCAGGGTTATCTGGGTTATGCTAGTTTAGACCCATGGGTCATCTGTGTCTGACCTTCAAGTTAGTTATTTTTATGTTAGACTCTCGGGTTATTTGTGCTAGACCTTCAGGCCATCTACGACAGGCACGCCATATTAGTGTTAATAATACTTGGCATGCTTCTTCCATTTGCGATATGCATGTATGGCTAGTTAAGACTCACTATTTGCGACATATATCCATATTTTGTGTTATTTATAGATTTCATCATTTACTGATTTCTAGAATTTGTGATATCTAAATGTTTCACCATTTTGTGAATTTGATTTTATATACAAATATCATATGAGCTAATTTAAGAGTTTACTATATTGCGATTAAAATTTATGATTTGAATTCCAAATTGAGTTTTGTCATGTGTTTTTTGTGATTTGTGATTTGGAAAACACTAGCCTTTAGGTTCGGGTAATTCGTGTTGACGGAAACATTTGTGTTTTGCGTTTTTACTTCACATGAGTAACTTATATGTTGATCCCATGAATTTATATCTCATGGTATATGTTAATCCGTTAATAATGAAAAGGAATTAGGCACTATTTTTTATTTTTCATATTCTAACTACTATGTTTTATCTGGACTGACCTGCATATTTTGTACTTAGGTTAAACCAAGTTATTTCGTGTTAATTGCTTGCGGTAGACTTGTGCTTTACTCTGCTTCCACTTTTGGATTTCCATACTTGAAGCTCGTGCCCTAGTCATGTATTTATGTCTTGTGTATATTCATGTGTTAGGACATATTATATTTGTATTTGGTTTCTATAAAGCATTGGTGTATGTAACACATGTTATGTTGCACTTCCGTTGTTGTGTGTGTGTATATATACACACACACACACTATTAAAGATGGGTTGTTTTCGATAGCTCTCAGGCCCCTCTAATTTAAGCTAGGACTTCTATTGAGTGTGACACATATGAATGTTTACAGAATTGTTCTTTTTACGAAATAACATTTTTGCGTTCCTTCCTTTCTCCCTTTATCTTACTTTTCATTTCCTCCTTTTCGCTCTTTGCCTTCATTTTCTCCTGCCTTCTTCCATGCCTAGCCATTCTGTTAGTGCCCACAATCTCAATAGTGACTTTTTCTACTTTTTTCCATTCACACCTTTTGCGCTACAAACCCTGGGTATCCTCACTTCCTCATTTCCCCACTTTCTTCGGTTTTTCCTAGGGCAACTCCATTTATGGACCATACGTTACCGTTCAACTTCCTCCCTCCTGAATCTTTTGTAAGTTTGTAATTTGTTCAGCTTGGTTTGCCAATTTTTTCTTTTACTGTATAATTGGGGATGACGGTTTTTTATTTGTCTTTTGAAATCAACTTAGCAAGATTTCCTGTTTAGTTTAAATCATGGTTTTCCTATTAAATCTAATTGTCTAGTGAATAAACATGCTAAGATTTGAAAAATGTATTGGTTTTGAATCATAAGAAGTTATGGTCATCTCCTATTCTTTTACTTCCCTTTGAAGTAGACATGAAGATATGGAAGTTCATATAATGTTATTTGAACCTGGTGTACTTCATATTCTCTTAATGTACCTAACTTAAATTTTGCAGCAAATTTATATCTTCCCCCTTCTGTGAAATATAATAAGGGAACAACATTAGCTGTTATATAGTAACATTAGTTTAAGGCTCCAA
This sequence comes from Allium sativum, assembly GCA_030737875.1. Lineage (NCBI taxonomy): Eukaryota > Viridiplantae > Streptophyta > Magnoliopsida > Asparagales > Amaryllidaceae > Allium > Allium sativum. The sequence goes on from CM060927.1 coordinate 159,046,317, forward strand.
TCGTCTAAATCTAAACAACTGGCTCCATCTCTTGATCGTTTGCTGAGAGTATCATTTGGTATTTTATTTGTCTGTTTTATAGGTTCTGTTATTTCGATTGAGATATTTTTTTCCAGGTTGATATTTTATCCTCACTTTTCAGTGTCAATTAATTGATATTTATCCACATAGTGCATTAGAAGAATTGAATCATTTAGTTGATTTCAAATTGTTGAAGTTTCCAATTATTAAAATTCGTTGACACATATATTTGTTTGAGAAATTTAGATGGCAAATAGTTTAAGAAATTGATTTCTTGCTTTCATTCGATCCAATTCCAGGTTGTCAAACATCAAATAGTTGCTGTACAAGTTTTCGTTGTCCTTATGTAATGTCCCGTATTTTTATGGCATAATAATTAATTAATTTAATTATTTAAATAATGATTTGGAGATTTAAATGGTTAAATAATATTGAATATTTAATTGATATAAATAATAGAATAATATATTTAATTCTGAAATAGTCAGAAATAGTAGAATTAACATTATGGTGTGAATTAGATTATTCAAAATATATAATTCAGTTTAAAATTTGAATTACGATAACGAATATATTTAATTAACGATGGTTGAACGTATAAATTATATTATAATTAAAATCGAGCTCGAAATAGCGCGATAGTTCGTAATTTGGCGATTCGAACTTTAATTGAATATACATAATCCATTTTAAATCGGACTTCCGTGAAATAAGAAACATTTGAATCCGTTGAATGATATTTTTCTAAGGAAAGAGAAAAATCGGGATTTCGTATTATAGATTGTAAGTTATGGCTAAATCAAATTTTGAAATACTCGCTATGGAACGTTTATAGGCTATAACGATATATTTAATTATAATTAAATATTGGATTCGAATTTGGACAAACCCTTTGAGATGTAGTTATAATTTTATTTTTAGAATTCTACTATAAATTTTATTTTTGAAAAATAAGCACTTTTGATTTTGAAGTGTTTTACACCCTATATCATTGATTTTGGGTTTTCCCAGAATAAGGTAACTTGTCTATATTATTTTATTTTTGGAACTGTAACACATTTCCTGGTACGATGATATATTTATATATGTCGATAACGGTCCGTACATTAATAAAGTTTTACGTATATTACTACGGTATAGGGTTTAAACAAATGAGTGGCCAACACTAGTCCAAGTTTCGTTGAATACAAGCCACACATTTCTCTTCCCTTCTATAAAACGTGCCTCACTACACTTCGTTCATCTTACACTCCAGAAAAATAATTTCACAGCAAAAAAAAGCGCAAGAAAGAAATCAAAAGAAAATAGGAATCAAATTCCTAAAATCAGTATACATATAATTCTAGATTCAATAGGAGATGCTCTTCAACGCGGTGGGGTTTTTGGTGGAGCTCGATGTGGTTTTTCCCATGCTCGAAGTCAAAGCAGTAGCCTAGGGTTGGGCTTTTAAGAAATTTAGTGCGCCGATGTTGAAATTCGTGTTAATACTTGAACTTGTGATGGGGAGGAGCATCATCTGCGAATTTTTGGAAAAAATTGGTATAAAAATGTACGGTGATCTGTGTATGCGATGGGTTGGCCGACGGACGAAAATAACGGGGGAGATGCGAGCTGGATGTGGATAGGAGGTGGTGATGCAGATTTTGAAGAGGAGTTTAATGGTGATTTTATTTTTGATGTATGTTGAAGAATTAAAGGAGCGGTTGGGAATGAGATACACGGTGATGGCCATGAAATGGTTCTGGAGCGATTACTGTAGGGAGAAGGAGGAAAAGGCAGAGCGGGTTTATGATGGGAGATGGGCCAGGTTTTCTTGGTAAAGCCCATGAATTAATTTAAAATCTAGGTTAATTCTATTATAAGTAATGTATTAAATTGTTAAAATCGTAACTTCTCCATACTTTAACAGAATTCAACGAAACAAGATCCGTTGGGATCGTATGGACGGACACTACCCAATGGAACTGACTGTGAGTGAATTGGAGCTCGCTACAATTTATTGCAAATTAAATTGTCAGTCAGAAACAAAGATGGTTATCGTTATTAACGATGATCGTCCAATGTGAGTAAAACTCACCAACTCTGAACAGTTATATTTTAATAACATATTTTTAGAACTGATAATCATCTGTTGATTGTTGTGTGTTAACTGTTTGGTTGAATTGCTTATGTATTGGTTGAAATTATAGTTCTGGTTATATATATATATATATATATATATAAATTGATTCTGTTTAGCAGAATATTTCATAGTGAAATGAAATGGATGTTAATTATATTGTTTAACATCTGTGGATATAGGGAAACAGATCGGAGGAATCCAACTGGATTCCTCAACATTTTTTCTGTTTTTCATATATGGTGATATATAATATTTGTAAAACAAAATAGAAAGGGAAATATTGGTAAAACGTTTACAAATAGAATTGTAAAAGAAATATTTTGTTTAGAAAATAAATAGAATTATAAAGGAAATATTTATTTAGAAAATAAATAGACTATAAAAGGAAATACTTGAAAAATGAAAGAAGTGTATAAAAAGAGAATATGACACTAGGAAAGTTTAGACTCATGCTTTGCACACGGATATAACAGAATATAAATTTAAAGTAGATTTTAAATAGAAATCTATTTTAATAGATAAGTCAAGAAGATAAATTTATAAATAATATTTTTTAAATTAAATAAAATGATTATCATTGGATAAATAGAATATATAAGTCAGGAATTATATAGAGAAGTAAGAATCGATTTCAACATCGATATTTGAAACTGAATATGGCCGTAGAGTTAATCAAAGGAGTTAATCGAATATAGTTTATTCGAATAGAGTTGAATGAGTTATCGAATATTAGTTAGTCGAAAAGGAGTTATCGAATATTAGTTATTCGAAAAGGAGTTATCGAATATTAGTTACTCGAAAGGAGTTATCGAATATTAGTTTATTCGAAAGGAGTTAATCGAATATAGTTATTCGAAGAAAGGAGTAATCGAATATAGTTTATTCCAAAGGAGTTAATCAAATATTAGTTATTCGAAGTGAGATAATCGAATATAAGTTATTCGAAATGAGATAATCGAATATAAGTTATTCGAAGTGAGATAATCAAATATAAGTTATTTGAAGTGAGATAATTGAATACTAGTTATTTGAAGGAGTTAATTGAAGAGAGATTACTCGATAGAGAATTATACGTCGAATTCGATTATATCGAATTCGGGAAAGTATTATTTACTTTCAGGTTTTTAATCAAGATTTGTTTATTTATAAATAAATTAGTTGTTGGCTTATTTATTCAAAATAAGAATTTAAGTTAGATATTTCAAAAGTAGGGTTTATAACGTTAGCGCTATAATAAATGTTTTCATAAAAATGTTGATTGATAATCTAAATCCGAGAATTTGCATAAGAAAATGATTGTAGAAATTGGTGCGGTGAGCTTTGTCTATTGCAAGGTTAATAACGTTGTTCAGTTAAGGTCTGAGAGGTAATTATAACCCAACTTGACTGACTTCCTTACTTAACTAAGAAACAGTTGATGTTCGATGGTGAGAGTTAGTTAGAAATACAGTAAAGTAATAAACGATTTATGGATTGAGCGGTCGTAACGATGTTTTATACAACGGTAGTTTGAAATCGATATAAATGAGTTTTGGAAACGTTTTCCAAATATAGAATCAGAGATGTTTTCTAAACATAGAAAATTGAATGTTTTATTTATAAGGATTTAAGAAACGGAGTTTAGCTAAATTAGAAACGGACTGGAGATTAGTTAAGTTGAATGGTTTTCTAAGTGTCTATCTGATGTTGGTTTACTTAGGGAATTGTTCTCATACTATTTTACAGTCAGAGACTGATAGATGTGGCAGAATAGTGATAAATAAATAAGCAATGGGAATGTTTTCCAATGTTCATAACGTATATTTTCTGAATATACAAAAAATAAGGAAATATGAATATATATATATATATATATGATGATTGATCAATAGAAATTCCAAGTGGAAATAAGATTGTTGTTTGCACACGTGTTTTCATTTGATAGTTAAATCACCGACTATCAAAGTTTTTGACCATTTTTACGTTGTTAATATGGAGAGACCGGTTGGAATATTATCCGAAGAACTACTCCGTATTGGTATAAGCATTGCAAACCAGGTATGCTGAATATATTGAAGATGGAGTAAAGTGCAAGGGATATTGCATAAATCTTAGGTAGAGATTGCTTAAGATGGATGTACTGAATAGTGCCTTCGGTTTGTCCAGTCCCAGGACAACTTGAATGGACGAATGTCTGACAGAGTATATCTGGTAGATCGCGTAAGTTGATCGATTCAAACGTATTTACGTTGGTGGTGGAGGAATTCGTTTCTCTTATCTTATACCCGTGGTATTTTTGGGGAAATCAATTTGTGATTTGTCGGGTATGATGATGTGGCATTCAAAGTAAATGAAGATGTGATCTGTATAGAGATACGTTATAACCTCAAGCCTCATCAACTGGAAATGGCAGAAATTGGGTAGGAAACATGTCTAAGTGGGCCGCACCCAATTAGGGTATATTGTCACCATATAGAGAATATTCATATTTGTACTTCTTTCAATTCTGTATCTCCCGGGAACGGTTATGTTGGAATACTAACCGAGGGGTGGCAATATATTTGATACATTCAAGAGAAATAAATGGTCGGTCATGTGTGGCCGAGTCACAAGATGTTCTTGTTGAACTCCAGTATAACGCTTCTAGAGTACCTTGAGCCGAAGGTGGATCCATACCTTGTCATAGTTGGAATTCATTCCTCAAATAAGAGCCGTGGTTTTGGTTGTATATTATATATGTAGAACGTTAGATGCAAGCATTTCTACTAGATTTCGATTTACTTGATCTAGGCATTATTATAATATCAGACAAGTATCGTTTTAGAAATATTTTGGGATATCATAAGGTAAAAGCCATCCGTGTTTATGTGTGGATCGGTCTTATGATTATCCTTTGTTTCAAAATAATTTTGAAAGTTGAATCAAATGATTTGAGTTTACTCACACCAGTCACATAATTGACCCAGAGTTTATTTTGTTTTGTTTTCCCTAGACTCTTAGGTGCTCAATTTTGTACGAGCAGTCAAGTAGTCAGGATTTACAGATACTTGAAGAGCTGGAGCAGGAGGCTTCAGGATTATATAGCTATTGTTATTTCCGCTGTGTGGTAAGTGTTATACTCTAATAATCGTATTATATACAGATATTGTTTTATTTCAAAGTTATGTTATGAAATATATTTATTCGTTCTGCTGTGAGATTCGTGTTTACTCTGATGTTGTGTTGTTCTTCTTCTTCTATTCTAAGTTTCTATCTTATCTATTCTCACCCTCTAACTTCTTTCATGGACTATCTGGTGTTTCCGATGCTTGAATAGTCGACATAGTGTTGTATGCCGTTATCCAGGATCGCAAATTCCACGGGTCGTTACACCTTACATATATTTCACTCTTTTCTTTACTGCTTTCCTACTACTGTTTTTTAACTAGGTCACTTTCTCATTAACATAATCTAGGTTTTTATCACCTAAGGACTAATTAGCTAACAATATTTTTTTTTGCTATAATGAACTGATAACTATGGTAGATAAAGAATATGTTTCTTTTAGTTTATTGCACAGACAATTCATGAATGCTAGTCCATCATCATCCAAAATCTTACACTTTAAAATTGTGAATTTTTCTATAATGCATCATTTATGTTTAACAATTCATTTTTATGACTCTTATTTTTATTTTGTTAGACAGTTCTTGGTATTAAATACCTTATAGTCAATAGGAATTACAAAGAAAACTAATAATACAAAAATTAATCAGACTTTTGAAATATTAACAGAATAATGTCGAAAGCAACATTTTTTTTATCAAAACTTACATCTCCCTAAAGTTCTTTTTCTACTATAGATAAACATGATTTATATAGTTCTACTTGAACTCATGAGAAAATGCTAGTATAGTTATGGACATAGTTGTTAGAGAACCCCAAATTATCACAAAACCAATTGGCAATATAAAGGATGAACTCTTAATAGTTATATAGGATTTATTTTACAAATTCCCCGATGTGGGACTTGTCTCAACACAACCCCACACATGTGGCATATTTTGAGCCTAACACGTGGATCTTATTAGGTGATGTGGATAAGTGTGGCAATATGCACAAGAATTAAACCCGCTTCGATACCATGTTAAAGAACCCCAAATTATGACAAAACCAATTGGCAATGTAAAGGGTGAACTCTTAATAGTTATACAGGATTTATTTTACAAATTAAAATATATATCACATAAATAACATATATTAATTATTCTAACAGATACTTTCTCTATTAACGATATAATCATGTTCTAATGATTATTAGCTGTTTTTACAAAATAGAATAGCCTCTTACTCAATTTATTTTAATACTTTGGTAATTTAAAGAGAGGTTAAAGCATATAAGATTGAAAGTTTTCATTTTACGTATATTGTAAATGAACGTGTAAATAAAGATAAAGACGTTGCCAAAGATGTAGAAGAAAACTAAATAACATATAGGTATATTTATACTTGTTTTTTTAATGAGATATATAAATATACAAAGTAATATATTAGATATTTTTAAGTAATTATTGAGATTTCAGTTATACGATTAGAATTTATTCACAATTTTTTATACCATCATTTAGATAAATTTTTTGTTTTCTACTTCTAATTAGAGAAAATTAGGTTTTTATTGGTCATTAAAAAATGATAAAGTTAAGTTATGAATAAATTCAATTTTTTTAGTAGAGTTCCTAATGTTTAAAATATAGTTTATATCTAGTTATGCTAAATAACTTTGATGGCGAAGCCTCAAATATTGATTTGTTTATTATATAGTCATGTGTTTCAACTTACTAAATAATTATAGACTTAGACATTAAAGAAAGAAAATATCTTATTTATATTCTAAGTGAATCAAAAGTTCTATCTTTTTGAACCCACACTAAAGAGAAGTTTTAAGATGGGAAATGCAACATTTTTTAGGATGTTGGATTAGGGGGAAGAAATAAAGTACGGTCGGTGTCTTTAAATATAATCATTATCTCAGATTCAACTATGATACTTTTTTGGTTAATGTATTAGATTTATACCCTTTCATTTACAAGAAGTAAATTAAAAGCTAATAAGAAAATATTTTAAAAATAATCTTCGAATTAATTTATTGTTTCAAGAAGACATACCCAATAACCTCAACATGTAAGGTTGCTAAGGAAATCCACTTGAAAGGGAAGAAATGATACTCTGGATGACTATGTTATATTTCTTAATAAAGATAAATAATGGATTGATTGAAAGTCTATATGTGGATCGAGTGTGTGACTAACTATCACAAGTGAAGTGATAAAGACTAGTAACTAATAACGTAGGTAAAGTAAGAAGCAATCACACAGGTATTTTATCCTAGTTCGAACCTCACGTCCTATGTCTAATCCCGACGCTCCCATTTAGCTTTCTAACTATCATAAACTTCTCTCGCTTAACCCGGAGGAATAGGCTTATAGATAAAAAGATGCTTTGACTATAATGTGTTGTTTACAATCCGTATTTTGACTGAGTCGTACAGAAATCTCCAATAATCTCCTTGTTTTGATATGAGAGTTGAATAACTTAGAATATAAAAGAATTTGTGTGCAAAATGCAAAGCATTTTGAGAGATATTGAATGTAAAGAGCCTAGAAAATATAAAATAGAGTCAGAGAGATTAGGGGTTGAAAAGATTTTATGAAGGGATTCAAACTTTGAGTGAAAAACTTTTTGTTTAAAATATACTGTTTAAAAGAATAGTTGCGACTTTTCAAAATAAAGAGAAACCCTTTCAGAAATAAGTAGCTGTTTCCTAGGACAGACGCTTGTCTATATGGTCAGACGTTTGTTAATGTATTTTGGGTATCCTTTGAATACACTAATAGACACCTCTCCATATTAGATAGACGTCTGTGGTTTTTGGGAAATTTTCCCAAGACCATGGACATACGTCTGTCATATATGATAAACGTCTGTGCTGAGTCCAGGAACCTTATATCAGATGTCTATCATATATGAACAGACGTCTGCACATCACAGACTGCATCATATATATATTTTAAAGGATCGTATGAATACAAGGAGATTGTACATAATACTAATACTCAATACCTAAATATATTTTATAAATGAAGCCTTTAAATATGTCTTGTGTTCTTTTACAAGCCTTTATCTCCTTCTTGTGCGTTTCCTGCAAGATTATGTGACATACTATATTATATATGGTTGTATAATTTATGTCATTAAAAGCTTAAACAAAGGATCTAACGTTCTCCCCCGCCCCCTTTTGATGATGACAACTATACGACTAGTGTTAAACATCCCCCTGAATAAGTGATCCCATATTATCTCCCCCTTTGGCATTATCAAAAAGCATATATGAAAATAATAATAATGCAAACATACTAAACATCACATTAGCGTCAAACACACAAAAGTCATAGGGTTTTAATACACACCGAATATTCAAATAGTAGAATAAACATAGGTAAATAAAAGTCATAGATGACTAGGCGATAAGATTAAGAACCGATGAAATATCCCAACAGGTTAGAGGATTGATCGTCATATTGTTTCCATTGAGATTCGTCATTGTACGCAACATTTTCTTGAATAGACAATCCTTGAAAAGCATGATATCCTTGATGAGGAGGCTCTTTTGATGACCATGAACTTCCATCCCCTTCTTCCTGTTCAATTTGTATTTCCATCCCAGGTGCATGATGTTCGGGTGAGGTAACCTGACCACTTGGTCCTGGAGGAAGATCTCGTAATGTAGGTTGTGATGGAGGTGGGGTGGGAGATGCAGAAGTGGATCTAGAAGACGAACTTTCCTCGTACTTTGCAAATTATCTTTCAAAGAGTGGTCACAACTTTATCTAAAGTATTTTCAACTTTAGTCGTTCGAGTAGAGAAAGAGCGTTCAAATCGTGTGACCTCCTTTCTTAACACTTGTTAGTTAATAGAAAGAATTCATAGATTTTGTAGAGTAACATCATGCACACTTTCGCTGGATTCCACAATAATCCGAGCTTCTTGTATGTCCGGTCGGAGTAATACTCAGTCAATTAGCAAGGTTCAGTTTAAAATTCACGTCTTTGTTGTCATTGTAGTTATTTTTCTTGTTGTATAGGTTCTTATGGATGATGTTGTTATTCTCTCCATTGTTCAAACGGAATAATTGTTGGAGGTGTTTGTGATAGGTGCATCAATGAAAAAACAAATCCCACTATTTTGAATCCCCACTTCTTGATATTTCGACAAGTAGAGGGTAATCTCTTGTGATCAGAATACATGCATAAGATATGCCACATATGGAATCGTTCGTTTTATAAGGGTCCAGAAACTCTTTGTTTGATCAAATATATACTGAAACCAATTAACTCAAGTATGTCTGAAAATAACATAAAGTGCCTTATGGTCGTGATCATATACCTGTTCGTGACTTCCTAATCTAGGAAAAAACGTATTAATAAGCATTTTATTAATCAATCTTGCTCTTGGATGAATTTTGACGGAATCATTCTAGTAAACTCGTCTTCCCATATTTGATGAGTAATTGGATCTCTCAATTTACAGCGCATATTCGGAATTTCTTGCAACCTAACCCCAGAGTATAAACAACCCAAAATCTTCCCTAGCATTTCAACATTGAACTTAACTATTTTCCCATATACACTTGACCATATCCAATTTTCAGTGTCAGAGGGATTTCAAATAGAAATTGAACATAGATTGATAAAGAACAAAAAAATGGCAAGAGAATCAATCATTCCTTTGTTATCATCGTACTCAGTTAGCCTCTTAAGTTTGGCATGAGTGAGAAAATTATTAATATCATATTGTGTTAATCGACTAAGAGGAAAGAAAGGACTTAAATGAGCAGTTTTGTCCGCCAAACATTTAAGTAGAACCTCGCCATCCCTTTATTTCATCCATCCTCTGATTTGAACTTCAGTAGCATAGTTTTATGGTATCTCTTGAGAGGTTGTTGCTTTAATTACTTTCTGTTTATCCCTTAAGGATCATGTATGCATTAAGGAATCAAGTCCATAATAGAACTATAGAACCAACATTCTCAAGGTCCGTGCATGCATGCCTCACCCAAGGTCGTTCGTGCACAGCAGGGTCCAACATGGACCATGGCTCGAGCAAGGGGGTAGGGGTTGATCATAAAGTGCGGCACGATTATACAGAGAGGTCGTGCACCAAAAACAGTTATGCCTAAGGACTGTAAGGTCCGCACATCCTGCAGTGATCGCCCATATTAGAAAGTCGTTTATTCTTTGAAGAAATCGATCGTATAAGGCAAAGAAGGGAACAAATTACAATCACATGATCCATTCTGCAGTCGTCCGTCCATAGAACCGTGCATGGATCTCTTATCATTCGTTCCCTGGTTAATCGCTAGTATCACAATCAGGGGGAATCGCATGCATATCAGCTTTACAAGTTTTATTTGGTTTCTCGTCTACCATCAGATATAAATGCTCCAATCAAGCGGTATATGCCAGTGAAGTTATGAAAGGCATAAACATGAAAAAACGTCACTCAATCTTGCATAACCACTCGCTCCTATGAAGTCGCTCGCGCAAGACAGCTGGAAATAGTTGTTGCCAGTTGGTTACATCTAAGAAGGAGCATGTTCGTAATTAAAAAGCTAGGCGATCTATTGCCTGACTAAGACAATTGATGGTATCTAAATTTCCCAAGCCTCCGAAAGTACCTGTAGAATTCTCTTCCTGAGTAAAGAGGGGAACGGGATTTTTAGTAATCTTTTCAAAAATTATATCACCTCTTGCACCATCTTTGTGTTCACTCACTCTTTTATCACTCCCTTCAATAGCTGAAAACATGGGAGATTCTGGAGAAGATTGGCTGCCATCACCCAAGACTAGGCGCTTCTTTTTGGTAAAGGATTTGCCCGGGGCACTTTGCGTATAAGCCAAGGTTTTCTTAATAGATCTTGAAGAATGGAATAACTGATATATACGAAGGTTTTCTTCTAAAAGCAACACTTGTCTACTTGTTTCAGTCTTGTCAACATCAATAAAAGAGTCAAGAAGATCCTGGTCAAGGAAAAATCCTTCATTAGAAGGAATTGCTGTTAGATCGATAGATAATCACTTTTTTTAAAAAAAAAAGAGGAGGAAAGAAGAAGAAATTCAAGGTAGAAGGCAGTTACCTCCTTCCATCCACCGCCCATAAAAGCTCACTGGACATCGAACAGAAAAATATTGATCTGGAAACCCTTTGACACTGTCTGTCAGACCAGTAATAATTCTGCAATATCTTCCCTCCATGGAAATGAAAGCAGGACCGACTGCCTCCTTTCTTCTGAAAGAATTTAAGGAACAGATATCCTGAAACGTAGGTGCTTGTTGCTTGACTTTCATAAAAGGTATGTATAACCCTAGTAAAATGTGATACCGTTGGGATGTAGTTGATATGGGGCAATAGCCAAACATCGCAAAACAGACTCTAAGTAGGAGCTAAAAGGAGGAACCGCTCAACTGGACAACATACGATGATTGACTGATACATACCTAGGGGGAGGACAATCAGTTGAATTATCTTTCCTTGGAAATCTGGTTTCATCCTTCATAAATCCGAAATGAGCACACGTTTGTTGGTATAAGTCATATGGGAGCATCGATTTACGACTAGCAGAAGGCACCCATTCAATGAGTCGGGGTTGTGGATAAACTTGACCAACAGAGCCAGCAATTGGGGCAACCTTAGCCACCTGACCGGAACCTCTGGCCTCTTCAGACATAGTACCCTCCTTGAAGCTTTGACTAGGTTGGTTTTTAGTTAGCATTTTTACATGGATAGACAAGTTTAGGAAATAAGCTACAGTCAGGTTGCTAATAATAAAGGAACAACAACTTTTGAGCAAATATGCTCTTCAAACCAAGCATTTCATTAAACATACCTCCCTGAAACTTACTGACAATACAAACAAGCCCAAAAGTTTGTGGTGGGACTTGCCGTTACAGGTTAAACATTATAAGGAAAGTTCAGCCAACAAAAAACAAACCAGATTTGACTGATCGCTCATGACCCCTGCATATGTAAAGGTTCTGGCCTAGTCGATTATCAAGAACCATTGGTGGAACATAGTGAATAAATGCTGCCGAAACATATAGCCACGACAGCAATGTCAAAATTCTGTGACACAGGCATTTCATCAAGCATCTAGCGAAGGCATTGTAAATTGCGAACGATGTTTCAAAGATATGCTAACAACCAATCTGTAAACATTTCGTTGCAATCAGAAAACATGAGAGGCTTATGTGCAAATTGGATTTGTCAAACGATTATGTTCAAACTCCAGAACATACTAAGTCAAAGTCGGTGAAAATTTCAATATATGGTCAGATAATTCAGTTTTCACCTATCAGGAACTTTTATGAGGCAAGGATGGATTAACTCAAGAAGCAAAGTTAAAGAAGGAATTTACTTACATTTCAAAAGTGAGTTCGATTTGGAAGATAAGGTGCTCTAACCAATTTCAAAACAAAAGAAATTCAGTCTGAAAGGATCAGGAGAAATGGCAATTTAGGGAAGGTAATATGATCAGGGTCTAGGAGTAATCAAAGGCAGAAGGAAATCCCCTACAGCAGAGCCACCATTAAAGCGAGATTTTAAGAAAAAGCAAAATACACAAGGAGCGGGAAAATGAAGAGACAATATTTAAAGAACACTAAAAGGCCCTTTCAAATTAAATTGACGTGATGGCTTTGTCAGGCCCGGATAAAATGCTCACCTATCTCAGAGAACAACACCACAGACCCGGTCAGCAAATAGCTATGTCTATGCACGAACGACTATAAAAGATATCCAATAAGCATGAAACGTTAGTAAGGGTGCCCGTCTTACAAGAAATGGACTTTATTCATCAATTGATATTACATTCCATTATTTCGAAGCATGCAGTCTTAGCAAGCCGAGAATTACAAACTTCGAGGGGAAAATGTTTATCCCTTAAGGATAATGTATGCGTTAAGTAACTAAGTCCAGAATAGAACTATACAACCAGCATTCTCAAGGTCCGTGCACACATGCATCACCCAAGGTTGTTCGTCCACAGTAGTGTCCAACATGGACCATGGCTCGAGCAAGGGGGCGGGGGTTGATCATAAAGTGCAGCACGATTATACAGAGAAGTCGCGTACCAAAAACGATAATGCGTAAGGACTGTAAGGCCCGCACATCCTGCAGAGATCGCCCATATTAAAAAGTCGTGTATCCGTACATCGAAGAAATCGATCGTATAAAGCAAAAAAGGGAACTGATTCCAATCACATGATCCGTTCTGCAGTCGTTCATCCACGGAACCGCGCATGGATCTCTTATCATTCGTTCTCTAATATACCGCTAGTATACAATCAGGGGAATCGCACGCATATCAGCTTTACAAGTTTTATTCTGTCGCCCGTCTACCATCAGATATAAATGCTCCAATCAAGCGATATATGCAAGTGAAGTTACGAAAGGCATAAACATGAAGATAGGTCATTAGATCTTGCACAACCACTCACTCGTATGAAGACGCTCGCGCAGGACAGCTGGAAATAGTTGTCGCCAGTTGGCTACAACTAAGCAGGGGCATGTTCGTAATTAAAAAGCTAGGCGATCTGTAGCCTACAAAGGGGAACTCCAATTCATTTCTTCGGGGGAGGCTGGCCTATAAATAGGCCATGAATGCCATTGGAAAGGGGGAACCTCTGACCACCACGAAGTGCTGCTAAATTTCGTCCTTAGCTATTCCTTAAACGTTTCAACAATGATCTTCATTATTACCCGAAGATCTTTCATCCATCTGGCCATGGCTTCCGTTAAAATCCTATAAGTGCAGAAGATTGTAGACATCCTCCTCCTCCGTCGTCTATCTGTCTTTCTTCATCATAGATCCTACCATTCCTCTATTGAATCTCGTGAGTCTGAGCGAGACTTGTATGTAAAAGTGAAAATATATTAAGAGACTAAGAAGATGTATAAAGAACAAGAGTTGATGTGTCCTATAATCATCATCATGATAATGCAAACTCCATTCACAGTGGATGTAGGCCTAACACAAGGCTGAACCACTCTAAACCTCGTCTCCATTTTGTTTCCTTTGCATTTTTACTTTCAATTGTTGTTGAATGCTGCACCATTCATTTTCTAACCATATTGGTGAAGTACAATCCTTGTACACTTGGTGTTTGAATCATTTTTGGTAAAAACACTTTCTTTCTCTTCGAAACCAGTCGTTTTGGAGCTAATGTTTTGAAAATCGAGAACTGGCAATTTGGGGATGTAGGGTTAGGGTAAAAGAGAGAATGGTAAAATGTAAAAAGTGAATGAGAATGGTGATTATATAATATATAAAAACCGGTTCAGATTCGATCAGACGTATATTGGTTATGGTGATAGACGTTGACATTACAGGAAAGGTTTCCTGAGAGATCGTACATGCATCTATTGTTTTTACACACACATCTGTGATAAGTTGAATAAAAATTATTCCTATGTTGGCACACGTCTGAGGAATGGAGAACAATTGTCTGTGGTTACAGTGTTTTCAAATCTGAGACTTTCTACAAAAGTTTGTTATAATTTGTCAGACGACTGTGCTGATGGGTGATTTTTATTTTTATTTTAAATCTGATGTCAGACGTCTGATATCACTTGGTCAGACGTCTGATTGTTTAAAATTTTGCTCATATTGTGAATTTTCTTAAGATAAAATATTATAAATTTTATTCATATATATGATAATCTATGGCATATATTTATTAAACTTGCAAGGACAAATATCATATTAGTTAGATGGTTTGTTTGTGTAACGACCCAAGAATTTTCGACCCCAAAAACCAACACCAAACACCATTCGACTATTCAAGAATCGAAAATACCAGATCATTAATAGAAAGAAGTTAGAGGGTGAGAAATAGAAAGAAATTTAGAATAGAAGAAGATGAAAACAACAGAACAAAATCAGAGTAAACACGAGTCTTACAACGGAACGAATAAAATTTATTATATAACATAACTTTTAAATACAAAACTGTATTTTGACTTACATCCATCATCAGAGTACAACGCATATATATATATCACAACGGAAATAGACTCTATAATCTAACATTTTGAGCCTTCTGCTCCAAGTTCCTCTAGGTATATCTGTAAAATCCCGACTACTTGACTGCCCTTACAAATTTGGGCACCCAAGAGTTTAGGGTAAAACAAAACAAAATAAACTCTGGGCCAGTCATGTGACTGGTGTGAGTAAACTCCAAACACTTGTTTTAACTTTTCCAAATCCTTTTCAAAAGCAATGCTAATCGTAAGGCCGATCCACACATAAACATGGATGTTTTTTACCTTATGATAACCAGAAACATTTCTTAAAATAAATACTAATCTGATATTATAATAGTGTCTAAATCAAGTAAATAGCTATCTAGAAGAACGCTTGCATCTCATGTTCTACATACGTAGTATATAATCAAAAACCGCGGGCTCTTATTGGGTAATGGATTTCCAACTATGACAAGGTATGGAATCACCTTCCGATCAGTGTACTCTAGAGGAGATACACTGGAGTTCAACAAGAATATCTTGTAACTCAGCCACACACGACCGACCATTCATTTCGCTTAAATGCTCCAAATATATTATCACTTCACGGTTGGTATACCAACATAACCGTTCCCGGGAGATAAAAAATTTCAAAGAACTAACAGATACGAGTATTCTCTAGATGGTGATAATATACACTAATTGGGTGCGACCCACTTAGCCATGTTGCCTGACCGATATCTGTCATTTCTCAGTTTATGAGGCTTGAGGTCATAACCTATACTTTGATAGATCACACCATCATTTACTTGGAATGCCACATCGTCATACACACCAAATCACAAATTGATTTCCCTAAAAATACCATGGGTATAAAGCTAAGAGAAGCGAATTCTTTCACCGCCAATGTAAATACGTTTGAAGAGATCAACTTAGAGATTCATTATATTTACATTATCAGACATTCGTCCATTCAAGTTGTCCAAGGACTGAACCAACCGAAGTCATTATTCTGTAAATCCATCTTAGGCAATTTCTACCTATGATTGCCAAAATAGCCTTTGCATAAACTTCGTCTTCATCATATTTAATTTGCAACGCTAATGCCAATACAGAGTGGTTTTTAGATAATAAATCTGATCCCAGTCTCTCCGTATTGACAACGGGAAATTGGCCAAAAACTTTGATAGTCGGTTATTTAACTATCAAAGTAATACATACAAACAACGGTTATATTTCCAAAATGGAAATTTTACTAATCAATCATCAATCCACATTTAGTCCTTCAAATTAATTTATCTTTTCCCAATTTATTTTCAATATCTTTACCCAAATATTTCTCTAACTTGTTTAGCCTCTCACAATTTTTGGAAAACGTTCCCATATATTCACAACTCCTTAATTCTCGTACTTCGAAAATATACGTTATTAACATTAGTAAACATTTATATATCTTGTTCACACATCACTATTCTTTCATGTTCATCAGTCCCCAACTGTAAACTAGTAAGAGAAGTAAGTATCAACCCCGAAGGCCGAAACAACATCAGATCGATACTCGGAAAGCTGTTTAACATAACTAATCTCCAATTAGTTTCTAATTTCCTTAACTCCAATTTTAACTTCAAAATCATTTCATTTCTATACTTAGAAAACATTTCTGGTTATATTTGGAAAACATTTCCAAATTATTTTATAATAATTATTCCATCCCATTTCTAATTACCGTTTATAAACCCAACTTTTAAATTATAAACCAGGTTTATAACTTAACCTTGATTACATATACAATTATAAATTATTGATTTTTAATAAAAAATAAATTTTCTTGTCCAATTCTGAATTATATAATATATACTTCATGAAAATAAATTATTCTACCTCGTCGAATTCTAATTACAAATCCTTATGTGTTTGTTTCATTTCCCTTTATGTTTCGAATATTGAAATAATTTCATCATTTTTCTTTCTAAACGATTTCCATTTATCTTTTAATTCATTTCTTGAATTTTTATTTTTAAAACTATTTAATAATAATCATTTTGTTTCGTTTATAAATATCGTTTATAAATCAAACTACTTTTTTTTATATAAAAAAAAACAAGTTATTATATTCTAGCTAATCGAAATTCCATTTATATTTTAAAATAGAAATTCCTTTTTAAAACACCAATTTTTTTCCCAATATATTCGAATATATTTTACGGTATTTAAATACCAATTATTTCAGGTCAATGTTATTCAAACATCCCAAAACACACAGAATAATCAATCACCGATTATTTGTCACGTCATATAATGCAATATATATATATATATATATATATATATATATATATATATATATATATATATATATGAAAAACAACAATATAATTGTTGAGGAATCAAGTTGAATTCCTCCAACCTGTTTCCCTGCATCCACAGATGTTAATCACATGAATAATACCGGTTTCAGGTCAATATGAAATATAATAATAAATAGAATCAGTATTCAACTAACGACTTATATAAATAATAGTATCTATATTTTCAACCAATTAATTAGCAAATCATCCAAACAACAATCACACACCACATTCAATCATTTTTATCAATATTAAATAATGTTTATAAAATTATAAAATTGGATAGAGTTAGTGAGTTTACTCACCTGGTTCGTTAATCGTTAAATAACGATTAACGTTCAATAGATCTGGACAGACGTTTAATTTTTCCATAAATTGAAACGAAATCCAAATGGTTCCAAACCAGCTTCATACTGTAGCCTTCGCCCACGT
This sequence comes from Allium sativum, assembly GCA_030737875.1. Classification (NCBI taxonomy): domain Eukaryota; kingdom Viridiplantae; phylum Streptophyta; class Magnoliopsida; order Asparagales; family Amaryllidaceae; genus Allium; species Allium sativum. The sequence goes on from CM060927.1 coordinate 159,064,275, forward strand.
GATTCCAACGTGACAAACGTCGTTTAATTCTGTGTTCATATCCTTGAAATATTAAATTTATAAGTTCACGCAGTATTTAATTAAACTAAATTTAAGTAAATTTATTTAATTGGGCTTTACTTTTTACCAATTAGCCCACCCCCAATCCAAAAACCGGACCATGTGAATCATCCATCTTCTTTACTCCAGAATTATAACCTGTCCCTCCATTTTCTTCTCTATCCATTGTGAAAGCTTTCACCACCATCCCTAATTAACTCACGTTATACACTTACACCATTCGCTCATCATTGGCCTTCTCAACCCGTACCTTTTATCAATCTCGCACCTCTCTAGGTTTTGCATCTTCACCGGATACTCCTCCTCTACACATAACGGACGCAGTACGTACAACACCACGACACACACCATAAACAAAAAAAAAAAAACGATACCAGCTTCGAACCCACACACCAGACTCGTCACCTCTCCAACGTCAATCCTCTAAGCTGGAGAATCCCCATCGCCTCACGTCATAAGCTTCAACTCTTCCTAGATCAATGATTTTTCCCACTGCACCCATAGCCTTCAACACCACGTCTGTGCCTTCATTCTCACTTCCCACCTTTAAAACTTCATTCACATCTTCTCCAATACACAAGATCATGCATCAATCTACGAAATTCCGCAAACCTAATTTGCTATATAACTTTGGTGCACCGCACCTGAAGATTTTATCTAGAAATGAAGTAGCGAGCATTGTATTATTTATTTTATGATTTAAAATGGAGGATTAAATTGTTTTTAGATTTATTTATTTTTGAAATTTTAGAGCTATTAAAACTCAGCTTGAACATCTGAAAGGAAGAAGAGGCAATGTACCTTATGCATATATATATATAGAGGAAGACTTAACTATTAAGGTATAGCGGATACAGGGTAGGCACTGCAAATTCTTTAGCCATGAGTTTTCATGTCCTAGCTAGTTGCGTGAAATGTAGATAGCTGTACATTACCTTAGCATGGAAGAAAACAGTTTACATATATTATATTATATCATGCAGTACTGAATTGAACATGACTTGTATATTATTCTTGTTGATGTCATTGTCTAGTTTTGAATATATTTTAATGTGTTTGTTACATGGGTTTCGTGCATAGTATGCACAGTGTATTGCATTCATAGGTTTTACCGTGACAATTAAAGAAGAAACTATGAAACTAACATTATTGCTACAATCGTTTCACACGTCGGCAACATGGTTATATTTTGTTGAATCCACTTTGAGGCATTGTAAAAGTTTCGAGAATTTACAACGTAAGAAGTATATATATATATATATATATATATATATATATATATATATATATATATATATATATATATATATATATATATACACACACACACACACCTAGTTTGACAAACCCGTTAACACTGCATGTAATAATGTGAGATGATGTGCTAATAATACGTTTAAAGTTTTTCGTACCCTATTACATAGAACTCCGCTCGCATACAAACTACTACAGACAAAAATAAAGATACAGTCGTCTCGAGTAATGTGCGACAATTCCAAAAATAAAATAAAATGGACAAGTTAGCTTATTTTGTGAAACCCAAAAAATGTTGATTTAGGGTACAAAATTCGTTATTTAAAAAGTTACTTAATTTTTTTCAAATTAAAAATTATAGTAAAATTCTGTAAATTAAATTAAGTATATGCCTCAAAATTCTTGTCCAAAATCCAAAATCAATATTTAATTATATTAAATAAATCGTTATGGCTTATAAATGATTCCATAGTGACTTTTTTGAAAATTTGATTTGGACATAACTTACAATCTATAAAGCAAAATCTCGACTTCCATTCGAAAAATGCAGTCTAATAGATTCCAACGTTTCTTGTTTTGAAGAAATCTGATTTGTAATGGATCCTGTATACTCAGTTGAAGTTCAAAACTCAATATTATGAACTACCACGACGTTACAAGCTTGATTATAATTTATATTATAATTAATACGTTCAATTGCCATTTAAATAATATATTCATTATTATAACTTGAATATAAACTAAATTAAATATCATATATATTATCCATTTACACAATATTGCGAATTAAACCATTTCCGACTATTTCAGACCTAATTATATTATCCCATTATTCATAATAATTAAATATTCAAAATATTCGAATTCAAACCATTTAAAATAATCCAATCACTATATTAAAATAATTAAATAAATTAACTATTAAACTTCTAAATTTTTTGGATATTACAATTTGAGTGAGAAGACCCCTTACTGCTTGTATTTGATTTACATTTAGGATCTTCAGACGCGGGTTTCAATGGTGACCACTCAAGTTTTTTACTACTGAGGTTAAACGTTTCTTCTTCCTATAGGTTCGTAGGAAAAATATTACCAGAGATGGGTGATTCTATGAATCGAGGAGACTTCCTGTGAATGCAGTTTTTGTGAGTGAGTGTCTGCATATAAATAATAAACATTTCTCAAGAAAACGTGGTTGCGTTCCTCGATGTTTTTGCTTGTAGTACATATCTCTCTGAAGTTCCGTATTTCTCTTTGATAATGGGATGTCTTATCCAGTTTTTCGTGTTTGGATTCTTGAGAAATAGGCGAATTTTCTTTTCTTAGCTTCTTGAGTAAAGGAGAAAGTCCCCACCAAGTTCTAGGTGAGGTAACCGGAGATGGTGGAGGTGGAGAAGTATGTGTTGAGTCCGATGAGGGAGAGTTTGAGTCGTAGGAGGAAGTTATATCCTGAGATGACATTTTGTTATTGTTTTTACACTCTCTAATTGTATCTATTAATAGTTGTAGAGATACTATATATACGTTTTGGTTTTATAGCTGTTATTACTTTTTTGTTTTAAACCATCTGAGTAAGTAAGGGAATGAAATAATTTTGGAGAAAATAAAGGAATGCTTATGTTTAAACATATTTTGTTTATAATTCTGAAAAACGAAAAAATTTCCTAATTCTCTTCTTAATCTGATAAAAGAAGTTTCACTTAAGGGTTTTGTGAAAATGTCTGCGATTTTTTATCTGTAGTAACAAAATCCAAAGTAACATTTCCTTTTTCAACGTGATCTCTTAAAAAATGATGTCTAATTTCAATGTTTTTTATTCTAGAATGATTTATAGGATTTGTTTGATAAGTTTAAAGCACTAGTATTGTCATAATATATAGGTGAACCAAAAATGAGTTTTCCAAAATATTTTTATGTTTGTTGCATATAAATTACTTGAGCACAAGGCAGAGCAGCAGATATGTATTCTTCTTCACATGTTCAGAGTGAAACCAAATTTTGTTTCTTACTAAACCATGATACAAGAGATTGACCGATAAAGTGGCACGTACCACTTGTTCTTTTTCTATCTGTTTTGCATCCTTCGAAGTCGACATCACTATATGATACGAGTTCAAAGGAACTACAATTTGGATAAAAAAGCCTTTAATCTCTTGTGTTGGTTAAGTAACTCAGAATTCGTTTTACAGCTCCAAAATGTGTTTCTTTTGGTTGTGCTTGAAATTTTGCACAAATACAGACACTCATCATAATATTAGGTCTACTCACGGTTAAGTATAATAAAGATCCTATGATGCTATGGTATACTTTTTGATTGAAATCCTTTCCGTTTTCATCTTTTCCTAAATGCTCCGTTGTACTCATTGATGTTGGCTTTCCGGAAGTTTTCTCCATACAGAAACGTTTTAATAGATCATTACAATATTTTTCTTGGTTTATAAAATTACCATTTTTTAATTGTTTAATTTGAAGTCTCAAGAACAAATTTAATTCTCTTATGTGACACATTTCAAATCCATTTTTCATTTTATTTGAAAAACCATCGCAAAGATTTTCGTTAGTAGATCCAAAGATTATATCGTCAACATATATTTGAACAATCAAAATATCATTTTGTATTTTTTTATGAAAATGGTCGAAACTACTTTTCTAATTTCAAAACCAGAGTTAACTAAATATGATTTCAATCCTTCATACCAAGCACGAGGTGCTTGTTTTAAACCATATAATGTTTTCTTTAATTTGTAAACATAATCAGGGAAATTTTCAAAGAAAAAAGTGGAGGTTGTTCGACATACACTTGTTCCTTTATAAAACCATTTAAAAAGGCTTTTTTTACATCTATTTGATAATAAAAATTATGATGAGCTGCAAAATCGAGTACGGTACGAATTGCTTCCAAGGCAAGCTAATAGAGCAAAATTTTCTTCATAATTGATGCCTTCTTCTTAGCTATAACCTTGAGCTACTAATCGAGCTTTATTATGAACTATATTTCCAGTTTCGTTTGTCTTGTTCTTATAGACCCATATTGTTCTAATTATTGATTGATTTGTCGGTCTAAGTACTAGTTCCTATACTTCATTTCTTTCGAATTGATTAAGTTCCTCCTGCATTGCCAAAATCCATAAAATTCTATATGTGGATCGAGTGTGTGACTAACTATAAAAAGTAAATTGATAAAGACAGATAACAAATAAAGTAAGTAAAGTAATAAGCAATCATTCTGATATTTTATCCTGGTTCGGACCTACCATCCTACGTCCAGTCCCAAAGCTCCCCTTCGGCTTTCTAACTATCACAAATTCCCTCGCTTAGCTTGGAGGAATAGGCTTACAGATGAAAAGATGGTTTGACAATATTGTGTTCTTTACAACATGTATTTTGACTGAATCGTGCAGAAATCTCCTATAATCTCCTTGTATTGATATGAGAGTTGATTAGATTATAATATAGAAGAATTTGTGTGTCAAATGGAAATCTTTTTGAGAGATATTGAATGTATAGAGCATAAAAAATATAGAATAGAATAAAAAAGATTAGGTGATTTAAATCCTTTAATCTGAGATATATATATACAACAATTGAAATGTTTAAGGGATTCAACCTATTAGTGGAAAACTTTTCAATTAAAACAGTGTATCCATTGAAAACTTATTTTAGGGTTTAAAAGAATAGTTGTGACTTTTCAAATCAAGGATGAACCCTTTCAGAAATAAGCAGTCGTTGCCCACGACATACGTCTATCCATATGTTCAAACGTCTATCAATGTATTCTGGCTATCCTTTAAACACACTAACAGATACCTGTCCATATGTAGACAGATGTTTGTGGTTTCAGGAAAATCTTCCCGAGACCATGGAAAGACGTCTGTCATATATGGTAGACGTTTGTGCTGAGTCGAGGAAAATTTCATGTAACATCCCATATTTTCTGTATATTTAATTTTCAATTTTTAAATAAATAAAATAGAATAATATTGGATAAAAATCAAATTTTGTCAATTATAACGATGATGAGTATTCAAATGGAGTATAAATAGATTTTAAAATTTAGTTTATACTTAGAATTGTTGCAATTTGGAAATTCATATTTTATTTATTTAAATGATTTGAGTTATTTAGTTTGAAATGAAAATTCAAATTTAATTGGTAAATGGAGAATTCTAAGTTGAGAAATAATAACTGAAATTCAAATCAGAGATTTAAATAATCAAATATAGATTTAAAATGTGTGAAATTTATTTATAGAATTTATTTAGGTTATAATTTGATTTAATTTGAATTTAAAGAATATTTAATTTGAATTTAAACAGTTAATTGAATTTTGGATATTTTATTTATTTAATTAACTGTGAAATTTAATTATTTCGGCGACTGTCTCGGAATTCGATGAAACTGGCGTCATTGGATCCGGAACGACGAATTATTATAGGATTTGAATTTGCATGACAATCCGACTTACCGTTTGATCGTACGAGAGAAAATGTGAACGAGATCAATGAAAATGGATAATTGTTGTTCCTCATTTATTTGGGCCTTATATAAATGTAAATAAAATTGCTTTCCTCTACTCTCCAGCCCATAAGTCTATTCTTCTCATTCTATACGTTCATTTCTTATCTTTAATGGCTGAATAAAAAATTCAAACCCTAGTTTCAAAATGAAATCCAACTCAAAAATCAAATCTTCACAAACCCTATCGTATTACATATCAAATTGAAGCTCTCGACGATACAAAGCCACTGGTACCATTTGTTTCGACATGCAGCACTTGGTTTGGTCTGAAAACTCGGTCAAAGTTTGCATTCACGAAACCCTAAACCTAATTTTGGGGGTTTTCGTTTCTGGCACCAATCGAAGATTCTGAGATGTGGGTTTTGAAGAGGAGGTTAATACGAGTATAAAGGTGGTAGTCAATTGACGTGTAAGTGAAGGAGGCGCCGGATTTTGGTCATTGAAGGTTGCGAGTTCCGATTTGGGGCTGACGTCATACGGCAGCAAGGCTCGACCGGAGGTCGTGTCGTCAGCAGGGTAGAGGCGCCTCGGGAATACCTTTCGAATGGATGTGGTCTCGTGATCTCTAGTGGCCAGAGCAGTGAGAATTTTACGGTCAAAGGAGCGTGGGTTTTGGGTTTTGTTCGTCGGCTGTTACTGTAGCAAAGAAGAAAGGAGGAACGGGAGTGTTTTGAAGGGTGCTGACGTGGCATCATCCGAGTGGGTGAGGTTTTATTTTATAATTTTATATATATTTTAAATTCAAATCGTAAAACGCTCATAATTTTTTCATATTAACTCGGATTTGGACGCGGTTTGTTGCGTTGGGATCGTGACGGAATTGCGGACGTTTTGGCACTAATCTGGCTGTGTTTAGAGACTGTGAAATTTTGGCCTTCAGTTGGACGTACGATCAATAGAAGACTCAAAGGTGAGTGATTCTTCACTCACGAAATACTGAATTATTCCCATATTTATCGAATTAAATTATGAAATAGTTTGGTTGCATGGTTGTGATTGGCTGTTGAATTGGTTGCTTAAATTTGATATACTAGTGTGTTAACATGCAAATTTGATCGATGATTAGTTATTTGATTTAAATTTAAATTTCTAGTTTGAAATTCGAACCCTTGCTAAATCCTGAAACAGTTTAATGCTGATCAGTTGAATGGAACGATTATGATGGATGTTGGTTGAAATTTATTACTGAATTTATATTGACATTGCTGATGTTCCTTATTTCAGTATATTGTAGTGCGTGTTGATTTGTGACGATAAATTCCCTTTACCCTTGATGTTACGGGCATCTAATGAACCCGGGATTTATCGATAAAATAAATTAAGAACACAAAGTGAAATGATAAACCTCTGCGAGCCTGATTTGGATTGAAATGATAGATCCATCCCTGAAATACCGAGAAATTAAAATTTAATCACTTGGCCATTGGATAGAAAATTCTATACAGACACCGGTTGGTTAAATGATTTTCAAATATTTGAAGATTTTATTTGACAGAAATTTCAGTTAAATAAACGAACCGATACTCGATAAACCTGTTCTTGTAAAGGACCTAGATCACAAGTGTTATTTAAGTGGTTAAGAAATTTTTCCGAAGGAAGTGGAATTTTTAAAATAAGATTTGAATAAAATTTGAAACTTTCAAATTTAGGGTTGGGTTTGAATGAAATATTTTATTTAAATTTAAATTTGGAAGAAGGGAGGATCGAGAAATAGGGGTTGAATTTCCCTAAATCGAAGATTCGGGGTGAATGGCATTTTGAAACAAGATATTGAATTTTTATAACTCCATTGAGACTGGAGTATGAGTTCAAGTATTTGAAGTTCGGAAGAAGGAGAAATCTTTGATTAAATAATTTTATTATATATATATATATACCTGCAATGTTGATTTCAATTAAGTTATTCTTTCCCTAAAATTTTTATTTAACCTTTACGTAGAGACTATTTATTTTAGCCTAAAATTTTCTTATAATTTATTATTTAAAACTAATTTGAAAATTTTGTTTTATATATGTATCCATAATAATATAAATTATCTTATTTTGTTTAACCATTATTTCTATACTTATATATCATATAAAGATTTTATTTAAAAGCATCTATTTTCAAATTATGTCAAATGATCGTAAATTTCTTCTAAATGGAAAATGCTGAGTTTAAACCCCAGTTCGAGATGGAGTCGAGATAAGTATTCAAATATGGAATCAACTTTAAACATTTTTTTATATGGAAAGGTAATTGACATGTATTCGAATATATGGGATTCCATAAATGATATGAATGAGTGTTATGGAGATTTACTCTTTTGAATATAAGCGGATTTAGAATTCAAATCGATCTGAGATAAGTATAACCTTTGAGGTAAAATATGTTCTGTTTGAATATAAGTCAATTTTGAAATATTATATGATTTAATATAAGGATATGAAATATATTCTAGTTTTAGAATATAATTGGTTTGGGTATGATTATGATATGTCGATATGAAAATTTTATTCGTTTGAATATAAATTGGGTTCAAACTAGAAGATGATATTTTGATATGAAAGCGAACCTTTATTAAATATAAAAGAACCGACCGATGTGAAAGATGTAAGCGTTGGTTGTTAAAGAGACCGGAGTCGACATAAGGCAAACTCTCTGTCAGTGTCGATACCACTTTGACAACTGTGAATGTTATGACGTATCCAGATTGAGTATGATGACTTGGAGGCAATTATTGAAGCGAAGAAGATGATCGATGACGAAATAGCCCTGACCTTCGGGTCAGAATTGAAATGACTAAAACAGGAGCTATACCGTGACTAACTGAGGTAGCACCTTTGATCGTACACACTTCTTCAATAATATTTCTACGACTATGATGATGATGATGATGATTTGGCCCATTTATGACTTTGGGAGTGTGTTCCGAGGTGGGCGGTAGTGGCTGCTATGCGTTACCACCGGTCCGGGAGTGCAATTGGTAGAATCCTACCCTGGGCATTTCCTCGAGTGCCTTGTCATATGTATCCTTATCGAGCCCATACGATTTTGATTTGTATCGTACCTATGGAGTGCCCTCTGATGCCATCCGTGTTAGGTTGGGTTTACGGTACTGTATAGACTACGGTATTATAAACGGTGTAAGGGTAAAAATGTAATCCCGCTTACGCTATTTTCAGTATTTATACTTTACTGAGTAGACACTATCATAATAGCGTATTATCCTATTTATGTATTAGTTAACGGATCCTCGAGAGATGGAAAATCCCGTAACATCTCTTGAGTTACTACACCCATCATACCGATGTTATTTCGTATTTTGATTTGACTAATATGAGATGATTTAGTGCTGATCCGGGTGTTTGTTGTGTTTTCTTTTCTTTTTATGCAATACGCTCGGGTCAGCAGACGTTTGCAGTTACCGAAGATGAATGTGCCTTGGAGATCGAAGACGAAGGTTGGTATACATTTATCATATATATGTATTTCCGCTGCATTCTATTTCCGCTGCCATGTGATGAAACCTGTATATGTATAACTCTGATAATCAATGTATATATATATTTCAATTGTTTTAAAACACTATCTGTTTACTATATGTTATCCTTCCGCTGTGAGATTCTGTGATTCGATTTTCTTCTTTCTTTTCTTCTTTTCCCAATAACTTCCTGCATTTGCGATTTGTTTGGGTCGACATGTGTGGTTTATTATCGATTTGAACGGTCAAAAATTTGGGGTCGTTACATTTGGTATCAGAGCGATGGTTGGCGACAACCTTGGCTCTGTTGGGAATTACTCATTAGAGATAGGGTTAGTAATGCCCTACAATGAGCTTGAGTGATATAAGAGGGCGTACTTGTATTTTGATAATTGGTTTTTCATTGTGTTGGTTTGTTCTGTTGAATATTTATGGGTTCTGGTCGATATATGGGACGCCGTAGAATCGATAGGAACTTCTAAATAATCGAACAGAATGATCGACATAATATGATTTTCGACTATATTTTATATATATTATATATACTACTAGTGTTTTCAAGTGTATAATCATTTGTCGTTGGTAGGTAATAATATTAAGTTAACACCTATTTCGGTTGATTCGATAGTAAATCTAATAAGAAAATTTAATGGCCTTAGAATTAATTGAAAATGAAATGATACCTTTAAGTATTATTAGGTGAGAAAGGTTTGCAAATGAAATAGGAACGACCTTGAAACTTGATCCTAGGGTACTTTTGAAACGGTTTTGTCAAATTTTGAAATAATATCGTATTATAAGTATTTTCGAAAGGAATCGTTAAAAGATTTTAAAAAGAAATAAGTGGGTAATGTTGTGTATAACAGTGTTGTATACACAATTATATGATTTTTGTTTGATGATAACAACCAAATATATTTTATTATTGAATGTGTTTGTAACTGTACTGTTATACTACACATCAGACAGGAATATAATATTTCTATTTAAATAAAATACAACTATACAGAAATTTAAATATTCACACAGTATTTTATTTGAATAGAAATATTTTATTTCGATATTTAAACAGTACAGATTTACAACTCCACTACTTGTACATACATCACTGATATACATTTCATTATATTCAATTTCGTACTTAGCTCCTCTTTACAACACTTACACTTTCATATACATTACATTTCTATACAGTTCACTCATATATAGTGACACATATGAATATCATCATCTTCAGTCTTCTTGACTTCACAGCATTCCACAGTCAATCCAGTTATCTTCATACCTGTCACATACAGAAGAACACACACAGTAGACTGCAACAAAAATAAAATTAAATAAAAGCAAATAAAAATTTATTTTTTTTTAAATTTTATTTGCCTCAGAATAACGGTGTGTTTCTCATCATTTTTTCTAGACTTGGTCTGATATGCAGGGACAGAAAAACTCGTCTGGATGGCTGCATATACACACGTGTAGACACGTGTGCACTGCCACGCCAATCCAGTGTCGCGATTGAGGAGTAGCCACAAGGACCGTCTCGACTCAGTGGACATTAAAAGAAAAGAAAAAGAAAAAAAATTAACCAAGGAGCAAAACAGAAATATGGTGATACATGTACGAGTCAGTGCAACATGATCACAAACTTATCAGTATGTTCAGCATGGTGAGACAGGGAAGCAGGTACAACAAAGTGCACAAACAAATAACATCACGTTCAAGTGATGCCAATATATACAATCAAAGATTCAACATAAATGGAGCAGCATGTTCAAGAAGTGGATGGTGATCATGGTGGACAAGAAGAATGGTGTAGCCAAGAGTTCAAGTGCAGCATGTATAGAAGCAAACAAAAGATGATACAACATCAATGTGTGTAAGCACAAATGGTACAAAAGGATGGCACAGCAACAAATCCAGTCTGCCAGGCTCAAATGCAAGATAGCAAAGTGGCATATATGTCAAGCGCAGCAACTAATGCAGCGTTGGAAACATGCAAGTAAAACTAAGTTAATTAGTACAACAGCAAAGTGATCAAAACAAGCCTACCAAATGTTCAAGTGATATGCAAACATTCTTGAAACCAGCTTTACAACAATACATGCAAACAAAAGAGTTCACATGGATGGCACAAGTGCGTAACACTAAACAAACAGTAAGGCCATAGACAACAAAACAAGGGTTGGATGGTAACACTAGTCAAGGCAGATGTTTCAAGTTTGAATATCATATATGCACTGGGTCATAGAGCAGTTCAATACAACAATAAAAAAAAAAGAAGAAGAGAGAAGTGGCGTGATCAAATTCAAATGTTCATCTGTTCTTATCAGCTCAAATAGGAACTTAGCATCCGTTCTAAGTGGAGTGTACTCAAGTCAAAAAATAAATGGAGTACAAATTCAAATCTGTTTACAAGCATTAGCCAAACAAGTCTGTTCGAAGCAATAAAAAATCAGGAAACCAGCAAAAATCACATGTACAGTGGCTAGACAAGTGCAATAACGGTTCTTATTTATGAAGACAGTTTTCAAGAAAAAGTATTTATTCAAAGGGAACAATATCACAACCAATTCAAAGCAACAAATTCTCACACAAGGTTGAATATCTCAAAGTCCACAAGTCATGATGCAACTTTCAGGTCAAAGTAAAAAAAAACTGCCAGAAAAATAGCTTTTCAAAGCTTCAACAATATTCGAAATATATTGCCACAAAAATAAGGATATTTCAAAATTAAATTCAAAGTCTAGAATTAGCTTATATACGAGTATAAACCCACAAGACCAGGACATCTTTTTCCAATCAAATATAGTATCTATTCAGTTTGAAATATCCAGGAAGCAACAAAAGGACCAACTCAAAAATTTACTGAAAAGTGTATTTCAGAAATGGTCAATCAGAAAGTATATACGGCAATTATTTTAAGGATAAATTCAAAGCAGTTATAAAGCCCCAATATTTAGTATATATCATGAACAAGTCTGAGCATTTGTTTATACCAGTTGTTAAGGAAGCAGAATATTCAGTTTGAAATCATCAAAGTTCAGATAAATTTATATGGATTTTTTTATTCGAAGAGACCATTTCAAAATTCAGGATTTTCACACGCAAGTAACTCCAGAATAATGGAAGTATTCATAGCAATATTCAAATCGAAGAAATCTCCAGAAGTTAAAGAACAATTCAAAGCAACGAAGAGTTCAAGGTCCAAAATTTATGTATATATCTCGACCGAGTCTTATACGAAATCAGAGCACAAAATTAGGGTTTCTAAACCCTATAAGAACACCCACATCATCAACAGCTATTATCATCCAAGATCGATGAAATTAAAAGCAAATAATTGAATTAAAAATCATACCAGGAAAAGAAGAAGACTTGGATCCAAATCAAAGCTTCATCAACTCAACCGAAGAAGAACTTGCAATAGGAACTCGAGAACATCATAGCGTCGGATTTCAGAATCAAAGAACCAAAACCCTAATCAAAGTCGCCATTTCAAGAGAAACCCTAGTTTTCTTTTAGCCGCCATTTCAATTTCCAGAGAGAATTAAAGGAAGTCGGCCTCAAGTAAAAAGTGGTGGAGCAAAATAAAAAAAGGGACCGGCCAAGATTAAGGGGATAACCCTTATTTAAATACTAGGGTTTTCAAAGTTTTAAATTAAGGGTTTTTCTTATTGTCTTGATTTTGTTTGTCTTTAATTTCAACTTTGTAATCAGTCCAGAGTTTTCTAGTTTGTCTCTAAAACTAGGGAGACGAATTACAGTGTTTGTAATTCGGGGAAATCTGGTTTTGGGGATAAAAACCAGTGCAGGGTTTTGAGCGTAGGGTTAAGAACAGTTGGGAGCGAGTGTCGCGAGTTTACAGGGGATTGTAAGCGTAGAGATTGTTTTAACTCCTAGTAGAAACCTTGGGGAATGCAGCAGTAGGCAGGGTTTTGCCGAAGCTGGGTATATCTGTGTGTTATTTATTTTCCGCATTTACTCTGATTATTATCTGTGCTGTGATTATTTAATTACTCTGTGAAAATCTGCGATAAACCCTATTCACCCCCCCTCTAGGGTTAATTTAGATCCTACAAGTGGTATCAGAGCAGGTATTTTTATTTTATTTTAACTCTAGAGTCATGAATTTGTCAAACAACGCTTTTTCTGAGGGTCAGTCCATAGCTAGGCCACCAATGTTTAATGGAACTGATTATGCATATTGGAAAGCTAGGATGAAAATTTACTTAAGTTCTGTCGATTATGATGTGTGGGATATTATTGAAACGGGTTATAGATCTCCCACTGTTATTGTTAGTGGTGTTGAAATTCCTAAATCAAAAGATAGGTGGGATGCTAATGATAAAAAATTATTTTCAACTAATGCCAAAGCAATGAATGCTTTAATTTGTGCTCTTGATAAAACTGAATTTAATCGAGTTTCTCATTGTGAGACAGCACAGGAAATATGGCATACGTTGGAGGTCACACACGAAGGGACATCTCAAGTAAAGGAATCTCGTCTCGCTCTACTCAGCAACGAATATGAAAATTTCTCTATGCAAAAAGACGAAGATATAAAAGAGATGTATGGACGCTTTTCATCACTGGTCTACAATGCAAAAGCTCTTGGCAAAACCTATACTGAAGTGGAATTGATCAGAAAGATACTGAGAGTGCTACCAATGAATTTTGAAGCAAAGGTGACGGCGATTCAAGAATCAAAAGATCTAAATAAAGTGAGCATGGAAGAATTGATCGGAAATCTGATAACTTACGAGATGGAGTTAAAAGCATGAGAAGAACGAAAGGATTCTGAATCAAAGAAAAAGACGATCGCTCTAAATAATTCTGTTGAAAGTAATGATGATGATCCCGCTGAAGAGCTAGCCATGGTTTTGAAAAAGTGGGCCAAAGGAAAATACAAACCACGAAAGAAGAATTCAAAAACCGACAAGTCCGAAAGTTCAGATAATTCAGACGATGAAGTGTTTTGCTACAATTGCAAGAAACCCGGTCATATCAAACCAAATTGCCCACAGCTTAAAAATGAAAAGAGGAAGAAGTTCAGAAGGAAGAAGAAGGCTTTTGCTGCTACATGGGATGACGAAGAAGGAGAAGAAGTTTCTGAAAGTGAAGAAGAGGAAGCTAATTTGTGTCTTATGGCTCATTCTGTTTCAGATAGTAGTGAAGAGGATTCAAGTGAGGTATCGAATTTTACTTATAAAGATTTAATTCTAATGTGTCACGATTTCACAAAAACCGTTGATTCTCTTGAACTAAAAGTTAAGAAATTAAAATCTGATAGATCAAAACTAGTTCAAGAAAATAACAGTTTAGAAACAAAACTTGAAAAAGTTAAGAATTCACCGCTTTCAGAATGTGAAAAATGTCAATTTTTGAGTAACGATTTTTTGAAATTAAAAACTGATCTGGAGTTACTTAAAAGTGAAAACATGAATTTGAAAAATAAAAATCTTGATTTTGAAAAGGTGATTGAAAAGTTTAGAGAATCTGAAAAACTTGATTTTGAAAAGCGAGAACAATTTGAAATTGAAATTTCCAAGTCCAATACTAGAATCAAAGCACTTGAAAACGAAAATTTGATTTTAAAACAAACTGATGCTGAAAAAAGGAAAATCGCTATTAATCGTTGTTCAAATTTAATGAAAGAAAATAGCGATCTCAAATTTAAAATTCAACGACTTGAGTCAGCTCTGACTAAATTTTCTAAAGGAGAGAAATCGTTGAATATGTTGTTGAAAAATCAATTTTTTGTTCAGAATAAAAAGGGACTTGGATTTGAATCTAATCAAGTTGAAAAACAAAATTTTAATGTTTTTAAAAATCCTTTAATTGGCTTTGAAAACGATCAAATTGAATTTTTGAAATTTAATAATTTCAAAGGGTTTTTAAATCATAAACAAATTGATAACTCGTTTAAAAACAATTCATTTAAATCTGTTTGGATTCCAAAAATTAACAGAATAAATTTAAGCAAATCTAAACAAATTTGGGTTCCAAAGGGTACGCTAGTGAATAGTAATGGATTGTTATATAAACGGGTTTGGGTACCAAAACGTGTAAACGAAGATAAGAGTGGTAAAACAACTTTTGTTAGACCACTCGATTATATAAACATTTAGGTACCGTGGGAGGCTAAGGAACAACTGCGCTTAAGAAAGATAAAATTCAAGTTGATTCATATATCGAATTATTTGAAGTTCCTTAGCCTTAGATTCAGAGTTGGAGATTCATTGCATCACGTTGATTATGGTAAGTCAGGTATGATCTCTAAACTCGTACTTTTATTCCTTTTAGTTTATTTTTACTTGGCTGTTTTTGAAATCATTCGTTATGGATTGTTGAAATTCTTGAATTATAAAAAATTGATTTTTTTTAGGTGATTTCAAACAATTATCTTCAAATTTGAAAAGTTGACTGTTTCTTGAGTTTGTCTAAAAATTCTCTGAGGATGTCACTTGTGATTCTTGCTTTGAAAATGATCTTGTGCTGCTCTGATAAGGAAATTGATTTGATTCATTGGTGTTTAAATAATAAGTTGGAAGATCAGTAACTGGATTTAGTTAAAATTCATAGGCAATTTGAATTAAAATTGTTTCAAAAAATTGTCTAGGAACAATCAGTATTAAAAATATTAGAAAATTTCATTTTTTTTAAACTGATTGATTTTTTTTTAAGTTGATTTTCAACTTGCATTTTTCAAAAACTCCTCTTAAATTTGATATTTTCAATTTTAAAATTATTTTTGATTATTTATTCAAAAATTGAAATTATTGATTAATTTGAACCGTTTTGAGACTCATCAAAATTGTTAATAGATTTATGAAATTGTGATGAGTTGCGACTATGGTATAATTCATAACTAGAAGAGATATTATTTTAAATCTCATGATGATTAAACAGATTTTATAATATCTTTGAACTAGAGCTTGTTTCACGACCATCTTCTATATCTACCATGTTTCTGTCATTCATCATGGTTTTATTTAATTTGGGGAGTTCTAATTATTCTTGAAATTAAAAAAATAAATAAATAAATAAATAAATAAATAATTTATCCTTGGTATTCACTCCCATTTAAAAATCCTCGCGGTTATGCGTGGGTGAATTACCTTAATTTCTATGTGCTTCCATTCTCACTTAAAAGACCTTCGGGCTGTGCATGGATGGAACTCATTAGAGAGGATAAAGTTAAGTTACTACTAACCCCATTTAAAAAACCTTTGGGCGATGCGTGGTTAGAAAGTGCTTAACACTTTTTTAGCATATTTAAAATCTTTAAAATTCATATTCAAATATTCAATTTTTATTGAACTCTCCTCATTCGATAAAATCCATCGTAAATCCATTCATTCTGAAAGTGAAATTTGCTTCTGATTTAAAGGTTATTATGATTTTTGTTTGATTAAATGGGATTTGCGATATATATTCTCTCTCTTAATTTGAATTTATATTTATAGTCAATATTCATCACTGTTTCAATTTCTATTATCCTTTTGATGATAACAAAAGGGGGAGAATGGTCAAGATTTTGATTGTTGAGTATTAATTCAAAAATATTTTAAGATTGAAAGTTAAATATCTAGAGGGAGAATGGTCAACTGGATTACATCATTCATATTTTTCCACATATATAGGGGGAGTTCAGTTGTAGGGGGAGTATACAAATAGGGGGAGTAATATATTTCACGGTCAAAACACATACAAAATCTTTTATTTGTTTGTCATCATCAAAAGGGGGAGATTGTTGTGTATAACAGTGTTGTATACACAATTATATGATTTTTGTTTGATGATAACAACCAAATATATTTTATTATTGAATGTGTTTGTAACTGTACTGTTATACTACACATCAGACAGGAATATAATATTTCTATTTAAATAAAATACAACTATACAGAAATTTAAATATTCACACAGTATTTTATTTGAATAGAAATATTTTATTTCGATATTTAAACAGTACAGATTTACAACTCCACTACTTGTACATACATCACTGATATACATTTCATTATATTCAATTTCGTACTTAGCTCCTCTTTACAACACTTACACTTTCATATACATTACATTTCTATACAGTTCACTCATATATAGTGACACATATGAATATCATCATCTTCAGTCTTCTTGACTTCACAGCATTCCACAGTCAATCCAGTTATCTTCATACCTGTCACATACAGAAGAACACACACAGTAGACTGCAACAAAAATAAAATTAAATAAAAGCAAATAAAAAATTATTTTTTTTTAAATTTTATTTGCCTCAGAATAACGGTGTGTTTCTCATCATTTTTTCTAGACTTGGTCTGATATGCAGGGACAGAAAAACTCGTCTGGATGGCTGCATATACACACGTGTAGACACGTGTGCACTGCCACGCCAATCCAGTGTCGCGATTGAGGAGTAGCCACAAGGACCGTCTCGACTCAGTGGACATTAAAAGAAAAGAAAAAGAAAAAAAATTAACCAAGGAGCAAAACAGAAATATGGTGATACATGTACGAGTCAGTGCAACATGATCACAAACTTATCAGTATGTTCAGCATGGTGAGACAGGGAAGCAGGTACAACAAAGTGCACAAACAAATAACATCACGTTCAAGTGATGCCAATATATACAATCAAAGATTCAACATAAATGGAGCAGCATGTTCAAGAAGTGGATGGTGATCATGGTGGACAAGAAGAATGGTGTAGCCAAGAGTTCAAGTGCAGCATGTATAGAAGCAAACAAAAGATGATACAACATCAATGTGTGTAAGCACAAATGGTACAAAAGGATGGCACAGCAACAAATCCAGTCTGCCAGGCTCAAATGCAAGATAGCAAAGTGGCATATATGTCAAGCGCAGCAACTAATGCAGCGTTGGAAACATGCAAGTAAAACTAAGTTAATTAGTACAACAGCAAAGTGATCAAAACAAGCCTACCAAATGTTCAAGTGATATGCAAACATTCTTGAAACCAGCTTTACAACAATACATGCAAACAAAAGAGTTCACATGGATGGCACAAGTGCGTAACACTAAACAAACAGTAAGGCCATAGACAACAAAACAAGGGTTGGATGGTAACACTAGTCAAGGCAGATGTTTCAAGTTTGAATATCATATATGCACTGGGTCATAGAGCAGTTCAATACAACAATAAAAAAAAAAAGGAAGAGAGAAGTGGCGTGATCAAATTCAAATGTTCATCTGTTCTTATCAGCTCAAATAGGAACTTAGCATACGTTCTAAGTGGAGTGTACTCAAGTCAAAAAATAAATGGAGTACAAATTCAAATCTGTTTACAAGCATTAGCCAAACAAGTCTGTTCGAAGCAATAAAAAATCAGGAAACCAGCAAAAATCACATGTACAGTGGCTAGACAAGTGCAATAACGGTTCTTATTTATGAAGACAGTTTTCAAGAAAAAGTATTTATTCAAAGGGAACAATATCACAACCAATTCAAAGCAACAAATTCTCACACAAGGTTGAATATCTCAAAGTCCACAAGTCATGATGCAACTTTCAGGTCAAAGTAAAAAAAAACTGCCAGAAAAATAGCTTTTCAAAGCTTCAACAATATTCGAAATATATTGCCACAAAAATAAGGATATTTCAAAATTAAATTCAAAGTCTAGAATTAGCTTATATACGAGTATAAACCCACAAGACCAGGACATCTTTTTCCAATCAAATATAGTATCTATTCAGTTTGAAATATCCAGGAAGCAACAAAAGGACCAACTCAAAAATTTACTGAAAAGTGTATTTCAGAAATGGTCAATCAGAAAGTATATACGGCAATTATTTTAAGGATAAATTCAAAGCAGTTATAAAGCCCCAATATTTAGTATATATCATGAACAAGTCTGAGCATTTGTTTATACCAGTTGTTAAGGAAGCAGAATATTCAGTTTGAAATCATCAAAGTTCAGATAAATTTATATGGATTTTTTTATTCGAAGAGACCATTTCAAAATTCAGGATTTTCACACGCAAGTAACTCCAGAATAATGGAAGTATTCATAGCAATATTCAAATCGAAGAAATCTCCAGAAGTTAAAGAACAATTCAAAGCAACGAAGAGTTCAAGGTCCAAAATTTATGTATATATCTCGACCGAGTCTTATACGAAATCAGAGCACAAAATTAGGGTTTCTAAACCCTATAAGAACACCCACAGCATCAACAGCTATTATCATCCAAGATCGATGAAATTAAAAGCAAATAATTGAATTAAAAATCATACCAGGAAAAGAAGAAGACTTGGATCCAAATCAAAGCTTCATCAACTCAACCGAAGAAGAACTTGCAATAGGAACTCGAGAACATCATAGCGTCGGATTTCAGAATCAAAGAACCAAAACCCTAATCAAAGTCGCCATTTCAAGAGAAACCCTAGTTTTCTTTTAGCCGCCATTTCAATTTCCAGAGAGAATTAAAGGAAGTCGGCCTCAAGTAAAAAGTGGTGGAGCAAAATAAAAAAAGGGACCGGCCAAGTTTAAGGGGATAACCCTTATTTAAATACTAGGGTTTTCAAAGTTTTTAATTAAGGGTTTTTCTTATTGTCTTGATTTTGTTTGTCTTTAATTTCAACTTTGTAATCAGTCCAGAGTTTTCTAGTTTGTCTCTAAAACTAGGGAGACGAATTACAGTGTTTGTAATTCGGGGAAATCTGGTTTTGGGGATAAAAACCAGTGCAGGGTTTTGAGCGTAGGGTTAAGAACAGTTGGGAGCGAGTGTCGCGAGTTTACAGGGGATTGTAAGCGTAGAGATTGTTTTAACTCCTAGTAGAAACCTTGGGGAATGCAGCAGTAGGCAGGGTTTTGCCGAAGCTGGGTATATCTGTGTGTTATTTATTTTCCGCATTTACTCTGATTATTATCTGTGCTGTGATTATTTAATTACTCTGTGAAAATCTGCGATAAACCCTATTCACCCCCCCTCTAGGGTTAATTTAGATCCTACAGGTAATCCCTTCTTGGACCTTAGAATGAATTCGGTAATGAGTGCACGCATTATCGACGTTTATTTTGAAGAGTCTACGTGGGGGAGAGATCACTCAATGTTCATTATAATTGGGTTTGACAAAGGTTTTGGATTAAATTCCATATGGTATAACGTATATAAAAGTAATCGTATACGTTATTTAAAGGTTGAATTTAAATTAAACTAGAATCGAAATTTCTATGTTTTTGTTAATTAAGACTTGGATTTAAAATTTTATGACATAATTTTCTATAATATAGTATAAGTATATATATTATTTTAAAACCTAGTTTATAAACCTAGGATCAGGGTATTTAAGTTCATCCCAACTAAAAACATTGATTATGTACTAAGGAAACTCGATTCATTGGAATTTTAGAGCTTGAAATCATGAAATGGATTTAAGTGTTTAGAGGAGAGCAGTGGTCGTTGAAATTCTTAAGCAGGGAGATAATAAGGGAAATGAAAATTTGCCGAGAAATATATATATAAATGGTTTAAATAGAACGCGTCGCGCAGCGACAGTTCGCGAATTTCGACCATTAACTTTGAATGGACGTAGCGGGAGATCCGACTGTCGGATTCTCCTAAAACCGGAACCGTTAGGTTCGTATTCGGAAAAACTTTCCAATGAATATGAGAGATTAAAAATCTAACGGTTAGATTTTGAAATATGTCCAAATCAAATTTGGAAAAGGTCGCTATGGCCGCAGTTCGGTTACCGTTATTGGAAACCGACTAAAATATCGATTATAAATTTATTAAAAATATTGATAATTTGTGTAAAATCGTAATGAGTGATTTGGAAAGAATTGGGATGAAAAATCCATACTTGAATAGATAAAAATATATTTTATCGAAATAAACTTTAATATAAAATGAGATGAGAATATGGGAATGAAAATATAAATTGGTTTGTTCAGAATGGATGTTGTTGATAAAGTATGAAGGGCTGACAAATTAAGAATTGAGGAATAAAATGGTGAATTCGTGTACATGTGAAATGAAGACATAGAGATACAAATTAGGAAAGACTTAATTAAGACAAATTTGTCGAAGGTAAATCTAAGTATGAATAATGAAATAAATGGAACATAAACATGGTGTTGAATGGAACATAAATCCATTTGAGTAGAGAAATCGAGTTCAATAAAGTTCAACCTAAGAAATCGAATGAAAATGGTTGTAAATTAAGTATAAAATTCTAATTGTGAACCATCCTTAATGAAATTCATAAGTTGAGCGTCAAATAAATAAGTTGAGTTAAAGAAATAAGGTGTAATTATAAAAGTGTGGCTTATTCGGAATAAGGTATTGAAAATGAAAAACCAAGTCTCAATTATTAAATTTGAATATCGAAAGAATTGAAACTAAATGGATTCAATTAAGTCGAATAAACTGGAATAAATGGAAGTAAACTTAAGAAATTTCAATTTATTGATGGGAACTAAATTTAAATGGATGTAAAGGTCGATTGATAATTAAATGCTTAAGGAAAGAATAAATCTTGAAATTTGGAAATTTAATCCATGTTAATGAATTTAAAAGGTTGAATACCATCGAGTTAGTGGAAATGTTTGAATGAACTCAAGTCTTAACTTGAATTAATGCTTGGATTGAAACGGGAATGAATAGAAAGTATATCGGGATGAATAAGTTATTGAAATGTGGATAAGGCTAAAATTTAATCGAGTCAAATGAATTGACTCGATAAGAGTTAACTTAGAAGACCATATAAGGTTCGCCTGGAAATTTAGTACTGGGGAAAAGGTGAATTATAAAATATTGACAAATTTATTCATAATAATCAAGTTCGTAAGAAATTTTAAAATGAATTTAGGTTTATTCGAGATTTAAGGTTTGGAATGAAGTAAGAAATTTAATGAAAATTCATTTTTTGATTGTGAAGTAAATGGAGATGATTAAATGGGCGATGATGGAATACAAGTAAACGAAGCGAAATACATTTAATATAAGGGAAATGAATATGTGTAAGTAATAGAGGGGTGAATCGTATCATGAACAAAACAAAGCGACAATCCATCTTTGATAATAAAGCCTTGTTTAAGTTTTGGAGTCCGAAGGTTGAAACTCCGTATAAAATAAATCATTGTTTAAGCGAAATCTAAAATATTCAATAAGCTGAAACGAAAATGATCGTGATTTTTGAATGAATGATCGAAATCGGGAGATTCCGGACTTTTCGGAAACCTTAGAACCTGAACTAGAATTGTCACTAATTGAGCCTCATCGGATTTTCAAGTCTACATGTTGAAATTCAAGATTTAGTCGAAGTCGTATGCGCAGAAAATAAAAATCTGAACTGAATAGCGATATTGTTTTGACCATAACTCTCTAACGGAGCGTCAGATTTTAATGTGCGAGTACAATTCGGAAAGGTCAGAATGTAAACTAAAACTTTCTCTTAATACGCTGGGCCAAATTCTAATGTTTAGAAGGCCAAAAACTGGGTTGTACAATTCAGACCTGCATTTTCTAGTGTGCGGGCTGAGACGTTCGCCTCCACTAAAATAGCAATAACTTTTGAACAAATCATCCGAATTCGACGAATCCGGACAATTCGAAAAGCCTGAAACAAATGCTACAACTTTTTCCTAGTATGTTTTAGTCAAATTTCCTTATCTAAAGGGTGATAAACTTCAATTTGTTCGCTGGTCTGTTATGAATATCTTGGTTTTGGAATTTAAATGGTCGATATATGTTGTGTAAGTTGTATATGATTGATTCTTATGTGTATGTGAGTATGTAGCAGGTGTAATGAAGTCGCACTACGCTTCGGAGCTCGCTTGCGCTAAATGCAAAATGCTAAGGTAATAAAAATGCAAATAAACGCTAATGAAAGGTACGTAAATGTGTTACAAAGTTTTGGTGGTTTTATATTTTGTTTTCCCCTGTTTGGGATGCCTCATCGAGTGATGAGATGAATATTTTGATTTATATTTGTATTTTGATTTTTCCGGACCTCTCCGTACAGGGGAGATGCTGCCGAAATTTTCCGTGATTTCGGGAGTTAGAAAATTTATGGGGTTTTACAACTATATACTTATCTTATAAATGTCATTTTATAAGTATGGAATTTGAAAGTATGATTTATTTTATAAATTATCTCGTTCTCTTTTCGAGGACGAAAAGCTTTTAAGTGGGGGAGAATGTAACATCCCATATTTTCTGTATATTTAATTTTTAATTTTTAATTAAATAAAATAGAATAATATTGGATAAAAATCAAATTTTGTCAATTATAACGATGATGAGTATTCGAATGGAGTATAAATAGATTTTAAAATTTAGTTTATACTTAGAATTGTTGCAATTTGGAAATTCATATTTTATTTATTTAAATGATTCGAGTTATTTGGTTTAAAATGAAAATTCAAATTTAATTGGTAAATGGAGAATTCTAAGTTGAGAAATAATAACTGAAATTCAAATCAGAGATTTAAATAATCAAATATAGATTTAAAATGTGTGAAATTTATTTATAGAATTTATTTAGGTTATAATTTGATTTAATTTGAATTTAACGAATATTTTATTTGAATTTAAACAGTTAATTGAATTTTGGATATTTTATTTATTTAATTAACTGTGAAATTTAATTGTTTCGGCGACTGTCTCGGAATTCGATGAAACTGGCGCCATTGGATCCGGAACGACGAATTATTATAGGATTTCAATTTGCGTGACAATCCGACTTACTGTTTGATCGTACGAGAGAAAATGTGAACGAGATCAATGAAAATGGATAATTGTTGTTCCTCATTTATTTGGGCCTTATATAAATGTAAATAAAATTGCTTTCCTCTACTCTCCAGCCCATAAGTCTATTCTTCTCATTCTATACGTTCATTTCTTATCTTTAATGGCTGAATAAAAAATTCAAACCCTAGTTTCAAAATGAAATCCAACTCAAAAATCAAATCTTCACAAACCCTATCGTATTACATATCAAATCGAAGCTCTCGACGATACAAAGCCACTGGTACCATTTGTTTCAACATGCAGCACTTGGTTTGGTCTGAAAACTCGGTCAAAGTTTGCATTCACGAAACCCTAAACCTAATTTTGGGGGTTTTCGTTTCTGGCACCAATCGAAGATTCTGAGATGTGGGTTTTGAAGAGGAGGTTAATACGAGTATAAAGGTGGTAGTCAATTGAGGTGTAAGTGAAGGAGGCGCCGGATTTTGGTCATTGAAGGTTGCGAGTTCCGATTTGGGGCTGACGTCATACGGCAGCAAGGCTCGACCGGAGGTCGTGTCGTCA
The DNA here is from genome assembly GCA_030737875.1 of Allium sativum. NCBI lineage: Eukaryota > Viridiplantae > Streptophyta > Magnoliopsida > Asparagales > Amaryllidaceae > Allium > Allium sativum. Next base: position 159,088,852 of record CM060927.1, read on the forward strand.
GCAGGGTAGAGGCGCCTCGGGAATACCTTTCGAATGGAGGTGGTCACGTGATCTCTAGTGGCCAGAGCAGTGAGAATTTTACGGTCAAAGGAGCGTGGGTTTTGGGTTCTGTTCGTCGGCTGTTACTGTAGCAAAGAAGAAAGGAGGAGCGGGAGTGTTTTGAAGGGTGCTGACGTGGCATCATCCGAGTGGGTGAGGTTTTATTTTATAATTTTATATATATTTCAAATTCAAATCGTAAAACGCTCATAATTTCTGCATATTAACTCGGATTTGGACGCGGTTTGTTGCGTTGGGATCGTGGCGGAATTGCGGACGTTTTGGTACTAATCTGGCTGTGTTTAGAGACTGTGAAATTTTGTCCTTCAGTTCGACGTACGATCAACAGAAGACTCAAAGGTGAGTGATTCTTCGCTCACGAAATACTGAATTATTCCCATATTTATCGAATTAAATTATGAAATAGTTTGGTTGCATGGTTGTGATTGGCTGTTGAATTGGTTGCTTAAATTTGATATACTAGTGTGTTAACATGCAAATTTGATCGATGATTAGTTATTTGATTTAAATTTAAATTTCTAGTTTGAAATTCGAACCCTTGCTAAATCCTGGAACAGTTTAATGCTGATCAGTTGAATGGAACGATTATGCAGGATGTTGGTTGAAATTTATTACTGAATTTATATTGACATTGCTGATGTTCCTTATTTCAGTATATTGTAGTGCGTGTTGATTTGTGACGATAAATTCCCTTTACCCTTGATGTTACGGGCATCTAATGAACCCGGGATTTATCGATAAAATAAATTAAGAACACAGAGTGAAATGATAAACCTCTGCGACCCTGATTTGGATTGAAATGATAGATCCATCCCTGAAATACCGAGGAATTAAAATTTAATCACTTGGCCATTGGATAGAAAATTCTATACAGACATCGGTTGGTTAAATGATTTTCAAATATTTGAAGATTTTATTTGACAGAAATTTCAGTTAAAGAAACGAACCGATACTCGATAAACCTGTTCCTGTAAAGGACCTAGATCACAAGTGTTATTTAAGTGGTTAAGAATTTTTTTCAAAGGAAGTGGAATTCTTAAAATAAGATTTGAATAAAATTTGAAACTTTCAAATTTAGGGTTGGGTTTGAATGAAATATTTTATTTAAATTTAAATTTGGAAGAAGGGAGGATCGAGAAATAGGGGTTGAATTTCCCTAAATCGAAGATTCGAGTTGAATGGCATTTTGAAACAAGATATTGAATTTTTATAACTCCATTGAGACTGGAGTATGAGTTCAAGTATTTGAAGTTCGGAAGAAGGAGAAATCTTTGATTAAAGAATTTTATTATATATATATATATATATATATACCTGCAATGTTGATTTCAATTAAGTTATTCTTTCCCTATTATTTTTATTTAACCTTTACGTAGAGACTATTTATTTTAGCCTAAAATTTTCTTATAATTTATTATTTAAAACTAATTTGAAAATTTTGTTTTATATATGTATCCATAATAACATAAATTATCTTATTTTGTTTAACCATTATTTCTATACTTATATATCATATAAAGATTTTATTTAAAACATCTATTTTCAAATTATGTCAAATGATCGTAAATTTCTTCCGAATGGAAAATGCTGAGTTTAAACCCTAGTTCGAGATGGAGTCGAGATAAGTATTCAAATATGGAATCAACTTTAACCAATTTTTTTATATGGAAAGGTAATTGACATGTATTCGAATATATGGGATTCCATAAATGATATGAATGAGTGTTATGGAGATTTACTCTTTTGAATATAAGCGGATTTAGAATTCAAATCGATCTGAGATAAGTATAACCTTTGAGGTAAAATATGTTCTGTTTGAATATGAGTCGATTTTGAAATATTATATGATTTAATATAAGGATATGAAATATATTCTAGTTTTAGAATATAATTGGTTTGGGTATGATTATGATATGTCGATATGAAAATTTTATTCGTTTGAATATAAATTGGGTTCAAACCAGAATATGATATTTTGATATGAAAGCGAACCTTTATCAAATATAAAAGAACCGACCGATGTGAAAGATGTAAGCGTTGGTTGTTAAAGAGACCGGAGTCGACATAAGGCAAACTCTCTGTCAGTGTCGATACCACTTTGACAACTGTGAACATTATGACGTATCCAGATTGAGTATGATGACTTGGAGGCAATTATTGAAGCGAAGAAGATGATCGATGACGAAATAGCCCTGACCTTCGGGTCAGAATTGAAATGACTAAAACAGGAGCTATACCGTGACTAACTGAGGTAGCACCTTTGATCGGACACACTTCTTCGATAATATTTCTACGACTATGATGATGATGATGATTTGGGCCCATTTATGACTTTGGGAGTGTGTTCCGAGGTGGGCGGTAGTGGCTGCTATGCGTTACCACCGGTCCGGGAGTGCAACTGGTAGAATCCTACCCTGGGCATTTCCTCGAGTGCCTTGTCATATGTATCCTTATCGAGCCCATACGATTTTGATTTGTATCGTACCTATGGAGTGCCCTCTGATGCCATCCGTGTTAGGTTGGGTTTACGGTACTGTATAGACTACGGTATTATAAACGGTGTAAGGGTAAAAATGTAATCCCGCTTACGCTATTTTCAGTATTTATACTTTACTGAGTAGACACTATCATAATAGCATATTATCCTATTTATGTATTAGTTAACGGATCCTCGAGAGATGGAAAATCCCGTAACATCTCTTGAGTTACTGCACCCATGATACCGATGTTATTTCGTATTTTGATTTGACTAATATGAGATGATTTAGTGCTGATCCGAGTGTTTGTTGTGTTTTCTTTTCTTTTTATGCAATACGCTCGGGTCAGCAGACGTTTGCAGTTACCGAAGATGACTGTGCCTTGGAGATCGAAGACGAAGGTTGGTATACATTTATCATATATATATGTATTTCCGCTGCATTCTATTTCCGCTGCCATGTGATGAAACCTGTATATGTATAACTCTGATAATCAATGTATATATATATTTCAATTGTTTTAAAACACTATCTGTTTACTATATGTTGTCCTTCCGTTGTGAGATTCTGTGATTCGTTTTTCTTCTTTCTTTCTTTTCTTCTTTTCCCAATAACTTCCTGCATTTGCGATTTGTTTGGGTCGACATGTGTGGTTTATTGTCGATTTGAACGGTCAAAAATTTGGGGAAGTTACATTTCCTGAACCTTGTATCACACATCTGTCGTATATGAATAAACGTCTGTACATACACAGACTGTATTATATATATGTATATATATATATATATATATATATATTAAAAGCTCGTATGAATACAAGGAGATTGTACATAAAACTAATACTCAATACCTAAATATATTTTACAAATGAAGCCTTTGAGTATGTCTTGTGTTCTTGTACATGCCTTCATCTCCTTCTTGTATGTTTCCTGCAAGATTATATGATATACTATGTATATTGTATATGGTCGTATAATTGTTATCATTAAAAGCTTAAACCGAAGATCTAACATTGGTGAAGATGATTCTATGGATTTACATTAATTCATATTAGGTACTATGTATTAGGCTAACTTCCTTATTAAGTTTCAAAATAAAAAAAAATTCGGCCATTGAAACATTAGAAATTACGTCCCTATATTTGAAATGCGGGTACACAAATTCCTGTTTTACCCTTACGACTCCTCAAAACCCTAACTTCTCGAAATTTCATCACTTCTTACATCAAATCACTTTTTTAAATCACTCGATCAACGAAAGAAATCAAAAATCAACAAAAGATTATCATCATTTTAGTCACGATCTTAAGAAATCTGCAATTTAGTCGTTGTATTCATCAACAATTTACACGAAATGGCGAGGACAAAGGTATAATTTTGGTTTCTTTATTTCACCTTCCACCATTGATAATCTATGCATATTATAGATTGTAATAAGAGCAAACGATATGTTTTGTAGCAAATATTTCACAAAATTTCTGAAAAAACTTCAATAGTTGCTAATTTCAAGAATTATATATCAAAAAACCACAACAAATATACAAATTTATACTTCAATTTTTGCATGCTTGAATTCTTTTATTCTGAATTGTTGCAAGCTTGAATGCTGTTATTTAGAATTGTTGCATCCTTGTACGTTGTTATTAAGGATTGTTGCATCCTTGTATGTTGTTATTAAGAATTATTGCATACTTAAATGTTGTTATTATGAATTGCTGCATGATTTAATGCTATTATTATGAATTGTTGCATGCTTGTATGCTGTTATTATGGATTGTTGCATGCTTGTATGTTTTTATTCAGAATTGTTGCATGCTGTTATTAAGAATAGTTGCATGCTTATATATTGTTATTAAGAATTGTTGCATGCTTGAATGTAGTTATTAAGAATTGTTGCAAGCTTGTATGCTGCTATTAAGAATTGATGCATCCTTGTATGTTGTTATTAAGAATAGTTGCATACTTGTATGCATCTATTCATACGAGTTGCAAATATATAGAATATTTGCATACTTGTGTGCTTTTATTCAGAATATTTGCACGTCTGTATGCTATTATTCATAATAGTTGCAGCTTGTGTGCTTTTATTCGGAATAGTTGCACGCTTGTATACTTTTATTCAGAATAATTGCATTCTTGTATGCTTTTATTCAGAATAGTTGCATGCTCGTATGCCTTTATGCATAGTAGTTGCACGCCTGTATGCTTTTATTTAGAGTACTTGCACGCTTGTATGCTTTTTTCCCAGATTAGTTGCATGTTTGTATGCTTTTATTTGGAGTAGTTGCACGGAGTAGTTGCACGCTTGTATGCTTTTATTCAGACTTGTTGCATGTTTGTATGCTTTTATTCAGAGTAGTTGCACACTTGTATGCTTTTATTAAGAATAGTTGCATGCTTGTATGCTTTTATTAAGAATTGTTGCAGGATTGTATGCTTTTATTAAGAAGTGTTGCACGCTTGTATGCTTTTATTAAGAATTGTTGCATGATTGTATGCTTTTATTAAGAATTGTTGCATGCTTGTATGCTTTTATTCAGAATTATTGTATGATTGTATGCTTTTATTCAGGATTGTTGCATGCTTATATGCTTTTATTCAAAATTGTTGCATGCTTGTATGCTTTTATGAAGAATTGTTGCATGCTTGTATGCTTTTATAAAGAATTGTTACATGTTTGCATGCTTTTATTAAGAATTTTGCACGTTTGGATGCTTTTATTAAGAATTTTTGCACACTTGTATACCTGTATTCAGAATTGTTGCATGCATGTATGCTTTTATTAAGAATTATTGCATTTTCGTATACAAATATCTGTAGATATTCAAACTTTATATATTTTTTTTGCCCCTTATTACAGAGACCTATGGTGGAAGAAGGAGCTAGCGTAGACGTTGAAAAGAAAAAGCATTAACACTACAAAACAACCTTCAACATCTGCGCCAATAATCAAAAAAGGAAAACTAAAGATGAACCAAAGGTTGCCAAGAAGGAGAATGTTTACAAAAATAATCTAAAGGCATTCATAGAATTGGTGGAGACAATAAAGAAAGATGATCTATTTACAGAACATCATTCAGAATATTTGCAAAAATTATCTCTCTGGATTTATCAACATGATTTTTGATGGTCTCATTTCCCCATCAGAAACCATTAAAAATTCTACAACTTTAGATCTCATCATCAAGAACTACAATAAAAACATAAAATGCTTTCAGTTTGTTGATTTGATGTTGACATTTACACAAGAAGATGTCGCACAGCTACTGACTACTCCAATAGAGGGAGAGTTGATCGAAACCAGTGGCCACATGAAAAGATAGATAAGAACAATGAGGAATGTAAATCATTCATAGACAGACATTTTAATGAAGAAGCTACAGTGAACAAGAAAAATACAGAGAGGTAGATTTTTTCAACAATTAAAGAAAAGTCAACAGTAGCATATTTTGATATAGTAAAACTTTTACTTCTGTACTTAGCAGAAATTTTCCTTGTATCCAACCCTAACTATAGCTTACCTTGGAACCGGATACCATACTATGTGTGCGAACAGAAATTAACGAAAATATCTTAGCCAAAAACCATATACCACCATCATTTTAGCCTAGTGGACAAATACTTTGAGACACCATGCAAGATTAATGAAGGTGACATAGAAGGTGAAGATAAAGGTAACGAGCAGAATAAAGGTAATGAAGGTGACAAGCAAGATAAGACTGATCAAAAGGAAAATGAAGGAAAAGAGGAACATAAGAAAAACATAGATGTCTACAAGTACGTTGAAGATAGGGAAGACCGTACAGAAGATATTGATGAAGCAAAAACATGGAAATAGATGAGGAGAAGAATGTTGATGTTAAAGTTGATGAAGCTCTTAAAGTTGATAAAGACAGTACATGAGATGTTGAAAAGAAAGATGTTGATAATGTTGATGAGGAGGGAAAGAATGCTACTGGAAAGAATGATGATGATAATGATGAAAAAACAAAAGAAAAGATGAAGAGGGACAAGGAAAATGATGAAGATGATCATCAAAGTTTAGAAAAGGGAAAAGGTTAAAAAATAGATTTTGATGATAATAATGTACACAATATCTATTATTTAGCAAAACATTATAATAGCATATTATGCAATTTACCACAAAAATTGCTGATATATCTGCTATTATTCTCAACTGCAGGCAGAAGAAAAAAGAAACTAACAGCAATAGTGGATTTGGACGACTATGAGATAAAACCAAGATTCGTAGGAATGTGTATAGAAATAAAAGTGAAAGTCAAAAAGTGTAAAATTGTTCAAGAACTAGAAGAGCATCAGAGAAAGCAATTAGGAGAATTTTTTACACATTCGGATCTAATGTAAAAGTAATATTTGTAAATATTCAGATGTTCATAATAGTTGCATACTTGTAAATTCACCGGCAGATTTTAACGTCTTAGAAGACAATGGATGACCATGCATTCTTCTACCTTTTGGAAGAGCTACAATTGCATCTTCAACAAAAACATCTTCACCCATAAAGTTCTGATAGGATTGATTGGATGAGAATAAGCTAATCGAAAATAACAAACTTTGAAATAATCTTCAATGTAGTCATACACATTCAACTTGTCACAACTTAAAATACATCTAACAGCTTGAGAGCAAGGAAAATCATTAATTTGCCACATGCAACAAGAAAAAACTTGACTATATAAATCAATAGACTGATGGACCGGAGAATGAACTTCAAACACATATTCATTTTATTTGATAACAAATCATGAAGCTCCTTCCAAATGAAGTTTTCTTAATTGTGATTCATTTACAAGACAAAGCGTTATTCCAAGTGGAAGCAACTTCACGACAATCAGACATAAGTTTCAATAACTTCAATCTAATTTTACCAAAACAAGCAGTAATAGGTAAATGTCTTTACTCCAAAATCCATTTGTTAAAACTCTCCGAACAATTAGATGACATTTCACTATAACGACGACCAAGAAAAACATTAGTAAACTTCTCAAAAGGAATTCCACTCAAAAGTTTGTTACTGTGGATCCACCAACATCTTTAAAATTCTTCAATGCAGCATTGAATTCAATCAAATTGGAAGCATAAGGAACTCGTGCAAACATATCTAACAATAACTTCTTCTTTGATTTGGAAAATTCATATTTTAGAGCAACCTTTAAATTATTGTTCAAATGATAAAAACAAGAACCATGAACTGAAATTGGAAACACTTTTGGAATAGCAACAAGAATACCAGGATGACGATTAGAAATGAAAACAAAGCTTCTACAATCTTCTTTAAGAAATTCTTTCAGTTGTTCACAATACCAAATCCAATTGTCTTCATCTTCCCAGACACAATAGCATTTTCTATAGGAAAAAAACTGTTAAAAGAAGCATACATATAATCAAATAAATAATAAAATAAACAACAGCAATTCTGAATAATTTTTGTTGATTTTAATAATAGTTGCATACTTGTATACAAATATTCAGAATAATAGCATATATGTATGCAAATATTCAGAACAGTTGCATAAATGTGAATCCAAATTCAGAATATTCACATAATTGTATGCAGGTGTTAAGAATATTTGCATACTAGTATGCAGATGTAACAGCCTGACAGGTTTTCAACCCCGAAAATTGACATAAAAACACCATGTCGAACATCCAAGCATCGAAAACACAGGAACGTTAATAGAAAGAAATTAGAGGGTGAGATAAGAAGGAAATATTAGAATAGAAGAAGAAGAACCAACACAACACAGAGCCTCACATCGAAGCGGAGCAAAATATAATATAGAAATAAATCTTTACTGAGAGATTTTAGAAATACTTATAATCATCAGAGTACATCAACACATCTGGACAGTTATATTAATCTGTCCTCATATACAACACACAACAGAATAACAATTAGATATCATATGTCTGGACTCTTTCAGCTCTACAATCTGATCTAACCCGAGCATTACAAATGACGGGTCAGTCTGGTGAATCAGAGTGAGAAAAACACACTTAGTTTAAAGGTATCACACATCTTGATTTCAAAGTAAAAATCTTTTCAAAAGAAAAGGATAATCGTTAGACCAAATCCACACATAAACACAGACGGTTTTTTCCTTATGATTAACCCAAAACATTTTTGAAATCAATATCTTTTCCGATATTATAATAGTGTCTAAATATAAATAAATATCAATCTAGTAGAACGCTTGCATCTCACACTACATATATAGTATACAATCAAAACCGCGGGCACTTATTGGAGAATGGATTTCCATGGCAAGGTATGGGCAATCACCTTTCTGACAATGTACCTCCGGAGATGAATACATCGGGGTTCAACAAGAACATCCTGCAACCCATTCTAAACATGATTGGCCCCTCACTTTGCTTGAGAGTACCAAATACATCATCACCACGGTTAGTTGCCAGCCAACCGAACTGATAGCATATAAATAAAATAAAGGGACAACCGAAGGCATTTGATTTCTCCAGATCAGGCAATGATATACCCCTTTGATGGGTGCGACCCACATAGTTATGCGACCAACCCGATTTTAACCATTACCCAATTGATGAGGCTAGAGGTTAAGCTTATCGTTTTGCACAGTGCATCTCCATTCACTTTGAATGCCACATCGTCAGATATGCTAGATATCATGAAAAATTGATTTCCATAAAAGTACTCTGAGCGTTAAGCTAAAGAAGGTGTCCGGTTTTCTCCTCCACCAACAGAAATACGTTTGTAGAAAGTCAATATATGTGATTCCTTTGGAAATATTCTGTTAGACACTCATCCATACAAGTCATCTAGGAAGAGGATGAACCGAAGGCACCCTCCTACCATATCCTGTATAGGTATCACCCCAAGGATCAGCAGCGAGTAGTTCTTACAATCCGAAGGTTTCACTCACGACAGAATCACTACAGAAATACCTCTGGCCGCTAAACCAGAGAAATTTAACTAGTGGTTCTTCTGCTTATGAAGATCTACGGTCTTCAATGCTCCATCTTAAATCCACATCTTCACGTATTTGTTGGTTCAGAATGATTTTAGAATATAATTCAATCACGGTCTTTCTGTAACATCAATCGTATTTGGCCAGATTTGATAGTCGGTTATTTAACTATCAAATAAATAATCATGTGAATGAAATGAGCTTACTGATCCAGTATTCGGCATTACTTGGCCTCCTTAATTAAACATCTGTTAATTATATTCCTTATATGTTCCACTATTTGGAGTTTATCTTTTACTTCTTATTATAAATATAAATATTCATAAAAATTATTCCATTCACTTATAAACTTTTTCAAATACAACTTTTAATATTATTTACGAAAATCAGAACTTATATTTCCCTCAATTGCTCTCGTTCATAAACTAATACCATTCTTGGATAATCGTGAAGTCATTCAAGTTTGGGTATTTTATTTACCTCTCAGACCTTGACCAACCACATTCATATCTTCAAAATAAATAGAAGTTTATTAACCATACGTTTCCTTTGAAAACCTTATTTGAATCTCAATAATGTTTATTTAATTAATTATTAAATAAACTATTATTTTACTTCTCGATTAACCTTTGATAATCCTCTCTAATATTATACTCGAGTTTTGGTTCCATTATAAATAGAATCCTTTATAAAATTTCTCCAACATCTTTTTAAAAATATTCCTCACTTGTTTGCAACAACAATACTGTTTTGGTTTTTAAAATCATATATAACTGTTCTTTAAAAATCGAATATAATTATCTTTATAAATCTCACATAAATATCTTTTTAAATTTTACTTTCATATCTTTTACAAATCTTATAATGACATCACTTACGAATCCTTATATTTACTTTTATCAGCACAATTCAATTTATCATCTGTAACAAATGTTACAGATTCCATTGCAAAACCTTTTATTTTCTTTATTTATACTCTTTTCAAATCATTGCGGCAACTTATGCGTTGTCAAAAATTTCATAGCGATCTTTTTTAAGGATCTGCAGTTATAAATCAAATAGTTCAGTTTATTATTTGTAACAATTGTTACAAATTCATTTCTCAAACTCTTACTTCATTTCTAAATTCCACTTGTAAAATACTATTGACAACTAATATTAGGATTATATTTCTGAACTCTTAACTTTCATTTTCAAATTCCATTTGTAAATCATTTATGACAACTTATTTTCGTTGCCATTTCCAAAACCCTTTCATTTAGCTTATATTCTCGTCTTGACTAATATTCCGAACTTCGAAACATAACATTCTGATCCTCAGAATAAATCTCACTTCGTTAACCATTCCGAACTTTGGAATATCACATTCCGAACCTCGGAATAATTTCACTCCCATTTTATATCATTTTCCAATTTCCTTTTTCTAATTTCAAATATGAAGTAAATATTTGATTTAAGCTATCATATTCGCTTAAAAATCCTTTTTATAACTTTGTTACAAAACTCATTTTTAATATAACACCCGTTAACTCCCCTCACATTACAATTCAGTTTCATTCAACTTTGATAACTTTTTAAATGAATTAAAAAGTAATCTCCTAAATCATTATTACTCAAAATAATAATTTACTTCAATCATTAACTACAGTAACAGTAGTTAATTTCTTAATTAACTAAATTAAATAGTAATTTTCCTTTTAAATTCTTATTAAAATTAAAATAATTATTCATTAAATTATTTTAATAAATTAATTCAAACCAAATTAAGTTAATAATTATTCTTAGTTGGAAACGGTCGACTTAGTCAACTCAAAACATGATTAATTCATAGTCAATTCCAATTCTAGTCCTTCCTTTAAATTAATTAATATAATTAATTAATTTAAATAATTTCGTTAAATTATTTCTTGACAAAACAATTATTCAACTCTTAACCGCTTGGTTAATTTCTATTAATTTGCTTATAAATCTGATTAACATAAGCATTTGTTTTATAAAATAATTTAATAATCATTTATAACTTCAAATAATACATAATAAACATTTATTTCTTTTTGTAAACTTCTATTCAAAATAATATATTTCAAAATCCCTCTTCAGTTATAAAATAAATTTTATAACTTCGTTTTCCGTCGATTCACTTGACACTAAATACATATTTCAAAATGATTGATTTATAGGCCATATAATGTCAATTACTCAACCAATATCACTCATTTGTTTTAAACAGAACAAATGTTGAATTTCAGGTCCACGTTCAACAATTAAATCAATCATTCAACCAGATAGGTTTAAACATATCATATAATGGTAATATGAAAATTAATAATGTTAAATATATTTGAGGAATCCCGTTGGATCCCTCTAACTTGTACTTCCCTGCATCCACATTGGTTATCTCAATATAATGTCATTCAATTCAATTTAACTGATATTACAGTCAATAACGATTATTTAACAGCAACCAATTAACAAACAATTCAAACAATTTAACACGTTTATTTTATAAACGTGATCAACAAGGTAAGTTACCTCAGTTGGGTCCAATCGTTTAAATAACGATTTGGTTTTTCACTGAAATTAAACAATTGGTTCAATCAATATATTTAATAGACAGTCAATCATTAGTAACCATAGCAATCATAGCACACAATTATAGAAACCCGACTTATATAAAATATAAGTGAGGAAAACTGAGTGAGCTTGACTCACCTTGATCTGATTTGTTAATAAACCGCTTGTTTCAGTTAAATTAAACCAGAATTTAATTTATTTGAAAATATCAGTTGATTTCAGTCCCATCCAAGTCTTCTCCATGATGTTCTATTCGTTGATGCGGCCCCAACGCAACTTGTTTGGACTGATTCTGATAACACAAGCAATAGTTATACAATTTTATAGTAGTGGGATTATAATTGAAATAATGATTTCTTTAATTATATAATCAGTTTTCTCTAATTACTTGTGTAGTGAATAAAGAATGCCAATCCTTACGTTGGTTTAAAATTCACGACTGCGATAATCTTCGGTTTATTCTCCCATGTAAGACGCTCCTGCATAATTCCATAATATGATTCAAATTAAATAGTAAAACTCCCTTGGTTAAAAGTTAATTAACTTTTATTAAGTACTTTTGGTTGGATATAATTGGCCGCACTTCCTTAAAACAAAATGAATGGGACAAATTGTTTATGCGGCTTCCAACTACTATGGTTCCATCGTTCCAATTTCTGAAGACACCCATGCCACCTTAAACCATCCCGCTACTTTATTCGCTTGTCCCTAATGCATGAATTTTAACATCATATAAGCACGTGTTAAAATGTATTTAGCTTCTTAATCAAACTGTGAATTTAAACACTTTTATTTCACCATTTATAGTCCATTGCTTTGGTTTCCATTTTAGGTGACCGCACGCACAAATTTAATAGTTACAAAAACTAACTTATTTAATTAAGTTTAATAAACCGATTAAACCACTCACTTCCGTTAATCAATACTTCAGGCCAACATACCCATATTTCTAGTTCACTTTTCCTTCCATACATCAGTTGCTCCGTGTACATACTACACCGTGCTAAAAACAAGCAACCGTGCCCCCTATAGACTATCGAGCTCGGATCTGACGCCACCGTTCTTCGCGCCTTTGCCCTCCTGACCCATGCCAAAAACAGTTCACGTTCCGACGCCCCCAGCAGCCCTCAATTCACCAAAAACCATCATCTATTCAAGGTGAGATCCCGACCTTCACACTAAACGAAATCCAATCGCCACCGTACGATATATAGATCTCGCATTGATCTACAAATTTTTAGTTATAAACTTCTAATTTTATTGAGTGGATGGAGAGATCTAAGGAGCTAAAGATGGGAGGATGGCGTTCCTCGGTTTCATGATTGGGGGCTGCATAAATGGGTTCACCGTGAACTAGGTTTTGACTCACGTATGGTGCGTATATATAGAAGTGGGACAAAAATAATATTATTTTATTACATGAACTTACCTATGAGAAATTGCCTTAAAACATCTACAAACAATCTCCGTTTTTTTGATAAAAAAGTTGTTTCTAGTGAAAAATAATAATATTCTGGACCCGGTGGGAATGTTTCGCCGAATTCCGAGGTCGTTTGTGCAAAGTCCTTTATAAATATCGATGAAAAATCAAGCTTTTAAAATTCCTATAATTACAGAAAAATCAAAAAAAATTGAAACCTTGACATTCTACTAGACCTCTACCTAACGGATCCAATGAATCTTGTTTCGTCAAATTTGGAGTTCGTTTGGCCAGTCGTTTATTCGTTAAAGTTACCCTTGTCAAAATAATCTAAACAACTAAATAAAAACAAGGGCTTTTTGGCTGCCGAAGTCACATACGACATCCGTTTGCCACGAAATTTGATTTTCTTAAAATAATTTAACGATGCGGTTCCAATGAAACTGATTTCATCGAAAACTGAGACCGTTTGCAAAAATGGCTATTTTTAACGCTATATAATATTAATTAAATTTCCAGATAATCAAATAAAGTAATAATAAATTATTTTTACCATATATATCCAAACAGAATATATATACAACTTCATATATAGATTATACAACTAAATGTCATCAATTTTGAATTAACCGGTTAATTTATAGTAAAAATTCCACTTAATTAATTAATAAACGTTATATTTAAATAATGATTTCCATAGCAACTATTTTAAAATTTTATTTGTACATAACTAACAATTTATAACATGAAATCTAAATTTTTCTCTTTTATATGAAAATTATAATCAACAAGATTTTTCTTCTTTCACAGAAATCCGACTTATATCAGATCTTGTACATCCAGTTAAAGTTCAAATTCAATATTACGAACTACAGCGCCATTTCGACCTCGATTTATATTTAAATATAAACTAAATGTTAAAAATTCATTTTAAATAAATGAATTCAATATTAAATCCATAGATATTCCAAATACAATATTTAAAATAATAAATTAATTAAATATTAGACTACCAAAAATACGGGACATTATAGCATATATTCAGAATTGTTACACTTGAATGCATGCATTTAGAACATTTGCATACTTATATGCATGTATTAAGAATAGTTACATACTTGTATGCATACATTCAAAAGATTCTTGTACGTGTATGTAGTAATTAAGAATAGTTGCGTACATTTACGCATATATTAAGAATAACTGCATACATATACGCATATACATACAGAAAAATTTATAAACTATAAAAACAACATAGCTTCATTTCCATTTTTACCAGTAGCAGCCATCAAAAAACCTTGAGCTCTTCCCTTCATAGAAGTAACATCAACAAAAATTAAAGGCCGATAATATTGAAATCCATATGCACATGCTTCAAATCCAATAAAAACCCTCTCAAATTGACGCGCAGCATTATTACTCTCCAAAACAACTTTACTCCCAAGATTAGTAGTAACAACAACATCACAAAACGACTGCAAATGACGATAAGACATTATGTCACTTCCATGTAAATCTTTTAATGCCAGTCTTTTCCCACTGTAAGCAAAATAATACTTCAAAATGACATTATACTCAGTTTGAAACAAGTTAATAATGTCCTTGGTCTTCATTATCGGAGTGAAATGAATATGATCACAAACCAACAATTTAATCAATTTACTAGATACAACAGGTTTGTTTATGTGATGAATTCCAGCACCACAAGTATGTTCAGGTTGAAATCTCTTTAGAAATAAATAGCCAGAAAGATTAAACTTAAGAGAAGTATGAATCCCGAAACTACAATTTTGTTTAGAATAAACAGCCGTAGCTCTTTCCTTGTCATTCTTAACAAAATTAAGCTTGTATCCAGTCTTCATACTATACATCATCATATAAATCCTAAATTTAGTAATGCCTCCTGGAAATTGCTGACTGACACCAGAAAAAACAGGTTGATTCAAATCACTTCTCAACAATTGCCTGAATTGATTGTTCGAATCACCGGTACTAGCAAAAGAAGAATCACTACCACAAGAAACATTATCTGATCTTGCATTGTTAATTGAAGTACTACTACGATTGATCTCAACAAAAATAATTAAATAATCTTCACAATTATGTGTGGCCAACAATAGAATAGATTGAAGATCAGAATTACTATCGGTATTCCCTCTCAAACCATCTTTGAAGTGATATAATTCAAATGAAAATGGACTTAAATCGGTCCATTTACAACAAACAACATCTCTCACAATGCAACAAAACTACCAAAATAAAGATGTATAGAAAAGCTATCATTATCAAACTTCAACAGCACCAATACGCCAACGTCAGCAAGACACTTTTATACAAAGAAGAAAATCAACAATAATAAGACTTATCAGTAGTAATCAAATAAAACTACATACATATATGCAAATTATTATAAATACATGCATACATGTACGCATATATCCATAATATTTGCATACTTGTATGCAACTATTCAGAATAGTTGTATTCCAGATATTCAGAATAGTCGCATACTTGTATGCACCTATTCAGAATAGTTGCATATATTTCTATCCAGAAATTCAGAATGGTTGCATATGTATATGCATATATTAAAAGTAGTTGCATACTTGCATGTATGTATTCAGAATAGTTGCAAAAATGTATCAAAATATAATTTCACAAATAAAGCCGTATAACAATAACAACAAAAACACCATATACCTGCGAAAATTACCAATAATGATTGACGTATACAATAACTACATTAACCACCGACAAAACTCAAGAACAATTGCATCATCAGAAAAATCCATCAACAAAAGTCAAAAATAACAATGATATACCTATGAAAAAAAAGAATTATAAACTACTTTGAAGAAGAAGCATCCATTATATCTATTAACGAAAGGCAAATTAAATCCCAGAAAAAATTCCAACTAAATTGAATATTAGATTGCCTAAATTAGATTGAATAATAGATCAAAAAATTCTAACTAAATCGCTCAATGAAGACGCCTTGAGAAAATAAATGATTTAATTTGAACGAAGGTATTTGTGGAAAAATAATAGCCGAAAAAAATATGGATGCGAAAACCATAAATTAGAGCAGGAGGATTAGGTTTAATTTTACAGATGTGTGCCTAATTTTCACAATTAAAAATATGGATATAAGAAAGGAACATATAGTATAAATCTGTATGGACAATAAAGTTTGAAATTTCCCCTCTAACTTAAGTAAAAAGATCATTAGTTATGAATATGTATTCAAAGTTGTTGACCCATCTTTTTACAATGCCGTCACGCTTTGTACTTCCCATCGCTGGATCACTCGGGACTCGAGCACGTGCTTACTTAAACTTCAGAAAGTTGGTTTGAGCGACGAATTTCAGAAACACTCAGAGTTTCAGATGATACAGATTTAGATTGGCCCAGCCAAGGACTTGGATCCGCCTAACTTATGGCTTTCTATTGGCATTATTTTAAGATGAAACAAAATATTATATACATACCTTTTCTTTAACACCAAGGAAGATGTTCCTTAAGTGGAAGTTGTATACTAGATCTTTTTATGTGCGAGCTTTTATTGTATAGTCATTAAAGGCTTATTAAATATAAACCCAAAAGTATATTGTGCATTCGTAACACATATATGCAATGAATGGGGTTATTTTTGTTTACATTTTTATTAGTAGCCTATTTTTTCACCAACACACTGGTACATGATGGTTGTAATTGTAGACTATGTTGCATACATAAATTATTGAATTGTTGAACCAAACTTCGTGGTAGAATTTAGAATGGGAAATTAAATTGCTACCTAATTTAATTAAAGCATACTAAATAAATAAAATTTAATAGTATTATGGTTGTGTAAATTACTAGCATGTTACTTTTATTTTATATGCATGTAAATTATAATATGCATGTAAACCTTAATATAAGCCTAGCTCCCCTTTACTCTAACCAAATTTTATAATTCAATTACTAGCATGTTACTTATATTATGGTTGTTAATGCATTGTATGCATGTATTCTTCTTATTAAAAACACAAATTAAGAAATCCAATTTAATATATGAACCCACAAACTTACCCGTAAGTAGAGCTACACACTTATAATTTATAGGTTTTCAGATAAGTTTTTTTAACCATTAAGATGAGCTATCTTGAGCTTATATAACGCACTGACTAAAATTAATCTGTTATAATTTATATGTTGTAATAGGGTGAGCTTAATTTGTTTACATATAAACCATACAAAAAACAATTATGTATTACAATATATCATCTACAAAAATAGCGAGTGAGAACATTCTATGTAACTTTTGTTTGACTATCACTTGAATATTGGATGAGTAACACTTTTTCGATTACAATACAAAACTTACCTACAAACGAGTAAAGTATAATCATTTTTTCTCTATCTATCTCACACCATATCTCAAATTTGTACTTTCTTCAGGTTATATCAAGTGTATACTTCTGGACTGCCTAGCTTGAAGAGGAGTAATGCTTTGTTGTTGATTCATTGGTAAAGAACATTTTTCCCTACAACTTTGCTTTGTTTTGCATATATCCCTTGCTTTAGATTATGCTCATTCTTTAGAGTAAATGCAATTCAATAATCAAAACACGCAAATGCTCTGCAAGCATACAATAATCACTCTATTACATTATCACTTTGAAAATAAGATATGCTTTTTTTTTTTTGAAAGGCAAGTGAAAATTTTATTTTTCACAAAAACAAGAGTTACATCGACTTAAAATGCAAAAGCAATACAGACTCTTGAATGTCTAGCCTTGAACTTACAAAAACTGATTACAAAAATAAAGATGAAGCATACTTATTGCAACATTATTCATATCGAGGTGAAGATACTACGTCACACGAGAATCACAGCAGCATCACCAAGCAGAAAATTCCTATATCCAAATTGCAAAGAAAGAAACAGACAACATAATTCACCGAATCATACCCATAAACCAATTCCAAACCGCATGCACAGTAAGGTTCTCGTCACAGTTTACCGAGAATTGTGTAAAGCTGTCACTATCAAAGAGTCCAGTGACTCGAGACTCAATTTAAGACAGGATCAAACATGGGACCACGAGTCTTCCTGGTATGTCGTTTCATCTTGTTGGTGAGAGGCATCACATCCTCTGGTAAGAAGTCATTACCAATATCTAAATCAGAGTCGTTCCAGAATTTTCCTTTCAGCAACTTGGGTTTAGATGAAAAAGGAAGAGAACGTGTAGGAATTGCAAAAGATAGAGAAGCTAAAGAGGTATTAACTTGTGTAAAAGTCAAACCACAACCAGTGACTATTGGAGGAGGTAAAGTAAGAACTTGGGCAGGCTTCAAGTTACCATAAGGAGAGACCGGTGACCATGAAGGATTAGGAGCTGATGGAGTAGGCTTCAAACCTTTATCGACATGAGAAATGGAGGTATTTGGCCTGGATAAGTCTGGTGAGTAATCTGAAAAACTTGAAGTGCTATTACCAGACAAAGACTTTGGTGTTTGCACAGTTTCATTGTTATGGCTTTCTAATATGTTACCCTGCAGAGCCGCTTCTTCAGTAAACTGAGCAACATTGTTGATCACATTATTAAGAACCTCTTTATCAATATTAATTCTTTCTGGTGTATCAGAATCTAATGCAGCTTCAAGAGCATTATCCATGTTAACATCTATATGATCATCATCATTACCATTATTAACATTATTCACGTTAGCAGTTTCATGACTATTGTTACCATCTGCTTCTAAATCCAGAACATTAAAGGGATTATCAATAACATTTGCCACATATTTTTTAATTGTCTTACTACTATTCTGAACCCCTTTCTTTCTCCAATACTTATCATTTCTTGTATTATCAGATTTCCAATTACCTTGATTAGCATTAGTAGTATCTTTCCTATTAAATTTCCGATGATGATCAATAAGATCCCCAACATGATTATCCTATTTATCTTCTGCATAGATATTAAACTCACAACTGCTAGTTGTATGACCAAATACCCTACAAATAGTGCATATTTTGGGTCCCCAATCATAGGATAATTTAATTGAAGGGCAATCTTTACCTAAACCTCATGCCACTATCTTATCGGGAAGATCAAAATCTGAGGAAATCTCAACTAATGCTTTTGCATACCTAAATCTTTGTAGATTTTCTATGCTAATGTCAAAGCATACCAATCTCCTGACATGACAAGCTAACAATTTATACACAATAAAGTCCAAAGAATTGTCGATATACAATAAAAATGAAACCATACTGGAACTTTTTTGATCTGAGCCTGTGAATTTCCTATTGTTGGATCCCATCTAGTTATGATGAACATACGTCCTTTAATGAAAATAGGATCATATTTCAAAAAAATTCCCTATCTGAATCATTGGAGAATTTGAAAAAATAGTGCATACCGTCCGATCTAATACTAAATTCCCCATCTAATTTCCAGAAATGATTTAAGAAATTTACCACCATGGAGTATGAAGAATTACCATCTAGGAAGAAGCCCACCAAAAAATTGCTCTAGTATAGCATACCTTCAGATTTGACTGACTCTGGAATCTGTTGTGGAATGCCTTCCCTAGGAATGTCGAAGTGCTTGGGCTGATAGGATGCTACGTTGCGAGGGAGTGAACTAAAAAGGGATGCGTAGTCTTTCTTAGTGAACGCCGAAAAGGAGTCATCAGATGATGAAGGATTTGTAGATCTAACAGGGATAGGTTGCGGATATGAAGGATTAGATAAAAAATTTGAAAGAGAGAGTTTATCAGAAGAGGGGTTTGCAATCGGAGGTGGTGGATCGGGGGGAATAGGCGGAGATGAATGGGAGGGTAGGGCAGGGAAGGATGTGTCAAAGGCGAAGGAGGTGGAAGAAGAAGAGGGATTTACTTGAGAGGCCGCCATTAACAAAGAGGTGAATGACATGTTTTCGATAACCATCATGAAGATATGCTTATTTTAAGTTTGTTATCCTGCTTAACATCCGTTTGGCATGGTATTTTAAACAAAAACACACAAAGAATGCATACATAGGTTTTTAAATATGTAAAATAAATATTTTTCAATATAGATTAAACTTTCCTCCATCCAAATTTATGCATTTTTTTAAGTACACAAAGAATACATACACTGAGAAATACATCATACGTACCATATATTTTTTAGTATCTACGCTTTTATCCTTTTTTTATGTTATACAATATTTATTCACATGATTGTTCTTTTTATTAGATCCTAGTTGATAAGTGTCATATATCAAATCACCTGTTTAGTATAAACAAATTATTGGTTGATAACTGCTGAGCATGTTAAAAGTTTTGATGTGTTAACATGTGGGTAAAAACAACAATGGAGTAGATGGAAATAAAGGAACAAGGACCTGATTTACAACTAATTATAAATGCATTTTGTTAACTAGAACTGAGAATATGGGTTTGTTATCCATAGTCAATTTTCAAATAGAAATATGGTTATAAAGTACTAGTTTTATTGTTTTGGTTATGGTTAATTTATCATATCCAACCAAATCGGCATGCTCTAACAAATTTATTTAAGAACATAATACCAATCCAAGTTTGAATAATCGATGAGTTGCCTTTGAAATATCAGTTACTATAAGCATGACGGTGAAGTCGAGTGAGTTCATGCAGCAACGTTTTATTAGAAAGGAGCAATTACATATTAAATAAGAAGCTTGTATATAAATAGTAACACTAACTAGAAAATAGTGTATTCCAATGCTCTATTTCCAACGACCGCCAAAGGCTATAAAGGAGCTGTTTGAAGCCATTGGAAACGGATGAAATTAAGGTCGTTAGCGGCCATTGCAAACCATGGAAAATTTTCGGACATATTTCCAAAAAAGGAAAATACCCTGAAGGACAAAGTAAACAAAAAGTTGTTCGATAAGGACAAGGGGGCAAAATTTTGTCCATAAGAACAAGTTTTAGTGTATAGGAAGGAATTATAGTGGGCATCTGAATTCCTCCCTTTATTTTGAGGATAAAATTTTGTCCCTTTGTCCTTATGGAATAATTTTTTGTTCCTTTTGTCCTTGAGGGAAAATACCCCTTTCCAAAACATCAAACCGAATATCATTCTTCCCCAAATCCACCATTTTGTTTCCTCCTTCCTCTATTTTTACGCCTCCAAACTTGCTGGCACCAGTCCAACTACCAACTCAACCACCTCCGATGCCATCTAGGAGCATCTCCAACTCGTCTGCACCCTTCTTGCTCTCCAAAACCGGTAATTTCTCTAAAACTAAATTTTAGGTTTTAATCAATTTAGGGTTTAATTTGAAGTTTAATTGATTCATAGTTGTTAGTATATGTATATTATATCATGTTACCCCCTATTTTCTATCACCATAATAATCAAATTGTTAGCAATTCCATTTTTTTATTTTGTACTTTGTGATTGTTTAGGTAGATTTGGTTAGTAGTGAAATTATGTATGTGATAGTGTTTGCTAATAATATAACTTTTGCAAACACGATTTATATATTATGTTGAGTGATCGTAGTTTTGGATAATTTGTGCAAACATGAGTTTTGTGCTTATGCGAAATGATTTGGTGTATGTTAGCCTACTTTGTGAACTAGGCTACACAAAGCTAGATGATCAAGTAATGAAGAACATTCACTCCAAGGACCGGATCGGATCGGAGATCATTTGGTCAGAGCAAGTCAGCATAAAGCAGAGAAAGAAGGGGCTTGGGTCAAACCGGATTGGATAAGACAAACCCGATCCGTCCCTTCAACCGAAGGACTCCGATCTGAACCCATGCACTCAGAACTGCAACTATCACAACCACGTTACCTTAATGTTTAGAGTGGTTAGAAGGCCACGTTCCCACGTTCATACACTAACTCAATGTGCTGGCACCATCTTGTGATATCCGAACCCACAAGTGATGGAATGGAGGCCACATGGATCCGAACCGGAGCCATCCCAGGAGCATTTTTTACCTATAAATACACCATCAAGAGGCATTTGGAAGGACCTTTTAGCATTTTCATAACTCATACTCCATTGCTATCCGATTTTCACAAACCTATTCAGATCATAATCATCCTTTGAAGCATATTGTGAAGGAGATTGAGTGAATTAATACATTGTATGAGTAGAAATTGAGTGAGAATTACTCTTGTACTTGCATTCAAATCATCAATCCAAAGAGTAGAAAGTGGACGTAGGCTATTTAACGCCGAACCACTAAAAATTATGTGTTTTTGTCGTTTTTGATTTCATTTCAGTAGAATTATTATTAGTTTGGGTGTTAGAGCCAATTTTAGATCTAACATTTTGGTGTTTTCACTTAGAATTCTTTGAATTCTTCGCTTTTTGGGATTATCGTTCACCATTTGGACCTTCAAGTTCAAAGAAGTTAATCCCCTGTTTTCGACATCTTTAAGTACCTTTTGGTGAACCGTTGAAGAATTGAACACTATGGCCAAAACGAAAGGAAAAGAAGTGCAAGGCGCTAGGGGGAACGATGCTAGAGAGGATCAACAAGCCATGGTATTGACGAGGCCGCGTGGACATGACTCTGAAGCAGGCCGCTCCGGTCAGGAAGGTCCAATCCGAGCAGATGACTCCGATCCGAGCCGATCAGAAGATGTTGAGGTCACTCGCTCCCCCCATCCGAACCGGTCCGGTCCTACTACCTTGCTACGATCCGAGCCACAATGAAGCTGGAACTTCTACTCGAGCTCCCTCCAATGCTCCGATTCCAGCCGCTATGACCAATGATCAGCTTGACCCATCTGCACTTGTCACCCAAGGAGATTTTTCACGCTTTCTTGACATGCTCCAGAGTACTAAGGAGGCATTGGAAGCCCATAAGCGTGATAGTCTTCGCATGCAAGAGAACATGATCACTATGAGTAGGGAACTCAAGTAGCTCTAGAGGCAAAAGACACCTTCCCCAACACACCGCTTTGCTGCAGACGATTCATCTTCCTCGGATGAGGGACGTCCTCATGAAAGAAGTCACTTGAACGACCTCAGAATCTTGGTCAGCTAACTTTTGGATCTTTAGGATCCCAATAAGACGCCGTTCATGTGTTAGGACCTGATGACCTGAGCTTAAAAGAGCCTATGTTGTTGCCCATGCGTAGATCCCATGTTCTACCTAGGGGTCCTAACATTAGTAATCTACGCAACAGCAACTTCTCCAACCCCTTCCTTTTGAGATCGACCGGGAGCATAGGGAGCAGTGTAGAACAGCCGCCGCTAGAAACAGAAGGTTATCCCCTAAACAGGAGCCCAGGGGTAATCTGAATATCAGACCTAGAGAACCTATGTAGACAATAACAAATGCCAATGTATGGGCAATGGTGCATCAGATTATGTCCGAAATCCGACGCTACACTAATGAGGACTGGGGTATTGAACGAAGTCATAACCCCTTCACAGGTGATATATTGGATTTCCAGTTCCCTCGGCGGTTCTACTTGCCTCAAAAGGATCGGTATTCAGGAAGAACGGACCCAGGGCAGCATCTGATGAGGTATGCATGGTTCATGAATGCCGCAACAGCTCCAGATGCTGTAAAATGCAAAGCCTTTCCAATTTATCTTGAAGACGTGGCGTTAATGTGGTTCACCCGACTCCCTCCCCGGTCGATATCAAATTTCACAGAATTGAGTGAGCGCTTTATGAACCAGTTTCGACTTCACGCCCGAAAGTCCAAGAGCGTTATAGACTTGTCACGGATTAAACAGGCCCCAGGAGAATCCTTGAAGTCATTTTTATTCTGCTTCAACTTGGTCGTCACCAAAGTTAGTGACCCTCATGAGCCCACTATTCTGATGGCCTTGATAGAAGTGGTTGACCCTGACACAAAATTCGGGGATTATATGTTTGGGAAACTGCCTCCAACTAGAGAATTGTTTTACGAAAAGGATAACATTCGCTTAAGACGAGAAGTAGCTCATGCAAATAGGAAGAGAAAGTCCGAACGAGCCTCGAGGGAAGGTGTCCAAAGTAATGTTGCTGTGAAGCAATCTGGTGATAGTTCGAGGAAAGTTGAGGTAAACGTCGGAAACCAGAGCGGAGGTAATAGCAACAGGAATGGGAACTGCAGTAGAAGGAACAGGAACTGAGGGAATAACTCTAGTAAAAGATCCTGATTCCAGACTTTTGAAAACTATACGCCGTTAAGTGATACGTTGGAGAATATTTACTTGGGTACATATAGCATATTGCAATACAAAAAACCACCACCCAGAGACTCCACTGAAAATGAGATCGCAATGGGAAAGTTTTGTTTGTTCCATGGAACCCACGGTCATTCCACCAACGAATGCCGTCATTTGAGAGATATAATTGAAAGATTGTTGCGGGAAGGGAAGTTAGACGAGTACAAGGTTGCCCCAAGGGACAGGGGGCAAGGGGGACAAGCTTCGGACCAAAACCAACCTACTTTAAAACCCACAGCCTAGCCGAAAGGTAAGGGGATCGTTATCAATACCATTTTGCAGACCCCACCTAACTAGTCGTATTTTCAAAGCGATGGATCAGTACGTCAACGCCACCAAGAATTTTGAGGTAGGAGAATGCAGTAATCTCGAAGACATCACTCCAGTAAAACAACAAAAGACGATGTCAGACGACGTCATATTCCATAGTAGAGATGATTCCGGAGTTCAATCACCAACTGAAGATCCACTGGTAATTACCACGACCATCGACCCTGCTTTAGTCCATAAAGTGTTAGTGGACAATGGGAGCTCGGTCAATATCCTCTTCAAGAAAGCTTTTGAACAAATGAGACTCGAAGCAAAAGATCTAAAGCCCTGTGAAGGATGGATACGTGGCTTCAATGGGGCGTCGAAAACTCCAATGGGCTACGTAGAATTACCAGTAACATTAGGACAGGGAGATCGCCAGAGAGTGAGAATCTTGCCATTTGTATTTTTGGATGTAGAGTCACCCTACAATGCTTTTCTAGGCCGACCGGCCCTTGCCGAGTTTAGGGCATGTATTGCACCTTGGTGTTTGCTGCTTAAATTCCCGACTGACGCAGGAATTGGGGTGATGAAAGGCGACCAAGATACGTGACGAGCTTGTTACACGATGGAGTTGACGATGTTAATGAAGGAGTTGAATATAGAGACTAAGGACGATTCTCCCCCTTCAAAGGAAAACTCAACATAGCAATTAAGGGGTCCAGCCCCAAGAGAGTCGCCCTTAGATGTGCTCGAGGATACAGATCCCAGAGAGGATAGAGAACCCGAAGATAGGAAGGCGACTCCCAACGAGATAACAATAGATATACCTATTGATGAGACAGATTTGACAAAAGTACTAAAGATCGACTCGCAACTAGATCCAGTTCGAGCAAAAAAGTTGGCTGATTTTTTAAGGGAAAATCTGGATGTGTTTGCCTGGACTAACGCCGACATGTGTGGGATTTCGCCCGCCATTATGAGCCACTCTTTATGTATTAATCCAAAGCACCTGCCGGTCAAATAGAAGAGACAGATGTTAGGTCCAAAGCGGTCAACAGCTTTAAAAGAAGAGGTAGAGAAATTAAAGGATATTGGATTCATTAAGGATTCGAAATATCCCGACTGGATATCAAATCCTGTCCTGGTCAAAAATTCTAATGGGAAGTGGCGTACATGTATCGACTTCTCTGACTTGAACAAGGCTTGCCAGAAGGACAGCTTTCCTCTTCCCAGAATTGATCAGCTAGTAGACTCGATGGCTGGACATAAGCTTTTATCCTTTATGGATGCGTATTTGAGGTACAATCAAATTCCCATGCGTACACCAGATCAGAAGCATATGAGTTTCATCACAGACTTGGGGTTATATTGTTATGTGGTAATGCCATTTGGGTTAAAGAATGCAGGAGCCACGTACCAATGCTTAGTCAACCGCATGTTCTATAATCAAATCGGGAAAACCATGGAGGTTTACGTGGATGACATGCTTGTGAAGTCTAAACGATCTTCCGACCATACAAGGGACTTAGCTGAAATGTTTTATATTCTTCGAATGTATGGAATGAATCTAAACCCCCTAAAATGCTCATTTGGGGTCGCATCTGGAAAATTCCTTGGGTTTATCGTGAGTTCTCGATAAATTGAGATAAATCCTAGTCAAATAACAACAATAAGGAATATGAAGAACCACAAAAGATCGAGGATGTTCGAAGCCTAGCCGGAAAAGTTGCTGTGTTAAGCAGGTTTATCTCCAAAGCCACAGATAGGTGTGTACCTTTCTTCGATCTAATAAAACGAGGAAAACGAAATTTTGAGTGGACCCCTGACTATGTGGAGGCATTCCAGAATTTATTAGACTTATTAGAAAAGCCTCCGATAATATCAAAACCCGTGGAACATGAGGATTTGTTTGTCTACCTAGCGGTATCATCTCATGCCGTCAGTACAGCATTGGTACATGAAGAGGATAAAGTCCAGAGGCCTGTATACTACGTGAGCAAGAAGCTAGCTGCTGCAGAACGTAATTATCCGAAGATAGAAAACTTTCTTATAGCCTCCTGATTGCTTCCCGCAAACTTCATCATTACTTCCAGGCTCACCCGATAGTTGTATACACCGATCAACCTTTAAGACAAGCGTTACAAAAACTCGAAGCATCGGGGTGGTTACTTAAATGGAACATCAAGCTGAGTCAATTTGATTTAAATTTTCAACCATGGAAATCAATAAGAGGGCAGGCATAGGCCGACTTTATAGCTGAATTCATAATTCCCGAAGAGGAAATGGTGGGTGACAAGGTAGTTACTTTGGACCAAGAGTTAGAGCTTAGTCCGTGGAAGCTATATACAGACGGAGCCAAAAATGATAGAAGGTCCGGCGTCATAGTTGTTTTAATAACTCCTGAAGGACGATCTATTTACTATGCATTGCGATTAGAGTTTGCCGCTTCCAATAACGATTCCGAGTATGAAGCCCTGATTGCTGGGCTGAAACTCGCTAAGGAACTGGGGGTGAAGACACTGGATATATGTTGCGATTCCAAGATAGTTGTATGCCAGGTTCTGGAGGAATTTATTGCTAAAGGGCCTCGGCTCGTTACTTATCTCAAAAAGGTAAAAGAGTTGCTGGGTAGTTTGGAGCATTACAACATAATGCATATTCCAAGAACAGAAAATCAGAAAGCAGATCGGTTAGCAAAGCTAGCAAGTTTTGATAATCCCAAAGAAACTGAAATGGTTTCGATAGAGATTTTGGAATCACCGAGTTTCGACCTGATGGAAGTGGAACTAGCCTTGGAAGTTGATCCAGAGAGAGAATCATGGATGACATCGATCAAGAATTTTCTCAAAATTGGAACCCTCCCATTGAAGAAGAGTGACAGACGAGCTGTAAGACGTAAGGCTGCAACATACATTTTACAGGACGACGTCCTTTATCGCCAAGGGTTTTCAATGCCCCTACTATGGTACATCGCACACGACGACATCAAACATGTACTGCAAGAAGTACATGAAGGTGAGTGTGGGGATGACACCAAGGGCCAAACCCTAGCAAAGACAGTATTACGGTATGGATATTTTTGGCCTACCATGAATAAAGACACGGCTGATTATTCATGACACTGCGACAGATGTCAAAGATTTTCCAAGATTCCCCGAGCGCCTCCAACTCATCTCAAGTCGATGGTAAGCCCATGGCCGCTTTCTATGTGAGGGATTGATATTATTGGAGTGTTACCTATTGCAAGAGGGGGAGCTAAGTACGCGATCGTTGCCGTGGACTATTTCACGAAATGGGTGGAGGATGAACCTTTAACAACAATCACTACAAGAAAGGTGATCAGTTTTGTGGTCAGAAACATTATCTGTCGATTTGGGATACCGAAGACCATCATAACTGATAATGGGACATAGTTTGACAGCGTCGAATTCAGAAACTTCTGCCAGAAGTACAAGATTGATAAATGGTACACTACTGTAGCTCACCCGCAGTCAAATGGCAATGTCGAAGCAATAAACAAGGTCATTAAAACTATTCTCAAGAAGCGGTTGGAGCGGGCCAAAGCCAAATAGGTAGATGAGTTTCCACTAGCTTTGTGGGCCTACAGGACAACCTTTAAGACGGCCACCGGCCATACTCCCTATTTACTTTCCTTTGGGTCAAAAGCAGTAATTCCGGTAGAATTGGAAGTCCCTTCTCATCGAGTCGCGTACAATGACCCGATGAAAAATAGAACACTCCTCCTATAGTCTCTTGATATGTTTGAAGAAAACAGAGACGAAGCAGACTTGCGTGCCTCCAAACATCGACATCAAGTAGCACGATATTATGACCGGAAAGTTCGCTTCAAAACCTTTGAACCAGGAGACTTAGTACTGAAGCGAGTCTTCCCGCCTTCAACCCAATTGGGTCCAAAATGGGAAGGGCCATACACCATCCAACGGAATCTTGATACAGGAGCATTCAAGCTAACGACTGTGGACAGTGAAGAGATTTCCAGAGCTTGGAACGCTTAGCACTTACGATGATATCTGAGCTAAATATGAAATGTCTTCCTTTTTGTTTTTATAGGCTATGTAAAAAGGCACGACTTGCCTTAAAAAGTTTGGCTATACTAACAAAGGATTATGAAGTGGATGTAGGCTACGACTTAGCTGAACCACTATAAAAATATTGTGTGTCATTTATTTTCCTGCATTATTTATATCTTTAACCATTATTCTTTCATGACAATGAAACACAAAACACTAAATTAAATTTCAGAAATTGGAGACAACCCATGTGCAGGAGCTAACAGAATGACCGTTTGCATGATAAGATGCAAAGAATGGGAAGACAACATTCCTAACTCTAATTCTCATGAAACGAGAGAGAGTATAAAGGACGGGAAGATGACGTCCCTTGAGGCGTGAAGGTGCACCTTGATAAGAGATCACCTCAGTAATACTCTAACCTGGTTATGAGACAGGAGAGTATAAAGATGCTAAAAAGAATAGGCATTAATGAAGAAAGGAATATAGCCCCGTTAGAGAATCGGAGACAGCTGAATTTTGAATTTAATCGATCTTGAATAAGTCTTAATCAGTTATCCAAGATTGATTGGGGGCATATATATGTACACATGTTCCCCTTAATAATGACTTTACTATATAACTATGATATGACATGTTGTTCGTTTGCATTTTTTACCTAAATTTTAAATTTATGGATATCAGACATTGCAGGGAACAAACCACTTTATTCACAAATATGTGAGTTTATACAGGAAGACTAAGCAAAAGATGCGAGGGCCGCACTTACTACAATAATAGCAGACCAGTGAAATATCAAAATAAAATAAAACAAAGCGCATTATCACTTGGGCTTTGGAGCAAACTTGGATATTTTGGCAGCCTTAAGAGCATTTCTAGCTTCTTTTTCAGCATCAGACATGAGACGCTTTGGCTTTTTCTTCTCTGTAGTTGAAGTACTAGAATCAGTAGATTTCTTCCCAGGAGTCGAAACACTGGAATCAAGAGAAGATTTTTTTGCAAGCTCTTCTGCAATTGACCTAGTTGAAAGCTTAACAACTAACCTTGATCCAGGATCCACCACTGCAAGAGGCTTAAGGCTTTCGGGGTTTAAGTCCTCGACTTTCAGCTGCATGCGCTTGTCTTGTTCGGTTTTCATTTCAGTCGAAGTTATGTCATCAGCATTTTTCGAATCCCTAGTTATAGCAACATCAGGATATTCTTCATGCCCCTCATTACCATCGTCGTCTTTCAAGGCATCTATCATTTCATCATCATGAGAAATGTCGGCCTTAGACGGTTTAGCCCCCCCTTCGGATTCGACGACGGTAGCCTTATCTTGTACTCCCTGAGTCTTTTCCATGGATTCTTCCCTAATTGAGGCTCCTCGAGGCTCATCAGTCTTCTCGGCTGGTTCAATGCCTATAGAATGAGAAGCAACAGTTATCAACTCAGGAGAAAATAAAGGATCCTCGATCGATTGCCCAATGATGTGATGAAAGGTGGAGACGCCTTGACAAATTGAGGTGAAAAGGTAGAAATACCTTTTAATGATTTCTCAATTGGGATCATATCCCTCAACTCCAGTAGTTTCGGCGGTAGCAGAAGAAGAACCAACTTCAAGGATATTCTTTTGTTTGGCTAGGCATTTCTCCTCCTCCATGGCAGCAGCAATAAGGCGACGCCCCTCCGCCAGACGTCCCGGTTCATCATCTCTCAGATACTTCTCCCTGAGTTTTTCTTCATCAACGAAGTCTACCTTAAGTTCCTCTTTTTCCCATTCGATTATTTGACTCCATACGTGAACTAAGATAGTCGGATAGTCTTTGATCCAAGAGATGTTTCAGCGATGAATTATGTGTGCAAAGAATTCAATCATTAGTTCGCCAAAGCCGTGCAATTCTTCTTGAGCCTCTGATAGCTATTTATCGGTTTCTTCAGCAGACTTAATAGCGCTATCCACATTCTCCTCAGCTAAGGCGGCCCTAGTCTTGGCTTCCATTAACTTGGACTCCAAGTCAACATTTCGTTTCTCCATCTCGGCATTCTTCCTCGCTAACTTGGCCTTTTCTTGCTCAAGAGTATTGTAAGCCAGTTGCATTTTGACACTGTTTGACTTAGCGTCTTCCGCTTGTTTCTTCAACTCCAAACGTTCTTGACTATGAGATTCCAGCAAGTCATGATAACACTTTTGTAATTCCTCAAATTGTTGTTTGAAGTTGTTGGAATCTCGTTGAGCAATGACGAGTTGAGCCTGTGTATCTTCTAAGTCCTTCTCCAGATTTTTCAAAGCACTCTCATCGGAATCTGCAGCCTTCTTCATTGCATCAACATCTGTAATTAAGGCCCGAATGATTCTGGAGAGATTGCGTGAATACTTTTACATCTCCAAGTATTGTTTCTCAACTGCGTCAATCTTTGCTTTAGCCTCATCTGCCCACTTTGAAGAAATAGGCTCAAGCGCGGGTAAGAAAGTTAGATTATCAAAGTAGTGATCTGGGAACTGCTTCTCCAGATATGCTAGTTTAGTTTTGGAATCAGCATCCAGTGGTGGGGGTTTGCAATATGTCAGTTCAATGTGTTTCCGCTTAGCAGGGACGACGGCTGCATCACCTTTTCCAGATCGCTTCTTAGAAGCTTTGTGCTTGTCTCGTGAATCGGTGTGTTTCACTGGACCTTTTTCCTTGATTATATTTGTCTTGAGGAGAAGTTCGATCTTTGGATTACGATATGTCTTCCCCACAACAACTCAGGTGGCTCTTATACCTGTCTGGATCCGACCGGACAGGAGAACGAGAGCGTGAGGTGTGTGGTCGATGGGAATCATGAGGCCTTCTGTCATCCCTGCCCCGACTCGCACAGCGATCATGCTCGATATTGGAAGGAGGTCTAGACATGCTACGGTGAATTTTTCTGACATCATAGTAAGGGCGAGACATTTTACCTGCATAATAATATAAGTGGAATTCAGAATCAATGCTCACATAAGAAATGAGTGTTGTGACGTGCGGTGCTAATGTGTTATGCGCATCCTAAGTGGTGTTCCCCCCAACAAACTCGAGTATGAAGTCAAACTAGCATGAGCGGGCTCTTTGGCCTTCACGGGAGTAGTCTCCTCTGAAGAAGTAAAGGATAAAGGATTCTTGCCAAAGTCCTCTGAAGTATATATGGTTTCAGGCAGGGGAAGATTTCCTAAACCCTTAAATGTAGAATCGTCGGTAGTAGGAGCATCTCTTTGAGAAACGTCTATTGGCGGCTCTTTAGGGGATGTTGGCTTCTCAAGAGAAATAGCATCATCAGGGATGGTATACCCTTCTCTATGCTTTTTAGCTATGTTGGCTAACTCATCGTCTTGAGTTGAAGATGGAGAAGGTGAAGTCCGAAGAGGTATTGTTGGACCTTTCGAGCCCTCGCCCGTCTCAGGAATAATGTCGGCTGGGGGTATGTACACATATGGACCCGTCCCATGACCTATACAATGGGTAATAGATAGTAACCTGTGATGATGGAGATACTCATCCTTGAGAACTTCATTGAAGGTTAGGAACTTTTGATCGCCATTGAGAAGCTGATGCAAACGATCAAAGTATAATTGATCCAATATTTGCTTTGGGTTATCAACCGCGAATGAAAAAGAAAGCAAGTTAATGTGTTGGCATGAGCATTTAAAATTGAAATCTAGAAAGTCGGTGCTTTACTTGATTTCGTTCATCTCCCGGCGCACCCCGGCTGCTATCTGATATAAAACCATTCAAGTTTAGAATCGCCAGCCTTGCTGCTAAATGGAACAGCAATAATCTTCCTCTTCGGGACTCTTTCAAAATATGAGAAGGTGGGAGTTTCTTGAGTTCGATGCTTGAAATTATAAAAAAAGTGGACGTCATCGAAGGTAGGCTCTATACCTAAAATTTCTTTGTATGCTATATACAAGGTGTATAAATAAGCATAAGAGTTGGGATGTAATTGCATGGGGGAAATCCGCATCTGTCTCAGAAAATCGACAACAAAAGGCGGAAACGGTGGAATAGCCCCAATAAGACACATCAATCGGGTAACTGCCATAAATCCTTCTGGTGGATTGTGGGGGTGATCTGTTTTCGACGGCACCAGGGTATCTCTTTTTAATATTCCATGCTTTAGATATATTCAGACAAGTCTATCATCATCGATCGTCGACTCAACAGAATCTTTGGGTAACTCCAATATAGTGGCAGTCTCAAGCTCATTGGGAGCACGATCATCTCCTACCCTCCTTCCTCTTCATCACAAAGAGAAACTTCACTATCAAAAGGTATTTCACTATTGTGTGCGTCCACTTCATAATCTGGGCCCTCATCATCCCATTCAAGGTCTGAGGGAGAGGATATGTCATCAAAAGTGAGTTTCTCGGAAGTTTCCACAACTTCTCTCTTTTCTGCTAACCTAGATGAACGTCTCTCTGCCATGATCGCTAAACTACTGAAGAAGCAATAACATAAGTTTGAGTAAGATAGCCCGTATCCCCCCGTGTACGTGTGTGAATTGAAGTGCATGTTATGTGTGCAAAGGATGCAAAGCAAACAAATGAAAGCATACTGCAAAAGTTTGACGAAGTGGTAATATGTTCACAATAGTCTTAAATGTTATCTCATGTTTATAAGGCACTATCATAACTGTTCATTAAGTTGTAGATCACGGCAAGCAATGACCGAACCAGTTGAACAGATTTTTGTTCATTAAGTTAGATGAGTTCTGTTCAGTTCCGATGTGTATTTTGGGATCGGATCAGGGGCAAAATCACGTTTCGGTTTGAAGAAGAAGTTAACGCCATATATGCAAATCGGATCGGTTCGGGAATGTATATTCTAAGTGGTCCGGATCGGCTTGAGAGCCCATGCTTTTCTCTCTTTGTTTTTCACTTCGACCCGACCCAGTGGAGTAAGCCTTGTTTTCCTTTACCCTTACTTTTCAATCCGATCCGATTCAATCCGGTTAGATGAAGCCCCTATCGTCTTCTCTCTTATGTCTCTCCACCCGAACCAATCCCAAATCTTCCTCTTTTCTTCTTCTTCTTCTCCATCCTTTCTCTTCCTCAGGCAACACCGAACCCAGCTTTGTGCCAAGAACTAAGTCAACACTGAATGTTCATACATTGGCTTGGCCAGTATTAGGTTCTGGTCTCCTTTGTAACTGCCTCGAGGTGGTGACAAGGCCATCGACAACGATGGCGATGGGAGGAGGTCGTAATGTCAAGGTTAAACAAACACCATACCCAAATTGTCCAAGTTAACCACAAACCCTAACTGAAAACAACTATTACGAAGTTAATTGAGGTTATAAACCTACCTATTTGTTTGATTCGAAGATTAGCATGAAAATTCTCTAAGTTTTTGAGAACTAGGGTTTCGATGTAAAACCTAGAAGATGAGAACGATAAAAGAAAGGGAGGTAGAAGAAGAAGACCGACAGACTTATATAAGTTTAAGATGGCTCTTTGTATTCCCAGCCTTTAACTCTGTTCAGACTGGAATACAAGCCCATGTATGTATATGTGGCCCCTTAATTTAGTAGTAGAGGGTTAAAAGAGGAGCCATTCGGACAGTTTGTGCTTCCCCCTTAGCTTCTCCCTAGGTCCGGACCGGAGATCGAATCCCATTGGAATCATGCACATTAACTTAACGTGCGAATTTAACTCAAAGAAAAGTATACGAGAGGTTTACGTGGAAGAGTCACTAGACATCAAGAAGAAATCTCAGAATTATGTAAAATGAAGAAAATAATTTGCGCATTACATGATGTATATATAAGCAGCAAGAAACATGACTTTATGGAGCAACACATCCCTACACACAAATGGAAGCGACTGTTCAACAGTTTGAATTCAAAGGTAAATGGGCAAATAATGTCAAAGTACACTCCGTCTTCAATAGAAGCGTCCTTTGAGGGGGCAAAATGTTAGCCTACTTTGTGAACTAGGCTATACAAAGCTAGATGATCAAGTAATGAAGAACATTCACTCCAAGGACCGGATCGGATCGGAGATTGTTTGGTTAGAGCAAGTCAGCATAAAGCAGAGAAAGAAGGGGCTTGGGTCAAACCGGATCGGATAAGACAAACCCGATCCATCCCTTCAACCGAAGGACTCCGATCCGAATCCATGCACTCAGAACTGCAACTATCACACCCACATTCTCTTAAAGTTTGGAGCGGTTAGAAGGCCGCATTCCCACGTTCATCCACTAACTCAATGTGCTGGCACCATCTTGTGATATCCGAACCCGCAAGTGATGGAATGGAGGCCACGTGGATCCAAATCGAAGCCATCCCAGGAGCATTTTTCACCTAT
Organism: Allium sativum; assembly: GCA_030737875.1. Classification (NCBI taxonomy): domain Eukaryota; kingdom Viridiplantae; phylum Streptophyta; class Magnoliopsida; order Asparagales; family Amaryllidaceae; genus Allium; species Allium sativum. The sequence continues at coordinate 159,124,141 of CM060927.1, forward strand.
AAATACACCATCAAGAGGCATTTAGAAGGATCTTTTAGCATTTTTAGAAATCAAACTCCATTGCTATCCGATTTTCACCAACCTATTCAGATCATAATCATCCTTTGAAGCATATTGTGAAGGAGATTGAGTGAATCAATACATTGTATGAGTAGAAATTGAGTGAGAATTACTATTGTACTTGCATTCAAATCATCAATCCAATGAGCAGAAAGTGGACGTAGGCAATTTAACGCCGAAACACTATAAATTGTGTGTTTTCGTCGTTTTTGATTTCATTTCAGTAGAATTATTATTAATTTGGGTGTTAGAGCCAATTTTGGATCTAACAGTGTATAAATGATTTTAATAGGGATTATTGTAGTTAGAATTCGCTAAATTGTAAAAATATATAATTTAATACATATGTAATAAAACGGTAAAATATAAATAAATTGTATATTTGAATTTAATGTAGACAAATATTTGAACTCTTAGGTATTATTTGGCCCCGTCTGACAAGTGTTTTATATGATCGTTATATTGATATTAGTTTTTTTTTACAAAATGGACTTCGCTATTCGTCTGATACATCATTTGTCGGATTTGTCCCTGTATTGGACAAGTTACAAACAATATAAAATAATTATATTTTGTTAATTTAAATGGTTCACAAAATTTCGACTGCATTCCTTTACATTCGTTGTGCACACGCATGTATGTACGATACAAGAAACATGGGGGAAATGCTGCCAAAATTTTATGCAATCATTTAAAATGATATGATTTACGAAATATAATTACTATTGTGTTTGTAATGGGAAGTTGGATGACCGACCTTTAAAGAAGACACATAAGCGTCAATGAACCAATAGTTGTTTAATAAAAATATAGTTTGTAAAGAAATAAATAAAGTTAATTAGTACATGTTTATAAATCAGTAAATAAAATTTAAACAACATATAAAATTAAAGATTAATTTTTTTGCTTCGTCATAGGTTTTAAAGTATGAAAAATTGTCAACTACTTTATTGGTCGAAGCTGAATGTATCAAAGAAGGGAAATTAGTGGTGCAATAAGTGAACATTTCAAAATGGGGTACAAATGGTCATCGAAAGTGCTTTAAGTAATATTGGAAACAGTACAGAAATTCGTTGTCTATGTAGTAGGTGCAAATTGTTGTACTATTTAATACCAAACATGGTTAAGATTCATTTGCGCCAATACGGTTTCTTACCCAATTATTTGCTGCAGGATCATCTTGGATAAATTGTAGCACCTAATAATCAAGAACAATCGGTGGAGGTCAATAGTGATGAAGTTATTACGAGTCTTATAGAAAATATGGTCAAAGATGTTGCACGATCAATGTTCCGTGCCGTTGAAATTGGTAACGATGATGTTAACATCTATGAGGAACCAAATGTTGACACTAAAAATATATATGATTTATTGAATAATGATAAAAAACCTTTGAAATGTATGTGAAAGCGGCACTCAATTATTGGTAACTGTAGAATACATTGCAATGAAATCAAATAAAACCTTACGAAAGATGGATTTACGGCCATTGTTCAAAATGCTAAACGCCATATGCCATCCGATAATTTAATGTGAGAAAATTGTTATGAAGTGAAAAAACTTTTGTCACCTTTCAGTTTGCCATATCATAAAATAGATACATGTTTAAGTGATTGCATTTTGTATTGGAAAGAGTACATCAATCTTTGAAATTGTGAAAACTATAATCAAGAACGATACAAACTAAGGAAAAGAAGTCTCATACAAGCATATGCATTTTTTACACATCACCCCTAGACTTCAATGGTTATATGCATTATATGTAACATCACATCATTTGAGATGGCATAATGTGAGAACACCTCAAGAAGGTACGTTGACACACCCATCGGATGGAGAAGCATGGAAACATTTTGATAAGAAATATCCCAATTTCGCTGCGGAGAGCTGCAACGTCAGACTAGGTTTATGTACAGAAGGCTTCTCACCATTTTCTCGGTTTGGTTCTAAATATTCATCTTAGCCTATAATAATCACACCTTACAATCTACCCCTGAATGTGTATGAAAACTCCATATATGTTTCTCACAATTGTCGTCCCTGGCCCTGATGATTCGACAAGGGCATTGATGTTTACTTACAACCGTTAATCGAAGAGGTAAAAAAATTATGATATAAAGGAGTTGAAACATACGATGTAACAAAAAAGATTTTTTTTTGATGTTCGCTTCTTTATTATGGACTATTAGCTATTTTCCAGCATATGCAATGCTTTCGGGTTGGTTACGGCCAGTCATTTTGCTTGTCCTTGTTGCATGGAATAAATATGAGCATTTTCGTAACCGGACGGAAAGAAAAATTCGTGGTTTGATGGTCGTCGATATTTTCTTCATATTAATCATCCTTTTAGAAGAGACAAAAAAAATTCATGGCTTATAGACATGAGATTACACCATAAACGACCTAATGCAATGAATTTTCAAGGCATTGTCATCCAATATGTGAGGATAGCTATATTATTTTGGTCCTAATACAACGTTCTATTTTTGGTGTTACCTTTGCCATAAAAATGTGTTGCTCTAGATAAATACGTTTAACACGATGCAACATTTTGTGTAGTGTTACCTTATCCATAAGCATTTGCCACGTCATCAATCTGCACTTATAAAACATGTATAGGTATCCGTTAATTTACCTTTTAAAAACAACATCTACAGTTAACACCTCACTAATCCGTTAAAATCTCACACTACCAATATGAAATCAACTTCCTGTAGCCATTCCATTCGTCTTTTCTCAACTTCTCAGATTTGTTCATTCTTAACTTTTCATCGTCTTCGACTTCTCAAATCTGCTCATCCCAAAGCTGCTCTTAAAAAAGGAATTGGATCTACAAAAATTACAAAAACTTGGATCTTTAGGCTAAAATTTGTCTAGTATATGTCATCTCAGCGTCCCTGCAGTGTTCGAATATGGTTGGGTTGCTTCAGACATTGATGGATGGGCACAGAAGTGGAGTTGCGTGTTTGAGTTTTGGTGACTATCAAAGGTAGAGGAAGGCACAGTGATGTTGCCGTGGGTTCTTAGAGCAAGGTCTATGTTGGCAAGGCGCTAGATGGGGACGATGTGATGGATTTTGGGTAATGTATCTTTACCTTCTTTGGTATTTTTATTTTTTCAGTTTTCATGCATCAGTTTGTGTTTTAGGAACGATCAATTTTGTTTGTGAAACGCGCCCTCTATGTGTTTGCGTTAGTGCTGCTTCAAAACCTCTAGCACGTGTCCCATGATTCAAAACTGATCAAAGTATGCTGTTTTTACTATTCATACTCATTTGGATTTTATGTTACTTTCTTCAACTATTTGGGGATATATTGTTGGAACGATCAAATGCAGCAGTAATGATGAAATATGTCAGTGCGAAGGATAATTTGATTATCATAATGCACCTTCTCAGGGTAAGCAAGCATTTGCACTATCCAAACCATGTTGTCTTTTTGTTTCTGTTGTAGTCTAGGTGCAGTTCATAACGTAAAAATTATCAGACCATTTTTGCTAAATAAGCAAAGTATTTGTGATTTGTTAATCATATTTCTTTTTAATAAATAGTTGGTGCCACGAAGTTTTGAGGTGGTTGGTCGACTTATGTTGTTTTGAGGTGGTGTTGAAGGAGGATAAGTGCAGGCAAGGGGACACAGGTGTTTGAGGTGTTTGAGGTCGAAGAGGATGTAAGTGTGTTAAAGAAGTGGAAGTTTTGAAGTATAATGTTTGTTATCGTTGTTTACGGCTTTGGATGTAATGGACTTCGTGTGCATTGTTTCAAAGGAGGCTTGGTCTTCCGAAATCGGATGAATTAGACGGTGCCCACTTGTTCGATCGAATTGGCTAGGTCGATCGCCACAGGGACTGTGGGGACCTCGGATCCCCACCGGCGCTGCGCTCGGACCCGCTGAAGGCTAGTCTTTGGCTTGGCACTCGGCTCGCCTTCGGCTTGGCATATATTTGTTAGTGTTAGTGTTTGTATAAATTGAAACAGCATAAGTAATGAGTGAATTGAGTGATGTAGTGAGGAATATCTGTATATGTGATTGACTATGTTATTAACAATGAATTGAAAATGGTGGAGTAAGAAATATGTACTATTTCAAATGTTGAAATAAAATATTTATTCGAATAAAAATAATATTTGAATATTTAATTCTGTGTAGTAGCATTTAATTCTCATTTTTGTCATATTATTTATTTATTTTTTAAAAATAATATAAATATCTATAGCAACCTTTTTGGAATGTAATGATGGAAATTGTGTTACCAGTAGCTTTCAAAGAATTATTACGTGGAAATATTTGAAAGGTAATAACAGAACTTAGTTCATTTTACATGGAGCTTTGTTCAATTATGTTAAAAGTTGACCGTTTACTTAAATTTGAAGATGAAATCCCTGTACTCCTCTGCAAACTGGAGAAAACAATTCCTCTTGGTTTCTTTAATGTAATGGAGAATTTACCTGTTCATCTTCCATATGAAGCACGTCTTCGAGGTCCTGTGCAATATGGATGGATGTATCCATTCGAAAGGTATGTTATTATACTAAGTATTCAAATGTTAATTTAATTACAAATAGAAGTTAATATTGAACCGAACTATTTTTTTTAGGTACTTAAATCATTTAAAGAAAAAACAAGACAGAACTATCGAGTTGAAGGTTCTATTTTCAAATCATGTATCAAAGAAGAAGCTTCTTTCTTTTTCTCTCATTATTTTAATGATCACGTGACTTATCAATTGAAAGCGTTCTACATAATGATGAGGGTGTTGAAAAAGATTCTTCTTCTGAAGAAACATTATCAATTTTTAAACAATATGGCCGACCTATTGGATTTTTTTTGAAAATATGGATAAATGATAAAGATTACGGTGTAGCACAAACACATATTCTTCCTAATTGTCCATAAGTTGCACCATTTGTTAGGTAATGATTTTTTTTACAAGTTTTGTTAAACTTAAGTTACATGTGTTAATAATAATATAACATATCATGTTTGTGTTTGCAGTATTTATGAATAACAAAATCCAAGTGGCGATTTAAGCAAAGATTTCAGTAATTGGTTTAGGAACTATGTTTCTGATCCCACAAATCATGTGCTTGACGAAGGACTGAAGCATTTGGCGTTTGGACCGAAAATACAAGTTAAAACGTATTCAATATTTTTTGTTAATGGATATAAATTCAATATCAAGGATACGGTGCTCAAAAATTAAAACAATACTGGTGTGTTTGTTAGAGGCATTGAAGATCCTAATAATCACGTAAATGATTTTTATGGTGTGTTAGCTCAGATTTTACAATTGACATATGGTACAAGGCCAGCAGAGGATGTTTATTTGTTTAGATGCTACTGGTTCAGCAATGTTCCAGGTTCTGGTTTAAAGTGCATCCAAATTATAATCTTATAGAAATTAAACATACCCCACATTATCAAAAGTAGGACCGTTATGTACTAGCCAAACAAGCCCTACAAGCTTATCATTCCACTTATCCATCTCTAAAAAGGGATAAAGTAGATTAGTTTGTGGTTTTTAAAACCAAGACAAGATTTACGTTCGATGGAAAGAATACTCCTGATGAACAAGCCTATCAAGCAGATCTAGAGGAAAATGTTGAAATAGCAATTGCAGACGATCAAACTGATTTTGGATCTTTAAATGATGAGTCAAATTTATTAGTTGAATCATTTGAGAGTATAGAGGAAAATAACATAGAACACAAAACCGAGTCTGAATCAGAAATTGATGAGGACTAGGAATTCTTTTAATTTTCACAATTTTTCAAATTACATTTACCTACGTATGATATTGCATTTATCCAAGTTATAAAAATTTAACGACAACAGGTGTATAATTTACACACATAACACATACACAACATGGCACATGTGTAGCATGTATTACTTTTTTTTAACGGTTCCTCATATCATAATTATTATGAATTGTATATCTATTTATCTGGCATGTATACTATGTCTGGCTCTGACTCATGACGACGTAGCTCTTCCTACCAGGCCGGTGAGAGTAGTGGTGGGCCACTAGCTCATCCAGTTGTGTACCTAAAGCCCAAGGCGGACCATACTTAAGTAAAATTAGCACCATAGCAATTTAATTTATTGTACATGATATATCTATAATTGTCTAAAGTTCTAATTTACATTTAACGCTCGGGTTTAAGTTGGAGCCATCTCAAAAAGCGTTGAATATTTTGAAGGATGCATACATGGCTAGAATGAGCGATTTCTAACCTAAGTGGAGCAGGATCCCCGATAACGTCAGAGAGGCCATCTGGCAAGATTTTCTAGTAAGTTTATACTGCTTTATTAAATTATTAAATACAAATAAATGATTATTAGTAATATTTTCTCATTGTACATGGGGCTGTAAATTTGCAGGATGCTAATATCAACCTAGTTCAGTGACACTGGAACTCAAAGGTCCATACGAATTATAGGGAAAAAATGAATGAGATTAAAAAAGTAGGGAGGAAACCAGGGTGGATGAGTGATGAAGTATTTAATAAGATGGTTGAGTGGTGGGACACAGATGATTTAAGGTAAATTCACAATGAATCTCATTTATTTTTTTGCCGATTATGAAATAATTAGTCAATGTACATTTGCAGGCGGAGTCAGCAAGAAACTCCGCAAATAGGAGCAGAAATCTAGTAACTCATCGTGGAGGATCCAAGTCTATCTAGCATCATAGCGAGGACTAGGTAAATTTATCAATTATTACATTTGTATATTGCTTAGTTCAGTAATTGACAATGTGAAATTATTTTATCCAATTATCAATTGTAGGAATGAGCTCGTGGACATCCCGTGTCCTACATGGGCATGTTTGCTCACATCCACACATCCAGGCATGTAGACGAGGATGACAACATCACATATCAGTTGGGTGATAAGGATAAGGCGATAGCTGCATACGTATGCGTATTTTAAATTTTATTTCTCATATCAATAAGTTTTTTAATTACTAGCTAATGTAAAATTAAAACAACATTATATTGTTTTTCAACTGAAATAATTGTTTTTTGCATTATAGGACAGTTTCAGGAGGCATGGGCTCAAGCGCTTGAGGAGTCTGGTCATGATGAGTTGACACCGGAGGAGCAAGACAACATATTTGACATTGTTATATATGATTCCATCACAGTGGAGCAGACGTTATAGCTTTGAAAACCTGACGGTAATTAATCTTTCCGCATACATACAACAATTAGCGTTTAGATATATAATGTTATAATATTTTATATGATGACATAACCCTTTTGTTGTTCATTCTATTTGTAGGCTCGACAAGCTCAAAAGGCCCAAGACAAAGCATAAATTAAGGAGCTTAGAGAAACGATTGAGTAGCTGCTGGACCAGAATCATCCGCAGGCTATACAAATTGAGAAGTTGAATCAAAAGGTTGCGGAGTATGTGCACAATCATGGTACTTTTCCTTCCTCGTTTGGTGCTTCCGGAAATGATGATAATGATGCTTGAGGTATGTGTTTTTTATGACTTGAAGATGGTGAGGATTTTGTTTTATTGTTGTATATATTGGTACAGAGTGGGTGAGGATGATACGTTGGATACATTTTGATGGTTTGTAGACATGTAACATTGATGTGTTGGTTTTTGAGAAGTTTAGATGGTTTGTTTGGTATATATTGATGTTTATTTGATTTATGTTGGTTGTTTATATTTTTGCTGGTATATATGTGTTATATATGTGTGGAATTGATTGGAAATGGATTGGGAATTGATTGGAAATGGGGTTGCTGGAAGGTAATAGGATTGCTGTTATGAATAAAAATAACCTAGTTTTTCCAAAGGCTTCCAATAGTTTCCAATGGTTGTGGACCGTTTGAAGCCATTGATACAGCCGTTGGAAATGATCCATTGGATCCGTTAGAAGCCGTTGGAGAACGTTTACTCTATTCCAATGGCTCCATACGGCCGCTAACGGCTATGAGCTATTGGAATGGCAGTGTATTCTTATAGTGTAAAGATTATACACGTACTGGAAAAAGGCTTTAACACAAGTCTGTAGTAGCTAGTAAATATACATATTAGTCAAAAGGGTGTAAAATAAGGAAGTTAAAAACAAGAAACTAAGGAAGATATCAACAGCCATAAATATAATACATGTACTAAATTTGAAAAAAATATGATTAGTGAAACAAAATATATTGGAATGAAGCCTCTGATAAGGAAATTCAAGTATAAACATAAGTGGAAGTAAAGTGGGTTAGGGAATTAATTAAAATTTATATTTGGTCAAGACTTTGAAAGTAAAAGGAAAAAAACAATGAATGATCAAGAAAAGGAACAAACTTTATACATACAATACAGGAGGTTTAGTGCAAAAAAGAGGTATGACTAAGCAAAATTTAGCATAAACTTAAATGGCATCATAGCCACAGATTTAGGATGCTTTTATTATGTTATTTAGATAAGGTAAAAGGTTTAGTTGTGATTGATGAAAAAGTAGATAAACGACACTAGCATAGTACTATTATGGGACATTGTTATTGACACTTTAAATATTGTTACGGGAGGGGGGGTCAATTTTTTTTCTTTCAAAAATTGTTAAGGGGTGTACCAACGAGAAAAGTAAAGCCTTAACAAATAAAGGTAATTTTACCTTATTACCCATTTAGCCCGTTAACAAATAAATGTAATTTTACCTTAACGAATATTGCAAGGGTAGTAGTATTTTTTTCGATTCGCATATATTGATTATTTAAACCCTAAAGATTAAGCGTTTTCGGAGGAATAGAATCAAATAATTTTTTTGGTCCACATAAATATGCAGACTTTTATAATTATGGAGCTAATGCACCGAAATGATCATTAATTTTTGACATATCACTGTCGAATACATATATAATTGATTACGTGCTACATTCGGTGCAATGGTGGTGAACTACTTATTTTAATTCGGTTTCCCTTATCGTATAAGTTTTTTTAATCTAATTTGAAGGGGCAATCTGAGGATATTGAGTAGTGTGAAATCATATGTTTGAGTAGCCCCTTAACAATTTTCAAAGAGTGGAGTATTTTAAAAAAATGGCCCCTCCTTAGCAATAGTTGGAGTGTCAATAATAACACCCCTATTATGTAAGAACAAAATTATAATTAATGTAATATATATTAATGAAAGAATCAAATAAACAAAAGAAATGGAATTAGTGCAGGTTAAGGAATTAGTTAAAATGCATATTTGGTCAATACTTTACAACGAAAAGGAAAGAAATAATGATGAAGCAAAAAAAAGTATGAAACAAAAATACAGTATAAAATCAAATGGCATCGTAGCCATAGATTTGGGATACTTTTATTATGTGATTTAAATATGGTAATCAGCACAATAATTTTTTCGTCTTATGGATTTTAAGAGATCAACTCTGGCATTATCTGAACCTTTAAGTGACAAGAAATCAAAATGCCAAATTTTTAATATGATAATGTTTGAATGTTGGACTTACAAGAAAGCTTGAGAGCAATATGAAAACAAGCATATCTGTGTAAGGATTTTAATTATGGGTTGAAACATACATTTTTATTATGTATTTTGCCAATGCTATGTAAAACACACAGCCAATGCTTATTTTCATTACGTCACTGGTTAATATGGTCAGTGATTATCATGTATTTTGTTTATTATGACAAAATAGCTTCTCTTTCCTTTTCCCCCAAAAGGCACTACCGTTGTTGGCAACAAAAAATGTCGTAAACACCCAAGATTCCAGTTACTAGGAATTATTAATTTGTTCGCGTAGACAAGAGCGGAAAGCAGTAAATAATACGAGAGATTTATAGTCGTTCGGCCTCGAGAAGAGCCTACGTCCACTTTGAAGAGTTGTTGGAATATTATTGATAACACAAAGTTACAAGGTCAAGACCATCTCGTGACATCTCATTACATTCATTTCTAAGTTATATGATGTCATAATTATCATATATTTAATATATTAGGAAAAAGACACTTTTGCCCTTCTTCTTCCTCAAAGTGGAGATGCCATTAAAGGAGCTCTCAGGAGGTCTCAAGTTCACAAATTCGAACCCCTTTGAAGTGTGAGGCCAAGGTGTAATATCATACTTAAATTACATAAAAAAATTAATGTAATTTCTTTTAGGTACAAATTCTGATCTTTTTACTTTTAACAAAAAGTAAATCTTTTCCATACCGTCATCTTTTCCTTTTTGATTTTAATAAAAACCCAATCTTTACCATACCATTATATTTTAATTTAACAACCACATAACAACATTTTATTAAACTAACAAGATCTAGTTCAACCGAATACAACAAGGTGATGTATATAATTATTTTCCCATGATTCACAGAATAACAACAAACATAATACGACCAAATATTTAAACAAATAATTGGTTCTAATTTACTACCACACATAGATCTAAACTTTTGACTATCAGATCTAGCATCATACATCACACAACAACAGATCAATCATTTATAATCTTATCACATCGTACATCTAGTTCATTGATAATTCAACTTATTTAAATAACTAGAAAGTGATAATTAAATTGATTAAAATTTTAAAATAGAATCTCTCCTTGATTGAATCGGTATTAGAAATTCAAACGTGTTCAGAACTGGTCCCAATCTCTTTTTAAAAGTCGTATTCGAAGTCACGGATCTCTCAGATCTGAAAATTTTCAGTTTGGAGTTCGTTTGAACAAATTATCAATTTCTTTTCACAACTGCAATTGCAACAGACAAAAGCGTGGCAAATCTGATTGAATTTTCATACTTTAATTTTCAGTTTTGTTCAAATCTTTGATTTGAATTTTCGGGAGATATGATCAATGTTTTCCAGAACCGATAGTGTGACGTCGGAGAGCTAGGAAGGGGGAGTCGGCGCCTGGAAGGGGGGAAGTGCGATCGGCCGTGGTGGGCCCAGCAGGGTGCGACGGCGGCGGACTGTAATGACCCGGACTCTTAGGGGTAAATTTTATAATATTTGATATGGATTTAAATATTGAGTTAAGTAAATAAATCAATTTTTATAGGGAGTTATCGATTTAAAAATCAATTTCAACTTAATATTGAAAATATTAAATTATCAGAATAAGAAAATGGATTTAGTTGAATTCAAATTTTTATTTGAATTGAAAACAGTTCAAATAATTAATAGGAAATTTAGTTTGAATTTATAACGATAATGATATTTATTCATTTATCGAAGAAATAAATGGTTTTGAATTTAATTTAAATCAATTTAAATAAATATCTTCCACAGACGATCAAATCAGACTTCGTGACCTATCCCAGTGTGTGCGGAATAAGGGTATTACCCTAAAATTGTCAGTTGTTGGGTTCAGAAAGGAGTCAGAATTAGGGTGTATTTTAATTAAAGGATACGGGTTTTAAATTAATTAAAATATAATATTTTGGCATTGGTGCTTCTTTTTCCACCACACAAAAGCTTAGGCCAAAAACATTAAACCGTGCCTTATCCTCCATCCACAAATTCGTACCCCCTTCCTTCTATACAAAGCCGTGCCATCCCTTTTTCTTTTACTCAGGAAAAAAATCAAAAGCTTTAATAAACGATTTCTTCATTCCCTTCAAATACTTCAATGTTATACCGTTTAACTCATATGCGATACTCGCTGAAACCATTCGAACGAAGACACTGTAATCTAAGGTTGTTGTTACTGTCGATTTGGGGATGGGTTGTTAGAAGGATTCAGACTTTGAGGAGTTCACGATTTAGGATGGGATCAGGCATCGCGATGTCGGCACGAGATCCATAGGAAGCTCGAAGTCTGAAACTTGTGATTTGAAGACACAAAATTGGTATCGAAATCGAGGATCTTGAGTTTCCTGACGCGATGAAGCACTCGTGATTTGGGATTCAGACGGAAATCGAAATCAAAGACCGCTGGCTCCCTGATGCTAGACTTCGAACTAGAGTTTTGATCGCGTTTGGTACTGGCGACGCAGGAAAAACAGGTCGGGATCTTTTCTGATGGAAGGAGTCGTGATCGAGAAGGAGCGGTGCGATGTATGTTGGGTTTTGGACTATCAGTGATGGAAGCAGTAGTCTGAATTGGTCAGTATGGGTCCAGATGCTGAAATGAAGAAGCACTAGCTATGAACATCAATCGTTCCATGAAATGCCAAAATGAATAGTGGCAGTTTTGTTGGGGCAGATTTGCAGCAAAGTTGATCGGTGAGTGTTGAGGTTGTTCATGGATTAGTCGAATGGTTTGCAAAGTAAGGTATACATTTTCTTTTATAAAATTAATCCATAAGATAATTTATTTAATTTGGTTTATAGAATGTAATCGATAAATTAAAATACATAAACGTAGGTGCAAGGTAATCAACTCGAGAAAATTCGTAGTTGGGACGATTTGGAAATTAGATGGATATTCAGCAATTTAGAATCTGGTGAGTAAAATCTCACTCACCTTTGTTTATTTAGAAATTATTTTTATTCATTAAAAATAATTGTCTGTGCTTGTTTGGATGCTGTCTGATTGTTTAAAAATATATATTAGTTATTTAGGACTATTATATATATATTGGGTTGATTGTTTGGTTGGATTCCCGCAGTCTCATTAGCGGATGCTCGCGGTTTCATTAGCGGATGATTACCCTATGCGCCCCACGCTATGATTAGTGGATGACCTTCATACTTTGATATCCTGCCTCGAAGCAGGATGGGTATTACTATGTTGACTAACATCTGTGGATGCAGGAAAACAGGTTGGAGGAATCCAACTGGATTCCTCAAAAATATATTATCTGTTTGTTGTTTGTTTGATTTCATATATATTCATATATGATGTGTTAAAAAAATCAAATGATTGAAAATTGGTTGATTTGATTGTTTAAAATATCCCTGGGCTTGAATATTGATTCATAAAAATATCGGAAAGGGTATTTGATATTTAAAAAGGAAATTCTATTTTTATAAATAGAATTTGAATTTTAAATAAAACTATAGAAAATATGAACTTGTTTTGAAGGTATATAAAACAAGTAATTAAATTTATAAACTTTGTTTATAAATGAAAATATGGGATTGGAATCGAATTTATAAACTTTGTTTATAAATGGAAATATGGGATTTGAATCGAATTTATAAACTTTGTTTATAAATGGAAATATGGGATTTGAATCGAATTTATAAACGTTGTTTATAAATGGAAATATGGGATTTGAATCGAATTTATAAACATTGTTTATAAATGGAAAAGTGGGATTTAAATTGAATTTATAAACGTTGTTTATAAATGGAAAGATGGGATTTGAATTGAAGTTATAAACGTTGTTTATAAATAATGCAGAGAATTCAAATAGATTTTGAATATAGAATTTGAAAATAGAATTTCAAATGGACTTTAAAATATAGAATTTCAAATGGACTTTAAACTATAAAATTTGATAATAGAATTCAAATGAAGTTTAAATAAAAAGAATTCAAATAGAATTGAATTGGAATTTGAATAAGAAGTCGATAAGGGAACGAGAGTATGAGTATAATTAGAATTTGTATAATGCAGTTAAAATATATTTGAACATGTCATGTTCAAATATGAAGGTGAAATAGACTGAAAAGTTAAGTAACAGATTTAATTAACAAATTGAGTTAAAACGATTGGTATAGTTAAAATTGATTGGACAGGTATAAATATACAGGAGACAGGTTTGGAATAAAGTATAGAAGTGAAATAAATAGAATGCCCGACAAAAAGGTACGTATTTAATTTATATATGAGATTTTATGCGCCGTATCGGCTAGCCGCTTGGCTTTTTCTTTTTCTTTTTGAGATGAGAAGGACCGGGAAAGCTATTTGAAATTTCCCGATGCTCCCGGTACAAAGGAGGTTATGGCGAATTTTTCCGGGAATTTAAGGAGATAGAATATTTATAAGATAATTTGATAGTTAGAAATTAACATATCAAAATATATAGAAGTCGATAAGAAACCGAACTTAGAAATAGAATAGTATAATAAAAAAGGAAGACTAGGAATAAAATCTAGTAAGAATAGAAAGAGAAAATGTATATGTGTTTGAAGGTGAATAATCAGTTGTATGGTATTGGTTATTCGAGTAAGTAGTCTTGTCTGTTTTTTTGACGTTAAATGTTATTCAGTCAAGGTCTGAGAGGTAATTATACCCCAACTTGGTTGATTTCATGATATACCGATAAGTAGCAAGATTCGGGCTCGAAGATCAATGTGGAATAAGAATTAGTTAAATACTGTATTTGGGTTGTCGTAACGATGTTTTACACAACATCTGTTTTAACCCAAATATGTGCAAAGCTTGGAAATAGAATAATGAACGTTTCCTAAGTATAGAAATAAACGAGATTGGAAAAGAGATAAGTAATTGGAATATTTTCCAATTATAAATAACATATATTTTCTAAAGTTTAGAAAATAAAAAGAGGCGATATATGGAAATGTTTTCCAAATAACATATAAGGGCAATATGGTTATTGAAATATTTGATTAACAAATATTGATAAAGAAATAGAAAAGAGATTTAATTAATGGAATATTAATTAAAGGTTAAGTGATTGTTGGATGTTTGGATGAACACTTGTTTTATTCGATAGTTAAATCATCGACTATCGAAACACTTGTTTTTATTCGATAGTTAAATCACAGACTATCGAAGTTTTGACCATCGTTGTCAATATGGAGAGACCGGTTGGATTATTATCCGAAGAACCACTCCGTATTGGCAGTAGCGTGCGAATCAGATTATATAAAGATAATCGAAGACGGAGTAGAGTGCAAGGACTTTTTCTTTTAATAGAAATTGTGCCTTCGGTTCATCTTGTTCCTGGGTGACTTGTATGGATGAATGTCTGACGGAGTATTTCCAGACTATCACGTATATTGATTTCTCCAATCGTACCAAGAGTGGAAGCGGAGAAGGAAACTTCTTTTAGCTAACACGTAATGTACTGTTGAGGACGTCAATCGGTGATTTGATAAATTTGACGATGTGACATTCGAAGTGAATATGGCGTGATGATAAAGCGTAGCTTCTAGCATCATCAACCGGTAAATGACAGAAATCGGCCAGGCAACATGGCTATGTAGGTCGGACCTATTAGGGTGTATAATCACCTGATCTAGAGTTTCATTTACTTCTAAAAATCTATTGTCGATGCTGACCCATTCGGGAAACGGTTGCTGATCCCAATCGTTGGTGATATACATTCGATACACTCAAGCGAAATGAGTGGTCGGTCATGTGTGGCTGAGTTGCAAGATGTTCTTGTTGAACTCGGTGTATTCTCCTCTAGAGATATACTAGCGGAAGGTGGTCCCATACCTTGTCATAGTTGGAAAACCAAATACCCAATACGTGCTTGCAGTTTTGATTGTATATTATATATGTGGAATGTGAGATGCAAGCGTTCCACTAGATTGTTATCTACTTGATTTAGACATTATTATAATATCAAAAGAGTTTTGATATAAAGATAAGTCAAGTGTTTGGATTCTCATAAGGAAAAAACCCGTTCCGTGTTATACGGCGTGGTCTTATGAGATATCATTTAGTTTTCTGAAACTGTTTTAAACTGTTTACTCATACCAGTCCCATGACTGACCCGGAGTTTACTTTGTTGTTTTCCCTAAACTCTTGGGTACCTAAATTTGTATGGGCAGTCAAGTAGTTGGGAATTTACAGATATACTGGAAGAGCTTGGAGCAGGAGGCTTCAGGACCATATAGCTATAGTTATTTCTGCTGTGTTGTAAGTGATGTACTTTGATATTGATGTATATTCAAGTACAGATGTATATTTCAAGTTATGTTATATATATTATATGTTATTCGTTCCGCTGTGAGATTCGTGTTACTCTGATGTTGTGGTTTTCTTCTTCTTCTATTCTAAGTTTCTATCTTATCTATCCTCACCCTCTAACTTCTTTCTATTAATGGTTCGAATTTCCGTGATATTTGGGGTTGGACTTGTGTTTTTGGTCAGCTCAAATTCTACCGGATTTTCGGGTCGTTACAGTTGGTATCGGAGTTTAGGTTGAGCGAATACCTAGGCTTGTTGGAATGTGCTCATTAGAGATAGGATCAGTAGTATCCTAGAATGAGTTGAGTGTATATATATATACGAGAGAGCGTATTTGTTATTTGATATAAAAACTGTTTTATATTGTGTTGACTAGTCTGTTGAGTGGATTATAAATTTTGGTCGAATCGTGGGACGCCACGATGTCGATAGGAGTTTATAAACAGTTGAACAGGAGATTGGGCACGATATTTTTTTTAAATAGTTAAGTTGATTGTTAGGATTATAATCAAATTAGATTATAAAATAGAAATAGTTATATATATAACCAATGAAATTTGTATATGAAATCAAATATACAAATGTGATAAATTTAAATTTGATTTCCAACCAGAATTTAGAATTTAAAATCCTGGGAGTTTGGAAAATGTTTTTCTAAATAGATTTTGAAAGAAATATAGTACTGAACTCATTCAGTAGCTGGGAAATAATTCTGATGATGGTCGCAACATCATCAGTGTTCATTTTCGAGTTTCTAAGTGATGAATTGCTGCCTTAGAAAAGTTTTGATGGAAATTTGTTTGAAAGAAACAAGCTGTTTGAAAATTCAAATGTTTTGAATTTGAAATAGATATAAATATATTTATATATTTATATAACTTCAAAGGAATTTTGAAATGGGAATTGGAATATAGATTTCAAATAAAAGTGAAATAGAATTTGAATTCAAAGGAATTCAAATGGATTTGAATAAAGAAAATTCAAATAGAAATTGTATAAGAAAAATTGAAATGAAATTTGAATTCAAAGAAATTCAAATGGATTTGAACAAAGAAAAAATCAAATAGAGATTTGAATATTAGAATTCAAATGGAATTTGGTTAAATAGAATTTCAAAGAGAATATAAAGTGGAGGTTGAATATTAGAATTCAAGAAAATATAAAGTTTGAAATAGAATTTTAAATAAAAGGAGTTTAAATAGAATTTGAATTCAAAGTGAAATTTAAATAGAATTTGAATTCAAAGTGAAATTTAAATAGGATTTGAATTCAAAGTGAAATTTAAATAGGATTTGAATTCAAAGGAATTTAAATAGAAATGGAATAAAGGATTTCAAATGGAATTTGAATAAGGGATTTGAAATGGGTTTTTGAATGAAGGATTTCAAATAGATATTGAACAAATGAATTCAAATAGAAATTGAATAAAGAAATTCAAATGGAATATGAATATTGTAGATGTAGAGGACTTGAATATTTGAAGAGAAATAGATCGGGAATATTATGTGAAATGGATTGGATATATATTAAAAATATATCAGATTGGAGTTGAATATATTATAAACAAAGTTAAAACGTTTATATTTATAAATATAATTAAAACGAGCTCGCCATAGTGCGGCAGTTCGTAAATTGGCGATTCGAACTTCAATTTAGTATACAGAACTCAATTGAAGTCGGAATTCTTTGAAACAAGAATCGTCGAGACCGGTTGAATAATAGTTTTCTAATGAAAGAGAAAAATCTGGATTTCTTCGTATAGATTTTGAGTTATGTCAAAATCAAATTTTTAGAAAAGCAGCGCCAGAACCACTATAAAACCATAACGGTTTAATTAAATAAATAAAAGGGATTTTTAGGAAATAAAATCCGAATTGACATTAGAAAAATCCAGACTGGAGATATAAAATAAATATGAACTCCAGTAAAGAAAGTGAAATGATTTTTAAGACAAAAAAATCATATTTTAAATGGTTAAATAGAATTAACTAAATTGGAAAATAATTAGTTAAAGGAAATTTGAATCGAAATTGGGTTTTTGGATAAGTGAAAGAGATTGAGAATTTATATTCGAAATTGAATATATAACTCAAGTTGAAATTATAATTGGATTAGTTTATAATTAAGATTGACATATATTTGAACAAGTTATATTCAAATAAAAGGGTGAAATAAGCAAAACGGTTAATTAGCAACTAGTTAATGGGAAGTTGAACGATTGAATTTAAATTTAACTTAAGTAAGTTAAATGGATCGAAACGAATAAATTGAGTAAAATGAATATGAATTGGGTTTGAATAAAGGAAAAACCCAAAAGAGTAAAAAGGAAAATATATTTGTAACACAAATACAAATGAAGTTATGTGCAAACAAATAGAAGAAGAGATATTTGTAAAAACAATTACAAATAGAATTTAAAAGGGGAATATTTGTAAAACATTTACAAATAGATTAAATGGAAATATTTATTTATAGAAAATAAATAGAATGTTATAGATGAGATATTTATTTGCTAAATAAATAGAGTTTAATCAAAGGAATATTCAGATAAATGGAAATCTGTTTTTAACAGATAAATAGAAAAGATTAATTTATAAATAACAGTTTATAAATTAAATTAAATATTTATCATTCGATAAATGGAATATATAAGTCTGAGCTTATATAGAGAAGAGATATTGGTTTTTAACACCGATGGTTGTAAAAATAAGGGGTACACAACACTTGTATAAGTGAAGTAACGTTATTAAAGAGAACATTTATAAAGTGAAGAACCGTTACTAAAAGTAAATCTTTATAAATGAATAAACGCTATCGAATAGGAGTTATTCGAATAGGAGAAGTCGACTGGAGTTAGAAATAATCGATTAGAGTTAGAATAAATCGATTAGAGTAAGAATTAACCAGTTAGAGTTGATCAGTTAGGGTTAATCCGTAGAGTTAATTGAATATTAGTTATTCAATTAGAATTTATCGAATATTTGTTATTCAAATTAAGAGTTAACCAGATAGAGTTAATTGAACATAGTAAATCGAATTAGGATTTAATGGAATGTTAGTTATTCAATTAAAGTTGATCGAATATAGTTATTGAGATAGAGTCGGTCAAACATAGTTACTCAGGATAAGTTGCCATCTCGTACGACTGCTAGCGTAATTCGCAGGGCTGCAGATAACCTAGGGCGGTCGGATGTTTCGTGGGGGAATCAGGCGTAACTATTGTGATCGCTGCGATCTAGAGTCAAGCGAGTGGTGTTAAATCGAATATTAGTTATTCGAATAGAATTAAAGGAGTTATCGATTATTAGTTAATCGAAGGAGTTATCGATTATTAGTAAATCGAAGGAGTTATCGATTATTTGTTAATCGAAATGAGTTATCGATTATGGTTTAATCGAAAAGAGTTATCGATTAGTTTAATCGAAGTGAGTTATAGAATATTGGTTATTCGAAGGAGTTAACGAATTTGGTTATTCGATGGAGTTAATCGAAGAGAGTTAAATCCAATAGAGTTAATTGATAAGAGTAAATCGAATATAATTTATTCGAAGAAAGGTTTTCGAATCTAGTTATTCGAAAAATAGAGTAAATCGAATATAGTTATTCGAAGAGAGGAGTTATCGAATAGGGATTTATTCGAAAGAGAGTTACGTAAGGAAGTTTGAAATGTTGAGTATCAACTTCAATAAGTTTTGAAAAGAAAATGGGTTTGTAGCACTTTTTCTACCATAGCAATTTCGAGGACGAAATTATTTTAAGTGGGGAAGATTGTAATGACCCGGACTCTTAGGGGTAAATTTTATAATATTTGATATGGATTTAAATATTGAGTTAAGTAAATAAATCAATTTTTATAGGGAGTCATCGATTTAAAAATCAATTTCAATTTAATATTGAAAATATTAAATTATCAGAATAAGAAAATGGATTTAGTTGAATTCAAATTTTTATTTGAATTGAAAACAGTTCAAATAATTAATAGGAAATTTAGTTTGAATTTATAACGATAATGATATTTATTCATTTATCGAAGAAATAAATGGTTTTGAATTTAATTTAAATCAATTTAAATAAATATCTTCCATAGACGATCAAATCAGACTTCGTGACCTATCCCAGTGTGTGCGGAATAAGGATATTACCCTAAAATTTTCAGTTGTTGGGTTCAAAAAGGAGTCAGAATTAGGGTGTATTTTAATTAAAGGATACGGGTTTTAAATTAATTAAAATATAATATTTTGGCATTGGTGCTTCTCTTTCCACCACACAAAAGCTTAGGCCAAAAACATTAAACCGTGCCTTATCCTCCCTCCACAAATTCGTACCCCCTTCCTTCTATACAAAGCCGTGCCATCCCCTTTTCTTTTACTCAGGAAAAAAATCAAAAGCTTTAATAAACGATTTCTTCATTCCCTTCAAATACTTCAATGTTATACCGTTTAACTCATATGCGATACTCGCTGAAACCATTCGAACGAAGACACTGTAATCTAGGGTTGTTGTTACTGTCGATTTGGGGATGGGTTGTCAGAAGGATTCGGACTTTGAGGAGTTCGCGATTTAGGATGGGATCAGGCATCGCGATGTCGGCACGAGATCCATAGGAAGCTCGAAGTCTGAAACTTGTGATTTGAAGACACAAAATTGGTATCGAAATCGAGGATCTTGAGTTTCCTGACGCGATGAAGCACTAGCGATTTGGGATTCAGACGGAAATCGAAATCAAAGACCGCCGGCTCCCTGATGCTAGACTTCGAACTAGAGTTTTGATCGCGTTTGGTACTGGCGACGTAGGAAAAACAGGTCGGGATCTTTTCTGATGGAAGGAGTCGTGATCGAGAAGGAGCGGTGCGATGTATGTTGGGTTTTGGACTGTCAGTGATGGAAGCAGTAGTCTGAATTGGTCAGTATGGGTCCAGATGCTGAAATGAAGAAGCACTAGCTATGAACATCAATCGTTCGATGAAATGCCAAAATGAATAGTGGCAGTTTTGTTGGGGCTGATTTGCAGCAAAGCTGATCGGTGAGTGTTGAGGTTGTTCATGGATTAGTCGAATGGTTTGCAAAGTAAGGTATACATTTTCTTTTATAAAATTAATCCATAAGATAATTTATTTAATTTGGTTTATAGAATGTAATCGATAAATTAAAATACATAAACGTAGGTGCAAGGTAATCAACTCGAGAAAATTCGTAGTTGGGACGATTTGGAAATTAGATGGATATTCAGCAATTTAGAATCTGGTGAGTAAAATCTCATTCACCTTTGTTTATTTAGAAATTATTTTTATTCATTAAAAATAATTGTCTGTGCTTGTTTGGATGCTGTCTGATTGTTTAAAAATATATATTAGTTATTTAGGACTATTATATATATATTGGGTTGATTGATTGGTTGGATTCCCGCAGTCTCATTAGCGGATTCCTGCGGTTTCATTAGCGGATGATTACCCTATGCGCACCACGCTATGATTAGTGGATGACCTTCATACCGCGATATCCTGCCTCGAAGCAGGATGGGTATTACTATGTTGACTAACATCTGTGGATGCAGGAAAACAGGTTGGAGGAATCCAACTGGATTCCTCAAAAATATATTATCTGTTTGTTGTTTGTTTGATTTCATATATATTCATATATGATGTGTTAAAAAAATCAAATAATTGAAAATTGGTTGATTTGATTGTTTAAAATATCCCTGGGCTTGAATATTGATTCATAAAAATATCGGAAAGGGTATTTGATATTTAAAAAGGAAATTCTATTTTTATAAATAGAATTTGAATTTTAAATAAAACTATAGAAAATATGAACTTGTTTTGAAGGTATATAAAACAAGTAATTAAATTTATAAACTTTGTTTATAAATGAAAATATGGGATTGGAATCGAATTTATAAACTTTGTTTATAAATGGAAATATGGGATTTGAATCGAATTTATAAACTTTGTTTATAAATGGAAATGTGGGATTTGAATCGAATTTATAAACGTTGTTTATAAATGGAAATATGGGATTTGAATCGAATTTATAAACGTTGTTTATAAATGGAAAAGTGGGATTTAAATTGAATTTATAAACGTTGTTTATAAATGGAAAGATGGGATTTGAATTGAAGTTATAAACGTTGTTTATAAATAATGCAGAGAATTCAAATAGACTTTGAATATAGAATTTGAAAATATAATTTCAAATGGACTTTAAAATATAGAATTTGAAAATAGAATTTCAAATGGACTTTAAACTATAAAATTTGATAATAGAATTCAAATGAAGTTTAAATAAAAAGAATTCAAATAGAATTGAATTGGAATTTGAATAAGAAGTCGATAAGGGAACGAGAGTATGCGTATAATTAGAATTTGTATAATGCAGTTAAAATATATTTGAACATGTCATGTTCAAATATGAAGGTGAAATAGACTGAAAAGTTAAGTAACAGATTTAATTAACAAATTGAGTTAAAACGATTGGTATAGTTAAAATAGATTGGACAGGTATAAATATACAGGATACAGGTTTGGAATAAAGTATAGAAGTGAAATAAATAGAATGCCCGACAAAAAGGTACGTATTTAATTTATATATGAGATTTTATGCGCCGTATCGGCTAGCCGCTTGGCTTTTTCTTTTTCTTTTTGAGATGAGAAGGACCGGGAAAGCTATTTGAAATTTCCCGATGCTCCTGGTACAAAGGAGGTTATGGCGAATTTTTCCGGGAATTTAAGGAGATAGAATATTTTTAAGATAATTTGATAGTTAGAAATTAACATATCAAAATATATAGAAGTCGATAAGAAACCGAACTTAGAAATAGAATAGTATAATAAAAAAGGAAGACTAGGAATAAAATCTAGTAAGAATAGAAAGAGAAAATGTATATGTGTTTGAAGGTGAATAATCAGTTGTATGGTATTGGTTATTCGAGTAAGTAGTCTTGTCTGTTTTTTTGACGTTAAATGTTATTCAGTCAAGGTCTGAGAGGTAATTATACCCCAACTTGTTTGATTTCATGATATACCGATAAGTAGCAAGATTCAGGCTCGAAGATCAATGTGGAATAAGAATTAGTTAAATACTGTAGTTGGGTTGTCGTAACGATGTTTTACACAACATCTGTTTTAACCCAAATATGTGCAAAGCTTGGAAATAGAATAATGAACGTTTCCTAAGTATAGAATTAAACGAGATTGGAAAAGAGATAAGTAATTGGAATATTTTCCAATTATAAATAACATATATTTTCTAAAGTTTAGAAAATAAAAAGAGGCGATATATGGAAATGTTTTCCAAATAACATATAAGGGCAATATGGTTATTGAAATATTTGATTAACAAATATTGATAAAGAAATAGAAAAGAGATTTAATTAATGGAATATTAATTAAAGGTTCAGTGATGTAATAACCCGGAAAATCTGGGCCAGTTTAAAATTTTTATTTTGGCAATTTTAGCGAATTTTGATTATTTAAAATGAATTATTTTAAATAATATCGACGTGAAATTTATTTTGAATATAATTCGAACGTATATATTATACGCGTCGTCGTTAGAATATAAATATTTATATATAATTATAAATAGAGTTGAAAATGGCGCGGTAGTTCGATAATTCGATTTCAAACTTCAATTGAAAGTACCGGGTGCAAAACAATCCGGATTTTAGTGAAACCAAAAATGATAGGATCTAATTGATAATATCTTCCTATCGAATCCGAAAAATCAAAATTTCATAGAGGGAATCAAAAGATATGTCCAGTTGAAAATTCTGAATAGTCGCTATGGAATTCAGGCCCTTAAAAATGGGAATTTTGCAAATGACCTCGGATTTCGACGAAACCAGTTTTGTTGGGTCCGTGATGTCAAGTTATTGCTAGATTCCAAATTTCATAATTTTTCGAATTAATATGTGAGCGTGGCAAAGGAAAACGCGTTTGACTAGTTTCAGTTGACTTTAATCAACTGGAAAATGGCCAATTTTCAAACGGTCTCAGAATTCGACGAAACTAGTTTTGTTAGGACCGTATCGTCAATACGAAACTAGAAAACATTTTTCGGGAATTTTCCTAGTCAGTATGTGACCCCGGTAATTTGAAATGTACGTTTAAAATTCAATATAGTGATTTAAATGTAAATTTAAAGGAAACTGATCGAAACGATCGAATCAACCTACGATACATATCCCATTGTGTTCGGAATGGGGGTAAAACGCTATGGACGACAGGCGGTGGGCCTCGTTTCGAGGTCGTATGTGGAAGTCAACTTTTTGCCAAATTAAATAATTAAATAATAATAATAATAAAAAAATATCCTCCTCTCTATATTCTTCTGGCCCCCCCCCCATATCAAAAAAAAAAAATCGAACAGTGAAAAAAAAAAAGGAGAACGTCGATCTGGTTTCCGCCGCCGTCCGGGGGCCATCGTCTCCGCCCTCTGCTCCGAATCGCCACCACCTAGGCCGCGTCACACTCCCTCTCTCTCTCCACTAACCTCCTTCCCCGTTCAGTCTTGCGCGCCACCATCCGATCTCCCCCAAACTGACTTCCTCCGATCGAGAAAACCCTCCCACCGCCATCACCGAGGATGCCCCCCTCCGCTTCGCCTCCACCTCGATTGCCTCCTCCCCGCGTTACTCCGCCCATCATCCACCACTCCACCGTAGGTCAGACCGCCACCTCCAGCGCCGCGATTTCTTCCTCCCTCTCTCTCACGTGGTAAGTTTCTTTTTTTTTATTTTATTCATTAAGTTGTTTAGCTTTAAAACTGAAATTTGTGAAACATTGTTTTTAAATTTCAGATTTTATAATAAAATAGTATTGTCTTATTTTTCGGATTTTGATTTATAAAACAATGTTTAAAAATATTATTTTAATAGAAAGAGCATTGGTTCAAAATTCAGTTTTTTTATGTAGAAAAAAAACATAGGATAAAAATTCAGATTTTTATAAAGTAAAAATAGGATTTTTATGAAATAGCTTTGTAAAGTAAAAATAAGATTTTTATGAAATATAAACAACGTAGTTTTTAAAATATAAACAGCTTTGTTTGTTTTAAAGATAAAAATAGATATTGTTTTTAAAATATAAAATAGCATTGTTTTATTTTTCAAAAATTCATTTATTAACATAGGGTTAAAAAGCTGTGATTTTTATTCATTCGAAAACGAATAGAAGTGAAGACAAAAATATGATTTTTATATATTGAACTTCGAAACAAAAATATGATTTTTATATATTGAACTTCGAAACAAAAATATGATTTTTATATATTGAACTTCGAAATAAAAATATGATTTTTATATGTAGTGGCTACGGGCAACGAAGATGACGAAGATGCGATAGCAATGAAGATTTCTATCAGTGAAGTGCCGTGGAGCTAGGATAGCTATATTTGAGAATTTCTCACTCTTCAATTTCATTTTCTAGTTATATATATATATATATACTAGGATGCAGACGGTGCTTAGTAGCACCCGACACAATCGTCCACAGACCATGGACTTGTTTGTTTGGTTGCATAGATTAGATAGATGATTTGATTTGAAATTGAATTGTTTGGTGAAATTGAATCGTTTGGTGAAATTGAATTGTTTGGTGAAATTGAATCGTTTGGTGAAATTGAATTGTTTGGGGAAAGGAATGGATTAATTGATGTGTGAATGGCGTGGGCCTTCACTAGACCGGGGATAAGGCTAGGCCTCGTCCCGTTTCTAGTATCGTGCCGTTATGCCGCCGAAATTTTCTAAAATATGTTAGGAAAATAAAAATATCATTTTATTGAATAAATGAACTGAATAGAAATTCATATGTTGGAGTAAAATGTTTTGTCGTTAAAAATATAATTTTTAACGTGAATGTGAATAAATAAATATTCATCTACAAACCAGACGGTTTGTTTATGTACACCTATTTGAATGACATTGATTGGGACGATAAATTTTACACATCGCCCAACTGCACAAATAAAATCTGTGTTTGATTGTTTGAAACCCTACACGGGTGTTGGGATGAAATTTGAAGTTCACTCATCCTGATTGATTAAATATGTCGATCGATTGATTGACAAGCTGTTTTAAGCGTTAGATATCTATATTTGATGCTTATACAGTGTAGTGCACTTTGGTTGATGGTTGATTATTTTTCAATGCTATTATACATGTGTTGTATGAAAATCCATATAATTAACTTTATATGGTAATTGATTGGGCCTCATTCCAATTTGAAAAATAAAGAACGATATAAAATAAAAGTTCATGTGTTGACAGTACTCATCCATTGAGATTGGTCATGTGTTGAACGAAATATTTTGATAATAACAACTATTTTGAAAAAGAAATATTTGAAATAGAATATTTGAAAATAGAAATTTATGAAGCCGTGTTGATTAGTTTGACGCCATTTTGACGTGAACGATATTTATATCGATTTTATTCATTTCGAAATGAATTGAATATATAACGATTTCGAAATGAATTGAATATATAACGATTTCGAAATGAATTGAATATATAACGATTTCGAAATGAATTGAATATATAACGATTTCGAAATGAATTGAATTGAAAACGATTTCGAAATGAATTGAATTGAAAACGATTTCGAAATGAATTGAATATATAACGATTTCGAAATGAATTGAATTGAAAACGATTTCGAAATGAATTGAATATATAACGATTTCGAAATGAATTGAATTGAAAACGATTTCGAAATGAATTGAATATATAACGATTTCGAAATGAATTGAATTGAAAACGATTTCGAAATGAATTGAAAACGAATTCAAGCAAATTGAAATAAATTCAAATTGAATTGAAATTTGAATTGAATAGAAATGAATTTTAAAACGAATTTATAAAGAAGAATTCAATTTTGATTTGAATTGAAAAGGAAGTTGAAATTGCTTTTGAAACGAATTTAAACTATTTATATAATTCGTTTTAAATAGAAATCGACGAAATATATATTATATATATTATATATATAATATAATGGCCTGAATAGAACGCGCCGCGCCGCGGCAGTTCCTGAATTTCGACCATTTATTTCAAACGGACATTACGGGAGATCCGACTGTCGGATTCTCCTAAAACCGGAACCGTTGGGTTCGTATCGAAAAGAGCTTTCTAACGAATATTAGAAATTAGAAATCTAACGGTTGGATTTGGAGATACGTCCAAATCAAATTCGAAAAAGGTCGCTGTAAGTGCAGTTCGATGGCTGTTGATGGAAATCGACTGTACGGGCCTTGATAAAATTATTAAAAATAGTAATAATTTGTGTAAAATCATAAGAAATGATTTGTGAAGATTTGGGATGAAAAACTCCATATTTGAAAAGATAAAAATAGATTTTTATCGAAATGAACTAGTTTTGAACTAGAAATATAATTCTATTTATTTTTAAATTAATAAATTGAATTTGAAAAAGGGTTTTAAAAATAACCAGAATTTCCAATGATTGCATTGGAGTGGATTTGAATCGAAATTGTCTTCGGAATATTTCGATGTTGGGATTCGTGATTATACGGATGTTGTTATGGAAATTTGAAAGATATATATTTATATCGTTATTTCCAATACGACATTTGTTAATCGTAGAATTTGATATTGAATATAAGCCGATATATTTTCTATTCAGAGCCTTATATTGAATATCAAATGTGATTTGGGTTTGTCGTGAGTGGTGTCTTCACTAACACTGTTCTTGAACCCAGTTGAGAAAAGGTTAAATCTTTTTATTTAGATTTAATGAAGTGTACCGATTAAAGAATATTTAATTGGAATTGAATTGATATTGATTTTTGGGTTTATCGTGGACAGTGTTTTAAATAACACTCGTTCTTTAACCCGATAATCAATGGAATGTGACTTTGGGTTTATCGTGAACTGTGTTTTAAATGACACTGATTCTTTAACCCAGTCAAAGATTAAAACTAAGTGGAGTTTTAATGAATCTTTAATTAGATTGAAAAGATCGAGAATGGAGTATCACCAGTTTTACTCCAGGCGATAGTTAAATCTTTAATTAGATTTGAACGTGAAATGGTAATTGAATTTACCGATAACACCGTGGTGTTAGATATGAAGTATAACCAGTTTTACTTCATGGGATGAATAGGTTGGGATTGGGAAATAAAATAAATAATTTCTTCGGTGTGGTTCGCTAATCCCGACTAGTTTGAATTGATATTCAAAGGAGATTAAAGAATAAATTTAAAGAATTTATCTTGGATAAAATTAATGGGAACTTTTCCCAAAGTATAGGAATATTTGAATAAAAGAATATTATGAATTGGAATGAGGCGTATGTTGTGTTTGTGTAACACTTTTATAATATATACGCGAGTTATTCAGAAAGACCGGGTTTATCCCATTCTGAATAACTGATTCGACGTGGTGTCGAAGATGAAGACGATGGTCGAAGACCGGAAGTCTTCACGTCGTTTGGGTGATTACTGATGATCTTGATTGGGCTGTACACCCAAGAAGATGGAAACAGTTGGTGATCGTCCAGACGTACTTGGAGATCGATGGATATGCGGGGTACTAGGTGCCTTCGGTTTCGTTCAGACCCAGAACGGACTTGTAAATGGACTGTGTGTCTGACATTGGATTTTAGTCCGTGTGATTGATCTCTATTAAATATATCTCTGTTTGGCGGCGGAGAATTTATTCTCTTGCTTAACGCCCTTCTCTGAGACGTACGAGCTCAGGGGTTATATATTGATGGATATCAAACGCATGGAGTGAATTGCCTGTGTGGCACGCCTAAGTGGCAATTGATCAAGGCTTCTATTGAAAAGCAAAGTCTTGTGGTGATGATCAAAGCATAGCCTGTGTGGCACAGCTTTGTGTAACGTAAATTCGCGAGTTTCACACCCGGTATGAACCAAAAACGGGAGACGGACCTCAGGGAGGGCATGCGTTTCCTTCTAGCTAAAAAGTGGCGTCAGTGGTTTTACACGCCCTGACGAGTTTGACTTATGTGGTTGTTGCTGTTGCGAGGCGCCTCGGATATATCGGTCGTTCTCGAACCGATGGAGTCATTTGTTGGCTCATTGACACCCCAAAGGGTGGGGAAACGCAGTGTTCAGGCATTTTAATCCACATCGGTGGACCGGCCCTGACGATCCAAAGGCTTGACAGAGTACTTGCCTGAGACACGGGCTAGAGCGTCTCGAATCGGTTGAGGACTATCTTTTGCCTCGGTTCATAGACGGAAATCCAATTTCCAAATACGTGACATTTGCGGTTTTATTTGTAAACCTATATATGGCGACATAGTGGCATGGGACGCTCATGCCGCCTATGATTAATACTTATGATTTGAAGTTGTTTTATACACTATGCACTGATTATAGTATCAAATGATTTGTTTCAAACGTATCAAGCATTCTTTGGCTGTTATAAGGGAAAACCCTATCCTCGGCTGCGTTGCATTGTGTGATGGGACCTGGGTCTTATAACAGCTTCATTTTTCTTTATTTAGCATTGCGCTGTTTGTTTTATGCACTGGTATTCTTGGGAGGAAACCCGTTCCGTGTTATACGGCGTGGTCCCTTGATTTACCTAAATTTAAAATAAAGATTAATAACTGTTTTAGTTCTCACACCGGTCACATGACTGACCTGGAGTTTATTGTTTTAACCTAAACTCTGGGTGCCCCTATTTTGACACGGGCAGCTAGTAGTTTTGGTTTTGCAGATTTATATTCACAGGATCCTGGTTTACAGCTGGAATGATATCCGGAAAGCTTTGTATCCGTATATCTCTTCTAGTTGTGTATTTTATTATTTTCCGCTGCTATGTATTTAAATGTAATTTAAATCTCTGATATTTCTGTGTAATATTCATTTATACTCTGTATATTCTTGTAATCTGATGCATTGGTGTAATATACAATGAAATGTTCTTCTGTATGCGTTCTGTTTTGTCTTGTTCTCAAACGATAGGGCGTTTCGAACGGTCTGGGTCGGTTTAGCGACTGGTTCGGACCGAGCAAAATTCCTTGCCGTCACAAGTGATTGTTGGATGTTTGGATGAACACTTGTTTTATTCGATAGTTAAATCATCGACTATCGAAACACTTGTTTTTATTCGATAGTTAAATCACAGACTATCGAAGTTTTGACCATCGTTGTCAATATGGAGAGACCGGTTGGATTATTATCCGAAGAACCACTCCGTATTGGCAGTAGCGTGCGAATCAGATTATATAAAGATAATCGAAGACGGAGTAGAGTGCAAGGACTTTTTCTATTAATAGAAATTGTGCCTTCGGTTCATCCTGTTCTTGGGTGACTTGTATGGATGAATGTCTGACGGAGTATTTCCAGACTATCACGTATATTGATTTCTCCAATCGTACCAAGAGTGGAAGCAGAGAAGGAAACTTCTTTTAGCTAACACGTAATGTACTGTTGAGGACGTCAATCGGTGATTTGATGGATTTGACGATGTGACATTCGAAGTGAATATGGCGTGATGATAAAGCGTAGCTTCTAGCCTCATCAACCGGTAAATGACAGAAATCGGGCAGGCAACATGGCTATGTAGGTCGCACCTATTAGGGTGTATAATCACCTGATCTAGAGTTTCATTTACTTCTAAAAATCTATTGTCGAAGCTGACCCATTCGGGAAACGGTTGCTGATCCCAATCGTTGGTGATATACATTCGATACACTCAAGCGAAATGAGTGGTCGGTCATGTGTGGCTGAGTTGCAAGATGTTCTTGTTGAACTCGGTGTATTCTCCTCTAGAGATATACTAGCGGAAGGTGGTCCCATACCTTGTCATAGTTGGAAAACCAAATACCCAATACGTGCTTGCAGTTTTGATTGTATATTATATATGTGGAACGTGAGATGCAAGCGTTCCACTAGATTGTTATCTACTTGATTTAGACATTATTATAATATCAAAAGAGTTTTGATATAAAGATAAGTCAAGTGTTTGGATTCTCATAAGGAAAAAACCCGTTCCGTGTTATACGGCGTGGTCTTATGAGATATCATTTAGTTTTCTGAAACTGTTTTAAACTGTTTACTCATACCAGTCCCATGACTGACCCGGAGTTTACTTTGTTGTTTTCCCTAAACTCTTGGGTGCCTAAATTTGTACGGGCAGTCAAGTAGTCGGGAATTTACAGATATACTGGAAGAGCTTGGAGCAGGAGGCTTCAGGACCATATAGCTATAGTTATTTCTACTGTGTTGTAAGTGATGTACTTTGATGTTGATGTATATTCAAGTACAGATGTATATTTCAAGTTATGTTATATATATTATATGTTATTCGTTCCGCTGTGAGATTCGTGTTACTCTGATGTTGTGTTCTTCTTCTTCTTCTATTCTAAGTTTATATCTTATCTATCCTCACCCTCTAACTTCTTTCTATTAATGGTTCGAATTTCCGTGATATTTGGGGTTGGACTTGTGTTTTTGGTCAGCTCAAATTCTACCGGATTTTCGGGTCGTTACACGGACTTTGGGGGGTGGGTGCGGCGGCTACAGGCTACGGGGAGGAGTGACTTTGGTATAAGGTCGAAGAGGAGGAAGAGTACTTCAAAAAGTTGTACTACGGGGTGGTTTGAAATTGAGTGAGGAGGGAGAAAATTGGAGGAGAAAAATCGATGGGTAATGGGTTTCGGCGGCGGGTTGAAACGAAAAGCAAGAGGGTGAACAGTAGTGTACGTGTATTTATACCAGTATTCTCTAATATTTTTTTTATTAAATTTCAAAATTAGGGTTTTTCCGTCCGATCTCCAAACGGAGCCCAACGACTATCGAACAATAGGTTTTGACACCTTCTGAACGCAATGGCGCTAATGCCAAAGTCTAATTCTGAAGTTTACAGCATGTTTCTTTTATTTTTAAAATAAATCCTTAATATTACTTTTTAATTTTACCGGGGCCACATACAAACTCATAAAAATCTAAAAAAATTATTTCTGGCTTTGTTTTGACGATACGGTCCTAGGAAAATTAATTTCGTTCAATTCTGAGCCTGTTTGAATAATGGCTATTTTCCAGTCGATCAAAATTGACTGAAATTGACCAAACTGAAATCTTTTTGCCACGGTCACAAATTAATTCTAAAAATTATGTAAAATTAAACTTAGCAATAATTTGACATTCTGAATCCAACAAAAGTGGTTTCATCAAAAACAGAGGTCGTTTGAAAAATGGCTATTTTTAATATTAAATATATATAGAAATTCTACAGCGACTGTTCTGAAATTTCAACTGGCCATAACTTTTAATTCCCTCTATGAAATTTCGATTTTTCGGATTCGTTGGAAAGATATTTTTAAATAGATTGTAATATTTTTGGTTTCACCGAAATCCGTTAAATTTTGCATCCTGTACGGTCAGTCAAAGTTCAAGTTTGACTTTTCAAAATACCGCGCTATTTCTAACTCCTTTTATAATTAAAATTAAATTATTCATCCTAACTTCAATTTAAATAAATTTTTAATCATTATTATTTTAAATAAATTATTTTAAATATCAAAACCCATTAAGATTAGATAAAATAAATTTTTAAATTTACCCCAAAATTCAAGGTTGTTACAGTCTCCCCTACTTAAAAAAAATTCGTCCTCGAAAAGGAACGAAGCTAAAAGTTGTTTAAGTATCCTATCTTAAATAATTTTATTTGTTGATTAACTTTTAAGATATATAACTTTATGTATTCAAAAATCATATTTCCAAAGATTGGATTATATATAATCATAAATACGTTAATTATAAACTAGGCACTCTCAACTCATTCTAGGGCATTACTAACCCCATCTCTAATGAGTTTTCTCATTCTAGGATACTACTGATCCTATCTCTAATGAATATTCTTATTGGATATTACTAATCCAATCTCTGATGAGTCTTTTATTCAGTTCTAACGAGTTGTACCCCAAAGATTTGAGCTAACCAGAGCTCTAATACCAACTGTAACGGCTCCGGGTTTCGCCAGGATTCAGTCGATCGCAAAATCGACTAAGACCATTCGAAACCCGAATACGTTAACTCTGGGAATACAACACATTAGAACAACAACAGCAGACTTTTATAAACATTACAATAACGTTACATCAGAGTACAGAATATCATAGTACATTGAATAAAATTACAGCGGAAGGTTTTAAATTACAACAAAAACAATACAGTGTAGCGGAAATAAAATAACAAAGGCAGCGGAAGACGACTATGCTCTGGACACAGCTTTAGGCTTCGATCCAAAATCCTGCTCTGCTCAAGAGTTAAAAATCTGCAAAAAGCTACTCGACTGCCCGTGTGGAAAAGAGGGCACCCGGGTTTGCAAGTGAAACAAACAACAGGTCAGTCATGGGACTGGTATGAGAAATCTAACTTAACTAATCTAATAATAAGGCTTATCACAGGACCAAGCCACTAACGCGGAACGGGTTTACTCCATTGGATTGCCAGTGCATAATTAAAAGTAAATCGATAAACAACGCAATGCTTTTCAGAAAAATGGAATCATCATAAGACTCAAGTCCCATCACACAATGCAACGCAAACCAGAGGATAGAGTTTTACCTTATGATGATTAAACATGCTTGATACGATAAAAAAACGAATTTGATATTATTATTAGTGTATATATGTTTCAAAAACATTTCAAAGTAAATGTATCAATCCTAGGAAGCATAGCTACCATACACTATGCCTCCATACTAGTAAAACAATCAAGTCCGTAGGGTCGTATTGGGAATTGGGTTTCCATCATGAGTCAAGGCTAGGAACGATCTCCTTACTGATTCGAGACACTCTAGCTAATGTCTCAGGATCCCCCGTAGTGAACCCTTGGAAAGCTGCAGGGCCGGTCCGCACATACGATTTTGCGGATTAGTTATTCCTGAATACACGTTTCCCGGTCCTATAGGACCTAATATCCGAGGCGCCTCATTCCATCATCCACATAAGTAAAATGTCGGGCCGTGTAAAAACCAAACACCACTTCTAGCTAGAAAGAAACGTGTTGCTCTCCCTGCGTTCCCTTGCTCGGTTTTAGACTCAACCGGGGTGTGAGGCTCGCGAAGTCACACTATACACAAAGCTACGCCTAAACAGGCCGTGCTTTGATCATCAACCACAAGGCCTGCTTTTCAACAAAAGCCTTGATCATCTGCATCTTAGCATGCCACATTGTCAATCCATACCGTACCATTGATTCCTACCAATATATATCCTCTAATCTCGTACGTCTTAGAGAAGGGTGTTAAACACCAAACAGATATATATTTAGCAGAGATCAACGAATAACGTATAAAGGGATACAACGTCAGACATATAATCCATTTTCAAGTCCATTCTGGGTCCGAACGAAACCGGAGGCACCTTATACCTCGCATATCCGAACAACCAACAAGTAGTCTGGACGGCCACCATTGTAGCCCCTTCAAGGTAGCTACTCCAATCATGGGCGTCAATGGTAACTCATCCATTCGACGTGAAGATCATCAGTCTTCAATCACCGTCTTCAACTCTTTGACTTAGATCGACGAATAATCATTTGAAATGAATTTGAACTCGGACCTTTCAAATGATTCTTGCGTAAATATCATTTCAAATCATTTCTTATCGTTAATATTAATTTATAACAATTAATTTCTATTTTTATTTATATAAAAACAATTGAATTTTATTTAACAACACTTCAAGTCAGTAGGCGATCTTGGCGCTGTTTTCACCCAAATTTGTTTTACACATTTCTCTAAATCTAACCATTGAATTTTAACACAATTCATATCGTTGGAAAGATCTTCCCAAGGCGAATCTAAAGGTTTCAGTTTTAGGAAAATCCTAAGGTCGGATATTTCAGCATAACTATTTAAAGTTACGATTGTCGAATCGCGAACTACCGTGCGCGATTCGTTTAATTTTGATTTACTTATATATATAATTATATATACATACAATTTCTTCGGCCATTTCATTATTGTGATTATCATAACAAGTAAAGAACGCTTGGTTTCATAACATTTTGATATATAACATAACCCACAATAATGTTCATCACATACACATCCTAAATATTTTCTTTTACCCTTCAATTCATACAAAAATATATTTTTCGTGTATCATTCCAATTTAACAAAAATGAAGATTTTGTGTCATTTAAATTTTATAACAAAAATGCAATATATTTTGGTGTCAACCTCAATTCAACAAAAATGAATATATTTTGTTTGTTTAATTTCAGTGTAACAAAAATAATAACTTTGTTATTCTTTCAATGCCAAGCAAAAATAATAATTTTGTTTATATCTTTCAATGCAAAACTAAAATGATAATTTTTTGTCAATCTTTTCTATACAAACAAAATGATGATCTTGTGTTTTAATCTTTTCACATGAAAATGTAAATTTCATACCTTTACTCTTTTTAATGAAATCAAATTCATTAAAATGTAAATTTCCATCGTCATGACTTTCATTGAAAACCTATTTACATAAAAATGTAAATTCCATATTTTTAATCTTTTTAATGAAAATACAATTACATAAAAATGTAATTTTCTTCTTAATTCTTTTAATGAAAATCTATTTACATAAAAATGTAAATTTCACTTCTAAATTCTTTTAATGAAAATCTATTTACATTAAAATGTAAATTTCACGTACTTTAAATCTAGTTACATGAAAATGTAATTTTCTTCTTTAAATACTATTTGCATGAAATGTCAATTTTCACTCTAATTCTTTTTACATGAAAATGTAATTTTTCTCTTTAATTCTGACACATTAAAATGTAAATTTTGTTCCTTAAGTTCCATTTACATGAAAATTAATTTTTCTTCTTTAAATTCTATTTACAAGAAAATGTAAATTTTCTCCTCTAATTTTTTTTACTTGAAAATGTCAATTAATCTTTTAATCTTAATTACATAAAAATGTAAATTTTCTCCTTAAATCTTAATACATTAAAGTGTAAATTTTTTTTTACATTAAAAATGTAACTTTTATTTCTTTAACTTATTCACATTAAAAATGTAAACTTTTCTTTTTACATTAAAAATGTAACTTTTATTTCTTTATTCTTTTATTTACATAGAAATGTAAATTGTATTTCAACTTTGCATTTCGTTCCTTATTCTATTCTCATGATTTCATTGAAAATCCATTCTTTTAATTACATTAAAATTGTAATCAACATTATAATGTAAAATTCCAATCTTTTAATTTGTCTTTTAATTTACAATATAAAATCCTACCTTTTTAATTACATTAAAAATGTAATTAATATTACGTATTAAAAATGTAAATTCCTATACTTTAATTACATATAAAAATGTAATTTTATTGTACATGTAAATTCTTAATCTTTAATTACATAATAAAATGTACTTTTAATTTACCATGTAAATTCTACTCTTTAATTACATAATATAATGTAATTTTAATTTACAATGTAAATTCTATTCTTTAATTACATTAAAAATAAAGACAATTTCTTTTATGGTGTAATATCATACTTAAATTACATAAAAAAATAATGTAATTTCTTTTACGTACAAATTCTGATCTTTTTACTTTTAACATAAAGTAAATCTTTTCCATACCGTCATCTTTTACTTTTTGATTTTAATAAAAAACCCAATCTTTACCATACCGTTATATTTTAATTTAACAACCACATAACAACATTTTATTAAACTAACAAGATCTAGTCCAACCAAACACAACAGGGTGATGTATATAATTATTTTCCCATGATTCACAGAATAACAACAAACATAATACGACCAAATATTTAAACAAATAATTGGTTTTAATTTACTACCACACACAGATCTAAACTTTTGACAATCAGATTTAGCATCATATATCACACAACAACAGATCAATCATTTACAATCTTATTACATCGTAGATCTAGTTCATTGATAATTCAACTTATTTAAATAACTAGAAAGTGATAATTAAATTGATTAAATTATTAAAATAGAATCTCACCTTGATTGGATCAGTATTAGAAATTCAAACGTGTTCAGAACTGGTCCCAATCGCTTTTTAAAAGTCGTATTTGAAGTCACGGATCTCTCAGATCTGAAAATTTTCAGTTTGGAGTTCATATGAACAAATTATCAATTTCTTTTCACAACAGCAATTGCAGCAGACAAAAGCGTGGCAAATCTGATTGAATTTTCATACCTTAATTTTCAGTTTTGTTCAAATCTTTGATTTGAATTTTCGGGAGATATGATCGATGGTTTCCAGAACCAATGGCGCGACGTCGGAGAGCTAGGAAGGGGGAGTCGGCGCCTGGAAGGGGGGAAGTGCGATCGGCCATGGTGGGCCCAGCAGGTTGCGACGGCGACGAACATTGGGGGGTTGGTGCGGCAGCTACAAGCTACGGGGAGGAGTGATTTTGGTATGAGGTCGAAGAGGAGGAAGAGTACTTCAAAAAGTTGCACTATGGGGTGGTCTGAAATTGAGTGAGGAGGGAGAAAATTGGAGGAGAAAAATCGATGGGTAATGAGTTTCGGCGACGGGTTGACACGAGAAGGAAGAGGATGAACGCCTTCTCCAAAC
Organism: Allium sativum; assembly: GCA_030737875.1. NCBI lineage: Eukaryota > Viridiplantae > Streptophyta > Magnoliopsida > Asparagales > Amaryllidaceae > Allium > Allium sativum. The sequence continues at coordinate 159,161,558 of CM060927.1, forward strand.
AGAGCTTAACGACTGTCAAACAATAGGTTTTGACACCTTCTGAACGCAATGATGCTAGTGCCGAAGTCTAATTCTGAAGTTTACTGCATGTTTCTTTTATTTTTAAAATAAATCCTTCATATTAAATTCGAACGTACTTTTTAATTTTACCGAGGCCACATACGAGCTCAGAAAAATCCAGAAAAATTATTTCTGTCTTTGTTTTGACGATACGGTCCTAGAAAAATTAATTTCGTTCAATTCTGAGCCTGTTTGAAAAATGGCTATTTTCCAATCGATCGAAATTGACTGAAATTGACCAAACTGAAATCTTTTTGCCACGGTCACAAATTTATTCTAAAAATTATGAAAAATTAAACTTAGCAATAATTTGACATTTAGAATCCATCAAAAGTGGTTTCGTCGAAAACAGAGGTCGTTTGAAAAATGGCTATTTTTAATATTAAAAATATATACAGAAATTCTACGGCGACTATTCTGAAATTTCAACTGGCCATAACTTTTAATTCCCGCTATGAAATTTCGATTTTTCAGATTCATTGGAAAGATATTTTTGAATAGATTCTAATATTTTTGGTTTCACCAAAATCCGTTAAATTTTGCATCCTGTACGGTCGGTCAAAGTTCAAGTTTGACTTTTCAAACTACCGCACTATTTCTAACTCCTTTTATAATTAAAATTAAATTATTCATCCCAACTTCGATTTAAATAAATTTTTAATCATTATTATTTTAAATAAATTATTTTAAATATGAAAACCCATTAAGATTAGTTAAAATAAATTTTTAAATTTACCCCAAAATTCAGGGTTGTTACATATAGGGCGAGTCGTCCCTCCGTCGCTTGATATTCTCCTTGCACTTGATGCACGGTGAGTTGTAAAACGGAGAAAATTTGGATGGTCTTTAGTTTGAGGTTGATAGTGATTCTAAGTTGGCTATAAAGGTCTGATATTCCGCGTTGTTGTTGGTAGCAGGGAAATTTAGTTTTAGCACGTAATACATCGGCCGTTCTTCAAGGGTGATGAGCATGACTCCGGCCCTGGAGCATTTATTGTTGGAGGAGCCGTCCACGGACAATTTCCATTGAGTGTCAGGAGCTTCAGTGTTCTCTGCAGGAGCCTCCTCGGGAGCAGTGAATTTCACTATGAAACCAGCGAGAGCTTAGCCGAGGATGGCTTGGCCGGGGATAAACGTTATCTCAAATTGGGTTAGCTCCATACTCTACTTTAATAACTGCCAGATGCCTTGAGTCGCTGTAGGACTGGTCGAAATGGCTAGTCGATGAAAACCTTTATGGGATGACACTGGAATTATGGTCGAAGCTTCCGAGAAGAAATCAATAAGCAGAACACCGGCTTTTCCAGCTTCAGGTAGTTCTTTTGTGCCCCCGTCAATCGTTTGGTTATGTAGTAGACGGGTCGTTGGACGTGGTTCTGGATGCGTACCAGTGCCGAGCTGATTGCATGCATAGGTAAATAGACAAGAATATTACAAGACAGATATATAGAATAACAGTGGAATAAAAACTTTATTTATCATAAGATATCGTGGTCCAAAAACATCACAGTCTAAAATATAAAAGCCCATTACAATATAAAAGTTACTGTCTTGTACTTCAAAATTATCAAAGTACATAAAACAGGTAAAATTCCCCAAGAATAAAATATAACCATAGCAACAAGGATAGGAGCTCGAGCTATACATATCAGCAGCTCTGGCAAAATAAGCAGAATCATGTTCAAGCCTAAGTGTTTCCTCCTTGAGAACCCGGGGGGGGGGGGGAACGGATGAAAGAAGGAGAAACAAAAAGGGTCGGACATAAAGTCTAGCAAGTCTAGTAACTTTTAGCAAGTAAATAAATAAAAGTAACATGACAGGCATACAAAGTGGATAAGAGAGATCACTACATAAATGGCAAGTGTGACAAGCTGGATATGATAAGGTGTATATGCTTCTAATGATTACTCTGTTTATTCTCTGCACCAATACCAGTATACCAAGTATGTAACAGGATTACATACTCCCTAATTGCTTAACGGAAACAGGATGATCCCAACAGAAATATAATGGTAGTTTTAGGTGTACTCTAGTAACGGGTTTTAACCCAAACAGAATTAGTCGGTACCTAAATAGGAATAACGGGTGTTAGCCCCAACGGAAACACAATTACCCCACAGAAACTGACAAGACTAGATGTACCCTATTTACTACCCTAGTCGATCGGCACCCTACTCTGTAGATACCCTGTGCTGGCCCCACAATAGGGTGTATCATTCCATAAAGTGGCGACCATTCATTTCCCGGATGCACACAACCATATCTACTGATGTCACAGCATCTTATCTTCCCGAGAAGGCGGAGTCATGCACGCATATGACCCCATTGGAATGTGCCGCTAGCACCATCTCCACGTTTGGATCTCTTATAATCAGTCAGTAAGTGTGCCCCTTCTCCGACCTAGTTTGGGGTTCTCTACTCGATACATACTCTAGGTTACTGACTGAAACGGGTCCTCATAATATGATACAAGCTCTCCCCTTTGTCTTGTATCCCCCATTAGGTTTTCCATAGGTTATATTTTACCATAAAGGTGTCTTTAATTTTATATAACCCCAATCTTTCTATCGGTTATGCTTACCACTAGGTGTCTTTAGTTACATAACCTTATCGGGCTAAGTCTGTAGGCCTATATGTAAATATTACCCACCTCCTCAGAATTACTTAACCCACCCACTGTCCAACCAAATTTACTTAACCCTAACTTTAGTTCATATTCAAACAATCCCCATGGATTAGATTATGTTAAGTAGTCCAATTCATTACCATGTCCATTTATGGTTTATAATGGGCTAGACCTCCTACATTAGGCCTGCAACTTGTGGATGTTGGATATACCGGTCGGGTCCGGGCAGTCTTATTCCACAGTTCTGCCTAACCTCATGTCTTAGCCCGATTCATATTTGCATGCTTAGATCTCTCACATTAGGTTCAACATCAGTGGCTGCTGTATATGCCGGTCGGGTCCGGGCAGTCGTCCACCACAAATGCAACTTAACCTCGTGTCATAAGTGTAATTACAATTTCTAATTGTAATTATTAAACATTCCATTTTCATCCAATTCTTACCTAGGTCTTTATAGGTGATTATGTCTCACTTCCCCTTTTTGAATTGTATGTCCAATTCATATAAACATTATATAAATTATGCTAACTCTAACATTTTTCCCTTGTTCCCAAACTAACTTATTCGCATATATTTGCAGCGTCTAGACTAGAAAATAGCCTAGTCATGAACAATAAAAGGGAAAGGTGATGGAAAAAATGACAATAGTGATCATTCTAAAAGTAACATAAACATATATACTGGCATAGACAAGTAATAGGCGTAATAAGGTGGACATAAAGAAACAGATCTAGTAAAAAGCGTAATGATAAAACTAGATCCAATACATAGGATGAACAGATCCAAGTAAGAATTCATATGTCTAATATTAACAAATCTTTATTAATCACAATATGATAATTAAGGTGGACATATAAACAGATCTAGTAAAAAGGGTATTGATAAAACTAGATCCAACACTTAGGATGAATAGATCCAAATAAGACTTCATATGTCCAATAATAACAGATATTAATTAATCACAATATGATAATTAAGGCGGACATAAAAACAGATCTAGTAAAAAGGGTAATGATAAACTAGATCGAAACAAAGGTTCAAATGTCCTTATACTGATAATCCCAAATTAACCACAAACTTAGATAAAAGGTAAGGTCTGCATATGTGACATGATGAATTAACCACAAAAGGATAAGATCTAAAGAAAATAGATCTAACATATTACAAGTTAAGATCCCAAACATGTCATCACAAAAAAAAATAGATCTATAGAAGTAGATCTAGCATAGTACAAGTTAAGATCGCAAATATGACATCACAAATGAATTAGATCTAGCATAGTACAAGTTAAGATCCAAGGATGTCATAGATTCAAAATTTACAATAGATCTAATATGATAAATATTGAGATCCAAGCCATAGAATGTTTTAGATTCACAAAATATGATAAATCCAAGATGATTTAATCACAAGTATAATCCAAATCATAGTCATAACATGTTTACTTTTAATCATTTAAACCGAAAAGTAACTATACTCACAAGGATCGGATCTATGAGAATAGAAGGAGAAAACTGAAATTTGAATCTCAGATCTATACTTGAGGTGCTTGATTTGTAGAAGAAAAAATTTTTAGATTTAGTTCAAGCACTGATGGCATCTGGCCTCCATTGTTTTTCACATGAGAAAAAAAACATAAATGAAGATATATTTATAGCTGCCAGCCTCCAGAATTCGAATGCCACCTCAACCCTAGGGTGAATCAGGTCATGGGTCGCCACCAACTTGGGAAAAGGCCCGGATACCCAAAAAAACACAATGGGCGCACTTGGCAGGTGCACCAGTGTAAAATTTCCTTTGCGCACTTGACGCGCCAGTTATCCCTATTTTGATCGTCAAACTTCTACCGTTCATAACTTCTTCATATGTTATCCGTTTTACGGAAGCCAGGTGTCTATCTTGACTAGAATTTCGAGACGGACGCAATGACGTAGTACGTTTTCCTTTATTCTCAATAATAAATTAATTATTCGTCAATTTATGCTCTTTGAATGTTGTTAAAAATACTATGTGTTACATTATCCCAACTCAAAGGATTTTGTCCTCGAAATCTCCAAGTTAAGAAGAATGTATCCTACCATCCATCATCCATCCACTCATCCACCAATCACAAGCATCCATTGTCCTTAAAATTTTCTAATGTTTATATAAACATATGCAAAGTTATGTGTATATATCCCAATACTAATGCGAAAATTAGGCGGTCTACTGATTCAGTTGACCTCCTTAATGCAATGTATATTAGTGCCATGTATCCAATATGGATGCAAATAATCCTATTATAACATGTAAGTTCTATATGTGTGCACAATCATCCGTCCAAATGCAACATCCATATGATGATACATCCATTTTCATCCATTAAAGAAAAGAAAAATGCACACACATCCATATGCAGTATGAGAGTGATTGAGCCGATCTAATGCCTAATGTGTGTGTATATGCATCCACAGGCAACCACTAGAAAACACTTGCATCCACTTGCATCCATCAAACATAACATGTCTCAAACACATGTTTACATCCATGGGTTCCCTACCTAAAGGTCAAAGATTCGATCGATAAGATACAGACGAATGACAGAAACAAGTACAAATAAAATGCTTTGGAAAAAGAAGTTAAGAACATAGTCCTAAAAAGGAAAGGGTATGAAGCATGATCTTTATCTTCTGTCTCCCAAGTCGCATCCTCTCTATCTTCTCCCAATTGCACTTTTATTAACCTAACCTCTTTGTTGCACAGTTTCTTTACCTCTGATCCAAGTATGCAAGTCAGAACTCATCCAATCATTGCTTCCATCTCTACTTTCACTTCCTTTCGCAAGTTTGGCTCCACTACCTCGAACTTTATACATTTTATCGCCGTTAGGATGAATAGTCATCTTAGAATGATGAGCCTCCTCAAGGACCGTCTTCAAATAGGTTTCCCATCCTGATATGATTCACCTATCAAACCCCTTCTCAAGTAGCTCCCCTACTTGCTTATCAAGTTCCCATATGTCGCACAGGCAATGCAACTAGCTTTGCGTTGTCCACCAAGTATATGCAGAGACCAATCTCGTGCCTTAGGGTAAACCTCAATCCTCATCAAAACATCAGGATACTCACAACTATTGGTATCAATCACATGCCATTGATAGATGTCTCAACAGATCCTAGGAAACTAAGCATGACAGACCCTTGCGGGTCATGAGAAATCTTGAGGGTCCTCTCATGACAAGTCAGAAGCCTAACGACCCTCATATCACAATCCAGAGTGGCACCATACATGGTATGCCAATGCATTCCTGGAATCAACCCATAGCTCATAAACCCGAGTACATACGCGTCCCACTCAAACTCAATGCCTAATACATATATTTTCAAACCCAGACAAATCATAGATAAATGAGTCGAACCGCCAATGGGGTTTGAAACAACTACGGGATCCACTACCATACTAGTAATTAAGTGCAGAGATTCAACCACAGAACTAGATATAAATGAATGTGAAGCGCCAAAATAAAAAAGTGTTTTAATAGAATGGTTTGAAAGAGAAACCGAACCTTCCACATAATTTTTTTTACCTCTATCAGGAGCACTATTCGCGGGAGCATGCACCTACCCTCCAGATGTTCCTGCCCTTTGACCTTGTCCTTGTTGCTTCGGGCAATCCTTAATAAGATGCCCGACCTCTCCACAAACGAAGCAAGCATTCTTCCTTTTCCTGCAGTCCTTGGCCAAGTGACCCTCTTTCCCACAACTATGGCACTTCCTCTTATCTTTAACCTTGCCATTCTTTTGACCTTTCTCTTGTTGTTGTTGTTGTTGCTGCTGTTGTTATCCCTTCTTAGGCCACACCTTCTCATTTTGTGTTGCGTCCTCAGCCTTTACTTCCTTCTTTTCTCCCTTGTCTTCCTCATGCATTAAGGCCATATCAACAAGCTTTTCAAAAGTGGCTCCCACTTGGATATTGGACATGGCTAACCCATGAAGGGGTTCATTTAGCCCTTTAGCAAACCGCAAAGCCTTCTTATACAGAGTGTCAACTAATTCCTATCCAAAACCTTGCTAGCTGGTTGAATTTATTCACATATTCCTTAACAGTCAAATTTCCCTATTTGAGTGCCAAGAACCTCTCCATCTGCATACTTTTCTCGGCTAGGGAAAAAATTTCATTTCAAAGCTCTATCTAAAGTCATCCCAAGTTTCCACCGGACGACCTGCTTGGGTTACCTCCCACCAAAATGAAGCTTTGTCTTTTAGTACCCAAGCAGCTAATTGAATCTTCCTTCTATCCTCTACTTCAAAGATTATGAACAAGTCCTCAGACACCTTGAGCCAATTCCACGCCTCTACGAATGTCTCGTTCCCATGGAATGGCTTTCCTCCCATAGCACGGAAATCCTTGCAGATCTTAGCAAAATTATCTGCTCTAGGAGGAGGAGGAGGAATGACCGGTGTAGCTAGGGGAGGAACGTTTCCTTGGCCTTCGGTAGGCATCGTGGTCTCTAGATACCTACGGAACCAGCCAGGTATCATAACGCCCTCTGGAATAATGGTTCCTTAGACATGCTGAAAAGAAAAGTAAAGATATTTAGACAAAGGACCGAAGGATATTACATATGGCTTTGGGGAAAAACAGACTTTTCTTTTTGAAAATGCTTTCTTCTAAAACTTTTCTGAAAATAATTTTCAAAAACTTTATCCAATCTGGTAACCTCGTCCGTTAATGTCACTCAAAAAGGGAATGCAATAAGTTTCGTGAAGCATTATAGGTAAATAGGCAAGAATATTACAAGACAGATATATAGAATAACAGCGGAATAAAATCTTTATTTATCATAAGATACAGTGGTCCAAAAACATCACATGTATGAAACATAAAAGTCGATTACAACATAAAAGTTACTGTCTTGTACTTCAAAAATATTAGAGTACATAAAAGAAGTAAAATTCCTTAAGAAAACAATATAGCCATAGCAACAAGGATAGGAGCTCGAGCCGTACATATCAGCAGCTCTGGCAAAATAAGCAGAATCACGTTCAAGCCTGAGTGTTTCCTCCCTGAGAACCTAGGGAGGGGGGAACGGAAGAAAGAAGGAGAAAAAAGGGTCAGACATAAAGTTTGGCGAGTCTAGTGACTTTTAGCAAGTAAATAAATAAAAGTAGCATGGAAGGCATATAAAGTGGATAAGAGAGTTAACTACATAAATGTCAAGTGTGAAAACGTAGACAGGATAAGGTGTATATGCTTCTAATGATTGCTCTGTTTATTCTCTGCACCAATACTAGTATACCAAGTACGTAACAGGATTACATACTCTCTAGTTACATAACAGAAACAGGATGATCCCAACAAAAATATAATGGTAGTTTAAGGTGTACTCTAGTAACGGGCTTTAACCCAAACAAATTAGCCGGTACCTAAACAGGAATACTGGGTTTTAGCCCCAAAAGAAACATAGGTACCCCACAGAAACAGACAGGACTAGATGTACCATATTTACTACCCTAGTCGATCGGCTCCCTACTCCGTAGATACCCTGTGCTGGCCCCATAATAGGGTGTATCATTCCCTAAAGTGGCAACCCTTCATTTCCTGGATGTGCACAACCATATCTACTGATGTCACAGCGTCTTATCTTCCCGAGCAGGCTGAGTCATGCACGCACATGACCCCGTTGGAACGCGTCGCCAACACAGCCTCCACATTTGGATCTCTTACAATCAGTCAGTAAGCGTGCCCTTTCTCCGACCTAGTTTGGAGTTCTCCACTCGATACATACTCCGGGTTACTGACTGAAATGGGTCCCTCACAATATGACACAAGCTCTCCCCTTTGTCTTGTATCTCCCATTAGGTTTTCCATAGATTATATTTTACCCTTAAGGTGCCTTTAATTTTATATAACCCCATTCTTTCTACCGGTTATGTTTACCACTAGTTGTCTTTAATTACATAACCTTATCGGGCTAAGTTTGTGGGCCTATATGTAAATATTACCCACCCCCTTAGAATTACTTAGCCCACCCATTGTCCAACCAATTTTACATAACCCTAACTTTAGATCATATTCAAACAATCCCTATGGATTAGATTAGGTTAAGTAGTCCAATTCATTACCATGTCCATTTATGGTTTGTAATGGGCTAGACCTCCCACATTAGGCCTGCAACTTGTGCATGCTGGATATGTCAGTCGGGCCCGGGCAGTCTTATTCCACAGTTGGGCCTAACCTCGTGTCTTAGCCTGATTCATATTTGCGCACTTAGACCTCTCACATTAGATTCAACATTAGTGGCTGCTGGATATGTCGGTCGGCTCCGTGCAGACTTCCACCACTAATACAACTAAACCTCATGTCATAAGTGCAATTACATTTTCTAATTTTAATTATTAAACGTTCTATTTTTATCCAATATGTCTTTATAGGTGATTATGTCCCATTTCCCCCTTTTGAATTATATGTCCAATTCATATAAACATTATTTAAATAATGCCAACTCGAACATTCCCCCCTCCCCCCCCCCCCCCCCCCGTTCCCTAACTAATGTATTCACATATATTTGGCGGCTTCTAGGCTAGAATATAGCTTATTCATGAAAAATAAAAGGGAAAGGTGAAGGGAAAAATGACAATAGTGATCATTCTAAAAGTGATGTAAACATATATACTGGCATAGACAAGTAATAGGCATAATAAGTTGGACATAAAAACAAATATAGTAAAAAGGGTAATGATAAAACTAGATCTAATACTTAGGATTAACAGATCCAAATAAGAATTCATATGTCCAATAATAACAAATCTTAATTAATCACAATATGATAATTAAGGTGGACATAAAAACAGATCTAGTAAAAAGGGTAATGATAAAACTAGATCCAATACTTAAGATGAACAGATCCAAATAAGAATTCATATGTCCAATAATAATAGATCTTAATTAATCACAATATGATAATTAAGGTGGACATTAAAATAGATCTAGTAAAAACGGTAATAATAAAACTAGATCTAAACAAAGGTTCAATTGTCCATATACTGATAATCCCAAATTAACCACAAACTTAGAGAAAAGGTAAGGTCTGCATGTGTGACACGATGAATTAACCACAAAAAGATTAGATCTAAAGAAAATCGATCTAACATAGTACAAGTTAAGATCCCAAACATGTCATCACAAATGAATTAGATCTATAGAAGTGGATCTAGCATAGTACAAGTTAAGATCCCAAATATGACATCACAAATGAATTAGATATACAGAAGTAGATCTAGCATAGTACAAGTTAAGATCCAAGGATGTCATAGAAAAAATTTACAATAGATCTGATATGATAAATATTGAGATCCAAGCTATATAATATTTTAGATTCACAAAATTTGTTAAATCCAAGATGGTTTAATCACAGGTGTATATCTAAATCATTGTCATAACATGTTTACTTTTAATCATTTAAACCTAAAATTAACAATACTCACAAGGATCGGATCTATGAGAATAGAAGGAGAAAACCGAAATTTGAATCCCAGATCTATATTTGAGGTGCTTGATTTGTAGTAGAAGAAAATGTTAGATTCAGTTCAAGCACTGAAGGCATCTGGCCTCCATTGATTTTCAAATGAGAAAACAAGAGAAATAAAGATACATTTATAGCTGCCAACCTCCAGAATTCGAATGTGTAACAGCCTGTATTTTAATAACATATTGAAACCATAAATCAAGGCAGAATTAAATTTTAAAATAAGAATCAAGGGAAACAGGTTGCACCATTGCGTTCGTCCCGAAATTCTACTTGGAAACGAGTCCGAGTTTACGAAAAAGGAGTCCGTATGACCAAGTTATAGCCCTCCGAAATTTCAGGAATTTTCAGAATCAAAAACAGCTCGAAATTTGAATTCGAAATTCAAATTCAAACCCCAGGGCAGACTGGGCGGGAAATTTCCCGCCCAGGACCAGGTCGACCTTGGGGTGGACACTATGGTCGACCTCCCAGGGACCAGGTCGACCCTATGGTCGACCTGGTGCCAAAACCTGGTTTTCAGCCTGGGTTCATTCTGATGTATTTGGACCAATTTTTTGACTAGATTCGTGACTCTAAACCTATATAAACAGCCTCCTAGCCTCATTCTCTCTACACCAATTCTTTCTGTCCTTGTGCTGCCTCTGAGAAAAACAAATAAATAAATTAAAGTAAAAAACGAAGACTAATTCTTGAAGACTACGGATTGGAATTGCATATTGGGGGCTTGCTTCTGCTATCAAATCAGAATCCATCGAATCAACCAATCGACGACTAGTTTCCAGATTCAACTTCTGCATCTCAATTTCTTAGACCACGATCTGTAAGTTCTAGTTACTTTGAGACTGAAACTTGTTAAATTTAATATGGACGTGGAATAAAATGAAATTGGACCTAAGCTTGATTATCTATTTGGATCTGTTCTTGTTTCTTCTTGAATCTATGATTTTGAGTTATTTCTTATCGATTGAATCATGCCCATTCATGTTGTTGGGCCTAGTTTATTATTCAAACGCTAGATTGTAACATAAATTCTTGGATCTTGACTTGTGGGAATATTTCTATTTGGGGCCTGTTCATGTTGTAAATCAAATTCTTTCATGTCTATAACCTTAATATGCCTATGACTATGACGATGAACATAAGACTATGCCTATGCCTATGACTAAGAACATAAGACTATGCCTACGACTGTGAACATAAGACTGTGCCTATGCCTATGACTGTGAACATAAGACTATGCCTATGACGAGGACAATTGTGGCTAATCACCTATGACTCTTGATTATGAGAATTATTACCTATGATTGTGAACATAAGGCTATTATCTATGACCATGACTTTGAAACTATTACTGTTAATTGCCTAGAACTATTTTTGATAGTTATCCATGATTATTGTGATGAGTCGCTTATGATTCATAACTATGAGACTTCTACCTATGACTACTGGTGTTAATTGCCTAAGACTATTATAGTTGATTGTTCATGCCTACAACACTATAATTGAAAATCATGTTGTGCACCGAATTGGCATTTTGTTGGATCGCATACCTAGGGTGTGACTTGCTTAGTCTATTCGCTATTATGTACACCAAAACCATTGGATCCATTATCCTTGTATTTGGCTTGCTTTTGCATGCCTATTCTTTTATGTCAGCGTTTACCATGACTATCGCCTTATCTTGCTAGATTTGAAATCCTATATGCCAGTGATTTTGTAACCAATTATCTCAAGTTATGTCATGCTAGTCTTGTAACCCCTTTTATCGCATTATTCTCGCCCCTCTTGCCTATCATAGTTTTGATGTTATTCCCTTTATTCTGAGATTTGGATTTATTTGTAGTATGGATCGATTCACGTTTATGTGCGATGGGAATACGATTTGGGTAGAATAGGCAAAACATGAATTGGTTATGAACATGAATTATGAACTTGATAAAAGGCAAAACTTGAAACATGAACGCTGTTATAACCTGAACCTGGATATGGACATGAAACTCGCCATGAAACTTGACACGAACTTGACATGAAACTTGAACATGGACATGACACATAGAATGAACTTGAAAATGGCCAACTCGAGGTTGGGTTGAGTTTCCAGTGTAATTCTGCCCGGAACCGTCCGGCAAATCCAGTTACTGCAAGCAATAGGATCCAATGTGGGTAGTTGGTCATATCGCACTTGAAAACCCGAGGTCAGACTGAGTTGTGATGTAATTCTGCCCGAAACCGCCCGGCATATCCAGTGACCACAACAACAGGTCTGATGTGAGAGGTTGGGGTGCATTAAGGAATTAATGCCACATGATAGGGTTAAGTCATGAACCGCTTGAATATACTTAACCAATTTGACACGATGATTTGATAGGGTTAAGTCATGAGCCGCTTGAATATACTTAACCAATTTGACACGATGATTTAATAGGGTTAAGTCATGAACCGCTTGAATATACTTAACCAATTTGACACGATGATTTGATAGGGTTAAGTCATGAACCGCTTGAATATACTTAACCAACTTGACACATGATTTGTAGGGCTAAATCATGAACTTGAACGACAACACTTAGCCAATTTGACATGACATGTAGACGGGTTAAGTCATGTACTTGAATGACCACACTTAACCAACTTGACATGCTAGACTGATGAGGTTAAGTCTCGAATTTATATGACAACACTTAACCTACTGGACGGAAACCCTAGTTATGCGGTCCTTTTCAGCAGTAACCCACTAGATGTATCACGGTACCCTAGAACTAGGCAGGGTGGGGCACGATTACTGGGCTGATTGTAAGCGACTAGAACGACGAGTGAGTTGGTGCGCCATTGTAGGTTCAGGCGGACTATGGTCGTGCACGTAGTCCGGAGTTGAAAAAGCAGGCATTGGTTACCGGTAGGTTTACACTGTGCGTGCTTGATTCGTGTCGGTGGTTGGCACCCTAGGGCTTGATACACCCTATGGTGGACCTAGCACAGGTAACTACATTTCGTGATTGGGCCATATAACACAGACACATGAATGAGCTAGGACTTGTAGGGAGCCGATCGATTAATAGATCGTTACATGGATAAAGGGTGTTGTTCGTTAGGTAGCATAATCCCTAGTGGTCCTAGGTGGCATAAACCCTAATCGAATCTAGAAAACATTCAATAGGTATAGTGGTCCTAGGTGGCATAAATCCTTGTTGAACACGCGATAGTTCATGATAAGGAAACCTAGCCATAACAAGGGTGGCAGTCCAAATGATTTCAAGAATGGTGGCATTACGTTGAAGTAGTATAGATTATAGAAATACGTGATGAAACCCGTACGATATACGGCAAGGGACTGTACATATACATGGAAAGAATGATACGGAGTGGGGTACTAGTACAGTTGGTGCAGAGAATGTTAAACATGCGACGCTATACGTAGTTTATCTGGTTAGCATAGTTTATCTTGTTACCGTAGTTTATCTGGTTATCATAGTTTATCTTGTTATCTTAGTTTAACTTACCTATCTTGTTATCATCCTTATGTTTACTTTCGGTTTATACATGTCATGTTATCTTTACTTGTTTCAATACTGAATGTCACTAGGACTTACCAGTCTTTATGACTAACCCGTTTTCTTTCGCCACTTTTTCTTCCGTCTCCCCCCCCCAGGTTCTCAAGGAGGAAAACACTACTACTTAGTTTGGACTTCTTTCCGCTTCAAGATCATCATATATGGCTTGGACCTTTCTTGGCTATGGCTGCTTTACTATTTTACTTGGGGAATGATTTATGACTATGGTTTTATCCTTCTTTACTATTGCAAGACAGATTTCGATGTAATGGATTTAATGGCATTTTGATGTAAAAAGGCTTTAGACCTTTCTAGATTTTAAAGCAATGAAATTTTGTTCTTCTTCCGCTGTTTTGTATGTTCTGTCTTGTAATATTTCTGTGTATGTTTACCTAGATAATACTCCACCAAAACTAGTGCATTCCCTTTGTGAGTGACCCTAGCGGAGGTGGGGTGTTACATTTGGTATCAGAGCAGAAGGTTACCAGACTAGGCAAAAGTTTTTAAAACCTTTTGAAATTATTTTCAAAACCATTTACAAAGAAGCATTTTTTAAGAAAAGTTTTATTTTTAAAGGCTATTCCACAAAGGCCATTAGCATTATCCTTTGTTCCTTGTTTGAATCCCTTTTCCTTTCTTTCCTCCATCTGTAGTCACATTAGTTCCATCTGCGACTAATCTTATTTCAAGCTTTGTAGGGTTGCCGTGCGATGGAAGTAGTTCTCGAGAGACCTGTTAACACGTTAAATAAGAGGGGATAAGAGTGGTTAAGGCGAATGAGGCTCAGAACAAGAAGGTAGAAATGTTTCTGTAGGAAAGTCTAGTTTATCTTTCTATCATGTTCGTACCCTTTTTGATTATGGTACATCACATCCTTTTTTCTGCTTCGATAGTTGAGTCTCTGCACCTTAGTACTATCGTAGTAGAGGATCCCATTTTTTTTCTTCTCAAATCCTCTGTTGGGGAATCGGCTCATTTATTCATGACTTGTTTGGATTTGAGAATGTCTATGCTAAGCATTGAGTTTAGAAGAAATGCTTATGTTTTTGGGCTACGGGTCGATTCTAGGGATGGAATGGTTATCCAGTAATGGTGCAATTCTTGAGTATGAAAAGAGGGTAGTTAGACTCTTGACTTGCCGTGGTAATACCCTCGAAGTCTAGTGTAACCCTGAGGATTCTGCCATGCTTAGTTACCTAGAATCTCTTGATACATTTGTTGATCTCGAGTAGTGTTCGCCACTTAGGTGGATGGTTCATTTCGCTTAGGCATGAATTATAGGAAATCACCTTAGTAAGTACATTTGGCAACATGGCTGATATTTGTTTATTTGCAAGTGATAATTCTTCTGCGTGAAATACCCTATAGTGAGTAAACGAGATCCAAGATTCACTAGTGAATTTTGGAGAGCTTGCGTGAAACCATGAGTACGCAGTTATGTTTGAGCTGAGTATACTAGAAGGAGGATAAGGGAAAGTGGGACGAGAGGCAACAGTGAAATGAGTTACAACTCATATTTTGGAAGCAAGAATTAAGAAGCTACGAAATTATGAAGTTAAAGACGGACAAAGCACAATGGAGTTAAGCTCAAGGAAATGCGACTTAGAAGATTGAAGACTAGATACATGCATCATATCTCTTTTTAAGAGTATATCCTTGATCCCTCTTTTCCTGTAGAGCTTACTTGCATGCTATCTTTTATGTATATCCTCTCGGTCCTATTCTCAATCTTATTTCTTTTGCAAACCCAATAAGGAGTATGACTTATCTGGTTGTGATATATGTTGGGGTTTGAGGGTGTCCGTTGGGTTGACTAAACTTTTTGGGCTTTATAGGATATGAGTTGGTTTTAGGAAGGGATTTCTTGCGACCTAAAAGGAGTTTATCATGCTTGGTTTCCTAGAATCATATATATTGGTTTTGGGCTGGTGTTTAGGGTACAAAGTTTTTTTTTACTTGCTTCTATCATTCGGCTATACCTTTAGGTAGGAACTAATGGATGTAAACATATGTTTGAGACATGTTACGGTTGATGATTGCAAGTGGTTGCAAGTGGTTGCTAGTTGTTGCTCGTGGATGCATGAACACACATTAGGCACTAGATCGGCTCAGTCACATCTCATATTGCATATGCATGAATGTTTATACTTGTACATGGATGGAAACTTGATATGCTATCATTTGGATGTTGCATATGAATGAATGTTTGTGCATTCATGTAGAGATTATAAAGTATGTTAGGAATTTGCATACATGTTGGACTCATTAGACTAACATATTTTGCATTAAGGAGGTCTACTAAATCAGTAACCGCCTGATCTTTTGCATTAGATAAGTACATATACACACGCTTTCTGCATATAGACATACAGCATTACGAATCTTTTAACGACAATGATTGCTTGTGGATGATGTTTTGAGTAGATGGATGATGGATGGTAGGATACATACTTCCTAACTTAGAGATTTCGAGGACGAAATCCTAAAAAGGAGGGGAGAATGTAACAACCCGTATTTTAATAACATATTGAAACCATAAATCAAGGCAGAATTAAATTTTAAAATAAGAATCAAGGGAAACGGGTTGCACCATTGCGTTCGTCTCGAAATTCTGCTTGGAAACAAGTCCGAGTTTTCGAAAAACGGAGTCCGTATGACCAAGTTATGGCCCTCCGAAGTTTTAGGAATTTTCAGAATCAAAAACAGCTCGAAATTTGAATTCGAAATTCAAATTCAAACCCCAGGGCAGACTGGGCGGGAAATTTCCCGCCCAAGACCAGGTCGACCTGGGGGTCGACACTATGGTCGACCTCCCAGGGACCAGGTCGACCCTATGGTCGACCTGGTGCCAAAACCTGGTTTTCAGCCTGGGTTCATTCTGATGTATTTGGACCAATTTTCTAACTAGATTCGTGACTCTAAACCTATATAAACAACCTCCTAGCCTCATTCTCTCTACACCAATTCTTTCTGTCCTTATGCTGCCTCTAAGAAAAACAAATAAATAAATTAAAGTAAAACACGAATACTAATTCTTGAAGACTACGGATTGGAATTGCATATTGGGGGCTTGCTTCTGCTATCAAATCAGAATCCATCGAATCAACCAATCGATGACTAGTTTCTAGATTCAACTTCTGCATCTCAATTTCTTAGACTACAATCTGTAAGTTCTAGTTACTTTGAGATTGAAACTTATTAAATTTAATATGGACTTGGAATAAAATGAAATTGGACCTAAGCTTGATTATCTATTTGGATCTGTTCTTGTCTCTTCTTGAATCTATGATTTTGAGTTACTTCTTATCGATTGAATCATGCCCATTCATGTTGTTGGACCTAGTTTATTATTCAAACGCTAGATTGTAACATAAATTCTTGGATCTTGACTTGTGGGAATATTTCTATTTGGGGCCTATTCATGTTGTAAATCAAATTCTTTCATGTCTATAACCTTAATATGCCTTTGACTATGACGATGAACATAAAACTATGCCTATGCCTATGACTAAGAACATAAGACTATGCCTATGACTGTGAACATAAGACTATGCCTATGCATATGACTGTGAACATAAGACTATGCCTATGACTATGACGAGGACAATTGTGGCTAATCACATATGACTCTTGACTATGAGAATTATTACCTATGATTATGAATATAAGGCTATTATCTATGACCATGACTTTGAAACTATTACTGTTAATTGCCTATGACTATTTGCCTAGAACTATTTTTGATAATTATCCATGATTATTGTGATGAGTCGCTTATGATTCATAACTATGAAATTTCTACCTATGACTACTGGGGTTAATTGCCTAAGACTATTAAAGTTGATTGTTCATGCCCATAACACTATAATTGAAAACCATGTTGTGCACCGAATTGGCATTTTGTTGGATCGCATACCTAGGGTGTGACTTGCTTAGTCTATTCGCTATTATGTACACCAAAACCGTTGGATCCATTATCCTTGTATTTGGCTTGCTTTTGCATGCCTATTCTTTTATGTCAGCATTTACAATGACTATCGCCTTATCTTTCTAGATTTGAAATCCTATATGCCAGTGATTTTGTAACCAATTATCTCAAGTTATGTCATGCTAGTCTTGTAACCCCTTTTATCGCTTTATGCTCGTCCCTCTTGCCTGTCATAGTTTTGATGTTATTCCCTTTATTCTGGGATTTGGATTTATTTGTAGTACGGATCGATTCATGTTTACGTGCGATGGGAACACGATTCGGGTAGAATAGGAAAAACATGAATTGGTTATGAACATGAATTATGAACTTGATAAAAGGCAAAACTTGAAACATGAACGCTGTTATAACCTGAACCTAGATATGGACATGAAACTCGCCATGAAACTTGACACAAACTTGACACGAAACTTGAACATGGACATGACACTTCGAATGAACTTGAAAATGGCCAACTCGAGGTTGGGTTGAGTTTGCAGTGTAATTCTACCCGGAACCGCCCGGTAAATCTAGTTACTGCAAACAATAGGATCCAATGTGGGTAGTTGGTCATATCGCACTTGAAAACCCGAGGTCAGACTGAGTTGTGGTGTAATTCTTCCCGGAACCGCCCGGCATATCCAGTGACCACAACAACAGGTCTGATGTGAGAGGTTGGGGTGCATTAATGAATTAATGCCACATGATAGGGTTAAGTCGTGAACCGCTTGAATATACTTAACCAATTTGACACGATGATTTGATAGGGTTAAGTCATGAGCCGCTTGAATATACTTAACCAATTTGACATGATGATTTGATAGGGTTAAGTCATGAACCGCTTGAATATGCTTAACCAATTTGACACGAGTATTTGATAGGGTTAAGTCATGAGCCGCTTTAATACACTTAACCAATTTGACACGATGATTTGATAGGGTTAAGTCATGAACCGCTTGAATATAATTAACCAATTTGACACGATGATTTGATAGGGTTAAGTCATGAACAGCTTGAATATACTTAACCAATTTGACATGATGATTTGATAGGGTTAAATCATGAACCGCTTGAATATACTTAACCAACTTGACACATGATTTGTAGGGCTAAGTCATGAACTTGAACGACAAAACTTAGCCAATTTGACATGACATGAAGACGGGTTAAGTCACGAACTTGAATGACCATACTTAACCAACTTGACATGCTAGACTGATGAGGTTAAGTCTCGAATTTAAATGACAACACTTAACCTGCTGGAAGGAAACCCTAGTTACGTGGTATTTTTCAACAGTAACCCACTAGATGTATCACGGTACCCTGGAACTAGGCAGGGTGGGGCACGATTACTGGGCTGATTGTAAGTGACTAGAACGACGACTGAGTTGTTGCGCCATTGTAGGTTCAACGGACTATGGTCGTGCACGTAGTCCGGAGTTGAAAAAGCAGGCATTGGGCACCGGTAGGTTTACACTGTGCGTTCTTGATTCATGTCGGTGGTTGGCACCCTAGGGCTTGATACACCCTATGGTGGACCTGGCGCAGGTAACTACATTTCGTGATTGGGCCGTATGACACAGACACATGAACGAGCTAGGACTTGTAGGGAGCCGATCGATTAATAGATCGTTACATGGAAAAAGGGTGTTGTTCGTTAGGTAGCATAATCCCTAGTGGTCCTAGGTGGCATAAACCCTAATCGAATCTAGAAAATGTTCAATAGGTAGCATAATCCCTGTTGATCCTAGGTGGCATAAATCCTAGTTGAACACGCGATAGTTCATGATAAGGAAACCTAGCCAGAACAAGGGTGGCAGTCCAAACGATTTCAAGAATGGTGGCACTACGTTGAAGTAGTATAGAAATACGTGATGAAACCCGTACGATATACGGCAAGGGACTGTACATATACATGGAAAGGATGATACGGATTGGGGTACAAGTATAGTTGATGCAGAGAATGTTAAACATGCGATGCTATACGTAGTTTATCTGGTTAGCATAGTTTATCTTGTTACCGTAGTTTATCTGGTTAGCATAGTTTATCTTGTTATCTTAGTTTAACTTACCTATCTTGTCATCATCCTTATGTTTACTTTTAGTTTATACATGTCATGTTATCTTTACATGTTTCAATGCTGAAAGTCACTAGGACTTACCAGTCTTTATGACTGACCCGTTTTCTTTTGCCTCTTTTTCTTCCGTCCCCCCCCCCCCCCAAGGTTCTCAGGGAGGAAAACACTACTACTTAGTTTGGACTTCTTTCCGCATCAAGATCATCATATATGGCTTGGACCTTTCTTGGCTATAGCTGCTTTACTTGGGGAATGATTTATGACTATGGTTTTATGCTTCTTTACTATTGCAAGACAGATTTCGATGTAATGGATTTAATGGCATTTTGATGTAAAAAGGCTTTAGACCTTTCTAGATTTTAAAGCAATGAAATTTGATTCTTCTTCCGCTGTTTTATATGTTCTGTCTTGTAATATTTCTGTGTATGTTTACCTAGATAATACTCTACCAAAACTAGTGCATTCCCTTTGTGAGTGACCCTAGCGGAGGTGGGGTGTTACAGAATGTCACCTCATCCCTAGGGTGAATCAAGTCATGGGTCGCTACCCACTTGGAAAAAGCCCCGAGTACCCAAAAAAACACTATGGGCGCACTTGGCAGGTGCGCCAGTGTAAAATTGCCTTGGCGCACTTGTTTAATGTGCTAGTTATCCCTGTTTTGATCGTCAAACTTCTACCCTTCATAACTTCTTCATACGTTATCTATTTTACGCAAAACAGGTGTCTATCTTGACCAGAATTTTGAGACGGACGCAATGATTTAGTCCGTTTACCTTAATTCTTAATATTAAATTAATTATTCTTTAATTTACCCACTTCTAGTGTTGTTAAAAATATGGGGTGTTACATAAGTCCTCGTGGCCTACGGGCTTAAATAAGATAGGTGGTCACTCTAAGTGATTCAAAAGGTCCTCGAATGCGGAAACGATTTCTTAGGTCCACTCGAAGTTGGGTTTTCCCTTTCGAAATAAATCAAAGAAAGGAATGCACTTGTTGGTGGCTTTAGAGATGAACCGACTTAAAGCGGCGACCTTTGCATTTAAACTTTGGACATCCTTGATGCTCTTGGGGATTTGGATGTCCCGAATTGCGTGGATTTTTTCTGGATTGGCTTCGATTCCCCAGGAATTGATGATGAAGCCGAAGAATTTTCCTGAAGCGACTCCGAAGGAGCAATTCAGAGGATTGAGTTTCATGTCGTACCGGCGAAGGATATTAAACATTTCAAAGACGATGTGGACATGGTCGCTGGACTCTTTTGATTTGACCAACATGTCGTCCACGTACACCTCCATGGATTTTCCAATTTGGTTTTTAAAGAGTCGATTAACCATTCGTTGATAATTGGCGCTGGCATTCTTGAGGCCAAATGGCATGACACGATAACAGTAAAGTCCGTGGTCTGTTAAGAAAGAGGTACGATCCTGGTCGTGAAAATTCATCGGGTTTTGATTATAGCCTGAGTAGGTGTCCATGAAAGATAGTAGCTGGTATTCGGCGGTTGAGTCAACAAGTCGGTTGTTCTTTTGGAGCGGGAAGCTGTCATTGGGACGTGCCTTATTTAAATCGGAGAAGTCGACGCACGTTCGCCATTTACTGTAGGCTTTTTTTATAGAATCGAATTGGAGACCCATTCGGGTTAGTCGTCTTCATGAATAGAGTTGTTGTTGAGTAGACGGTCTACCTCTTCCTTGAATGCTTTGAACCTTTCGGGTCCCAAGAAGCGGTGCTTCTGCTTGATTGGAAGCATTGTGGGATCGATACTTAGACAATGGCAAGCGACCACGGGATTTATGCCTTTCACATCGGAGTGAGTCCATACGAACACATCCAAATTTGCCTTCAAGAAATCTACAAGATCCCCTTTGATTGCGGGATGGAGTTGCGATCCTATCTTCAGCGCCCTTGATGGATCGTCGGGATTAACTGGAATATCCACTGTAGGTGCGACCGGAGTAGCCCTCTCGTTTTCGGGCTCTTCATCCTTCCATGGGTCGAGGTCATCGGAATGACAACAATGGTGCCTGAGCCAAGGCCCAGTTGCTGCTGATTGCTATGCTGAAATAGTCTTGGCGCAAGAAGGTGTGGGCACTGCTTTGCCCTTGTCCTTATTGCGCGCATTCTTTCGTTCTATTGCATAGCATTCTCTGGCATTAACTTGGTCGCCTTTGACTGTTTTAATCTCGTTTTCTATCAGAAATTTCATTAGGAGAGACCATGGCTGTGACACCCCACGTCCATTAATGTCACTCACAAAGGGAATGCATTAACTTCTATGGAGCGTTTTAAGTGTGTATAGAACAGAAACTTATCAACAAGACAAATATAAAACAGTACTTAAAATTTAAAACTTCATTCATTGAAGCGGTAAACAAATAAGTTTGATTACATCATCAAAAACCAAAGACTAGAGTCAAGTACATAATATCATTCTTGACTAAATCAGAGTACATAAAATGAAAAACATAACCCCAACATAAAATAGCCATAAATAAGATAGGCTGAACTTTTACTTCAACGATCCAAGCAACTTCCAAAAGAAAGAGATAAAGCTGTACAAATCAAGCTCCACTAGTACTAGTCCCACCCTGAGCACCTGGGAGAGGAGGAAGAAAAGAGGTGGAAAAAAGGGGGGGTCAGACATAAAGTCTGGGGAGTGCAATAACTTTAACAATATAATCATTAAGTAACTAGGATAAGGCATAAGCTGGAAAATAAGGAAATGATTGTGAACAAATGGGTATGACAGAGCAAAAAAAGGAAATAAGATGAACAAAAATAATGTTAAAGGCGCACCTAATAACTATAAGATAATTACTACACTGCACCACACCAAACACCCTAAAAGTTGATCCCGCCTACAGAACTTAATAATGATAATGGTAGTTTCGGTTAACCCTAGCTGCCTTCATAGGTGTCGTCTGCCCCTGTCTCCACTAGGTGTACCCACTACCCTCATTCGATCGGCTCCCAAACTCGTAGATACCCGTGCTGGCCCCACAGTGGGGTGTCTCACTCCCCAAAGTGGCAACCCGATACCACCAGGACGCACGGCTTATATCAATACGATGCAACAACGTCTTACCTACCAGCCCGGGCCTACACACGCATATGACCCTGTTGGACTTGCGTTGCCACCGCTAACCCGTTTTGACCACTTACAATCAAACCCAGTACGTGTGTCCCATCCTCGACTTTGGTCGAGCCCACAAAGATACTTAATGGGTTATTGGTTTGAAAAGGGCCCCCATGCATGACACAAGCTTTCCACCTACGCTTGGTCCCCTCAAAGGTTTTCCCCCACTTAACCCCATTCTTATTCATGTCTTCTTACATGTTTCAATCTTGGTTAAGTGCATCTAATCGTATTTCACATGCCACCCAAGGCACCCTCTTAATTTCACATGCCACCCAAAGCACCCACTTAACCCCCTCATGTCCTACCACATGTTTATCTGGTTAAGTGTTTCTTAATTCATTAACACCGTAACCTTGAAAAGACCTTCCACATTAGACTGGCATTTGTGGCAGCTGGATTTGTCGGGCGGGTCCAGGCAGTCTTACACCGCAAACAAGCCTAACCTCGTGTCTTTACAACTGTTACGCATTTAATTCATGCCTTTGACCTCTCACATTAGACTGGCATTTGTGGCTGCTGGATTTGCCGGGTGGGTCCGGGCAGTCTTACACCACAAAAGAGTCTAACCTCGTGTCTTAGGCAGTTTATTATTACACATCTTCATTTAACCCCAAATTGGATTAATATGCCTATTCAAATTTGTCAATAAACTCCAAATATAGTTATGTCCATCATTGTCTCTTAAAATTATGTCCATAAATGCCAATTTTTCCAATTAATGTCTTAAATTAATTATATGCCTTTTTCAGGCCATTTATGCCAATTCTCAATAGGTGTATATTCAATATTACCCCCATTGTCCCCACATTGTTCGTTCGTTTATCATGACATATATATATATGTATATTTATATATATATATATATATATATATTAGACTAGCAATTAGTCTAACACATAAAAGAGAAGAAACGCCGCAAATTTGCATAACAAACAAATTGGATCTAATCTTACAAATAAGGATTACAACATATCTAGCATAAACTTGTTATTGTCATGAATCTAAACATAGGCCTAAAGGTGTGAACTTGCATATATAAAATATAGGTTTTCACCTAAAACTTGCATAGGCCATAGTCACAAACTTGCATAAAACTATGTACGTTATAGATCTAAATCTAAAGGTGTAAACCTGCATATATGTGAATCTAATTTCTACCTAAACTTGCATATAGTCATTTTATTTGATTCACATGTAAACTTGTGTACAATTCATATAGAAACTAGCATATAATCTACACCCAAACTTGCATATAAAATGATGTCAAATGTGAATCAAGTTGAACATAGGTGATTTGGCATATGAAAAGGGATCCACAACAAAACTATCATTATGAACAACTAGCATATATTCACAAAATATCACATTTTTCCAATGTTTCACAAACATTGCCATATAACCCAATTTATAACTCAACCCAATTAACTTATTAATTATCTTATTAAAGAAATTGAACTCACAACTCAAAGAAGGAATTGAGTTCTGGAATCTGAGTCCTGAAATTGATTTAGCTTGCCATTGAAGTAGACAAATTCGTTGTTGTTGTTATCAATTTGAGTTGAATTGAGTTGATTAGCTTCACTTTCCCTCTAGTCGGTGGCGGATACTCTAGGTTCCAAGGTGACAGCATGACGACCATGGTTCTAATTTTGATTTGGTTTTAGGGATTGAGTCTACATGTGTTTATATAGAATTTAGGATTAATTTAGGCCATCTGATCAACCTAGAATCAATCAAGACCATCCAGTCAAGATAGAGTGACACCTCAGCCCTAGTGACTCAGCACTGAGTCACAAAATCATCATCTCTTAGATCTACCCCGGAGGGGGCAGGTCGACCCCTAGGTCGACCCCCAGGTCGACCTGTAGGGGGGAGGTCGACCCCCTGGTCGACCTGGGTCCTGGGCGGGAATTTTCCCGCCCGGCCCTCTTCTGACTTCTTATTTGAATTTTGAATTTGTTTCGAGCTGTTTGAATTTATTCGAATTTTCTGGAAACTTCCGATAGTCATAACTTCTTCATACGAAGTCCAATTTACGCAAAATCGGACTCTATCTCAACCAGAATTCCGAGACGAACACAATGGCTTAACCCGTTTCCCTTGATTCTTAAACTAAGTATTCTTTAATTTGTTAACTTTAATATTTAAAATTATGGGGTATTACATCTCCCCTCCTTAAAGGATTTCGCCCCCGAAATCTCCAAGTTAAGGAGAATGCATATCCTAGCATCCAATCATCCATCTACTCAACCATCAAACACAGGCATCCATTGTCCTTACAAAGTTTCTAATGTTGTATGAACATATGCAAGAAGTGTGTGTATATGTTCCTTATCTAATGCAAAATCAGGCAGTCTACTGATTCAGTTGACCTCCTTAATGCAAATCATGATAGTGCTATGCGTCCATTATGTATGCGAAAGAATCTTGTCGATACATATTATTTCTACATGTGTGCACAACCATTCATCAAAATGCACCATCCATATGATA
This sequence comes from Allium sativum, assembly GCA_030737875.1. Classification (NCBI taxonomy): domain Eukaryota; kingdom Viridiplantae; phylum Streptophyta; class Magnoliopsida; order Asparagales; family Amaryllidaceae; genus Allium; species Allium sativum. The sequence continues at coordinate 159,186,982 of CM060927.1, forward strand.
ACAAAACCATTATACATCCATTAAATTAAATATGCACACACATTTATATGCAACATGAAGGTGATTGAGCCGATCTAGTGCCTAAGGTGTGTGTATATGCATCCATGAGCAACCACTAGCAACCACTTGCATTCATTTGCATCCATCAGACATAACATGTCTCAAACACATGTTTCAACCATAGGGTTCTTCCTAACTAAAGATCAAAGATGTCATCGTAAAGATAATACTAAAAGATAGGACAAGTATCAACAAAGCAGTAGAAAAAGGAGAAACTGAAACATACCCTCAAAAAGGAAAGGGTACAACGTACGCATCTTATCTTCCGCCTCCCAAGTCGTGTCTCTTTGATCATCTCCCCATTGCACTTTGACCAACTTGACCTCTTTGTTGCGAAGCTTTTTGACCTCCGATCCGAGAATGCGTGTAGGAGCTTGTCTGATCGTGGCATTGCGCTCTACTTCCACTTCTTCGAGCGTGCTCGGCTCTACCACTTCCGCCGTATCGTGTAAACACTTACGCAAATGTGAAATGTGAAACACGTCATGAACTCCGCTGAGCTTCTCTAGTAACTTTACTCTATACACCATCTGCCCAATCCTCTCTGTAATTGGAGAGGGTCCTACGAACCTTGGTGCCAACTTCCCTACCGATCGAAAGCGGACTACGTTTCTCAACGGTGGCACCTTAATAAAAACCATGTCCCCAACATTGAACTCAAGATCGGTTCGTCTCTTATCAGCATATGACTTCTGTCGGTCCTGTGTCATCTTCACTCACGATCGAATCAAGTCTATATTCTCCGAAGTCTCCCTAATCATGTCGGGTCCAAGCAAAAACTTATATGTGGATTCCCACCAACATGTAGGTGATCGGCATGGTCGTCCATAAAGAGCCTCAAAAGGTGCCATGCCAATGCTAGCCTGAAAACTATTATTATAGGCGAACACTACTAATGGAAGGTGTTATTCCCATGTTCCTCCGAAGTCTAGAATTCATAGCCTCAGAAGGTCTTCTAGAATCCGATTCAACCTCTCGGTCTGGCCGTCCGTCTGAGGATGATAAGCGGTACTTAAGCATAATTGCGTTCCAACCGCCTCTTGTAAGCTCTTCCAAAATTCGCTTGTGAAAATAGGATCTCTATCACTCACAATGCTGGAGGGTATACCGTGCAAATGAATTATCTCTCGAAGGTAAACAGATGCTAACCATGTGGCCGTCCTTCTACTTTTGACGGGAATAAAATGGGCACTTTTAGTAAGTCGGTCTACGATTACCCAAAACCCCATATTACCCTTCCTCGATCTTGGTAACCCATCTACAAAATTCATGGAAATGCTTTCCCATTTCCAAAGCGGAATCTCTAAGGGATGGAGCAAACCTCCGGGCTTCTTTTGCTCTGCCTTGACTTGCTGACACACTAAGCATCTAGCAACGAACTCGGTCATTTCCTTCTTCATTCCAGCCCAAAAGAAAACTCGCTTCATATCCCTATACATCTTATCACCACCGGGATGTATGGTCATCTTAGAGCGATGTGAGTCTTCAAGAATTGCCTTCTTCAAACTTTCGTCTTGTGGTACGCAAAGTCTTCCATCTCTACGTAGCCAACCTCTTTCACCTATAACATATCTATCAAGATGTATTGAGGACTCCCCTCCTATAAGCTTGCCTACTATCTCAACCAACTATGGGTCGTTCCGTTGTGCCTCTCCAACTCAACCCAAAAGTGTAAGTTGCACCTCTAATGATGCCAGCAATCCAGGTACATAATCGACAGAGGGTCTGAAGTCAAAGGAAGATATATACTCCAAACTCTGCTGCTCTACAAACAATGGACTTAAAGTTAACTTCCTTCTACTTAAGCCGTCAGCTACAACGTTACCCTTCCCAGGGGCATATGCGATCTCAAAATCGTAGGATGCCAAAAACTCCATCCAACTCTATTGCCTCAAGTTTAGGTCCTTCTGAGAGAATAAGTATTTTAGCGACTTATGGTCTGTATACAACTCAAACCTTTCACCAAGCAAATAATGACGCCACGACTTAAGCGCAAAAACAATGGCCGCCAACTCCAAATAGTGGGTAGGGTAATTTTTCTCGTGGGTTTTCAACTATCTTCCACCATAGCATATCACCCTTCCCTCTTGCATTAAAACTGCGCCAAGCCCTGTCCCGCAAGCATCGGTATATATAGTGAATGCCTTACTCCCGTCTGGTAAAACTAAAACTGGAGCTGTCATCAAAGCTCTCTTCAGACGTTGGAAAGCATTGTCACAGTCAACGTCCCAAGTAAAAGTCAAATTCTTCTTCGTTAATCGAGTGAGAGGGGCTGATATCTTCGTGAAGTCCTTAATGAACTTCCTATAATAGCCAGCCAGCCCTAAAAAGCTTCTTACTTTGGTTGTGTTCTTAGGCGTTTTCCAATCTTGGATTGCCACTATCTTAGCGGGATCCACAGCTATCCCTTCCTTACAGACCACGTGTCCTAAGAACCTCACTTCTTTTCTCCAAAAATGGCACTTGGAGAACTTTGCTTTTAGCTGATGTGCTCGTAGGGTCTCTGAGACTTCCCTAAGATATAGGGCATGCTCTTCTTCATTTTTAGAGAAAACTAGAATATCGTCTACAAAGACTACCACAAACTTGTTCAGAAACTCCCTAAACACCCTACTCATTAAGTCAACAAAGTATGCAGGTGCATTCGTCAAACCAAAAGGCATGACAAGCCACTCAAAGAAACCGTCAGGAGTTCTAAATTCAGTCTTGTCGATGCTATCTTCAGCCACCCTTAGCTGATGAAACCCTGTAGCCAAATCCAGTTGCGAGAAAACCGAAGCACCCACCAACTGATCGAACAAATCATCTATCCTCGGTAATGGGTGTCTTTTCTTCTATGTTAGCTTATTTAGCTCTCTATAGTCCACGCATAATCTAAGTGAATCATCAGCTTTTGTAGCAAAAACGACTGGAGCACCCCACTCCAAAATACTTCTTCTTGTTAACCCCTTCTCAAGCAATTCTTTCACTTGCTTACTGAGTTCTCTTCTCTCTCTTGGAGCTATGTGGCACACTGGTAATGCAATTGGCTTTGCATTATCTACTAAGTATATTCGAAAGTCTATCCTACGCCTCGGGGGTAAACCTCGAACTTCATCGAAGATGTCCGAGTATTCACGGACCACTCTAACAGACTGCAAATTCTCAACAGACGCGTCAAGCGATTCTAGATAACTTAGCATAACAGAGTTCATGGGATTACAAGAGATTTCAAGAGTGTTGCCCAAGCGAGTCATAAGCCTATCCTCTCTCTTTTCACAATCCAGGAAGGCTCCATTACTAGATAGCCAATCTATGCCCAAAATTAACCCATAGCCCGTGAAGCCCAAAACATAAGCATCACATCTAAACCCAATGCTAAGTATAGAAATTTCCAAATCCAAACAAATCATCGATAAATAGGCTGAGCCCCCAATTCGATTTGAAACAACTAAGGGATCCTCTACTATACTGGTGTTTAGGTGTAGTGTTTCAACTAAAGCAGTAGATATAAAAGAGTGCGATGCGCCAGAATCAAAGAGTGTGCAACAGGATGATCGAAAAGATAAACTAAATTTTCAACGGGAATCGCTCTACCTCGTTCTTGCAGCGGTGGGACCACGAGAGCCTGGACCTGCCCCCTTGCTTGCCCTGGTGCCATTAGAGCCTGAATCTGCCCTCCAGAGGTAGGCCCGGCCCTCTGCCCTTTCTTTAGACAGTCTTTAATCAGATGTCCTGCCTCGCCACAGTGGAAACAACCAGTCTTCTTCTTCCTACAGTCTTTGCTTAGATGGCCTGGTGTCCCACAGTTAAAACATCTTTTCTTTCCCTTACCATTGTTGTCTTTACCACCCTTCTTGTTCTGCTGTTGCTGTTGTGGTTTCTTCTGATCCCCTTTCTTCTCAGGTGCCTTATTAGTGTTGGCGCCTTTCTCATCTTCATGCATAAGCACCATGTCAACTAGTCTCTCAAAGGTGGCCCCCATAGGGATGTGGGTCATAGCTAACCCATGTAGCGGCTCGTTCAAACCCTTAACAAATCTCAAGGCCTTCTTTTCGGGTGTATTCACCAAGTCCAAGCCAAATCTTACCAACTTATTGAACTTGTTGATGTATTCTTTCACTGATAGATTTCCCTACCTCAATGCCAAAAACCTTTCCACGTATAGATTCTCTTCAGCCCGTGAGAGAAACTTTGCCTCAAATCTACACCTGAAATCCGGCCATTTATCAACTGGACGCTCTCTATTAGTGACCTCCCACCAAAACGAGGCCTCATCCTTCATTAACCAGGCAGCTAACTAGACCTTTCTTCCATCTTCTACCTCAAAGATTCCAAAAAATTCTTCCACCTCCTTTAGCCAATTTCGAGCTTCAACAAACGTCTCTGACCCATGAAAAGGTTTCCCGCCCATTTCCCGAAAGTCCTTGCATATCTTTGCGGAAGTGTCAACACGGGGAGGAGGAGAATTTGATGGGCCTGCGACATGGGCCCTGGTTTCCAGATACCTTCTAAACCATCCTGGTATCGGTATCCCCTCGGGTATCTCGGGAATTCCAGACATGCTGAAAAGAAAATGAAGAGATTCAAATGAAGAATTCGAAAGAAAGATATATGGCTCTTGGGGGTTATGTTTTTAAAATAAACTTTTCTCTTGAAGATATTCTCCTTAAAATGTATTTTTGAAAGTATTTCTTTATAAAAGTGCTTTTTGAAAAATAGTTTTTCAAAATATCTTATCTATTCTGGTAACCTTCAGCTCTGATACCACGTGTGACACCCCACGTCCATTAATGTCACTCACAAAGGGAATGCATTAACTTCTATGGAGCGTTTTAAGTGTGTATAGAACAGAAACTTATCAACAAGACAGATATAAAATAGTATTTAAAATTTTAAAACTTTATTCATTGCAGCGGTAAACAAATAAGTTTGATTACATTATCAAAAACCAAAGACTAGAGTCAAGTACATAATATCCATCTTGACTAAATCAGAGTACATAAAATGAAAGACATAACCCCAACATAAAATTGCCATAAATAAGATAGGCTGAACTTTACTTCAGCAATCCATGCAACTTCCAAATGAAAGAGATAAAGCTGTCCAAATCAAGCTCCATTAGTACTAGTCCCACCCGGAGCACCTTGGGGGGGGGGGGGGAAGGAAGAAAAGAGGTGGAAACAAAGGGGGGTCAGACATAAAGTCTGGCGAGTGCAATAACTTTAATAATATAATCATTAAGTAACTAGGATAAGGCATAAGCTGGAAAATAAGGAAATGACTGTGAACAAACGGGTATGACAGAGCAAACAAAGGAAATAAGATGAACAAAAATAACGTTAAAGGAACACCTAATCACTATAAGAAAATTACTACACTGCACCACACCAAACACCCTAAAAGTTGATCCCGCCTACAGAACTTAATATTGATAATGGTAGTTTCGTGTACCCCTAGCTGCCTTCATAGGTGCCGTCTGCCCCTATCTCCACTTTGTGTACCCACTAACCCCATTCGATCGGCTCCCTAACTTGTAGATATCCATGTTGGCCCCACAGTGGGGTGTATCACTCCCCAAAGTGGCAACCCGATACCACCAAGATGCACGGCTTATATCTACACGATGCAACAACGTCTTACCTACCAGCCCGGGCCCACACACGCATATGACCCCGTTGGACTTGCGTTGCCACCGCTAACCCGTTTTGACCACTTACAATCAAACCCAGTACGTGTGTCCCGTCCTCGACTTGGGTCGAGCCCACAAAGATACTTAATGGGTTACTGGTTTGAAAAGGGACCCCATGCATGACACAAGCTTTCCACCTATGCTTGGTCCTCTCTAAGGTTTTTCCCCACTTAACCACATTCTTATTCATGTCTTCTTACATGTTTCAATCTTGGTTAAGTGCATCTAATCGTATTTCACATGCCACCCCAGGCACCCTCTTAATTTCACATGCCACCCAAAGCACCCACTTAACCCCCTCATGTCCCACCACATGTTTATCTGGTTAAGTGTTTCTTAATTCATTAACATCGTAACCTTGTAAAGACCTCCCACATTAGATTGGCATTTGTGGCAGCTGGATTTGCCGGGTGGGTCCGGGCAGTCTTACACCACACACGAGCCTAACCTCGTGTCTTTACAACTATTACGCATTTAATTCATGCCTTTAACCTCTCACATTAGACTGGCATTTGTGGCTGCTGGATTTGCCGGGCGGGTCCGGGCAGTCTTACACCACAAAAGAGTCTAACCTCGAGTCTTAGACGGTTTATTATTACACATCTTCAAATTGGATTAATATCCCTATTCAAATTTGTCAATAAATTCCAAATATACTTATATCCATAATTGTCTCTTAAAATTATGTCCATAAATGCCAATTTTTTCAATTAATGTCTTAAATTAATTATATGCCTTTTTCAGGCCATTTATGCCAATTCTCAATAGGTGTATATTCAATATTACCCCCCTCGTCCCCATGTTGTTCATTCGTTTATCACAACATATATATATATATATATATATTAGACTAGCAATTAGTCTAACACATAAAAGAGAAGAAACGCTGCAAGTTTGCATAACATACAAATTGGATCTAATCTTACAAATAAGGATTACAACATATTTAGCATAAACTTGTTATTGTCATGAATCTAAACATAGGCCTAAAGGTGTGTACTTGCATATATATAATATAGTTTTTCACCTAAAACTTGCATAGGCCATAGTCACAAACTTGCATAAAACTACGTATGTTATAGATCTAAATCTAAAGGTGTAAACTTGCATATATGTGAATCCAATTTCTACCTAAACTTGCATATAGTCACTTTATTTGATTTACATGTAAACTTATGTACAATTCATATAGAAACTAGCATATAATCTACACCCAAACTTACATATAAAATGATGTCAAACGTGAACCAAGTTGAACATAGGTGATTTGGCATATGAAAAGGGATCCACAACAAAACTATCATTATGAAGAACTAGCATATATTCACAAAATATCACGTTTTTCCAATGTTTCACAAACATAGCCATATAACCCAATTTAACTCAACCCAATTAACTTATTGATTATTTTATCAAAGAAATTGAACTCACAACTCAAAGAAGGTCTTGAGTTCTGGAATCTGAGTTCTTAAATTGATTTAGCTTGCCTTTGAAGCAGACAAATTCGTTGTTGTTGTTATTATAAATTTGAGTTGATTAGCTTCACTTTCCCTCTAGTTGGTGGCGGCTACTCTAGGTTGCAAGATGATAACATGACGACCATGGTTCTAATTTTGATTTAGTTTTAGGGTTTGAGTCAACATGTGTTTATATAGAATTTAGGATTAATTTAGGCCATCTGATCAACCTAAAATCAATCAAGACCATCCAGTCAAGATAGAGTGACACCTCATCTCAAATGTCTCAGCACTGAGTCACAAAATCGGCATCTCTCAGATTTGCCCGGGGGGGGGGGGGGGGAGGGTAGGTCAACCCTAAGTCGACCCCCAGGTCGACCTGTAGGGGGGAGGTCGACACTAGGGTCGACCACCTGGTCGACCTGGGTCCTTGGCGGGAATTTTCCCGCCCAGCTCGCTTCTGACTTCTTATTTGAATTTTGAATCTGTTTCGAGCTGTTTGAATTTATTTGAATTTTCTGGAAACTTCCGACAGCCATAACTTCTTCATACAAAGTCCAATTTATGCAAACTCGGACTCTATCTCAACCAGAATTCTGAGACGAACACAATGGGATAACCTGTTTCCCTTGATTCTCACATTAAATATTCTTTAATTTGTTAACTTTAATATTTAAAATTATGGGGTGTTACAATGGTGACATGCAGACCCGAAACTCTATGAGAAAAGGGCATCCAAGGAAAGTATTATAGGGGGAATCGATGTTTGTAACCATGAAAGTGAGGATTCAGACCTAGCTCCGATCCCCCTTGCCTAGTTCCACAAGTAAATCGATCATTCCCATTGGGGAACTAGAAGCCCCATTGAAGCCGTGGATCATGGCGTGACATGGCTTTAAGTCATTTGTTTCCAACTTCATCTTGTCGTAAGTAGCTTTGAAAATGATGTTGACCGAGCTTCCCGAGTCAATTAATACCTTTCCAACAGAAGCGGCACTGATTTGAGCCGCAATAATTAGTGGATCGGTGGTCGGGATTTCAACTCCAGTAGAATCTCTTTTACGGAAAACGATGTCGCCCCACATGGTCTTTTGGGGCTTGGCTGGACGGATTCATGGGAGCGGAGTAAGCTTCATAAGTAGCATGCTTTATGGAACTTACGTACTCTTCCATTTTCCGAAAGCTATCATGTGTGGAGTACGGTCCGCCATGTATAATGTTGATCATGATCCCTTGCCTTGGGTTAGATGGACCCGGAGCCATCTTGGTTGGCGCCTGAGGTGCCGGCATCCGAGGCTTTGAATTTGTTTCGGGCGGAAAGGGTTCTTGGACATATTACTCGAGTCGTTTCTCAAGGATAAGCTTCTCGATTGCATCCCTAAGCTGGCGGCACTCATTGGTATCGTGCCCATACACATCGTGGTATCAACAGTATCTCCCAATATTTTTCTCGCAGTTAGTTAATTCTCTGGTGCGCGGTTTCTTCTATGGAAACGTGTTGCATGCCTCCAAATAGATTGTTTCTAAGTCTTCATTTAATGGGGTGTAGGTCTCGAAAGCGCAGTGAGGCTCGAGTTTCCTCCCCTCCGTCGGGGCCTGACCGTTGTTTCGGCCACCGTGCGTACCATTATTTGGTCTTTGCCTGCAGGAACCTACCCTCTTGTTCTGATCGAAGGGCTCTCTGACTTGTTTTCCTCTAAGGTTGTTTTTTGTGGTGTCCGCTTGGAGGTCATTGAGGCGACTTGTTTCGGAGAGCAGGTTTCGTCTTCCCTCCTCTTGGCATAAGTACTGCCCCGCCTTCTCGTAGAAGGCATCGAGGCTTTTTGGCTGCTTCCAATCGATCCATGCACCGAATTCAAAAGTAGGAAGGATACCTTTTGCTAACTGAAAGAGTATGGTGGGAGGTCCGGGTCCTTGACCTTGGCAAGGGCAATGTTGAACCGTGAGAGGTAGCTTTTGAGCGACTAGGCAGGTCCTTGGTATAAGTTGGACAAAGTAAGGGCATTTTTTGGAGTTGAGATATGCGCCCTGAATTGCTTGAACCACTCTATCGCTAGTTGGCCAAAGTTGTTGATGGAATCAAGGGGGAGGTGAGAGAACCAAAGTAAAGCGGTCCCGGATAGGAAGACTGGGAAGCACTTGCATTTAACCGGATCATTTCCTCGGCTTGAATCCAATTGCCATTCATGCTGATTCAGGAAAACACAAGGATCGGTGGATCCATCATAGAGCGGCATCTGTGCATGCTGAAGTGATGCGGCCACTTGGCCTTATTTACTCTTCTTGTGAAGGGATTACGCCTAATGTGTGCCTCCCACGAGTTATGTACATTCCCTCGCATTTCCCTCATGATCCTTCGGACCATGTCGGGAAGGTAAGTTGGAATGGGATCCGCCATTGGGACCCATGGATTTTTGCGAGGTTCAGGAGTTCCGTTGCGAGGACGTCTTCTGTGATGGATGTCCGGGTCATCTTCTTCCATGTCCTCGATATCTATAATCGGATCATGGTGCATAGCAGGTTGATGTAGATCATGTTCTGGAAAAGCAGGGGCTGCTGGAATAGTATGTTCATCATCTCGATGGGAGACCGTTGGATTTTGTCGAGGAAGCGGTTGGTTGATCAGATCCGGTCCGTCGTTAATGACCAAGCGAGAGGCATCTCAGTATCATGCCCCCTCGCTATATGTTACTATAGTTCAGTCGCCATTGTCATTTCCATTACCATTGGGATAGCCATGGTCGAGGGCGTTGGTGCGGACGACGACATTGCTGATGAGACTAAACCTCATTCTTTGATGTGGGACTCTCGACTCTGAAGAGGAAGTTTCCAAGATAGTTGGTCGAGGTCGAGCGTTGTTCCGAGTTAGTTGAAGTCGATCGATGATGCGTTGACTTTCTTGAAGTTATAGCATAAGGTCGATGTTATTCCTTAATGCTTGATTGAGCCCGACCTTTGTGCTTTCATATTTTTCATTAAGCGCGCTAATCTAAGCTTGAGTTGCAGGCGCTTCGGGGTCCACAATAGGAGGGACATTTTCATTAGTGGTCGGGATGTCTGCCGGCTGATGTTGTTGGGATGTGCTGGCCTCGACTGCGGCTGAAGAGCCGACCATTGCGTTCTTTGGTCTTTTTACCATCGTAAGCGGACTCGGCGGCATGTTTAGCAAAGGAACCTCAAGATCGTCGAAGTCGAGACGATAACATGCAACAAAGACGCAAATCCGAGTTTTCTTAGTGAAAGCACCAAATGTTGACGGTAAAAAATGTCGTAAACACCCAAGATTCCAATTACTAAGAATTATTAATTTGGTCGTGCAGACAAGAGCGGAAAGCAGTAAGTAATATAAGAGATTTATAGTGGTTCAGCCTCGAGAGGGGCCTACGTCCATTTTGAAGAGTTGTTGGAATATTATTGATAAAACAACGTTACATGGTAAGAGCATCTCATTACATTTATCTCTAAGCTACATGATGTCATAATTATCATATATTTAATATATTAGGAAAAAGACACTTTTTCCCTTCGTCTTCCTCAAAGTGGAGATGCCATTAAAGGAGCTCTCAAGAGGTCTCAAGTTCACAAATTCAAACCCCTTTGAAGTGTGAGGCCAAGGGGTATTTATAGGAGAGTGGTTAGGTAGGAGTAGGTAGGAGTAGGTGAAAAAAGGGGACCCCACCCAGAATTTTGCACCTGACACCCGCGCCTGTGCATTTCTCGCACCCAGCCTTGGGGTGAGAATTTCGCACCTCGCCGGATGCGAATTTCACACCCCATAGGGTACGAATTTCACGCCTTGTTGGGCGTGAAACTCGTACTCTTCGGGGACACGGATTTCTTGCTTCCTGGGTGTGAGCTTCGCATCCCAAGGTACGAATTTCGCACCCTACTGGGTGCGAAATTCACTCCTATCCGAATTTCGCACCCCTGATGGGTGTGAATTTCGTACCTTTGATGGGCACGAATTTCGCACCTTGCTGGGTGCGAATATCGCACCATGCTAGATGCGAATTTCGCACCCCTTGGGGTTGCGAAATTTTCACCTCGAGGGTTACGAAGTTCACATGGCGAGAGGCGTGAAGGCCATAGGCATAAGCGTTTGGGGCCTCGAGGTTCGGGCTCATGACTCCTAGGGATTCGAAGCTTTGGTTCGAAAATATGTCTTGCGAGCCCTTAGCAGCGTGGTTCCTCTTCAACCTTGTCTCCTTCGCTCCTAAGCGTCCTTCCTGACCTTAGCTCCATGCGTTGCGTTAAGTCGAGCGTGGCTCATGTACTTTTGGGAACCGAACCAAATGGTCGGTTTACAACCGCAATTACTCTTTTATAAATGAGTGTTTTTTCCCTCCCTTCATATATGGCTTTATTATTGTTGGTTTGATTTTCTAGGAGGAAATAATATGGTTGAATTCATATAGGATAATTTACATCTATTTATTTATTTTGTTACATGCATTGGTTAATAAAACTAAAATGGCCAATGATTATCACATTGTATGCTTCATGTGCTTGGAGCTAGTTTCAGTTCTTATTGAAATGCACTTGATAATTGAAAATTATACTTTGCAAACCATAATGTTGACAAGTATTCATGTACACATATATTCTTATGTTTAATGTGAATTAATAGTGAGGAAGAAGTTTTCATTTTTAATTCACTGCTTGAGAATTATGTGCCTGAGAATTTCTTGCTATATACTTAGTGCTACATATTCACTTCTTGAACTGGATTCGGTGTATAGTTGCATATTAATTAAGCGTATTTTTTCTCGTTAGGGTACATCCTCCTAAAACCATGAATTGGCCTCCTGATTTCAGGCTTCACTGGTTTTATATGCACCTAATGCCATGTCATGTAATCCTTTTAGCTATATACCAAAGAAAAACACATTTAAATTTTTATATTTTCATTTTTATAACTGACAAACGGTTCGAAGGAATTGTAAAACTGTTAAAACTAGGAATGATTTGGGTGATTTTAATGGATTTTCTATAGGGCGTTTGCGAATTTAAAAACATATGGAACTCTTACCCAATAGTCTCAGTTTTACTGAGCCATTAGGCTCAGTTTTACTGGTGAGCCTGGCTTAGTTTAAAACAAAGCCATTAGGCGCAGTTTAAACTGAGCCTAATGGCTAGATGCACAGTTTAAACTGCGCCTGTCGTAAAAAACGAGGCTAATGGCTCAGTTAAAACAAATCCTATCGATATCAAGTAAAATTGAGCCTCTCAATATAGTAATCATGTTTAATTTAATGTGATATTAAATGAATGCAGACACTTCTAGAGGAAATGGTAGAAAATAAAAAATTGGATGATAGTTATAATAGTGCAGTAGAAGATCTTGAAAATGATCCAATTGCAGAATTTTTGGTTTCGACACAAAGAAAAATTATTGTCGAGCAATTTGTTCTGCTTCTTCTGTAAAACAAGTAAAGGTGGCTCGAGCTATAAGTGTTGTAACCAAAGTTTCATATTCAGTATTTGCAGAATTTTATTTATGTATTGAATTTAGCAACTTAATTATCTAGTGAATTTAACAACTTAATTATGTATTGTATTGTCTATTCTTAACTGATAATCTATGCCGTTACTTGGTTATGAATGTTGTCTATTTGTATTTATTGAGTTATACTTTTTAAATTGAGAATAATATTAGTTTTGGATTATAATTAAATATCGTCTATATTATAATCATGTTAGTCATTAATTGACTATTAATGTCAGAATATGGGAATTAATAATACATTTCTGTTACTGTTAACATTTATATTTGTTGGGAATGAAAATCTTGCAACATGTATAAGCGTTGCAAACAAAAATCTTCCAACGCTTGTAAGCATTGGAAAATGAAATCTAACCAACGCTTGAAGCATTGTGAAAGTATATATAACAACATTTACAACCGCTGCAAACAAAAATATATGGTATACCAATGCTTATAAGCGTTGGGAGAGAAAGTCTACCAACGCTTATATGCATTTGAAATAAATTGTCACGCCTCTATAGTAACATAATATGCATTGCTGAAACTATTTGCGATGGTTATACTCATCGGAAATCACATGTTTTAGTGTAGTGTTCCACCTGTCGTATTTGTTGATTATGAGAATTGATATTGGATTTAAGTTGATATAATTTCTAGGAAAATCATATATTTAATATCAATTGGTTCTGAGTTTGTTGTGAATGTCATCTCAAATAACATCGTTCTTCAACCCAGTTAATATTAAGTTATGTTTAGAATTTAAGAAGGATTATAACCTTTTAATTAAGGGTTAATGGGAATGATACTACATAAGCCTTGATTAAGAGTTATGTTTCGAAAAGGGAAAGCAAATTGGTATTGAGTTAATGAATCTTTTTTAATGATTAATGAATTGCTTTTAAAATAGTTCCTAATTAAGGAATGAAAGATTAAGAAATTTGTTTAAGTAAACGGAAGGTTTGGTTTATGTTAATTATGTTTTGAAAGTTTAACGAATTATATTTTCTTTAAAAGAAATAATTGTAAATAGGAAATTAAGGGTTAGTTAATCTTTTAATTAAGATTAATAAAGGTGGATGGGATATGGGGTTAAAGGAAAACCTTTGTTAAGTCTTGATTAATCTTAGTTTAAAGATTTAATTAAGGAATTGAATTTATGGATATAAATCATTAAGCAATTTTTTAAGTAAAAGAAAGGCTTGATTGAAGAAAGAATCTATGTAAGATATAACAATTTTTTTGGTTAAAACATTAAGTGCAGTCAAGTTAAAAACAAATTCCTAAGTCAAGGAATAAACGATTGAGGGTTGTAAATGAGAGGTTTAGTTAACCAATTTAAGATGGAGGAGACTTAACTGAAAATTTTTAAGTCCATTTTTTTGAATTTCGCTGATTAATTGGAAAAACCAGGATCTAATATGGGGCTTCCTATCCGGAAACCATTCTGAAAAATCATGCGACGAAATAAAGAAAATGAAGGCACTGAAAATGGTGGTAGAAGACCGGAGCTCTCCACGTTGAAGGGACTACTTGTTGAAGTCTCTGTTGGGAGGCATCCCATCATGATATTATTTATAGGAGTAGTCCTGACGTACTTGGAGAGATTCAGGATTGCAGGGCTTTTGCACTCAATTTAGGTTGAAGAATAAAGTGCCTTTGGTTTCGTTCAGTCTCAGAACATACTTGTATGGATATGTGTCTGACACTGTATTTTGTAATATATTAATAGATCTCTACTAAATATATCTCCATTTGGTGACGAAAAATTTATTCTCTTAGCTTAACACCCTTCTTAGAGATGTATGAGCTCAAAGGTGATATGGATAGTAATTATCAGTTGTATGTTATAAAATGACAATGTGGCATGCGAAGTGTTAAGAGATGCAGATGATCAAAGCATGGTTTAGTTAAAGCATAGCTTTGTGTTTAATGAGACCTTAAGTCTCACAATATGGTAATAAACTAAAACAAGATGAATGGAGCAAGGATACGAAGGTCATTCTCATTAAGCTATGATCATTCCCTTCTAAATAAAAAGTTATACCATGGTATGGGGTCCAAATATTTACCTATGTGGAAAATTTTACTTTATGTGGATGATGGCAGGAGCGCGCTTGGTTAAAGCTCAGTTACGATCGAGGAATGTCATATTCATGTTGCAATCTAGTGGGTTAGCATATAGGGATGGTATGACTTTGTGTAGTAGAGAAATCATGAGTTATTTTATCAAGGGTGCATCCCTCTAGAGGTGTTCCCATCTGTTAAGGAAAATCTTTTGCCTTGGTTATTGTTGGCATCCAATTTCCAATACGATCCTTTACGTTTTTTGTCTAGGCAATAGCCGTAAGCCTGATAGGATGGGGTATCAATGCTGATAAGATTAATATATTTATTTGTGAAAGGTTTTTAACACTATGTAGTAATAATAATATCAAACGATTTTGCGTCTCAAAGACATTTTTTGTTATCATACGAGAAATCTTGCCCAATTTGTGTGATTCATTGTGTGTGTGACGCAAGACCTTATGATAGCTTCATTTTCAAAAAGCATGTACGAATTTTTTGCACAAAACAACTAATTTTAAGTTCTCACACCAGCCTCATGACCAACCTAGATTTTATTGTTCCCTTCCTAAACTCATGATGCCCTTAATTTTTCACACGAGTAGCTTATTTGTTAAGGTTTTGCAATTAGTCATAGAGTTATTTTATGAAGCATGTGTTTAAATAAGGGTGGAGCTGTATTTGGAGCCTTTTGGTTTCTTCCACTAAAGCTTTAGTATCTTCCGTTGTATAGTTGTTTGTGTAGTTTATTGTTCTCTGAAATATCTTATTTAAAACTCTAATGTAAAATATTGTTCTATTAATAAAAGTTCATTCTATTTCTGTTCTGATATGTTATTACCCCAAACAATCGGCCTTCTGGCATTTTGGTTTCGGCACATGAACACCACGGACGTATTAAGTGTTGATTCTCGAAGGTCGAGAATGTGAGTCGTTACAGTGATTATGTAACGGCCCAATCGATTTTCGATCCCGAAAATCGACGTAAATCCATTTATCGTATAACCTGCCGACCTTCCAAGCACCGAAAACACAGGAACGTTATTTGAAAAAAGTTAGAGGGTGAGATAAGAAAGAAAGAATATTAGAATAGAAGAAGAAGAACTGACACAAAGAAAAATCAGAGTCTCACATCGCAGCTAAACAAAATATAATATAGAACTAAAACTTTAGTAAGAGCTTTAAATAAAAACAATCATCAGAGTACATCAACACATCTAAACAGTTATAATAACCTGTCCTCATATACAGTCACACAATGGAATAAATACCAGATATCATATGTCTAAACACCTTCAGCTTGTCTCTGGATTTCGCAAGATCGGATAACATGAACCTATACAATACGGTCTAACTCGAGCATTACAAACGCCGGATCAGTCTGGTGAACCAACGTGAGAAAAACACACTAAGTTTATAGGTATCATCCAACTTGATTTTTAAAGTCAAAATCCTTTTGAAAGAAAAGGATAATCGTAAGACCAAATCCATACATAAATACGGACGCTTTTTACCTTACGATAACCCAAAACATTTTTGAAATGAATATTTTTTTCTGATATTATAATAATATCTAAATACAAAAATATCAATCTAGCAGAATGCTTGCATCTCACGCTCTACATATATAGTATACAATCAAAACCGCGGGCGCTTACTAGAGATTGAATTTCCTTGAAAGGAAGGGGACCACCTTCCTGACAATGTACCTCTAGAGATGAATACATTGGGGTTCAACAAGAACATCTGGCAACCCAGGCTAAACATGACCGACCCCTTACTTCTCTTGAGAGTACCGAATAAATCATTCCACAGTTGGGGGCCAGCCTAACGAACTGATAACATACATATAAAAATAAAAGGGACAACCGAAGGCATTTGATTTCTCTGGATCAGGTATAGATATACCCTTTTGATAGGTGTGACCCACATAGCCATGCGACCTTCTCGATTTTGTGTCATTTCCCGGTTGATGAGGCTAAAGGTTTTAGATTTCCATTCATTCAGAATATCACAACTCGATCCACTTTGAATGCCATATCGTCAAATCCATCAAATCACTAATTGACGTCCACAAAAATACTCTGTAGCTGATAGAAGTACGTTTGTAAAAATCAATGTACGTGATTTTTAAGAAATACTCTGTCAGGCATTCGCCCATACAAGTCATCCAGGAACAGGATGAACCAAAGGCACCCTCCTACCACATCTTATATAGGTATCACCCCAAGGATCAGTAGCGAGTAGTCCTTGAAATTCGAAGATTCCAACCACGACAGAATCACTGCCGAAATATCTCTAGGAGCTAACCAGAGAAATTCAACAAGTAGTTCTTCCGCTTATGAAGATCTATGGTCTTCAATGCTCCATCTTCAATTAAAATCTTCATGTATTTGCTGGGTCAGAATGGTTTTCGAATATAAATTCGATCCCTGTCTTTCCGTACCAACAATCGTTTTTGCCAGATTTGATAGTTGGTTATTTAACTATCAAATAAATAATCATGAGAATAAAATGAGTTTACTGATTCAGTATTCGACATTACTTGGCCTCTATAATTAAACATCGGTTAATTATATTCTTAAATCTTCCAATATTTGGAGTTTATATTTTGCTTCTTATTGTAAATAAGAATATTCTTAAAAATCATTTCATTCCCATACAAACTCAGTTTGTAATATTATTTACAGAAATCATTACTCATGTTTCCCTCAATTATTCTCGTTTATAAACTAATACCCTAATTGGATAATCGTGAAGTCGTTCAAGTTGGATTATTTTATTTACCTCTCAGACCTTGACCAACAACAATCATATCTTCAGAATTGATAGAAGTTTATTAACCACACATTCTCCATTGACAACCTTATTTAAATCTCAATAAAGTTTACTTAATTAATTATTAAGTAAACTACTATTATACTTCTCCACTAATCTTTTAATAATCCTTTATAATATTATACTCGAGTTTATAAATAGAATCCTTTGTAAAATTTCTTTAACCTCTCTTTATAAATATTCTTTAACTTGTTTGCAACAACAAAACAATTTTTTTTTAAATCCTATATAACTGTCTTTAGCAAATCTAATATAAATTAGCTTTACAAATCTTATATAAATATCTCTACCAATCTTATATAAATATCCCATGAATCCTTATTTATTTTTATCAAAACAATTCAACTTGTCATCTGTAACAAACATTACATATTTCATTTCAAAACTTTTTATTTTCTTGTATTTTAACTTTTTCAAATCATTGCGACAATTTACGCATTGTCTAAAATCACCTAGCAATCTTTTTGAAAGATCTTCAGTTTGTACATCGAATAGTTCAATTTATTATTTGTAACAATTATTACAAATTCATTATTCAAAATTATTACTTCATTTACAAATTCCATTTGTAAATTATTATCAACACTAATATTTCGATTACATTTCTAAACTCTTAACTTCCATTTACAGAATCGGTTGAAAATCATTTATGAGAACTCTTATTCGTTTCCATTTCCCAAACCTTTTAGCTTATACCCTCGCCTTTGAATAACATTCCGAAGTTCGGAACGTAACATTCCGAACTTCGAAATGATTTCAACTCCGTTCAACATTTCAAACTTCGGAATATCACATTCCGAACTTTGGAATAAATCTCTCTTAGTTAACCATTTCAAACTTCGGAATATCACATTCCGAACCTCGGAATGAATCTCACTCATCCATTTCATACCATTTGTCAACTTCTCAATTTACTTTTTCTAACTTCAAATATTAAGTAAATATTTAATTTAAGCTATCATATTCGCTTAAAAATTCCTTTTATAACTTTGTTATAAAACTCGGTTTTAATATAAAACCAGTTCATAAACTCCTTTCACAATTTAGTTCGATTCCATTACAACTATACTTAAATTTTAATTTACTTCATCGTTAAATACCGTATAAGTAGTTAATTTCTTTATTAGCTAAAATAAATAATAAATTCTTTTTAAAAACCAAACAATTATTCATTAAACTATTTCATTAGATTAATTCAAAACAAACTAATTTAATAATCGATCAGTTAAAATGGTTGACTTCGTCAGTTCAAAACACGGTTATCTTGTTATCCAGTTCCAATTAGTCCTTTATTTAAATTAATTAATAATATAATTAATTTAAATAATTACATTTAATTGTTTCTTAAAAACAATTATTCAAATCTTACCCATTAGGTTAATTTTAGCTCATATGTTTATAAATCTTATTAACATAAGAAATTGTTTTATAAAATAATTTAATAATTATTTATACTTTTAAGTAATAAATATTTATTTTCTTTTTCTAAACTATCATTTAAAATAATATATTTAAAAGACTATCTTCAGTTATAAAGTAAACTTTATAACTTCACTTCTATCGATTCACCAAATGGTAAATTAATATTTGGAAAACAATTGATTTTATAGGCCATATACTGCCAA
This sequence comes from Allium sativum, assembly GCA_030737875.1. Taxonomy (NCBI): domain Eukaryota; kingdom Viridiplantae; phylum Streptophyta; class Magnoliopsida; order Asparagales; family Amaryllidaceae; genus Allium; species Allium sativum. Next base: position 159,206,182 of record CM060927.1, read on the forward strand.
TTACTCAACCAATATTACATATTGGTTTAAACAAAACAAATGTTGGGTTTCAGATCAACAGTCGATAACCAAATCAATCATTCAATCAGAATAGTTCATATAATGGTAATATGAAAATAAATAACATTTAATACGTTTGAGGAATCCCGTTGGATTCCTCCAACCTATTCTTCCTTGTATCCAAGTAAGTTATCTCAAATAAAATCATTGAATTCAATATAACTGATTATTTCTATAAACAGTAAATAACAACTATTTAACTGTAACACCCCGTAATTTTGTTAACATTAAAGAGGACAAATCAAATAATAATTAATTTAATATTCAAAATTAAGGAAAACGGACTGAGCAATTGCGTCCATCTCGAAATTCTGATCAAGGTAGACATTTGGTTTGCATAAAACGGACAGTGTATGAAGAAGTATGAGGGTTTTAAGTTTGTATACGTGTAGAAAGAATATATATGTATGAGTCATATAGGAGTTAGATATGAGTCAGCACCTTATCCAAAAAGGGTTCAAAATTCGAAATCGCACGAAAACAGAATGGGTGGTAGTTTCCCGCTCCCTAGAGGGGTGTCGACCCCCCTAGAGAGGTGTCGACCTAGGGGTTGACCCACCCAAAGGGGTGTCGACACCCCTAAGGCTGATGTGGCATAGTCGGTTTGGAGGTTGGCAGCTATAAATAAAGGTCCATTTTCACTTGTTTTCTGTCTTGAAATGCAATGGAGGCCAGATGCTGTCAGTAGATTGACTAAACCTAATTCTATTCATCTTCTACAAATCAAATTATTAGATTCAAGCATAGATTCAACACCAACTTCTTTTCTATTTTCTTAACAATCCAAACACTATGAGTTGGTTACTTTTAGGTTTAAATAAATTAAAGTAAATTGTGAAAGACTGTGATTTGGACATGTGGTAAACAATGAATCTATGCTATTGTTAAATCTTATACTATTTCATGATAGATATACTCCTTTAGATCTAATGCAATTGTGGTTATTCTATTATGTCGCCTTTGTGGATCTTGATTTGTAACAATATTTTGGTTAATGTTAATTTGGATAGTTACAACATTGGCTAGATCAAATTCTCTATGTAAATCACCTTTCACCTGTCATATTGTGGTCAATTTAGATATGTTATAAATTGGACACGTGAATCTATATTTAGATCTAAACATGCTACTATGTCATCCTAATTATGTTAGATCTGTTTTATGTCACATTATAATTATGCTAGATCTGTTTTTATGTCCACCTTATAATCATGTTGGATTTGTTTTTATGTCCACCTTATTATCATGCCAAAACATGTCTATGCCAGTATATATGTTCATATCACCTTTTTTAGAATGATCACTATTGTCATTTTTCCCATCATCTTTCCCTTTTTACTGTATATGTCTAAGCTACTTTCTAGCCTAGGTATGCCGCCAAGCATATGTGAATGCGTTAATCAGAGGATGGGGGAAACTATTAGATTTGGCATAACTTGATATGAATTTGGACATATAATCCATTATGAGTATAATTGAACATTTAGGCATAATTGGAAATTTGAATGTTAATTTGGTTATTAATTGGAGTAATGAATATGAATAAATTTGGCATAAAATCAATTATGGACATAATTGGTAAAAGGGGCATAAAACCTATAATTGACATAGGTATAATTTATAATAAATGTCTAGGATTACAATTAGAAATTGTAATGACACTTATGACACGAGGTTAGGTTGCATTAGTGGTGGAAGTCTGCTCGGACCCGACCGACATATCCAGCAGCCACTAATGTTGAACCTAATGTGAAAGGTCTAAGTGTACAAATACGAATCGGGCTAAGACACGAGGTTAGGCCCAACTGTGGAATAAGACTGCCCGGACCGGACCGCCGTATCCAGCATCCACAAGTTGTAGGCCTAATGTGGGAGGTCTAGCCCATTATGAACCATAAATAGACATGGTAATGAATTGGACTACTTAACCTAATTTAATCCATAGGGATTGTATGATTATGAACTAAAGTTAGGGTTAATTAAAATTGGTTGGATAGTGGATGGGTTAAGAAAATCTGGAGGGGCTGAGTAATATTTATATATAGGTCCACAAACTCAATCCGATAAGTTTATGTAATTAAAGACACCTAGTGGTATTCATAATCGGAGGAAATAATAAAGTTATGTAATTAAAGACACCTTTTAGGGTAAGCATAACTTGTAGAAATAACAGGGTTATGTAATTAAAGACACCTAGTGGTATACATAGCCGAAGAAAACTTAGTGAGGGATACAAGACAAACGGGAAAGCTTGTACCATGTTGTGTGGGACCCATTTTGGTCAGTAACCCGGAGTAGGTATCAAACAAAGTACTCTGTACTAGGCGGAGAGGGGCACACTTACTGACTGGTTGTAAGAGATCCAAACGTGGAGGATGGTGCGAGCAGCGCAAACTGACCGAGCCATCTGCGTGCATGACTCGGTAGAGGGGGATAAGACGACCATGACACCTGTAGATAGGGTCTGTGCATATTAGTGAGGGGTTGCCGCTTTAGGATGTGATACATCCTACTGTAGGGCCGGCACAGAGTATCTACGGAGTAGGGAGCCGATCGATTTGGATAGTGGTTAAGGCACATTTGGACGTATGCCCTAAATCTACCATCTTATAGTGGAAGGGATCATTTCATTCTGTTTATACTAGTAATAATGTAGAGTAATCATTAGAGAAGCGTATACACCTTCTCATGTCTACCTTGTCACACCTGCCATTTATGCAGTAATCTCTCTTATACACTTTATATGCCTGTCATTCTACTTTTGTTTATTTACTTGCTAAAAGTCACTAGACTCATCAGACTTTATGTCTGACCCTTTTGTTTCTCCTTCTTTCTTCCGTTCCCTCCCCCCCCCCCCTCCCCCCCCCGGTTCTCAGGAAGAAAACACTCAGGCTTGACTGCGATTCTGCTTAATTGCTGGAGCTGCTGATATGTTTAGCTCAAGCTCTTATCCTTGTCGTTATGGCTATATTTTGTTCTTGGGGAATTTTACTTCTTTTATGTACTCTGATATTTTTGAAGTACAAGATAGTAACTTTTATGTTGTAATGGGCATTTATGTTTCAAACATGTGATGTTTTTGGACCATGGTATCTTATGATAAATAAAGTTTTTTTTCTGCTATTATTCTATATATCTGTCTTGTAATATTCTGTGTCTGTTTTCCTATAACGCTTCATGAAACTTAATTCATTCCCTTTGTGAGTGACATTAACGGACATGGGGTGTCTCGCTTGGTTTCATAGCTTAAGGTTACCAGATTGGATAAAGTGTTTGAAAATTTCATTCAAAAAGGTTTTAAAAGAAAGCATTTTCAAAAAGAAAAGTCTATTTTGAAAAACATTCCCCAAAAATCCATATGTAATATCCTTCGGTCCTTTGTCTAAACCTCTTCCTTTTTTTTCAGCATGTCTACGGAACAAAACCTTCCTAACATCCCAGAGGCCGTTACGATACCCGGATGGTTCCATAGGTATCTGGTGGCCACGGCCCCTGCCGAAGGCCAAGGAAACATTCCTCCCCCAACTGCACCAGTCGTTCCTCCTCCTCCCCCTCCAAGAGCAGATAACTTCGCCAAGATCTACAAAGACTTCTGTGCTATGGGAGGGAAGCCATTCCATGGGAATGAGACAATCGTAGAAGCGCGGAATTTGCTCAAGGAGACCAAGGACTTGTTCGTAATCTTTGAAGTAGAGGATAGAAGGAAGGCTCAGTTTGCTGGCTATTGAAGGACAAAACCTCATTTTTGTTTGAAGTCACCCAAGTTGGACGTCCAGTGGAAACTTGGGAGGATTTTAAACAGAGGTTCGAAATGAAATTTCTCTCCCAAGCTGAGAGAAGCATGCAGATGGAGAGATTCTTAGTACTCAAACAAGGAAACTTGATGGTGAAAGACAATGTGAACAAATTCAACCAGCTAGCAAGGTTCGGGTTAGAGTTGGTGGATACGCTGCACAAAAGGGCTTTGTGGTTTGCTAAAGGGCTAAATGAACCTATGCATGGGTTAGCCATGTCCCATATTCCAATGGGAGGTACTTTTGGAAAGCTTGTCGATATGTCCCTAATGCATGAGAAAGACAAGGGAGAAAAGAAGGAAACAAAGGCTGAGGAGACATCGCAAAATAGGATGATGTGGCCCAAGAAGGGGCAGCAGCAGCAGCAACAACAACAACAACCGAAGAAAGGAGGGAAGAATGACAAAGGCAAGGACAAGAGAAAATATCACAATTGTGGGAAGGAAGGTCACTTGATCAAAGACTGTAAGAGAAGGAAGAACTCTTGCTTTAATTATGGAGAATTCGGACACTTTGCTAGGGAATGCCCGAAGAAACAAGGATCGCAGGGAGAAGGTCAAAGGGCAGGAACTTCTGGAGGGTAGGTGCATGCTCTCGCGGTCAGTGCTCCTGATAGAGGTAGAAAAATTTCTATGGAAGGTTTAATTTCTCTTTCAAACCATCCTATTAAACACTTTTTGATTCGGGCGCTTCACATTCATTTATATCAATTTCTATGGCTGAATCTCTGCACTTAATTACTAGTATGGTAGTGGATCCCATAGTTGTTTCAAATCCCATTGGTGGTTCGGCTCATTTATCTATGATTTTTTGGGGTTTAAAAATATCTGTGCTAGGCGTCGAGTTTGAATGCGACGCATATATGCTTGGGTTTATGGGCTATGGGTTGATTCTAGGAATATATTGGCTTGCCACGTATGGTGACATTCTGGATTGTGAGAAGAGGGTTATTAGGCTTCTGACCTGTCATGGGAGGACCCTCGAGATTTCTTATGACCCACAAGAGTCGGTTATGCTTAGTTTCCTAGAATCTCTTGATGCATCTATCGATGACTTACAATCTGGTCCAGTAGTCCGAGATTATTCCGATGTTTTTGATGAGGTTTCGGGTTTACCACCGAGGCACTAGATCGACTTTCATATATATTTGGTGGAAAATGCAAAGCCAGTTGCATTGCCAGTGCGCCATATGGCTCCAAGGGAAAGGAGGGAGCTGAGTAAGCAAGTAGGGGAGCTACTTGAGAAAGGATTTATCAGACGAAGCATATCTGATTGGGGTGCTCCAGTTGTATTTGCAACTAAGGCAGACGGTTCGCTTCATTTGTGTGTTGACTATAGGGATTTGAATAAACTCACAAAGAAGAATAGGCACCCACTTCCGAGGATTGATGATTTATTTGATCAGCTTGTTGGTGCCTCGATATTTTCTCAGTTAGACTTGGCCATGGGGTTTCATCAGTTGAGGATGGCTGAGGACGGCATAGATAAGACTACTTTTAAAACTTCGGACGGTTTCTTTGAATGACTAGTGATGCCTTTTGGGCTGACAAATGCACCCGCCTATTTTGTTGATCTAATGAGTAGGGTGTTTTGGGAGTTCCTAAATAAATTTGTTATAGTCTTTGTTGATGATATTTTGATATTCTCCAAAAGCGAAGAAGAGCATGCCCAACATTTGAGAGAAGGTTTGGAAACTCTCTGTTACCATCAGCTTAAGGCGAAGTTCTCCAAATGCCATTTTTGGAGAAAAGAGGTGAGATTCTTAGGGCATGTGGTCTCCAAAGAAGGGATAGTTGTAGATCTCGTCAAGATGGTTGTACTGCAATATTGGCAGATTCCTAAAAATGCAACTGAGGTGAGAAGCTTTCTTTGGTTGGCAGGTTACTTTAGGAAGTTCATTAAGGACTTCGCAAAGATATCAGCCCCACTCACCAGGCTGACGAAGAAGAACTTGGCATTTTCATAGGATATAGACTGTGACGTCGCTTTCCAATGACTGAAGAGGGCTCTGACAATAGCCCCAGTCTTGACCTTGCCTGATGGGAGTAAAGTGTTTACCGTTTACACTGATGCATGCGGTACAGGGCTTGGTGCAATTCTGATGCAAGAAGGGAAAGTAGTATGTTATGGGGGTAGACAGTTGAGAGTTCCTAAAAAGAACTACCCTACCCATGATCTAGAACTAGCTGCCATAGTATTTGCATTAAAGACATGGCATCGTTATTTACTTGGAGAGAAGTTCGACTTATACACCAATCATAAATCCCGCAAGTATCTATTTTCGCAGAAAGAGCTCAATTTAAGGCAATAACGATGGATGGAGTTTCTAGCTTCATATGGTTTTTGAGATTGCTTATACCCCTAGCAAGGGTAATGTGGTGGCAGACGCACAAAGTAGGCAGAGGATGGCCTTGAGTCCTCTATTTGTAGAGAGAAAGAACTTGGAGTTCATATCAGCTTTTGATTTTACACCCTCCATCGAGATTTTTCCTGATTTGTTTACATCCTTGGAGTTACGACCGAATCTTATGGACTAGATAGGAGCTTCGCAAGAAGGTGACCCACATATTTTTGACATCATGGAAACGCTTAGAAAAGGAGAGACTTCTAGTCACCTCAGTAGATATGCCATAGATGAAAAGGGGTGGTTGCGATGAGATGGAAGGCTTTGTGCTCCTCAAACTGGAAGCTTGATAAAGGCAGTTCTAGAAGAAGCCCACCATTCTAAGATGACCATTCATCCAGGCGGTAATAAGATGTACAAAGACATGAAGAGGGTTTTATTTTAGGCTGGGATGAAGAAAGATGAGGCCAAATTTGTTTCTCAATGTTTAGTTTTACAGCAAGTCAAAGCTGAGCAAAAGAAGCCCGGTGGTTTACTTCATCCATTGGAGGCTCCTCGGTGGAAATGGGAGAGCGTCTCTTTGGATTTCATATATGGCTTTCCTAGATCGAAGAAAGGCAACACTAATATTTGGGTTGTGGTAGATATACTCACTAAGAGTGCTCGCTTTATTCTAGTTACGAGTAAGAGGATGGCATCATGGTTGGCAACAATTTATGTTCGTGAGATAGTTCGTCCTCATGGGGTGCCTTACAGCATCGTAAGCGTTCGTGACCCCATCTTTACCAGCGAATTTTGGAGGAGCTTGCAAGAAGCATTAGGTATACAGTTGTGTTTGAGCACTGCTAATCATCCTCAGTCCGATGGACAGACGGAGAGGGTGAACATGATTCTTGGAGATCTTTTGAGGTTGTGTATCCTAGACTTCGGAGGGACTTGGGAAGAGCATCTTCCTTTAGTAGAGTTTGCCTATAACAACATCTATCAGTCCAGCATTGGCATGGCACCCTTCGAAGCATTGTACGGATGACCCTGTAGATCGCCAACTTGTTGGTGGGAATCTACAGAAAGATTACTACTTGGACCAAATATGGTTAGAGAGACGTCCGAAAAGATTAACCTTATTCGACGGCGGATGAAGACGGCTCAAGATAGGAAGAAATCCTATGCAGACAAGAGAAGGACTGACATCGAATTTGAAGCGGGAGACTTAGTTTTTATCAAAGTATCACCTCTGAGGAGTGTGGTTTGCTTCGGATCGGTAGGGCAGTTGGCACCTAGGCTTGTGGGACCATTTCCCATAACTGAGAGGATTGGCCAAATGGCCTATAGAGTAAAGCTCCCAGAAAATCTATCTGGTGTTCATGATGTTTTCCATGTTTCCCATCTGCGGAAGTACCTGCACGACACCGCAGTAGTTATTGAGCCGAGTATGTTGGAAGAAGTAGAAGTGGAATGGGAGGCGACAGTCAGGCGAGTTCCATCCCGTATTCTTGGATCAGAAATTAAGAAGCTACGCAATAAAGAGATCAAGTTGCTAAAGGTTCAATGGGGAGATAACCCAGAGGATGCGACTTGGGAGACCGAGGACAAGATTCGTGCTTCACACCCTTTCCTTTTTGAGGGTACGTTCTTAACTCCTTTTTCAAAGTATTATCAGTGCTTATTTCTATCATTTGAATATATCTTATCCATAGTATTTTCGACCTTCAGATAGGAATCCTATGGATGTAAACATGTGTTTGAGACATGTTATGTTTGATGGATTCAAGTGGATGCAAGTGTTTGCTAGTGGTTCCCTGTGGACGCATATACACACACATTAGGCACTAGATCGGCTCAATCACTCTCATACTGCATATGGATGTGTATGCGTTTTCTTTTCTTTTATGGACAGAAACGGATGAGTTAGCATATGGATGTTGCACTTGGACGAATGAGTGTGCACACATATAGAGCTTACATGTTATAATAGGATTATTTGCATACATATTGGATTCATGGCACTAACATACATTGCATCAAGGAGGTCAACTGAATCAGTAGACCGCCTGATCTTTCGCATTAGTATTGGGACATATACACACACCATTGTATATATTCATATAAGCATTAGAAAGTTTTAAGGATAGTGGATGTCGGTGATTGATGGATGAGTAGATGGATGATGGATGGTAGGATATGCATTCTTCTCAACTTGGAGATTTCGGGGATGAAATCCTTTAAGTATGGGGGAATGTGACACACCGTAATTTTGTTAACATTAAAGAGGATAAATTAAATAATAATTAATTTAATATTCGGAATTAAGAAAAATGGACTGCGCCATTGCATCCATCTCAAAATTCTAGGCAAGATAGACATTTGGTTTGCGTAAAACGGACACCGTGTGACGAAGTTATGAGGTTTTTAAGTTTGTATATGCGTAGAAGGAATATATATATATATACACACACACACACACACGTATGAGTCATATAGGAGTCAGATATGAGTCAGCACCTTATCCAAAAAGGGTTCAAAATTCGAAATCACGTGATAACAAAATGGGCGGCAAATTTCCCGCTCTAGGGGGTCGACCCCCCTAGAGGGGTGTCGACCCAGGGGTCTACCCACCCAAAGGGGTGTCGACCCACCCACAGGGGTGTCGACACCCCTAGGGCTGATGTGGCATAGTCGGTTTGGAGGCTGGCAGCAATAAATAAAGGTCCATTTTCACTTGTTTTCTATCCTGAAATGCAATAGAGGCCAGTTGTTATCAGTAGATAGACTAAACCTAATTATATTCATCTTCTGCAAATCAAATTCTGAGATTCAAACATAGATTCAACACCAACTTCTTTTCTATCTTCTTAACAATCCAAAAACTGTGAGTTGGTTACTTTTAGGTTTAAATAAATAAAAGTAAATTATGAAAGACTATGATCTGGATATGTTGTAAACTATGAATCTATGTTATTGTTAAATCTTATACTATGTCATGATAGATATACTCCTCTAGATCTAATGCAATTGTGGTTACTTTATTAGGTCGCCTTTGTGTATCTTGATTTGTAGCTATATTGTGGTTAATGTTAATTTGGACAGTTATGATATTGGTTAGATCTAATTCTCAATGTAAATCACCTTTCACCTGTCATATTGTGGTCAATTTAGATATGTTATAAATTGGACATGTGAATCTATATTTAGATTTAAACATGCTACTATGTCATCCTAATTATGTTAGATTTGTTTTATGTCACATTATAATTATGCTAGATCTGTTTTTATGTCCACCTTATAATCATGCTGGATCTGTTTTTATGTCCACCTTATTATCATGCCAAAACATGTCTATGCCAGTATATATGTTCATGTCACCTTTTTTAGAATGATCACTATTGTCATTTTCCCATCACCTTTCTCTTTTTATGGTATATGTCTAGGCTGCTATCTAGCCTAGGTATGTCGCCAAACATATGCGAATGCCTTAGTTAGGGAATGGGGGAAAATATTCGATTTGGCATAACTTGATATGAATTTGGCCATATAATCCATTATGAGTATAATTGGACATTTAGGCATAATTGGAAATTTGAATGTTAATTTGATTATTAATTGGAGTAATGAATATGAATAAATTTGGCATAAAATCAATTATGGATATAATTGGAAAAAAGGGGCATAAAACCTATAATTGACATAGGTATAATTAATAATAAATGCCTAGGATTACAAATAGAAATTGTAATGGCACTTATGACACGAGGTTAGGTTGCATTAGTGGTGGAAGTCTGCCCGGACCCGACTGGCATATCCAACAACCACAAATGTTGAACATAATGTGAGAGGTCTAAGTGCACAAATATGAATCGGGATAAGACACGAGGTTAAGCCCAACTATGGAACAATACTACCCAGACCCGACCGTCATATCTAGCATCCACAAGTTGTAGGCCTTATGTGGGAGGTCTAGCCCATTATGAACCATAAATGGACATGGTAATGAATTGGACTACTTAACCTAATTTAATCCATAGGGATTGTATGATTATGAACTAAAGTTAGGGTTAAGTAAAATTGGTTGGATAGTGGATTGGTTAAGAAAATCTGGAGGGGTTAGGTAATGTTTATATATAGGCCCACATACTTAACCCGATAAGGTTATGTAATTAAAGTCACCTAGTGGTATACATAACCGGAGGAAATAATAAAGTTATGTAATTAAAGACACCTTTTAGGGTAAGCATAACTTATAGAAATAATAGGGTTATGTAATTAAAGACACCTAGTGGTATACATAGCCGAAGAAAGCCTAGTGGGGGATACAAGACAAAGGGGAGAGCTTGTATCATATTGTGTGGGACCCATTCGGTCAGTAACCTGGAGTAGGTATCAAACAAAGTATTTCGTACTAGGAGGAGAAGAGGCACACTTACTAACTGATTGTAAGAGATCAAAATGTGGAGGAAGGTGTGAGCGGCGCAAACCGACCGGGCCATGTACGTGCATGAGCCGGGCAGAGGGGCATAAGACGACCGTGACACCTGTAGATATAGGGCTGTGCATATCAATGAGAGGTTGCCACTTTAGGACGTGATACATCCTACTTTAGGGTCGACACATAGTATCTACGGATTAGGAAGCTGATCGTTTAGGGTAGTGGTTACGGTACATTTGGACGTACGCCCTAAGTCTACCACCTTATAGTGGAAGGGATCATCTCATTCTGGTTATACTAGTAATAGTGCATAGTAATCATTAGAGAAGCGTATACACCTTATCATGTCTGCCTTGTCACACCTACCATTTATGTAGTGATCTCTCTTATCCACTTTGTATGCTTATAATGATACTTTTATTTATTTACTTGCTAAAAGCCACTAGACTCATCACACTTTATGTCTGACCCTTTTGTTTCTCCTTCTTTCTTCCGTTCCCCCCCCCCCCAAGGTTCTCAGGGAGGAAACAATCAGGCTTGACCTTGATTCTGCTTAATTGCTGGAGCTGCTGATATGTATGGCTCAAGCTCCTATCCTTGTTGCTATGGCTATATTATGTTCTTAGGGAACTTTACTTCTTTTATGTACTCTGATATTTCTAAAGTACAAGACAGTAACTTTTATGTTGTAATGGGCTTTTATGTTTCAGACATGTGATGTTTTTGGACCATGGTATCTTATGATAAATAAAGTTTTTATTCCGCTGTTATTATATATATCTATCTTGTAATATTCTGTGTCTGTTTACCGATAACGCTTCACGAAACTTAATGCATTCCCTTTGTGAATAACATTAACAGATGTGGGGTGTCTCAAGTAACCAATTTATTTAACATAACAAAACAATTCAAACAGTCAAACAGTCAACCATTAGCAATCATAACACACAATTATAAAACCCGACTTATATAAAATATAAGTTGGGAGAACTGAGTGAGTTTAACTTACCTTGATCTGATTCACTGTCAAAACAGTTTTGTTCAGTTAAATTAAATCACTACAAGAAAAATCACTTTTGACTACAATCATTATCAGCGTTTTCCATTAAAGTGCGGTCGAAAGTTTACCTGGATGAATTATTTTCACGTTAAAACGCTGACATAGACGTTTTTTCCAAAACACATCGCTTCTTTCATTTGTTCCCATAAAATAAAATTTTGTTTCCCTCTTTTCTGTTCGCTCAGTTTCATTTCCCCCAATTCGATTTCATCTTTCCCTCTTCTTCTATTCGCTCAGTTTCATTTCCCCCTATACAATTTCATCTTGCCCTAAAATAGTACTTTCTCATTTCATCTTTCCTCATTCCCTCGTTTTCCAATTTCAGTGGTACCCTAATTTGTCTCGTTCAGGTACTTCGACCAATTCAGTTCTAATTTGTTTTTTATATGTTTGGATTCATCCACTGTATCGTAATTTAGTATTGGCCAGGAGGTCGATTTCTGAAGTCTTCAGTTTTTTCCAGGAGCTTGATTCCAGAATTTTTTTCCTCATACATCGGTTCAGTTTTGGTTCTGATTTTTCCAGTAAAGTTGAATCAGTACTATACCTCTATGTAATATGACATATTAATCAACATAGAGATGCTTTGCTATATATATAATTTATAATTCTAATGAAATATTCGATACTTGCACTTTGGTTTTAACGGCTCTCCTGGACCTTATTTCATTGAACTGTGTATTATATGCTACTGCAAGTGGCTGTGCTCATCCTTTCATCGTAACTTGTAAAAGTTGTAATACAATTTTACTTCATTTTCTTTGTTCGTAGGCTAACAATTGCGTGTTGCCATTTTAGTTCTCATGTTTCATCTAAATAGATATTTTAGTATTATAAAACTCTGTGTTTATTCTATTTTTCACATTTTAGGTCACTGTTTAGTGAGCTTATGAGACCAGAATTGATTTAATAAAGCAATAATCTTCATTTTTGGTTTTTGTCAGACTATAACCATAGGAATTTGGTGAATGAATGACAGTGAAATAATATATACATACAAATAAGTCTTACTCCTCAAATCATATAAGCCAGGATTGAATTACCATATATGTTATGTTCCAGCTGTTCGCTATGAGCAACTTCATAATGTGGCTTAGCAAGTGCTGTAGCTCAGAGGAAAATGCATAAGCTGCAGGGTGTATATGATGTTGGGTTCAAACCACATTTTCTTTGTCACTCAAATTCAGTTGCACACTTACCAACATAGTTTCTCAATATATTCTGCTTCTCAAATAGTTGTACTTCCTAATTGTAGTACTTGACCACTCGAGCAATAAAATGCATGCTCTTATTTATAAAAAATTGGATACTTACATAAAATGTACGTTTTTGACTTTATTCTCAATAATTTTCTATTTTTTATTCGTCAGGTTATCATTTCAAGCATATCACGCCAAGAGTTCAGAAATCTCAGTATATTGCAGATCTATAGTGAAATTTTCATGCTGTTGAGGTAAGGATAACATTCACATTTACAATTTGTAGGCCAGTCTAAAAAATGTTATAAAACGGGTTTGTAGTAACCATGCAATTCCATTGACCTTATGCATCATGGTTTCTTTTTTTAATATTTAAGAATGTTATTAACATTTAGTTCATCCTCTTTATTTAGTTTTACTTACTAGACTCGCTAGAAATTGATGATTATGTGATTTGAAATCGTATATATCTTATATAATCAAAGGTTTCATATTAGACCGAAATAACCAAAGTGCTTCAGTGAAAAACCCAAACAAGCTTCAGTTTTGAAATAGACTACGCCAATTAACTTGAGTGTAGAAGGAAATGCTAATGATAAGGGGAGCAATACAATTCATAAAAGTAGATTACTTGAAGGGAGTATGCCAATTAACAACATGTTTTAGGTGCTTGAGGAGTTAGAGGAGGTTGAAATTCTTGTGGCTAGAGACAAATCCCTTGCTGATGATGTTAACAACATGAATTTGAATGAAGAAAAAGAAATAAGGTAGAAAATGCAAATGAAAAATCTGGAATTTCTTCAATGCATGCTGAGAATCCGAATCTTGGTGGTACTGATGAGTCCGTATGTTCAGGAAGTTTTTCGCAGCAAAGTGATGTGTGGTGCTGCAATATGACCAAGTAAAACATGTTGAGACTCAAATTACAAATTATGATGTATTACAAATCAATAATGTGCCAAATGCGTCTGATGACTAGTTTCTCCTTACTGGTCTGAATGTGCAAGTCACGAATGTAATTTACCTTTTTAATGCTAATAGTTGAGAACCAGGTAGTGAAGCTGGCAAGATTCAAAATGCTTACTGTATTGATCCACCTAACAATTCTGGAATTTATGATAAACCTCGTACAACAGCACATGTGCATTGTGTTTTTGTTAGCAAATATATCCATTGGTTTATCTAAGCCAGTTTCTGCCACTAGGGAATGCTAATGGTTTCGGGTGAGGGGGTGCCACGTTTGGCTTTAGGGTTGTAAGCATTTCTGTGCATGTGCATAGAGTTTTTGTTAGCAATATTTAAAATTCTACAGTATACAAAAAATAGATTGCTCTTTTCGGTAGAAAATGTTATAGTTCCCTGGCAATCATACGATAAGTCAATCATAGAAAATGAAAAAGGCATTACTAAAATCTAACTAGATGAAATTCATTATTTCATAATGATCTGGATTCTCTATATTAATTTATCACTACTTCTACCTTATTGTACGCTATGAAGTAACAATAAATTTGACTCAAGCATTTACGTGGGGAATATAAGTAAAGAAGATAGAGTGGAATCCAATTCATATAAGTAAATGTAAATTCAAATTGAGCGGGTGCTTCGTTTTGATTAAGCTTTAATACTCGGTTATATGGCGCATGATGGTCCATTTTTAAACAAAGGGACGCATCATTTTTTAATATTGAATGATGCCCAGTTTTTTGAAACTGATAATTTCATTATGGACACTTTTATGTGTTTCACTTATTCTTCGCTAATTTTTACACATAAGGTGCACGACCATCCTGAACTCATAACTTATATTGTTTGCACGGGCATTGGATAAGATAAGGTATGAGAGCTTAAGGGATAAGAGTAAGCTTGATGTGCAGCTTGAATTGTTCATTAGGATTGTGCCCGACAAGGAGAACAAGACTTTGAGCATCATTGACAGTGGAGTTGGCATGACTAAAGCTGGTAAGGTATGTTTACAATTTTAAACACAAAGAGGAAGATGCATAATGAATAATGTTTAATTATTTGGTTGATAGGTTTATCAATCGAGTTTAGGAGTTTGTGAGGAAAGTAACTTGCGATTAACGGAATTGATTTTGTGGTACATGATTACAGAGGAGTAATTCCAAGAAATATTTAGGTAATTTTGCTAACTTTAACATGTAATCATTTTTAGTAATCCATAATCGCATGTAATACACGTCTTGGTGAATGCTTTAAATTTGAAAATGACAGATATAATACTGTGAACTATAAAAAGAATAAGAAAAAACCACAAAATAATTCAGGTAATTTAGAAAGCCTCTCATACATGTTGTGTAAAACCTATTTGTTGAACATACCATACAATAGGTGCATCTCATACAGGTAAAATAGCATAGACAGCAGGAAAAGCCAAAATAAACCACAAAATAATTTTCTGCTTGATACCAAATCAACTTGTTACTCCTGAGCTCAGGGTCACTAAACTTGCTTTACATTCATATCCTGTGAGCATCAAGCAAACAATAGGAGGGTCAACTGTGAGTACATACACATGCACGTACATCAAATAAGTTATTGCATGATGCATACATGCTTAAATATTCCCCGATTCCCAAACTAGATTTACTACCGTGTAATAAAAAAAAAGTGTTCTACCAAAGGAGGAAGGAAAATTTAGAATACCTTACGACACCGTTTAAGTTTTTCAGTAATGTTATTTGATTCGGTTTAATTAATTACGACAGTTCAATATTACGTGATTTTTTTTTTCTGATGAGCCTGTATTGTAAATAGGCATTAGTATTAGGATTCGCTAATAGTAATATCTGAAATTCGTTCAAGTTTGAAGGACAAAAGAACTATTTGATGAGCTTGTAAAATTATTCTGTTCCATAGCTGCAATACCTGTTCAAGTTTTTTTGACGGGGTAAGTTATGCTTGTCTAGATAAGTTGTGTGCTCACATGTTTAGATACTGCTAATTTTAAATTTAATTATGAACTATGGTACAGTTTCTATTAAGCAGGGCCTACATGTAGATATTAGAGGGATATTCCCAGAACTTGTGTACCATCTTCGAAGAATTCCTCAAAAAGTGGGTTTATGTCAACGACAAAGGAAATGTTTTCCCAAACACGAAATCAAACTCTTCTTCAGAGTTATGGCAGTGTAATATACCTGAAACCAAAGATGTTCCCTATCTCCTGGTATTATTCAGTGTCCTTATTTTTCTCTTGTGTACAATTCTATATAACTGCTAGCATCATCTAATGCAGGCTTGCTGCTTCGCAGCCACGGAACAGCAAGCTAGGCTTGCTGCCTCGGAACAACAAGCTCTGGCTTGCTGTTCCGAAACAACAAGCACTGGCTTTCTGTTCCGAAACAGCAAGCCTAAGAGCTTGTTTTTTGGAGCAGCAAGCGTAGGCTTGCTGTTCGGAACAGCAATTGCGCTTGCTGTTATGAAACAGCAAGCCTAAGAGCATGACTGTCGACGCACCGAAATGTTCTAAATTTCAAGCTTTCCTAACTATGAATGTGTTTTAAGTTTAGGATGGTTTTTCCTTGTTGATGCAGGTCATAACTAAGTGCATGACTCTCGACGCACCGAAATTAGCAGGTTTAACTTGTCATTTTTCAATATTCATTATACGATATATTTGTTGTTTATACAGTATATTCCGTAACTGCATTTTGAACTTGGCTATGTCATCTTGCTCTTATTCTCAATGTTTAGCTTAAGCCATAAAGATGGCCAAAACTGAACTATCTATTTATGATTTCATAAAGAAAATAGGAAACTCACAATAGTTGTTTTAGTGTATGCAAATACATGTTTAGGTTCTTGTTAATTTTATCAAAGACCATGAAGTTGGAGATCAATTTTGCTGTCATATTCACTTTTATTCTTGAGCAATTGAAATTTGCAGTTAACCTATTATATTTAATTCATGGTCATTCAAGTGAATATCATTTATATACTAGTCTTATTTTACTTGGGTGCAGTTTTGCTCCTTTGGCCATTTTCTTCTTCTTCTTTACATGGCTTAGGTTTTACAGCAATATTATTTTAACATGTATGTTAAAACATAGAATAAAATTAAAGAAAGGTTGATTGATCTATTGTTAGTAATTTAGATATCAAAAATTATTGCTCTTGTGTGTACGTTAATATTCGGTAAAATATGACATTAATATTTGAGGTCTAATTGGCTTTTGGTTAGCTTAGATTTATTTATAATATTTAAAATTTATGTTAGGATGAACTTTGTCTGAAATAAATATTTGAAGTTAGATTGAATGTACAAACAATAGTTTACAAACATAATCATCGTACCAAACTGAATTCAAGTACATGTTGCAATGTGTGGTATGTATCCAACATACAAAACAGCATAATGGAGCAGGCGACTTGAATGTATAATATTATAGATGAGAACCTATTTGTTTATTGTACGTTATTTGAACATTTAATGTTGCTTATATTAGACAGTTTAATTGGTTTACAATTACGCGATTACTAGCATATTAGGTTGTAAGTTACTTTTTGAGGCAAATGCCCATTACTGATCACCATGACATATTGGTATATGGATATTAGTAGCATATTGGAATTCCATATATTGCAACTCTATACATATAATAAGGGATAAATTTAACGTCAACTGAATAAAGTATATTTAAGCAATTAAGTTAAGTTGTATTATTAGCTTTAAGTTGATCATCTCTCTTATTTTCAAGATGTAGGTAAGAGCGATATTTTACGGTTTGGACTGACCATTGCTAATTTTTTTGAATTAAAGATCAGAAAAGGAAGAAATCTTCAAATAGGAAAAAACTATTTTTGGTTACAAGAGAAGATGCAAGAAGCCAAAATATCCAATATTTTTGCAATAAGCAATTTCCTATTATATTTTTTTTAATGAAATAATGGTCCTCAAGGAAAGAAAAATACTCTTTATTTAGTCATGTTTGAAGGTAATAAGAGCTATCAATATGTCTAATAGTCGATGATATTATTTATATGTATATATACAAAATGTCGATTTTCATATATCAAAATAGGCAATAAAAATTGAAACGTGGATTCCTAAAGTGTAGCTTGACATGTGATATTGGGTGATGAAAAATAAGGAGCAGATTTTGTAAATGAAAAGAGGAATGAATTAAATTATAACTTTGATATGAATGAGAAAAGCACCAAAGATAGTGTATTAGTTACTTATAATATTACTACTAATCTATCCTTAATCACAACAAGCTCTGATTTTATTTAATATACCTTGTTAGATGAACATATATAAATAAATTTGAGCATGAATGTATGATTTTATTTTCTTGTTCCTGTAGAATGATGAGGGAATTATTACATCCTGATGCTTTGGTTATTCTAAAATCCTAACGTTAATGTTAGAACCATACATGCTTTTTGAAGGTACATGACATATTTTCTTTACTTGCTTTGCACTATTAATAATGTAACAGCCGACATGTTTTGAACTCAATGGTCATTTACTATAATGTAACAGTAAGAAGAAATATAGAATTAACTAGGATAATAAATATAGTAATTGAATATAATGTTAAGATACGTTACAAATTTGATACGTTTCCATTTACAAATTGAATGCATTGATATAGATAATAACGTTTCCATTATATATAATATAACTGTCAAGTTGTGCATAAATTTCATTCATATTTGTTTGGTATTAAATTCACATCCTGAGATTTTTTTTCCAGTTATTTTTGACATTTCCATTTTCATTAATTGTTTGATGTGTATTTGCAGGCTGCCACACACAAGAGAGAAAAGGTAAATTAATGTAATAAATTCCTTCTTATGAGTTTTATTTTTGAAAATGTGGATGATAAATTATCTAAGTGTATTTTGGGTAATATGTTAATTATTAAATTACTAGTATATATTTGGTATTAATTAATTGTTGGTTACCCTATACAGTTGTTAATCCTAATATGAAACCCAGCTTTTAATTTATTACGTACAGTTTCTTAAGAAAACCTACTTCATTCCTGTCAGCTTTTAAATTTTTAATGCAATTTATTACTGTGTAAAAGAAGGAGTGATTTTTTTCTATACTATAGTAATTTATTGTTGTGTGAAAGAAGGTAGTGACAAACATATCATATTGACAGTAATAAGGAAAACTAAACTGATAATAAAAGTATGAAATTGTTTCATTTTCTTTTAATGATCTATGCATTTGCAGGCAGACACCAGACATGAGGGAAAAGGAAGAAGAAGCCTATAGTTAAACATAAGAAGAGAGGAAATGACAGTATGTTTCTCTATTTACTATTTGTTAGTGTTTGTATTGAACATGACAGAATTTGGTGAAGCTTTCCTTATCTTGGCATGTGCAAGGAGATTTTCTTGTTTAAATATGATACTACTGAACTGCAGGGAATGATGAACCACCATTTTGTGAGAAAGTCGTTCCAGAAAATATGGATTCAGGTCTTGTAAAGCCTCACCCTTTTTCTAAAGAAAATGAAAAATGAAAGGGTTCATTTTATCCATTGGTTATCATTGTGATTGTTAATGATAGTTCGTTAATACTGGCAAATAACCATATTCATTTGGGTATCTGGTCTAACTATGAATTAAGCTGTCTCCGCTAAAGCGGAAAAAATGGTAAGCATATTTGGTTTTAGTTTGACACATATCAGCATATGTCTCGTTCATTTTTCTTTGCTTTGCATTTTGCGAGAAAGCATGTTTCTTGTTACTACTAAGTCATTATATGATATATATATATATATTCATACAAGTAAAATCTTATAAACTGTTCATTATATAAAGCATAGTTAATACCAGGCTTTGATTATTTATAAAGATGGTTGGAGCATCAGATTGGCTTTTAAAACTTGACGGATGGTTTTAGAGGGACTGGGATATCTCACGAAGTTGGAGCTTTCGTTTTCCGAAGGAAATCTTGTGAAAATCCTGTTCTGAAACAAGAATATGCAGATTAGTTGTGTTTTCTTGAATGGTAATTAATTGGATCGATATAAAAGGTAAGCTGATTATCACTTTGTATCTTCACAACCAGCAGATATTAACAAACAATTAACCCATTCATGTTCATGTCATCTACTATAATATCTTTTGATAACATGATGGTTTTCAATGATGGCGAGCCAATTCTTTCCATAAAAAAAACCTGTCAGGTTTACATTTACCCATGTCAATTTATTTATTTATTTCAAGAGCTTGTTCGTGTCAGTATTTTGATAACTCATCTCTCTTTTTCTTGAGTTTTGGACAACAACTTTAAATGCCCCATGCGTGGTCCAATTTTTATAATACACAGTAAATAACTCTACTTTTCCAAATGAAATTTGTGTATTACACCAGCATAGTGCTGCTGCCTCCCATGGTAGCTCTAATTGCTTCCGGGGACTAGAAAGAACAAAAAGAATCCTAAATTAAACAAATTTCTGCATGGTTATGCTTAGGATACTTCATTTGTACTCATATGGCTGAACTCAGCAATCCTGCATGTAGAAAGCTATCCATGGTGTTTTCTCACACTTGCCCACGGTGTGTTTTTTTTTCATTTTTCATTTCATAATTCTTTAGACAGAAATTAGCATGTTTCTGTCTACGAACTCCTTCTTTGAATAAAAAATGGTTTTTAAGGTGTGTCTTTGTCACGTGAGCACAACATTTTTCTTATTATTATTATTATTTTTTTGTAAAATTTGATATTGCAGCATACAACAGGTGAAGCCTATTTCAATGAAATATGGACCTGGCATGCCAGATCATGGTACCGGAGGCAGACTTGTTGCAGTTTCATATGTGCATTATTTACGGCTTTACCGGTCATCATTTGAGGTCAGCCTTTTATATGAAGTTGATTTTTGTCGTTCTATAATTTGAAGTTTTGACGTGGTATAAAGGAAAATGAATTCACTAGAAAATAAGGACATGTATACTATATCTCGGTTCAAAAAGCAAACTTTTTCTTCTAGTTGAGAAGACCGTTGTTGCACCATAGTGGTGCTACCGATGGTGCAAATTCCATTATTTGTGAAAGCTCCATTTTTTGCGAAACTTCCATTAATAATGGAATAAGCGGAGTCCGCACAACAAGCTCTGCCTGTTGTCCGCACAATAAGCCTAGGCTTCCTTCCTACACAACAAGTCGGGCCTGCTGTGCGTACAGCAAGTCGGGCCTGCTGTTCGGACAACTAGCCTGGGATTTTCGTCTACATAGCAAGTCCGGCCTTTCCATCCGCACAACAAGCCCGGTCTTTCCATCCGCACAAGCATGTGTTGTTTCGAAACATCAAGCGCAAACTCAGGCTTGCTGTTCGGATAGCAAGCTCAACCTTGTTGTTTCAAAACCACACGAGCTTGTTGTTCAGACAGCAAGCCTGCGCTGTCCGAACATCAATGCTAGTTTTGAACAAAATGAAGGATTTCTGTTTTGAAATTCTTCCTGGCTTTCAAATTAGATTTTGTAACTCCACTCAAAATTTCTGCATCATCAACTACAAAAGTATCAGTTGGTGGACCTTTGTTGATAATATCAAACTCTGAAGCACATGCAAAGTTTACATGGCAAATGGGAGCAAAATTGATGGCTACTAAAGAAAGAGTTGTTGTAGCTAACCCATGTTTAATGTAGGTTAAAATGGTCTTTTGTGATGATTCTTGTAAGGATGAAGTAATGACTCTTTGGTTTTCAAGGTTGAATGATTTTGAATAGTTCGATTATGGAAGTGCTAAGCGTGGCATGAATGATCTATGTCCTAGTCCAGAAACCAGTTCTTTGTGAAATATACACAGGTTGTGACTCATGTAGAAAAAAAACGAAACCAACGAAGTTGAAAAAAAACGTTGTTTTTGAAGTAATTATATCCACTGCAAATGATAAAAGGAATACAATTATCAAATACATGTAGAAGTTACAGAATAGTTTGTTAGTATTAAAGCTAATATTTAACATACATGTGCATGATGAATTTCAATATCAAGAAAAACATCGTATCTATGCACCTAATCGATGAATTTTTTTAATCGGTAATCATTTAACTTGAGTCATAGTACAAGGTGCAAGAAGTTTCAGTGGTTATTCATGTTTTTATTTTATTGTTGTCGTATTAATGAAGTTGTTTTCTTATTTGATCAGCAAAAGTACCTGAGATGCAAAGGTTCATGTTTCTTATCTGTCATTGCAGATCTTATTTCTTTGCCTAAATATACAATCATTACATAAAATCTAACATACCAATTTGTGATTATATTTCTGTTTCAGGTTAATTTTACTTATCAAGCTAGGAAAAGCACTTTCTGAGGGAAAGAGCTACTGAGAAATATTATAGGTGCGCAGTGTGGTTTCCTCCCCTGATCGGTTTCGCGACTTGACTACTCTGTCTGGTATGCGATCTATATTAACCAAGTATTGCATCGATATCTAGATTTTGATTGTTAGGGTTGTATTAGTTTACAAAATAACAATGGTAAATGCTTAGATTTATAATTAATTGCATGTTGTGTTTGCTAAGAGATGTTATTTTCATGGCTTATACTATTTCAGCTTGCTTTTGTCCATGTTTCTTTCATTATATTGAGACTGCCCAATCCTGCCGTGTTGAAGCTTAAGTGGACTTGAAGCATTAAAGAGATGAACAATGGAGCAGTCTGCAGTGTGGACTAAAAGGAAGCAATAAACGACATGCTTAAGTGGTATGTGCCAGAACCAAAGGTTGAAAGGATAAATATGTTTGTTTTTAACATGCATTGTAAATAGGTTTGTTTTCATAAGTTTGTCCAATGTTTTATGACTTTGTTTATGAATTTATGTAAATTTTGTCTATGGATATTGTAATCATATTACTTTATGAAAATGATTAATAATTATATTTTCATATGTTAGTTTCTAGTTTGATATGGTCTTATGTATATTGTTTATTTGAAATATGATGAAATGAGGGTAGATTATTGATATAAATATTACAATGGAATGGGACAGTAGTAGAGTAAAAATATCAGAAACTAACGAGAGCGTTTATACAACGCTGTTAGTTCTAAGAAAAGACAAAGTATATGCAATATAACAGCATAAGAAAAACGCTGTGAAATATTAGTAACAGCGTTTATAATCCGCTGTTGAAAATGGAAGGAACACATACTTGAAAACTATTAACAGCTCATTATAAACGCTGTGCATAAAGTATTAACAGCTCAGAAGAAACGCTGTGCAAAAAGTATTAACAGCACGGAAAAAACGCTGTGAAATCCACTTTTTAACAGTGTTTGTTTACTGCTGTTGAAAACTATGAATCTAAGACAGCATGTCATTATACAGCGTTTATACTAACGCTGTTATAACTTTTAACAACGTTTTTGAAACGCTGTTAAAAGCCTTATTTGTTGTAGTGAATAAGTGTTTAATTCAACTGAATATCACAGTTGATTTCAATCCCATCCAATTCGGTTCCAGAATGTTCATTCCTTTGATACGATCCTAGTGTTTCTTGTTTGGTTGAATTCTGTAATCATATGTGAAAGTTGTTAAAGTTTAAACGTTAAAGATTTTTAATTATATAAAATTTTAATTCCTTAGTCACTTTTTAATATTAATTACATGGATAAGCAAATTAACGGCCGATGACATCTTCCTGTTCTTTCTCTTCTTCGTTTAGCATGCTGTTTCATTCTTGGTCAAACGGAATTTAATAACCATAATTAGTTTTCTAATTATGTAGTTACATAATAAAACCCTTAATTAAATAATTATATAATGTCAATTACTTTTAGTTTGCTATTTTAAATAGAGCCAACGATTCTCTTCCCATCACGTTATAGCCACCGAGTTCTGCCACCTGTATTGTTCCAAACATATGATATCATTAGGATTCACAGTTAACCCTAAATCATAAAGCTAAAATACGATTCACTTTAATTAAAAACTTATTACGTGGGTCAAAGATTAAGGATGAGCCAAATTATCCTCTTCCCCATTATTTGTTCCTTATCGTATTACCTTCAGTATAGCAAACCCGCACTCGACATCATCTGATGACCGACGCGCAACCTCCCAGTGATCGAATCACCATCCAGAGCCACCACACCACACGTGCGAACCTCGCCACTTCGTGCTCCGGATCTGCCCTACTCGGTCGCTTCCCTGCTCTTGAAAACCTCGCTAACCCCTACCGCTTCGTGGCACCCAACAGGCCACCTCAGCATGCCATCATCGATCACCACCGGTCAATAGGAAGGGCTCGCCAAGATGAAGAGAAATGTAGTTGGAAGTTACTGAAATTGATGAGTGTAAGTGGAGAAAAATGAGGGAGACTGTTGGCAAATTTTTGCCGTAAATATTAATGGTGGCGGCACCTTCAGGGTTGACCACGCGAGCTCGAGAATTAGGTTTAGGATGTTTATATATATATAAGATATAAATAATATTATTTTATTATATAGAAACTTATCGATGAAGTATTTCGTTAAAACACACACGTATGATCTCCAATCGAAACGAAACTCCTAATCCTAGCCTAAAAAAATATTCTAGATGCAATGAGATAGGTTTCATCGAATTCCTAGGTCGTTTGTGAAAAGTCCTTTATAAATCACAAGCTAAAAATTACACGTTCAAATTTCTCACGATCATAGAGTAAATCCAATCAACTTGAAACTTTGAAATTTTACTTGTCCTCTTCCTTACGGATCGAATGAAATTTGTTTTGCTAAAATCGGAGTTCATTTGGCTAGTCGTTTATTCCTTTAAAGTTACTCCTGTCAAATAATATAAACGATTAAATAAAAATAGAGATGTTTATCGTTACCACGATCAAACGTAAGTCTGATTGACACGAAATCGAAATCTTATAATAATTAACTAATACGAATCCAACGACACAGGTTTCGTTGTTTTTCGAGACTGTTCCCTGGTACGCTATTTTTATATGTCAAACAACGCTATTTTGGACACCAAAATAGGCGATGTCAAAAATAACAAACTACCTGCCTATCTTGACTCCAAATGTCGGAATTGGTTTCATGGCTTAATTCATCGTCTGCTCAAGCTATACACAAATACCCCTTTATTAAATTAAATTAAATTAAATTAATTACGCGCTATAGAAAATGACTGGGCGTTTACGGCTACTGTTGTCACATGCGATATCGGTCTGCCATTGTAGTGACCCGAAAATCCGGGGGAATTTGAGCTGACTAAATAACACAAGTCCAACCCCAAATTACACTGGAAATTCAAGAAACTAATAGAAAGAAGACAGAGGGTGAGGATAGATAAGATAGAACTAGTAGAATAGAAGAAGAAGAAGAAGAACATCATCATCAGAGTAACCACGAATCTCACAGCGGAACGAATAAAATATAACATAACTTTTGAAATATAAACAGTATATGTATACAATAACATTTCAGAGTACAACACTTACAACAACAACGGAAATAATACTAGCTATAGAATCTTGAAGCCTCCTGCTCCAAGCTCTCCAAGTGTATCTGCAAAATCCTGAACTACTTGACTGCCCATACAAATTTAGGCACCCAAGAGTTTAGGTAGAACAAAACAAAGTAAACTCCGGGTCAGTCATGGGACTGGTATGAGTAAAACAGTTTAAAACAGTTTGAACAAGTAAACGATATCTCATAAGACCACGCCGTATAACGGAACGGGTTTTTCCCTTATGAGAATCCAAAATATCTTTATATCAAAAACCTTTTGATATTATAATAATGTCTATCAACCACAACTATAATAATCATCTAGCAGAAACGCTTTCATCTCACGTTCTACATATATAGTATACAATCAAAACCACAAGCACGTATTGGGAAATGGATTTCCAACTATGACAAGGTATGGAACCACCTTCCGATCAGTGTACTCTAGGAACGATACACTGGAGTTCAACAAGAACATCTTGCAACTCAGCCACACATGACCGACCACTCATTTCGCTTGAGTGTATTGAATGTACATCACCAACGGTTGGGATCAGCAATCGTTACTATATATATATATATATATATATATATATATATATATATATATGGGACAGCATTGATGGATTAAAGAAGCAAATGAATATTCTCTAGATAGGTGATTATATACCCTACTTCGGTGCGACCGACTTAGCCATGTTGCCTGCCCGATTTTTTCATTTACCGGATGTGAGGCTAGAAGCTATGCTTACTTTCCATTTCATTGATAACACGATCACTTTGAATGCCACATTTTCAGATCCGTAAATCATTAGTTGGGTTTATACAAATAGTTTCTGGATATTATGCGAAGGGAATAAATCTGTTGGCCACCATATATATTTGTACAGTCCAACTCATTCGATCATTGGAAATATTCTATTAGACATTCGTCCATATACGTTCGTTCTGGGACTGAACGAAACCGAAGGCACTATTCTGTAAATAGGACAGCCCTTGCATAACACCGTCTTCAATTATCTTCATCGTATTTGATCACAACGCTTATGTCAATACGGAGTGGTTCTATGGATAATAATCCAACCGGTCTCTCCATATTAACAACGTAAAATGGTCAAAACTTGATAGTCTGTGATTTAACTATCAAATGAAAACATGTCGGTGTACAAACAACGATCTTAATTCCAAATGGAATTATCGATCCAATCATCAAACATATATATATATATGTCCATATATATATTCATATTCCTTATTTCTATATTTAGAAAACATCTTTGATTTATATTTGGAAAACATTTCCAAATCTCCTTTATATGGATTTCAACTAATGTTGTATGAACATCGTTACGACCACTAAATCCATAAGTCGTTTATTACTTAACTGTATTACTAATCATCCTTTGTTATCGAACTTTAACTATTCCTTAGTAAATTTCGAAGTCAATCAAGTTGGGGTATAATTACCTCTCAGACCTTAACTGAACAACGATCTTAACCTTGCAATAGATAAAGCTCATCACTTCAATTCCTAAAACCATTTGCTTACACAAATTCTCGGATTCAGATTACGAATCCACTTCTTTTATGAAATCATTTATTATAATGTTTAACGTTATAAATCCTACTTTTGAAATATCTAACTTATAAGTCTAACTTGTATTTCTTACTTTGATTAATTAATCTAACAACTAATTTATTTATAAATAAATAAATCCTGATTTAAAAACTGGAAAGTAAATAATACTTTCCCCCGGATTCGATATAATCGAATTCGCCATATAACTCCCTTCCGAGTAATCTCTATTTGATTAACTCTTCTTCGAATAACTAATATTCGATAAACTCTCTTCGAATAACTTATATTCGATTAACTCATTTCGAATAGATTATATTCGATTATCTCTTTTCGGTTAATTCTATTTAATTAACTCTTATCTCGAACAACTAATATTCGATTAA
Source organism: Allium sativum (assembly GCA_030737875.1). NCBI lineage: Eukaryota > Viridiplantae > Streptophyta > Magnoliopsida > Asparagales > Amaryllidaceae > Allium > Allium sativum. Next base: position 159,233,459 of record CM060927.1, read on the forward strand.
CTCTAATTTGTTTAACTCTATTTCATTACTCCTATTCGAATAACCCTATTTGATTAACTCCTTTTTATTTAACTCTAATTCGAACAACTAATATTCGAATAACTCTATTTGCTTTACTCTTACTGCTTAACTCTTATTTGATTAACTCTACTGAATTAACTCTATTCCGAATAACTAATATTCGATTTGACTTCATCCTTAATAACAATGTATGTTTTAACTCTAATCGATTAACTCCAGTTGATTATTCTAATCGATTAACTCTATTGAACTAACTCTATTTCGAATAACTAATATTCGATTTACTCCATTCGCTTGACTCTAGATCGCAGCGATCACAATGGTTACGCCTGATTCCCTCAGGAAACATCCGACCGCCGTAGGCTATCTGCAGCCCTGCGAATTACGCTAGCAGTCGTGCTAAATGGTACTTACCCTAATTAACTATGTCTGTTTTATCTCTATCTCGAATAACTATATTCGATCGACTCTAATTGAATAACTAATATTCAATTAACCCTGATTCGATTAACTCTAATTCAATAAATCCTATTTGTTTAACTCATATTCGATTAACTAATCTTCGACTAACTAATAGTCGATTTACACTTATTTGCTTAACTAAAATTCGACTAAGTAACAGTCGATTAACTTACTTCGACTAATTCGATTAACTTTTATTTGATTATCTCTAATCGATTAACTTTATTTGATTGTCTCTAATTGAATAACTAATATTCAATAAACTCTTTCAAATAACTAATTCGATTAGCTCCTTCGAATACTAAATTCGATTTAACTCTATTCGATTATCTCTTTTATATCTCGTCAATTTCCTTTTTATAACGTCTATTTTCCATTACAACTATTCCCTCTTTTTATAACTTCTAACTACCGTTACAAATATTTCCTATTTATAACTTCTATTTACCGTTACAAATATTTCCTATTTATAACTTCTAATTACCGTTACAAATATTTCCTATTTATAACGTTTTATTTATCTTCTAAATAAATATTCCTTTATTCTATTTATTTTCTAAATAAATATTCTCCTTTTCAATTCTATTTATTTTCTAAATAAATATCCCTTTTATAAAACTCTATTTGTTTTATAAATACTTCCTTTTATAAAACTGTGTTCGTTTATAAATAATTTCCTTTTATAAAATCCTGTGATTTTATAAAATCCCTTTATTTCAATATACATTGAAATATTCCTTTTTTTACAACTCAGGGTTTCTTATGATATTTAAAATATCAAACAACGATGATCAATAACGTTCTAACATCCATAATCAATAACAGATTATAAATCACAACATATATCACAATATATGAAAACAGTAAAATAATTGTTGAGGAACCCAGTCGGATTTCTCCAACCTGTCTCCCTGCATCCACAGATGTTACACAGTAAAATATACATCAATTTAATCCCAACATGAAATATACTGATAATCAGAATCCATATTTGATTGACGGTTCTCTATATATAACTATATCTACGTTTTCAATCAAATCTATTTAACAGTCCAAGTTATCAATACATAGCAATAAATCAACAGTTATCAAAAATAAAGTACAATTTATATAGAAATATAAATTAAACAGAGTTAGTGAGTTTTACTCACATTGTCCGTTAACCGTTAAATAATGCGTTATGGTCGTTGTTTCGGATCAGGCAATTTATTTCGCTATAAATTGTGATGAGCTCCAATCCATTCCAAACTAAATTTCAGAATGTTGTCCTCGTTCATACGATCCCGTTGGGTCTGATTTTTCGTGATTCCTCAACACTATTAGCCCACCAACCTTTGCTCCTGCACTGAACAGTGCTTCTTCCCCTCCGTTATAGTCGAAGGCTGCTTCACTCCATTGCCGTTCCTTTTGCACTTCAAACCCTTACCAACACTTTACATCTTTAGCCCATTACCAATGCCCGGCCCATTACTTCTTCTTACTAGACTTCACAAAAGAAAAACCCACTGCCTCTTTTAAAATACCATGGCCATATCCTCCCACATTACCCGTCAAACATCACCACCATTTCCAAACCATACTGTTCCTTTTCCGCAGCCACTCCATTTGGCATGTACAAAACGTACAACTCGCACCCCTGACAACAAATTATTTCAATGCATATTTCCCCATCCACTCTTCACATTCACATTCATCTTTCCTGGTAAACACCCGCACTCCCATTCCCAATACTGATTCCACACACAAAATACACAGTACCCTTCACATCGTTCATTCACTACCATTTTCGGTTACCCGCTGTAGCCTTTCCTCCTCCCTCTCCATTCGAACCCAATAACAGTCCATCATCCCATCATTTCAAAAAGAACAGTAAGGGTCAGACCCCTACTTGCTACAGGAATCATGGACATCAAAATCTACTTTGAATACTCTACACAACCACCTCATTAACGCTCAACTCGAACCCTTTCCTTGTCGCGCGACTTGGACTCACGGCGCCCTGTACAGTGACGAACCCGTCACTTGTTTGGATCGAATTCCACAAAAATACTCCCAATCGAGAGTTGTACTCCTCGCTAAACCCAAATCTTTCCTTAGAATCCCCTAAAACAAACTCGACAACCCAAAAGAATGAACCCTAGTTCACCGTCGTACAAACCAACGGAAAAAGGAAATTCGAACCACTTGAATAGGACATGAACTTGAAGCGGTTTACCAGAGGAATTCGAATATGTATACATCGTGAATTATAGGATTTTATTTGGATTATCCTTGATTTTTTTGAAGAGGGATTTCTCGTTTGGGATAAAAGAGATGGCGGCACCTTTTCTACAGCCGATAGAATTAGGTTATAAGGAATTGTGAGGAGTTATTTATAAGGATGAAGTTTTGGTCCATTTTTCTTATTTATTATATTTAAATAGGTCGGCATGTTTAATCACATAGGAGGCTGCGTGGTATTTGATCGGCTATTCATTTTAGAGTGGATGTCGTGATGTGAATGTTGCCTGTGTTCGAAAGCGATAGGAGCGTACAAGACTTAGCAATGAAGAAACCAAATTATATATATATACACACACGTTAGATATTAGGGTACCCTACCATATTAAACTCCGTTCGCGTATGAACTGCTACGGACAGAAAATAAATTATGGTTGTGTCCAACGAGGTGTCGCGATCCCAAAAATATAATAATACCGGTAGGTGGTCTTATATTTTGAAACTTCAAAATGTTGATTACAGGGTACAAAATTCTTCAAATATAAAGTTGCTTATTAAATTGATTAAAAATTACCATAAAATTCTAAAAATTAAATTATCACTACTTCCCAAAAGAACCTTGTTCAAATTCAAACCCGATCTCTAGTTATATCGAATAATCTGTTACGGTCGATATACGATTCTATAGCGACTATTTTAAAATTTGATTTGGACATATCTCAAAATCTACACGACGAAATCTTGATTTTTCTCTTCCACTAGAAAGATATACTCCATCAGCTCCACACGTTTCTTGTTTCACAGAAATCCGATTTAAAACGAACTCTGTACATTGAGTTGAAGTTCAAACCGCCAAATCACGAACTGTAGTGCCATTTCGAGCTCGATTATAATTATAATATAATATATATTTCCAACTGGCATTATTAAATTTATTCGTTAATATATTTCAATATATAAACTGAAATATATTTTAAACTGTCCAATTCACTCGATATTGTGGATTCTGATATTTCCGATTATTCCGGACATCTATTATCCTATTATTTATATAAATTAAATATAAATATTATTTAATTCGAATTATCGATATCGCCAGAATGATATTTAATAATTAAATTAGTAAATTATTCTCCTGCCAAATTACGGGTCATTACATTCTTCCCCACTTAAAATAATTTCGTCCTCGAAATTGCTAAGGTAGTGGACGACCCTATCTATCAGATAAATATTTATCGGTTTACCCCTTAACTTCAGTTTCAACCAAACCAATTAATATCGACTAAAATATTAATTTATTCCGACTAACTAAAATTTTCAAAAATTCTGAAAATTTTCTAACGTCTAAATTTTTCAGAAAATTTTGCCATAACCTCCTTTGTACAGCCCTATCGGTAAAACCACAACTCGCCTCTCTAGGCCATCTCCAACCCAAAAGAAAATCAAACAGCCAAGCGGCTTGCCAATTCGGCTCATAAATCTCCAAACTCATACGAAATATAAACTTGTACCTTTTTGTCGGGCATAACACTATATCCCTACCATTCGTTACTACTTCTGCATATAAAAATGCATTACCAACTTGATTTCCAATCAGTTCATTCTCAAAACCAAATCATTCGCTTATACCCAAGTCGAATTCTATTTCAACTCGAGTTCCATTCTCGATTTCAAACTCTTAACTTATTAATCCAAGTTATTTCCAGATTATTTACTAATCAAATCTAGTTTTGTTTAACTTAGCTCAAGTTAAATTCTACTGTATTCCCATTTACGCTTTTTAACTTCATAAGTTAAATTTAAATTTCCAAATTTTAAATTCTTGGGTTTATATCAAATTAATTCGAAATCATAATACCAATTCAAACATTTGAATTTCTAAACCACTTGTTTTCTCAAAACATTTCAAAAACAAAATCCTTGGTAGTAATCCATCACTTAGAAACTCGAAAATGACACTGATGATGTGTACACCATCATCAGAATTATTTTCCAGCGATCGAAGTGAGTTCAATACTATATCACTTTCAGATTGCAGAACATTTTCAAAATATCCCAGGAACTTAAAATTTCCTTATTTTAATTCCAATTCTGATTTAAATTTCAGATTTAATTCATCTTATTTCATACACTTCACTTATATGAATTCTGATTAGTTATTTATAACCACTTCACCTTTATAATCTTATTCGATTATACTAACACCCAATACAACCAATTATACTATGTTAATTTCAAAACATATCATGTTGGTTCATCGTATTCGAGTGTTTAGAAACCCCTATCGACATTGTGGTGCCCCACTATCGACCAGAATTCATAAGCCACTCAACCAATAAAGCTCCACAATATAAAACAAATTTTTATATCAAATAACAAATACGTTCACTCGTATATATACACTCAAACTCAATCTAGGGTATTACTAACCCCATCTCTACTGAGTTACGCCATAGAGCCAAGGTAATTCACTTAACCTTAAGCTCTGATACCAACTGTAGTGACCCGAAAATCCGGGGGAATTTGAGCTGACTAAATAACACAAGTCCAACCCCAAATTACACTGGAAATTCAAGAAACTAATAGAAAGAAGACAGAGGGTGAGGATAGATAAGATAGAACTAGTAGAATAGAAGAAGAAGAAGAAGAAGAACATCATCATCAGAGTAACCACGAATCTCACAGCGGAACGAATAAAATATAACATAACTTTTGAAATATAAACAGTATATGTATACAATAACATTTTAGAGTACAACACTTACAACAACAGCGGAAATAATACTAGCTATAGAATCTTGAAGCCTCCTGCTCCAAGCTCTCTAAGTGTATCTGCAAAATCCTGAACTACTTGACTGCCCATACAAATTTAGGCACCCAAGAGTTTAGGTAGAACAAAACAAAGTAAACTCCGGGTCAGTCAAGGGACTGGTATGAGTAAAACGGTTTAAAACAGTTTGAACAAGTAAACGATATCTCAGAAGACCACGCCGTATAACGGAACGGGTTTTTCCCTTATGAGAATCCAAAATATCTTTATATCAAAAACCTTTTGATATTATAATAATGTCTATCAACCACAACTATAATAATCATCTAGCAGAAACGCTTTCATCTCACGTTCTACATATATAGTATACAATCAAAACCGCAAGCACGTATTGGGAAATGGATTTCCAACTATGACAAGGTATGGAACCACCTTCCGATCAGTGTACTCTAGGAACGATACACTGGAGTTCAGCAAGAACATCTTGCAACTCAGCCACACATGACCGACCACTCATTTCGCTTGAGTGTATCGAATGTACATCACCAACGGTTGAGATCAGCAACCATTCCCGTATATATATATATATATATATATGTATATATATATATATATGTATATATATATATATATATGTATATATATATATATGTATATATATATATATATGGGACAGCATTGACAGATTAAAGAAGCAAATGAATATTCTCTAGATAGGTGATTATACACCCTACTTCGGTGCGACTGACTTAGCTATGTTGCCTGCCCGATTTTTGTCATTTACCGGATGTGAGGCTAGAAGCTATGCTTACTTTCCATTTCATTGATAACACGATCACTTTGAATGCCACATTTTCAGATCCGTAAATCATTAGTTGGGTTTATACAAATAGTTTCTGGATATTATGCGAAGGGAACAAATCTGTTGGCGACCATATATATTTGTACAGTCCAACTCATTCGATCATTGGAAATATTCTATCAGACATTCGTCCATATACGTTCGTTCTGGGACTGAACGAAACCGAAGGCACTATTCTGTAAATAGGACAGCCCTTGCATAACACCGTCTTCAATTATCTTCATCGTATTTGATCACAACGCTTATGTCAATACGGAGTGGTTCTATGGATAATAATCCAACCGGTCTCTCCATATTAACAACGTAAAATGGTCAAAACTTGATAGTCTGTGATTTAACTATCAAATGAAAACATGTCGGTGTACAAACAGCGATCTTAATTCCAAATGGAATTATCGATCCAATCATCAAACATATATATATATATATATATGTCCATATATATATATTCATATTCCTTATTTCTATATTTAGAAAACATCTTTGATTTATATTTGGAAAACATTTCCAAATCTCCTTTATATGGATTTCAACTAATGTTGTATGAACATCGTTACGACCACTAAATCCATAAGTCGTTTATTACTTAACTGTATTACTAATCATCCTTTGTTATCGAACTTTAACTATTCCTTAGTAAATTTCGAAGTCAATCAAGTTGGGTATAATTACCTCTCAGACCTTAACTGAACAACGATCTTAACCTTGCAATAGATAAAGCTCATCACTTCAATTCCTAAAACCATTTGCTTACGCAAGTTCTCGGATTCAGATTACGAAACTACTTCTTTTATGAAATCATTTATTATAACGTTTAACGTTATAAATCCTACTTCTGAAATATCTAACTTATAAGTCTAACTTGTATTTCTTACTTTGATTAATTAATCTAACAACTAATTTATTTATAAATAAATAAATCCTGATTTAAAAACTAGAAAGTAAATAATACTTTCCCCCTAATTCGATATAATCGAATTCGCCATATAACTCCCTTTCGAGTAATCTCTATTTCATTAACTCTTCTTCGAATAACTAATATTCGATAAACTCTCTTCGAATAACTTATATTCGATTAACTCATTTCGAATAGATTATATTCGATTATCACTTTTCGGTTAATTCTATTTAATTAACTCTTATCTCGAACAACTAATATTCGATTAACTCTAATTTGTTTAACTCTATTTCATTACTCCTATTCGAATAACCCTATTTGATTAACTCCTTTTTATTTAACTCTAATTCGAACAGCTAATATTCGAATAACTCTATTTGCTTTACTCTTACTGCTTAACTCTTATTTGATTAACTCTACTGAATTAACTCTATTCCGAATAACTAATATTCGATTTGACTTCATCCTTAATAACAATGTATGTTTTAACTCTAATCGATTAACTCCAGTTGATTATTCTAATCGATTAACTCTATTGAACTAACTCTATTTCGAATAACTAATATTCGATTTACTCCATTCGCTTGACTCTAGATCGCAGCGATCACAATGGTTACGCCTGATTCCCTCAGGAAACATCCGACCGCCGTAGGCTATCTGCAGCCCTGCGAATTACGCTAGCAGTCGTGCTAAATGGTACTTACCCTAATTAACTATGTCTGTTTTATCTCTATCTCGAATAACTATATTCGATCGACTCTAATTGAATAACTAATATTCAATTAACCCTGATTCGATTAACTCTAATTCAATAAATCCTATTTGTTTAACTCATATTCGATTAACTAATCTTCGACTAACTAATAGTCGATTTACACTTATTTGCTTAACTAAAATTCGACTAAGTAACAGTCGATTAACTTGCTTCGACTAATTCGATTAACTTTTATTTGATTATCTCTAATCGATTAACTTTATTTGATTGTCTCTAATTGAATAACTAATATTCAATAAACTCTTTCAAATAACTAATTCGATTAGCTCCTTCGAATACTAAATTCGATTTAACTCTATTCGATTATCTCGTTTATATCTCGTCAATTTCCTTTTTATAACGTCTATTTTCCATTACAACTATTCCCTTTTTTTATAACTTCTAACTACCGTTACAAATATTTCCTATTTATAACTTCTATTTACCGTTACAAATATTTCCTATTTATAACTTCTAATTACCGTTACAAATATTTCCTATTTATAACGTTTTATTTATCTTCTAAATAAATATTCCTTTATTCTATTTATTTTCTAAATAAATAATCTCCTTTTCAATTCTATTTATTTTCTAAATAAATATCCCTTTTATAAAACTCTATTTGTTTTATAAATACTTCCTTTTATAAAACTGTGTTCGTTTATAAATAATTTCCTTTTATAAAATCCTGTGATTTTATAAAATCCCTTTATTTCAATATACATTGAAATATTCCTTTTTTTACAACTCAGGGTTTCTTATGATATTTAAAATATCAAACAACGATGATCAATAACGTTCTAACATCCATAATCAATAACAGATTATAAATCACAACATATATCACAATATATGAAAACAGTAAAATAATTGTTGAGGAACCCAGTCGGATTTCTCCAACCTGTCTCCCTGCATCCACAGATGTTACACAGTAAAATATACATCAATTCAATCCCAACATGAAATATACTAATAATCAGAATCCATATTTGATTGACGGTTCTCTATATATAACTATATCTATGTTTTCAATCAAATCTATTTAACAGTCCAAGTTATCAATACATAGCAATCAATCAACAGTTATCAAAAATAAAGTACAATTTATATAGAAATATAAATTAAACAGAGTTAGTGAGTTTTACTCACATTGTCCGTTAACCGTTAAATAATGCGTTATGGTCGTTGTTTCGGATCAGGCAATTTATTTCGCTATAAATTGTGATGAGCTCCAATCCATTCCAAACTAAATTCCAGAATGTTGTCCTCGTTCATACGATCTCGTTGGGTCTGATTTTTCGTGATTCCTCAACACTATTAGCCCACCAACCTTTGCTCCTGCACTGAACAGTGCTTCTTCCCCTTCGTTATAGTCGAAGGCTGCTTCACTCCATTGCCGTTCCTTTTGCACTTCAAACCCTTACCAACACTTTACATCTTCAGCCCATTACCAATGCCCGGCCCATTACTTCTTCTTACTAGACTTCACAAAAGAAAAACCCACTGCCTCTTTTAAAATACCATGGCCATATCCTCCCACATTACCCGTCAAACATCACCACCATTTCCAAACCAAACTGTTCCTTTTCCGCAGCCACTCCATTTGGCATGTACAAAACGTACAACTCGCACCCCTGACAACAAATTATTTCAATGCATCTTTCCCCATCCACTCTTCACATTCACATTCATCTTTCCTGGTAAACACCCGCACTCCCATTCCCAATACTGACTCCACACACAAAATACACAGTACCCTTCACATCGTTCATTCACTACCATTTTCGGTTACCCGCTGTAGCCTTTCCTCCTCCCTCTCCATTCGAACCCAATAACAGTCCGTCATCCCATCATTTCAAAAAGAACAGTAAGGGTCAGACCCCTACTTGCTACAGGAATCATGGACATCAAAATCTACTTTGAATACTCTACACAACCACCTTATTAACACTCAACTCGAACCCTTTCCTTGTCGCGCGACTTGGACTCACGGCGCCCTGTACAGTGACGAACCCGTCACTTGTTTGGATCGAATTCCACAAAAATACTCCCAATCGAGAGTTGTACTCCTCGCTAAACCCAAATCTTTCCTTAGAATCCCCTAAAACAAACTCGACAACCCAAAAGAATGAACCCTAGTTCACCGCCGTACAAACCAACGGAAAAAGGAAATTCGAACCACTTGAATAGGGCATGAACTTGAAGCGGTTTACCAGAGGAATTCGAATATGTATACATCGTGAATTATAGGATTTTATTTGGATTATCCTTGATTTTTTTGAAGAGGGATTTCTCGTTTGGGATAAAAGAGATGGCGGCGCCTTTTCTACAGCCGATAGAATTAGGTTATAAAGAATTGTGAGGAGTTATTTATAAGGATGAAGTTTTGGTCCATTTTTCTTATTTATTATATTTAAATAGGTCGGCATGTTTAATCACATAGGAGGCTGCGTGGTATTTGATCGGCTATTCATTTTAGAGTGGCTGCCGTGATGTGAATGTTGCCTGTGTTCGAAAGCGATGGGAGCGTACAAGACTTAGCAATGAAGAAACCAAATTATATATATATATATACACACACGTTAGATATTAAGGTACCCTACCATATTAAACTCCGTTCGCGTATGAACTGCTACGGATGGAAAACATATTACGGTTGTGTCCAACGAGGTGTCGCGATCCCAAAAATATAATAATACCGGTAGGTGGTCTTATATTTTGAAACTTCAAAATGTTGATTACAGGGTACAAAATTCTTCAAATATAAAGTTGCTTATTAAATTAATTAAAAATTACCATAAAATTCTAAAAATTAAATTATCACTACTTCCCAAAAGAACCTTGTTCAAATTCAAACCCGATCTCTAGTTATATCGAATAATCTGTTACGGTCGATATACGATTCTATAGCGACTATTTTAAAATTTGATTTGGACATATCTCAAAATCTACACGACGAAATCTTGATTTTTCTCTTCCACTAGAAAGATATACTCCACCAGCTCCACACGTTTCTTGTTTCACAGATATCCGATTTAAAACGAACTCTGTACATTCAGTTGAAGTTCAAACCGCCAAATCACGAACTGTAGTGCCATTTCGAGCTCGATTATAATTATAATATAATTTATATTTCCAACTGGCGTTATTAAATTTATTCGTTAATATATTTCAATATATAAACTGAAATATATTTTAAACTGTCCAATTCACTCGATATCGTGGATTCTGATATTTCCGATTATTCCGGACATCTATTATCCTATTATTTATATAAATTAAATATAAATATTATTTAATTCGAATTATCGATATCGCCAGAATGATATTTAATAATTAAATTAGTTAATTATTCTCCTGCCAAATTACAGGTCATTACAGCCATGAAATTTAATACCGTACAATAATTTAACGTTACAGTTCTAATGAAACTAATTTCGTTGAAAACGGGCTCTATTTGCAAAATGACCATTTTAAAGGCTTATATAAATATCGATAAAATATTTATTAAATTCCAAAATAATTTAATTAAATAATAATAAATCATTATAATCTTAAATACCCAGATGGAAACATCATATAGCTTCAAATATAATTTATACAACTCAGTATCATCAATTTCGATTTGAACGTTATCCAAATTATATAAAAACCATTATAAATTTATTAAATAAACATTATCGTTTTTTAAAGAATTCCATAGCGACTATTTTAAAATTTGAGTTGGACATAACTAACAATCTATAACACGAAATCTAGTTTTTTCTCTTTAATATGAAAATTATAATCGACAAGATTCCAACGTTTCTTATTTCACAGAATTCCAACTTATATTAGCCCCTATATATTCAATTAAAGTTCAAAACTCAATATTACGAGCTACCGCGTCATTTCGAGCTGATTTTATATTAAATATAAATTTAATGTTTAAACATCGTTTTAAATATATGAATTCAATATTAAAATCCATTAATATTCCAAATATAATGTTTATAATAATAAATTAAATTAAATATTTGACTACAAAAAATACGGGACATTACATATTATTTAAAGTCAGCTTTGACTTCATCTCCGACTTAACCTATTTGCTCGAGGTTCTTTTTATAACGCATTTGTTTAAACGGAATCGTCGGAGTTCTGTTGTGGCATTTGGAAATAAAAAGCATGATATAAATCACCTTAGGAAATTCTAGTTAAATAGCACTTAATGCTTCAGTTATAAAAACCAGGTCATAATTAAAATTGCATTATTTATTAATAAATAAAAGAATTGAAATTTTAAACTAACATAAAACAAGATGTTATAACTTCATAACAAAAATAAAAACTAACTAGAGATCGTTTCATTGCACCAAACTAATTAAATATTCATATAACTCATTTCTCTTAAATATAAAAAATAAAAATCTGCTACGGACAATCGCTCGGTGTGATCATCCCTGTTAGTCGAGGGTGTTTTTTTTTGTTATTGTTCAAAGTAATAGCGACTCTAGTGCTGTCGTGTTGCCGAATTGTATGGACCAGTGCAATACACGGACGTTGATGAGCAACTGTTTCTAGCATTTGTCGAGACCAATTCTTCTGTCCTCATTCTCACTGTTCCTCGTGTTTCTCCAATCAGATCTCCTGATTTCCGCTGTTTTGCATTTAAGTGGGACCCGGAGAGATAACAATTGATGCGGTATTTGCTTAGGGAAAATAAGCGCGTCAACGATGAGCTGTAAGACTCGTATCAAATGAGAGCCCACATTCAATTCACATAACTCCAACAGAAACTCCCAACTCGCACCAATTCTTCTGTGCCGAAATTCGGTATGCCCCGTGTCCCCAACCAATCACAACCCCTGATTTTCGCCTTTTGTAGTTAAACCCTTTAATTGTCCGAGGACTAAAATGCAAAAAAACCGAAATAGAGAGATTTGATTGGAGGGGACATGGGGCATAAGGGAATTGGGTACAGAAGATTTAGTCTCCTCCCAACTCCAATATTACAGCAAAACCCTAACTCCATTCCACCCAAGACGCAGCCCTAGATCTCCAACCATGAACAGGCTTCAAGCACTTCCAATTCTCATCTTCTTCTGCCTATCAACTCTGACTACAGTGAATTCGTATTACCCATTCGACTATGGTGAAGCAAGATGGAGAAAAAACATCCCTGACGAAATTGCCAAGTTTACCGGCTTCGGGATACTGCCCAACCCTCTAGAGGCCGTACCTGCCCTTCGAGCCTGCTGGAAGCCCATCAAGGACACACCTGGCTGTGCGTTTTCAATCACTGAAACTTCAGAATATGTTAACAACGTAACTGGACTCGGTCGTAAGTGCTGTGAGGCATTGCTTAGGCTGAACCATGATTGCTTTAAAAGGCTGTTTTCGCGGCCTCGTGACATATTTAGTCGTGAACATGGTGAGAAGGCAGTTGGATATTGTGCTTCTAAAAGGAACAAGGGTATGGTTCCTCTTCTCCTTCTTTGATGATGTACATGTACCTCTATTGTATTCACTATTTAGTGGATTGTGATCCTCTGTTTTCTTTTATGGTTATGTAGGGAATAAAGCAGACGCTCCAGATTTATACAGTGGGGAGGCTTAGCCATGACTGACTTCATGTGTTTGTTTTTGCGACTCCTTTTGCTTTCTTGATGTGTCGTGCATGTAGAATAAGCGGTATAATCCGATTTTACTTATATGGAATAATAGTATCTTGGCAAGCCTTAAACATAGTTTATATGTTGAGAAAATTTATTTTACTCAAGGGTTATTTGCGAAAATATATACCTCCATGGTTGTTCATCTTAGGGTTGTTCTGCAGATGCTATAGTATAAAATTTTGGAGTCATGTCAGCCTATGTTGGATATTCTCTAGAACTTGAATGATACTATTAGGTATTGTTCTGTGGGTATGATAAAAAATTTAGAACTGTAAAATCCTTTGTCGATTAAAAATTGCCCAATAATGATATTATGGATATGCTTCACACAGTCATTTGAACAATTATTAGCTGGCCTTCTATTTTACTGAGCTTAGTTGGTAACTGTATTTATTAACAAAGATTATTAGGATTATGATTCATATATTAGACATTAAAATACAAAGAGAAAAGGTTGCTGATTTTAGAAGTTCCACAAATTATGCTTGACCATAACATGCAAAAACATAGCAGACAACAAAGTGCCAATCAAAGATTTTTTGCTGAAATATCTCTAAGAGCATCACCAATGCCAATGTAATTGAAAAGAAATGTCATTGACACATAAGCAATTGACATTATTAGAAAAAATAACTTCTCCAATGCTGCTGTAAATAGGAATTGTAACATGACGTGACCCATGATCTTTTAGACATTTTTGAACTTAATGTCTAGTTTCAGACATTTCTCTTCACATTTTGATGAAGTACACATCAGCTTTTCCAGTTGCAATGGGTCCTGGAATTCTCTGTTCCTCGTTTTTAGTGGGATGTTTTAGCACTAATTCTATTAAACAAACTGAAAAAATGATCAGCCTGCATTGGAGATAATTTTTTCTTGACATTGTCATGGTTGCTAACATTGGCTTCATCGCGTGGAAAATGCTATGTCACCTAAGCTCAGCATGACATGACAATTCAAAAGGATTGGAGATGCTCTAAGCTGTATATATGTTCCACAAATTATTACCTATGCGGGTATGGGGAAGCAAGACAGAAAAAGAACACCCCTTGCAAAATTTCCAAGTTTCCTAGCTTCGGGATACTCCCTAACCGTCTAGAGGCCGTACCTGCCCTTCGAGCCTGCTAGAATCCCATCAAGGACACACCTGGCTGTGCATTTTCAATCTCTGCATCTTTTGGTGATAACAACGTAAATGGACTCGATCGTAAGTGCTGTGGGGCATTGCTTAACCTGAACCATGATTGCTTTAAAAAGTCGTTTTTGCGTTCTACACCTGAATTGATCATAAGAGTATTTACTCGTGAATTTGATGAGAAGGCGGTTGAATATTGTGCTTCTAAAAGGAATAAAGGTCTGATTTCTCTTCTCTTTCTTTGATTATGCACCTGTACCTCTATACCTCTACCTCTATTCTATTAACTGTTCAGTAGAATGTGATCCTTTTTTCTTTTTGGTTATGTAGGGACTAAAGCAGACGCTCCAGCTATCAGTGGGGAGGCTTAGCTATAACTCACCGCATGCTTTCATATTTGCAACTCTTTTTCTGATCAGCTGATGCGTCTTGTAGAATAAGTGGTATAATGGGATTATATTTACATGGAATAATAGTATCTTGGCAGACCTTAAACATAGTGTATAATGTTATACTTATATGTTAATTTTTTTTTTTTTAATTCTAAGGTTATCTCTAAAAATACTTGATACCTGCTTCTCTAATGCAACTTTGCCCTTCTTTAACCTCTAACGCACTTTTGCTGGGCTTAGTTGGTAACTGTATTTGCTCAGTATGAAGAAACTATAAACTTACAGACTTCAGCAGCAAAGTGAGGTTTGACGAAGGTACATGTTTGAAGGACATTGAAGGTACACATCGGAGATCAAATCATCTCTTCTCAAATCTCATATCCCTTTGTCTATCTGTTAATCTCATTCACTCATCACCATAATTTTATTAACATAGTAAATCTACTGCATTACATGAATTATGGAAGATTTATTAATTACTGACTGAGATCGATTTGATAAGAAACAGAGAATTTTAAAGAATAGAGGAATTCAACTCAAACAAGAGATGCAAAAACCAAATTATTACAAATTGAAGTCATGAACAATTCTTCTATCACCAAGCTTTACGTCCTTATGTGACCATCAAATAGAAGGAGAAGGTACACATGGGATATCAAATCATATGTACTCGAAATTTTATATCCTTTTGTGTTTTTGTTAATATCATTCATTCATCATCATAATTTTATTAGCATATGATAAGAAATAGAAAATTTTTAAGGATAGAGGAATTCACCTAAAAGGGGATGCAAAAACCAAATAATTACAAAGTCATGAACAATTCTTCTATCTTCAAAGTTTGTGTCCTTATGTGACCATCAAATAAAAGTCAGGTACACAAATAAAATAAACATTTGGACATGTAAAACATAACAGATAACAAAGTACCAACCAAAAACTTCTTGCTGAAACTTCTCCGAGCTGTGTATGTGTTCATATATAACTGAGGCTGACCGCCCTTAAGAAAAGATAAATAATACGGGAACAAGTATAAAAGAATAGGAAAACCGACCATTAAGTGGTACAATAATCAGATTGAAAAAAAAAAATTGTTAGTTGTTTTTCTAGTTATGAATTTGATGACAAATAAATTGCATTGTTTTTTAAAAAAAATGAAAATAATTGGAAACTGGTAAATCTAGTTATGGTAAGAAATGTACATGCTACATATAAGTCCGTCAGATGCGGAGAATCTTTTATAAATACATTGATATAAATCTGCATGTACAAAGTGTTATTCGTAACAATGCAAATGCAATACGAATCTGATAGCAATCAATAAATTGTCACTATCCAATTGTCACGTCAAGAAGCGTTACTAATTTGAATTGTTTCAGAATTAGTAACGGCGAAAAGCGCGACTGGAATTGCAACAGAGCAGAACCGTTGCAAAACAGAAAAAGAAGAAGAGTACCTTTCAGTATTGTCCGAGTCCAGAGTAAATCTGTTTCTTTGAAACAATATTGCTCCCTCACTGGCGCTGAAGGTTATCGAGCAATTGTCTCCCAAGATAAAACGGACCGATCTCTGCAATTTGAAGCCCTTTTAAGTGCAGAGCAACACGAACTCAAGAGTGCAGTAAATAAGAACAGTTTTGCAGAGCAGAAAGAAAGGAAATTTTCGGTGATTTTATTGTTCTGTCATGAAGGCTTTATATAGTGGCCAGGGGATGTCTTCTGAGCAGATGTGACCGTCCGTACGGACGCGGGCGCGTCGGTTGAGCCCGAAAGGAAACGGGCGCACCTGTTCGCTGCGCAAGCCCAAGAGCCGAAAGGAAACGGGCGCATCCGCTCCGTTCAAAACAGATCCGTCCCACCGCAACAAGGCCGAACGGGTTAGCGGCCCACGGAAATCAGGAGACCCCAAGAGCCCCAAGGCCCAAGGCCCTATCTATGACATTTTAATATTTATTATGAAGGCCTAATGCCTACATATCCCCATTCACTCAATGCTTCATGTGCTTATTTCTTTTGTTTTGAAATAGCATATTGGGCTTTGGTATATAAGGAGACATAATCACAAATCACACACAATGTGGGACTTATTTTTCTCCAATACCACTCAACCTCTTCTTCCCAATCTTCTCATTTATTTCCAACAATCCCCCACATGAATGAGAGATTTCTTTTTGTTCTTAAATTTTGTGAAACATTTAACGTATCGGTAAAAGTAGCACAATGGCCTTGAAATTTTCCTATTGTTTATCGTTATAACCTACTGGCGAATCAGTGGACTAGATTGTCTTTGAACTGTAAGCCTTTTGTGTAAGTATAAAAAGATAACACATGCTAAGTGTTTCTAAACCCCTTGGTTCTCTGTTTGTGTTCGTTTTTGCCATGAACACCTGCTTGGTCTCATGAGTGTTTAAAGAATTCGACCTTACAATTCTTTTTGAAGCGGCGCCTTCACACTCACGTAGGTGATTCTATAAAGAGTATCCCGTAATACTCCACTTGGGTCTTTTATAACACCACAGTATAGACATCATCAAAAGCTAAGCTTATCCTATTCTCCGACGGGTTGTGCACTGACTTATCATAGGAATGGTCTGTATTTTAACAGTGCCATTAAGTTTATCTATAAACTTAGTTGTCCCTTTGAACATAGATCTTGGGATCTCCAGTCAACTAGGTGGGGTTTCCGTTTAGAAAAACTTTTAGATCATAGGTCTTAAACCCATTCCCATCGATAAGGTTTGAACTTTCTCTCTAGGCAAGCCTTTAGTTAGTGGATCCGCAATGTTATCCTTTGACCTTACATAGTCTATAGTGATAACTCCATTAGAGAGAAGTTGTCTTATAGTTTTATGCCTACGACGAATATGTCTCGATTTACCATTATACAATGTACTATTCGCCCTTCCTATAGCAGATTGACTATCACAATGTATACATATTGGAGGTACTGGTTTTTCCCAATTTGGAATGTCCTCTAAAAACTCCCTAAGCCAATCTGCTTCTTCCGCGGCTTTATCCAGAGCAATGAACTTAGATTCCATTGTTGACCTTGCTATGCAAGTCTGCTTGGATGATTTCCACGAAATTGCTCCATTTCCTAATGTAAACACATATCCACTTGTGGATTTTGTGTCATTTGAGCCCGTTATCCAATTGGCGTCACTATATCCTTCTATTACTGAAGGATACTTATCATATTGCAACACATAGTTTTGTGTATACTTTAGATATCCTAGAACTCTGATTATTGCTTTCCAATGATTTTTACCAGGATTGCTGGTATATCTACTTAGCTTGCATACAGCGTACGCAATATCAGGCCTAGTGCAATTCATGACATACATAATACTTCCCAGTATACGAGAGTATTCAAGCTGATAGATACCATCACCAGTGTTCTTTACCCAATTTTGGTTCATATCTACTGGTGATTTTGCAGCAGTTACATTATACTGCTTGAATTTTTCAAGAATTTTAGCAATGTAATGTGACTGAGATAACGAATATCCCTGTGGTGTCTTTATAATTTTTACACCCTAAATTACATCGGCCACTCCTAGGTCCTTCATATCAAATCTAGAGGATAGCATGTCCATCGTAGACTTTATTATGACCTTATTACTTCCTAGGATTAGTAAATCATCAACGTAGAGACAAACAATGACATATCCAACATCTATACATTTTATATAGACGCATTTATCTGATTCATTTATTTTGAATCCATTTGATAACATTGCTTCATCAAATTTCTCATGCCATTGTTTTGGTGCTTGTTTAAGGCCATAAAGAGATTTCACTAACTTGCACACCTTATTTTCATTTCCTGGGCTTAGAAACCCTTTTGGTTGCTGCATATATATTTCCTCTTCCAGTTCACCATTCAAAAACGCAGTTTTCACATCCATTTGGTGTATTTCCAAATTCAAGATAGATGCGATTGCAATAAGCATCCTAATTGATGTTATTCTGGTAACTTGAGAATATGTATCAAAGTAATCCAGATCTTGCTTCTGTCTGAATCCTTTTATTACAAGTCTTGCTTTATACTTGTCTATTGAGCCGTCAGCCTTTAGTTTCTTTTTAAATATCCATTTATATCCTAGTGGTTTTGATCCTTTCGGGAGATCCACTAGTTCCCACGTATGGTTTTGTAGAATGGATTCTATTTCACTATTGACGGCTTCTTTCCAATAAGGAGCATCGGGAGATGACATTGCTTGTTGGTAAGTTAGAGGTTCATTTTCTATCATATATGCATAGAAATCCGGTCCAAAGGATTTAGTGGTCCTTTTTCGCTTGCTCCTTCTTGGTTCCTCTATCTCAGTTTCATCATTCATTTTATTTTGATCAGCATTATCCTCAGGAGTATCTGGATCTCTTGGCCTCTTTTGAACACTTGTTTCAATAGAGGGTTTTAGAGGATAAATGTGCTCAAAAAATCTTGCATTTCGAGACTCGATAATGGTGTTTTCATGAATGTCATCAATTTCAGATTTGTACACCAAAAATCGATATGCACTACTATTATGAGCATATCCAATGAATATGCAATCTATAGTCTTTGGTCCTATTTTAACCTTTTTCGGTTTTGGAATTTCCACTTTGGCAAGACACCCCCACACTTTTAAGTATTTGTAGGATGGTGGTCTGTTTTTCCAAAGTTCATGGGGAGTCTTAGAAGTTTTCTTTCGTGGTATTTTATTCAAAATATGATTTGCCGAAAGAATAGCTTCTCCCCAAAAATTATCTGGCAAGCCAGAGCTTATTAATAAGGCATTCATCATTTCTTTAAGAGTTCTATTTTTCCGTTCGGCTATACCGTTGGATTGAGGTGAGTAAGGAGCTGTAGTTTGGTGTATTATACCATGCTCAGCACAGAATTCCTCAAATGGAAACTCATATTCTCCTCCTCTATCACTTCTTAAAGCTTTTATTTTTCTATTGAGTTGATTCTCAACTTCTGCTTTATGCTGTTTAAATATATCGAATGCCTCATCCTTACTTCTAAGGAGATATACATAACAGTATCTTGTACAATCATCTATAAAAGTGATGAAGTACCTTTTTCCTCCTCTAGTTTGACACATTTTCAAGTCACATACATCAGTATGTATTAAGTCTAGAGGTTCGGTTTCTCTTTCAACATGATGAAATGATGTTCTTGTCAATTTGGCTTCAGCACAAATTTGACATTTGTAATTTGAATCAATTCTACACTTAGGTATGAATTCTAGATTGATCAGTTTTTGTAAAGTATCAAAATTCACATGACCTAGTCTAGAATGCCATAGATTAGGAGAGTCAACCATATAAGCAGAAGATTCAATTTTATTCATATCATTGTTTGGTACAACAGTGGTTACATTAGCCTTAAATAGACCATCACATACATAACCCTTTCCTATGTACACTCCATTCTTAGACAACACAAATTTATCAGCCACAAATGTCAGTTTGAAGCCATGCTTGCTGAGCAACGATCCTGAAATTAGATTCTTGCGAATTTCTGGAACATGGAGAACATCATTTAGAGTGAGTTCTTTTCCAGAAGTCAATTTCAGCACAATCTTTACCTTGCCTTCGACCTTTGATGTGGACGAGTTACCCATAAACAGTTGTTCTTCATTAGTAGTACTTTTGTAGTTTGTGAACATCCACTTATTTGCGCATATATGCCTAGTGGCTCCAGTGTCTACAAACCACTCCTTGTTGTTGCCAACAAGGTTGCATTCTGAAACAACTGCACACAGGTCCATTTCAGAAACTCCGTCTGAAACTTCTACCACATTCGCTTCTGATTTCTTCTTTTTGGGTGGACCGCGACATTCTGCAGCTTTATGACCCTTCTTTCCACAATTATGGCATGACCCCTTGAATTTCTTTGACTTCTTAGGTTGGTTGTCACGTTTTCTCTTATTGGACTTGTCCGTCTCGACAACGTTTGCTTTGGCAACCACATTTTGAGAAATCTTCTTTTCAGAATTTCTATTATCTTCCTCAATTCTCAATCGAACTACAAGTTCCTCCATTGTCATTTCTTTGCGCTTGTGCTTTAGGTAGTTCTTGAAGTCCTTCCACGACGGAGGAAGCTTCTCAATGGCAGCGGCAACTTGAAAAGATTCGCTGAGTGTCATCTTTTCATCTTCTAATTGACGAATGATAAGTTGCAGTTCTTGTATTTGGTTGATCACAGCTTTTGTATCGACCATTTTGAAGTCAAGAAATTTCCCAGCGATGAATTTCTTCATGCCTGCATCTTCAGTTTTATACTTCTTTTCCAAAGCCAACCAGAGTTGTTTGGATGTTGCAACAGTGCAGTACACGTTGTATAGACTGTTGTCGAGGACATTCAAGATGTAATTTTTACACAAGAAATCAGAATTTTTCCAAGCAGTATGGGCTTCAACTTTAACTGGATCCGGTTCCAATTCTGCAACGACTGGAGCATCTTCTGTAAGATACTTTGCTAGGCCCAATGTTGTCAAGTAAAATAGCATCTTCTGCTGCCAACGTTTGAAGTCCGCTCCGGTGAACTTTTCTGGCCTTTCTCCATGAGACAGTGCCATTGGCGTAACCACGGGTGCAAAAGGATTGGTTACAGGTGGTGTTGGCGCAGCAGGACCACTATTGTTTTTAGCCATTATCGTTTTCTGCAAAACGACAATATTGTTTCAAAATTGTTATTCGTAACAATGCAAATGCAATACGAATCTGATAGCAATCAATAAATTGTCACTATCCAATTGCCACGTCAAGAAGCGTTACTAATTTGAATTGTTTCAGAATTAGTAACGGCGAAAAGCGTGACCGGAATTGCAACAGAGCAGAACCGTTGCAAAACAGAAAAAGAAGAAGAGTACCTTTCAGTATTGTCCGAGTCCAGAGTAAATCTGTTTCTTTGAAACAATATTGCTCCCTCACTGGCGCTGAAGGTTATCGAGCAATTATCTCCCAAGATAAAACGGACCGATCTCTGCAATTTGAAGCGCTTTTAAGTGCAGAGCAACACGAACTCAAGAGTGCAGTAAATAAGAACAGTTTTGCAGAGCAGAAAGAAAGGAATTTTTCGGTGATTTTATTGTTCTGTCATGAAGGCTTTATATAGTGGCCAGGGGATGTCTTTTGAGCAGATGTGACCGTCCGTACGGACGCGGGCGCGTCGGTTGAGCCCGAAAAGGAAACGGGCGCACCTGTTCGCTGCGCAAGCCCTAGAGCCGAAAGGAAATGGGCGCATCCGCTCCGTTCAAAACAGATCCGTCCCACCGCAACAAGGACGAACGGGTTAGCGCCCCACGGAAATCAGGAGACCCCAAGAGCCCCAAGGCCCAAGGCCCTATCTATGACATTTTAATATTTATTATGAAGGCCTAATGCCTACATATCCCCATTCACTCAATGCTTCATGTGCTTATTTCTTTTGTTTTGAAATAGCATATTGGGCTTTGGTATATAAGGAGACATAATCACAAATCACACACAATGTGGGACTTATATTTCTCCAATACCACTCAACCTCTTCTTCCCAATCTTCTCATTTATTTCCAACACAAAGCTGCTTACTTAAGCAAATTTTATCTATATTATGTTGAATTATTTAAATATTTGGTTCAGATATGCAAAATAAAATGATGTTGTACTATTTTGATGTAAAGTTTGACTGAAGCAATCTAATTCTAAATTAACATTAAGAAGCTTAAAATTTAAATTATCATGGGTTTTGTGTATGAATACCGGGGCATTTTGATTTGTTCGATAATCAAATTACAAAATGTCAATTTTATAAATAATGGGTTGTTTTCCTTAAAACATACAAATCTTAACAACTCGCTGACATTGTTCTACGTAAAGCTAATTTCAAATCTAGAGTTTGTTAATTTTGGAGGCCGTGTGAAGTTCATCTTCTTCTTAACAATCAACCATGAATTCATATACTTCAAAAATTAAATGTTGATTTCGGTATGGTTTTAATAATTTATTTATAAGTTATTTTCTTTGTTCTTGATTAAACCAACATGAGTTACAAATTTGAATATATGGTTCCATGTCAAAGCAATCATTATTGATTTGATTGAGAAACTCATAATTTTAAACGTTTAACCTATTTATTTTTTTTAATTAGGGATCCAATATATGAAAAGATGTCTTGATTTTCCTAAATTATGCGTTACTTGGTTTTACGTGTGTGTTAATGGGTCGTTTTAATGTTCCACACTAAAGATAGAACAAATATTTGGTTATAGTTTCAGAAAGTCTCCAATCCTGCTAAGCCGAAGTGACATCTATGCGGTACTCTGCATGATGCCTATGAACATTGCTTAAAAAAAATTCGAATGTGCAATGCATTGTAAATACACGTTGTTGTTATTTATGTTTGTGGCTTGCCATGTGAATACACGTTATTTCTACAACAGGTTAAACATGCGTTTATTTTAATGAAGTTTTAATGTACGCTATATATTTATTGTTATAAAAGTATATAAATTGCTTGCGTGTTAACATAATTCTATCAACCTGACAGTCTGTATTTTGGTCTGATGCCAATTCAAAAATAAGTGCATTAAATTCAAAAAAAAAAAAAATCAGGGAAATAGTGTCAAAAACAAAATTAAAGAAAAATTTATGCACAAGAGAAAAATGCCAAAAATTTAGAAACAATTACACTTTTTAGTGTAAAATCAAAAATAATAGTGGATCCCTGAATTTCTTGATTTACACTAAAAAGTGTGCTTATACCTAAATTTTTGGCATCTAATCCTTTGCTTATTTTTTTTTTAATTTTTTTTTTAATTTTGTCATTTTGCCTAAAATCCCCTTCAGAAATCTATTTTTCAACATGGCTTCTGCTAAATTATGGTATCATGGGCTAATTACAGTGTCATTGATTAAGGCTGTGAGATTTAATATAAATTTATGTATCAAGCACAATTCACATATAGTATTTTCCAACTTTCAACTTTGATTTAAAAGTTAAACATTTCAACAAAATACAATATGGTTTACCCGATTGCGTCTAATTAAGTATCAAACAATAGATTGAAGAAATGTGGCACACTAGTGTTCTGTATGGTTATATTTTGGTTTAGATGTACATTATAGTACGTTGATTCATGTTATTTAGTACGGCATCTATTACGTCATACACATATAAGTTTATGTGACATTTAATTTTGATGTCCATATACGACATTTGTTTAAGTCGTTTATTATGATATATAGTATCATATTTATTTAGAGAATGTCATAAGTTGTATCACATACTTAACAACTTTGAGTAAATCATGTTACATCGCTGTCACTACAAGAAAAACCTGATTTTAAAGCGGCTAAATTCGCTGGTAATCAGTCGCTATATAGCTTTAGTAACGGATTATCCGTGGATATGGATGATCGGTAAATTTCAAGTCGGTATTTGTATGCAACTGTTGGGATGGATTTAACGTGAGTTCTACGACTATTTTCGGTCATTTCACTTAATATAAAATATTAATTTTGAATTTATTTACCAACGTTTTAGCGACGGATATGTATATTTTAATAAGTATTATTTATAAATAAACATCCGCAAATCCTTGCTAATTTATATGAACATTTAATCTCGCATCATCTATTGGTAATTTATCGGTAAACCCTTCCAATTAGCGAGGAATTAACGATAAAATGTTCACTAGTTTATATATTGGCTTTCACTTTTTGTCGGTAATCTATCACTATTCCCCTTCTAATTAATCTGCCTATATATATATATATATATATATATATATATATAGATCTAATATTATTCAATTGTGAACACTGAAATAAATAGCGTATCCAAAAATAATAAAGATAAACTTGCCAATAATATTAATTTTGAACTGAAAAGAACATCCATAAACAATTACAAAAAAGAACAAGATCTATAATCCTTCGTCAATTCATACATCAAGCTGAATTATGAATAATAAAACTATTAAGCTAGTGCTAACATTACCTTATACACAAACACATACCATCCATAGCAGCACTAAAACCACATTAAGAGTATTATTTAGGATAAGGACTCACAAATCTAAGTCATAGTGTTGCTTGTTTGCCTTGAGCATTCCATTCACTTCATCTTGGGTTAGTGCATTTGGATTTTCATGTGCATGCTTTTAAAAGATCTCTTCAAATTTGGCTTCAACAAACCTATACAATAGCAATTCAAGATAACAAATCGAAATCAATGAAATTAAAAGAAGAAGAAAGAATAATACAGTTCTCATGTTGTAATTTTTCGTATTATAGTACCTTCCTTATGGATCATGAAACCACTGTCACTTCCAAGACTACCCATGACACACTACTAGGAACACTTGAAAAAATATAAGTTCAGAACACTTGAAAAAATTGGCTTGCTAAACAATATAAGTTCAGAACACTTGAAAAAATTGGCTTGCTAAACTTAGCTATAATGTGAATACTACACCAGAACATTATGTCTAAACAAGGTAACTCCTGATTAAAAATTATTCTAGTGCTCACACTTAAATTTTTCTTAGATGGATCTAACCTGGTATCATAAATAACTAACGCTCTTTATAGGATTACTAAAATGCCTAGGTACAATATTAGTTAAAGAAGAAACGAAACAGAAGCTTACTTTTGACATTCAAAAAAAAAAAAAAAAAACGTTTCAAATATGACGTTATATGTAACAGTCCACATTTTACGTATCGGAGTATCGTAAAATATTTTTATTTTGTTCTCTGAAAGTTGGATCATTCTCAAGTTTTGTTATGTTGTTTATGGGGATGTGAGACATGTCCATAATTTTTAACAAATTTATTTATGACCATTTTGCCCCTATCAGTCTTGTACATGGCATAACTTTTGACTGAGATCGAATCAGGTGCTGAGGTCGGTCTCGTTGGAAAGGAAATAGTATTGCAAATTCCGTAGAGTGGCCATATTAAAGATTTGGTTCAGTGATTTGGGAGGAATCGCTGTTTTTGTGTTTCACAGTTTGTTGTTCATGTTTTTGAACCATTAGTGGTCTGATTTGGAGAGGCCCATTAGTGGGCTGGTGGGAGGCTATAAATAGGGGGTTAGAGGCACGGAGAATGATTTACTTTCTTCATTCTCTCATTTGGTATCAGAGCTCTGATTAATGATTTTAGCCAAAGTTCAAAGACGTAATAACGTATGAGAGATGTACTTGTTGATTTCTGATGGATGCATACTATATATTAGTATATAGTAATAACGTTTGAACTCCATTAGCAGTTTTTCTTGCAGTGGCTAATCTTTCTATATTGCAGATTTAGAATGAGTCGTCGACCATCATGACACACTACTAGGAAGATGCTGATTCTGGAGGGGGTAATGGCAGTACACCAGACTACCCAGCCATGTTCGAGGCCATGGTAGCAGCGATCACGAGGAGGGCTCCCGCTCTAGACATGGCTGCGGTAGATGTAGGGGTCCAAGTGCAGGTACCCAAGGATGTGGATTTTGCAAAGTTGTGCAAGAACTACACTTCTCTGGGAGGGAAATCGTTCAAGGGAACAAAGCCGACTGAAGAGGTTCATAGATGGTTGGATGCTTTGTAAGAGGATTTTTGAAGATTTAGGAATTGATGATGCAATAAGGAGAAAGCTTGCATTAAGATAGTTGCATGGTAGAGCCATAGATTGGTGGAACTTTATCACTTTGGAGACTCTGGAAGATGAGATAACATGGGAACAGTTCCGAGTCAAGTTCGAGACCAAGTTTATCTCTACAGCTCAGAAGTCTGTTCTGTTCAAGAAGTTTGTGGACTTGAAGCAGAATAGTTGACAGGTACTTGAGTATATTTCTGATTTTGAGGCCTTGTCCAAGTATGCTCGTTCGTACATTGATTCTCCTTATCAAAAGAACGAGAAGTGTAAAACCCGGAATTTTGGAACCAATTTAAAATTTTTATTTTAGTAATTTTAATGGATTTTAAATATTTAAAATGATTTATTTTAAATAATAACGATTAAAAATTTATTTAAATCGAAGTTAGAGCGAATAAATTTATTTTAATTATAAAACAAGCCTAAAATAGCGTGGTAGTTTAAAATTTTGAATTTAAATTTTGACTGAATGTACATGATTCAAAATAAACCGGATTTCAGTAAAACCAGAAATATTTAAATTTGTTTAAAAATATCTTTCCAACGAATCAGAGAAATTGAAATTTCATAGCGGGAATAAAAAGTTATGTCCAGGTTAAAATTCAGAATAGTCACTATGGAATTTATATACATATTTTAATATAATAAACACCCATTTTGCATACGACCTCCGTTTTCGACGAAACCACTTTGGTTGGATCCGGAATGTTAAATTATTGCAAGATTCCAATTTTCATAATTTTTGGAATTAATATACGAGCGTGGCAAAAGAAAATGTGTTTTGTCAATTTCAGTCAAATTGGATCGACCAGAAAATGGTGATTTTTCAAACTGTCTCCAAATTCGATGAAATTAATTTTGTTAGGACCGTATTGTCAAAAAATAGCTAGATTTACTTTTTGGGAATTTTTGGAGTCTGTATATGGCCTCGGTAAATTTAAATGTACGATGAAATTAAACAATTAAATGATTTATATTTTAATTTGAAGAAAACAAGCTAAAAACGATCGAATGGGCTGACGGGACCTAGTCCATTTTGTCTGGAATAGTGGTATTTGTCTAGGGGCAACATTCTTTGGGCTGGAATTGGAGTTATTAAGAAGTAACGGGTTTTTTTTATAAATTGGAACATTTAATAATATAATATTATAAATAGGATATTAAATAAAACCCTAGCCCATCTCTGTACTTCCGCCATCACGAACGAATGGCCACAACACACCCAATTTCACTCCTTAATTCCTCTTAGATTACAACAAACTATTTCATGAAGTATAAACGAAAAGCAAAGAGGGTGGTGAGGGCTTGAATTTCGTACGGGATCGATTGGATTTCATCAATGGTGGAGCAAGGATTTGTGCCTCAAAGGCAGCGTGTTTCGTGGTGATTTCTGGGCGGAGGAGGGAGTTGGACCTGGTGCTGCTCATGGGGATGGTGGCGTTTGCAGATACTATCGGCGTGGTGGCTTCGGATAGATGGCCGGTGGTGTACCTAGACGTGCGAGAAGGGATGAAGGGGGCGATTTCATGGGTTTCACAGTCCAGATAAATAACAAGGAAGAAGGGGTTAGGTTTTTTAATTGACAACGTTAATGTATGGGTTATTAAAGTAATTTAATTATAATTAAATAATGTGAATATTAAAACGTACATATCTTCATCATATCAGATCAGAATTTGACGATTTCAAAGCCATTAGAATCGCGATGAAGAATGCTACCCGAATCAGTCTGGACAAGAATGGATGCAGTTGGGATTTTTGATATAATTAAACGCCGATTTAATTATATTAAAATAATCATTATTAAATGATTTCTAAAACCGATCAAGGTGAGAACTCTCTCACTAAATTTTCTTATACAGTTATCTAATATAAACTGCCATGATTTTCATCTATATTTAATCATCACGAATATTTGTTCGCTGAAGATATTTTTTAGCGTTTGTGTGTGAATTCTTTTTAAATAATTAAAATTAAATAATTATTATTGTGTTTAGAAATCTTTACCAATCCGCTGTTAAATTCAGATTGATGTTATACGCTATTTGATCTAGATTGATTGATATTGTTTGGTGTGATCTGTTTTATAAAATTATCATTTTTGTTGAAATTAGAATTGACAATATAAAATTGTCCTTTTTGTTGAAATTAGAATCGACAAAATAAAACTGTCATTTTTGATGTATTAGAATTGTCAAATATAAAAAAATATCTTTTTTTATTAAATAAAATAGTTAAAACAAAAATATCATTTTTCGTTGAATAAAATGGATTAAAAAAAAATCATTTTTTGTTGAATAAGATTGATACAACAAAAATATAATTTTTTTTTGAATAGATTTGAGGTAAAACAAAAGTTATCATTTTTGTTAAAGTAGATTTGTATGAAATAAAAATGCCATTTTTATTGAAATAGAATTGTGAAAACAAAAGTTATCATTTTTGTTAAAGTAGATTTGTATGAAATAAAAATGCCATTTTTATTGAAATAGAATTGTGAAAACAATATTAACATTTTTCTTAAATAGATTTGTGATTAAACAAAAATAACATTTTTGTTAAACAGATTTGTGATTAAAAAAAATAACATTTTTGTTAAATAGATTTGTGTTAAAACAAAATTAACATTTTTGTTAAATAGATTTGTGTTAAAACAAAAATAACATTTTGTTAAATAGATTTGTGTTAAAACAAAAATAACATTTTTGTTAAATAGATTTGTGATTAAAACAAAAATAACATTTTTGTTAAATAGATTTGTGATTAAAACAAAAATAACAGTTTTGTTAAATAGATTTGTGTTAAAATAAGAATATCATTTTTTGTTAAATAGAAATTGTAAACAAATAAAATTATCATTTTTATTTGTTAAGTTGAATTAGAAATTGTAAACAAATAAAATTATCATTTTTTATTTGTAATGTTGAATAGAAATTGTAAATAAATAAATTATTCTTTTATTTGTCATTAGAATACGTAGATAAATGTATGCAAATACATTATTCTTTTATTTGTCATTAGAATACATAGAAAAATGTATGCAACTAAAATATTCTTTTATTGGTCATTAGAATACGTAGAAAAATGTATGCAAATAAATTATTCTTTTATTTGTCATTAGAATACGTAGAAAATTGTATGCAAATAAATTATTCTTTTGTTTGTCATTAGAATACATAGAAAAATGTAAGCAACTAAAATATTCTTTTATTTGTTATTAGAATACATAGAAAAATGTATGCAAATAAATATGTCATTTAGTTAGAAAACATATTTTGTAAATAAATATGTCACTTAGATAGAATATGTTTTTGTTTAATAAAAATATCATTTAGTCAGAATATGTTTTTGTCAAATAAAAATGTCATCTTGTTAGAATACGTTTTGTTAAGTAAGAAGAATCATGTCTTGAAATATGTGTTTGTGATGTTAAAATAGACTTGTTAACAAAATTAAGTTATCATTTTTATTCATTTTGTTAAAATATAATTTTTAACAAAATGAAGTTATCATTTTTATCCATTTTGTTAAAATAGAGTTGTTATCAAAATGAAGTTATCATTTTTATTCATTTTATTAAAATAGAATTGTTAACAAAATGAATTAATCATTTTTATTCATTTGAAAATGGAATTGTAATAAATAAAGTTATCATTTTTATATGTTTTGTTGAAATAGAATTGTCAACAAAATAAAGTTATCATTTTTATTTGTTTTGTTGAAATAGAATTGTCAACAAAATAAAGTTATCATTTTTAATCGTTTTGTTGAAATAGAATTGTCAACAAAATAAAAGAATCATTTTTTTATTCATTTTTGTTGAAATAAAATTATCGACAAAAGAGAAATATCATTTTATTTGTTTTATTGAAATAAAATGGTCAAAAAAATAAAAATATCATTTATTGTTTGAATTAGAATTGTATACAATAAAAATGGGCATTTTTATGTGTCATGTTATACAATGAAATTTCATACAAATAAAAATATTTCTTTTTATTTGTTAGGTTAAAAATAGGAATTGCATACAAATAATGAAAATAAAAATTATCTTTTATTTGTCATTAGCGACATTTTATGTAAATAAAAATACATTTTTATTTGACATTAAAACATGAAGATAAGCATGCAAATAAAAATACATTTTTATTTGACATTAAAACATGTAGATAAGTATGCAAATAAAAATAATTTTTATTTGACATTAAAACATGTAGATAAGTATGCAAATAAAAATACATTTTTATTTTACATTAAAACATGTAGATAACTATGCAAATAAAATACATTTTTTTTGACAATTAGAAACTTGTAGAGAAGTTAGGCAAATAAGATACATCTTTGTTTGACATAAGAAAACATTGGAAATGTATGCAAACAAAACCTTTTTATTTGCTATTAGAAAATATAGGAATTTTTTTGCAAATATAATATCTTTTTATTTTGTCATTAAAAACATTTAAATGGTTATGCCAAATAAAACATTCTTTTATTTGGTATGTTAAACACGTTAGTGGAATCGTCGAATGATTTATATTTATATACAATTATATATATATATAAATTAAAATTAAATGAATCCCGTGCGGTAGTTTGCGTTTCGAAATCGTAATTTTAAACGATTATACCGAAAGATCCGACCGTTGGATTTTCCCAAAACTGGAACAGTTAGGTCCGCTTTGGAAAGATCTTTCCAACGATATAAAGTTTGTTAAAATCCAATGGTTAGATTTCGAGAAATGTGTAAATTAAATTTGGGTAAAAACAGCGCGAAGGCCGCCTTTTGACCCGAAGCGTTGTTAAATTAAATTGGATTAGTTTTATATAAATAAAAATAGCGATTAATCATTATAAAATAATATTAATAATGTGAGGTGATTTAAATTATATATATTCGAGAATTATTTGAAAAGAACGATTTCAGTCTCATTTCAAATAATTATACGATGATTTAACGTCGAAGACATTGAAGACGGTGATTGAAGACCGGCGATCTTCACATTGAATGGATGACTACTGATCCCTTGGACTGACTTGCTCCGAGGTAAGGGTTACAGTGGTAGTCGTTCGGACGTCCTTGCTGATTGTCCGTGTTAGCGAGCACCTCTCTTCCATATTGGATATACGGGACGATGAATATTCCGGTTTCGTTCAGACCCAGAACGAAGCTGTAAATGGATGTGTGTCTAACATTGGATTTCATTCTATGTGAATTGGTTTCTATTTAATATATATCTGTTTGGTGACGGAGAATTTATTCTCTTGCTTAACACCCTTCTTTGAGACGCACGAGCTCAGAGGTTATATATGGATAGTTATCGATCGCGTGGCGTGAATTGACAATGTGGCATGCCAAGATGCAAATGATCAAGGCTTTTGTTGAAAATCAGAGCATTGTGGTTAATGATCAAAGCATAGGCTATTTAGGCATAGATTTGTGTATAGCGTAACTTTGCGAGCCTCACACCCCGGTAGGAGTCAGAAACGGGATAAGGGAATGCAGGGAGTGCACACGTTTCTTTCTAGCTAGAAGGGGTGTCATGGTATGGAGCCCAGACATTTTTACTTATGTGGATGATGGATTATGAGGCCTCGAATATATTGTCGATAGTGGCCAATTGATAGGTCCAATAGGACCGAGAAATGTGTGTTCAGGAATTTCCAATTCACTAAAGTATTTGTGGACCGGCCCTGCAGGATCCAAGGGTTCGCCAACGTCCGAATCCTGAGACATTTGCTAGAGTGTCTTGAATCATTAAGGAGATCATCCCTAGCCTTGACTCATGATGGAAACCCAATTTCCAGTATGACATTATAGATTTGATTGTAAACCTATATATGGCGACATAGTAGGATGGGGTACTATGCCATCTAGGATTAATACATTTACTTTGAAAGTATTTTAAAACTGATTAGACACTAATAATAGTTTTAAATATTGTTTTATACGTATCAAGCACGTTTGATCATTATAAGTTAAAAATCTATCCTCCGGTTTGCGTTGCGTTGTGTGATGGGACTTGAGTCTTATAATGATTTCATTTTTCTAAAAAGCAATGCATTGTTTTAAAAGATTTACTTATTTTATGCACTGGAAATCTAATGGAGTAAACCCGTTACGCGTTAGCGGTGTGGTCCTGTGATTAGCCTTATTGTTAGATAAGTTAATTTTAACTATTAGATTTCTCATACCAGTTCCATGTCCGACTCATAGTTTGTTTCACTTGCAAACTCGGGTGTCCATATTTTCCACACGGGCAGTCGAGTGGCTTGTTTTGCATATACTTATTATTGAGATGGATTTTGGATTGAAGCTTAAAGCTGAGTCTAGAGCATTGATAGTATTCCACTGTGTTGGTTCATTTGTTCCGCTGTACTATATTGAATTTGTTATAAATCATCTTCCGCTGTATTATTATTTATCGATGTACTCTGATATATTTTGTACTCTGATGTAACATTATTATAATGTTTATAAAAGTCTTCTGTTATTTATTCTGATGTATTGTATGTCCAAAGTTAGCGTAACACCCCACCTCCGCTAGGGCAACTCACAAAGGGAATGCACTAGTTTTGGTGGAGTATTATCTAGGTAAACATACACAGAGATATCACACGGCAGAACATAAATAAAGAAGCGGTAGAAATTAAAAACCAAATTTTTCTTACTTCCAAGAAAAGAGTCAAAACTCCATATATCCAAGGTATAAATTATTCCATTACATCAAGTTCCAAAAGAGGCATAAACTTAAGATAACAAAACTAAATTATTCCCCATAAACAGCAGAAGTGCAGCCATAGCATAGCTCAAGACCAAACCATACATGAGCTGACAGAAAGCAAGCTAAATCCAAGCTAAGAGCTAGTGTTTCCTCCCTAAGAACCCTTGGGGGGGGGGAGGACGAAAGAAAAAGGGTCAGTCATAAGACTGGTAAGCCCAAGTGACTTTCAGTATAAAAACTAGTAAAGGTAACATGACATGTGAAAACTGGAATTAAACATAAGGATGATAACAGGAGTGGTATGATAATTAAGATAACAAGATAAGTCAAGTCTGGCATCGCATATTCAAGATTCGCTGCACCCACTGTACTAGTATCTTAACCCATGTCGAGTATTAACCATGAGATGATTCCTTGGCCCAATATCATGAAGTGACCCATTACGGGGTCCTACGGTACGATCTATTAATCGATCGGCTCCCTACAAGTTCTAGCTCGTCATGTGTCTGTGTCATACGGCCCTATCCTGAAATGTAGTCACCTGTGCTAGGTCCACCATAGGGTGTATCAAGCCCTATGGTGCCAACCACCGACACGAATCAAGCACGCACAGTGTAAACCTACTGGTGCTCAATGTCTGCTTTTTCAACTCCGGACTACGTGCACGACCATAGTCCGCCTGAACCTACAATGGCGCACCTACTCAGCCGTCGTTCTGGTCGCTTACAATCAACCCAGTAATCGTGCCCCACCCTGCCTAGTCCCAGGGTATCGTGATACATCTAAGTGGGTTACTGCTGAAAAGGACCGTGTAACTAGGGTTTCTAATGGGTTAAGTGTTGTCATTCAAATTCGTGACTTAACTGTAACAACCCGCAAATTCTGAACCAATTTAAAAAATTTATTTTAGAAAATTTTAATGAATTTTGAGGTTATAATATAATTTATTATTAATAATAATGGCTAGAATTTATTTTTATCGAAGTTAAAACGAATAAATTTAATTTAAATATAAAAGGAGTTAGAAATGGCGCGGTAGTTTGAAAATTTGATTTTGAAATTTAACTGAATGTACAGGATTTAAAATAAATCAGAATTGAGTGAAACGAGAAATATTTAAATCTGTTTAACCATATCTTTCTAACGAATCTGAAAAATTGAAATTTCATAGCGGAAAACAAAAGTTATGGCCAATTCAATTTTTAGAAAGGTCGCTGTAAAATTTATATACATATTATATATGGCTCGAAAGGCTACTTTTCACATATGAAGGAATTTCGAATCGAAACCACTTCCATTGAGTTCAGAATGACGTTTCTGCATTGAAAAACAGTAAACACTTATATATTTTGAGTTCCGGAATTTATTTGTTTAAAAATGTATTTTTAATATTAAATATATTGGCCTTGAAAATAGTCATTTTTCAAACGACCTCCGTTTTCGATGAAACCACTTTTGTTGGAACCGGAATATCAAATTATTTCTATGTTTCAATTTTCAGAATTTTTCGAATTAATATGTGAGCGTGGCGAGAGAAAATGTGTTTTGACTATTTTAGTTAAATTTAAACGCCTTAAAAATAGCCATTTTTCAAACAGTCTCAGAATTCAACGAAAATAATTTTTTTGGATTCGTATCGTCATAAGAAAGCTAAAAATATTGTTTTTAGAATTTTCTGAGGTCGTAAGTGGCCCCGGCATATTTTAATGTATGGTCAATATTTAATTAATTAATTTTTAATGCAATTTTAAATAAAAATCGTACAGATTTCGGAATTGGGCCATGGGACCTATCCCATTGCGTTCAGAAGGTGTCAAAACCTTAAGAACGACAGTAAGCGGGCCCAAATCAGAGAAAGTCCGAAAATCCACCTTATGCACAATTTTCGAGATTTAATAATAAAATATTATCAAAATATTCAGGCCGAAACCCTAACCCTAATTTCAGCCACCTAAACCGAAGGCCAGAAATCTCCTAATTTCAAACGCTCATAACTTTTGATCCGCTCAACGAAAATCGGCAAACTTGGTACCAAATCGAAACTTTCGGAGAGATCTTTCAATCCATACGGCGATGATCGAGTTTCAGTGCACGGATTTCGCGAATTTCGAGGCCAAAGTGGCCGGGTTTGCACGCGCCGTGCGGCTCAGGGAGGAGGCCGAGCTTCAGGAGGTCGGGGGCGTGAGTCGGTGGAGCCGTGGCGCTCGACGTGGCGGAGTCTGATCGGGTCCTAGACCCTCGGATTGAGGTGCGTGCAGAAAATGGAAGAGCGGCTTCATGGGTTCGGCTGTAGCGCGACGTGAGGAAGAAGCTCTTCCTTTTTTTATTATTATTTTATTAATTAATTATTTAATTTATGCAATCTTTAAAAATCAATATCTCTTTCATACGAGGTCTGATTGACGAACCGTCAGTTGCGTTGGACTAGTCTTTCCGAGATTTTCGCGATGGCGCAGACCAGAGTTGATTCTGAGACAGTCAAATTTTCAGCAAAAATCAATGTAAGAATTCAAATTTTTATTATCTAATTAATTATTAATTTATTTTGTTGCTTTAAAATAATTGTGTGATGATGTTAATTCAGATCTGGATTGTTATGTAATGTATGAATCGTCGATTGTGGCTTGTAATATGTTTGTTGTTCATGTTGTACTAAATTCGCATCAAAATTTCATATTTTATTTAATTTTATATGCATTTAGAAAATTTAATCTAAATTCAGTTTTAAATCATATTTATTTTAGATCCAGTTGTAAAAATTTATTTTATGTTATTAAAACATAATTTCTGTTTTTCTGAAATGAACAATAGAATTGAAACGACAAATAAAAACTCATTTTTATTTGTTGATATTACCATAAGAATTTGAACGACGAATAAAAGCTTATTTTATTTGTTGATATTACAACAGAATTTGATCGACAAATAAAAACTCATTTTTATTTGTTAATATTACTATAAGATTTGAACAACAAATAAATACTTATTTTTACTTGTTGATTTTACAATAAAAATTAAACGACAAATAAAAACTCCTTTTTTATTTGTTGACATTACAATGCAAATTGGACGACGAATAAAATCTCATTTTTTTATTTGTTTATATTACAACATAGATTGTTTAACAAATAAAATCTTAATTTTATTTGTTTACATAACAACAGAATTTGGTCAACGAATAAAACATATTTTTATTTTGTTTACTTTACATTAGAATGTAAACAACGAATAAAACTTTATTTTTCTTTATTTTCTTTGCAATAGAAATTGAACGGCAAATAGAACATTATTTTTATTTGTTTATATTATAACAGAAATGGGTTAACAAATAAAATCTTATTTTTATTTGTTTACCTTTCAACAGAATTTGGACGACAAATAAAATATTATTTTTATTTGTCTATTTACAATAGAATTTGAACAACAAATAAAATATATTTTTATTTGTTTACATTAAAAAGATTGGATTAAGAAGGTTATACTTTTAACGTGCACTATTTACATTAAAAAGAGTGGATTAAAAAGCATATATTTTAATAAGAAATTGTTTCATAATTAAAATTACATTTTTCTATGTAATGAAAGGGTGAATTGTTGCTGTATGATTCAAATTACATTTTTCTATGTGATAAAAATGTGAATTTGTACCGTATGATCAAAATTACATTTTTCTATGTAATTAAAACGGGAATTTGTACCGTATGATTAAAATTTCATTTTTCTTTGTAATTAAGACATGGATTTACATCGCATAATAGAAATTACATTTTCTATGTAATTTATATAGGAATTTACATCGCATAATAGAAATGACATTTTTATATGAAATTAAAGCATGAATGTGCACTATAGGATAAAAATTACATTTTTTACATGTAATTTAGATATTAGAATAAAAATTACATTTTTAATGTAATTAAAATGTGAATTTACACTGCATGATAAAAATTACATTTTTATATGTAATTTAGAGGTGAATTTACATCGTATGATTGAATTTACATTTGTCTATGTAAATAAAATACGAATTTACATGGTAAATTAAAAATATACATTTTTGTTAATTAAAAGCGATTAAACCAAAAACATACATTTTTGGCTATTCAAAAGAGTTAAACAAAATAAACATTTTTGGTCATTAAAAAGAGTTACATCAAAATATATATTTTTGGGCATTGAGTAGGATTACATTTTATTGTAACATTGTTTACAATAAAACGGTCTTTTATTTGTGTTCTTAAACACAAATAAAACATAAAAAAAATAAAAGTACATTTTTGTTTGTGTTCCCCAACGCAAATATAATATGATTT
Organism: Allium sativum; assembly: GCA_030737875.1. Classification (NCBI taxonomy): domain Eukaryota; kingdom Viridiplantae; phylum Streptophyta; class Magnoliopsida; order Asparagales; family Amaryllidaceae; genus Allium; species Allium sativum. The sequence goes on from CM060927.1 coordinate 159,271,285, forward strand.
TTAAGTGGCGCATTTTTATTTGCATTTTTCAATGCAAATATAACATGAAAACAAAAGTTCACATTTTGTTTACGTTCCACAATACAAGCAATATTTGAAAGAAAAAAATATATTTTTGTTTGCATGCTATAATGCAAACGAAACGTAGAAAATAGAAATACATTTTTTATTTGCATTCTATCATGCAAATAAAACAAGAAGATAAAAATTACATTTTTTTTTGTTTGCAACTTTAGTTGCAAACAAACAAGAAAATGAGAATTACATTTTTTGTTTGCAAATTTAGATGCAAACAAATTTATTTAAAGACAAAGGTTACATTTTTGTTGCATGTTTTAAATGCGAACAAAGCATTAAAATCAATGTTACATTTTATTTATTTATTTACTTCACTTGATGTAAGTAAACATAAAATAAGGAGTTGTTCTTTTATTTACATTTCTTGATGTAAATATAACTAGAAATTAAATATTACATTTTTATTTGCATTACTCAACGCAAATAAATAGGAGAATAAAAGATACAGTTTCATTTGCAATCCTTAATGCAAATAAATTATGAAATGAATTGAAATAAAAGATTTTATTTTATCGTCGCTTTTATTTCCATAAATGGACGTAACATAAAGATTTCATTTGTTCATTGTTTTCAAATAAAAAGATTGTACATTTAAAATTTACATTTTTTTTATGTAATTTATATTTCAATAAATAGAAATAAAGAGTTCATTTTTATTGACATTTTACATGCGGTAAAAATAATAGAAACAAAAGAGACATTTTTATCGTGTGTTATATATTATGTATCACACTGCCATAGACAAGTTACCTGACTTGTATGTGATTGGGTCGATCATTTTCATACATCACCCAAGTGCACAAATGAATTTATTATTTGTTTGTTGGCTGAAACCCCACACGGGTGTTCGGATGAAAATGAACATACACTAATCCCAATATTTAGTTGTATGTTGATCATTAGATCGACAGGCTGCGATGAGCGTTATTATTTAATTTTAACGCTTACACAGTAGAAATTACACTTTGGATGAAAATGGATGAATTGATGATTATTTATTTTATTGTCATATGTATGATGTGTGTGAAATCCATATAATCCAAAATTATATGGTGAATGATTGAGTCGCTTTTCGATTCCGGTGTTCTTTTAAATAATAATATTCTTACATTAGAAATTCTTCTTATATAAAGAATATATTTTAATATAAAAATATATTTTTAATCATGTATATGTTAAAACAAAGAATATTTGTAAAAGATAAAGATTTGTAATATAAAGAATACTTCTCATTTAGAGTCTTTATATAAAGAATATATTTTAATATAAAAATATTTTTAATCAAGTATATGTTAAAACAAAGAATATTTGTAAAAGATAAAGATTTGTAATATAAAGAATACTTCTCATTTAGAGTCTTTATATAAAGAATATTTTTATGATTATTTTAAAATACGTTTTTAAAAGATTACTAGCATTTGCAATTATATTTTGTGATATGAAATAAATTGAGATGTGAAGTGGATTTATCGTGGACGATGTGTAACGACTTAAAAATTTCGATATTTAAAATATAAAGTAAATTAAGTATTTAACGTTAATAATCAAAATTTATATTTGAAATTTTACTTAGAATTTGGAAGTCTAGTTTATTTCAATTTGGTTTTGAATTAATCTGGTATGTATAAATTTAATTTCGATATTTGAATGTTATAGTTTTAAATTTAATTTTATAATATTATTAATACATGATTTTAAATTTATTTCCAATAAATGACAATTTATGATAGGATGAATGATGATTTATAACAAAGGAAAGTTTGTCAAATTGTATGTATGTTTGAAATCATTAAATTTGAACAATTGTTTATAGAAGGAAATTTAGTAGTCGAATCCTTGATTTGTTTAAAGACTTATTACATCAACAAATACGTTAATCAATATTTAAATCAACATTTTAATTTAATTCATTAAAAGAAATTGTAAAGAAATTAAATGTCAACGATATATATAGCATATGTTCAACTAGCGTGGTTAACGAAATTTATGGTAACATTAATAATCTAATAAATTGAAACAACCCGAATTTTAATAACGTGTTAAGACAAGAATCAAGGCAGAATTAAATTTTAAAATAAGAATCAAGCGAAACGGGTTGCGCCGTTGCGTTCGTCTCGGAATTCTGGTTGGAAACGAGTCCGAAATTTCGTAAATCGGAGTCCGTATGACCGAGATATGGCCTCTAGAAGTTTCACGAAAAATCAGAAAACGAAAACAGTTCAAATTCGAATTCGAATTTCGAATTTAGCCCCAAACAGACTGGGCAGGAAAATTTCCCGCCCAGCCCCAGGTCGACTGGGGAGTCGACTGGGTAGTCGACCCCCCAGGGACCAGGTCGACTGCCCAGTCGACCAGGGTGTCGACCTGGGAGTCGACCTCCCTGGTCGAGCCAGGTTGGCCTGGTGCACCTGCATGCTTGTGTGGTCTGGTTGGTTGGCCTGTGACGATTTTCAGTGGTTCAGATCTAAACTAGGGTTAATCTAAGGGCCTAAACTAGTCCTAACACCTATAAAAACACCCTAAGACCTAGCCTAAACCACCACAAATCATCCTAACAACTAAGTGCTGCCAAAATGCTCCTAAATCATGGCCTCCATCTTCATCATTGAGAGCTTGAGAGTTCTAAACTAAAGCTAAGGAAAAGGAGCAATCTTTCTCCATCAAATCAAGGCGCTATTTATATTCTCAAGGCTTCTAGGATTGCTACATCATTCCTAGAGCTTCTACAACGATTCTATGACGATTCTTGCTCCTAATTCACTAGCCACGCTTTGTAAGTTCTAGATGCTTTTAGATTGAAACGGTAACTTGAATATGACATGTGATAAAGTTGAAATTTGATCTATGCATGATAATCGATCCATGCTCATTCTTGTTCATTTTGGATCTTGACCTTTGGGAATGTTGCTATGACATTAATTTGAACCTATGCATGTCGCAAATCACTTTTTCATGTTCTTATCATGCATGTAATGATGATTTTCTCTCGGATCTTGTTTTATGAAAAGTTTCTACCTTCCCCTATTTATTTTCTTTTGATGAACCTTGGTCGATTTCGGACCTAGGCATAAACTACGATTTACGTGCGATATGTATACGGGGGAATATTGGGATTTCACCTACTTGGATATAGGTGTGGGTGGTCGAATTTGTGCATAACATAAACAAGGAAAAATTTGGGGTATTGCCAATATTATTTGCAAGTTTGGGCATACATGAATTGGCATATGAGTTAAATCACGAGTTTTGGGGACTATGTAAGTTAAATCAAGGGATTGGGCTTATGTAAGTTAGGCATAAGTGGAATTGGGAACATGAACCATGATGTGGGTTTTATTTGGGCATGAACGCGGCAACATGTAACTTTGGCTAGAACATGATGTAGGGTAAATTGGCATAAAACTTGACATACATGCAAATAGGCGAGAATTGGACATATGTAAAGTGGCTAGAATTGGGTACATATTTTCATGAGCATGTAATGTGGAACATGGGCATATGTTTAGTAATATGTAAAGTGGGGATTTTGACTTAGATGACACATATGTAATTAACAATCTAACGGATGTCTTCGACACGAGGTTAGACTTGAGTTGTGGTGTAATTCTGCCCGGAACCGCCCGGCATATCCAGTGACCACAACAATAATAGTCTAATGTGAGAGGTCGTAGGCAAAGATTAGATTGTGGTAATGCATGAACCGGAGGTTGGAATGGATTTGCGGTGTAATTCTGCCCGGAACCGCCCGGCGTATCCAGTGACCGCAAATAAGTCCAATGTGAGAGGTTGATGCATTAGTAAATAATAAAAGAATATGACATGGATGGGTGGGTTAAGTAACTTGATTAGAATAATGACACTTAACCAATATGACATGGACGGGTGGGTTAAGTAACTTGATTAGACTAATGACACTTAACCAATATGACATGGACGGGTGGGTTAAGTAACTTGATTAGAATAATTACACTTAACCAATATGACATGGACGGGTGGGTTAAGTAACCTGATTAGACTAATGACACTTAACCAATATGACATGGACGGGTGGGTTAAGTAACTTGTTTAGAATAATGACACTTAACCAATATGACATGGACGGGTGGGTTAAGTAACCTGATTAGACTAATGACACTTAACCAATATGACTTGGACGGGTGGGTTAAGTAACTTGATTAGACTAATGACACTTAACCAATATAACGTGGATGGGTGGGTTAAGTAAAACCGGACTTGATTTCTAGATGACACCTAACCATATAACACGATTAGAGGATGGGTTAGTTTAACCTGAATGGGTCGATAACACCCGACTATTATAGCGCGATGCATGGTAAGGTTAAGTAAACTCACAAAGGTAACACTTAACCGTTATAATTTGACTAGTGGATCGGGTTAGGTTAACATATACTTAACCAATCTAACATGGTAACTTGACGGGGTTAAGCCATGAATCGCTTGAATACACTTAACCAATCCAACATGATAACTTGACGGGTTTAAGTCATGAATCGCTTGAATATACTTAACCAATCTAACATGGTAACTTGACGGGGTTAAGCCATGAATCGCTTGAATACACTTAACCAATCCAACATGATAACTTGACGGGGTTAAGTCATGAATCGCTTGAATATACTTAACCAATCTAACACGGTAATTTGATGGGGTTAAGCTTAAATATACTTAACCAATTTGACACAATGATTTGGATAGGGTTAAGTCATGAACCGCTGGAATACGCTTAACCAACTTGACACGTGATTTGTAAGGCTAAGCCATGAACGTGAATGACAACACTTAGCCAATCTTGACATGACATGTAGACGGGTTAAGTCACGAACTTGAATGACCACATTTAACCAACTGGACATGCTAGACTGATAGGGGTTAAGTCTTGAAATTTATATGACAACACTTAACCTGCTGGATGGAAACCCTAGTTACGCGGTCCTTTTCAGCAGTAACCCTCTTGGATGTATCACGATACCCTAGGGACTAGGCTAGGGTGGGGCACGATTACTGGGCTGATTGTAAGCGACCAAAATGACGGTTGAGTTTGGTGCGCGATTGTAGGTTCAGGCGGACAATGGTTGTGCACGTAGTCCGGAGTTGAAAAAGCAGGCGTGGGCACCAGTAGTTGTACACTGTGTGTGCTTAGAATTGTGTCAGTGGTTGACACCCTAGGGCTTGATACACCCTAGGGTGGACCTAGCACAGAGTAGCTACATTCGTGATTGGGCCGTATGACACCGACTGTAACAACCCGTATTTTCAATAACCTGTAATAACATAAATCGAGGCAGAATTTAATTCTAAAATGGGAATCAAGGGAAACGGGCTATGCCATTGCGTTCGTCTCGGAAAAATACGCGAAATAGAGTCCGAGTTTTCGAAAATCGGAGTCCGTATGACCAAGATATGGCCTCGCGAAGTTTCACGAAAATTCCCAAATTAAAGTATACTTAATTAAGTGAAATGGGTTGTGTAGATATATATATATATATATTGATATATATATATATATATATATAATTGAAAATTTAATAAATAAATATGCAAAAATGCTCAAAACAGCGAATTGGGAGAGGGGAATAACCGAACCGGCCGATTTTTGAAGTCGACCCGAGCTCGCTGGGTCGACTAGGGGTTAATCCAGGGTGTTTGGCTGTCAACCCGTGGGCCGATTCGCTCAAGTGCAGATTTTGCATTTGAATGGTTCTCATGGTCCATCTTTAATCTAAAGGCCCTAGATGGTTCCTACACTTGACTTCTTCCCCAAGACATGCTTTGATGGCTTGGATTGAATCTAGGGTTAATCCTATGGCCTAAAACACTTGCCTAATCTATAAATAAGACCCTAACCTACCCTAATTCATTCATAATTAAACCTAGTGACTAAACTATGGCAAAATGCTAGCTCTCATGGCCTCCACTAATTTTATGAAGAGGGTTGCATACTAATCACTCTCTAATCAACTTCTAATCCCTTCTTAGCATCTTAATCTTCTTCATTTGGTGTTCAAAGTTGCTAGTTGTGAGTTTCTATCACTTTGATGATCTTTTGGTAAACTAATTAGATGAGATGTGATGAGATTTATGGTTTTGTATGTGGGTTAATGAGCTTTGAATCATATGATATGATGTTAGCATTAATCTTATGTTTATGCATGTTGTATGTAAGCTTATGCAAGTTTAATATGATGTATGTTATGTTTGCATGATGCTAAATATGCAAGTTGTGGGCTATGTAATCATATGCATGTTATGCAAGTTCATGGTAATATGCTATGCAAGTTACATGTATGTAAATATGCAAGTTACATGTTTGTTAATATGCAAGTTACATGTATGTAAATATGCAAGTTACATGTTTGTTAATATGCAAGTTACATGTTTGTTAATATGCAAGTTACATGTATGTAAATATGCAAGTTACATGTTTGTTAATATGCAAGTTACATGTTTGTTAATATGCAAGTTACATGTATGTAAATATGCAAGTTACATGTTTCTTTATATGCAAGTTACATGTTTGTTAATATGCGAGTTACATGTATGTAAATATGCAAGTTACATGTTTATTAATATGCAAGTTCATGATGACACATTATGCAAGTCTATAAGCTAATATGCAAGTTTGTTATGCAAAATGAATATGTAAGTTATGTGACATATTATATGCAAGTTATGTGACATGTTATGCAAGTTCATATGCAAGTTATGTGTTTGTTAATATGCAAGATGGCACCTTTGAAACATGTTCATTCATATGCAAGTTGACACCTTTTATATGTGTTATATCATGAACGAAATTACGTGGGAACGATGGGGTAATTAAATGCATAAGTTAATAAGATTGTGTGAAATTAATATAATTATGCATAACACAAAATAAATAAACATAGTATGGGAATTTGCCTATTTGGTTAGGTGTACCCATACTATGTGTTGGGAATTTACCTATTGAGTTAGGTCTACCCCATGGGAATTTACCTATTAAGTTAGGTCTACCCATGTTAAGAAAACTTGATTAATTAGGGATAATTAATATAAAATTATGAGGGTGATTAATTAGGTGTAATTAATTGACTAAGACACGAGGTTGGACTCAGTTGTAGCGTAAAACTGCCCGGACCCAACCGGCTTAACCAGTTGCTACAAATGTTAGCCCAATGTGAGAGGTCTTAGGCACAAACTAAATACGTAATTAATGTAAAGACACGAGGTTAGACTCTGTTATGACATAAGGCTGCCCGGACCCAACCGGCTTAACCAGCGGTCATAAAAGACAGTCTAATGTGAGAGGTCTTTACAAAGGTTACGTTCTTAATTAATTAATTAAGAAACACTTAACCACATTAGCATGTAGAGGGACATGAGGGGTTAAGTGGGTGCCTCGGGTGGCATGAGAAAATCTAGTGGTTGCCTTGGGTGGCAATAGAAAATACGATTAGAATACTTAACCAAAATGGAACATGTAATTAAAACATGATTAAAGGGTTAAGTGGGATATACTAGAAAAAGGGACAAGCTTAGGTGGGTAGCTTGTGGAGGCCCATTTCAACCAGTAACCCATACGTATCTTTGTGGGCTCGACCCATGTCGAGGACGGGACACGCATACTGGGCTTGACTGTAAGAGGCAAACGGGTTAGCGGTGGCAACGCAAGTCCAACGGGCTTCATATGCGTGAGTGGGCCCGGGCTGGTAGGTAAGCCGTTGTTGCATCGAGTAGATATAAGCCGTGCACCTTTAGTTTCATCAGGTTGCCACATTGGGGAATGATACATCCCACGGTGGGGCCAGCACGGGTATCTACGTTAGGGAGCCGATCGAATGGGAAGTAGTGTGTACACCTAGTGGATTGTAGGGCCCCGTGGCGCCTACTTGGTCACCTAGGGGTACGCAGGTACTAATTAGTAAATTTTATAAGTCCTTGGGTGGGATCAACCTTTAAGTTAGGAACGACTGGTGTGGTGCAGTTTAGTAATTTACCTTAGGGAGGGTAGATGCGTCTTTATCCTTTATCTTCGTTTAGTTGACTGCTTAGGGTAGCCATTCATCCCTATATGTTACCGTATATCAGTTTATGTCTTCTCTGGTTACTTTAACGATTGTATTGTTAAAGTTATAGGACTCGCTCAGACTTATGTCTGACCCTGTTGTTTTTATCTTTTTCCCAACCCTCAGGTCCTACGGTGGATCCTAGCAGTAGTGGAGCTTGATCGGATTGCTGTTCCAGTCTTTAGGAGCTTGGATAGATGTAAAGCTCCAGTTATCCAGTTATCTTTTCTTTTGTTTGGCTATTGTATGAGAGTGGGATTATGTACTTCTTTATTTTGATGGATATTGTACTTGACCTTTATTGTGGTTTTATGATGTAACCAGACATGTTTTACTTCCGCTGTTATGAGATGATGTTTTAAAATTTCAAGTACTATTTATATCTGTCTTGTTGTAATTTTTCTGTTCTATATTCACTAAAATACTCCACCGATGCTATGGCATTCCCTTAGTGAGTGATCATAGCGGGAGTGGGGTGTTACACATGGTATCAGAGCTTAAGGTTACTAGAACAGATAAAATTTTTGAGAAAAACTACTTTCTAAGAGTATTTTCGAAGAAAGTATTTTTAAAAGCATGTCTTCTAAGAGAAAAAGTTTTTGAAAAAGAAAAGCATAATCCCCAATAGCCATATCTTTATCTTTCGGAATCTCCTTTTTGAATCTTTCCTCTTTCGTTTCAGCATGGCTGAAGATCTTAACATCCCGGAGGGTTTAGTTATACCACTATGGTATAGGAGGTTGCAAGAGGCTAGGGCCGCGGCTGCGGGTCCGGCCAATGCTACTACACCAGAGACAACCGCTCCTCCTCCTCAGCCTAGAGTGGATAATTTTGCTAAGGTTTGCAAGGAGTTCAAGGCTATAGGAGGAAAACCTTTTCTTGGTTCAGAGACTTTCGTAGAGGCTAGAGATTGGCTTAAGGAAGTGGAAGAGTTGCTAGATATCTTTGAAGTGGAAGAGGGAAAGAAAGTCAAGTTGGCGGCTTGGTTAATGAAGGGAGAGGCCTCATTCTGGTGGGAGGTCACTAATGGAGAACGCCCTGTTGACTCTTGGGCAGATTTTAAGCAAAGGTTTGGGGCTAAGTTTCTCTCAAGGGCGGAAGAGAATCTGTTTATGGAGAAGTTCTTGAATTTGAAGCAAGGGAATCTCACGGTGAAAGAATATGTCAACAAATTCAATCAATTAGCAAGGTTTGGCATAGAGTTGGTGAATACACCGGAGAAGAAGGCTTTGAGGTTCGTTAGAGGCTTGAACGAACCATTGCAAGGAATAGCTATGACTCACATTCCTATGGGGGCCACTTTTGAGAAGCTTGTCTACATGGCACTTATGCATGAGGATGATAAGAATTCTAAGGCACCAGAGAAAAAGGGGGATCAGAAGAAACCGCAACAGCAACAACAAGGCAAGGGCGGAAAAGGCAATGGTGACAAAAAGAAGACGAAGAAGAAGTGCTTCAATTGTGGAACACCAGGACACCATAGTAAGGATTGTCGCAAAAAGAAGAAGACCGGTTGCTTTCATTGTGGTGAAGCAGGGCATCTTGTGAAAAACTGCCCAAAGAAGGGGCAGAAGACGGGGTCTACCTCAGGAGGCCAGGTGCAAGCTCTTATAGCACCACCTCAGTCAGGGGGGCAAGTTCAGGTTCTCTCAGTTCCACCGATTCAGCAGAGAGGTAGAACTATTTCCGTTGAAAGTCTGGTTTTTCTGTTTGATCATCCAGTTCGTACTTTGTTTGACTCTGGCGCATCGCATTCTTTTATCTCATCATCGTTAGTTGAGTCACTGCACTTAGACACCAGTCTAGTTGATGATCCCTTGGTTGTCTCAAACCCAATTGGGGGCTCCATATATCTGTCTATGATATGTTTGGGTTTGAAGATTTCTATACTTAGCGTTGAGTTTAGATGTGATGCTTTTGTATTGGGCTTCACGGGCTATGGGTTGATCTTGGGCATGGACTGGTTATCCAGTAATGGTGCCGTTCTTGATTGCGAAAGGAGAGTTGTCAGGCTCATGACCCGCTTGGGTAACACTCTCGAGATCTCTTGCAATCCCATGGAATCTGTTTTGCTAAGTTATCTTGAATCGCTCGATGCTTCGGTCGAGAGTTTGCATTCTGTCAGAGTAGTCCGGGAATATCCGGATGTGTTTGAAGAAGTAAAGGGTTTGCCTCCGAAGCGGGAGATAGATTTCCGAATTTATTTGGTGGATAATGCCAAACCAGTGTCTTTGCCAGTACGCCACATGGCTCCTCGTGAGAGAAGAGAACTTCATAAGCAAGTAGGGGAGTTGCTTGAGAAGGGGTTCATAAGGCGAAGTATATCGGAGTGGGGAGCTCCAGTAGTGTTTGCCACGAAGGCGGATGGGTCCCTCAGACTTTGTGTGGATTATAGAGAACTTAATAAGCTCACGAAGAAGAATAGACACCCATTACCGAGGATAGATGATCTCTTTGATCAGTTGGTTGGCGCGTCAGTATTTTCGCAGATGGACTTAGCTACAGGGTTTCATCAGTTAAGAGTGGCGGAGGACAGTATAGAGAAGACTGCTTTCCGGACTCCGGATGGTTTTTATGAGTGGCTAGTGATGCCATTTGGGTTGACAAACGCCCCCGCATACTTTGTTGATCTCATGAGTAGAGTGTTCAGAGAGTATCTGAATAAGTTTGTAGTAGTTTTTGTGGATGACATCTTGGTCTTTTCCAAGAATGAAGAAGAGCATGCCTTACATCTCAAGGAAGTGTTGGAGACTCTTCGAGCGCATAGTCTTAAAGCTAAATTCTCTAAATGCCATTTTTGGAGAAGAGAAGTGCGATTCTTAGGGCATGTGGTCTCTAAGGAAGGGATAGCTGTGGATCCCGCAAAGATAGTATCTATCCAGGATTGGAAAGTTCCTAGAAATGCTACCGAGGTAAGAAGTTTCTTGGGGTTGGCAGGATATTATAGGAAGTTCATCAAAGACTTCGCGAAGATATCAGCCCCATTAACCCGCTTGACGAAAAAGAATCTGGTTTTCTCGTGGGATGTAGATTGTGATGATGCTTTCCGACGGTTAAAGAGAGCTTTGACCACCGCTCCAGTTTTAGTGCTCCCGGATGGGAGTAAGCCGTTTGTTGTTTATACCGATGCTTGTGGAACAGGATTAGGCGCAGTCTTGATGCAGGAGGGAAGGGTAATAGCCTATGGAGGGAGACAATTGAGAGTGCATGAGAAGAATTACCCTACCCATGATCTAGAGTTGGCCGCGATTGTTTTCGCACTTAAGTCTTGGCGCCATTATCTTCTTGGTGAGAGATTCGAGTTGTTCACCGACCATAAATCATTGAAGTACTTATTCTCTCAGAAGGATTTAAACTTAAGACAGCAAAGGTGGATGGAGTTCTTAGCATCCTATGATTTCGAGATAGCGTATACCCCTGGTAAGGGTAACGTGGTGGCAGACGCCTTAAGTAGAAAAAGGCTATCTTTGAGTCCATTGTTCGTGGAACGACGAAGCTTGGAGTTTCTTTCTTTGTTTGACTTCAGACCTTCTGTTGATTTTGTACCTGGTTTGTTGGCATCCTTGGAGGTTAGACCTACTCTTTTGAGACGGATTGGCGAGGCTCAGCGAGACGACCCACAGTTGGTTGTGTTGGTAGAGAAGCTTATAAGAGGGGAGTCGTCCAGCCATTTGGGTAGATACACCATAGATGATAAGGGATGGTTGCATAGAGACGGTAGACTTTGTGTACCGCAAGATGAGGGTTTGAAGAAGGCTATTTTGGATGATGCACATCGTTCAAGAATGACTATTCATCCCGGTGGAGACAAAATGTACCAAGACATGAAGAGAGTTTTCTTCTGGGCCGGTATGAAGAAAGATGTGGCCGAGTATGTGGCTAGATGCTTAGTGTGCCAACAAGTTAAAGTGGAGCAAAGGAAACCCGGTGGGTTGCTACACCCATTGGAAGTTCCACAGTGGAAGTGGGATAGTGTCTCGATGGATTTCATCGACGGGTTACCGAGATCGAGGAAGGGCAATACGGGAATTTGGGTTGTGGTAGACAGACTTACCAAGAGTGCCCATTTTATACCCGTAAAGAGTAAGAGGACCGCTCCATGGCTTGCTTCAGTCTATGTTAGAGAGATTGTTAGATTGCATGGCGTACCATCCAGCATTGTGAGTGATCGAGATCCTATTTTCACTAGTGAGTTTTGGAGAAGTTTGCAAGAGGCGGTAGGGACTCAGTTGTGTTTGAGCACCGCATATCATCCTCAGACGGACGGTCAGACTGAGAGGGTGAACCGTATCTTAGAAGATCTTTTGAGGCTTTGTATCTTGGATTTTGGAGGTACATGGGAAGAACATCTTCCTTTGGTGGAGTTCGCATATAATAACAGCTTTCAGTCCAGTATTGGTATGGCTCCTTTCGAAGCTCTTTATGGAAGGCCTTGTCGATCTCCTACATGTTGGTGGGAATCTACGGATAAGATCTTGCTTGGGCCGGATATGGTTAGAGAGACTTCAGAGAAGATTGATTTAATTCGAAAAAGGATGAAAGCAGCGCAAGATAGACAGAAATCTTATGCGGATCGGAGAAGGACGGATCTTGAGTTTGAGGTTGGGGACATGGTTTTTGTCAAAGTATCTCCATTGAGAAATGTTGTTCGCTTTGGGTCCGTAGGGAAGTTAGCACCGAGATTTGTTGGGCCGTTTCCTATTAAGGAAAGGATTGGACGGATGGCATATAGGGTGGAGTTGCCCGACAGACTTAGTGGTGTTCATGATGTATTCCATGTATCACATTTGAGGAAGTGCTTACATGAGACCGCGGAGGTGGTAGAGCCGAGCTTGCTTAGAGATGTAGAGGTAGAGCGTGATGCGACGATTCGACGAGCTCCTACTCGCATCCTTGGGTCAGAAACTAGGAAGTTGAGGAACAGAGAAGTTCAGCTAGTTAAAGTGCAATGGGGAGATGACGAAAGCAATGCTACTTGGGAGACGGAAGCAAAGATGCGTTCTTTGTATCCATTTCTTTTTGAGAGTATGTCTTTTAACTTCTCCTTTATTGCTTGTCTAGTACTTATCTTATCTTTAGTATATCCTCTCGCTAATACCTATGACCTTTAGATAGGGTAAAACCTATGGTTGAAACATGTGTTTGAAACATGTTATGGTTGATGGATGCATATGGATGCAATTGTTTGCTAGTGGTTGCTCGTGGATGCATATACACACACATTAGGCACTAGATCGGCTCAGTCACTTCATGTTGCATATTGCATAAATGGATGTGGTAGTTAGATTGATGGATGTATCATGGCTGTGTTATCATATGGATGATGCATTTTTGTGTATGGTTGTGCACGCATGTAGAAATTTGTATGTGTCAATAGGGTTTCGCATACATATTGGATGCATGGCACTATCATGGTTTGCATTAAGGAGGTTTACTGTATCAGTAACCGCCTGATTTTCGCATTAGGTAAGTACATATACACACACTTTTGCATATATCCATCCAGCATTTAGAATCTTGTAAGGACAATGATTGCTCGTGGATGATGCTTTGAGTAGATGGATGATTGGATGGTAGGATACGTTCTTCCTAACTTGAAGATTTCGGGGACGAAATCCTTTAAGGAGGGGAGAATGTAACAACCCGTATTTTCAATAACCTGTAATAACATAAATCGAGGCAGAATTTAATTCTAAAATGGGAATCAAGGGAAACGGGCTATGCCATTGCGTTCGTCTCGGAAAAATACGCGAAATAGAGTCCGAGTTTTCGAAAATCGGAGTCCGTATGACCAAGATATGGCCTCGCGAAGTTTCACGAAAATTCCCAAATTAAAGTATACTTAATTAAGTGAAATGGGTTGTGTAGATATATATATATATATATATATTGATATATATATATATATATATATATATATAATTGAAAATTTAATAAATAAATATGCAAAAATGCTCAAAACAGCGAATTGGGAGAGGGGAATAACCGAACCGGCCGATTTTTGAAGTCGACCCGAGCCCGCTGGGTCGACTAGGGGTTAATCCAGGGTGTTTGGCTGTCAACCCGTGGGCCGATTCGCTCAAGTGCAGATTTTGCATTTGAATGGTTCTCATGGTCCATCTTTAATCTAAAGGCCCTAGATGGTTCCTACACTTGACTTCTTCCCCAAGACATGCTTTGATGGCTTGGATTGAATCTAGGGTTAATCCTATGGCCTAAAACACTTGCCTAATCTATAAATAAGACCCTAACCTACCCTAATTCATTCATAATTAAACCTAGTGACTAAACTATGGCAAAATGCTAGCTCTCATGGCCTCCACTAATTTTATGAAGAGGGTTGCATACTAATCACTCTCTAATCAACTTCTAATCCCTTCTTAGCATCTTAATCTTCTTCATTTGGTGTTCAAAGTTGCTAGTTGTGAGTTTCTATCACTTTGATGATCTTTTGGTAAACTAATTAGATGAGATGTGATGAGATTTATGGTTTTGTATGTGGGTTAATGAGCTTTGAATCATATGATATGATGTTAGCATTAATCTTATGTTTATGCATGTTGAGTATGTAAGCTTATGCAAGTTTAATATGATGTATGTTATGTTTGCATGATGCTAAATATGCAAGTTGTGGGCTATGTAATCATATGCATGTTATGCAAGTTCATGGTAATATGCTATGCAAGTTACATGTATGTAAATATGCAAGTTACATGTTTGTTAATATGCAAGTTACATGTATGTAAATATGCAAGTTACATGTTTGTTAATATGCAAGTTACATGTTTGTTAATATGCAAGTTACATGTATGTAAATATGCAAGTTACATGTTTGTTAATATGCAAGTTACATGTTTGTTAATATGCAAGTTACATGTATGTAAATATGCAAGTTACATGTTTCTTTATATGCAAGTTACATGTTTGTTAATATGCGAGTTACATGTATGTAAATATGCAAGTTACATGTTTATTAATATGCAAGTTCATGATGACACATTATGCAAGTCTATAAGCTAATATGCAAGTTTGTTATGCAAAATGAATATGTAAGTTATGTGACATATTATATGCAAGTTATGTGACATGTTATGCAAGTTCATATGCAAGTTATGTGTTTGTTAATATGCAAGATGGCACCTTTGAAACATGTTCATTCATATGCAAGTTGACACCTTTTATATGTGTTATATCATGAACGAAATTACGTGGGAACGATGGGGTAATTAAATGCATAAGTTAATAAGATTGTGTGAAATTAATATAATTATGCATAACACAAAATAAATAAACATAGTATGGGAATTTGCCTATTTGGTTAGGTGTACCCATACTATGTGTTGGGAATTTACCTATTGAGTTAGGTCTACCCCATGGGAATTTACCTATTAAGTTAGGTCTACCCATGTTAAGAAAACTTGATTAATTAGGGATAATTAATATAAAATTATGAGGGTGATTAATTAGGTGTAATTAATTGACTAAGACACGAGGTTGGACTCAGTTGTAGCGTAAAACTGCCCGGACCCAACCGGCTTAACCAGTTGCTACAAATGTTAGCCCAATGTGAGAGGTCTTAGGCACAAACTAAATACGTAATTAATGTAAAGACACGAGGTTAGACTCTGTTATGACATAAGGCTGCCCGGACCCAACCGGCTTAACCAGCGGTCATAAAAGACAGTCTAATGTGAGAGGTCTTTACAAAGGTTACGTTCTTAATTAATTAATTAAGAAACACTTAACCACATTAGCATGTAGAGGGACATGAGGGGTTAAGTGGGTGCCTCGGGTGGCATGAGAAAATCTAGTGGTTGCCTTGGGTGGCAATAGAAAATACGATTAGAATACTTAACCAAAATGGAACATGTAATTAAAACATGATTAAAGGGTTAAGTGGGATATACTAGAAAAAGGGACAAGCTTAGGTGGGTAGCTTGTGGAGGCCCATTTCAACCAGTAACCCATACGTATCTTTGTGGGCTCGACCCATGTCGAGGACGGGACACGCATACTGGGCTTGACTGTAAGAGGCAAACGGGTTAGCGGTGGCAACGCAAGTCCAACGGGCTTCATATGCGTGAGTGGGCCCGGGCTGGTAGGTAAGCCGTTGTTGCATCGAGTAGATATAAGCCGTGCACCTTTAGTTTCATCAGGTTGCCACATTGGGGAATGATACATCCCACGGTGGGGCCAGCACGGGTATCTACGTTAGGGAGCCGATCGAATGGGAAGTAGTGTGTACACCTAGTGGATTGTAGGGCCCCGTGGCGCCTACTTGGTCACCTAGGGGTACGCAGGTACTAATTAGTAAATTTTATAAGTCCTTGGGTGGGATCAACCTTTAAGTTAGGAACGACTGGTGTGGTGCAGTTTAGTAATTTACCTTAGGGAGGGTAGATGCGTCTTTATCCTTTATCTTCGTTTAGTTGACTGCTTAGGGTAGCCATTCATCCCTATATGTTACCGTATATCAGTTTATGTCTTCTCTGGTTACTTTAACGATTGTATTGTTAAAGTTATAGGACTCGCTCAGACTTATGTCTGATCCTGTTGTTTTTATCTTTTTCCCAACCCTCAGGTCCTACGGTGGATCCTAGCAGTAGTGGAGCTTGATCGGATTGCTGTTCCAGTCTTTAGGAGCTTGGATAGATGTAAAGCTCCAGTTATCCAGTTATCTTTTCTTTTGTTTGGCTATTGTATGAGAGTGGGATTATGTACTTCTTTATTTTGATGGATATTGTACTTGACCTTTATTGTGGTTTTATGATGTAACCAGACATGTTTTACTTCCGCTGTTATGAGATGATGTTTTAAAATTTCAAGTACTATTTATATCTGTCTTGTTGTAATTTTTCTGTTCTATATTCACTAAAATACTCCACCGATGCTATGGCATTCCCTTAGTGAGTGATCATAGCGGGAGTGGGGTGTTACACCGACACACGACGAGCTAGGACTTGTAGGGAGCCGATCGATTAGATCGTTACGTGGAAAAAGGGTGTAGTCGATAGGTAGCATAATCCCTAGTGGCCCTAGGTGGCATAAACCCTGATCGAATCTAGAAAACGTCCAATAGGTAGCATAATCCCTAGTGGTCCAAGGTAGCGTAAATCCTAGTTGAACACGCAATAATTCGTGATAAGGAAAACTGGCCAAATCAAGGGTGGCAGTCCGAGCAATTTCAAGGATGGTGACACTACGTTGTTGTAGTATAGAATAACGCGATGGAACCCGTACAATATACGGCAAGGGACTATACATATACATGGAAAAGATGATACGAGTTAGGATGCTAGTACGGTTGGTGCAAAGGACGTTAGACATGCGATGTTATTCCGAGTTTACCTTGGTTATCTTGTTACTTGAGTTTATCCTGTTATCATAGTTCGATCTGTTTATCTTATCATCATGCTTATATTTACTTTCGGTTTATGCATGTAATGTTACTCTTACCTGTTTTTAGGCTGAAAGTCACTAGGACTTACTTAGTCTTTATGCCTGACCCGTTTTGTTTCGCCTCTTTTTCTTCCGTTCCCCCCCCCCCACCCCCACCCCCCCCAGGTTTACAGGGAGGAAATGTTGCTACTTAGTGCGGATCTTTCTGCTTCAAGATTATCATCTATGGCTTGGACCTTTCTTGGCTATGGCTATTTTACTGTTTTACTTGGGGAATAATTTATGACTATGGTTTTATGCTTCTTTATCATTGCAAGACAGGTTTCAATATAAGTAATTTAATGGCACTTTGATATAAAAGATTTTAGACCTTACTACTTTTATAAAGTAATGAAATCATGTTTTCTTCCGCTGTTTTATATGTTCTGTCTTGTAATATTTCTGTCCATGTTTACCTAGATAATACTCCACCAAAGCTAGTGCATTCCCTTTGTGAGTGACCCTAGCGGAGGTGGGGTGTTACATTTGGTATCAGAGCAGATGGTTACCAGACTGGGCAAAAGTTTTAAAACCTTCTGAAAACTATTTGAAAACCGTTTACAAAGAAGCACTTTTCAAGGAAAGTTTTATTTTTAAAGGCTATTCCCCAAAGGCCATTAGCGTTATCCTTCGTTCCCTTGATTGAATCTCTTTTCCTTTCTTTCCTCCGCCTGTAGTCACAGTAGTTTTAACTGTGACTAATCCTTTTCTAGCTACGAAAATGTTTTCCGTGCGATGGGGGAAGTTCTCAAGAGACCCGTTACCGTGTTATACAAGAAAGGATAGGAGTGGTTAAGGCGAATAAGGCTCATCACAAGAAGGTAGTTAAGTACTATAGGACAAGGACATGGGAAAAGAACAAGATCGTCGAAAGGGAAATTGTATACTCTCACATAAGAGGGATGGTAACGTTTCCATTAAAGGTTTTCCTTTCTATCATCCCTTTAGGACTTTGTTTTGTACATCGCATCCTTTTTAAATCTTGCTTCGATAGTTGAGTCTCTGCACCTTAGTACTAGCACAATAAAGGGTCCTGTTTTGTCTCAAATCCTGTTGGGAGATCGTCCCATTTATTCATGACTTGTTTGGATTTGAGGACATCTATGACTTTTGGGAATAATGCTTATGTTTTTGAGCTATGGGTTGATTCTAGGAATGAAGTGGTCTTCCCATAAGGGTGCCATTCTCGGGTCGGAAAGGAGGGTAGTTAGACTCTTGACTTGCCTCGGTAATACCATCGAAGTCTCGTGTAACCTTTAGGGTTCTGTCATGATTGGTTACCTAGAATCTCTTGATGCATTTGTTGGTAATCCGTTCGAGTAGAGTTCGCCACTAAGGCGGATGGTTCATTTCTCTTGTGCATGAGATATGTAAATCACTCTAGTAAGTACACTTGGTAACATGGTTGGCATCTGTTTGTTTTCAAGAGATAATTCTTCTGCGTGGAATACCGTATAGTGAGTAAACGAGATCCAGAGTTCACTAGTGAATTTTGGAGAGCTTGCATGAAAACCAAGAGTACACGGATATGGTTGAGCCAAGTATGCTAGAGGGAGAATAAGTAAAAGTGGAACGAGAGGCGACAATGAAGTGAGTTCTAGCTCATATTTGGAAATAGGAGTTAAGAGGCCACGAAATCATGAAGTTAAAGATGGTCAAAGCACAATGGAGTTAAGTTCAAGGAAATGCGACTTAGAAGATTTAAGACATGATACGCGCATCATATATTTTTTAGAGTATATCCTTGATCCCTGTTTTTCTGTAGAGCTTACTCACATGCTATCTTTTATACATATCCTCTCGGTCCTATTTTCGATCTTATTTCTGTTGCAAACTCCATAGGGGGTATGACTCATCGGTTAGTAATACATGTCAGGGTTTGAAGGTGTCCGTTAGGTTGACTAAACCTTTTGGGCTTTGTAGGATATGGGTTGGGTTTAGAAAAGGGATTTCTTGTAATCTGAAAAGGAGTTTATCTTGCTTATTTTCTCGATCCTATCTTGAGGACCTTAGGTAGAACCCTATGGATGCAAACATGTATTTGAAACATGTTATGATTGATGTTTGCGAAATGGTTGCAAGTGGTCGCAAGTGGTTGCTCGTGGATGCATGAATACGCATTAGGCACTAGATCGGCTCAGACACATTTTCATGTTGCATATGCATGAGTGTTTATACTTGTTTATGGATGAAATTGAATGTGTTAGCATGTGGATATTGCATATGGATGAATGTTTGTGCACACATATAGTTTTTATGTGACTAGGACTATTTGCATACATGTGGATTCATGGCACTAAACATATTTTGCATTTAGAAGATCAATCAGGCCTGATCATTTGCATTAGATAAGGAACATATACACACACTTTCTGCATATGTTCATACAACATTATAAATCTTCTAAAGACAATGGTTGCCTGTGGATGATGCTTTGAGTAGATGGATGATTGGATGGTAGGATACATCCTCCCTAACTTAGAGATTTCGGGGACGAAATACTTAAAGGAGGGGAGAATGTAACAACCCGAATTTTAGTAACGTGTTAAGACAAGAATCAAGGCAGAATTAAATTTTGAAATAAGAATCAAGCGAAATGGATTGCGCCGTTGCGTTCGTCTCGGAATTCTGGTTGGAAACGAGTCCGAAATTTCGTAAATCGGAGTTCGTATGACCGAGATATGGCCTCTAGAAGTTTCACGAAAAATCAGAAAACGAAAACAGTTCAAATTCGAATTTCGAATTTAGCCCCAAACAGACTGGGCGGGAAAATTTCCCGCCCAGCCCCAGGTCGACTGGGGAGTCGACTGGGTAGTCGACCCCCTAGGGACCAGGTCGACTGTCCAGTCGACCTGGGTGTCGACCTGGGAGTCGACCTCCCTGGTCGAGCCAGGTTGGCTGTAATGGCGCGTTTTGTTAGCTGTCAAATAATTAATTTATTTAATTATTTATATATCGATATGGCGATATCGATAACGTAAAGCACAACGTTCGAACTTTTAAATGGTGAATATTTAATTTAAAATAATAAATTTAAGATTTTATTTAATTCTGAAATAATCAGAATTGGCTGAAATGGCGATATGGTATGAACCGGATCATCTGTGATATTTAATTCAACTTGGAATTGAGTTTGAACAACGAATATATTCAATCGTCGACAGTTGAACGTATAGTTTATAATATAATTATAATCGAGCTCGAAATGGCGCTGCAGTTCGTTATTTGGCGAGTTGAACTCCAACTGAATATACAAGATTCGTTATAAGTCGGATTTCTGTGAAACAAGAAACGTTTGAATCTGTTAAGCTATATTTTTCTAATGGAAGAGAAAAATGAAGATTTCGTCGTGTAGATTTTGATGTACATACAAATCAAATTTCAGAAAAGTCGCTGTGGAATTCCTTTATAATTTGCGACGCTTTATTTACGTCATAAAAGGGTTTTTCAATATAACTAGATATCAGGCGTGAATTTAGACAAGGTTCTTTTGGGACATAACGATAATTCAATTTTTAGAATTTTACGGTAATTTTTAATTAATTAAATAAGCAACTTTTTATTTGGAGTGTTTCGCACCCTGAAATCAACATTTTGAAGTTTCAAAATATGAGTCCATCTACCGGTATTATTACATTTTTGGGATCGTGACACCGAGCTCATCACAACGGTATATTTATTTCTGTCGTTGGGCATTCGGATGACAACAGAATTTCATGTAGAGGGGTCACAAAAATGTGTAACTTAAATATTCTATCCCTTGAACCTAACCCCTTCATTTGGTGATCAACAGGAGTCCACGTCCCTTTCCTCTACACCACACAGTGTACATGGACAAACTAAGGCCACGTCCATAAATTAAAATCCCTATATAATGACCTCAACCAATCGTATAACCTAATTTCATTTTTTTCAGTCAACTTAAAGCTTGCCGCCACCAAATCATTCCCAACGTGATGAAATCCATTTCAAAAATCAAGAGAAAACTCAAACTAAATTCTATAAATCAAGAGAGAGTTATATTCGGATTTAGCAAGACCAGGGCTTCATTTCTATACCCAAATCGTTGAGTTCGATTTCACTTGAGGTCGCTGTCTTCCTCCAGCGTTCATCTAGGGTTTTCGTTGGTCAGAAATTGAAGCATCGAAGGGGAAAATGGATGGTGTTTTCGAGTTTATGAGTTCGGTTTACATCTTTCATCAAAGAATTGGGAAAAACTATGATGATAGGGTTCGATATTTTCCCTGTAGCAGTGCGATACTGGGCTATCGACGCGATGAGGGGAAAGGGTTCGAACAAGGAGTGAACGATGCAGTTGGGTTTTAAATTTCGAAGCGTTTGATTTTGGTATGGTTTGAAAGGAAATTGTCGAGGATGCGATTCAGGTCCTGGTTCGAGTTCGAAGTTGTTAGTGTGAGGAGGAAGGTGAGTTGATAAGGTATTTTTGTGAGTTTTGGTTTGATTTTTAAAACAACTGCATATGAGCCAGGGAGCGACATTGGGGCTCAGTATTGCCAAAGTACTGTTAGCGGTCATTGGGTAATACTGGAGTGCGAATTTGGGTTGTGGGATTGAGAAGATGAAGACCAGATTAAAGATGGCGATCGGGGTTCGAAAAATGGTGGAAGGTTTTCAGCGGGTGGACTCAAAGGAAGACACGGCCATTTCTTTTGTGAAGGATCGAAGAAGATAAGGGTGCGGTTTGGGGTTAGGCTGATGGGTCGGGTATTCAGCGAAGGCCCGTTATATTTTCTTTTGTACAATTAAGGATTTAGTTGGGGAGGATTTATCGGTTTGATCAGAGGGGGTTTACTGAGTTTCGATTTTTCCAAATGTGGGAAATGGCATTGAAAGTATATTCTGGAGCGGATGGTTTTGGAGGAGAACGCACTGTTGATGACGGATTAATAAGGTAGTGGGCCGGATCATATAGGGTTAAAGCCAAATGAATTGAATTAATTTAGTTTAAATTTTATTTAAATTAGTATAGAAAACTATATAAATCATTTCTGTTGCATACGATATCAGAATCTGGCGAAACAAGAGACATTGGAACCGTCTTGACAAAGGCTACACAATGAAGCTGACTGGAAGTGGATTGGGGCTCGTATGGATTTACGACAAAATAAATTGTTTGATTCAAATCGAATAACAGTTTATCGTTCTTTAACGATGAACTGCAAATGTGAGTAAAACTCACTAACTCTGAACAGTTTATAATTTCATGTTGTATTGTTAGAACTATTAAAATTGTCTGTTTGACTGTGTGTTGATTGAACTGCTAGTCAGTTAGTTAAATTTCTATATTGATTCTGTTTAACAGAATATATCATATGGAACTGAAAGTGATGTTATCTATATTGTCTAACATCTGTGGATGCAGGGAAACAGGTTGGAGGAATCCTACTGGATTCCTCAACTTTTATTTTACCGTTTTTCATATATTGTGATATATGATGTGTTATGAAATCTGTTATTGATTTCATATGTTTAAATGATACCGATCATTGTTATACGACACGTTAAACACCGTAGGTAATACTAGAATGTAAAAAGGGAATTTTCAATGTTTATATTGAAAATAAATCTTATTTATAAAATCGATAGGATTTTATAAAATGAAAACATTTATTCATTTAGGAAATAAATAAAGGAACATTTATTTAGATTATAAATAAATGGAATAAAGGAATATTTATTTAGGGAATAAATAAAGGAACACTTGTTCGGAAAATAAATAGAATTATACAAGGATAGATTTAAACACGTGCTTCACACACGGTATAACACGATATGGATTTAAATGAGATATTAAATAGGAAATCTGTTTTAAACAGATAAATTGAAGTAGATTAATTTATAAATAATGTTTTATAAATTAAATAAATTATTTATCGTTGATAAATGGAATATATATAAGTCTGGACTTATATAGAGAAGTAGAAACGTTATTAAAAGGACATTTATAAAGTGAAGAACCGTTACTAAAAGTAAATCTTTATAAATGGATAAACCTTGTAAAAAGTAAATCTTTATCAATGGATAAACGTTGTAAAAAGGAAATCTTTCGAAATGAGTTATTCGAATTAGATATTTGAATAGAGTTAAACACATTAGAGTGATTTGAATCACTTATTCGAATAGAGTTAAACAAAGTAATTTGTTAGGTTAACCAAAACAAGTTAGTCGAGTTAATCAAAGTAATTGGTTAAGTTAACCAAAGTAAATTAGTTAAGATAAACTAAGCGGTTAATCGAAGTGAATTTGTTAAGTTAAACTAATTGGTTAATCAAAGTGAATTAACTAAGTTAAACTAAGTGGATTAGTTCAGTTAATCGATACAAGTAAATCAAGTTAGGTTAAACCATTTGAGTTAACCAGTTAAAAGTTTACCATTTAAAGATAAACAGTTAGAGTTGACCAGTTAAAGTTGACCAGTTAGAGTTGACCAGTTAGAGTTGACCATTTAGAGTTATCCAAGTGGAGTTAATCGAGTAGAGTTGCCGAATATCACTTATTCGAAGTAGAGTTATCGAATGTAGTGTATTCGAGGGAAGAGTAATCGAATATAGTTTATTCGAGTGGAGAAATCAAATGTTATTCATTTGAGAAGAGTTACTGAATATTATTTATTCGAAGAGTAGTTATCGGATATAGGAGTTATTCGAAGTTAGTTAATCCAAAGGAGTATTCGAAGTTAGTTAATCCAAAGGAGTTATTCGAAGTCAGTTAATCCAAAGGAGTTATTCGAAGTCAGTTAATCCAAAGGAGTTATTCGAAGTTAGTTAATCCAAAGGAGTTATTCGAAGTTAGTTAATCCAAAGGAGTTATTGGAAGTTAGTTAACCCAAAGGAGTTAGTCGAAGTTAGTTAATCCAAAGGAGTTAGTCGAAGAGTTAATTGAATATTAGTTATTCAATTTGAGTTAATCGAATGTAGTTATTCGAGAAGAGTTAAATCGAATTTAGTTATTCGAAAGGAGTTAATCAATTTGAGTTAAGTTAATCGATTTGGAATAAGTTGAATCGAAATGGAGTAAATCGATTAGAATTAAGTAATCGAGTTAGAGTAAATCGAATATGGGTTATTCGAAGGTAAGTTATTCGAATTAGTTATTCGAAGGAGTTAATCAAATGAGTTGATCCAAAGGAGTTAGTCGAATATTAGTTATTCGAATAGAGTTAAAGGAGTTATCGATTTTAGTTTGATCGAAAGGAGTTATCGATTAGTAAATCGAAAGGAGATTTTCGAATATAGCATATTCGAAAGAAAGAGATCGAATATTGTTTATTCGAAAGAGAGAGATTTCGAATATGAGTTATTCGAAGAGAGATAATCGAATATAGGTTATTCGAAGAAGAGTTAATCAAATAGAGATTACTCGAAAGAGAGTTATACGTCGAATTCAATTATAGCGAATTCGGGAAAGTACTATTTACTTTCCAGGGTTTAAATCAAGATTTAGTTATTGATTTAGAAATTAGGTGTCTGTTAAATTATTCGAGTTAGGAGATAAAGTTATAATTTAGGTTAGATATTGCAGAAGTAGGAATTATAACGTTATAGTTATAATCAAACATTTTCATATAAGAAGTAAATTCGTAACCTGAATCCGAGAATTTGCGTAAACAGATGATTGGAAAAAGTGAGTGACGAGCTTCATCTATTTCACAGTAAAGGACGTTGTTCAATTAAGGTCTGAGAGGTAACTATACCCCAACTTGATTGACTTCACAATTGACAAAGGAATAGTTGTGGTTCGATCTAAAAGGTTGATTAGGAATAAAGCTAAGGAATAAGCGATTAATGGATTAAGCGTAACGATGTTTTATACAACGTTCATTGGAAATCCGTAAATGAGTTTTGGAAACGTTTTCCAAATATAGTCAGATATGTTTTCTAAACATAGAAAATGAAATGTTTTCATGATAAGAATTTAAGAAATAGAGTTAAGCAAATTTAGAAACTGACTGGAGAGGGTAAGTTGAACGGTTTTCGAAGTGACGATCTGATGTTGGTTTCGACCTTCCAAATTGATACTTAGAGAATTGTTCTCATACTAGTTACAGTTAGGGACTGATAGTTGCGAAATAATAGTGATGTGAAAATAATCTATGGAAATGTTTTCCAATGATTAATAACATATATTTTCTAAATATATGAAATAAGGAAATATGAACATATGATGATTGATCGATCGAATTTCCATTTGGAAATAAGATCGTTGTTTGTACACCGACATGTTTTCATTTGATAGTTGAATCACAGACTATCAAAGTTTTTACCATTTTAACGTTGTTAATATGGAGAGACCGGTTGGATTATTATCCAAAGAACCACTCTGTATTGGCATAAGCATTTCGAGCAATATCTGCCAAAGATAAATTGAAGACGGAGTAAAGTGCAAGGGATGTTGTATAAGTCTTAGATAACAGTGACTAAGATGGATATACTGAATAGTGCCTTCGGTTTGTCCAGTCCCAGGACAACGTATATGGAAGAAGGTCTGACAGAGTATATCCAATGGATCGCGTAAGTTGATCTGTTCAAACGTATTCACGTTTGGTGGCGGAGGAATTCGTTTCTCTTAGCTATATACCCGTGTTATTTTTGGATAAGTCAATTTGTGATTTGGCGGGTATGACGATGTGACATTCAAAGTGAATGGTGATCAGATGTTCTGAAGATAGACGTAGCTTCTAGCCTCACACCAGGAAGTAACAAAAGTTGGGCTAGGCAGCATGGCTAGTTGGGTCATTCCCAAGCAGGGTGTATTGTCACCGATCTAGGGAATATTCATATTTATACTTCTTTTTGATTCTGTATCTTCGAATGACGGTTTGATGGGCTATAACCGTGGTGGCAATATATTCGCGACACTCAAGCTAAATGAGTGAGCGGTCATGTGTGGCCGGGTTGCAAGACGTTCTTGTTGAACCCTGAGTGTATCACCTCTAGAGTACACTATTCAGAAGGTGCTCCCATACCTTGTCTGTTGGAATCCATTCTCCGATAAGCGCCCTGCGGTTTATGAGTTTAGACTATGTATGTAGAACGTGAGATGCAAGCGTTTCTGCTAGATTGATACCTATTTGTACTTAGACATTATTATAATATCACAATGATATTGCTTGTCAAAGTTGTTCAGATACTCATAAGGGAAAAACCCGTTCCGTATTCACGGCGTGGTCTTATGAGATATCCTATACCTGTTTTAAACTATTTTACTCATACTAGTCCCATGACTGACCCGGAGTTTACTTTTTTGTTTTCCCTAAACTCTTGGGTGCCTAAATTTGTACGGGCAGTCAAGTAGTCGGGATTTACAGATATACTTGGAGAGCTTGGAGCAGGAGGCTGCAAGATTTTATAGCTATAGTTATTTCCGCTGTGTTGTAAGTGTTGTACTCTGATAAGTGTTATTGTATATATATAACTGTTTACTTCAAAGTTATGTTATATATTATATGTTATTCGTTCCGCTGTGAGATTCGTGTTACCCTGATGATTCTGATGTTCTTCTTCTTCTTCTATTCTATTAGTTCTATCTTTTCTTTCTCACATTCTAAATTCTTTCACTAGCGTCTCGGAATTTCCGACTCTCGAGGAGTCGGAAATTTCCAGCCGTTACAGTTGGTATCAGAGCTTAAGTTAAGTGATTACCTTGGCTCTGTGGCATAACTCGGTAGAGTTAGGGTTAGTAATACCCTAGATTGAGTTTGAGTGTATATATATGAGCGCGTAATTGTTATTCAATATAAAATGGTTTTATATTGTGGAGACTCATTGGTTGAGTGGCTTATGAATTCTGGTCGATCAGTTTTGATCCACTGCATCGATAGGGGTTACTAAACACTCGAATACGATGAACCGTCATGGTATGTTTTGAAAGAGGGTAAATGGAATAATTTTTCCCAAAATATATTTGTTTATAGAAGAAATATATATCTTGAAATTATTATAGTATATTGATTGTGTTGGTTGTTATTATAATCGAATAAGATTATAAAAGGGTGAAATGGTTATAAATGACAAATCAGAATTCATATGAATGTAATATATGAAATAGTTGGAATTAAATATGAATTTAAATCAGAATTTGGAATTTAAAATAAGGAAATTTTAAGTTCCTGGGAGATTTTGAAAATGTTTTTCAAAATGGAAAATGATATAGTATTGAACTCACTTCGATAGCTGGAAAATAGATTCTGATGATGAATCTAGACATCATCAGTGTTCATTTTCGAGTTCTAAGTGACGGATTACTACCAAAGGTTTTGTTTTTGAATTGTTTTGAGAAAACAAGTTGTTTAGAAATTCAAAGGTTTTGAATTGGCATTATGATTTCAAATTGATTTGAAAGAAACCCAGGAACTTAAGTTCTGGAATTAAAATTTAACTAATGAAGTTAAATAAAATGAGATGGTAAAAATAAATTGAAATTTAACTTGAACCGAGTTAAATAAAATTGAATTGGATTAGAGATAATCTAGAATGGAACCAAATTGATAAGTCAGTAATTTGGAATTTGATATTAGAGTTCGAATGAAATTCGATTTGGATTTGAGAATAATATGGTTTTGGATTTGAAGTGATTAGTTGAGAGTTTGGAATTTGAAACTCGAATTTGAAATTTAATTCGGCCTGAATAAGCGAATGGTTGTGTTAAGAATAAATTGGTTGGAGTTGATTGGGATGGCATTTGTATATACCGAGCTGATAACAGAGGGTAGGGATATAATGATACGACCGACAAAAAGGTACAAGTTTATATTATATATGAGTTTGGATTTTATGAGCCGAATTGGCAAGCCGCTTGGCTGTTTGATTTCCTTTTTTTGATTGGAGGAGGCCTAGAGAGGCGAGTTGTGGTTTGTCATATTGACCAATACAAAGGAGGTTATGGCAAAATTTTCCGAAAATTTAAAGTGTTAGAAAATTTTCAGAATTTTTGAAAATTTTAATTAGTCGGAAGAATCAATATTTCAGTCGATATTAAGTGGTTCGGTTGAAGTCAGAAATAAGGGGTAAACCAATCTTAGGAATTCCAATATATAGGGTCAACCTCTAACTTAGCAATTTCGAGGACGAAATTATTTTAAGGGGGGAAGTCTGTAATGGCGCGTTTTGTTAGCTGTCAAATAATTAATTTATTTAATTATTTATATATCGATTTGGCGATATCGATAACGTAAAGCACAACGTTCGAACTTTTAAATGGTGAATATTTAATTTAAAATAATAAATTTAAGATTTTATTTAATTCTGAAATAATCAGAATTGGCTGAAATGGCGATATGGTATGAACCGGATCATCTGTGATATTTAATTCAGCTTGGAATTGAGTTTGAACAACGAATATATTCAATCGTCGACAGTTGAACGTATAGTTTATAATATAATTATAATCGAGCTCGAAATGGCGCTGCAGTTCGTTATTTGGCAAGTTGAACTCCAACTGAATATACAAGATTCGTTATAAGTCTGATTTCTGTGAAACAAGAAACGTTTGAATCTGTTAAGCTATATTTTTCTAATGGAAGAGAAAAATGAAGATTTCGTCGTGTAGATTTTGATGTACATACAAATCAAATTTCAGAAAAGTCGCTGTGGAATTCCTTTATAATTTGCGACGCTTTATTTACGTCATAAAAGGGTTTTTCAATATAACTAGATATCAGGCGTGAATTTAGACAAGGTTCTTTTGGGACATAACGATAATTTAATTTTTAGAATTTTATGGTAATTTTTAATTAATTAAATAAGCAACTTTTTATTTGGAGTGTTTTGCACCCTGAAATCAACATTTTGAAGTTTCAAAATATGAGTCCATCTACCGGTATTATTACATTTTTGGGATCGTGACACCGAGCTCATCACAACGGTATATTTATTTCTGTCGTTGGCCATTCGGATGACAACAGAATTTCATGTAGAGGGGTCACAAAAATGTGTAACTTAAATATTCTATCCCTTGAACCTAACCCCTTCATTTGGTGATCAACAGGAGTCCACGTCCCTTTCCTCTACACCACACAGTGTACATGGACAAACTAAGGCCACGTCCATAAATTAAAATCCCTATATAATGACCTCAACCAATCGTATAACCTAATTTCATTTTTTTCAGTCAACTGAAAGCTTGCCGCCACCAAATCATTCCCAACGTGATGAAATCCATTTCAAAAATCAAGAGAAAACTCAAACTAAATTCTATAAATCAAGAGAGAGTTATATTCGGATTTATCAAGACCAGAGCTTCATTTCTATACCCAAATCGTTGAGTTCGATTTCACTTGAGGTCGCTGTCTTCCTCCAGCGTTCATCTAGGGTTTTCGTTCGTCAGAAATTGAAGCATCGAAGGGGAAAATGGATGGTGTTTTCGAGTTTATGAGTTCGGTTTACATCTTGCATCAAAGAATTGGGAAAAACTATGATGATAGGGTTCGATATTTTCCCTGTAGCAGTGCGATACTGGGCTATCGACGCGATGAGGGGAAAGGGTTCGAACAAGGAGTGAACGATGCAGTTGGGTGTTAAATTTCGAAGCGTTTGATTTTGGTATGGTTTGAAAGGAAATTGTCGAGGATGCGATTCAGGTCCTGGTTCGAGTTCGAAGTTGTTAGTGTGAGGAGGAAGGTGAGTTGATAAGGTATTTTTGTGAGTTTTGGTTTGATTTTTAAAACAACTGCATATGAGCCAGGGAGCGACATTGGGGCTCAGTATTGCCAAAGTACTGTTAGCGGTCATTGGGTAATACTGGAGTGCGAATTTGGGTTGTGGGATTGAGAAGATGAAGACCAGATTAAAGATGGCGATCGGGGTTCGAAAAATGGTGGAAGGTTTTCAGCGGGTGGACTCAAAGGAAGACACGGCCATTTATTTTGTGAAGGATCGAAGAAGATAAGGGTGCGGTTTGGGGTTAGGCTGATGGGTCGGGTATTCAGCGAAGGCCCGTTATATTTTCTTTTGTACAATTTAGGATTTAGTTGGGGAGGATTTATCGGTTTGATCAGAGGGGTTTACTGAGTTTCGATTTTTCCAAATGTGGGAAATGGCATTGAAAGTATATTCTGGAGCGGATGGTTTTGGAGGAGAACGCACTGTTGATGACGGATTAATAAGGTAGTGGGCCGGATCATATAGGGTTAAAGCCAAATGAATTGAATTAATTTAGTTTAAATTTTATTTAAATTAGTATAGAAAACTATATAAATCATTTCTGTTGCATACGATATCAGAATCTGGCGAAACAAGAGACATTGGAACCGTCTTGACAAAGGCTACACAATGAAGCTGACTGGAAGTGGATTGGGGCTCGTATGGATTTACGACAAAATAAATTGTTTGATTCAAATAAAATAACAGTTTATCGTTCTTTAACGATGAACTGCAAATGTGAGTAAAACTCACTAACTCTGAACAGTTTATAATTTCATGTTGTATTGTTAGAACTGTTAAAATTGTCTGTTTGACTGTGTGTTGATTGAACTGCTAGTCAGTTAGTTAAATTTCTATATTGATTCTGTTTAACAGAATATATCATATGGAACTGAAAGTGATGTTATCTATATTGTCTAACATCTATGGATGCAGGGAAACAGGTTGGAGGAATCCGACTGGATTCCTCAACATTTATTTTACCGTTTTTCATATATTGTGATATATGATGTGTTATGAAATCTGTTATTGATTTCATATGTTTGAATGATACCGATCATTGTTATACGACACGTTAAACACCGTAGGTGATACTAGAATGTAAAAAGAGAATTTTCAATGTTTATATTGAAAATAAATCTTATTTATAAAATCGATAGGATTTTATAAAATGAAAACATTTATTTATTTAGGAAATAAATAAAGGAACATTTATTTAGATTATAAATAAATGGAATAAAGGAATATTTATTTAGGGAATAAATAAAGGAACACTTGTTCGGAAAATAAATAGAATTATACAAGGATAGATTTAAACACGTGCTTCGCACACGGTATAACACGATATGGATTTAAATGAGATATTAAATAGGAAATCTGTTTTAAACAGATAAATTGAAGTAGATTAATTTATAAATAATGTTTTATAAATTAAATAAATTATTTATCGTTGATAAATGGAATATATATAAGTCTGGACTTATATAGAGAAGTAGAAACGTTATTAAAAGGACATTTATAAAGTGAAGAACCGTTACTAAAAGTAAATCTTTATAAATGGATAAACCTTGTAAAAAGTAAATCTTTATCAATGGATAAACGTTGTAAAAAGGAAATCTTTCGAAATGATTTATTCGAATTAGATATTTGAATAGAGTTAAACACATTAGAGTGATTTGAATCACTTATTCGAATAGAGTTAAACAAAGTAATTTGTTAGGTTAACCAAAACAAGTTAGTCGAGTTAATCAAAGTAATTGGTTAAGTTAACCAAAGTAAATTAGTTAAGATAAACTAAGCGGTTAATCGAAGTGAATTAGTTAAGTTAAACTAATTGGTTAATCAAAGTGAATTAACTAAGTTAAACTAAGTGGATTAGTTAAGTTAATCGAGACAAGTAAATCAAGTTAGGTTAAACCATTTGAGTTAACCAGTTAAAAGTTTACCAGTTAAAGATAAACAGTTAGAGTTGACCAGTTAAAGTTGACCAGTTAGAGTTGACCAGTTAGAGTTGACCAGTTAGAGTTATCCAAGTGGAGTTAATCGAGTAGAGTTGCCGAATATCACTTATTCGAAGTAGAGTTATCGAATGTAGTGTATTCGAGGGAAGAGTAATCGAATATAGTTTATTCGAGTGGAGAAATCAAATGTTATTCATTTGAGAAGAGTTATTGAATATTATTTATTCGAAGAGTAGTTATCGGATATAGGAGTTATTCGAAGTTAGTTAATCCAAAGGAGTATTCGAAGTTAGTTAATCCAAAGGAGTTATTCGAAGTCAGTTAATCCAAAGGAGTTATTCGAAGTTAGTTAATCCAAAGGAGTTATTCGAAGTTAGTTAATCCAAAGGAGTTATTCGAAGTTAGTTAATCCAAAGGAGTTATTCGAAGTTAGTTAACCCAAAGGAGTTAGTCGAAGTTAGTTAATCCAAAGGAGTTAGTCGAAGAGTTAATTGAATATTAGTTATTCAATTTGAGTTAATCGAATGTAGTTATTCGAGAAGAGTTAAATCGAATTTAGTTATTCGAAAGGAGTTAATCAATTT
The DNA here is from genome assembly GCA_030737875.1 of Allium sativum. Taxonomy (NCBI): domain Eukaryota; kingdom Viridiplantae; phylum Streptophyta; class Magnoliopsida; order Asparagales; family Amaryllidaceae; genus Allium; species Allium sativum. The sequence continues at coordinate 159,304,071 of CM060927.1, forward strand.
GAGTTAAGTTAATCGATTTGGATTAAGTTGAATCGAAATGGAGTAAATCGATTAGAATTAAGTAATCGAGTTAGAGTAAATCGAATATGGGTTATTCGAAGGTAAGTTATTCGAATTAGTTATTCGAAGGAGTTAATCAAATGAGTTGATCCAAAGGAGTTAGTCGAATATTAGTTATTCGAATAGAGTTAAAGGAGTTATCGATTTTAGTTTGATCGAAAGGAGTTATCGATTAGTAAATCGAAAGGAGATTTTCGAATATAGCATATTCGAAAGAAAGAGATCGAATATTGTTTATTCGAAAGAGAGAGATTTCGAATATGAGTTATTCGAAGAGCGATAATCGAATATAGGTTATTCGAAGAAGAGTTAATCAAATAGAGATTACTCGAAAGAGAGTTATACGTCGAATTCAATTATAGCGAATTCGGGAAAGTACTATTTACTTTCCAGGGTTTAAATCAAGATTTAGTTATTGATTTAGAAATTAGGTGTCTGTTAAATTATTCGAGTTAGGAGATAAAGTTATAATTTAGGTTAGATATTGCAGAAGTAGGAATTATAACGTTATAGTTATAATCAAACATTTTCATATAAGAAGTAAATTCGTAACCTGAATCCGAGAATTTGCGTAAACAAATGATTGGAAAAAGTGAGTGACGAGCTTCATCTATTTCACAGTAAAGGACGTTGTTCAATTAAGGTCTGAGAGGTAACTATACCCCAACTTGATTGACTTCACAATTGACAAAGGAATAGTTGTGGTTCGATCTAAAAGGTTGATTAGGAATAAAGCTAAGGAATAAGCGATTAATGGATTAAGCGTAACGATGTTTTATACAACGTTCATTGGAAATCCGTAAATGAGTTTTGGAAACGTTTTCCAAATATAGTCAGATATGTTTTCTAAACATAGAAAATGAAATGTTTTCATGATAAGAATTTAAGAAATAGAGTTAAGCAAATTCAGAAACTGACTGGAGAGGGTAAGTTGAACGGTTTTCGAAGTGACGATCTGATGTTGGTTTCGACCTTCCGAATTGATACTTAGAGAATTGTTCTCATACTAGTTACAGTTAGGGACTGATAGTTGCGAAATAATAGTGATGTGAAAATAAGCTATGGAAATGTTTTCCAATGATTAATAACATATATTTTCTAAATATATGAAATAAGGAAATATGAACATATGATGATTGATCGATCGAATTTCCATTTGGAAATAAGATCGTTGTTTGTACACCGACATGTTTTCATTTGATAGTTGAATCACAGACTATCAAAGTTTTTACCATTTTAACGTTGTTAATATGGAGAGACCGGTTGGATTATTATCCAAAGAACCACTCTGTATTGGCATAAGCATTTCGAGCAATATCTGCCAAAGATAAATTGAAGACGGAGTAAAGTGCAAGGGCTGTTGTATAAGTCTTAGATAACAGTGACTAAGATGGATATACTGAATAGTGCCTTCGGTTTGTCCAGTCCCAGGACAACGTATATGGAAGAAGGTCTGACAGAGTATATCCAATGGATCGCGTAAGTTGATCTATTCAAACGTATTCACGTTTGGTGGCGGAGGAATTCGTTTCTCTTAGCTATATACCCGTGTTATTTTTGGATAAGTCAATTTGTGATTTGGCGGGTATGACGATGTGACATTCAAATTGAATGGTGATCAGATGTTCTGAAGATAGACGTAGCTTCTAGCCTCACACCAGGAAGTAACAAAAGTTGGGCTAGGCAGCATGGCTAGTTGGGTCATTCCCAAGCAGGGTGTATTGTCACCGATCTAGGGAATATTCATATTTATACTTCTTTTTGATTTTGTATCTTCGAATGACGGTTTGATGGCCTATAACCGTGGTGGCAATATATTCGCGACACTCAAGCTAAATGAGTGAGCGGTCATGTGTGGCCGGGTTGCAAGACGTTCTTGTTGAACCCTGAGTGTATCACCTCTAGAGTACACTATTCAGAAGGTGCTCCCATACCTTGTCTGTTGAAATCCATTCTCCGATAAGCACCCTGCGGTTTATGAGTTTAGACTATGTACGTAGAACGTGAGATGCAAGCGTTTCTGCTAGATTGATACCTATTTGTACTTAGACATTATTATAATATCACAATGATATTGCTTGTCAAAGTTGTTCAGATACTCATAAGGGAAAAACCCGTTCCGTATTCACGGCGTGGTCTTATGAGATATCCTATACCTGTTTTAAACTATTTTACTCATACCAGTACCATGACTGACCCGGAGTTTACTTTGTTGTTTTCCCTAAACTCTTGGGTGCCTAAATTTGTACGGGCAGTCAAGTAGTCGGGATTTACAGATATACTTGGAGAGCTTGGAGCAGGAGGCTGCAAGATTTTATAGCTATAGTTATTTCCGCTGTGTTGTAAGTGTTGTACTCTGATAAGTGCTATTGTATATATATAACTGTTTACTTCAAAGTTATGTTATATATTATATGTTATTCGTTCCGCTGTGAGATTCGTGTTACCCTGATGATTCTGATGTTCTTCTTCTTCTTCTATTCTATTAGTTCTATCTTTTCTTTCTCACCTTCTAAATTCTTTCACTAACGTCTCGGAATTTCCGACTCTCGAGGAGTCGGAAATTTCCAGCCGTTACATTGGCCTGGTGCACCTGCTTGCTTGTGTGGTCTGGTTGGTTGGCCTGTGACGATTTTCAGTGGTTCAGATCTAAACTAGGGTTAATTTAAAGACCTAAACTAGTCCTAACACCTATAAAAACACCCTAAGACCTAGCCTAAACCACCACAAATCATCCTAAGAACTAAGTGCTGCCAAAATGCTCCTAAATCATGGCCTCCATCTTCATCATTGAGAGCTTGAGAGTTCTAAACTAAAGCTAAGGCAAAGGAGCAATCTTTCTCCATCAAATCAAGGAGCTATTTATATTCTCAAGGCTTCTAGCATTGCTACATCATTCCTAGAGCTTCTACAACGATTCTATGACGATTCTTGCTCCTAATTCACTAGCCATGCTTTGTAAGTTCTAGATGCTTTTAGATTGAAACGATAACTTGAATATGACATGTGATAAAGTTGAAATTTGATCTATGCATGATAATCGATCCATGCTCATTCTTGTTCATTTTGGATCTTGACCTTTGCGAATGTTGCTATGACATTAATTTGAACCTATGCATGTCGCAAATCACTTTTTCATGTTCTTATCATGCATGTAATGATGATTTCTCTCGGATCTTGTTTTATGAAAAGTTTCTACCTTCCCCTATTTATTTTCTTTTGATGAACCTTGGTCGATTTCGGACCTAGGCCTAAACTACGATTTACGTGCGATATGTATACGGGGGAATATTGGGATTTCACCTACTTGGATATAGGTGTGGGTGGTCGAATTTGTGCATAACATGAACAAGGAAAAGTTTGGGGTATTGCCAATATTATTTGCAAGTTTGGGCATACATGAATTGGCATATGAGTTAAATCACGAGTTTTGGGGACTATGTAAGTTAAATCAAGGGATTGGGCTTATGTAAGTTAGGCATAAGTGGAATTGGGAACATGAACCATGATGTTGGTTTTATTTGGGCATGAACGCGGCAACTTGTAACTTTGGCTAGAACATGATGTAGGGTAAATTGGCATAAAACTTGACATACATGCAAATAGGCGAGAATTGGACATATGTAAAGTGGCTAGAATTGGGTACATATTTTCATGAGCATGTAATGTGGAACATGGGTATATGTTTAGTAATATGTAAAGTGGGGATTTTGACTTAGATGACACATATGTAATTAACAATCTAACGGATGTCTTCGACACGAGGTTAGACTTGAGTTGTGGTGTAATTCTGCCCGGAACCGCCCGGCATATCCAGTGACCACAACAATAATAGTCTAATGTGAGAGGTCGTAGGCAAAGATTAGATTGTGGTAATGCATGAAACCGAGGTTGGAATGGATTTGCGGTGTAATTCTGCCCGGAACCGCCCGGCCTATCCAGTGACCACAAATAAGTCCAATGTGAGAGGTTGATGCATTAGTAAATAATAAAAGAATATGACATGGACGGGTGGGTTAAGTAACTTGATTAGAATAATGACACTTAACCAATATGACATGGACGGGTGGGTTAAGTAACTTGATTAGACTAATGACACTTAACCAATATGACATGGACGGGTGGGTTAAGTAACTTGACTAGAATAATGACACTTAACCAATATGACATGGACGGGTGGGTTAAGTAACCTGATTAGACTAATGACACTTAACCAATATGACATGGACGGGTGGGTTAAGTAACTTGATTAGAATAATGACACTTAACCAATATGACATGGACGGGTGGGTTAAGTAACCTGATTAGACTAATGACACTTAACCAATATGACATGGACGGGTGGGTTAAGTAACTTGATTAGACTAATGACACTTAACCAATATAACGTGGATGGGTGGGTTAAGTAAAACCGGACTTGATTTCTAGATGACACCTAACCATATAACACGATTAGAGGATGGGTTAGTTTAACCTGAATGGGTCGATAACACCCGACTAGTATAGCGCGATGCATGGTAAGGTTAAGTAAACTCACAAAGGTAACACTTAACCGTTATAATTTGACTAGTGGATCGGGTTAGGTTAACATATACTTAACCAATCTAACATGGTAACTTGACGAGGTTAAGCCATCAATCGCTTGAATACACTTAACCAATCCAACATGATAACTTAACGGGGTTAAGTCATGAATCGCTTGAATATACTTAACCAATCTAACATGGTAACTTGACGGGGTTAAGCCATGAATCGCTTGAATACACTTAACCAATCCAACATGATAACTTGACGGGGTTAAGTCATGAATCGCTTGAATATACTTAACCAATCTAACACGGTAATTTGATGGGGTTAAGCTTAAATATACTTAACCAATTTGACACGATGATTTGGATAGGGTTAAGTCATGAACCGCTGGAATACGCTTAACCAACTTGACACGTGATTTGTAAGGCTAAGCCATGAACGTGAATGACAACACTTAGCCAATCTTGACATGACATGTAGACGGGTTAAGTCACGAACTTGAATGACCACACTTAACTAACTGGACATGCTAGACTGATAGGGGTTAAGTCTTGAAATTTAGATGACAACACTTAACCTACTGGACGGAAACCCTAGTTACGCGGTCCTTTTCAGCAGTAACCCTCTTGGATGTATCACGATACCCTAGGGACTAGGCTAGGGTGGGGCACGATTACTGGGCTGATTGTAAGTGACCAAAATGACGGCTGAGTTTGGTGCGCCATTGTAGGTTCAGGCAGACTATGGTCGTGCACGTGGTCCGGAGTTGAAAAAGCAGGCGTGGGCACCAGTAGTTGTACACTGTGCGTGCTTAGAATTGTGTCAGTGGTTGACACCCTAGGGCTTGATACACCCTAGGGTGGACCTAGCACAGAGTAGCTACATTCGTGATTGGGCCGTATGACACCGACACATGACGAGCTAGGACTTGTAGGGAGCCGATCGATTAGATCGTTAGGTGGAAAAAGGGCGTAGTCGATAGGTTGCATAATCCCTAGTGGCCCTAGGTGGCATAAACCCTAATCGAATCTAGAAAATGCCCAATAGGTAGCATAATCCCTAGTGGTCCTAGGTGGCGTAAATCCTAGTTGAACACGCAATAATTCGTGATAAGGAAAACTGGCCAAATCAAGGGTGGCAGTCCGAGCAATTTCAAGGATGGTGACACTACTTTGTGGTAGTATAGAATAACGCGATGGAACCCATACGATATACGGAAAGGGACTATACATATACATGGAAAAGATGATACGAGTTAGGATGCTAGTACGGTTGGTGCAGAGGACGTTAGACATGCGATTCTATTCCGAGTTTACCTTGGTTATCCTGTTTCCTTGGTTATCTTGTTACTTGAGTTTATCCTGTTATCTTAGTTTGATCTGTTTATCTTGTCATCATGCTTATATTTACTTTCGGTTTATACATGTCATGTTACTCTTACCTGTTTTTAGGCTGAAAGTCACTACGACTTACTCAGTCTTTATGACTGACCCGTTTTGATTCGCCTCTTTTTCTTCCGTTTCCCCCCCAGGTTTACAGGGAGGAAATGTTGCTACTTAGTGCGGATCTTTCTGCTTCAAGATTATCATCTATGGCTTGGACCTTTCTTGGCTATGGCTATTTTACTGTTTTACTTGGGGAATAATTTATGACTATGGTTTTATGCTTCTTTATCATTGCAAGACAGGTTTCAATGTAAGTAATTTAATGGCACTTTGATATAAAAGGTTTTAGACCTTACTACTTTTATAAAGTAATGAAATCATGTTTTCTTCCGCTGTTTTTATATGTTCTGTCTTGTAATATTTTTGTGCATGTTTACCTAGATAATACTCCACCAAAGCTAGTGCCTTCCCTTTGTGAGTGACCCTAGCGGAGGTGGGGTGTTACATAAATTATACATGTACATTTTTCAATATAAGTATATTTTTAAATCTGGGTTTGAAATGATAATCGTGAAATAATAACCATAATAACGTAGAAACGGTTTGACATGTGAATTTACTCCAACTTTAAATTGGATCGAAATTTGAACTGTGTACATTTAAGGTTAATTAAAGGAAATTTTACAGTATGGAAATATAATCCTATTCTTAAATTTTGCTGCAAACGTAAAATATTAATAAGCAACAGGAATATCTGATCTTGAACATAATTATTTTGCATAAAATGATTTCGGGAATGTATAAGTTTAAATGTCAATGTTTGTTTGTCAAATTTTGTGATCGCTGTTCGTTTAAATAATTTTTTTTTAAATGTTTAGCGGTCCGCAAACTGAATTTAATTCTGATTGGTAACGAATCTAAATTAATTGACATACGATGGAAATAATACGAAGAAATAAACGGTTACTTTGGAAACTAAGAGAGTAGATTGGGAAAGGATGAATCAAAGCACCTATTAATTAAGAAAATAAAATAAAGTTGAATACATTTCAACATATGTTATTTTAAAATTTAATATTATTAATGCACCTACCAATAAACGTGTTCAACATATTTTATTCTTTGTGTACATTTATGTTAAACAATTTTCCAGATTTGCTTTTGACGTTACTCAATATATAAAAAGGCACCATTTTACCTATAGCAAAGAAACCGCTGCTTTCATTAAAACCCCTTTCTCCAACTTTCACGTGACCATTAAAATATATAAATGAAATGCTGCTGCCATTCCACTCCAACAAACAAAATAAGAAAAGCTAAATAAAAAGAGACATATAATACTCCATCTCAAACCCAACGTTTTAACCCTTCGCCACCCATCCCTTCTCTCTGAAGCCGTCACCACCGTGGAGACTGTAAACGACAACCGCACCGTCCGTTGCTTCCGATTGAACTACTACGAGCTCCAGATCTGTGCGCCGTTCAACCACTCCATCACTGCTCCTTTTCTTCGTGTTTTGAGGTGAGTAAATGCTCACGATTGATTAATTCTTGTTCAAGGAGTTTGACTTTGGTATATACTAAATTAAATGGTAAATCCATTGTGTGGTTTGACACTAAGATGTTGTGTTTTCTACTGTTGCTGGAGCATGGCCATGACCTCAAAATACTTGTTTAGAAAATTTTATTCAAGTTAGTAGACCGGTATCTGAAACAATGTTACACTGGCATGAAACACCCTATATTGTCTTGATTTCATACATGCATGAAACTCATAAAATTGCCAACATGATACTTGTTTTGCATGTGTAGTCCTATGCTGTTTTGAATGGTGGAATATTTTGTTTTTCCTTGCCTGCACGTCCTCTTGTTGTGACCATACAAGTACCAAATAGTTGCACTGTTGTGTTTTGTCCTTGATATATGAATGTTTATATACCATGGGGCTTACCATTTTGTCTACTTGGTACCTTATTTGACAGGAAAATAAAACAAAATTACAAGTAAATGGAGGAGAAAAAAAAAAGAACCTGAAGTATCCATTTTATATGCTAGTGCATGCTCATAAGTTACCCATATTGCTGATTTTACCGAATTGGTCATGTTGTAATGTTTACCTTCTTCACTGAAATCCAGCATACACCATAAATATTCATTGATTACATGAGTCTATCTCTTTTATTTAATGTTGCGAGTATGTACTGTAGGTTGCTTTTGGGCGCTCCTTTACAAGTAGAACTTATTTTTAATGATATATAATTATGTTGTGTGCATGCAAAAGAACTTGTTTATATTAGTTGGGATGAACTATGCATTTCAATTGTTCACAAAATGAACTTCCTAAACTAGCCTAGGCAAAAATTACTTGTTCTTGTGCTGGAGTAAAATTGGGTATGTGAGCTTACATTTAAAGGTTTGGGAAAGTATATACATACATACACTTGATATGTTTAACCGCCAGTTTACATGAGCAATCACCATTTGAGAATTTTTTTCCTGTGTATATACTGTCTGAAGTAGAAATGTCTTTTATTTTTTCCTTTTATTTTTTTATTATTATTATTTATTTATTTTTTGATAAAAATTCAAGTGGCAGTCTTTACCTAGGTTTGATGCCCGAATATATAATGGCTGTTAAGATTTACTATTATATTCAGTTTATATTGAAGTTAATTTACTTGAACAATGATTAATCCTGATCCGATTGTTTGTTGTTTTTCTTTTATGCAATACGCTTGGGTCAGATACGAGCGTTGAAGATTTTAAAGAATTCGGCTCTCAACGAAGTGGAGAAGCGTAAAGACGCATGTGGTGCGCTCGACAAAAATCGTAAAGCTTTTATTTATTTAAAGAATTTCATGTAATGTACTTATAATTTAATATTCTTCCGCTGTATAAAAATTGTTTGTAAACTCTGATACTTTATGAAATTTTATTCCGCTGTATATATTTGTTTTGTGTGATTCTGTGTTAATTCTGTTTAAACCTGCTAAGCTAAATAACAATATGTCATTTTGAACGTTCCGAGTTGGTTTAAATACCGACTTAGAGTGGTCAAAAAGGTGGGTTGTTACAGTTGGTATCAGACCTGGTTAGAGAACGTGATAGGGGGTTCTCGCTTGGCTGTTTGGTGGCGAGCAGGAGACTCTTACCCCTACACGTCCCAATGGGAAGATTGGGTTGGTTGTTGCAGTCGAGAGGCTGGCCGTAAAATCAGTTCTGAGGTATCACTGTATGTCACGGTGGGAGTTAGCCCACTGCCTGATGGTTGCAAAGCCTAGGGTCATTATAGTTGGTATCAGAGCTTTGGTTTGACAAAGCTTAGCTTATCGGGTTTAAAAACTCATTAGAGATAGAGTAGCAATACTCTAGAATGAGTGGAATTATCACAAGAATCACTGTTGAGAGAGCGTATTTTGAAAATTTGAATTATTTTGAAATTAAAGTAATAGTTTTGAAAAGATTTTTTTTATTTTTTTTAAATATAATCTACGATAAAAGTTTTGAGTATTTTATTTGACGTCGATATTGGACTGTCAAATATGTATGGATTTTGAATATACACCGAGCTAACGTATATACAAAGTCCAATATATACGAGACTGATATAGAATCACATTCTAGTCGCTTGGAAATAATTCTGGGGTTGATCGCGACATCACTTGTATTCATTTTCGAGTTTCGAAAATGGGATGACTGTATGGTTCTGATTTAAACGTCGATAAATACTTGAAACTGATTAGATGAGCATGTTTGGATAAAATTTAATAAATTGTTTTGATAAATTAATATGAACTGAAATAGATAAGCGACATATTAAATATTTTGTAAAGTATAAATTGAAATTGCAAATGAATTGCGATGAAATTGGGAATAATTTGAATAAAGATTCAAATAGAAATGAATGTTTAAAAATATAATTTTGTCGTTTCACTTGTTTTGTTTGTTGGCCTTGACTTGCCGTTATTGTTCGCCTATCGTTCGAACCATTCGTGCTTAAATTTTTGAAACTATCCAAATCTTATCCCGATCCTTTGAATTGCTTTAACAAAATATATGGACAAGTCGAAATTTGAAAATTGGTTTAAAACAAAGAACATGGAATGAATGAAAAATTAAAACTTCAAATGAAAAATTAAAATGAGAAATTTGAGTTGTGATCTAACTTGAAAATTTTGTTCAAACTAAAGGTTTCAAATTTAACATTTAGTTAAATTTGAGTTTGATTACGACATTGAGATCGATGTTAGCTAAATTTTGTAAAGTTCGGGAAATTTAGTTCGGATTGGAAATTTCCTAAAAATAGTATTTATTTTATAACTATTATATGTTTTATTATTGTTTTATGTGAACTAAAGTATAACTTTTATCTATCTTATTTAATTATTCTCTACCAAATCTATTTTGATTTTTGAACTACTGTGCAAACTATTTTGTATTAAAATATATTTAATTTATTCAAACCTATTTTGTCAAACCTATTTAATTTACTTAAACTATTTTATATCATAACTTATCTAATTTATTCAGATTCTATTTTTCTAAATACTTATTTATTCGAACTTATTTTGTTTCAAGCTTACTTTTTTAAAACTAATTTGAGATAAATTATTTATTCCCGATCCGAGCAATTTTGCCTGAAGTAACTGAATGTAAAGATTCAACTGATAATGATATTCTTTGATGTGTAACCTAAATCAAATATGAATTTTGAAATTCGATTAATTTGTGAATAAGAACTAGTTTTGAAATGAAATTGAATATTCGTACCAAATGTGAAATCAAAACTAAATTGGTATTGAAATGGAATTTTGTGAAATCTTATATAATGGAATTAATATAAGAATGATATATTGAAATGTGATTTGGACAGCAAATCTTATGAAAGTTGATATTTATGTAAGTGCGATATATGCGAAACGTGAAATGAAGTATTATATAATAGTATGTATGTTTGAAATGAAGATATGGAAATCATTTATAAATGAAACTTACTTCATGGAATTGAGAAATCTTACAGATAACTATGTAAGTACGTTGAACTCGAAATTGCAACTTGATAAAACAGAATTCGTACGAGTTATGTTGAAATTTACTTGTTGAGTTATATGGAAAATGATTTATGAAAGATATTTGAAAATATCAAGAACGAATGTTATTCGAACATGAAATAAAATCCAAACGGTTAAATCTAAAATGTTAAAAGTTGGAAATTGATAATCTTATATTTAAATAAGTGTGGAAATGAAATAGTTTTGAAAGCTATGACTACTAAAATTTTGAATTCGGCAAAGATTCGATATTGAACAATTTGATTCTTATATAAAAATTGGAAGTTATATAAGTATGTGGTGAATTAGATATTACTGATTTGAACGAATCCCGATTAGATAGTAAGAAACTTTTGTAAATGGAATTTTATATAAGCACGATATATGTGATGTACGAAATGAAAAATACTATATGTAGTATTATCTGTTTTGAAGTTGAAGATATGAAAAGTACTTTCTATTGAAAATCGTGATCCTACTTGATAGGGTTGCGTTGGAACTCCGCACAGGGTGTCCATTGGAAATCGGGGTCCTACTCGGTAGGAACACGTACTGGAATCCCACTCGGTGGGGTCACTTTGATTTATTTATATTCACTTGATGTTTCATAGCGTAATTCGAGGGGCGAGATGCCAACAGTTACAAGCGATTCCACTGGGATAGTGGCGTAACCGCTGCGTAACTGCGATCTATAACCATAGCGAAATTCGAGGGGCGAGATGCCTACTTTTACAAGCGATTCCACTGGGATAGTGGCGTAACCACCGCGTAACTGCGATCTATGGCAACAACCATGGCAAAATTCGATGGGGTGTGATACCCACGGGCACAAGTGATTCTACTGGGATAGTAGCATAACCGCCGCGTGTCCGCGACCCATAGGGGAATGTATTTTTCATATCTATTTTTAAAAGTTTTCAAGTATTTTCACTGGAAGTCGAAACAAGTATATTCAGTACTTGGAGATTTTTAGTCGTGCGTCTGATCAACGTATGTCTAAAACTTTTAAGAACGAAAATAAACTTGTTAAGATTTCAAGTTATAGAAGTATTTTGACTTTAAATAACAAAATCAATACCATGGAAATTTAATATTATACCACCTCAACATAATCAACTAAGAAAGAGGTTTTGAATGTTTTGCAAGTTTACAGCTTTGAAATGTATTAAAATACTAATTTTCATCTTGGAGAAGAAAAGAATTAATGGAATAAATACGTACTTGAACGAAAATTATTCCATTCGCATAACAATTCTGATTCAGTTTGAATATACGATTTTGATTCTAAATAGAATTGTCTTCTTCTCTCTCGACGGTGAACACTGATAAGAGTTTTTGATATGAATCTGAAATTCTCTATCCTAGTTTATTGTCATGCAAGGAGAATATAAGTTTCTAATCAAGAAGTTGAATCAAAAGTTCGCACTAGGGTGATTGGGTTAACAATACTAATTAGAAATAAAAATTTATGTGTTTGAACAAGCAATCAAAGTCGATGTGCGTATGAATGATATATCGTTTAATTACCAATTTCTTATTTCATTCCTTTTCGAGGACGAAAAGCTTTAAGTGGGGGAGATTGTAACGACTTAAAAATTTCGGTGTTTAAAATATAAAGTAAATTAAGTATTTAACGTTAATAGTCAAAATTTATATCTGAAATTTTACTTAGAATTTGGAAGTCTAGTTTATTTCAATTTGGTTTTGAATTAATCTGGTATGTATAAATTTAATTTCGATATTTGATTGTTATGGATTTAAATTTAATTTTATAATATTATTAATACATGATTTTAAATTTATTTCCAATAAATGACAATTTATGATTGGATGAATGATGATTTATAACAAAGGAAAAGTTTGTCAAATTGTATGTATGTTTGAAATCATTAAATTTGAACAATTGTTTATAAAAGGAAATTTAGTAGTCGAATCCTTGATATGTTTAAAGGCTTATTACATGAAAAAATACGATAATCAATATTTAAATCAACATTTTAATTTAATTCATTAAAAGAAATTGTAAAGAAATTAAATGTCAACGATATATATAGCATATGTTTAACTAGCGTGGTTAACGAAATTTATGGTAACATTAATAATCTAATAAATTATACATGTACATTTCTCAATATAAGTATATTTTTAAACCTGGGTTTGAAATGATAATCGTGAAATAATAACCATAATAACGTAGAAACGGTTTGACATGTGAATTTACTCCAACTTTAAATTGGATCGAAATTTGAACTGCGTACATTTAAGGTTAATCAAAGGAAATTTTAACAGTATGGAAATATAATTCTACTCTTAAATTTTGCTGCAAATATAAATTATTAATAAGCAATAGGAATATCAGTTCTTGAACATAATTATTTTGCATAAAATGATTTCGGGAATGTATAAGTTTAAATGTCAATGTTTGTTTGTCAAATTTGGTGATCGCCGTTCGTTTAAATATTTTTTTTTTAAATGTTTAGCGGTCCGCAAACTGAATTTAATTCTGATTGGTAATGAATCTAAATTAATTGACATACGATGGAAATAATACGAAGAAATAAACGGTTACTTTGGAAACTAAGAGAGTAGATTCGGAAAGGATGAATCAAAGCACCTATTAATTCAGAAAATAAAATAAAGTTGAACACATTTCAACATATGTTATTTTAAAATTTAATATTATTAATGCACCTACCAATAAACGCGTTCAACATATTTTATTCTTTGTGTACATTTATGTTAAACAATTTTCCAGATTTGCTTTTGACGTTACTCAGTATATAAAAAGGCACCGTTTTACCTATAGCAAAGAAACCGCTGCTTTCATTAAAACCCCTTGATTAATTCTCCAACTTTCACATGACCATTAAAATATATAAATGAAATGCTGCTGCCATTCCACTCCAACAAATAAGAAAAGCTAAATAAAAAGAGACATATAATACTCCATCTCAAACCCAACGTTTTAACCCTTCGCCACCCATCCCTTCTCTCTGAAGCCGTCACCACCGTGGAGACTGTAAACTACAACCGCACCGTCCGTTGCTTCCGATTGAACTACTACGAGCTCCAGATCTGTGCGCCGTTCAACAACTCCATCACTGCTCCTTTTCTTCGCGTTTTGAGGTGAGTAAATGCTCAGATTGATTAATTCTTGTTCAAGGATTTTGACTTTGGTATAAACTAAATTAAATGGTAAATCCGTTGTGTGGTTTGACACTTAGATGTTGTGTTTTCTACTGTTGTTGGAGCATGGCCATGACCTCAAAATACTTGTTTAGCATATTTTATTCAAGTTAGTAGACTGGTATCTGAAACAATGTTACACTGGCATGAAACACCCTATATTGTCTTGATTTCATACATGCATGAAACTCATAAAATTGCCAACATGATACTTGTTTTGCATGTGTAGCCCTATGCTGTTTTGAATGGTGGCATATTTTGTTTTTCCTTGCCTGCACGTCCTCTTGTTGTGACCATACAAGTACCAAATAGTTGCACTGTTGTGTTTTGTCCTTGATATATGAATGTTTATATACCATGGGGCTTACCATTTTGTCTACTTGGTACCTTATTTGACAAGAAAATAAAACTAAAATACAAGTAAATGGAAGAGAAAAAAAAGAACCTGAAGTATCCATTTATATGCTAGTGTATGCTCATAAGTTTGCATATAAATTACCCATATTGCTGATTTTACCGAATTGGTCATGTTGTAATGTTTACCTTCTTCACTGAAATCTAGCATACACCATAAATATTCATTGATTACAGGAGTCTATCTCCTTTATTTAATGTTGTGAGTATGTACTGTAGGTTGCTTTTGGGCGCTCCTTCACAAGTAGAACTTATTTTTAATGATATATAATTATGTTGTGTGCATGCAAAAGAACTTGTTTATATTAGTTGGGGTGAACTATGCATTTCAATTGTTCACAGAATGAACTACCTAAACTAGCCTCGGTAAACATTACTTGTTCTTGTGTTGGAGTAAAATTGGGTATGTGAGCTTACATTTAAAGGTTTGGGAAAGTATATACATACACTTGATATGTTTAACCGCCAGTTTACATGAGCAATCACCATTTGAGAATTTTTTTCCTGTGTATATACTGTCTGAAGTAGAAATGTCTTTTATTTTTTTTCCTTTTATTTTATTATTATTTATTTATTTTTTGATAAAAATTCAAGTGGCAGTCTTTACCTAGGTTTGATGCCCGAATATATAATGGCTGTTAAGATTTACTATTATATTCAGTTTATATTGAAGTTAATTTACTTGAACAATGATTAATCATGATCCGAGTGTTTGTTGTGTTTCTTTTATGCAATACGCTTGGGTCAGATACGAGCATTGAATATTTTAAAGAATTCGGCTCTCAACGAAGTGGAGAAGCGTAAAGACGCATGTGGCGCGCTCGACAAAAATCGTAAAGCTTTTATTTATTTAAATAATTTCATGTAATGTACTTATAATTTAATATTCTTCCGCTGTATAAAAATTGTTTGTAAACTCTGATACGTTATGAAATTTTATTCCGCTGTATATATTTGTTTTGTGTGATTCTGTGTTAATTCTGTTTAAACCTGCTAAGCTAAATAACAATCTGTCATTTTGAACGTTCCGAGTTGGTTTAAATACCGACTTAGAGTGGTCAAAAAGGTGGGTTGTTACACGATGTTTTAAACGACATTTGTCCTTTAATCCAATTTACATTGAAATTATTATTTGGAACTTATGAATCTATTTTATAGATTTAAGAAGGGCATTTTCTAAAAATCAAGTTTTCCAATTTAATATATATTAAAATTGGAATTAAGTAGAAATTCGATTGGTAATAATCGAAATGGGCTTCTGTAAAAGAAGACCGCTATTATATGTGGAATTTAAGAGGCTTTGCCGTTATTCCATTTATATTATTTGTCCGATACAGAAATCTATATCGATTATGTATTGATTTGATTTCTGTGAAATTCCATACTTTTGGAAATGGATTTATAGATTTTATTTTCAGAATTTTATCTTTGATAAAATTAATGAGAATCTTTCAAAACGAATATTTTACTAAAAGAATACTCGGAGTTGGAATGTGACGAAATATGCGATTTTCCAATATTTGTTTTTAATCCCAAAATACGCGAGTTATTCAGAAAGACTGGGTTTAACCCATTCTGAATAATCCTCACGACGATCAAGAGTCGAAGACGAAGACGGTGATTGAAGACTGAAGGTTTTCACATCGTTGGGATGGTGATGACTGGTATCTTGAATTGGGACTGTACATCCCAATGCAAGGTATTTAGTAATGATCGTCCAAACGTATTTGGAGATCGACGGACACGTTGTTTCGCTCAGACCCAGAGCGGACTTGTAAATGGATTTCGTGTCGGACATTGTATTCCTTTCTACTGTGTTTGTTGAACGCTACTGATTATATATTTCTGTTTGGTGGTGAAGAATTTATTCTTTACTTATCACCCTTCTCTAAGACGTATGAGCTTAGAGGTTATATATATTGGTAGATGATCAATAATATGGTAGAGTCTGACAATGTGGCATGCTAAGATGCAAATGATCAAGGCTTTGTTGAAAAGCAGGCCTTGTGGTTGATGATCAAAGCATAGCCTGTTTAGGCATAGCTTTGTGTATATCGTTACTTCACGAGCCTCACACCCCGGTATGAGTCAAAAACGGGATATGGACCGTTGGGAGTGCACACGTTTATTTCTAGCTAGGAGTGGTGTTTGGGCTTTGGCATGACCCGACATTTTACTTATGTGGATTTTGGATTGAGGTACCTCGGGTTTTTATAGGCCGGAAGTGGTCATATTATAGGTCCAAAGGGACCGGGAAACATGTGTTCAGGCATAACTAATCCACTACCATTAGGTAGGGACCGGCCCTACTGCATCCAAGGGTTCACTGCGGGGGATCCTGAGGCATTTGCTAGAGTGTCTCAAATCGGAAGAGGACAATCCCTAGCCTCGATCTCATGATGGAAACCCAATTCCCAATACGCACTTGCGGTTTTGATTGTATAACTAGTATGGCGACATAGTAGGATGGGGTACTATGCCGTCTAAGATTAATACATTTATATTGAAATAATTTAAATATATATATACACACTAATAATAATATCGTTTTTACGTATCAATCATCTTTTGACCATTATAAGGTAAAACCTTATCCCCTGGTGTGCGTTGCATTGTGTGATGGGACCTGGGTCTTATGATGGTTTCATTTTTCTAAAAGGCATTACGTTATTTGATGATTTACTTTAATTATGCACCGGAAATCCAATGGAGTAAACCCGTTTCGCATTAGTGGCGTGGTCCTGTGATTAGCCTACTTATTAGATAGATTAAGTTAAGAATTCTCACACCAGTCCCTCGACTAACCTGTAGTTTGTTTCACTTTGCAAACTCGGGTGCCCTCTTTCCACACGGGCAGTCGAGTAGTTTTTTGCAGATATAGTTAAGCATGATCATGGATTGAAGCCTGAAGCTGGGTCCAGAATATTGATGGTCTTCCGCTAGGATTAGTTCCGCTGCAATGTATTTAATTTATTGTAAATGTATCTTCCGCTGTTTTATTTATTGATGTACTCTGATATATTCTGTACTCTGATGTAACATTTATTATTGATGTTATAAAAGTCTGTGTTGTTGTTTTGATGTGTTGTATGCCCAAAGTTAACGTACGCAGGTTTTGAACGGTCTTGATTGATCTTGCGATCGATTGGGGACGGGTGAAATCCGGGTCGTTACATCTGGTATCAGAGATCAGGTTAGCTCAAATTTTTGGGGTACAACTCGTTAGAACTAAACAGAAGACTCATCAGAAGTTGGATTAGTAATATCCAATAAGAATACTCATTAGAGATAGTATCAGCAGTATCCTAAAATGAGAATACTCATTAGAGATGGGGTTAGCAATGCCCTAGGATGAGTCAGAGTGGAAAATTCATAATTAACATACTTGTTATTATATATAGTTCGATTTTAGAAAAAATGATTTTGAATATATAAAAGTTATATATTTTTGAAAATTTAATCAACTAATTGATTGATGATTGTGTTGTGTGAATATGTATCCAACTAATAAAATTATTAAACAATTAAAGAACGAAAATTAAATTAGTTAAATAAACAACTTTAGCTTCATTTCCTTTTCATGGACGAAAAGATTTTAAGTGGGGGAGATTGTAACAACCCGCAAATTCTAAACCAATTTAAAATTTTTATTTTAGAAAATTTTAATGAATTTTGAGGTTGTAATATAATTTATTATTAATAATAATGGCTAGAATTTATTTTTATTGAAGTTAAAACGAATAAATTTAATTTAAATATAAAAGGAGTTAGAAATGGCGCGGTAGTTTGAAAATTTGATTTCGAACTTTAACTGAATGTACATGATTCAAAATAAATCAGAATTGAGTGAAACCAGAAATATTTAAATCTGTTTAACCATATCTTTCTAACGAATCTGAAAAATTGAAATTTCATAGCGGAAAACAAAAGTTATAGTCAATTCAATTTTTAGAAAGGTCGCTGTAGAATTTATATATATATATATATATATATATATATATATATTATATGGCCCGGAAGGCTACTTTTCACATATGAAGGAATTTCGACTCGAAACCACTTCCATTGAGTTCAGAAAGACGTTTCTGCATTGAAAAACAGTAAACACTTTTATATTTTGAGTTTCAGAATTTATTTGTTTAAAAATGTATTTTTAATATTAAATATATTGGCCTTGAAAATAGTCATTTTTCAAACGACCTCCGTTTTCGACGAAACCACTTTTGTTGGAACCGGAATATCAAATTATTGCTAAGTTTCAATTTTCAGAATTTTTCGAATTAATATGTGAGCGTGGCGAGAGAAAATGTGTTTTGACTATTTTAGTTAAATTTAAACGCCTTAAAAATAGCCATTTTTCAAACAGTCTCAGAATTCGACGAAAATATTTTTGTTGGATTCGTATCGTCATAAGAAAGCTAAAAATATTGTTTTTAGAATTTTCTGAGGTCGTATGTGGCACCGACATATTTTAATATACGGTCAATATTTAATTAATTAATTTTTAATGCAATTTTAAATAAAAATCGTACAGATTTCGGAATTGGGCCACGGACCTATCCCATTGCGTTCAGAAGGTGTCAAAACCTTAAGAACGACAGTAAGCAGGCCCAAATCAGAGAAAGTCTGAAAATCCACCTTATGCACAATTTTCGAGTTTTAATATTAAAAATTATTAAAATATTCAGGCCGAAACCCTAACCTAATTTCAGCCGCCACCTAAACCGAAGGCCAGAAATCTCCTAATTTCAAACGCTCATAACTTTTGATCCGCTCAACGAAAATCGACAAACTTGGTACCAAATCGAAGCTCTCGGAGAGATCTTTCAATCCATACGGCGATGATCGAGTTTCAGTGCACGGATTTCGCGAATTTCGAGGCCAAAGTTTCTGGGTTTGCACGCGCCGTGCGGCTTAGGGAGGAGGCCGAGCTTCAGGAGGTCGGGGGCGTGAGTCGGTGGCGCCGTGGCGCTCGTCGTGGCGAAGTCTGATCGGGTCCTAGACCCTCGGATTGAGATGCGTGCAGAAAATGGAGGAGCGGCTTCATGGGTTCGGCTGTAGCACGACGTGAGGAAGAAGCTCTTTTTTGTATTAATTAAATATTTAATTTATGCAATCTTTAAAAATCAATATCTCTTTCATACGAGGTCCGATTGACGAACCGTCAGTTGCGTTGGACTCGTCTTTCCGAGATCTTCGCGATGGCGCTGACCAGAGCTGATTCCGAGACAGTCAAATTTTCAGCAAAAATCAATGTGAGAATTCAAATTTTTATTATTTAATTAATTATTAATTTATTTTCTTGCTTTAAAATAATTGTGTGATGATGTTAATTCAGATCTGGATTGTTATGTATTGTATGAATCGTTGATTGTGGCTTGTAATATGTTTGTTGTTCGTGTTGTACTAGATTCGCATCAAAATTTCATATTTTATTGAATTTTATTTGCATTTAGAAAATTTAATCTAAATTCAATTTTAAATCATATTTATTTTAGATCCAGTTGTAAAAATTTATTTTATGTTATTAAAACATAATTTCTGTTTTTCTGAAATGAACAATAGAATTGAAACGACAAATAAAAAATCATTTTTATTTGTTGATATTACCATAAGAATTTGAACGACGAATAAAAGCTTATTTTATTTGTTGATATTACAATAGAATTTGATCGACAAATAAAAACTCATTTTTATTTGTTAATATTACTATAAGATTTGAACAACAAATAAATACTTATTTTTATTTGTTGATTTTACAATAAAAATTAAATGACAAATAAAAACTCCTTTTTTATTTGTTGACATTATAATGCAAATTGGACGACGAATAAAATCTCATTTTTTTTATTTGTTTATATTACAACATATATTGTTTAACAAATAAAATCTTAATTTTATTTGTTTACATAACAACAGAATTTGGTCAACGAATAAAACATATTTTTATTTTGTTTACTTTACATTAAAATGTAAACAACGAATAAAAATTTATTTTTCTTTATTTGCTTTGCAATAGAAATTGAACGACAAATAGAACATTATTTTTATTTGTTTATATTACAACAGATATGGGTTAACAAATAAAATCTTATTTTTATTTGTTTACCTTTCAACAGAATTTGGACGACAAATAAAATATTATTTTTATTTGTCTATTTACAATAGAATTTGAACAACGAATAAAATATATTTTTATTTGTTTACATTAAAAAGAATGGATTAAGAAGATTATATTTTTAACGTGCACTGTTTACATTAAAAAGAGTGGATTAAAAAGCGTATATTTTAATAAGAAATTGTTTAATAATTAAAATTACATTTTTCTATGTAATGAAAGGGTGAATTGTTACTGTATGATTAAAATTACATTTTTCTATGTGATAAAAATGTGAATTTGTACCGTATGATCAAAATTACATTTTTCTATGTAATTAAAATGGGAATTTGTACCGTATGATTAAAATTGCATTTTTCTTTGTAATTAAGACATGGATTTACATCGCATAATAGAAATTACATTTTTCTATGTAATTTATATAGGAATTTACATCGCATAATAGAAATGACATTTTTATATGAAATTAAAGCATGAATGTGCACTGTAGGATAAAAATTACATTTTTTACATGTAATTTAGATACTAGAATAAAAATTACATTTTTAAATTAATTAAAATGTGAATTTACACCGTATGATAAAAATTACATTTTTATATGTAATTTATAGGTGAATTTACATCGTATGATTGAATTTACATTTGTCTATGTAAATAAAATATGAATTTACATGGTAAATTAAAAATATACATTTTTGTTAATTAAAAACGATTAAACCAAAAACATACATTTTTGGTTATTCAAACGAGTTAAACAAAATAAACATTTTTGGTCATTAAAAAGAGTTACATCAAAATATACATTTTTGGGCATTGTGTTGGATTACATTTTATTGTTACATTGTTAATAATAAAACGGTCTTTTATTTGTGTTCTTAAACACAAATAAAACATAAAAAAAAGTACATTTTTATTTGTGTTCCCCAACGCAAATATAATATGATTTTTAAGTGGCGCATTTTTATTTGCATTTTTCAATGCAAATATAACATGAAAACAAAAGTTCACATTTTGTTTACATTCCACAATACAAGCAATACATGAAAAAAAATTAAAAAAAATTTTGTTTGCGTGCTATAATGCAAACGAAACGTAGAAAATAGAAATACATTTTTTATTTGCATTCTATCATGCAAATAAAACAAGAAGGTAAAAATTACATTTTTTTTTTGTTTGCAACTTTAGTTGCAAACAAACAAGAAAATGAGAATTACATTTTTGGTTTGCAAATTTAGATGCAAACAAATTTATTTAAAGACAAAGGTTACATTTTTGTTGCATGTTTTAAATGCGAACAAAGCATTAAAATCGATGTTACATTTTATTTATTTATTTACTTCACTTGATGTAAGTAAACGTAAAATAAGGAGTTGTTCTTTTATTTACATTTCTTGATGTAAATATAACTAGAAATTAAATATTACATTTTTATTTGCATTACTCAAGGCAAACAAACAGGAGAATAAAAGATACAGTTTCATTTGCAATCCTTAATGCAAATAAATTATGAAAAGAATTGAAATAAAAGATTTTATTTTATCGTCGCTTTTATTTCCATAAATGGACGTAACATAAAGATTTCATTTGTTCATTGTTTTCAAATAAAAAGATTGTACATTTAAAATTTACATTTTTTATGTAATTTATATTTCAATAAATAGAAATAAAGAGTTCATTTTTATTGACATTTTACATGCGGTAAAAATAATAGAAACAAAAGAGACATTTTTATCGTGTGTTATATATTGTGTATTACACTGCCATAGACAAGTTACCTGACTTGTTTATGTGATTGGGTCGATCATTTTCATACACCGCCCAAGTGCACAAATGAATTTATTATTTGTTTGTTGGCTGAAACCCCACACGGGTGTTGGGATGAAAATGAACATACACTAATCCCAATATTTAGTTGTATGTTGATCATTAGATCGATAGGCTGCGATGAGCGTTATTATTTAATTTTAACGCTTACACAGTAGAAATTACACTTTGGATGAAAATGGATGAATTGATGATTATCTATTTTATTGTCATATGTATGATGTGTGTGAAATCCATATAATCCAAAATTATATGGTGAATGATTGAGTCGCTTTTCGATTCCGGTGTTCTTTTAAATAATAATATTCTTACATTAGAAATTCTTTTTATATAAAGAATATATTTTAATATAAAAATATATTTTTAATCGGGTATATGTTAAAACAAAGAATATTTGTAAAAGATAAAGATTTGTAATATAAAGAATACTTCTCATTTAGAGTCTTTATATAAAGAATATATTTTAATATAAAAATATTTTTAATCAAGTATATGTTAAAACAAAGAATATTTGTAAAAGATAAAGATTTGTAATATAAAGAATACTCCTCATTTAGAGTCTTTATATAAAGAATATTTTTATGATTATTTTAAAATACGTTTTTAAAAGATTACAAGCATTTGCAATTATATTTTGTGACATGAAATAAATTGATATGTGAAGTGGATTTATCGTGGATGATGTTTTAAACGACATTTGTCCTTTAATCCAATTTACATTGAAATTATTATTTGGATCTTATGAATCTATTTTATAGATTTAAAAAGGGCATTTTCCAAAAATCAAGTTTTCCAATTTAATATATATTAAAATTGGAATTAATTAGAAATTCGATTGGTAATAATCGAAAGGGGCTTCTGTAAAAGAAGACCGATATTATATGTGGAAATTAAGAGGCTTTGCCGTTATTCCATTTATATTATTAGTCCGATACAGAAATCTATATCGATTATGTATTGATTTGATTTCTGTGAAATTCCATATTTTTGGAAATGGACTTATAGATTTTATTTTCAGAATTTTATCTTTGATAAAATTAATGAGAATCTTTCAAAACGAATATTTTACTAAAAGAATACTCGGAGTTGGAATGTGACGAAATATGTGATTTTCCAATATTTCTTTTTAATCCCAAAATACGCGAGTTATTCAGAAAGACAGGGTTTAACCCATTCTGAATAATCCTCACGACGATCAGGAGTCAAAGACGAAGACGGTGATTGAAGACCGAAGGTTTTCACATCGTTGGGATGGTGATGACTGGTATCTTGAATTGGGACTGTACCTCCCAAGGCAAGGTATTTGGTAATGATCGTCCAAACGTATTTGGAGATCGACGGACACGTTGTTTCGCTCAGACCCAGAGCGGACTTGTAAATGGATTGCGTGTCTGACACTGTATTCCTTTATACTGTGTTTATTGAACGCTACTGATTATATATTTCTGTTTGGTGGTGAAGAATTTATTCTTTACTTATCACCCTTCTCTAAGACGTATGAGCTTAGAGGTTATATATATATATATATTGGTAGATGATCAATAATATGGTAGGGTCTGACAATGTGGCATGCTAAGATGCAAATGATCAAGGCTTTGTTGAAAAGCAGGCCTTGTGGTTGATGATCAAAGCATAACCTGTTTAGGCATAGCTTTGTGTATATCGTGACTTCGCGAACCTCACACCCCGGTATGAGTCAAAAAGGGGATATGGACCATAGGGAGTGCACACGTTTCTTTCTAGCTAGGAGTGGTGTTTGGACTTTGACACGGCCCGACATTTTACTTATGTGGATTTTGGATTGAGGTACCTCGGGTTTTTATAGGCCGGAAGTGGTCATATTATAGGTCCAAAGGGACTGGGAAAAGTGTGTTCAGGCATAACTAATAAACTACCGTTAGGTAGGGACCGGCCCTACTGCATCCAAGGGTTCACTACGGGGGATTCTGAGGCATTTGCTAGAGTGTCTCAAAACGGAAGAGGACGATCCCTAGCCTCGATCTCATGATGGAAACCCAATTCCCAATACGCCCTTGCGGTTTTGATTGTATAACTAGTATGGCGACATAGTAGGATGGGGTACTATGCCGTCTAAGATTGATACATTTATATTGAAATATTTTAAATATATACATACACACTAATAATAATTTCGTTTTTACGTATCAAGCATCTTTTGACCATTATAAGGTAAAACCCTATCCTCTGGTGTGCGTTGCATTGTGTGATGTGACCTGGGTCTTATAATGGTTTCATTTTTCTAAAATGCATTACGTTATTTGACGATTTACTTTAATTATGCACTCGTAATCCAATGGAGTAAACCCGTTCCGCGTTAGCGGCGTGGTCCTGTGATTATCCTACTTATTAGATAGGTTAAGTTAAGAATTCTCACACCAGTCCCACGACTGACCTGTAGTTTGTTTCACTTTGCGAACTCGGGTGCCCTCTTTCCACACGGGCAGTCGAGTAGCTTTTTGCAGATATAGTTAAGCAGGATCGTGTATTGAAGCCTGAAGCTGGGTCCAGAATATTGATGGTCTTCCGCTAAGATTAGTTCTGCTGCAATGTATTTAATTTATTGTAATTTACCTTCCGCTGTATTATTTATTGATGTACTCTGATATATTCTGTACTCTGATGTAACATTTATTATTGATGTTATAAAAGTCTTTGTTGTTGTTCTGATGTGTTGTATGCCCAAAGTTAATGTACGCGGGTTTTGAACGGTCTTGATCGATCTTGCGATCGATTGGGGACGGGAGAAATCCGGGTCGTTACATTAACCCTATCCAAATCATGTTTCAAGTTGGTTAAGTGTGTTCAAGCGGTTTATGAATTAACCCTACCAAATCATCGTGTCAAATTGGTTAAGTATATTCAAGTGGTTCATGACTTAACCCTATCATGTGACATTAATCCATTAATGCACCCCAACCTCTCACATTAGACTAATTGTTGTGGTCACTGGATTTGCCGGGCGGATCCAGGCAGATTTACACCATAACATAGTCTAACCTCGGGTTTTACGTGGGATACGACCAACTACCCACATTGGATCCTACTGTTTGCAGTCACTGGATTTGCCGGGTAGTTCCGGGCAGATTTACACTGCAAACTCAACCCAACCTCGAGTTGGCCATTTTCAAATTCATTCTAAGTGTCATGTCCAGATTCCACTTTCGAGTCTAAATTCATGTCAAGTTTTCAGGTCATGTTTCATGTCAAATCGTGTCAAGTTCATGTCCATATCCAGGTTCAAGTTATAACAACGTTCATGTTCAGGTTCAAAGCCATTTTTTTGCCTAATCTACCCAAACCGTATTCCCATCGCACGTAAACTCGAATCGATACAAATAAATCTAATTAGGGAATAACATAAAAAAGGGATGGGTATAAGGTGGCAAAAGTGATTACTAGCATAGCATGGTATAACTTGAGATAAATGATTATAACATTACTGGCATATGGAATATCGACCTCGAACATAAAGATTCGAAATCAAGAAAAATAAGGTACTAGTCAAGATAACAGTTGGCATAAGGTGATAGTCATGGTAACGGTTGACATGAGGCGATAGTCATGGTAACGGTTGACATAAGGTGATAGTCATAAACTTGTGACTAATAGCAGATTCAACATTGCAGGCATGATAATATGAGGGGTTTTTCTTTTTGATTTACAACATGAATCGGCCCCAAATCAATGTCATAGTAATATACCCAAAAGTCAAGATCCAAGATGAACAAGAATGGATGTAAAACAGTCATCATACACATGTCCAATTTCAATTTACAACATATTCATATTACGTTTACAGTTTAAATCTAAAAGTAACTGGGGCTTACAGATCGTGGTTCGAGAATTAGAGAAAAGAAAGTCGATGTTGAATCTTTATATGCTTAGTCGAGTCCTAATAGAAATCCCCAAATCAGCAATTCTCTTAACGTAGTTTCGACGTAGAAGAAGTAGTCCCTTTCTCCAACTTTTCAACCAGAATTAGAGCAGCATAAGGTCAGAGAGAATTTTGTGTAGGGAGACTAGTGTACGGGGCTATTTATATAGGGTCAGGTCAACGAATGTAGACAGAAACGAGGCCAGAAACATCAAAGTGAATCCAGTTTCAAAAGTAGACTCGGCCACTAGGTCGACCCCTAGGTCGACACCCAGGTCGACACTATGGTCGACCTGGTCCTGGGCAGGCCGACTCTATGGTCGACCCCCAGGTCGACCTGGTCCTGGGCGCGAAATTTCCCGCCCAGTCTGTTTTGTGGTTTGAATTCGAATTCTGAGCTGTTTTGAACTTGAAATTTTCTAAAAACTTTGAAAGGCCATAACTTGGTCATACGGACTCCGATTTTCGAAAACTCGGAGTCGTTTCCAAGCATAATTTCGAGACGAACGCAATGGCGTAATCCGTTTCCCTTGATTATTATTTTATAAATTAATTCTGCCTTGACTTATAGTTATAACACGTTATAAAAATACGGCTTGTTACATTCTCCCCTCCTTAAAGGATTTCGTCCCCGAAATCTCTAAGTTAGGGAGGATGTGTCCTACCATCCATCATACATCTACTCAAAACATCATCCACAAGCAACCATCATCCTTAAAGGTTTCTGGTGCTGTATGAACATATGCAGAAAGTGTGTATATGTACTTATCTAATGCAAAAGATCAGGTGGTTACTGATTCAGTAGACCTCCTTAATGCAAAATATGTTAGTGTAATGAATCCAACATGTATGCAAAAATTCCTAACATACTTTACAATCTCTACATGAGTGCACAAACATTCATTCATATGCAACATCCAAGTGATAGCATAACAAGTTCTATCCATGTACAAGTATAAGCACTCATGCGTATGCAACATGAAAATGTGACTGAGCCGATCTAGTGCCTAATGTGTGTCATGCATCCACTAGCAATCACTTGCAAACACTTGCAACCATTTGCAAACATCAACCATAACATGTTTCAATCATATGTTTACATCCATATATGGTCCTAAGGTTCTCAAGATAACATCGAGAAGATAACAAGACAAACATAGGTATTAGAAGCATGATACGAAAGGGTTTTCAAGTAAAAAGAGATCGAGAATGTACCCTCAAAAAGAAATGGGTAAAGTGCACGTATCTTCTCTTCGGTTTCCCAAGTTGCGCCTTCTTAGGTTTCACTCCACTGCACTTTAACTAGCTTGACTTCTCGATTCCTTAGCTTCTTGATCTCCGTTCCTAAGATACGATTCGGAACTCGCCTCAATGTTGCTTCTTTTTCCACTTCTACGTCTTCAAGGATGCTTGGATCAACCACTTCGGCCGACTCATGCAAGCGCTTTCGGAGATGCGAGACGTGAAAGACATTGTGTACTCCAGTCAACTTCTCGGGTAAGTCTACCTTATAGGCCATCTGTCCAATCCTCTCAGTGATAGGGAACGGTCCTACGAACCTTGGTGCTAGCTTTCCAACTGCTCCAAAACGAACTATATTGCGTAACGGAGAAACTTTTATAAAGACCATATCTTCGACTTCGAACTCTAGGTCTGTCCTTCTCTTGTCCGCATAAGATTTCTGTCTATCTTACGCTGTTTTCATCCATCTTCATATCAACTCAACCTTCTTAGAAGTGTCCCTTATCATGTCGGGCCCAAGTATAAGCCTATCTGTCGTTTCCCACCAACAAGTTGGTGAACTGCACGGTCTTCTATACAAGGCTTCGAACAGTGCCATCTCAATGCTAGCTTGGTAACTATTATTATATGCAAAATCCACGAGAGGAAGATGGTCCTCCCAAGTACCAACAAAGTCAAGAATGCATAGCCTTAGGAGATCTTCTAGTACCCTATTTACCCTTTCGGTTTGTCCATCCGTCTGTTGGTGATAGGCCGTGCTTAAACTCAGTCGTGTACCCATTGCTTCTTGCAGACTATTCCAAAAATGGCTAGTGAAAATCGGGTCACGATCACTAACTATACTAGAAGGAACCCCATGCAACCGTACTACCTCTCGAAGGTAAATAGACGCTAGCCATGATGCGGTCCTCTTGCTTTTCACCGGAATGAAGTGAGCACTTTTTGTGAGTCTATCAACTATGACCCATATGCTAGTATTTCCTTTCCTTGACCTAGGCAGTCCATCCACGAAATCCATCGAGATACTCTCCCATTTCCATTGCGGAACCTCCAAAGGATGTAATAGCCCACCGGGCTTCTTCGACTCAGCCTTTACTTGTTGGCACACCATGCACTTCGAAACGAACTCTACCACGTCCTTTTTCATTCCAGCCCAAAAGAAAATGCGTTTCATATCTCTGTACATCTTATCCCCTCCAGAATGTATGGTCATCTTCGAGTGATGCGCCTCTTCGAGGACTTTCCTTACTAGGTCTCCCACTTGTGGGACACATAGCCTTCCATCGCGCCTTAGCCATCCCCTATCATCTATGGCATACCTACCGAGGTGACTTGACGTCTCACCACTAATCAGCTTGTCCATGATTTCGACTATCTGTGGGTCTTCCTTCTGTGAAGTCCCTACTTGATCTAGAAGTGTAGGTCTTAACTCAAGAGATGCTAACGTGGCAGTCAATGAATCAACAGCATGTGTAAAATCAAAGGTTGCTATAAACTCAAGGCTTTTCCTTTCAACAAACAAGGGGCTCAAAGTCAACCTTTTTCTACTTAGCGCGTCCGCCACCATGTTACCCTTGCCAGGGGTATATGCTATATCGAAGTCATATGATGCTAAGAATTCCATCCACCTCTGTTGTCTCAGATTCAAATCTTTCTATGAGAAGAGGTACTTAAGCGATTTGTGGTCGGTATACAGCTCGAACCTCTCCCCTAGAAGATAATGGCGCCAAGCTTTAAGCGCAAAAACAATCGCGACCAACTCCAAGTCATGCGTGGGATAGTTTTTCTCATGAACTTTAAGTTGTCTGCCCCCGTAGCATATTACTCTTCCGTCTTGCATTAGGACAGCGACTAATATCGTGCCGCACACATCTGTGTACACCGTAAACACCTTGCCTCCATCAGGTAATGCCAAAACTGGAGCTATGGTGAGGGCTCTCTTGAGTCTCTGAAAAGCAACGTCACACTCTATGTCCCATGCAAAAGCTAGGTTCTTCTTTGTTAACTTAGTAAGAGGGGCTGAAATCTTAGCGAAGTCCTTAATGAACTTCCTGTAGTAGCCCGCCAAACCGAGAAAGCTCCTCACCTCCGTTGCATTCTTAGGAATTTTCCAATCTTGTACCGCAACTACCTTTGCGGGGTCCACGGCTATGCCTTGCTCGGAAACTACATGTCTAAGAAACCGAACTTCCTTCCTCCAAAAATGGCATTTGGAGAACTTAGCCTTTAACTGGTGTGCTCTAAGCGTTTCCATGACTTCCTTGAGATGTCTAGCATGCTCTTCTTCATCTTTTGAGAAGATCAAAATATCATCCACGAAAACCACCATAAACTTGTTAAGGAACTCCCGAAACACCCTACTCATCAAATATACAAAGTACGCGGGTGCATTCGTTAACCCAAACGGCATGATGAGCCATTCTAAGAACCCATCTGGAGTCCTAAACGCAGTTTTGTCAATGCTATCCTCAGCCACTCTAAGCTGATGGAATCCTATGGCTAGATCGAGTTGAGAGGAAACAAATGCTCCCACAAGCTGGTCAAACAAATCGTCGATTCTTGGCAGTGGGTGCCTATTTTTCTTAGTTAGCTTGTTTAACTCACGATAATCTACGCATAAACGAAGCGAACCATCCACCTTAATAGCGAATACCACCGGAGCACCCCATTCAGAAATGCTTCATCTTATGAAATTTTTCTCAAGAAACTCCTTAACTTGTTTACTGAGCTCTCTTCTTTCTTGCGGGGCCATGTGCCTAACGGGCAATGAAACTGGCTTGGCATTATCAACAAGATAAATTCGGAAGTCTATCTCGCGCTTAGGAGTTAACCCCCTCACTTCATCAAAGACATCTGGATATTCTCGGACCACTCTTACAGATTGCAAATTATCGACGGATGAGTCAAGAGATTCAAGATAACACAACATGATCGGACCCTTAGGGTTACAAAAAAATTCAAGGGTATTACCAAGGCGAGTCATGAGCCTCACTACCCTTCGTTCACAATCAAGAATGGCTCCATAATCGGACAACCAATCCACACCTAGGATCAAACCGTATCCCATAAATCCGAGAACATAAGCATTACACGTGAATTCTACACTTAAAATAGAGATCCTCAAATCCACACACATCATAGATAAATGGGTGGAGCCCCCAATTGGATTTGAAACTATAACGGGATCCTCAACCAGACTAGTACTTAGGTGCAGATTTTCAACAATATCATAAGAAATAAAAGTATGCGATGCGCCAGAGTCAAATAAGGTTCGAACAGGAAAGTCAGAAATGTAAACAAGGATTTCTACGGAAATATTACTACCTCGGTCAAGTGCTGGAGTGGTGTTGAGAGCATGCAACTGCCCTCCAGAAAGTCCTGCTCGCTGGGTCTGCCCTTGCCCTTGTCCTTGCTTCTTAGGGCAATCCTTGCTGATGTGTCCAGTATCCCCACAATGAAAGCATTCACCCAACTTCCTCTTCTTCTTTCTACAGTCTTTAGCTAGATGTCCCGTAATACCACAAAAGTTGCATTTCCTTGTCTCACATGCCTTGTTATTATTATTGTTGTTGCCCTTGTTATTCTTGTTGCCTCGCTTCTTGAAGTCAACCTTCTTATTCTGAGTCTCATTAGGCTTAACCTCCTTCTTGCTATTCTTGTCTTCCTCATGAGGTAGAGCCATATCCACCAAGCTTTCAAAGGACGCCCCCATGGGTATATGAGTTATGGCCAAACTGTGTAGTGGCTCGTTCAATCCTCGAGCAAAGCATACAACCTTTTTCTGGGCTGTGTTGACCAAGTCCAAACCGAACCGAGCAAGCTGATTAAACTTATTCACGTACTCCCTAAAAGACATGTCCCCTTGCTTGAGTGCTAGGAACCTCTCCATCTGAAGTTTCTCTTCAGCTGACGATAAGAATTTAAGCCCAAACCTCTCTCTAAAGTCTGCCCAAGTCTCAACTGGCCCAGTAGCATTGGTGACTTCCCACCAAAATGCATCTTCCTCTTTCAACAACCATGCTGCCAACTGAACTTTCCTATGGTCCTCCACATCAAAGATAATAAACAAGTCTTCAGTCTCCTTTATCCAGTTTCGTGCCTCAACAAAGGTTTCGGTTGCAACGAAGTTCTTGCCGCCCATTGCTGTAAAGTCTTTGCATATTTTGGCAAAGGCGGTACTAGGAGGAGGAGGAACCGCGGCCACTGGGGGAGGAGGAGGAGGGATGTCTGTCGGGCCCGCGCTGTTGGCCCTAACTTCTAAGTACCTTCAGAACCATCCAGGTACGGGTACTCCCTCAGGAAGGTTAAGATCAGACATGCTGAAAAATGAAAAGAAAACAATTCAAACGAGGAAACAAAGGAAAGTGCTAATGGCTTTTGGGGAATAGCCTTTTTAGACATAAAACTTTTCTTGAAAAATGCTTCTTTATAAATGGTATTGAAAATAGTTTCAGAAGGTTTTTAAAACTTTTGCCCAGCCTGATAACCTTCTGCTCTGATACCAAGTGTAACACCCCACCTCCGCTAGGGTCACTCACGAAGGGAATGCACTAGTTTTGGTGGAGTATTATCTAGGTAAACATACACAGAGACATCACAAGGCAGAACATAAATAAAGCAGCGGTAGAAATTAAAAACCAAATTTTTATTACTTCCAAGAAAAGAGTTAAAACCCCATATATCCAAGGTACAAATTATTCCATTACATCAAGTTCCAAAAGAAGCATAAACTTAAGATAACAAAAGTAAATTATTCCCCATAAATAGCAGAAGTGCAGCCATAGCATAGCTCAAGACCAAACCGTACATGAGCTGACAGAAAGCAAGCTAAATCCAAGTTAAGAGCTAGTGTTTCCTCCCTGAGAACCTAAGGGGGGGGGGGGAACGAAAGAAAAAGGGTCAGTCATAAGACTGGTAAGCCCTAGTGACTTTCAGTATAAAAACTAGTAAAGGTAACATGACATGTGAAAACTGGAATTAAACATAAGGATGATAACAGGAATGGTATGATAATTAAGATAACAAGATAAGTCAAGTCTAGCATCGCATATTCAAGATTCGTTGCACCCACTGTACTAGTATCTTAACCCATGTCAAGTATTAACCATGAGATGATTCCTTGGCCCAATATCATGAAGTGACCCATTACGGGGTCCTACGGTACGATCTATTAATCGATTGGCTCCCTACAAGTTCTAGCTCGTCATGTGTCTGTGTCATACGGCCCTATCCTGAAATGTAGTCACCTGTGCTAGGTCCACCATAGGGTGTATCAAGCCCTATGGTGCCAACCACCGACACGAATCGAGCACGCACAGTGTAAACCTACTGGTTCCCAATTCCTGGTTTTTCAATTCCGGACTACGTGCACGACCATAGTCCGCCTGAACCTACAATGGTGCACCTACTCAGCCGTCGTTCTGGTCGCTTACATTCATCCCAGTAATCGTGCCCCACCCTGCCTAGTCCCAGGGTATCGTGATACATCTAAGTGGGTTACTGCTGAAAAAGACCGCGTAACTAGGGTTTCTAATGGGTTAAGTGTTGTCATTCAAATTCGTGACTTAACCCTATCCGAATCGTGTATCAAGTTGGTTAAATGTGTTCAAGCGGTTCATGACTTAACCCTATCAAATCATCGTGTCAGATTGGTTAAGTATATTCAAGTGGTTCATGGCTTAACCCTATCATGTGACATTAATCCATTAATGCATCCCAACCTCTCACATTAGACTAATTGTTGTGGTCACTGGATTTGCCGGGCGGTTCCGGGCAGATTTACACCACAACATAGTCTAACCTCGGGTTTTACGTGCGATATAACCAACTGCCCACATTGGAACCTATTGTTTGCAGTCACTGGATTTGTCGGGCGGTTCCGGGCTGATTTACACAGCAAACTCAACCCAACCTCGAGTTGGCCATTTTCAAATTCATTCTAAGTGCCATGTCCAAATTCAAGTTTCGATTCTAAATTCATGTCAAGTTTTCAGGTCATGTTTCATGTCAAATCATGTCAAGTTCATGTCCATATCCAGGTTCAAGTTATAACAACGTTCATGTTCAAGTTCAAAGCCAATTCATGTTTTACCTAATCTACCCAAACCGTATTCCCATCGCACGTAAACTCCAATCGATACAAATAAATCTAATTAGGGAATAACAAAAAAAGGGACGGGTATAAGGTGGAAAAAGTGATTACTAGCATAGCATGGTATAACTTGAGATAAATGATTATAACATTAATGGCATATGGAAAATCGGCCTCAAACATAAAGATTCCAAATCTAGCAAAATAAGGTACTAGTCAAGATAACAGTTGACATAAGGTGATAGTCATGGTAACCGTTGACATGAGGTGGTAGTCATGGTAACGGTTGACATAAGGTGATAGTCATAAACTTGTGACTTAAAGCAGATTCAACATTGCAGGCATGATAATATGAGGGGTTTTTCTTTTTGATTTACAACATGAATAGGCCGCAAATCAATGTCATAGTAATATACCCAAAAGTCAAGATCCAAGATGAACAAGAATGGATGTAAAACAGTCATCATACACAGGTCCAATTTCAATTTACAACATATTCATATTACGTTTACATTTTAAATCTAAAAGTAACTGGGGCTTACAGATCGTGGTTCGAGAATTAGAAAAAGGAAAGTCGATGTTGAATCTTTATATGCTTAGTCGAGTCCTAACAGAAATCCCCAAATTAGCAATTCTCTTAACGTAGTTTCGACGTAGAAGAAGTAGTCCTTTTCTCTAACTTTTCAACCAGAATTAGAGCAGCATAAGGTCAGAGAGAATTTTGTGTAGAGAGACTAGTGTAAGGGGCTGTTTATATAGGGTCAGGTCAACGAATGTAGACAGAAACGAGGCCAGAAACATCAAAGTGAATCCAGTTTCAAAAGTAGGCTCGGCCACCAGGTGGACCCCCAGGTCGACACCCAGGTCGACACTATAGTTGACCTGGTCCTGGGCAGGTCGACTCTATGGTCGACCCCCAGGTCGACCTGGTCCTGGGTGGGAAATTTCCCGCCCAGTCTGTTCTGTGGTTTGAATTCGAAATTTGAATTCGAATTTTGAGCTATTTTGAACTTGAAATTTTCTGAAAACTTTGAAAGGCCATAACTTGGTCATACGGACTCCGATTTTCGGAAACTCGGACTCGTTTCCAAGCAGAATTTCGAGACGAACGCAATGGCGTAACCCTGTTGCCCTTGATTCTTATTTTAAAAATTAATTCTGCCTTGATTTATAGTTATAACACGTTATAAAAATACGGGTTGTTACAGTTAGCATATGCGGGATTCGAACGGTCTTGGTCGATTTAGTGATCGATTAGGTCTAGTCGAAATCCTGTTGTTACAGCTGGTATTAAAGATTTGGTTAACTCAAATCTTTGGGGTACAACTCGCTAGAACTGAACAAAAGACTCATCAAAGGTAGGATTAGAAATATCCTATAAAAGAATACTCATTCGAGATAGGATCAGTGGTAACCTAGAATGAGAAAAACTTGTTAGAGATAGGGTTAGAAATGCCCTAGAATGAGTTAAGAGTGACAAGTTTATAATTAACGTATTCGTAATTATATATAATTTGATTTTAGAAAATATGATTTTTGATATATAAAAGTTATATATATTTGAAAAGCTAATAAACTAATTGATTGATGATTGTGTTGTGTGATTATTAGTTCAACTAATAAAATTTATTGAAACTAATAAAAGAATGAAAATTAAGTTGGTTAATTAAACAACTTTCAACTCCATTCCTTTTCGAGGACGAAAAGATTTTAAGTGGGAGAGATTGTAACAACCCAGAAATTTAGAACCAATTTAAAATTTTAATTTTAGTAATTTTAATGGATTTTAAATATTTAAAATGATTTATTTTAAATAATAACGATTAAAAATTTATTTAAATCGAAGTTAGAACGAATAAATTTATTTTAATTATAAAACAAGCATGAAATAGCGCGGTAATTTGAAAATTTGAATTTGAACATTGACTGAATGTACAGGTTTCAAAATAAATAGGATTTCAGTAAAAACAAAACTATTTAAATTTGTTTAAAAATATCTTTCCAACGAATCTGAAAAATTGAAATTTCATAGCGGGAATAAAAAGTTATGTCCAGTTTAAAATTCAAAATTGTCGCTATGGAATATATATATATATATATATTAATATAATAAATACTCGTTTTGCAAATGACCTCCATTTTCGTTGAAACCACTTTGGTTGGATCCGTAATTTAATAACCCGGAAAATCTGGGCCAATTTGAAATTTTTATTTTGGCAATTTTGGTGAATTTTGATTATTTAAAATGAATTATTTTAAATAATAACGACGATAAATTTTACACATCGCCCAACTGCACAAATAAAATCTGTGTTTGATTGATTGAAACCCCACACGGGTATTGGGATGATATATGACATAACTACTTCCAATAATTAGTTGTGTGTCGATCGATTGATTGACAGGCTGTTATAAGCGTTAAATATTTATATTTAATGTTTATGTAGTTGTGGTGCACTCTGGATGATGATAGATTATTTATCGTTGCTATTATATACATGTGTTGTAGAAAATCCATATAATTAACATTATATGGTAATTGATTGGGCCTCATTCCAATATAGAAAATAAATTCATGTGTTGAATTGAAAAGTATTCACGTGTTGAATAGAAAAAAATCATTCATGTGTTAAATAAAAGCCGTGTTGATTATATTGATGCCATTTTGACGTGAACGATATTTATATCGATTTTATTCATTCTTCAATGAATATTGAATAGATTTGAAAATTCGAATTGAATTGAAATTCGAATTAAATTGAAAAGAATTGAAATTCGAATTAGATTGAAATAGAATTGAAATCGTTTTGAATTGAATTTGAAACGTATTGAAATTGAACTAAAATCGATTTGAATTGAAACCGATTTGAATTGAAATGGATTTGAATTGAAATTGATTTGAAATGAATTAAAACGAATTTATATTGGAATATTCAATTTTGATTAGAAATTGAATATGAACTTTGAAATCGTTTCGAAAACGAATTTAAAACGATTTATAAAATACGTTTTGAAAGGAAATCGACGAAATATATATATAATATATATATATTATATATATATATATATAATAGCCTGAATAGAACGCGCCGCGCTGCAGTAGTTCGTGAATTTCGACCATTGACTTCGAATGGATATTGCGGGAGATCCAACCGTCGGATTCTCCTAAAACCGGAATCGTTGGGTTCGTATCGAAAAGAGCTTTCCAATGAATATTAGAAATCTGAGATCTAATGGTTGGATTTGAAATTATGTCCAAATCAAATTTGGAAAACGTCGCTGTAAGTGCAGTTCGGTGGCCGTTGATGGAAATCGACTGTACGGGCCTTGATAAAATTATTAAAAATAGTAATAATTTATGTAAAATCATAAGAAATGATTTGGGAAAAAATGGGATGAAAAACTCCATATTTGAAAAGATAAAAATAGATTTTTATTGAAATGAACTAGTTTTGAACTAGAATTATAATTCTATTTATTTTTAAAATAAATAAAGTGGATTTGAAAGGGTTTTGATAATAACCAGAATTTCCAATACGTGAAATGGAATGGATTTGAATCGAAATTGTCTTCGGAATATTTCGATGTTGGGTTTCGTGATTATACAGATATTGTTATGGAAATTTGAAAGATATATTTATATCGTTATTTCCAATACGATATTTGTTGGTCGTAGAATTTGATATTGAATATAAGCCAATATATTTTCTACTCAGAGCCTTGTATTTAATATCAAATGTGATTTGGGTTTGTCGTGAATGGTGTCTTCATTAACACTATTCTTAAACCCAACGGAGAAAGAGATTAAATCGTTTTATTTAGATTTAATGAAGTGTACCAATTAAATGGTATTTAATTGGAAATTGAGTTTGAATTGATTTTTGGGTTTATCGTGAATGGTGTTTTAAATGACACTGATTCTTTAACCCAGTTAAAGATTAAAACTAAGCGGAGTTTTAATGAATCTTTAATTAGATTGAAAAAATCGAGAATGGAGTATCACCAGTTTTGCTCCAGGCGATAGTTAGATCTTTAATTAGATTTGAACGTGAAATGGTAATTGAATTTGCCGATAACACCGTGGTGTTAGATATGAAGTATGACCATTTTTACTTCATGGGATGAATAGGTTGGGATTGGGAAATAAAATAAATGATTACTTCGGCGTGGTTCGCTAATCCCGACTAGTTTGAAGTGATATTCAAAGGATGATTAAAGAATAAATTTAAAGGAATTTATCTTTGATAAAATTAATGGGAACCTTTCCCTAAGAATGTGAAATTTAGAAACTAACTGTAGGTTAACTAAGTTAAATGGTTTCTTGGGTATTGATCTAAATGTTGGTTTCGGCCTTCGGGGTTAATATTTAGGGAATTATTCTCTTGTTAATTTACGGTTAGTGACTGATGAATTGGAATGAGGCGTATTTTGTGTTTGTGTAACACTTGTTTATTATATATGCGAGTTATTCAGAAAGACCGGGTTTATCCCATTCTGAATAACTGATTCGACGATGAGTTGAAGATGAAGACGGTGGTTGAAGACTGGAGGTCTTCGAGTCATTTGGGTGGTTACTGATGATCTTGATTGGGCCGTACATCCAAGATGAGGGAATCAGTTAGTGGTCGTCCATAACGTACTTGGAGATCGAGGGATAAGCGAGGTACAAGGTGCCTCCGGTTTCGTTCAGACCCAGAACGGACTTGTAAATGGACTGTGTGTCTGACATTGGATTTTATCCCGTGTGGTTGATTTCTATTAAATATATATCTGTTTGGCGGCGGAGAATCTATTCTCTTGCTTAACGCCCTTCTCTGAGACGTACGAGCTCAGAGGTTATATATTGATGGATATCAAACGCATGGAGTGAATTGCCTGTGTGGCATGCCTAAGTGGCAATTGATCAAGGCTTCTGTTGAAAAGAAGAGTCTTGTGGTTGATGATCAAAGCACGGCCTGTGTGGCATAGCTTTGTGTAACGTTGATTCGCGAGCCTCACACCCCGGTTGTAAACTAGAAACGGGAGAGGACCTCATGGAGGGCATGCGTTTCCTTCTAGCTAAAAGTGGCGTTAGTGGTTTTACATGCTCTGATGAGTTTGACTTATGTGGTTGTTGCTGTTGCGAGGCGCCTCGAATATATCGGTGACTATGTGAAGCCGATGGAGTCATTTATTGGCTCATTTACGCCCCAAAGGGCGGGGAAACGTAGTTTCAGGCATAATAATCCACATCAGTGGACCGGCCCTGACGATCCAAAGGGCAGTTGCTACTGTTCCTGAGACTCGGGCTGCACAGTCTCGAATCGGTTGAGGACTATCTTTTTCCTCGGTTCACAGATGGAAATCCAACTTCCAATACGTGTCTTTGCGGTTTTATTTGTAGAGCCTAGTATGGCGACATAGTGGGATGGGGCGTTTATGCCATCTATGATTGATACTTATGATTTGAAGTTGTTTTATACACTATGCACTTATAATAGTATCAAATGATTTATTTTAAACGTATCAAGCATTCTTGGCTATTATAAGGTAAAAACCCTATCCTCCGGCTTGCGTTGCATTGTGTGATGGGACCTAGGTCTTATAATAGCTTCATTGTTCTTTATTTAGCATTGCGCTGTTGTTTTATGCACTAGTATTCTTGGGAGGAAACCCGTTCCGTGTTATACGGCGTGGTCCCTTGATTTACCGAACTTAAAAATAAAGATTAATAACTGTTTTAGTTCTCACACTAGTCATATGACTGACCTGGAGTTTATTGTTTTAACCTAAACTCTTGGTGCCCTTATTTTGACATGGGCAGCCAGTAGTTTTGGTTTTGCAGATTTATATTCACTGGACCCTGATTTACAGCTGGAACGATACTCGGAAAGCTCTGTATCCGTGTATTACTTCTAGTTGTGTATTGTATTATTTTCCGCTGCTATGTAATGTATTGTAATCTCTGATATTTTATAATGTGTATTATTTGTTAATACTCTGTATATTCTTGTATTCTGATGAATTGTTGTAATAACAATGAAATGTTCTTCTGTTTGCGTTCTGATTCGTCTTGTACTCACGGTAATTCGTTCTTTCTCTTCTCTTCGGAGACCGGGGAAGTTCGGGTCGCTTCACGTAATGTCAAACTATTGCAAGATTCCAATTTTCATAATTTTTGGAATTAATATATGAGCATGGCAAAAGAAAATGTGTTTTGTCAATTTCAGTCAAATTGGATCGACCAGAAAATGACCATTTTTCAAACAGTCTCCAAATTCAACGAAATTAATTTTATAAGGACCATATCGTCAAAACATAGCTATATTTATTTTTCGGGAATTTTTGGAGTCCGTATATAGCCCTGATAAATTTAAATGTACGATCCAATTAAATAATCAAATGATTTATATTTTAATTTGAAGAAAACAAGCTGAAAACGATCGACTAGGCTGACGGGACTTAGTCCATTGTGTCCGGAATTGGGGTATTTGGCTTAGGGCAATATTCTTTGGGCTGGAATTGGAGTTATTAAGAAGTAACGGGTTTTTTTGTAAATTGGAACATTTAATAATATAATATTATAAGTAGGAGATTTAATATAATCGTAGCCCATCTCTGTACAACAGCCATCACGAACGAATGGCCACAACACACCCAATTTCTCTTAATTCCTCTTAGATTACAGCGAATAATTCCATGAAGTATAAATGAAAAGCAAAGAGGGTGGCGAGGGCTTGAATTTCGTACGGGTTTGATTGGATTTCATCGATGGTGGAGCTAGGATTTGTGCCTCAAAGGCAGCGTGTTTCGAGGTGGTTTCTGGGCGGAGGAGGGCGTCGGACCTGGTGTTGCTCACGGGGGTGGTGGCGTTTGCAGAGGCCGTCGGCGTGGTGGGTTCGGATAGATGGCCGGTGGTCTACCTGGGCATGCGAGAAGGGATGAAGGGGGCGATGTCATGGGTTTCACGGTCCTGATAAATAACGAGGAAGAAGGGGTTAGTTTTTTAATTGACAACATTAATCTATGTGTTATTAAAGTAATTTAATTATAACTAAATAATGTGAATATTAAAACGTACATATCTTCGTCATATCAGATCAGAATTTGACGATTTCAAAGCCGTTAGAATCGTGACGAAGAATGCTACACAATGGAATCAGTCTGGACAAGAACAGATGCAGTTGGGATTTTTAATATAATTAAATGCAGGTTTAATTATAATAAAATAATCATTATTAAATAATTTCTAAAACCGATCAAGGTGTGAACACTCTCGCTAAATTTTCTTATACAGTTACCTATTATAAATTGTGATAATTTTCATCTGTATTTAATCATCACGAATATTTGTTCGCTAAAGATATTTTTTTTAGCGTTTATGTGAGAATTATTTTTTAATAATTAAAATTAAATAATTATGATTGTGTTTATAAATCTTTACCAATCCGCTGTTAAATTTAGATTGATATTATATGCAATTTGATCTAGATTGATTGATGTTGTTTGGTGTGATTTATTTTATAAAATTGTCATTGTTGAAATTAGAATTGGCAATATAAAATTGTCCTTTTTGTTGAAATTAGAATCGACAAAATAAAATTGTCATTTTTGATGTATTAGAATTGTCAAATATAAAAAAATATCATTTTTTGTTAAATAAAATAGTTAAAACAAAAATATCATCTTTTGTTGAATAAAATGGATAAAACAAAAATATCATTTTTTGTTGAATAAAATTGATACAACAAAAATATCATTTTTTGTTGAATATATTTGTATGAAATAAAAATGCCATTTTTATTGAAATAGAATTGTGAAAACAAAAGTTATCATTTTTGTTGAAATAGATTTGTATGAAATAAAAATGCCATTTTTATTGAAATAGAATTGTGAAAACAATAATAACATTTTTGTTAAATAGATTTGTGATTAAACAAAAACAACATTTTTGTTAAACAGATTTGTGTTAAAACAAAAATAACAATTTTTTTTAAATAGATTTTTGTTAAAACAAAAATAAGATTTTGTTAAATAGAATTGTGTTAAAACAAAAATAACATTTTTGTGAAATAGATTTGTGATTAAAACAAAAATAACATTTTTGTTAAATAGATTTGTGTTAAAACAAGAATATCATTTTTTGTTAAATAGAAATTGTAAACAAATAAAATTATCATTTTTATTTGTTAAGTTGAATTAGAAATTGTAAAAAAATAAAACTATCATTTTTTATTTGTAGTGTTGAATAGAAATTGTAAACAAATAAATTATTTTTTATTTGTCATTAGAATACATAGAAAAATGTATGCAAATAAACTATTCTTTTATTTGTCATTAGAATACATAGAAAAATGTATCCAACTAAAATAATCTTTTATTTATCACTAGAATACGTAGAAAAATGCATGTTAATAAATTATTCTTTTATTTGTTATTAGAATACGTAGAAAAATGTACGCAAATAAATTATTCTTTTGTTTTTCATTAGAATACGTAGAAAAATGTATGCAACTAAAATATTCTTTTATTTGTCATTAGAATACATAGAAAAATGTATGCAAATAAATATTTTATTTTGTTAGAAAATATATTTTGTAAATAAATATGTCACTTAGATAGAATATGTTTTTATTTAATAAAAATATCATTTAGATAGAATATGTTTTTATCAAATAAAAATGTCATCTTGTTAGAATACGTTTTGTTAAATACAAAGAATCATGTCTTGAA
This sequence comes from Allium sativum, assembly GCA_030737875.1. Classification (NCBI taxonomy): domain Eukaryota; kingdom Viridiplantae; phylum Streptophyta; class Magnoliopsida; order Asparagales; family Amaryllidaceae; genus Allium; species Allium sativum. The sequence goes on from CM060927.1 coordinate 159,346,579, forward strand.
ATTTGTGTTTGTGATGTTAAAATAGACTTGTTAACAAAATGAAGTTATCATTTTTATTCATTTTGTTAAAATAGAATTGTTATCAAAATGAAGCTATCATTTTTATTCATTTTGTTAAAATAGAATTGTAAATAGAATTGTCATCAAAATGAAGCTATAATTTTTATTCATTTTGTTAAAATAGAATTGTTAACAAAATGAAGTAATCATTTTTATTCATTTTGATATGGAATTGTAATAAAATAAAGTTATCATTTTTATATGTTTTGTTGAAATAAAATTGTCAACAAAATAAAGTTATCATTTTTATTTGTTTTGTTGAAATAGAATTGTCAACAAAATAAAGTTATCATTTTTAATCGTTTTGTTGAAATAGAATTATCAACAAAATAAAAGAATCATTTTTATTCATTTTTGTTGAAATAGAATTGTCAAAAAAATGGAAATATCATTTTATTTGTTTTGTTGAAATAGAATGGTCGACAAAATAAAAATATCATTTATTGTTAGAATTAAAATTGTATACAATAAAAACGGACATTTTTATGTGTCATGTTATACATTGAAATTTCACAAATAAAAATATTTCTTTTCATTTGTTAGGTTAAAATAGGAATTGCATACAAATAATGAAAATAAGTATACATTTTTATTTGATATTAAAACATGTATATAAGTACACAAATAAAAATACATTTTTATTTGACATTAAAACATGTAGATAAGTATGCAAATAAAAATACATTTTTATTTGACATTAAAACCTGTAGATAAGTAATGCAAATAAAATACATTTTTACTTGACAATTAGAAACATGTAGAGAAGTTGGGTAAATAGGATACATCTTTGTTTGACATTAGAAAACATTGGAAATGTATGCAAACAAAACCTCTTTTATTTGCTATTAGAAAATATAGAAATTTGTTTGTAATTTTTTTTTTTTTTTTGTCATTAAAAACATTTAATTGGTTATACCAAATAAAACATTCTTTTATTTGGTATGTTAAACACATTAGTGGAATCGTCAAATGATTTATATTTATATATATATGTATGTATATAAATATAAATTAAAATTAAACGAATCACGCCCGGTAGTACGCGTTTTGAAATCATAACTTTGAACGATTATACCGAAAGATCCGATCATTGGATTTTCCCAAAACCGGAACCATTAGGTCCGCTTTGGGAAGATCTTTCCAACGATATAAAGTTTGTTAAAATCCAATGGTTAGATTTTGAGAAATGTGTAAATCAAATTTGGGTAAAAACAGTGCTAGGGCCGCCTATTAACCCGAAGCGTCGTTAAATTAAATTGGACTATTTTTATATAAATAAAAATATCGATTAATCGTTATAAAATAATGTTAACGATATGAGGTGGTTAAAATTATATATATTCGAGAATTATTTGAAAAGACCGGGTTCAGTCTCATTTCAAATAATAATATGATGATTTAAAGACGAAGACATTGAAGACGGTGATTGAAGACCGGCGATCTTCACATCGAATGGATGACTACTGATGCCTTGGACTGACTTGCTACCAAGAAAGGGTTATAGTGGTAGTCGTCCAGACGTACTTGTTGATTGTCCGGATTAGTGAGCACCTCTCTTCCGTACTGGACATACGGGACGAGGAATAAGGTGTCTCCGGTTTCGTTCAAACCCAGAATGGACTTGTAAATGGATGTGTGTTTGACATTGGATTTCATTCTATGTGAATTGGTTTCTATTTAATATGTATCTGTTTGGTGGCGGAGATTTTATTCTCTTTCTTAACACCCTTCTCTGAGACGCACGAGCTCAGAGGTTATATATTGATAGTTATCGATTGCGTGGCGTGGATTGTCAATGTGGCATGCCAAGATGCAAATGATCAAGGCTTTTGTTGAAAAGCAGAGCCTTGTGGTTGATGATCAAAGCACAACCTATTTAAGCATAGCTTTGTGTATAGCGTAACTTCGCGAGCCTCACACCACGGTAGGAGTCAGAAACGGGATAAGGGAACGCAGGGAGTGCACACATTTCTTTCTAGCTAGAAGTGGTAACAAGGTATGAAGCCCAGACATTTTTACTTATGTGGATGATTGATTACGAGGCCTTAGATATATTGGTCGATAGTTGCCAATTGATAGGTCCAATTGGACCAGGAAACGTGTGTTCAGGAATTGCCAATCCACTAAAGTATTTGTGGACCGACCCTATAGGATCCAAGGGTTCACCAGCATCTGAATCCTGAGATATTTGCTAGAGTGTCTTGAATCGATAAGGAGATCATCCCTAGCGTTGACTCATGATGGAAACCCAATTTCCAATACGACATTATGGATTTGATTGTAAACATATATATGGCGACATAGTAGGATGGAGTACTATGTCGTCTAGATTAATACACTTACTTTGAAAGTATTTTAAAATTGATTAGACACTAATAATAATATTAAATATTGTTTTATACGTATCAAGCATGTTTGATCATTATAAGGTAAAACTCTATCCTCCAGTTTGCGTTGCATTGTGTGATGGGACTTGAGTCTTATAATGATTTCATTTTTCTAAAAAGCATTGCGTTGTTTAAAAGATTTACGTATTTTATGCACTAGAAATCAAATGGAGTAAACCCGTTCTGCGTTAGCGGCGTGGTCCTGTGATTAGCCTTATTGTTAAATAAGTTAATTTTAAATGTTAGATTTTTCATACCAGTCTCATGATGACTCGTAGTTTGCTTCATTTGCAAACTCGGGTACCCATATTTTTCACACGGGCAATCGAGTGGCTTGTTTTGCAAATATTTATTTATTGAGAAGGATTCTGGATTGAAGCTTAAAGCTGTGTCCAAAGCATTGATAGTCTTTCGCTGTGTTGGTTTATTTGTTCCCCTGTACTGTATTGAATTTATTATAAATCATCTTTCGCTGTATTATTATTTATCAATGTACTCTGATATATTCTGTACTCTGATGTAACATTATTATAATGTTTATAAAAGTCTTCTGTTATTTGTTCTGATGTGTTGTATGTCCAAAGTTAACATATGCGGGATTCGAGCGGTGTTGGTCGATTTAGCGATCGATTAGGTTTAGGCGAAATCCGTGTCGTTACAATAAGTTTGTGATGGGTTTGGATACCAATATCGGAAGGCCATTGGTCGATCATCTTGACGATCCATATGAGAAGTTGTGGAAAAAGCCGTGAGACATGAAAGCTTGTTTCTAAAGGAAGGAACTATTGTCGCTGCAACCAAGGAAGCACAGAAACCACAGTCGGGTGGTAATAACAATAAGAAGAGAAAGCAACAACAGAAAGGAAAGGATGGCAAGAAGACGTCAAAGAGTGAGGTGGTTTGCTTTAAATGCCAACAGAAAGGTCATTTTGCTAATGAGTGCAAGAATCCGAAGGTTGAGAGGAAGTGTCACAACTGTAGTAAGACTGGGCATCTCAAGAAGGACCGTCCAGAACCGGCTAAGGGAAAGCGGATATTGAAGGCTTATGCTTTGGAAGTTGTGTCGTATTCTTTAAGAGCTCTTACTATAGAGGAAAAGGGAAAGGGTGTTGTTGGTCAAGGTACTCTTTCAGTTAAAGGTGTTTCAGTTCGTGTGTTGTTTGATACTGGAGCATCACATTCTTTCATCTGGAATGACTTGTGTGCCGCTTGGGTTTGGAACCCGAGATATGTGATAGACCTTTGGTTGTTACTAATCTAGTTGGGGGTTCATCCAGCCTTTGTATGCTTTGTCATGATCTAGTCATATTGAGTCATGGTTGCTATTTTGTATGTGATTGCTTTGTTTTGAACTTCCCTGGGTTTGGAATCATCTAGGGCATGGATTGGCTCAATGGGTATCCACCAAGAGTGAATTGCGAGAAGCTCAAGGTGAGAGTCGAGGATATGGAAGGGCGAAAGGTTTTGATTCGATGTAAGCCCAAAGATGGTGTCTTTGTAAGCTTTTCTATTTGCTTGGGATTCCACGGATGGCTTTTCATCTGTGTTGATCGTAAATGATATTGAGGATGTCTTTGATGAGGTCAAAGGATTCCCGTCACATCGTGAGATTGAATTTAGAATCGATTTGGTCGAGAATGCTTGACCTATCGTTATTCCTCTTAGACGGATGATGCCTAAGGAACAACGAGAGTTAGAGGTGCAAGTTTGTGACCTTTTGGGAAAAGGATTCATTTGGAGGAGTGTATCCGAATTGGTGTACCAGTTGTGTTTGCAACCAAGACCAATGGATCTTTGAGATTGTGTGTGGACAACCGTGAACCAAACAAGGTGACCAAGAAAACAAGTATCCGTTGCCGAGGATAGATAACTTGTTCGATCAGCTTCACAAAGCCAAAGTGTTTTCTCATATGGATTTGGCAATGGGATTTCACTAGTTGAGAGTGGAAAAGGACAGTGTGTCGAAGACAGCTTTTAGGATGCCATCTGGTTTATTTGAATGGTTGGTAATGCAATTTGGGTTGACTAACGTGCTAGCGTACTTCATGGATCTTATGAATAGGGTTTTCAAAGATCAGTTGAACAAGTTCGTGCTTGTGTTCGTGGATGATATTCTAGTTTACATCCGGAACGAGGAAGAACATAAGACGCACTTGCGAGTTATTTTGGAAATCTTGCGAAAGCATCAGCTGAAGGCTAAGTTTTCGAAGTGTTGCTTCTGGAAGAGCGAAATGAGATTCTTAGGCCATGTAGTTTTTGGAAATGGAATAGTGGTTGACCCCGCTAGGGTGGTAGCAATCCAGGACTGGATAGACCTAAGAATGCAATAGACATGAGAAGTTTCCTTGGATTGGCAGGTTATTACCGACGGTTTATCAAGGATTTCTCCAAGATAGCCGCTCCATTAACAGGATTGATGAATAAGAATAAATTGTTCACATGGGATGTGTAACGACCAAGTTTTTGACAATCTTGGTTATCCGATATACAACACAGATCGAACATCCAAGGATTGAAAATAACCGAATGGTTAATGAAAGAAATTAGAGGGTGAGGAAAGATAAGATAGAAACTTAGAATAGAAGAAGAAGAACACAACATCAGAGTAACACGAATCTCACAGCGGAACGAATAACATATAATAGATAAATCCTTGAAATAAAAGATTTTACTTGAATATATATATATATATATCATTATCAAGTACAACACTTACACATAGCGGAAATAAAAATATAGCTATATGATCCTGAAGCCTCCTGCTCCAGCTCTTCAAGTATCTGTAAATCCTGACTACTTGACTTCCCGTACAAAATTGGGCACCCAAGAGTTTAGGGAAAACAAAACAAAATAAAACTCCGGGTCAGTCATGGGACTGGTATGAGTAAAACAGTTTAAAACAGTTCGAACAAGTAAACGATATATCATAAGACCACGCCGTATAACGGAATGGGTTTTTCCCTTATGAGAATCCAAAATATCTTTATATCAAAAACCTTTTGATATTATAATAATGTCTGTCAACCACAATATAATAATCATTTAGTAGAAACGCTTTCATCTCACGTTCTACATATATAGTATACAATAAAAACGACAAGCACGTATTGGGTAATGGATTTCCAACTATGACAAGGTATGGAACCACCTTTCGCTAGTGTGCCTCTAGAAAGGAATACACTGGGTTCAACAAGAACATCTTGCAACCCGACCACACATGACCGACCACCCATTTCGGTTGAACGAATCGAATGTATATCACCATCGGTTGGGATCAGCAACCGTTTCACGACTCGGACAACATCAACAATAGATTTTTAGAAGTAAATGAAACACTAGATTAGGTGATTATACACCCTAATAGGTGCGACCTATATAGCCATGCTACCTGCCCGGTTTCTGTCATTTACCGGTTGATGAGGCTTGAGGTTACGCCTTATCATCACATCAGATTCACTTCGAATGCCACATTGTCAGATCCATCAAAAATCACTAATTGACGTCTACAACAGTACATTATGTGTTAGCTAAAGAAGTTTCCTTCTCTTCTTGCACTCTTGGTACAGTTGAAGAAATCAATGTACGTGACCTTTCTGGAAATACTCTGTCAAACATTCATCCATACAAGTCATCCAGGAACAGGATGAACCGAAGGTACTATTCAGTACATCCATCTTAGGCACCGTTATCTAAGACTTATACAATAGCCCTTGCACTTTACTCCGTATTCAATTATCTTTGGCATATATGATTCGCAACGCTTATGCCAATACAGAGTGGTTCTTTGGATAATAATCCAACCGGTCTCTCCATATTAACAACGTTAAAATGGTCAAAACTTCGATAGTCTGTGATTTAACCATCAAAGAAAAAAAGGTGTGCAAACAACGATATTATTTCCAGGAGGAAATTATATCGATCAATCATCAATCATATATATATATATCTAAATATACATATTTTCCTTGTTTTCTATGTTTAGAAAATATACGTTAACGCTGGAAAACATTTCCATAACTTATTTACGTATCACTCTTCTTCTACAACTATCAGTCTCTAATTGTAAACTAGTATAAGAACAATTTCCGAAGTACCAATCCCGAAGGTCGAAACCAACATCAGATAGACACTTAGGAAACCATTCAACTTAACAAGTCTCCAGTCAAATTCTGATTTAGTTTTACTCCATTTCTTAACTCCTTATACATGAACACTTCCTTTTCTAATTCATATTTCAAATTTCTAATATTTGATTACGTTTCTGATTCTATTTGGAAAACATTTCCAAATCTTGTTTACTTGGATTTAAACAGATGTTTAAATCAACATCGCGATGACAACTCAAACCACTATACTTATTTACTAAAATCACATAACCACTTTCACTCTTGAACCTTAACCATTTCTAAATTAAAAACGAAGCCAATCAAGTTGGGGTATAACTACCTCTCAGACCTTAACTGAACAACATTTCAAATCTCGAAATAGGGTAAGTTCATATTTTAACTCTTTAACACTTCCTTACAAACCCTCAGATTCTATTTACGAACCACCTTCTTTTTACAAGTTTACGTGATTATAACAATGGTGTTATAATCTCCTGCATCCGAAATATATTATCTTTAATATGAGTTTTATTTCCTAACTCGAATAATATAACGACAACTAATTTATTTACTCCTATTCGGTTAACTCCAATCTATAACTCTTATTTGAATAACTCCAACCTAATAACTCTTATTGGATTAACTCTTATTCGAATAATGTGACAAAAAGGAATTTCGCTCGATCTGAATCAGTCGCTAAACCGATCCAGACCGTTCGAAACGCCTGATTGTTCGAGAACAAGCCACAAAATAGAACGCAGATGGGAGAACATTTCATTGTATATTACAACAATTCCATCAGAATACAAGAATATACAGAGTATAAATGAATATTACACAGAAATATCAGAGATTTAAATTACATTTAAATACATCGCAGCGGTAAATAATACAATACACAACTGAAGGAGATATACGGATACAAAGCTTTCCAGATATCGTTCCCGCTGTAAACCAGGATCTTGTGAATATAAATCTGCAGAACCAAAACTACTAGCTGCCCGTGTCAAAATAAGGGCACCCAGAGTTTAGGTTCAAACAATAAACTCCAGGTCAGTCATGGGACTGGTGTGAGAACTAAAACAGTTATAAATCTTTATTTTAAAGTTAGGTAAATCAAGGGACCACGCCGTATAACACGGAACGGGTTTCCTCCCAAGAAAACCAGTGCATAAAACAAACAGCGCAATGCTAAATAAAGAAAAATGAAGCTATTATAAGACCCAGTTCCCATCACACAATGCAAAGCAAGCCGGAGGATAGGGTTTTTACCATATAATAACCAAGAATGCTTGATACGTTTAAAACAAATCATTTGATACTATTATAAGTGCATAGTGTATAAAACAACTTCAGATAATAAGTACCAATCATAAACGGCATAAGCACCCCATCCCACTATGTCGCCATACTAGGCTCTACAAATAAAACCGCAGAATCACGTATTTGGAAATTGGATTTCCATCTATGAACCGAGGCAAAAGATAGTCCTCAACCGATTCGAGACTCTCTAGCCCGAGCCTCAGGCTACAGCCGCAACTGCACCTAGGAGCCACAGGGCCGGTCCACCGATGTGGATTAAAATGCCTTAACACTACGTTTCCCCGCCCTTTGGGGCGTAACTGAGTCCAATGACCCTATCGGTTCAAGAACGACCGATATATCCGAGGCGCCTCACAACAGCAACAACCACATAAGTCAAACTCGTCAGGGCGTGTAAAACCACTGACGCCACTTCTAGCTAGAAAGAAACGCATGCCCTCCCTGGATCCTTCTCCCATTTTGGGTTCACAACTGGGGTGTGAGGCTCGCGAATCAACGTTACACAAAGCTATGCCACACAGGTCGTGCTTTGATCATCACCCACAAGACTTTTCTTTTCAACAGAAGCCTCGATAAATTGCCACTTAGGCATGCCACACAGGCAATTCACTCCATGCGATTGATATCCATTAATATATAACCCCTGAGCTCGTACGTCTCAGAGAAGGGCGTTAAGCAAGAGAATAAATTCTTCGTCGCCAAACAGATATATATTTAATAGAAATCAATCGCACAGACTAAAATCCAATGTCAGATACACAGTCCATTTACAAGTTCGTTCTGGGTCTGAACGAAACCGGAGGCACCTAGTACCCCACATATCCATTGATCTCCAAGTACGTCTAGACGATCACCAACTGATTCTCTCCTCTTGGGTGTACGGCCCAATCAAGATCATCGGTAATTATCCAAACAACGTGAAGACTTCCGGTCTTCAACCACCGCTTCAACTTCGACACCATGTCGAATCAGTTATTCAGAATGGGATAAACTCGGTCTTTCTAAACAACTCGCGTATATATATAATAAACACGTGTTACACAAACACAACATTCGCCTCATTCCAATTCAGAATATTCTTTTATTCAAATATTCTTATATTTTGGGAAAGGTTCCCATTAATTTTAGCAAAGATAAATTCTTTAAATTTATTCTTTAATCTCCTTTTTGAATATCAATTCAAACTAGTCGGGATTAGCGAACCACACCGAAGTAATCATTTATTTTATTTCCCAATCCCAACATATTCATCCCATGAAGTAAAACTGGTAATACTACGTATCTAACACCACAGTGTTATCGGTAAATTCAATTACCATTTCACGTTCAAATCTAATTAAAGATTTAACTATCGCCTGGAGTAAAACTGGTGATACTCCATTCTAACACCTTTTCAATCTAATTAAAGATTCATTAAAACTCCACTTAGTTTTAATCTTTAACTGGGTTAAAGAATCGGTATCATTTAAAACACGGTTCACGATAAACCCAAAAATCAATATCAATTCAATTCCAATTAAATATTGTTTAATTGGTACACTTCATTAAATCTAAATAAAAAGATTTAATCTTTTCTCAACTGGGCTTAAGAACAGTGTTAGTCAAGACACCATTCACGACAAACCCAAATCACATTTGATATTAAATACAAGGCTCTGAATAGAAAATATATCGGCTTATAATCAATATCAAATTCTACGACCAATAGATATCGTATGGGAAATAACGATATACATATCTATATCTTTCAAATTTCCATAACAACATCTGTATAATCACGAAATCCAACATCGAAATATTCCGAAGACAATTTCGATTCAAATCCATTCCAACGCAATCATTGGAAATTCTGGTTATTTTTAAAATCCTTTTCAAATTCATATTATTTATTTAAAAACAAATAGAATTTTTATTCTAGTTCAAAACTAGTTCATTTTGATAAAAATCTATTTTTATCTTTTCAAATATGGAGTTTTTCATCCCAATCCTTCACAAACCATTTCATATGATTTTACACAAATTATTGATATTTTTAATAATTTTATCAAGGCCCGTACAGAAGATTACCATCAACGACCATCGAACAGCACTTATAGCGACCTTTTTCAAATTTGATTTGGACATAATTCCAAATCAAACCGTTAGATTTCAAATTTCTAATATTCGTTAGAAAGCTCTTTTCGATACGAACCCAACGGTCCAGGTTTTAGGAGAATCCTCCGTTTGGATCTCCTGCAATATCCGTTCGAAGTCAATGGCCGAAATTCGCGAACTGCCACGGCGCGGCGCGTTCTATTCAGGCCATTATATTATATATATAATATATACTTCGTCGATTTCCTTTCAAAACGTGCTTTATAAATCGTTTTAAATTCATTTCAAATCGATTTTAATTCAAATTGATTTCTAATTCAATTTCTGTTCGTTTTCAATTCAATTCAATTTCAATTTGAATTTATTTCTATTCAGTTTCAATTCGAATTCATTTCTATTCAGTTTCAATTCGAATTCATTTCTATTCAGTTTCAATTCGAATTCATTTCTATTCAGATTCAATTCGAATTCATTTCTTTTCAAAATATCAAATTTTGAAATCACTTTCGATATTCGTTATAAAATGAATAAAATAGATATAAATATCGTTCACGTCAAAATGGCGTCAATCTAATCAATACGGCTTCATATATTTTCTATTTTCAAATATTCTATTTCAAATATTTCTTTTTCAAATATTTCTATTTCAAAACTGGAATGAGGCCCAATCAATTACCATATAATGTTAATTATATGGATTTTCTACAACACATGTATACAATAACAACGATGAATAATCAATCATCATCCAAAGTGCATTCTATGCTGCATAAAAATCAAATATAAATATCCAACGCTTATAACAGTTTGTCAATCAATCGATCGACATACAACTAAAAAATCGGGATTAGTGTACATCAAATATCATCCCAATACCCATGTGGGGTTTCAAACAATCAAACACAGATTTTATTTGTGTAGTTGGGCGATGTGTAAAATTTATCGTCCCAATCAATATCAGTCAAATGTGTGTGTATAAACAAATCGTCCGATTTGTTTATTTTTATTTCATTTCATATACACGTTAAAATTCCATTTTAAACTATAAAATATTTTAAACTATATAAATATTTTATTTCATTTCACATCACATCACACAATCAACTACACATCAAAATTAAACAACCAAGCATACAAGTCGTCCATGGTCTGTGGACGACGGGTGTCGGGTGCTACTAAACACCGTCTGCATCCTAGTATATATTTCAACTAGAAAAATAAATTAAAGGTGATAATTTTCTCACAGAATAGCTAATCCAATCCCACGACTCTTCTTATGTAGAAATCTTCGCCGTTCTTGCCTCTTGTCACTTTCGTTGCCCGTATTCACTACATGTATAAAAATCACATATTTTTACTTTGCTATTCAACATATAAAAATCGAATTTTTACTTCGCTATTAAATATAGAAAAATCGAATTTTTACTTCGCTATTCAACATATAAAAATCATATTTTTATTTAATTAAAAACCATTTCTTATTTAAAAATTCAAAGACATATAATTACCGAATTAATCACATTCATATAACTAAAAATGAATGAATTAAAATACTTACAGGAAATCAGATTTTTCAGAGAGAGGGGGGAGCTGTTGGCGTTCGGATTTTGGGGCAAATAGGGGAGGAAAGCGTCTGGCTGAGGCTCAGGTGGCGATAGGGGCGCTCGACGTCGGCTAGGGTTGGTGGAAAGGCGGGTGGCGCACGGAGGAAGGGACGTCGATGGGGGTTTTTCGCGATGGGGCTGGGGATCGAATGGTCAGAGGGGTGAGAAGAAGGACGGAGCGTGGACGGTGGGTGTCGGGGTACTGGCGAACGACGATCGCCTTTGGGAGGGGGGGGCGCACGCGACTGAGCGGCGACGGCGATCGATCGGGGGGCTGCGGTTTCTTCTTTTTTATTTTATTTTATTATATTCTGAACTGAAGAGAAAGGGGGGGCAAGATATATATAATTTATTTTATTTTTGTATTTTTTTCTATAAATGTTAACCTTTCGTTTGAACCCTAAATCGAACCCACCGACTGTCGTCCCTAGCGTAATACCCCCATTCCGAACACAATGGGATATGTATCGTAAGCTGATTCGATTGTTTCGATCAGTTTTCGTCAAAATCAACATATAACTCTATATATTGAACTTGAGCACGCATTTCAATTTACTGGAGCCACATACTAACTCGAAAAATTCCAGAAAAATATTTTCAAGCTTCGTATTGACGATACGGTCCTAACAAAACTAGTTTCACCGAATTCCGAGACCGTTTGAAAAATGGCCATTTTCCAGTCGATTAAAATCAACTGAAACTGGCCAAACGCGTTTTCCTTTGCTACGCCCACATATTGATTCGAAAAATTATGAAATTTGGAATCTAGCAATAATTTGACATCACGGATCCAACAAAAGTGGTTTCGTCGAAATCCGAGGTTGTTTGCAAAATTTCCATTTATAAGGGCCTGAACTTCATAGCGACTATTCAGAATTTTCAACTGGACATATCTTTTGATTCCCACTATGAAATTTTGATTTTCCAGATTCGTTGGAAAGATATTCTCTATTAGATTCTAATATTTTTGGTTTCACTAAAATCCGGTTTATTTTGCACCCGGTATGTTCAATTGAAGTTTGAAATCGAATTATCGAACTACCGTGCCATTTTCAATTCTATTTATAATTTAAAATAAATATTTATATTCTATCGTCGATTCAAACGAATATATACGTTCGAATTATATTCAAAATAAATTTATCGTCGATATTATTTAAAATAATTCATTTTAAATAATCAAAATTCGCTAAAATTGCCAAAATAAAAAAAATTTAAACTGGCCCAGATTTCCGGGTTATTACAATCTCCCCCACTTAAAACTTTTCGTCCCCGAAAAGGAATAAAGCCGAAAGTTGTTTAACAATCAACTCAACTTTCATAATTTTTATTATGGCTTAAGTTATTCAACTTTTCAGTTTCTAAGAACTTTTCAAATTTTACAAAAATTTGGCTAACACCCTAAATTTTCGAAAAATTTCGCCATAACCTCCCCTGCACCGGGGGCACGGGAAAATCCCGAAATTGCCATACAAGCCTTCTGATCTCCAAAAGAAAATGAAAAAGCCAAGCGGCTAGCCAATCGACTCATAAAATCATCATCACCCAAACAAAACAGTAAATTATGATAAACATGTACCTATTTGTCGGGCAAACAAATTTTATTCTCTGCTCTAGCCTCCTTGCTATGACCTGTTCAATGTAAGTACATGTATATGCAAGCAAATGCGACCAATTTCAATACAATTCACTATTTGATTCAATTGGGCTATATGGTACAAATTTTAATTAATCAAACAATAATCAAACAACACAACCATCAATCTATTAGTTGATTAGCTTTTCAAATGCATAACTTTGATATATAGTCAAAAAATCAGATTTTTGATGCCAAATCACAACAATAAGCCATATCTAGTTTCGGTTCTCACACCAGTCAATTGGAAATATATAGAAATCTCACTTTCATCGCTCGAAAATAAATACTGGCGATGGTGCCTCGTCACCAGAATTATCCCCGGGCACTAGAGGGATTCTATATCTATCCAGTATATTAAAACTTCGAATACACGCTAGCTAGGCGTATATGCAAAATCTTTATATATTGGATTGTCCAAATTCAATGTAAATAACTATTCAAATACGTATATGGTTTAAAATTTCAAAACAAAGTTGTTTTCATTTTAAAAATATACTCTTCACACTCGTTCTAGGATGCTACTGATCCCATCTCTAACGAGTCATTCCCATTGGATATTACTAATCCAATTTCTGATGAATTCTTTCGTATGGTTCTAATGTGTCTTGTTCTCTGAGCTTTGTAAACCAAAGCTCTGATACCAACTGTGACAACAAGGAATTTCGCTCGATCCGAATCAGTCGCTAAACCGATCCAGACCGTTCGAAACGCCTGATTGTTCGAGAACAAGCCACAAAATAGAACGCAGACAGGAGAACATTTCATTGTATATTACAACAATTCCATAAGAATACAAGAATATACAGAGTATAAATGAATATTACACAGAAATATCAGAGATTTAAATTACATTTAAATACATCGCAGTAGAAAATAATACAATACACAACTGAAGGAGATATACAGATACAAAGCTTTCCGGATATCGTTCCAGCTGTAAACCAGGATCCTGTGAATATAAATCTGCAAAACCAAAACTACTAGCTGCCCGTGTCAAAATAAGGGCACCCAGAGTTTAGGTTCAAACAATAAACTCCAGGTCAGTCATGGGACTGGTGTGAGAACTAAAACAGTTATAAATCTTTATTTTAAAGTTAGGTAAATCAAGGGACCACGTCGTATAACACGGAACGGGTTTCCTCCCAAGAATACCAGTGGATAAAACAAACAGCGCAATGCTAAATAAAGAAAAATGAAGCTATTATAAGACCCAGTTCCCATCACACAATGCAACGCAAGCCGGAGGATAGGTTTTTACCTTATAATAACCAAGAATGCTTGATACGTTTAAAACAAATCATTTGATAATATTATAAGTGCATAGTGTATAAAACAACTTCAAATCATAAGTATTAATCATAGACGACATAAGCGCCCCATCCCACTATGTCGCCATACTAGGCTCTACAAATAAAAACGCAGAATCACGTATTTGGAAATTGGATTTCCATCTATGAACCGAGGCAAAAGATAGTCCTTAACCGATTCGAGACTCTCTAGCCCGAGCCTCAGGCCACAACCGCAACTGCACCTAGGAGCCACAGGGCCGGTCCACCGATGTGGATTAAAATGCCTGAACACTGCGTTTCCCCGCCCTTTGGGGCGTAAATGAGTCCAATGACCCCATCGGTTCGAGAACGACCGATATATCTGAGGCGCCTCGCAACAGCAACAACCACATAAGTCAAACTCGTCAGGGCGTGTAAAACCACTGACGCCACTTCTAGCTAGAAAGAAACGCATGCCCTCCCTGGATCCTTCTCCCGTTTTTGGTTCACTACCGGGGTGTGAGGCTCGCGAATCAACGTTACACAAAGCTATGCCACACAGGCCGTGCTTTGATCATCACCCACAAGAATTTTCTTTTCAACATAAGCCTCGATCAATTGCCACTTAGGCATGCCACACAGGCAATTCACTCCATGCGATTGATATCCATCAATATATAACCCCTGAGCTCCTACGTCTCAGAGAAGGGCGTTAAGCAAGAGAATAAATTCTTCGTCGCCAAACAGATATATATTTAATAGAAATAAATAGCACAGACTAAAATCCAATGTCAGATACACAGTCCATTTAAAAGTTCGTTCTGGGTCTGAACGAAACCGGAGGCACCTAGTACCCCGCATATCCATCGATCTCCAAGTACGTCTGGACGATCACCAACTGATTCTCTTCTCTTGGGTGTACGGCCCAATCAAGATCATCAGTAATTATCCAAACAACGTGAAGACTTCCGGTCTTCAACCACCGTCTTCATCTTCGACACCACGTCGAATCAGTTATTCAGAATGGGATAAACCCGGTCTTTCTGAACAACTCGCGTATATATATAATAAACACGTGTTACACAAACACAACATACGCCTCATTCCAATTCAGAATATTCTTTTATTCAAATATTCTTATATTTTGGGAAAGGTTCCCATTAATTTTATCAAAGATAAATTCCTTTAAATTTATTCTTTAAACATCCTTTGAATATCTCTTCAAACTAGTCGGTATTAGCGAACCACACCGAAGTAATCATTTATTTTATTTCCCAATCCCAACCTATTCATCCCATGAAGTAAAACTGGTAATACTTCATATCTAACACCACGGTGTTATCGGTAAATTCAATTACCATTTCACGTTCAAATCTAATTAAAGATTTAACTATCGCCTGGATAAAACTGGTGATACTCCATTCTAACACCTTTTCAATCTAATTAAATATTCATTAAAACTCCACTTAGTTTTAATCTTTAACTGGGTTAAAGAATCGGTGTCATTTAAAACACGGTTCACGATAAACCCAAAAATCAATATCAATTCAATTCCAATTAAATATTATTTAATTGGTACACTTCATTAAATCTAAATAAAACGATTTAATCTTTTCTCAACTGGGCTTAAGAACAGTGTTAGTCAAGACACCATTCACGACAAACCCAAATCACATTTGATATTAAATACAAGGCTCTGAATAGAAAATATATCAGCTTATATTCAATATCAAATTCTACGACTAACAGATATCGTATGGGAAATAACGATATATATATCTATATCTTTCAAATTTCCATAACAACATATGTATAATCACAAAATCCAACATCGAAATATTCCGAAGACAACTTCGATTCAAATCCATTCCAATGCAATCATTGGAAATTCTGGTTATTTTTAAAACCCTTTTCAAATTCAATTTATTTATTTAAAAACAAATAGAATTTTTATTCTAGTTCAAAACTAGTTCATTTTGATAAAAATCTATTTTTATCTTTTCAAATATGGAGTTTTTCATCCCAATCCTTCACAAACCATTTCATATGATTTTACACAAATTATTGATATTTTTAATAATTTTATCAAGGCCCGTACAGTCGATTTCCATCAACGGCCATCGAACTGCACTTATAGCGATCTTTTCCAAATTTTTATTTGGACATAATTCCAAATCCAAACATTAGATTTCAAATTTCTAATATTCGTTAGAAAGCTCTTTTCGATACGAACCCAACGGTCTCGGTTTTAGGAGAATCCGACGGTCGGATCTCCCGCAATATCCGTTCGAAGTCAATGGTCGAAATTCGCGAACGGCCACGGCGCGGCGCGTTCTATTCAGGCCATTATATTATATATATAATATATACTTCGTCGATTTCCTTTCAAAACGTGCTTTATAAATCGTTTTAAATTCATTTCAAATCGATTTCAATTCAAATTGATTTCTAATTCAATTTCTGTTCGTTTTCAATTCAATTCAATTTCAATTTGAATTCATTTCTATTCAGTTTCAATTCGAATTCATTTCTATTCAGTTTCAAATCGAATTCATTTCTATTCAGTTTCAATTCGATTCATTTCTATTCAGTTTCAATTCGAATTCATTTCTTTTCAAAATATCAGATTTTGAAATCGCTTTCGATATTCGTTATAAAATGAATAAAATCGATATAAATATCGTTCACGTCAAAATGGCGTCAATCTAATCAACACGGCTTCATATATTTTCTATTTTCAAATATTATATTTCAAATATTTCTTTTTCAAATATTTCTATTTCAAAACTGGAATGAGGCCCAATCAATTACCACATAATGTTAATTATATGGATTTTCTACAACACATGTATACAATAACAACGATGAATAATCAATCATCATCCAAAGTGAATTCTATGCTGTATAAGCATCAAATATAAATATCCAACGCTTATAACAGTCTGTCAATCAATCGATCGACATACAACTAAAAAATCGGGATTAGTGTACGTCAAATATCATCCCAATACCCGTGTGGGGTTTCAAACAATCAAACACAGATTTTATTTGTGCAGTTGGGCGATGTGTAAAATTTATCGTCCCAATCAATATCAGTCAAATGTGTGTGTATAAACAAATCGTCTGATTTGTTTATTTTTATTTCATTTCATATACACGTTTAAATTCCATTTTTAACTATAAAATATTTTAAACTATATAAATATTTTATTTCATTTCACATCACATCACACAATCAACTACATATCAAAATCAAACAACCAAGCATACAAGCCGTCCATGGTCTGTGGACGACGGGTGTCGGGTGCTACTAAACACCGTCTGCATCCTAGTATATATTTCAACTAGAAAAATAAATTAAAGGTGAGAAGTTTCTCACATAATAGCTAATACAATCCCACGACTCTTCTTATGTAGAAATCTTCGCCGTTCTTGCCTCTTGTAACTTTCGTTGCCCGTATTCACTACATGTATAAAAATCACATATTTTTACTTTGCTATTCAATATATAAAAATCGAATTTTTACTTCGCTATTCAATATACAAAAATCGAATTTTTACTTCGCTATTCAACATATAAAAATCATATTTTTATTTAATTAAAAACCATTTCTTCCTTAAAAATTCAAAGACATATAATTACCGAATTAATCACATTCATATAACTAAAAATGAATGAGTTAAAATACTTACAGGAAATAGGATTTTTCAGAGAGAGGGGGAGCTGTTGGCGTTCGGATTTTGGGGCAAATGGGGGAGGAAAGCATCGGGCTGTGGCTCAGGTGGCGGCAGGGGCGCTCGACGTCGGCTAGGGTTGGTGGAAAGGCAGGTGGCGCACGGAGGAAGGGACGTCGATGGGGTTTTTTCGTGATGGGGCTGGGGATCGAATGGTCAGAGGGTGAGAAGAAGGACGGAGCGTGGACGGTGGGTGTCGGGGTACTGGCGAACGACAATCGCCTTTGGGGGGGGGGCGCACGCGACTGAGCGGCGGCGGCAATCGATCGGGGGGCTGCGGTTTTCTTCTTCTTTATTTTATTTTATTTTATTCTGAACTGAAGAGAAAAGGGGGGGCAAGATATACATAATTTATTTTAGTTTTCTATTTTTTTCTATAAATGTTGACCTTTCGTTTGAACCCTAAATCGAACCCACCGACTGTCGTCCCTAGCATAATACCCCCATTCCGAACACAATGGGATATGTATCGTAAGCTGATTCGATTGTTTCGATCAGTTTTCGTCAAAATCAACATATAACTCTATATATTGAACTTGAACAAGCATTTCAATTTACTAGAGCCACATACTAACTCGAAAAATTCCAGAAAAATATTTTCTAGCTTTGTATTGACGATACGGTCCTAACAAAACTAGTTTCATCGAATTTCGAGACCGTTTGAAAAATGGTCATTTTCCAGTCGATTAAAATCAACTAAAACTGGCCAAACGCGTTTTCCTTTGCCACGCCCACATATTGATTCCAAAAATTATGAAATTTGAAATCTAGCGATAATTTGACATCACGGATCCAACAAAAGTGGTTTCGTCGAAATCCGAGGTCGTTTGCAAAATTTCCATTTATAAGGCCTGAACTTCATAGCGACTATTCAGAATTTTCAACTGGACATATCTTTTGATTCCCGCTATGAAATTTTGATTTTCCGGATTCGTTGGAAAGATATTCTCTATTAGATTCTAATATTTTTGGTTTCACTAAAATCCGGTTTATTTTGCACCCGGTATGTTCAATTGAAGTTTGAAATGGAATAATCGAACTACCGCGCCATTTTCAATTCTATTTATAATTTAAAATAAATATTTATATTCTATTGTCGATTCAAACGATTATATACATTCGAATTATATTCAAAATAAATTTCTCGTCGATATTATTTAAAATAATTCATTTTAAATAATCAAAATTCGCTAAAATTGCCAAAATAAAAAAATTTAAACTGGCCCAGATTTCCAGGTTATTACAAATAACTTATTCGATTTGCTTACTTTCGAATACTTATATTCGATAATCTCTTTCTACGAATAAATCTTATTCGATTTAGCTCCTGTCGAATAACTAGATTCGATCAACTCACTTCGAATATCTACTATTCGATTATCCCACTTCGAATATTTCTGGTTCGATTTACTTCTTCGAATAACTAAATTCGATTAACTCCATTTCAACTCTATTTGAATAAACTAAATTCGATTAACTCCAAATGATTAACTCTAACTAGTTTAACTCTACGGTTTGACCTAACTGGTTAACTCTAATGGTTTTACTCTAACTGGTTAACCTAATGGTTTTACTCTAACTGGTTAACCCTAACTGATTAACTCTTTGTCCTTATTCAGTTTCAAACATCGATGTCGAAATCGATTTTTACTTCTTTATATAAGTCCTGACTTATATATTCTATTTATCTAAATGATAAATATTTAACTTAATTTATAAATATCATTTATAAATCAATATACTCCTTTTATCTATTTACTTCTTCAGATATAAGTTCAGACTTATATATATATCTATTTATCCAAAGATAAATATTTCCTTTATAATCTATTTGTTTTCTAAATGCCTTTACCCATATTTCTCTTTTTAAATCTTTATTTGTAAATGGTTTACAAATATTACCCTTTTAAATTCTATTTACAAATGGTTTGCAAATATTTCCTTTTCAACTCTATTTGCAAATGGTTTGCGAATATTTCCTTTTCAACTCTATTTGCAAATGTGTTGCAATTATTTCCTATATAATATCATATTTGTTTTCTAAACAAATATCCCTTTTATCTTATTCTATTCATTTAACAAATAAATATCCTTTTCTTATCCTATTTATTTAACAAACTAATATCTTTTATAACCTATTTGTAAATGTTTTACACATATTTCTCTTTCTATTTTATTTGTAAATGGTTTACAAATATTTCTTTATTCATTCTCTAAATAAATAATCCCTTTTTATAACTTATTTATTTCCTACTGAATGTCATTTTAATAACTTATTTATTTTCTAAGTCAATATTTCTTTATCTTATCTTATTTATTTAACAAATAAATAATCCACTTAAATATTTAATTTATTTATTCTAAATAAATAATTCACTTTATAAATATTCCATTTATAAAGATTTCCCTTCATATAAAATTCCACTTAAACATATTTCCTATTTATATATATTCCATTTATAAATATTCCTATTTATAAATATTCTATTTATAAATATTTTCTTTTATAAAATCCTCTGATTTTATAAATATTCTCTTTTCAGTATTCACTTTGACAAATTCCCCTTTTCTCCAAATCCCGGTATGTTATGGTGTTTAACATATCAAATTACGATGTCCAATATCGTCCGTACACACACAATCAACAACAGGTTATAATTCACATCATATATCGAAATATATGAAAAACAATAAAATAACTGTTGAGGAATCCAGTCGGATTCCTCCAATCTGTTTCCCTGCATCCGCAGATGTTACACAATAAAATCAATATCACTTTCAGTTCAATATGGTATATTCTGATAAACAGAATCAATATAGAAATTCAACTAATTGACTAGCAGTTCAATCAGACGGTCAACACACAGTCAATCAGCCAATATTTAACAGTTCTAAAAATACAACATGAAATTATAAACTGTTCAGAATTAGTGAGATTTACTCACATTGGCAGTTCATCATTAAAGAATAATAAACTGTTTGTTTGATTTGGATCAAACAATTTATTTCGCCAAACCCGCTCCTCCAAACCATTTTATCCATCAGGTTCACTCTCAACTCCGGAAAATAAGAAATGAAACCACTCCATATCCATCAGTATACAAACCCCGTTAGACTTCGGATCGCACCGACTTTACCCCCTAACAAATATCGGATACCCCATGTCATACAGTACACGTGAACCCCCCTCTGCTTCTCATTAAAAACTCTACACCCTTCTGCCACAAAGCCACCTTCGAGCTTCTCTGTACTCATTCGAACGCAGCCCACTGTAAACAACTCGTACTGGCAATATTTGCGTTCACTCCTATCCACTTCGAGACTGACCCGCTACTGCCCTCATTTCTTCCTCAAGACCAAAACTGAACCGATATCACTCCTGCGTTGAACGACCCCTTGAAAGCTCGAACGCGCCTCCAGAACTGACAAGGCCGACCCCATACAAGACTTCGTCGAACTGAGCCGCTATGGTGAGAATCATCCACCATTTTCTTGCATCGAGTTTGATAAAATGGGTATGAGGAGGTAGCTGAAGCCTTTGCGAATCCAAGGATATATACTGTTTTATTTATAGAATTTCCTTTTGAGTTTCCATGATTTTTTTAGAAGACTCCGATTTCACGTTTGATGAGCTTCAATGGCGGCTCCATGTTTGATTTAGGGTTAAACGAGATTAGGTTAGGATATATATTATTCAATTTTTCTGAAGACGTGGAGTTTTCACTGACCAGAGAATGAATTATGGACCATGAAGGAACACGTAGGAGCAAGCATGACCACTTAAATGTTTAATTATTTTATTAAAATTAAACGATGAAATACCCTTTAAAACCAACTCATACGAGCCACGAACAACGGAAACAAAATTATCGTTGTGATCTGCGATGTGCCAGGATTCCAAGAATATACTAATACCAGTAGGTTAGCTCATTCTGTGAAATCTCAAAAATGTCGATTCAGGGTGCAAAACACTCCAAATAAAAAGTTGCTTATTTAATAAATTAAAAATTACCATAAAATTCTAAAAATTAAATTATTGTTATGTCCCAAAAGAACCTTATCTAAATTCCAACCCAATCTCTAGTTATATCGAATAAACCGTTACGGTCGATAAACGATTCTATAACGACTATTTTAAAATTTGATTTGGACATATCTAAAAATCTACATGATGAAATCCTGATTTTTCTCTTCCACTAGAAAGATATACTCCACCAGTTCTGTACATTTCTTGTTTCATAGAAATCCGATTTAAAATGAATTCTGTACATTCAGTTGAAGTTCAAATTGCTAATTTACGAACTACAGCGCCATTTCGAGCTCGATTTTAATTATATTATAAATTCTGCATTTAAACTTCATTTATATAATATATTCATTATTCTAATTCAATTCTAAACTGAATTAAATACCATAGATGATCCAGTTCACACCATATTGTGAACCCCACTATTTCTGACTATTTCAGAAATTAAATATATTATTATATTTTTATTTTAATTAAATATTCCTAGTTATGTAATTAAACGACCATTAAATTCTCTTGATCACCATTTAAATAATTAAATTAATTAATTATTATATCGCTGAAAATGCGGGTCATTACATTCTTCCAACTTAAAATAATTTCATCCTCGAAATTGCTAAGATAAAGGACGACCCTATCGACTGGTTTGGAACATATTTGTTCACTTCTTACATTCGGTTTCAACTGAACCAATTTAATTTTCAATTAAATTATTAATTAACTCTTATCAATGAAATTTTCAAAAATCCTGAAAATTTTCTAACGCCTTAACTTTTCGAAAAATTTCGCCAGCACCTCCTTTTTACCGGCCAATAGGTCAAACTCCAACTCGCCTCTCCGGGCCATCTCCAACCCAAAAGAAAATCAAACAGCCAAGAGGCTAGCCAAATCGGCTCATAAATTTCATGCTTATACCAAATATAAACTTGTACCTTTTTGTCGGGCATATCAACTCTATCACTTTCATCTGTTATCAATTCAACATATACCAATGTTATCTCAACCAAAACTCCAATCAATTCATTCGCTTATACCCAAGTCAAATTCCATTTCAAATTCGAGTTCCATTCTCGATTTCAAACTCTTAACTTCACAATCCAGTTTCGATTTCAGATTCTTATCTTGATAAACCATTTTATTCAAGAACAAATTTTTTTTGATATCATTCTATTTCCATTCAGTTTTCACTTAACTGGATTTAATTCAATCTCAATTTGTTTTCACAAATTTTTATTTAAATTTGTTTTTAATTCAAACAATTTTCTTCCTGGGAGTTTATAAACAGTTTACCTCTTTCCTAAAACCAAATATTCCTTTTTGGATTTCAAACAACTTGTTTCTCTCAAAACAATTCAAAAGAAAAATCTTTTCAGTAGTAATCCGTCACTTACAACTCGAAAATGAATACTGATGATGCAGCTGTCATCATCAGAATCTATTTTCCAGCGATTGAAGTGAGTTCAATACTATAAAACCATTTCGAAACATTTCCACTTTGAAATTCATTTCAAAATATAATTCACACTGCTTGTAAAACAATTTAAAATCTCCCAGGATCTTAAATTTTCCTTATTTTTAATCCAAATCCATTTACAAACACTTATTCAAATTTCCAGAGTTTTAATTCAATTTCTGGTTTAAATTCAGATTTAACTCATCTGATTTCATATATTTCACTTATATGAATTATGATTGGCTATTTGCATAACCATTTAATTTATAATCTTACTCGATTATAATAACAACCAATATATCCAATATATTAAAATCATTTCAATATAAATCCTTTATATCAAAAATATAAATTGGGTAAAATTATTTCGTTTACCCTCTTTTCAAAACATACCATGACGGTTCATCGTATTCAAGTGTTTACGAATCCCTGCCGATGCAGTGGATCAAACTGATCGACCAGAACTCATAAATGACTCAACCAATAAATCTCATCAATATAAAACAAATTTTTATATCAATAACAAATATGTTCACTCGTATATATACATTCAACTCTATCTAGGGTATTACTAACCCCATCTCTACTGAGAAACGCCATAAAGCCAAGGTAAATCACTTAACTTAAGCTCAGATACCAACTGTAACGACCCAGATTTTGATGACTTTGGTTATCGCCATAAACTCAATGATGACTAACCAAACATCGAAAAATACCAGATGGTTAATGAAAGAAATTAGCAGGTGAGGAAAGATAAGATAGAAACTTAGAATAGAAGAAGAAGAAGAACACAACATCAGAGTAACACGAATCTCACAGCGGAACGAATAACATATAATTGATAACATATCCTTGAAATAAAAGATTTTACTTGAATATACATATCATTATCAAGTACAACACTTACACACAGCGGAAATAAAACTATAGCTATATGATCATGAAGCCTCCTGCTCTAGCTCTTCAAGTATCTGTAAATCCCGACTACTTGACTGCCCGTACAAAATTGGGCACCCAAGAGTTTAGGGAAAACAAAACAAAATAAAACTCCAGGTCGGTAATGGGACTGGTATGAGTAAAACAGTTTAAAACAGTTCGAACAAGTTAACGATATCTCAGAAGACCACGCCGTATAACGGAACGGGTTTTTCCCTTATGAGAATCCAAAATATCTTTATATCAAAAACTTTTTGATATTATAATAATGTCTATCAACCACAATATAATAATCATTTAGCAGAAACGCTTTCATCTCACATTCTACATATATAGTATACAATCAAAACCGCAAGCACATATTGGGTAATGGATTTCCAACTATGACAAGGTATGGAACCACCTTTCGCTAGTGTACCTCTAGAAAGGAATACACTGGGTTCAATAAGAAAATCTTACAACCCGGCTACACATGACCGACCACTCATTTCGCTTGAGTGTATCGAATGTATATCACCATCGGTTGGGATCAACAACCGTTTCCCAAATGGGACAGCATCAACAATAGATTTTTAGAAGTAAATGAAACTCCAGATCAGGTAATTATACACCCTAATAGGTGCAACCTACATAGCCATGCTACCTGCCCGATTTCTGTTATTTACCGGTTGATGAGGCTTGAGGTTACGCCTTATCATCACATCAGATTCACTTCGAATGCCACATTGTCAGATCCATCGAAAGTCACTAATTGACGTCTACAACAGTACATTACGTGTTAGCTAAAGAAGTTTCCTTCTCCGCTTCCGCTCTTGGTACGGTTAAAGAAATTAATGTACGTGACCTTTCTGGAAATACTCTGTCAGACATTCATCCATACAAGTCATCCAGGAATAGGATGAAACGAAGGTACTATTCAGTACATCCATCTTAGGCACTATTATCTAAGACTTATACAATAGCCCTTGCACTTTACTCCGTCTTCAATTATCTTTGGCATATATGATTCGCAACGCTTATGCCAATACAGAGTGGTTCTTTGGATAATAATCCAACCGGTCTCTCCATATTAACAACGTTAAAATGGTAAAAATTTCGATAGTCTGTGATTTAACCATCAAAGAAAAACAGGTGTGCAAACAACGATATTATTTCCAGGAGGAAATTATATCGATCAATCATCAATCATATATATATATATCTAAATATATATTCATATTTTCCTTATTTTCTATGTTTATAAAATATAAGTTAACGCTGGAAAACATTTCCATAACTTATTTACGTATCACTCTTCTTCTACAACTATTAGTCTCTGATTGTAAACTAGTATAAGAACAATTCCCTAAGTACCAATCCCGAAGGTCGAAACCAACATCAGATAGACACTTAGGAAACCATTCAACTTAACAAGTCTCCAGTCAAATTTTGATTTAGTTTAACTCCATTTCTTAACTCCTTATACATGAACACTTCTTTTCTAATTCATATTTCAAATTTCAAATATTTGATTACGTTTCTGATTCTATTTTGAAAACATTTCCAAATCTTCTTTACTTGGACTTAAACATATGTTTAAATCAACATCGCGACGACAACTCAAACCACTATACTTATTTACCAAAATCTCTTAACCACTTTCACTCTCGAACCTTAACCATTTCTAAATTAAAAACGAAGCCAATCAAGTTGGGGTGTAACTACCTCTCAGACCTTAACTGAACAACATTTCAAATCTCGAAATAGGGTAAGTTCATCTTTTAAGTCTTTAACACTTCCTTACGAACCCTCGGATTCTATTTACGAGCCCCCTTCTTTTTACAAGTTTACGTGATTATAACAATGGTGTTATAATCTCCTGCATCCGAAATATATTATCTTTAATATGACTTTTATTTCCTAACTCGAATAATATAACGACAACTAATTTATTTACTCCTATTCGGTTAACTCCAATCTATAACTCTTATTTGAATAACTCCAACCTAATAACTCTTACTGGATTAACTCTTATTTGAATAACTTATTCGAATAACTTATATTCGATTTGCTTACTTTCGAATACTTATATTCGATAATCTCTTTCTTCGAATAAATCTAATTCGATTTAACTCCTGTCGAATAACTAGATTCGATCAACTCACTTCGAATATCTACTATTCGATTATCCCACTTCGAATATTTCTGATCCAATTTACTTCTTCGAATAACTAAATTCGATTAACTCCATTTCAACTTTATTTGAATAAACTAAATTCGATTAACTCCAGCTGATTAACTCTAACTGGTTTAACTCTACGGTTTGACCTAACTGGTTAACTCTAACTGGTTAACCCTAATGGTTTTACTCTAACTGGTTAACCCTAACGGTTTTACTCTAACTGGTTAACCCTAACTGATTAACTCTTTGTCCTTATTCAGTTTCAAATATCGATGTTGAAATCGATTTTTACTTCTTTGCATAAGTCTTGACTTATATATTCTATTTATCCAAATGATAAATATTTAACTTAATTTATAAATATCATTTATAAATCAATCTACTCCTTTTATTTGTTTACTTCTTCATATATAAGTTCAGACTTATATATATCTGTTTATCCAAAGATAAATATTTCCTTTATAATCTATTTGTTTTCTAAATGCCTTTACCCATATTTCTCTTTTTAAATCTTTATTTGTAAATGGTTTACAAATATTACCCTTTTAAATTCTATTTTATTTGTAAATGGTTTACAAATATTTCTTTATTCATTCTCTAAATAAATAATCCCTTTTTATAACTTATTTATTTCCTACTGAATGTCATTTTAATAACTTATTTATTTTCTAAGTCAATATTTCTTTATCTTATCTTATTTATTTAACAAATAAATAATGCATTTAAATATCTAATTTATTTATTCTAAATAAGTAATTAACTTTATAAATATTCCATTTATAAAAATTTCCCTTCATATAAAATTCCACTTAAACATATTTCCTATTTATAAATATTCCCATTTATAAATATTCTATTTATAAATATTCTCTTTTATAAAATCCTTTGATTTTATAAATATTCTCTTTTCAGTATTCACTTTGAAAAATTCCCCTTTTCTCCAAATCCCGGTATGTTATGGTGTTTAACATATCAAATACGATGTCAAATATCGTCCATACACACACAATCAACAAAAGGTTATAATTCACATCATATATCAAAATATATGAAAAACAATAAAATAACTGTTGAGGAATCCAGTCGGATTCCTCCAATCTGTTTTCCTGCATCCACAGATGTTACACAATAAAATCAATATCACTTTCAGTTCCATATGATATATTCTGATAAACAGAATCGTTATAGAAATTCAACTAACTGACTAGCAGTTCAATTAAACGGTCAATACACAGTCAATCAGCCAATATTTAACAGTTCTAAAAATACAACATGAAATTATAAACTGTTCAGAGTTAGTGAGATTTACTCACATTGGCAGTTCATCGTTAAAGAACAATAAACTGTTTGTTTGATTTGGATCAAACAGTTTATTTTGCCAAATCCGCTCCTCCAAACCATATTACCCATCCGGTTCACTCTCAACTCCAGAAAATAAGAAATGAAACCACTCCATATCCATCAGTATACAAACCCCGTTAGACTTCGGATCGCACCGACTTTACCCCCTCACAAATATCGGATACCCCATGTCACACAGTACACGTGAACCCCCTCTCTGCTTCTCATTAAAAACTCTACACACTTCTGCCACAAAGCCACCTTCGAGCTTCTCTGTACTCATTCGAACGCAGCCCACTGTAAAACAACTCATACCGCCAATATTTGTGTTCACCACTATCCACTTTGAGACTGACCCGCTACTGCCCCCATTTCTTCCTCAAGACCAAAACTGAACTGAGATCATTCCTGCGTTGAACGGCCCCTTGAAAACTCGAACGCGCCTCCAGAACTGACGAGGCCGACCCCATACAAGACTTCGTTGAACCGAGCTGCTACGGTGAGAATCATCCACCATTTTCTTGCGTCGAGTTTGATAAAATAGGTATGAGGAGGTAGCTGAAGCCTTCGCGAATCCAAGGATATATACTGTTTTATTTATAGAATTTCCTTTTGAGTTTCCATGATTTTTTTAGAAGATTCCGATTTTACGTTTGATGAGCTTCAGTGGCGGCTCGATGTTTGATTTAGGGTCGAACGAGATTAGGTTAGGATATACATATATTTCGATTTTTCTGAAGAAGTGGAGTTTTCACTGACCAGAGAATGAATTATGGACCATGAAGGAACACGTAGGAGCAAGCATGACCACGTAAATGTCTAATTATTTTATTAAAATTAAACGGTGAAATTCCCTTTAAAACCAACTCGTACGTGCCACGAACAATGGAAACAAAAATACCGTTTTGATCAGCGATGTGCCAGGATTCCAAGAATATACTAATACCGGTAGGTTAGCTCATTCTGTGAAATCTCAAAAATGTCAATTCAGGGTGCAAAACACTCCAAATAAAAAGTGGCTTATTTAATAAATTAAAAACTACCATAAAATTCTAAAAACTAAATTATCGTTATGTCCCAAAAGAACCTTATCTAAATTCCAATCTGATCTCTAGTTATATCGAACAAACCGTTACGGATGATAAATGATTCTATAACGACTATTTTAAAATTTGATTTGGACATATCTAAAAATCTACACGATGAAATCCTGATTTTTCTCTTCCACTAGAAAGATATACTCCACCAGCTTCATACATTTCTTGTTTCACAGAAATCCGATTTAAAAAGAATTCTGTACATTCAGTTGAAGTTCAAATCGCCAATTTACGAACTGCAGCGCCATTTCGAGCTCGATTTTAATTATATTATAAATTCTACGTTCAAACTTAGTTTATATAATATATTCGTTATTCTAATTCAATTCTGAACTGAATTAAATACCACAGATGATCCAGTTCACACCATATTGTGAATTCCACTATTTCTGACTATTTCAGAAATTAAATATATTATTATATTATTATTTTAATTAAATATTCCCAGTTATGTAATTAAATGACCATTAAATTCTCTTGACCACCATTTAAATAATTAAATAAATTAATTATTATATCACTGAAAATGCGAGTCATTACAGGATGCAAAGTGTGAGCAAGCTTTTAGAATCATGAAAAAGAGATTGACGAGTGCTCATGTTTTGACGATTCCAAGTTGTAACGATCCGGGGATTTTAGACCCTGAAATTCAACACAACATACTATGTTGACTACTCAAGAATCGAAAATACCGGGCCATTTATAGAAACATGTTAGAGAGTGGGAAAATAGAAAGTTAGAATAGAAGAAGAAGATCACAACATAACAGAATCAGAGTAAACACGAATCTCACAGCTGAGCGAATAAATATATTTTATAACAACTTATGAAATACAAAACTACAACTATAGATATACATACCAGTATAACATATAACATCACAGCAGGAACATATTATGTATATAAAAAAAATGTTGAAGCCTCCTGGTCGAAGCTTCTCCAGGTATATTTGTAAAATCCTGACTACTTGACTGCTCATACAAATTTGGACACCCAAGAGTTTAGGGAAAACAAAACAAAATTAACTCTGGGTCAGTCATGTGACTGGTGTGAGTAAACTCTAATCATTTTGGTCTAGCTTTTCCAAAATCCTTTTCAAAGAAATGATGGTCGTACAAACGATCCTCACATAAACACAGATGGTTTTTACCTTACGATAACCCAACATATTATTTTCTAAAACAATACTTTTCTGGTATTATAATAATGTCTAAATCAAGTAAATAACACTCTAGCAGAACGCTTTCATCTCACGCTCCACATATATAATATACAATCACAAACCGCAGGCTCTTATTAGGTAATGGATTTCCGACTATGAAAAGGTATGGAACCACCTTCCGATCAATGTACTCTGGAAGCGATACACTAGAGTTCAACAAGAACATCTTATAACTCGGCCACACATGATTGACCATTCATTTCGCTTGAATGTTCCAAATATATTGTCACCTTATGCTTGGTATACCAACATAACCATTCCCGGGAGACATAGATTCGAAAGAAATAACAAATACGAATACTCTTTAGATGGTGACAATATACCCTAATTGGGTGCGACCCACTTAGGCATGCTGCCTGCACGATTTTTGTCATTTTCCAGTTGATGGGGCTTGAAGTCGTAATGTATCTTAACAGATCTTACCTTCTTTTGCTCTGAATGGCACATCAACATTCCCTCCAAATCACAAATTGATTTCACCAAAAATACCACAGGTATAAAGCTAAGAGGAACAAATTCCTCTGCCACTAACGTAAATATGTTTGAAGCGATCAACCTACGTGATCTATTAGATATACTCTGTCATACATTCATCTATACATGTTGCCCTGGGGCTGGACAAACCGAAGGCACTATTCTGTAAATCCATCTTGGGCAATTTCTACCTAGGATTTTCCAGACAGCCCTTGCATAAACTCTGTCTTCAATTATCTTCATCATATTTGATTCGCAATGCTAATGCCTATACAGAGTGGTTTTCAAATAATAAATTTCATCCCAGTCTTTTCATATTGACAATGGAAAAAAGGTCAAAACTTTGACAACCGGTTATTTAACTATCAAAGGAAACATACATACAAACAATGGTCGTATTTCCAAATGGAAATTACACCGATCAATCAATAATCAACATCTAGCCCCTTTGAATTAATTTATCATTAATTTATTCATTCCTTAATCTCCCATTTTCCATATTTCTTAAACCCTTTAGGCTCTTACGGTTCGTGGAAAAACATTTCCATATCCATAATTCCTTATTTTCAATATTTAGAAAATATACGCTAATTACATTTGGAAAACATTTCCATTTCTCATTCACGCATCACTAACCTTCCACAACCATCAGTTCTTACTGTAAACTAGTAAGAGAACAATTCCCTAAGTATAAACCCTGAAGGCCGAAACAAACATCAGATCGATACTCAGATAACTATTCAACATCACTAATTTCTAGTTAGTTTCTAATGTTCTGTTACTAAAAAGATCTTAGCACAAGACTATAGTGAAGGGATGTCAAATGAACGAGGAATAAAGAATTCGAGAGCAACTCAAGCCGACACCCCCTCCGGAGAAAAGGGACCTGAAATCTACTGGGCATCAGCATAGGTCCATCCGACAGTGTCTACACGTGAAGAGTCATCCGATGAACACCAACACATTAAAAAAGGAAAAGTATCAGATCAGAGCATGAAGGAGGTCTGAAACCAAACCCTGAAGAATGGCTCCACAAATGACAAAAGGGGGTTACCTTCATATCACTGAAAGCTATCTTCCGGAAGGCAAAACCGGAAGGTTAGACCGAGAATCAAGCAAGGAAACAGGCTATTGGTACTAATCCACCTAGTACTTGAACCATCAACGGTTCTAAATCGGCAGTCATACGCGAACATCATAAGGGCAAGCCCTTCCAAGTACCTGTGATAAAGCTGAAAGACCACATCCGAAAGCCTACGACCAAGGACCAACACTTGAAGCAATCCACTAAGAAACTCAAAATGCCTCCTCAATCCATCTCGGCAACAAACTCCATTCCATCTTGGGGAGGCCTTGATTCACCAGGAACTCTCACTTTAAAGACTATAACCAACACCATGAGGAGGACCGACAAAAGATGCCGAGACCAAGAGAAATAACGACCAATATTAATCATCTGGCCCAACACCCTACCAATAGGAAGATCCCAAATTCTCTGTAAACAGGACCCCAGAAACTCCGCAGAAGGGGGATGATCTTTTCATTTTCACAGCTTAGTTCCTTCCTTCTTGAGGGGAGAAAATCATCAATTCTTGTATTATATATCTACAATATGTAAATGGGGAATTCCATGTCCAATACATCTTGCGATTTTTTAATCTTGTTGTACCATAATGATGAAATAGGGAGTTAAAACTAACCTTTCCTAACGAGGAGATCAACCAGGGCGCCTCGGTAGCGGGAGAAGAGGGCTTTACAGAGACATGAAGTCCCCTTCTCTTCGCCCAGAAAGGGGTCGCCATAATTGATCCACACTCTCATGCTGAGCCCGATACTTCCCGAACATTGATGTGGCGAAATCGTATAAGAATTCCTAACCTGATCCCTGTTGTGGTCCAGACCCCTCTCTTGGAAAGATCCGGTACAAGAGGATCATCGGAGTTAGCGATTGTAACGACGCCCTCATCCATGAACTTGAGGGAAGCGTTAGCCTGTTTTCTTCTCAATGAAATACACTATGTAGTTGTTATGGCTCAGAGGGCTATCAATTCCAGATCCAGGATTATATTCAGAAAACTCTAAGTCATAATCATGGAAAATTTAATGAGCATATACATTACATGCTATACTCCGGGTGTTGACGAAAAATATCGTTAACATTTTGGCGCTAGAAGGAGGGCCTGAACCTCTGACCCTGCGGTTAATTTTTTTTGGCTAATTAGGTGAATTTATCGTTCCATGGCAGGAAACAATGAAGCTGAAGAAACTGAAAGAACAACATAAGGAGCCAGATCCTAACATCACTCTCGAAGGAAATGAGGACCTAGCGCTCAACCCAAATAATAATGAGAAAGTAACCGCGCCCAATCCACAACAATCACCAGACTCGAACGCCATGGAAGATAATGTCACGAGAATCTCGGTCTTGGAAAAGCAACTTCAAGAAATGCAGGCTCAAGTCAACGCTGTCCAGGCACAAAAATCCCCAAGGCTCACTAGATACAGTCAGAGAAAAACACATGAATCTCCAAAAAGGAAAGCTCCAGTTCAACAGTTAGAAGCAAAGGGGAAGCCTCAGGCAACTTCTTCCAAGAAAAAGAAGTCTCATCTAACAGGAGTATATCACCAAGGGAATCAGTGCGAGCAGGATCAGTCTGGGAGCTCCACCTCCAAAGGCTATAATCCCAAAAGGGAAAACTATGACAACACGGAAGCTTATATCAAAGATGTTACTCAAAAGACCGTCAAGGACTTGCTGGGAAACAAAGGGAAAAGAATCCAGGATGACAAGGTTAACAACAACGAAAGAGTGGCACCGTTCGTCGATGAGATTATGATTAGCATAATACCGTCAAGAGTCAAAGTTCCTACCATAAAATATCTGGGAACAATTGACCCCGACGATCATCTGATGGCTTTCGAAAGCCAGATGGATCTTTACAATGCTTCCGGAGCTGTCAGGTGCCACCTTTTTTCGGTGACCTTCAAAGGGGCTGCGGCGAAGTGGTATCGCCAGTATAAGGAAAACACCATTTACTCATGGAAACAATTCTCCTACGAATTCTCCGTGCAATTCTGCATTTGCAAAGATCCAAACGTGGACTATACGGTCATCGCCAACATCAAACAGAGACAAGGGGAGTCTCTGGGGGACTATTTGAAAAGGTTCAACATCGAAGCCTTAAAGGCCAAAGATATGAATGACCGCGACAAGCTATCTGTCGTACACTGATGGTAGATTGAGAACACCCCCTTCTGGAAGGTGTTATATATTCATGCCTGCAAAGACTTGCAGAATTTCCACTTCCAAGACAACAAGTTTATCCGCATGGATGAACTGTAGTTCACGAAGAGGAAGTTCGGCCCTCGAGGGGAAGGAGGAAGGCCGAACTTTGGATGAAAGCTCCCGGAAGGGAACTAGAGGAGGTTGAGGTGGGAAGACTGTAACACTAATTCGGTTGCCTTGAACAAGCCTATCTCATGTGTGTATGCTGTCGCCAAAGAAAGGGTCAATAACTTCCCCGTCTCGTTCAAAGCTAAAAATTGCCCCGAACCTCATGCTGGCGGTAAGTACTGCGAGTTATACAAAACCAACGAGCACAAGACAAACAAGTGCAAGGTATTGGATGGGATTATCCAGGAATTAATCCGAGAGGGACACCTGAAGGAGTTTGTTTCGAATAAAGCTGCACTAGTTCAACGTGCAGGAGGATAGCAAAAGGTTTCGGTAAACATGATAGGAGTCGCTACGGGGGGGGGGATAATTTAGATTTGGGACCTCTTGTAAACTGAATCAGTGTGATCCATGGAGGACCACACCCTGCCGGAGGATATCCGAAGGCTAGAAACAAATATGTGAAGGAAGCCTTGGAAGGAATCTTCTCCATCCAAGAAGAACCATCATTGAAGAACGCGCGTTATGCCCTTAAAATGCATAACCTCGTGGTCTCTCCGGAAGAAATAAAAAGGGTTCTGTAACCCCCATAATGACCCCCTCATGATAATAGCTCATATAGGGCTCTCGGTCGTTTCTGAATTATTAGTGGATACCGAAAGCGCTGTCAATGTCATTTTTAAGCACGCCTTCGATCAGATGGGCATTTCCGAAAAGAAGCTGGAGCCTAGCAACGAACCAATTTTTGGGTTCAACAATAAAAGGTCAACTCCAGTGGGTCAAATCAACCTCTTGGTTCAAGTAGGGTTATCCCCTCTTCACAGGTCTTTCGAAATTCTCTTTATGGTGATTTATCAACCGTCCTATTACAATGCCTTCTTCAGATGACCAGGTTTAGAGGAAATGGATGCCTTCGTTTCTTCCAAATATCTCATGTTAAAATTTTTGACCGAATATGGATGGGGTACCATCCGCAGATAACAGTTTAGCTCCCGAGAGTTGTATTTTGCAACGGTCGAAAAATACAAAAGGGAGAATTCTTCGTATTTTGATACTTCTACTGTTTTTATGCCTTCAAATAAGGGATTCTTACAACCCACATTTGAAGCCAAGATAAAAATAAATAAGACTGACTAACGAACTAATGGTAGGTATGCTTTTTTGGAAAAGAAGAGGAAAAGGTCCATTGAGGTAAACTCAACTGAAGGAGGAGAAATTATCACAGATTTAGACTCCAGAGAAGATATCAAAAGGATAAAACTAATAAAGGAAGAAGAAGAAGTAAATGTTGACCCAAAAGATAAATCGAAGGTCATCAACATAGGGAGGAGGCTAACGGAACCTCACCGAAGCGACTTAATCTACTTCCTCCATTTCAACAAAGATGCTTTTTCCTGGACCCATTTGGGCATGGTCGGTATCGATCCTACAATTATGAGCCACGTCTTAAACATAGACCCTTCGGTAACCCCAATCCGACAAAAGAAGAGACAATATAATCGAGACCGGATAGAGGCCTTGAAGGAGGAAGTCAAAAGATTGGAAGCTAATGGGTTTATCTGACAGGTCCATTATCCGAAATGGTTAGCCAATCCCATGCTAGTGAAGAAGTCCAATGGAAAGTGGAGGACGTGTGCCGATTACACAGATTTAAACAAAGCTTGTCCAAAAGACTGTTACCCTTTCCCACGAATCGATTAGTTGGTTGATGCCATGAATGGACACAAGATACTATCCCTTATGGACACTTATTCGGGGTATAACCAAATCCCGATGCACAAACCCGATGAGGAACACACAAGCTTCATTATCGACTGAGGAACATTTTGTTATAAAGTAATGCCGTTTGGTTTGAGAAATGTAGGTGCAACGTACCAAAGCTTGGTAAATCGGATGTTCCAAGAGCAGATAAGGCGTAATATGGAGGTATATGTGGATGACATGCTAGCTAAGTCCACCAAGACAGAGGATCACCTAAAGGATCTGGAAGAAATGTTTGGTATCTTGAGAAATTACCAGATGAAACTAAACCCTCAAATGTGTTCCTTCGGAGTTCAATCAGGGAAGTTTTTGGGATATACGGTAAGCGAGCAAGGAATTGAAGCTAGCCCTGACCAAATACAAGCCATTAGGGATTTGGACAAACCTAAAACGAGCAAGGAAGTTATGAGCCTAAACGGGAAGGTAGCGGCACTCAGCAGTTTCATTTCTAAGGCCGCCGATAGATGCGTTCATTTCTTCGATGTCGTAGAGAAAAAGAAGAATTTCGAATGGAACGAAGAGTGTAGGAAGTCATTCCAAGAATTGAAAGTTTATATGGGAACGCCTCCGGTTTTGTCCAGTCCCGAGAAGGAAGAAACTCTATACCTGTACATGGCTGTCCCCGAATATGCAGTAAGCTCAGTCCTGATAAGAGAGGACGAGGGGATTCAACACCCTATCTATTATGTTAGCCGAAGGCTAAAGGACGCGTA
The DNA here is from genome assembly GCA_030737875.1 of Allium sativum. Lineage (NCBI taxonomy): Eukaryota > Viridiplantae > Streptophyta > Magnoliopsida > Asparagales > Amaryllidaceae > Allium > Allium sativum. The sequence goes on from CM060927.1 coordinate 159,383,374, forward strand.
AACCCGATACCCCATCGTAGAAAAACTAGCATATTATTTAATCCTTACTGCACGAAACCTCAGAGGTTATTTCCAGGCGCACCCTATTAAATTTCTGACTAGCTTCCCGCTCAAACAAGTGTTCAGCGAACCAGAGACCTCGAGGAGACTAATTAAATGGGGTGTTGAGCTTAGCCAATACGAAATTGAGTTCTGTCCTCGAGCAGCAATCAAGGGGTAAGCTCTCGCAGATTTCATGAACGAGTGCACGAACTTCATTTCGGAACAGTCAATTAAAGAAAGTAACTCAAAGGCCAAATGGCAAATCTTTATAGATGGAGCTTCTAACGAGCAAGGAGGCCAGGCAGGTTATGCTATAATCATCCCTGACAGAAACTTCCTGCACTATGCTATGAAGTTAGGGTTCCCGACAACCAACAATGTGGCTGAATATGAATCCATGATAGCTGGTCTGAATCTGGCATTACAGTTGAAGATACCGAGGGTAGAAATCTTCAGCGACTCGCAATTAATGGTAAACCAAATAAAATAGACATATCAAACAAAGGACAAGCGGCTCATCTTATACATGAAGAAGGTAGTAAAGATGTTGTCCCTATTTGAGGACTTCTCAGTTCATCAAATACCCTACGGGGAGAATACTCAGCCAGATTCATTAGCCAAATTAGCTAGCTTTAGGGGAGCTCCCGAAACCCGTATAGTGCCGGTGGGATATCATAAGATACCCAACATCGAACAGGAAGAATCAGAAATGGGAAATGAGTTACTAGTTTTGACCAGGTCCCAAGCCTTAGGAAGGGGAGACGGAGAAAACCAAGAAGTGAACTCCGAGAGGGAGTCCCCCGTAATAGAAACACTCCATCAACATGAAACTACATGGATGACTCCCATAGAGGACTACCTCCAAAAAGGGATGTTTCCCCTTAGTAAGCAAGATGCAAGAAAGATAAAACATCAAGCACCCACATTCGTGATCATAAATAGTGTACTTTATAAAAAGGGATATTCATTCCCTTATCTAAGGTGTGTAGGTTTCGAAGATGGACTCAGCCTATTAAGGGAAGCTCATGAAGGATGGTGCGGGGATCATTCCAATGGAGTTAAGCTAGCCAAAAGGGTCATGCGACAAGGTAATTATTGGTCGTGGATGGTTAATCAAGCCGTTGAGTATGTCAAAAGATGTGATAAATGCCAGAAGTACTATAAGGTGCCACGACATTCTCCCAGCAACCTGACCACTATATCGAGCCCCTGGCCTTTTGATATATGGGGAATAGATTTAATCGGGCCCTTACCACTAGCCGAGAGAGGAGCTAAATATGACATAGTAGCTATCGACTACTTCACCAAGTGGGTGGAAGCGGAACCCCTTCCGGTTATCACGTCCAAAAAGGTATTAAAATTCATAATAAAGAAATTGTTACCCGCTTCAAAATCCCGCATAAGATCATATCGGACAACAGAACACAATTTGAGAGCGAAGAGTTCACCCGATTTTGCGAGAAAAATGGTATCATCAAAGGTTACTCCTCTGTAGCCCATCCGAAAGCTAACGGAGCTGTGGAAGCTGCAAATAAGACTATTAAGACAATCCTTAAGAAACGCCTAAATCAAGCTAAAGGAAATTGGGCAGAGGAGCTACCTCTAGTACTATGGGCATACAGAACTTCTACAAAAACAGCTACGAGACACACCTCTTTTCCTTGACATATGGATGCGAAGCCATGCTTCCGATTGAGGTAGAAATTTCATCACATAGAAGGGTATCATACACATTTGACCCCAATCAGGAGTTAAGAAAGGAGTCACTGGACTTGATATAGGGACTAAGGGATGAGGCTACAATCAGAACTGCCAAATACCAAAGAAGGATCACAAGATATTGCAATTCGAAGGTCAAAGATAGAACCTTCACTAAGGGTGAATTAATACCGCGAAGTGTAATGGCTAATACCAAGAATCTGGCTGATGGTCCTCTCGGTCCAACTTGGGAAGGGCCCCTAGTTGTCCATCAAGAAGTCATACCGGGCACATATCGGCTATGCTGACCCAACAGCGATCTTGTTCCAAGGAAATGGAACTCGAAACATTTGAGACCATATTTCCCAACCATAAAAGAATAGAGGACAAGATCTTTACCCCAAGATATCATTATACAACTAGGGGCATGGAAACCCTCCCAGTAGGTCGTGAGAAACCCAAAAGGGGTCGAGCTGAAAAAAGGATTGAATCCTTCGTCATTGTCAAATTGGCCGGGGTGAGGCATCCCCGAAGGGGGATGAATGTGTTAGTCTTTATCCTTGCCCAACTAGAGTCGGAAGGGTTAAAGCATCGAAAGCGTAATTCACCGTTTCACACCAGAGATGGTCGTCGTGGTGCATCTAAAAATTAGCATGCCCCAACACTCCTCGCAGAAGTGTACGCCCTGCCTCTGCTCGAACTAAGCATGTCCTACCTCCGCTTGCAGAAGAGCACGTACTTCTTCTGATTATGTTCTACGTTACTCGCAGAAGGGAGCACAAACCCTTATCATCGCCTATGATGGACAAGATAGGGCATCATTGGGAAGGGGTGGCGTATAAGCCTCTATCAGTACCTAGATGGCCCGTGTAGAGCTTCAAAAGAGTAAACCTTATTTTTGTGCCTATGATAGCCCCAACTAAGTTTCTAAGCTCTTATCATCGCCTACAATGGTCAGGATAAGGCGCCTCTTGGAGGGAGGTCGGGTAAGTCCTTGAGCCCTGCTTATGGATAAGCTAGCCAAGTGCTCCGTGCCTACAGGCCCAGAGAGTGGCTAACAAAACACATACATCCTCTGCTTTGACAACAAAAGCCCAAGGGGTGGCTCATGAAGCACATACAACCTCTGCTTCCCAAAACATATCCGAAGGGGATACTCACTTTACTAATATCGGGGTGAGTTCCGGTTCTCTACACTTATACCTGAATCTGGGTGGATTCGGCTCTTCATTAATGTCAGTAGGGGTTCCGATCCTTAATCCAAAAATACCCGAATTTGGGTGGATTCAGATCTTCATTAATGCCGGAAGGATTTCCGATCTTGATCCAAAAATACCCGAATCTGGTTGGATTCGGCTCTTCATTAATGCCAGAAGGGTTTCCAGCCCTTATTCCAAAAATACCTGAATCTGGGTGGATTCGGCTCTTTATTAATGCCGGAAGGGTTTCCGGTCCTTAATCTAACAATACCCGAATCTGGGTGGATTCGGCTCTTCATTAATGCCAGAACGGTTTCTGGTCCTTGATCCAAAAATACCCGAATCTGGGTGGATTCGGCTCTTCATTAATGCCGGAAGGGTTTCCGGCTCTTAATACAAAATACCCGAATCTGGGTGGACTCGGCTCTTCATTAATGCCGGAAGGGTTTCCGGTCCTTAATCTAAAAATACCCGAATCTGGGTGGATTCGGCTCTTCATTAATACCGGAAGGGTTTCCGGTCCTTGATCCAAAAATACCCGAATCTGGGTGGGTTCGGCTCTTTATTAATGTCGGAAAGGTTTCCGGTTCTTAATCTAAAAATACCCGAATCTGGGTGAATTCGGCTCTTCATTAATGCCGAAAGGGTTTCGGGTCCTTAAATCTAAAAATAACGAGATCTGGGTGGATTCGGTTCTCCACTAGTACCGAGAAGGTTCCAGGCCTCCAACCTTTAAGTCCCCGAATCTGGGTGAATTTAGTTCCTTAATCTTGATCCATCCGAGCCTGGACAGTATTCGACTCAACATCATTGTTGAAAAAAGTTTTCAAATCTTCCATCAAGGCCTGAATCTAGGACACTTCATTCCTCCATAGAACAATGAAAGCGAATCTCTTCAGCAGGAACTATGGCGTAACATAACATTGGAAGGAAATTAGTAGACAAATAGGAGAAAGCTTGGAAAAAAGAAGCTTGACTTGGAAAGTCGAAGACACCCCTTCACTAGGAGGGCCAAATGTTACTACCAAAATGATCTTAGCATAAGACGATAGTGAAGGGCTGTCAAATGAATGAGGAATAAAGAATTCGAGAGCAACTCAAGCCGACACCCCCTCTGGAGAAAAGGGACCCAAAATCTACCGAGCATCAGCATAGGTCCATCCGACAGGGTCTACATGTCAAGAGTCAACCGATGGACACCAATACATTAAAAAAGGAAAAGTATCAGATCAGAGCATGATGGAGGTCTGAAACCATCCTATGAAGAATGGCTCCACAAGAGACAAAAGGGGGTTACCTTCGTATCACTGAAAGCTATCTTCCAAAAGGCCAACCCGGAAGGTTAGACCGAGACTCAAGAAAGGATACAGACTACCGGTAATAATCTGCCTAGTACTTGAACCATCAACGGTTCTAAATCGGAAGTCATACGCATACATCATAAGGGAAAACCCCTCCAAGTACCTGTGATAAAGCCGAAAGCCCACATCCGAAAGCCTACGACCAAGGATCGACACTTGAAGGCATCCACTGAGAAACTCAAAACGCCTCTGCAATCCATCTTAGCAACAAACTCCATTCCATCTAGGGGAGGCCTGGTTCACCTAGAACTCTCGCTTCAAAGACTGTAACCAGCACCACTGTAATAGCCCACAAATCCGTACTAGCCGAGTTGACAACACACATCACACGTCCAACCCAAATATCACAGAAATACGAATCATTTTTTTAAGAAAAAAAAGATAGAAGAAGAACAAAAATAAAAACATAGAATCTCACATCGTAGCAGAAAAATATATAATATATCATAACTTTTGAAGTACAAATTTTTTTGCTGTATAACATACAATTATCAGAGTACAACACTTACAACACAATGGAAATAAAAATACTATATATCTAACACTGAAGCCTCATACTCCAAGATTCTTTAGATAAATCTGTAAAATCCTGAACTACTTGACTGCCCATACAAATTTGGGCATCCAAGATTTTAAGTAAAAGAAAAACAAAATAAACTCTGGGTCATTCGTGGGACTGGTATGAGTAAACAATTTCAGACAGTTTGAGAAAATAAACGATATCTTATAAGACCACGCCATATAATACGGAATGGGTTTTCCCCTTATGAGAATCCAAAACACTTGATTTAACTTTCCAAATTCTTATGAAAGAAACGATATCTTTATATCAAAACTCTTTTGATATTATAATAGTGTCTAAATCAAATAAATAGAAATCTAGTGGAATGTTTGCATCTCGCGTTCCATAAATATATAATATACAATCAAAACCACGAGCACTTATTGGGTAATGAATTTCCAACTATGATAAGGTATGGAACCACCTTTCGATAGTGTATCTCAATAGAAGTATACACTGGGTTCAACAAGAACATCTTGTAACCCGACCACACATGACCGACCGCTCATTTCGCTTGAGTGCATCGAATGTATATCACCAACGGTTGGGATCAACAACCGTATTCCTGAATGGGACAGCATCGAATAGAATAAAGAATGAAATGAATTTTTCTAGATAGGTGATAATACACCCTAACTTGGAGCTCCCCACTTAGCCGTGCTGCCTGCCCGATTTTTGTCATTTCCCGGTTGTTGAGGCCTAAGGCTACGACTATTATATTTCATTTATAGCACAATCACTTCGAATGCCACATTGTCAGATCCATTAATCATTAATTGATTTGCACAAATATATTCTGGATATTATGCTAAGAGAATAAATTGTCCGCCACCATATATATTTATACAGACCAACATATGCTATCATTGGAAATACCTTGTCAGACATTCGTCCATACATGTTCATTCTGGGATTGAACAAAACCGAAGGCACAATTTCCTTTAATCCATCTTAGGCAATTTCTACCTAGGATTAACAGAAAAAGCCCTTGCACTTTACTCCGTCTTCGATTATCTTCATATAATCTGATTCGCAACGCTACTATCCCTCCATATTGAAAACGATATTGGCAAATACTTCGAAAGTCGGTTATTTAACTATCGAAGAAAACAAACAAACATTCATCCATAACATAAAACAATCACTGGGCCCATTAATTAATATTTCATTAGTTAAATCCCTTCTCCATTTCCTTATTAATATTTGTTATCCCCAATTATTTTCTATATTCATCTTGGCCTCTTACGCTATTTGGAAAACGTTTCCATACATCGTCTTCTTTTATTTTCTATACTTAGAAAATAATTTCCACCTATAATTGGAGAACATTTCAATTACTTATCTCTTTCCCGACTCATTTAGTTCTATTCTCAGGAAATATTTAATATTATATTTCCAAACTTCCACTTATTTGGGTTAAAACGAATGTTGTGTAAAACATCATTACAAACAACCCAAAATACTGGATTCAACTAATTCTTATTTAAACATTGATCTTCGAGACTGAATCTTGCTATTTATCGATTTAAAATGAAAACAATCGTGTTGCGGTAAAATTACCTCTCAGAACTTGACTGAAAACACCCTTAACTTCAAAATAGACAAAACCACTAACCTTGGGTAATCAACATCATATGATCCAATTATTCATTGTTGAAATATGTATAAGTTTCTCTTTCTATTTTTACCAGATTTAATTATAGATTTCCTTTTTGTTTATAATATTCTATTTTGAATTCATTTCCTTATCGAATTCAATATATATTGATATATCGATTTTCTACTTATCCAAGTTTCTTAAAAATAATCTAATTCTTTAAATTTCCGGAAAATTTCGCCATAACCTCCTTTGTACGGGCCACTCGGTACAACTACAAAATGCCTCTCTGGGCCCTTTTCATTCAAAAAGGAAAACAAAAAGCTAAGGGCTTGGCGATTCGGCGCATAAAATCTCATATGGAATTTAAACGTGTGCCTTTATGTTGGGCACTTGAATTATAATCTTTATTCTCTTCATTACATACCTGTCTAACCCATACACGTCCAGTCCTAATTTATTCCAACTCAATCTGGTCATTTTTAACTCAATTCGCTAATTTATTCTTTAATTAGGTCTTTTGCATATTCCACTATTTAATTCAATATGTCACATTCATATATATCTTTATTTACTTATAAACAAATCAAATTCCATTTTTCAACACAAGTTTCGTATTTGAATTCGAATATGAATTCACAAGTTTAATTTATTTATCCAAAGTCAACTCGATTCAAAACTCGATTATCTAATTATCCTCTAACTTAGTTAATTCTATTTAATAATAAACATCTGATTTTAATTTCAAAAATCAATCCGTTAATTCCGCTTGAGTTCATATTTATTTTACATCTCAAGTCTCGATTTTTCTAATGGACATCCAGATTTTATTTACTTAAATCCTTTTGTTTATTTCAATAAACCGTTATGGTTTTATAATGGTTATTGTGCTGTTTTCTGGAAAATTGATTTTGAAATAACTCAAAATCTATTCGACGAAATCCAGATTTTTCTCTTTCATTAGAAAACTATTATCAAATCGGTCCTGACAATTCTTGTTTCAAAGAATTTCGACTTATATTGAGTTCTATATACTCAATTAAAGTTCAAAACGCCAATTTATGAACTACCGCGTTGCGACGAGTTATTATATTAATACATATAAATGTTTAAACTTAGTTTATAAGAAATTCTACTTCATTCTAATATATTTTTAATATAAATCAAATCAATTTTCCAATTCAACATAATATTTCCGATTATCTATAATTGTCGATTTTTCCTAACTCGGTAATAAATTTACTTATACTTCGATCTTCCAAATTTAATTCTAATTCCTTTTATAAATAAATTATTTATAAATTTTGATATAATAAAATTTCAATTATAAACCCATTGGATTTTTCTCAATTTAGCTTATATTTCGAATTTCGAAATATAATCAATCGTTCCATTTCAAAACACTTTCCAATTCATTTTTAAATTCAAATTTGAATTTAAACTGCTACATTATCAAATGATAATTTATTTTCACCATAATTATAAACATCGTTTATAAATTCAACTTCCTTGTTTTATATATATTAACAACAAGTTTCATTTCAAAAATCTGTTTGAAACTCAATTCATTTTATATTCCAAATTTTGGAATAAAAACCGTCGATCCCTTGGAACGAAATTTTAAATTCTATTTTAAATTCATACTTGAATTTAAATTAACAACTATCTCTTGATAATTAATTCATTACATCATAAACATCATTTAGTTTACTTGTTTTATATATTCAAAACAAGTTCCAATTCATAATCCATTTTTAAAACCAAAATCTTATTTTGGAATATTCTATTTATTATAACTTTTACATATAACTAATTTACATATTTTATTTTAGTTTCTATCTAATATATTTCCAATATCTTTTCTAAAAAAATATTTTATTTAAAATAATTCGATCTAGTCGAATTCAAATCATAAATCCATACGGAATTATTTTTAGTTCAATTTACATTCTGAACCTCAGAATAAATTTCATCGTTTACTTCTTTAAACGATTCCCCATTTCTATTTTTAAATTCACATTTGAATTCAAATATTCAAATTATCAAATGATAAATTTCCACTTTATTTATAAACGTCGTTCATAAATTCATTTCAGTTCCCTGATTATTCAATGAAAATCATTCCATTTTATTTATAAACACCATTTATAAATTTATTTCAATATCCTATATTATTTAATTTATAAACATCGCCTATAAATTTCTTCAATTCTAGCATTATTTAATTTATAAACATTGTTTATAAATTTCTTCAATTCTAGCATTATTTAATTTATAAACATCGTTTATAAATATCTTCAATTCTAGCATTATTTAATTTATAAACATCATTTATAAATTTCCTTACTTATTTTTATCATTCAAACAAGTTAATATTTCTTAGTCCGTTCGAAATTCGAAATCTATTTTTTTGGAAAGATAGATTTTCCCTTTTTATCTCAAAAAACCCATTTCACAATATTTTTACAAATCAAAATTTAGGCCCAATGAGATTTTAAACACAAAAAACAACCAATTATAAATAACAGGTTTCCTAACACATCATATGTAACACCCCGGAAAATCAGAACCAATTTAAAATTTTTATTTTGGCAATTTTAATGAATTTTGAATATTTAAAATGAATTATTTTAAATAATAACGACGGAAAATTTATTTTCGATGAAGTTAAATTGAATAAATTTATTTTAATTATATTACGAGCCCGAAATGGCATGGCAGTTCGAAAATTCGATTTCAAATTTCAATTGAATATACTGAATTCAATATAACTCAGAATCGGACGAAACAAGAAATATTTGAATCTGTTTAACGATATCTTTCTAACGGATGTAAGAAACCGAGATTTCACATTAGAAGTTGAAAGATACGTCCAATTTAAAATTCAGAAAAGTCGTTGTGGTATTTATATATATTTTAATATATACAAAGGCCTTGAAACTAGCCATTATGCAAACGACCTCCATTTTCGATGAAACCACTTTTGCTGGATTCGGAATGTCAAGTTTTTGCTAAATTCCAATTTTCATAATTTTTGAAATCAGTATGTGAGCTTGGCAAAAGAAAACGTGTTTTGTCAATTTTAGTTGATTTTAATCGACTGGGAAATGACCATTTTTCAAATGATCTTCAAAATCGACGAAATTAGTTTTGTTAGGACCGTATCATCAAAACATAGCCTGATTTATTTTTCTGGAATTTTTAGAAACCATATGTGACCTCGGTAAATTGAAATGTACGTTTAAAATTGAATATATCGATTTATATTTTAATTTAAAGCAAAACTGAACTTTACAGTCGAATTGGCTTATGGGACATATTCCATTATGTCCGAAATAAGGGTATTTGGCTAGGGGCGACGGTCGTTGGAGTTCTTTTCAAGTTCGGATGGAAATTTTCATTAGAAAGTAAATATTGGAATTTAATATTATTATTAAATATAAATATAAGGCCTTTTCCATCAAAACCCTAATCAGTTCACAACGCAGCCGCCTCCCACCAAATCGAGGGCCGACGTTGTCCCGATTTCATCCCCAAATTGCGCCTCCTATAAATCAAATTAAAGAAGAAATCAAAGCGGAAATTCGAGAGGGTTCTTCGATCTTCCAAACCACACAACTATGATCGGGTTTCGCATTGTCGTTGGGGAGTAATCAAGGTCTGAAGTGGCCGAGTTTGCAAGCAGTTTCAGGTCACTGGGGGCCACCGAGTTCTCCTCAACGGTCGGAGATGGAAGACTCCATCGAGGCGCAGGTGGGGGAACACTCTGATTGGAGTCCGGCGTAGAGGAGTGGAGTGGCGATCAAAACCTAGCCGACGTGTTTTGTACGTGCTCCGGAAGCCTAAGAAGTATCGAGCAGACGGGGAAGAAAAAGGGGTAATCCCTTGTTAATGATGTCACTAGTAAATTGTTAGTTGGTTTAATTAATTGTTAATGTAATAGCATATATAAAATATAATTTTTAAAATATAAAATAGAATTGTTAAAAAAAAATACAAAATAGAACTGTTTTTGAAAATATAAAATAGAATTGTTTTTGAAAATATAAAATAGAATTGCTTTTAAAGAATACGTTAAGCATTGTTTTAAAAATAAAATTAAGCAATGTTTTAAAAATATAAAATCTTTGTTTTAAAAATATAAATATGCTTTGTTTAAGAAATATAAATAGGATTTTTTTAGAAATATAAATAAGATTTGTTTTAGACATATAAACATGATTTGTTTTAGAAATATAAATAGAATTTGTTTTAAGAATATATAGCTTGATTTTTATATATAAATAGCAATGTAAAAATATAATTTTTACATATCAGGTAGTGGAATAAAAATTTGATTTTTACATATGAAGTAGTGGAATAAAAATTCAATTTTTACATATGAAGTAGCGGATAAAAAATTCGATTTTTACATATAAAGGAGTAGGATAAAAATTCGGTTTTTACATATGAAGTAGTGGAATAAAAATTTGATCTTTATATATGTACTAACAACATAAAAATATAATCTTTTCTATATAAACATCGTTTTAAAAATATAATCTTTTCTATATAAATAGAGTTATAAAAATGTGATTTTTATATATGTAGCGAATTAAAAATATGATTTTTAATAGAAACTGTGTGAAACAGACTTCGCTGAAGACACGGTGAAGGACACAACGCGAGAGAAAAAATCCAAATCAAAACCATTCAGAAATAAAGAATGGCGGAGTGGAACCCAAAGGTGAGAACTTCTGTAACAACCCGAATTTTAATAACATGTTGAAACAAGAAATCAAGGTATAATTAATTTTTAAAATAAGATTCAGGGAAAACGGTTGCACCATTGCGTTCGTCTCGGAAATCTACATGAAATCGAGACCGAGTTTTCAAAAAACGGAGTCCGTACGAGGGAGATATGACCCTCCGAAGTTTCAAGAATTTTCAGAATCGAAAACAGCTCGAAATTTGAATTCGAATTCAAACCCCAGCGCAGACTGGGCGGGAATTTTCCCGCCCAGGACCAGGTCGACCTGGGGGTCGACACTATGGCCGACCTCCCAAGGGCCAGATCGACCCTATGGTCGACCTGGTGCCAAAACCCAATTTTGAGCCTAGGTTCATTCTGATGTTTTTGGTCTCGTTTTTAGTCTAGATTCGTTCGCCTAATCCTATATAAACAGGCCCCTAACCCCATTTTCTTTACACCATTTTATTCTCTCCTTATGCTGCCTCTGAAATAATTGAAATAAATAAATTAAAATATAACATGAAGACTATTTCTTGAAGACTACGGCTAGGAATTACATATTGGGGATTTTCTTCTACAATCAAATCGAGATTCAACGATTCAACAATTCGACGACCAGTCTCTAAATTCAACTTCTGCATCTCAATTTCTTAGTCCACAATATGTAAGTTCTAGTTACTTTTAGATTTAAATATTTAATTATGATATGTCCATGGAATAAAATGGAATTGGATTTAAGTATGTTTATCGATTCTGATCTATTTCTGTTGCTCCTTGAATCTTGAGTTTTGAGACTTGTCTATCTTTATGATCATGTCAAGTTTATGATCTATTCAGCAGTTTTCTTGATTCGTAATGATGTTATCATCAAGTTGTAATCTTTATGCCTATCATGATGGTTTATTCTTTTTTCTCCCTCATCTTGCTTTTACTGCAACTTCTACCTCCCCCTATTTATTTTCTTTTGATGAACCTAGGTCAATTTCGGACCTAGGCCTAAACTACGATATACGTGCGATGGTATACGGGGGAAATATTGGAATATTGCCAAGTGGAATATATGTGTTTGGTGGAATCGAAGGCATAATATGAAAATTGGATGTTTGGGGATAATTTACCATTAACATGAAACGAGGTACTTTTGGGTATTGGCATTATAATGGTTATTGTGTGATTGGGATTGATATATGTAATTTGAAATGGATTTTGATATATGTAATTTAGCTAGAACTCGTTATGGGTAAATTGGTGTAAATGTGGTATACATGTAATTTTGGGTATAAAACTTGATCTATGTAAACTGAGCATAGCTTTGTAAACATGGTATATATGTAAATTGGCATAAACATGGCATATATGTAAAACGACATGAATTGAATGTATGTAAATTTGGTATGAATTGGGCATTTGTAAAACTGACTTGTAATATAGAACTTGGGCATATGTTAATTATGTAAAATTTGGAGTTGAAACTTATATGATAATTTATGACTTGGTAGATGTTTAATATGAATGCACCTAACTTGGGCTTTGGGTAGTTGGCATGTATTGTAAATAAAAGGCTATAACTTGGCACAATCTTATTGTGAATTATGATAATAATTTGGGAATACGTTTTGGGGGCAAAAACGTGAATTATGAACTTGATAATTGGCATATAACTGGAAATATGAACGTGGTTGAAACATGAACATGAATATGAATATGAACACAAACGTTAACATGACTAACTCGAGGTTGGGTTGAGTTTGCAGTGTAATTCTGCCCGGAACCGCCCGGCATATCCAGTGACTGCAAACAATAAGATCCAATGTGAGAAGTTAGTCATATCGTGCTTAAACCCGAGGTTAGATGAAACACCCCACCTCCGTCAGAGTCACTCTCAAAGGGAATGCCCTAATTTTGGTGGAGGTTTATAAGTATAAGTCACAGATATACAAGACAGATATAAGAACACATATTTGTAAACAGCGGAAAAACAACAACTTTTATTTCATAAAAGCAAATACGTGTTACAACAACATCACCATAATTGTCTTACATCTTTTCCAAAAACATAACACTTTCATAATCTGTCTTGATTACATTATTTAAAGAAGCATAAAGAAAACATAGATAAAACTGCAAAAGCCCCATAGTGGTTGTCCAAAGCCATAGTTCAAAAAGAAAAGGTCCAAGCAATACATTTCTCCTCTTCAAGCTGGATGTTAAGGCTGGTCAAGCTGCAGTGTTCCCTCCCTGTGGACCTGGGGGGGGGAAACGGAAGAAAAGAAGACGAAAGAAAAGTAGAGTCAGACATAAAGCCTGAGTAAGTCTAGTACTATTCTGTCTATGAATAAAGAACTGGGTATGATAAGTATAAACAAGAAGTGGGAAAGCACTATAACTTGGTTAAGTTGTCTAGGGTCGAATATACTATCGTACCCCATGTTAATCTCTGAACCCATATAAACTAGTTTCCAACTGGCACCCCATAATCAGGGTGATGTGATCCATTCTATGATGATCGGCTCCTACTCGCATAGTTACATGTGTCTTACGGCCCCCGATGTTGTAGTTACCTATGCTGGTCCCACCATGGGGTGTATCAAGTCCCATGGCGGCGGCCCGACACAACCTTAGAATGCACAGGTATGCTACTGGTGCCCAGTGCTTTATTTTTCTGCGCCGGAGTGTGTGCACGCCCGCACCCCGTTAGAACCTACACTACTACACCACCGCCGTCGATTTGACCTCTTACAATCAGCCCAGTAATCGTGCCCCACCCTGCCTAGTTTCAGGGTATCCTGATACACCTTCTAGGGTTACTGCTGAAAAGGGTCCCCCGTTACTAGGTTTTCTATCTCTAGCCAACATGCTAAGTTGGTTAAGTGTTTTCTAACCTAACCCCCACCAGTCCGTTTAGTTTAGCATGTTCCATTTTGATTAAGCCTTTAGTCCACTTAGTCCTAACAATCCTGACTCCGCTTTAATTGTCTTATTAAAGCCTTGACCTCTCACATTAGACAGGTATTGTTGTGGCTGCCTGTTGCCGGTTGGTTCCGGGCAGTCTTACGCCACAACTCAGTCTAACCTCGGGTCCTTATTGGGCTCCATGTTTAACCTCCCACATTGGATAGGTATTGTTGTGACTACTGGACAGCCGGGCGGTTCCGGGCAGGTTTACATCACAACTCAATCCAACCTCGGGTTAAACACATCGTATGTTCTACATTCACATATTTTGTCTTTCTTCTTTATTTTCTTATATGTAAATATTTACGGCCCATTATTAAGTTAATGGTGTAAAGGTTACACCAATCATGGGCCCAACCCATACTTGAATTTGGGCCCTTCTACTTTATGTTTTCATTTATTAATTAAGTTAACCCAACGTTATTTTCCCCCGTTTAACACGTCCGTTTATTATATATATGTTGGGCTTAGCCCTTTTAAGCCCAACTTAGCCATGCGAAAAGGGGAGGCTTAAAGCGAGATTACATACACAAAAAGGGGGAATGTGAACGCATGAACTTGCAATGTGACGTTGGAACTACAAAATAGAAATTGGTGTACTTGCATAGTAGTAACATATACTTTGGTCATAAAGCATAAGTGACATGAATCAAACCATGTAAACTTGTAGTTAAGTTAAGAATATCACTATTGACACATAGGCTTGACTACAACATAACCCTATATTTTTATTCAGGCATAATGTCAAACATAAGCAAATCATGTTCATAAGATTACTACATGTTTACAAAGGTGTTTACTTTTGTTACTAACACAAAAGTATAGTTCAACTTAGTCATGATTAAATCTTTTCACATACCCATGGCATAAATATTTCTAACATGAAATCATGATTTTCACTTTAGTCATGCAAACTTGCAAAAAGGGATTTTTGAATCTAACCTAGCTATGTGCCACACATGTCATCATATAATTCTTGTTAACAATATAGACCTAACATGGATTTCAATTATGCAAAATATCAATCATAGCCTAGTCATATTCATAAGTTTGCAAATAGGTTTTCTAGTACAAAAGCATGGCTTAATACATAGATCATGATGCCAAAATTTCAACATAGTTTCATATGAACTATAATAACCCAAATTTGTTCCAATTACGTACAAAATGATTTTTGTACAAAATATACATTATGATGGCATAGTAGCAAAACCCCAAACTTGCATGAATTTCAATTAATCAACTACATACATGTAGCTTCAACATGTATTACATAATTTGCGAATATTCCAAACGTATACTTGCATAAAACTACCGCAAACATGTAGTTTTTCATAATAAATAACATAATTCGAGAATATCCAAACGTATACAATATTCCAAATCGATAAGAATCATAGTAACGCACAAATATGAATTACTTTATCGCCACAAATCAAATATACAAACCAACACAATTATTTGTTCATACCAAAGTAATACTCTACTTACAATTGTGTGGCGAATTCTCAAATTTAGGGATTTGAAGATGCGATTCCTTGTTGATTTGATTTGTTTAGGTTGCTTGATGCTTTAGAATTTGCCTCCTAATCCTCTCTCCAATTGGTGGCTACTCTTAGTCGTTCCTCAGCAACATGGCGGCTTTGTTCTTATTTTTGAATGAATAGATTAGGTTGAGTCTAGGGTCATTTTTATAGGGTTTATGAACTGATTAGGACCATTGATGTTGCTTGGTTTGATCGTAGCCATTCATACGAAAGACAGACCAATTAGAGCCTGCCACCTAGCCCTAATGACAAAGCAGACTACAGAAAACTGACCAACATAAAATAGGCCAGCCAGGTTGGGCTGGGTTCGACCTGGCTCTGGACCAGGTCGACAGCCCTGTCGACAGCCCTGTCGACCTGGCTAGACCAGGTCGACAGCCCAGTCGACCTGGGTGCCTTAGGCGGGTGTTCTTGCCCTGGCCCATTGGGCCCCATTTTGGAATTTAAACTTGATTTTCTGAGCTATTTTATTCTGTTTGAATTTTAAACTTAATTCAGAAACTTCCGAAGGTCGTATCTTCTTCATACGGACTCCGTTTTTCGAAAACTCGAACTCTATTTCGCGTATTTTTCCGAGACGAACGCAATGGCATATCCCATTTCCCTTAGTTCTTTGATTTGAAATTAATTATACTTTAAATTTGTGAATTTCACAGTTATAGAATTCGCGGGGTGTTACATTCTCCCCCACTTAAAAGGATTTCGTCCCCGAAATCTTCAAGTTATGAGGAATGTATATCCTAACATCCAATCATCCATCTACTCACCCATCAAACACGAGCATCCATTGTCCTTAAAAGACTTCTAATGCTTCATGATCATATGCGAAGTGTGTGTGTACATGTACTTAACTAATGCAAAATCAGGCGGTCTACTGATTCAGTTGACCTCCTTAATGCGAATTATGTAAGTGCCATGAATCCATTATGTATGCAAATTTTCCTATTCTTGATTCTACATGAGTGCACAATCATTCAATACAAATGCAGCATCCACATGACAACACATTAAAGTTCAACCACATACGAATGCAAACATATATGCATATGCAATATGAAGTGACTGAGCCGATCTAAAACCTAGATTGTGTGTGTATATGCAACCACGAGCAACCACTAGCAATCACTTGCAACCACTTGCAACCATCATCCATAACATGTTTCAATTACATGTTTCCATCCAAAGGGTTTCTACCTACAAGATAAGGTCGAGGAAATATACCTAAAAAGATAGATAAAAGTGCAACTTAAGGAAAATGAAAGATCAAGGATGTACCCTCGAACAGAAAAGGGTAGGCAGTGCGTATTCTAGCTTCAGTTTCCCAAGTCGCGTCTCCCTCGGCGTCGCTCCACTGAACTTTGACGAGCTTGACTTCACGGTTGCGTAGCTTCTTCACTTCCGTTCCTAATATGCGGGTTGGAATTTTTCTTATGGTTGCTTTGCGCTCCACTTCGGCCTCTTCGAGGATATTTGGCTCTACCACTTCAGCAGACTCATGTAGACATTTTCGGAGATGTGAAACGTGAAAAACGTTGTGGACTCCGGCCAACTTCTCGGGTAGCTCTAATCTATAGGCCATTTTCCCAATTTTCTCGATGATAGGGAATGGCCCTATGAACCTTGGTGCCAGTTTTCCTGTGGTTCCAAAACGAACAACGTTCCTTAGCGGTGATACCTTGAGAAAAACTCTGTCTCCAACCTCAAATTCAAGGTCGGTCCTTCTCTTGTCGGCATAGGACTTTTGTCTGTCTTGGGCCGTCTTCATCCTTCTTCGTATTAAGTCTACTTTCTCTGAAGTCTCTCGGATCATATCTGGTCCAAGTATGAGCTTATCAGTAGACTCCCACCAACAAGTGGGCGATCGGCACGGTCTTCCATATAAAGCTTCGAAGGGCGCCATTCCGATGGTTGCTTGATAGCTGTTGTTGTAGGCAAATTCCACCAAAGGAAGGTGGTCTTCCCAAGTCCCTCCGAAGTCAAGGACGCATAGCCTTAAAAGGTCTTCCAAAACTCTGTTCACTCTCTCTGTTTGGCCGTCGGTTTGGGGATGATAGGCTGTGCTCAAGCATAACTGCGTTCCTACTGCTTCTTGCAGACTCCGCCAAAACTCACTGGTGAAGATGGGGTCTCAGTCACTAACAATGCTAGATGGTATTCTATGGAGTCGAACGATTTCCTTGAGGTAAAGTGATGCTAGGGATGAGGCAGTTCTTTTACTTTTGACAGGTAAAAAGTGGGCACTTTTATTAAGCCTATCCACTATTACCCAAATGCTAGTGTTGCCTCTCCTAGTCCTAGGCAGCCCATCGATGAAGTCCATTGAGATGCTATCCCACTTCCACTGTGGGACCTCCAGAGGATGTAGCAGTCCGCCAGGCTTTTTCTGTTCCGCCTTAACCTGTTGGCACACCATGCACTTAGAAACGAATTCTGCCACGTCCTTTTTCATGCCGTTCCAGAAGAAAGTCCTTTTTATATCTTTGTACATTTTATCTCCGCCTGGGTGTATCGTCATCTTGGAGTGATGTGCTTCCTCGAGAACCTTCTTTACTAAATCTTTTGTCTGTGGGACGCATAGTCTTCCGTCTCGCCTTAGCAAACCCTTATCGTCGATGGAGTATCTGTTGAGGTGACTTGAAGTCTCACCCCTAATTAGCCTATCAATTGTTTCCACAAGCTGAGGGTCTTCGCGTTGTGCTGTCCCTACTGAATCCACTAAAGTTGGGCGCACTTCGAGAGATGCTAGCAAGCCTGGTACGAAATCGGAGGAAGGCCTCAAGTCGAAGCTGGCTATAAACTCTAGGCTTTGTCTTTCAACAAACAACGGGCTTAGGGTCAATTTCTTTCGGCTTAACGCGTCTGCCACTACGTTGCCTTTGCCCGGAGTATAGGAGATTTCGAAATCGTACGAGGCAAGAAACTCCATCCATCTTTGTTGCCTCAAGTTAAGATCCTTCTGCGAGAAAAGATATTTCAACGATTTATGGTCAGTGTAAAGTTCGAACTTCTCACCTAGGAGATAGTGTCGCCAAGACTTGAGTACAAAGACGATGGCGGCTAACTCAAGATCGTGGGTTGGGTAGTTCTTTTCATGCACTTTCAACTGCCTCCCGCCATAAGCTACTACCCTTCCTTCTTGCATTAAGATGGCGCCTAGCCCTGTCCCACATGCATCCGTATAAACAGTGAACATCTTGCTCCCATCTGGCAGCGACAAAACTGGGGCTGTTGTGAGAGCCCTTTTCAGTCGTTGGAAAGCAAACTCGAAATCCAAATCCCAATTGAACACTAGATTCTTCTTAGTTAATTTCGTGAGCGGAGCTGAGATTTTCGCAAAATCCCTTATAAATTTTCGATAGAAACCTGCTAGTCCTAGAAAGCTTCGGACCTCAGTTGCATTCCTTGGTGTCTTCCAATCCTGTACCGCCACTACCTTAGCAGGGTCCACTGCTAACCCTTGTTTGGATACTATGTGCCCAAGGAACCTCACCTCTTCTCTCCAAAAGTGGCATTTGGAGAATTTGGCTTTTAGTTGATGGATTTGCAAAGTTTCCATGATTGCCCTTAAGTGCTGAGCATGTTCCTCTTCACTCTTTGAGAAGATAAGGATATCATCTACGAAGACCACTACGAATTTGTTGAGGAAATCTCTAAATACCCTACTCATCAGGTCCACGAAGTAAGCAGGTGCATTTGTCAAGCCGAAAGGCATGACAAGCCATTCAAAGAAGCCGTCTGGGGTTCTGAACGTCGTTTTATCGATGCTATCTTCAGCCACCCTTAGCTGATGAAAACCGGTTGCTAAATCGAGTTGGGAGAAAACAGACGCTCCTACAAGCTGGTCAAACAAATCGTCAATTCTAGGGAGAGGGTGCCTATTCTTTTTCGTTAGCTTGTTGAGCTCCCTATAGTCAACACATAGACGGAGTGAACCATCCGCCTTTGTAGCGAACACCACCGGAGCGCCCCATTCTGAAATGCTTCTCCTTATGAACCCCTTTTCTAGAAGCTCTTTAATCTGTTTACTGAGCTCTTTCCTTTCTCGTGGAGCCATGTGTCTAACGGGCAACGCAACGGGCTTTGCATTATCTACAAGATATATGCGGAAGTCTATTTCCCGCTTCGAAGGCAAGCCCTTCACCTCTTCGAAGACATCCGGATATTCCCGGACCACTCTAACTGATTGCAAATTTTCAACAGAGGCATCTAGCGATTCAAGATAACTAAGCATAACCGCATACGAGGGATTACAAGAAATTTCCAAAGTATTACCGAGCTGGGTTAGGAGCCTAACAACCCTTTTCTCACAATCAAGGATGGCCCCATTACTGGATAGCCAATCCATACCCAAAATCAAACCATAACCCGAAAAGCCCAAAACAAAGGCACTACATTGAAATTCTACACTTAGAATAGAAATTTTCAATCCCAAACAGATCATAGACAAATGAGCTGGGCCCCCAATTGGGTTTGAAACAATTAAGGGGTCCTCTACCATACTAGTTTTTAGGTGCAGAGATTCTACTAAAGCAGACGAGATAAAGGAGTGTGATGCGCCAGAATCAAATAAAGTGCGAACGGGTTGATCATAAAGATAAACTACACTTTCTACAGAAGTATTTATACCTCGCTGTTGCAGAGGTGGCGCTTCCAGCACATGAACCTGTGCCCCTGGGGTGGATCCAGCCCTCTGCCCCTGTCCTCGTTTCTTTGGGTAGTCCTTAGCCCTGTGGCCTGTCTCACCGCAAGAAAAGCACCCACCATTCTCCTTGGCCTTCTTTTTCTGGCAGTCCTTTACTAAGTGCCCCACTTTGCCACAGAAATTGCACTTCCTCTTCTCTTTGTTGCCTTTCCCGCCCTTCTTAAAGTCTGTCTTCTTAGGCTGCAAACCCTCTTTCTTCCCTTGAGAGCTTTCTGCCTTTGTCTCCTTCTTGCCCTTATCCTCTTCATTCAGCAATGCCATTTGCACCAATCTTTCATACGTGGCTCCCATGGGTATATGGGTCATGGCCAAACTGTGTAATGGCTCATTCAACCCTTTGACGAAACGGAGAGCCTTCTTGTGCGGGGTGTTGACTAGGTCAAGCCCAAACCTAGCCAGCTCATTGAACTGATTCACATACTCTCTGACTGTCTTGTCCCCTTGCTTAAGAAATAAGAATTTTTCCAACTGCAAACTTCTTTCTGCATCTGAGAGAAATTTAGTCTCAAACCTTGCCCTAAAGTCCTCCCATGTCTCCACTGGTCTTTCAGCATTAGTGACTTCCCACCAGTAGGAAGCCTCGCCCTTCAATAGCCACACTGCCAATTGTACTTTTTGTCTATCCTCTACCTCAAAGATGATAAATAGGTCCTCCGTTTCTTTCAGCCAATTTCTAGCTGCCACGAAGGACTCAGTTCCATGGAAATCCTTTCCTCCCATAGCTTTAAAATCTTTACATATCTTAGCAAATGTGTTTCCCCGTGGAGGAGGTGGAGGAAAAGGTGCCGCTGTAGCTGGATGATTTCCGGCAGCTGGGGGAGGAGGAATGGTAGGACCTGGCTGAGTGGCCCTTGCTTATAAGAACCGTCTAAACCAACCAGGTATTGGTACCCCTTCTGGCAAGTTAAGATCTTCAGACATGCTGAAACAAAAAGGATAGATTCAAAACGAAGGATAAGAGATAGTACCTATGGCTTTGGGGAGTGGACTTTGCCTTTTTTTAAAATAATATAATATTTTTCTTTTAAAAATGCTTCTTTAAATTTCCTTTTTGAAAATAATTTTTCAAAACTTTTTATCTTATCTGGTAAACCTATGCTCTGATACCAAGTGAAACACCCCACCTCCGTCAGAGTCACTCTCAAAGGGAATGCCCTAATTTTGGTGGAGGTTTATAAGTATAAGTCACAGATATACAAGACAGATATAAGAACACATATTTGTAAACAGCGGAAAAACAACAACTTTTATTTCATAAAAGCAAATACGTGTTACAACAACATCACCATAATTGTCTTACATCTTTTCCAAAAACATAACACTTTCATAATCTGTCTTGATTACATTATTTAAAGAAGCATAAAGAAAACATAGATAAAACTGCAAAAGCCCCATAGTGGTTGTCCAAAGCCATAGTTCAAAAAGAAAAGGTCCAAGCAATACATTTCTCCTCTTCAAGCTGGATGTTAAGGCTGGTCAAGCTGCAGTGTTCCCTCCCTGTGGACCTGGGGGGGAAACGGAAGAAAAGAAGACGAAAGAAAAGTAGAGTCAGACATAAAGCCTGAGTAAGTCTAGTACTATTCTGTCTATGAATAAAGAACTGGGTATGATAAGTATAAACAAGAAGTGGGAAAGCACTATAACTTGGTTAAGTTGTCTAGGGTCGAATATACTATCGTACCCCATGTTAATCTCTGAACCCATATAAACTAGTTTCCAACTGGCACCCCATAATCAGGGTGATGTGATCCATTCTATGATGATCGGCTCCTACTCGCATAGTTACATGTGTCTTACGGCCCCCGATGTTGTAGTTACCTATGCTGGTCCCACCATGGGGTGTATCAAGTCCCATGGCGGCGGCCCGACACAACCTTAGAATGCACAGGTATGCTACTGGTGCCCAGTGCTTTATTTTTCTGCGCCGAAGTGTGTGCACGCCCGCACCCCGTTAGAACCTACACTGCTACACCACCGCCGTCGATTTGACCTCTTACAATCAGCCCAGTAATCGTGCCCCACCCTGCCTAGTTTCAGGGTATCCTGATACACCTTCTAGGGTTACTGCTGAAAAGGGTCCCCCGTTACTAGGTTTTCTATCTCTAGCCAACATGCTAAGTTGGTTAAGTGTTTTCTAACCTAACCCCCACCAGTCCGTTTAGTTTAGCATGTTCCATTTTGATTAAGCCTTTAGTCCATTTAATCCTAACAATCCTGACTCCGCTTTAATTGTCTTATTAAAGCCTTGACCTCTCACATTAGACAGGTATTGTTGTGGCTGCCTGTTGCCGGTTGGTTCCGGGCAGTCTTACGCCACAACTCAGTCTAACCTCGGGTCCTTATTGGGCTCCATGTTTAACCTCCCACATTGGATAGGTATTGTTGTGACTACTGGACAGCCGGGCGGTTCCGGGCAGGTTTACATCACAACTCAATCCAACCTCGGGTTAAACACATCGTATGTTCTACATTCACATATTTTGTCTTTCTTCTTTATTTTCTTATATGTAAATATTTGCGGCCCATTATTAAGTTAATGGTGTAAAGGTTACACCAATCATGGGCCCAACCCATACTTGAATTTGGGCCCTTCTACTTTATGTTTTCATTTATTAATTAAGTTAACCCAACGTTATTTTCCCCCGTTTAACACGTCCGTTTATTATATATATGTTGGGCTTAGCCCTTTTAAGCCCAACTTAGCCATGCGAAAAGGGGAGGCTTAAAGCGAGATTACATACACAAAAAGGGGGAATGTGAACGCATGAACTTGCAATGTGACGTTGGAACTACAAAATAGAAATTGGTGTACTTGCATAGTAGTAACATATACTTTGGTCATAAAGCATAAGTGACATGAATCAAACCATGTAAACTTGTAGTTAAGTTAAGAATATCACTATTGACACATAGGCTTGACTACAACATAACCCTATATTTTTATTCAGGCATAATGTCAAACATAAGCAAATCATGTTCATAAGATTACTACATGTTTACAAAGGTGTTTACTTTTGTTACTAACACAAAAGTATAGTTCAACTTAGTCATGATTAAATCTTTTCACATACCCATGGCATAAATATTTCTAACATGAAATCATGATTTTCACTTTAGTCATGCAAACTTGCAAAAAGGGATTTTTGAATCTAACCTAGCTATGTGCCACACATGTCATCATATAATTCTTGTTAACAATATAGACCTAACATGGATTTCAATTATGCAAAATATCAATCATAGCCTAGTCATATTCATAAGTTTGCAAATAGGTTTTCTAGTACAAAAGCATGGCTTAATACATAGATCATGATGCCAAAATTTCAACATAGTTTCATATGAACTATAATAACCCAAATTTGTTCCAATTACGTACAAAATGATTTTTGTACAAAATATACATTATGATGGCATAGTAGCAAAACCCCAAACTTGCATGAATTTCAATTAATCAACTACATACATGTAGCTTCAACATGGATTACATAATTTGCGAATATTCCAAACGTATACTTGCATAAAACTACCGCAAACATGTAGTTTTTCATAATGAATAACATAATTCGAGAATATCCAAACGTATACAATATTCCAAATCGATAAGAATCATAGTAACGCACAAATATGAATTACTTTATCGCCACAAATCAAATATACAAACCAACACAATTATTTGTTCATACCAAAGTAATACTCTACTTACAATTATGTGGCGAATTCTCAAATTTAGGGATTTGAAGATGCGATTCCTTGTTGATTTGATTTGTTTAGGTTGCTTGATGCTTTAGAATTTGCCTCCTAATCCTCTCTCCAATTGGTGGCTACTCTTAGTCGTTCCTCAGCAACATGGCGGCTTTGTTCTTATTTTTGAATGAATAGATTAGGTTGAGTCTAGGGTCATTTTTATAGGGTTTATGAACTGATTAGGACCATTGATGTTGCTTGGTTTGATCGTAGCCATTCATACGAAAGAGAGACCAATTAGAGCCTGCCACCTAGCCCTAATGACAAAGCAGACTACAGAAAACCGACCAACATAAAATAGGCCAGCCAGGTTGGGCTGGGTTCGACCTGGCTCTGGACCAGGTCGACAGCCCTGTCGACAGCCCTGTCGACCTGGCTAGACCAGGTCGACAGCCAAGTCGACCTGGGTGCCTTAGGCGGGTGTTCTTGCCCTGGCCCATTGGGCCCCATTTTGGAATTTAAACTTGATTTTCTGAGCTATTTTATTCTGTTTGAATTTTAAACTTAATTCAGAAACTTCCGAAAGCCATATCTTCTTCATACGGACTCCGTTTTTCGAAAACTCGGACTCTATTTCGCGTATTTTTCCGAGACGAACGCAATGGCGTATCCCGTTTCCCTTAGTTCTTTGATTTGAAATTAATTATACTTTAAATTTGTGAATTTCACAGTTATAGAATTCGCGGGGTGTTACATTAGACAGAGTTGTGGTGTAATTCTGCCCGGAACCGCCCGGCATATCCAGTGACCACAACAACAGGTCTAATGTAAGTGCTTGATGCATTAATAATTAATTAATGCCAAAAATACAGACATGCTAAGAATGGAAAGGTTAAGTAATATGACTAGACTAACGATACTTAACCAACATAACATGACAAGTGGGTGGGTTAAGTTAACTAGATTTGATTGATGACACTTAACCGATATGACATGAATGGGTGGGTTAAGTCATGAACCGCTTGAATATACTTAACCAATTTGACACGATGATTTGGTAGGGTTAAGTCATGAACCGCTTGAATATACTTAACCAATTTGACACGATGATTTGGTAGGGTTAAGTCATGAACCACTTGAATATACTTAGCCAGTTTGACACGATGATTTGGTAGGGTTAAGTCATGAACCACTTGAATATACTTAACCAATTTGACATGATGATTTGGTAGGGTTAAGTCATGAACCGCTTGAATATACTTAACCAATTTGACACGATGATCTATTAGGGCTAAGTCATGAACTTGAACGACAACACTTAGCCAATTTGACATGACACGTAGGCAGGTTAAGTCATGAACTTGAATGACAACATTTAACCAACTTGACGTGCTAGACTGATAAGGGTTAGTCACGAATTTAAGTGACAACACTTAACCTATTGGACGGAAACCCTAGTTACGCGGTCCATTTCAGCAGTAACCCAGTAGATGTATCATGGTACCCTGGAACTAGGCAGGGTGGGGCACGATTACTGGGCTGATTGTAAGCGACCAGAATGACGGCTGAGTTGGTGCGCCAGTGTAGGTTCAGGCGGACTATGGTCATGCACGTAGTCCGGAGTTGAAAAAGCAGGCATTGGGCATCAGTAGATTTACACTATGCATGCTTGATTCATGTCGGTGGTTGGCACCCTAGGGCTTGATATACCCTATGGTGGTCCTAGCACAGGTAACTACATTCGTGATAGGGCCGTATGACACAGACACATGAACGAGCTAGGACTTGTACAGAGTCGATCGATTAATGGATCGTTTCGTGGGACCAAGTAATGGGTCATTTCATGACATTGGTCAAGGGATCATTTATAGTCAACACATGACACGAGTTGGGATACTAGTACGGGTAGTGCAGAGAAAATAGATATCATAGAAATATTTTGATGGTAAAGCAGAGAAATCTTGCAATGCTTGATAGAAATCTTGCGAAATTATAATTAGTTTATCTTGAATGGGAACCTTGCGATGTTATACTTGATAAAAATCATATGATGTTATTCCTAGTTATTGTGCCTGTAGATTATTTTGTCATCATTCTTATGTTTACTTTCAGTTTATTCATGCCATGTTATCTTTACCTGTTTTTATGCCAAAAGTCACTAGGACTTACTCAGTCTTTATGACTGACCCATTTTGTTTCGCATCTTTTTCTTCCATTCCCCCCAGGTTCGCAGGGTGGGAATACAGATTAGTTCGGATGTTACCAAGCTCCCAGGCTCTTTCATGTACGGCTTGGATCTCTCTTGGCTATGGCTTGCTTTGCATTATTGGGGGATACTACAATTTATTTTTATGCCTCTTTGTTTTTGAGCAAGACAGATAATTTAGCTATGAAATTGGGTATTAGAAGTTGATGGTCTTTTATTGTAAACAATTATATTTAATAAATGATTTGAAGTACTTCAGCTTTACCTTCCGCTGTTTTAGATATGTCTGTTGTAACAACCCGAAAATCTGGGCCAGTTTAAAAATTTTATTTTGGCAATTTTAATGAATTTTGAATATTTAAAATAGGTTATTTTAAATAATATCGACGAGAAATTTATTTTGAATATAATTCGAACGTATATATTATATAGATCGTCATTAGAATATAAATAATTATATATAATTATAAATAGAATTGAAAATGGCGCGGTAGTTCGATAATTCGATTTCAAACTTCAATTGAATGTACCGGGTGCAAAACAATTCGGATTTTAGGGAAACCAAAAATAATAGGATCTAATTGAGAATATCTTTCCAACGAATCCGAAAAATCGAGATTTCATAGCTGGAATCAAAAGATACGTCCAGTTGAAAATTCTGAATAGTCGCTATGGAATTCAGGCCCTTAAAAATGGAAATTTTGCAAACGACCTCGTATTTCGACGAAACCACTTTTGTTGGGTCTGTGATGTCAAGTTATTGCTAGGTTTCAAATTTCATAATTTTTCGAATCAATATGTGAGCGTGGCAAAGTAAAACGCGTTTGACCAGTTTTAGTTGATTTTAATCGACTGGAAAATGACCATTTTTCCAACGGTCTCAAAATTCGACGAAACTAGTTTTGTTAGGACCGTATCGTCAATACGAAGCTAGAAAATATTTTTTTGGAATTTTTCAAGTTAGTATGTGGCCCAGGTAAATTGAAATGCGCATTCAAATTCGATATATAGAGTTATATGTTGATTTTGACTAAAACTGGTCGAAATGATCGAATCGGCTTACGATATATATCCCATTGTGTTCGGAATGGGGGTAATTAGCTATGGACGACAGGCGGTGGGTTCGATTTCGAGGTTGAATAAAAAGGTTAACTTTTTGAAATTAAAATAAAAAAAAAATCCCCTTCTCTCTCACCCTATTATCTCAGGCCCCCCCGTCATATTCATTCAGAAAAAAAAACGATCAAAAGCAAGAACCCCCCAGCGGCGCCGACCAGCGCGAGACCACACCCCCCCCCCCCCAGCGGCGTGCGACGCGACACCGCCCCCCCTGAAAACCGTGCCCCTTCGAACCGAGCGCCGCCGACGATCTGCGGGCCCCCCTCCTGACAGCCGCCTCGACGCCCAGCACCACTTCTCCAACCTGCGCAGCCCCCTTGCGCCACCCACCACCTCCTCCGACGCCCTCCAACACCACAGCAACTCCTCCCCCTTTCAAAACAAAGGTAAATATTTATATATTTCAGTTTTATTATATTTTATTATTTTTCTGTAAAACTGAAAATTAAAGTGATGATTTTTATTAAGGAAGATTTTTTTTTATATAAAGCCATGGTTTTTAGTCATATATAGATTTGATTTTTAGTTTAAAAAGGATTTGATTTTGAAACATAGACATGATTTCTTAGATTAGAAAGATAATAATTTCCATTGTAGAAAAATGAGATTTTTCGTTGTATAAAAATATGATTTTTCAATTATGTAAAAATGATATTTTTATCATGTATGAAAGGAAGGATTTTATTTATATAAATGACATAAAAAATTGATTTTTATATGCAAGAATGATAATGGAAAAGATTAAATCTTTATTTTTGAAAAGGCGAAATCTTTATTTTTGAAAAGGCGAAATCTTTATTTTTGAAAAGGCGAAATCTTTATTTTTGAAAAGGCGAAATCTTTATTGTTGAAAAGGCGAAATCTTTAGATATATAATAGCGTGATAAAAATAGAATTTTTATCTATACAGTAGTGATGTAAAAATAGAATTTTTATCCATATGGAGCAATTATAAAAATAGGATTTTTAAATACATAGCAACAAAGTAAAAATTCGATTTTTATATATTGAATAACGAAGTAAAAATTCGATTTTTATATATTGAATAGCGAAGTAAAAATTCGATTTTTATATATGTAGTGACTACGGGCGACGAAAGTGACGAAAGGCGAGAACGACGAAGACTTCTACAAAAGAAGAGTCAAGATAATTGGATTAGCTATCGGTGAGAGCTTCTCACCTTTTAAATTTATTTTTCTAGTTATATATATACTAGGATGCAGACGGTGCTTAGTAGCACCCGACACCCGTCATCCACAGACCATGGATGGCTTGTTTGTTTGATTGATGTGTTGTGAAAATTGTTTGTGATGTTGATGTGAAATCGATAATATAGATTAATGTGTTGAAACAAATTAATTATCGTTAAAAATATAATTTTTAACGTGAATGTGAATAAATAAATATTCATTTACAAACCGGACGGTTTGTTTATGTACACCTATTTGAAGGATATTGATTGGGACGATAAATTTTACACATCGCCCAACTGCACAAATAAATCTGTGTTTGATTGTTTGAAACCCCACACGGGTATTGGGATAATATATGACATACACTAATCCCAATAATTAGTTGTATGTCGATCGATTGATTGACAGGCTGTTATAAGCGTTAGATATATATATTTGATGCTTATACAGTGTAGTGCACTTTGGATGATGGTTGATTATTTATCGTTGCTATTATATACATGTGTTGTATGGAATCCATGTAATTAAATTTATATGGTGATTGATTGGGCCTCATTCCAATTTAGAAAATAATGAATATTATAAAATAAAGGTTCATGTGTTGACCGTACTCATCCGTTGAGTTTAGTCATGTGTTGAACGAAATATTTTAACAATAAAATTTACATCTTTATCATATATAAAATTAGAAATTAACTGGAAAATAGATGAGAAGAGTGGTCTCCTGGATATTGATCTGATGTTGGTTTCGGCCTTCGGGGTTAATATTCAGGGAATCGTTCTCTTACTAATTTACGGTTGGAGTCTGATTTGAAATCAAACGATAGATACCATAATTTTTATAAAATATATTAAATAACAAAAATAGTCACATGTGGACAGTACTCATTCGTTGAGATTAGTCATATGTTGGCAAAAATATAGATTCACGTATTGAATAGAATAAATATTCATTTGTTGAATAGAATAACGGAATTTTTGAAATATATAAAGCCGTGTTGATTGGAGATGCGCCATTTTGACGCGAACGATATTTATATTGAATATAAAAGAAATTTGAATAGAATTGAATATAAAATGAATTCGAATTGAATTGAATATAAAAGAAATTTGAATTGAATTGAATAGAAAACGAATTCGAATTGAATTGAATATAAAAGAAATTTGAATAGAATTGAATATAAAACGAATTCGAATTGAATTGAAAACGAACTGAAATAGAATGGACATCGATTTGAAATGAATTCAAATTGAATAGAAATTTGAATTAAATTGAAACGAATTTAAAATGAATTTATAATAGAAAATTCAATTTTAATTTGAATTAGAAATAAAAGTTGAATTTGCTTTTGAAACGAATTTAAAACTATTTATAAAATTAGTTTTAAATAAGAATCGACGAAATATTATATATATATATATATATTATAAATAAAATGGCCTGAATAGAACGCACAGCGCCGCGGCAGTTCGTGAATTTCTATCATTGATTTCATACGGACATTACGGGAGATCCAACCGTCGGATTCTCCTAAAACCGGAACCGTTGGGTTTGTATCGAAAAGAGCTTTCTAACGAATATTAGAAATTTGAAATCTAACGGTTGGATTTGGAGATACGTCCAAATCAAATTTGGAAAAGGTCGCTGTAAGTACAGTTCGATGGCCGTTGATGGAAATCGACTGTACGGGCCTTGATAAAATTATTAAAAATAGTAATAATTTGTGTAAAATCATAAGAAATGATTTGGGAAAGATTGGGATGAAAAACTCCATATTTGAAAAGATAAAAATAGATTTTATCGAAATGAACTAGTTTTGAACTAAAATTAAACCCGTTTATTTTTAAATAAATAAATTGGATTTGAAATTGGTTTTAAATAGAATGTGATTTGGGTTTATCGTGAACTGTTTTTTAAATGACATTAGTTCTTTAACCCAGTAAAAGGAGTTTTAATGAATCTGCAATTAGATTGAAATGTGAATTGATAATTTAAATTACCAAATTTGGAAAGTGAGTAAGAATGGAGTATTACCAGTTTTGCTCCAAAGCGATAGTTAAA
This sequence comes from Allium sativum, assembly GCA_030737875.1. NCBI lineage: Eukaryota > Viridiplantae > Streptophyta > Magnoliopsida > Asparagales > Amaryllidaceae > Allium > Allium sativum. Next base: position 159,414,033 of record CM060927.1, read on the forward strand.
TCTTTTATTAGATTTGAACGTGAAATGGTAATTAATTTTACCAATAACACCGTGGTATTAGATATGGAGTATTACCAGTTTTGCTTCATGGGATGAATAGGTTGGGATTGGGAAATAAAATAAATAATTACTTCGGTGTGGTTCGCTAATCCCGACTAGTTTGGAAAACCATAATTTGGTTTGAAATGACATCCAAAGGAAGAGTAAAGAATAAATTTTAAAGAATTTATCTTTGATAAAATTAATGGGAACCTTTCCCTAAGAATATGAAATTTAGAAACTAGTTGTAGGTTAGCTAAGAAGAATGGTTTCCTGGGTATTGATCTGATGTTGGTCTCGGCCTTCGGGGTTAATATTTGGGAAATTGTTCTCTTGTTGATTTACGGTTAGTAGCTACTGAATTGGGATGAGGCGTATGTTGTGTTTGCGTAACATTTGTTTTTAATATACGCGGGTTGTTCGGAATGGCCGGGTTTATACCCATTCTGAATAACCGATTCGACGATAAGTCGAAGATGATGATGGTGGTCGAAGGTCGGAAGTCTTCACATCGTTTGGGTGATTACTGATGATCTTGATTGGGTTGTACACCCAATATGAGGGAATTAGTTAGTGGTCGTCCAGACGTACTTGGAGATCGATGGATATGCGAGGAAAGTGCCTCCGGTTTCGTTCAGACCCAGAATGAACTTGTGAATGGATTGTGTGTCTGACATTGGACTTTATTCTGTGTTGATTGATCTCTATTAAATATACATCTGTTTGGCGGCGGAGAATTTATTCTCTTGCTTAACGCCCTTCTCTGAGACGTACGAGCTCAGAGGTTGTATATCGATGGACATCAGTCGCATGGCATGAATTGCCTGTGTGGCACACTGAGATGCAATGATCAAGGCTTCTGTTGAAAAGCAAGGTCTTGTGGTTGATGATCAAAGCACGGCCTTTGTGGCGTATCTTTGTGTATAACGTGAATTCGCGAGCCTCACACCTCGGTATGAGTTAAAAACGGATAACGGACCATTGGGAGAACACGACGTTTCTTTCTAGCTTTGGTGGTGTTAGTGACTTACCAGCCCTGACATTTATATACTTTTCACCTTTGTGGTTGTTGGAATGAGGCGCCTCGATTTTAGGTCTGATAGGACCGGGAAACGTGTGTTCAGGAATTGCCAATCCTCAAACGTAAGAGAGGACCGGCCCAACCGATCCAAGGGTTACCCAGAGTGCGTAGTCCTGGGACATTTGCTAGAGTGTCTCGAAGCGGAGAGGAGCTTGCCCCTTACCTCGACTCATGACGGAAATCCAATTTCCAATACGTGTATTTCGGTTTTATTTGTTGAGCCTAGTATGGCGACATAGTGGTATGGGGCACTTATGCCGTCTATGATTTATATTTATGATTGAACTTGTTTTGACACTATACACTTATTATAGTATCAAATGATTTGTTTTAAACGTACCAAGCATGTTTAGCTGTTATAAGGTAAAACCCTATCCTCCGGCTTGCGTTGCATTGTGTGATGGGACCTGGGTCTTATAATAGCTTCATTTTTCGAAAAAGCATTGCGTTGTTTATTATATGCACTGGTATTCTTGGGAGGAAACCCGTTCCGTGTTATACGGCGTGGTCTCTTGAATTACTCTCTTTTAAAGTAAAGTTTTAAATAACTGTTTTAGTTCTCACACCAGTCGCATGACTGACCTGGAGTTTATTTTTTTAACCTAAACTCTGGGTGCCCTTATTTTCGACACGGGCAGCTAGTAGTTTTGGTTTTGCAGATTTATATTCACAGGATCCTGGTTTACAGCTGGAATGATATCTGGAAAGCTCTGTATCCGTGTATCACCTTCAATTATGCTTTGTATTATTTTCCGCTGCTATGTAATTTATTGTAATCTCTGATATTTATCGAATGTAATTTATTCAATTATACTCTGTATATTCTTGTATCTGATGGAATTGTTGTAATAGCAATGAAATGTTCTTCCGTCTGCGTTCTGATTTGTCCTGATCTAAAACGATCAGGGGTTTCAAACGGTCTAGATCGGTTTAACGACTGATTCGGATCGAGCGAAATTCCCGGCCGTCACATCTGTCTTGTAATATTTCTATTCCAGTACCCATAATGCTCCAATTATGTTAAGGCATTCCCTTTGTGAGTGACCTTAACGGATGTGGGGTGTTACAACTTCTTACTTTTATTTTATTATCTAGTTAAAATATACAATAGGGTGCAGACGGTGCTTAGCAGCACCTGATACCCGTCGTTCATAGACCATGGACGACTTGTTTGTTTGTTTGATTGTGTTGTGAAAATTGATTGTGTGATGTGGAATGCATAATTTTATAGTTAAAAATATAATTTTTAACATGTACATGAATAAAATAAATATTCATAAACAAATCAGACGATTTGTATATGTACACACATTTGACTGATATTGATTGGGACGATAAATTTTACACATCGCCTAACTGCACAAATAAAAATTCATTATTTGTTGATGGAAACCCCACACGGGTTTTGGGATGATATATGATATACACTAATCCCGATATTTACTTGTATGTCGGTCGATTGACTGACAAGCTGTGTAAGCGTTAAATAATTATATTTGATACTTATGCAGTGTAGAATGCACTCTGGATAATGGTTGACTGTGGTTGATTGTTGTTGTATACATGTGTGTATGAAACCCATATAAATCAAATTATATGGTAATTGACTGTGTCTGATTCAGTTCAGAAATAATGTATATTTTACAATAATGAATATTTTAAAATAACTAATATTTTAAAATAATATTCTATAAAAGGTCAACATCTGATTTTGATGTCCGATTTGGGATGGACACAAATATATTTAAATATATAAAGCCGTGTTGATAGATTAACGCCATTTTGACGTGAACGATATTTATATCGATTTATTTCATTTTTATAATGAATATCGAAAAGAAAATGATTTCAAAATCTAATGTTTTGAAAAAACTATCATTTATATATCGATGATATGGAATATTCATTCTTGATTTGAAATTGAATATGTTGTTGAAATCAGTTTGAAAACAAATTTAAAACGATTTATAAAATACATTTTGAATGGAAATCAATGAAATATATATAATATATATTATATTTATATAATGGTCGGAATAGAATGCACCGCGCCGCGGTAGTTCGTGAATTTCGACCATTGACTTCGAATGGACATTACGGGAGATCCGACCGTCGGATTCTCCTAAAATCGAAACCGTTGGGTTCTTATGGAAAGGAGCTATCAAAAGAATATTAGAGATTTGAAATCTAATGGATGGATTTGGAATTATGTCCAAATCAAATTTGGAAAAGGCCTCTGTAAGTGTAGTTTGATGGCCGTTTATGGAAATCGACCGTACGAGCCTTGATAAAATTATTAAAAATATCAATAATTAGCGTAAAATCATAATAAATGATTTGGAAAGAATTGGGATGAAAAGTTCCATATTTAGAAAGATAAAAATAGATTTTTATTGAAATGAACTAGTTTTGAACTAGAATTATAATCCAATTATTTTTAAAATAAATAAATTGGATTTGAAATGGTTTTAAAAATAAACAGAATTTCCAATATATGAATTGGAATGGATTTGAATCGAAATTCTCTTCAAAATATTTCGATATTGGATTCCGTGATTATATGGGCATTGTGGAGGAATTTGGAAGATATATATCGTTATTCCCATACGATTTTTGTTGAGTTCAGAATTTGATATTGAATATAAGCCGATATATTTTCTAGTCAGAGCCTTCTATTTAATACCAAATGAGATTTTGGGTTTGTCGTGAACGGTATCTTCACTAATACTGTTCTTAAACCCAGTTGAGTTAAGAAAAGTAGAAACTAACAAGAGATTAGCTAAGTTGAATGGTTTCCTAGGAATTGTCTAATGTTGGTTTCGGCCTTCGGGATTAATGCTTAAGGAATTGTTCTCTTTCTAATTAACGGTTAGAGACTGATGGAATATGAATTGGGTTTATCGTGGACTATGTTTTAACGACATACGTTCTTTAACCCGATTTACAGTGAAATGTGATTTAGAATCTATAAATCTTTTGTTAATATTTAAAGGAGATTTTCCAAAGTGAAATTTTCCAATTTAATAAAATAAATTGGAATGGAATTCGATTTGGTAATAATCGAAGTGCACTTCTGTGGAGGAAGACTGTTACTTTATATGGAATTTAAGAGGCTTTGTTGTTATTCCATTTATAGTATCGGTTGAATATGGGAGTTCATATCGATTATATATATTGATCTGTGTTCCACGAAGATTCCATTGTTAATAGAATGAGATTTTCGGTTTATCGTGAGTTGTGTTTTAAATGACATTAATTCTTTAACCCAGTTAAAGATAAGATTAGTTTATAAATTTGAAAAATCATTAAGTAATGATTTTTGGAAATTAAAATTGAATTGGAGTTTTAATGAATCCTTAAATAGATTGAAAGGTGAATTTGATAACTAAAATTATCAAATTCAAGAAATGATCGAGAATGGAGTATCATCAGTTTTGCTCCAAGCGATAGTTAAATCTTTAATTAGATTTGAACATGAAATGTTAATTAATTTTACCGATAACACCGTGGTGTTAGATATGAAGCATTACTAGTTTTGCTTCATGGGATGAATAGGTTGGGATTGGGAAATTAAACAAATGATTACTTCGGTTAGGTGAGCTAATTCTGGTTGGTTTGGATAAACCATAATTTGTTTAAAATTGTTATCCAAAGGAAGATTAAAGAATAAATTTAAAGAATTTACCTTTGATAAAATTAATGGGAACCTTTCCCAAAGTATAAGAGTATTTGAATAAAGGAATATTCTTGATTGGAATGAAGCGTATGTTGTGTTTTTATAGCACTTGTTTATTATATACGCGAGTTATTCATAAAGACCGGGTTTATCATATTCTAAATAACTAACTCGACGATATGTCGAGGATGAAGACGGTGGTTGAAGACCGAAGGTTTTCACATCGTTTGGATGATTACTGATGTCTTGATTGGGTTGTACACCCAAGACAAGGTAATAAGGGGTGATCGACCAGACGTACTTGGAGATCGACCAGATATGCGAGGACCTCTCTCCTGTATTGGACATACGGGATGAGGAATAAGGTGCCTCCGATTTCGTTCAGACCCAGAACGAACTTGTAAATGGATGTGTGTTTGACATCGGATTTCATTCTGTGTGATTGATAGACATCGGTTGCATAGCGTGAATTGCCTGTGTGGCATGCTGAGATGCAAATGATCAAGGCTTCTGTTGAAAAGCAGAGTCTTGTGGTTGATGATCAAAGCACGACTTTAATATAGCATAACTTTATGTAGCGCTAATTCGCGAGCCTCACACCCCAGTGTGAACCAGAAACAGGAGAGGACAGCAGTGAGGACATGCATTTCCTTCTAGCTAGGAGTGGTGTCAGCGTTTTGCAAGCCTTGACATTTTACTTATGCGAATGTTGGATAGCGAGGCGTCTCAGTTATTTCGGTCTCTACGAAGCCGATGGATGGTCTTTATAAAGACATTTATGCCCCATAGGGCGGGGAAACGCATGGTTTAGGCATGTTAATCCACATCGAGTGGACCGGCCCTGAAGATCCAAGTGTCGGTTGCGACTTTTCCTGAGGCTCGGGATAGACAGTCTCGAAGCGGTAAGGACGACCGCTCGCCTTGGTTCACAGATGGAAATCCAGCTTCCAATACGCCATTTTTTGGGTTTGATTGTAAAGCCTAGTATGGCGACATAGTGGGATGGGGCACTCATGCCGTATATGATTGATACATTTATATTTGAAATTGTTTAGACACTATACACGTAGTAATAATAAAATATAAGATTTCACGTACCAAGCATTTTTGGCTATTATAAGGTAAAAACTCTAACCTCTGGCTTGCGTTGCATTGTGTGATGGGACCTGAGTATTATAATAGCTTCATTGTTCTTTACTTAGCATTGTGCTGTTTGTTTTATGCATTAGTATTCTTGGGGGTAAACCATTCCGTGTTATATGGCGTGGTCCCTTGATTTACCTTACTTTAAAATCAAATTAATAACTGTTTTAGTTCTCACACCAGTCATATGACTGACCTGGAGTTTATTATTTTAACCTAAACTCTGAGTGCTCCTATTTACCACATGGGCAGCTAGTAGTTTTGGTTTTGCAGATTTATATTCACAGGATCCTGGTTTACGACTGGAATGATATTCGGAAAGCTCTGTATCCGTATATTACTTTCAGTTGTGTTTTGTATTATTTTTCCGCTGGTATGTATTTAAACGTAATGTAAATCTCTGATATTTTTCTTCTGTATATTATTTATGTGTACTCTGGAATATTCTTGTATTTTGATGAAATTGTTGTAATAAGCAATGAAATGTACTTCTGTTTGTGTTCTAATTGATCGTGTTCTCAAAGCAATCCGGGCATTCCTTCATAGGGAAGTTCGGGTAGTTATATTTGGTATCAAAGCTTTGGTTTATAGAGCTTGAGAACAAGACACATTAAAACCAAACGAAAGAATTCATCAGAGATTCGGTTAGTAATATCCAATAAAAATGACTCGTTACAGATAGAATCGGTAGTATCCTAGAACAGTGTGAGGAGTGAAATTTTTAAAATAAAAATGAAAACAAATTTTGTTTTGGAAATTTAAACTTTATTATTCGTATTTGAATATTTATTTTAGATTGATTTTGGACAATCGAGTATATGGAGATTTTGAATATACACATAATTAACGTGTATTCAAAGCCTTAAATATACTAGATGGATATAGAACCACACTCTAGTCGCCCAGGCATAATTCTGGTGATGTCGCGACATCATCAACATTCTTTTTCGAGTTTCGAAAGTGAGATATCTATATATTTCCATTAGACTGGTGTGAGAACCAAAACTAGATAGAGGGTTTATTGTTGTGATTTGGCATCAAAAACATGATTTTTTGTATATATGTCAAGATTATGAATTTGAAACGATAATCAACTAATTGAATGTTGGTTGTGTCATTTAATTATTAATTTGACTAATCAAAATAATAGAATGATAAAATTTACAATTTTATCATGTATATAAAGTGCTAAAAAATAGCCGTGTGGTGAAATAGATGTTTGTTCCCTAAAAAATATTATTTTTAGCTTAGATGTGCATATATATACACATTGTTAAATAGGTAAATGGATTTGCTGTTGAGTAAGGAATTATTTGCGTTCCCAACAAATAGGTAAACCTTAATGAGTTGGATGCGCAATTTTATTTATTATACAAACTACTGTGAATGCCATTGGATGCGGAGTGTTGGTTGTTCTGTGTGAGATTATAAACGTCGCCTGATAGTAATAATTAATTTTGAACTACACTACATGGCATACTATTTGAAGATAGCATACTCTATTATATACCACATAAGTATTTGGAGCTTATGTGACGAGGTTGAAGATTTACCATACAAGCGAGAGGCTTGTATGGCGATGATTATATTTCAGGTTAAACCGAAGACTGATATAGACTATATAAACTATAACTGTAAAACCGCCAGATTAATAAAAACCCCACATGGGTCTGGAGTTGACAATAATCACGTTTCCCTAGTCATTAAGGCACAAAAACTATTTATAAGGTGACGAGAATTCATTCTCTGGAGTTATGATCTATACACACTCCCCTGTGGACACAAGAATATATCACTAAAAATATGTGTATGCTTTTTAGGATTTATTGGGTGCCTAATATTGCCCAATAAATTTCCAAACCCTTCTCTGTAAAAAGGAGGTTATGGCGAAATTTTTCAGAAATTTAGGGTGTCAGCCAAATTTTTGAAGAATTTGAAAATTCTTAGAAACTGAAAAGTTAAAGAATGAAAGTTGAGTTGATTAATTAAACAACTTCAAGCTCCGTTCCTTTTCGAGGATGAAAAGGTTTTAAGTAGGGGAGATTGTAACAACCCGGAAAATCAGAAGCAATTTAAAAAATTTATTTTGGCAATTTTAATGAATTTTGAATATTTAAAATGAATTATTTTAAATAATAACGATGGAAAATTTATTTTCGACGAAGTTAAAATGAATAATTTTATTTTAATTATATAACGAGCCTGAAATGGCACGGTAGTTCGAAAATTCGATTTCAAATTTCAATTGAATATACTGAATTCAATATAACTCAGAATCGGACGAAACAAGAAATATTTGAATCTGTTTAACGATATCTTTCTAACGAATGTAAGAAACTGAGATTTCACATTAGAAGTTAAATATACGTCCAGTTTAAAATTCAGAAAAGTCGCGGTGGAATATAAATAAAGGCCTTGAAAATAGCCGTTTTGCAAACGACCTACGTTTTCGACGAAACCACTTTTTTTGGATTCAGAATGTCAAGTTACTGCTAGATTTCAATTTTCATAAATTTTGAAATCAATATGTGAGCTCGGCAAAAGAAAAGTTGTTTTGTCAATTTTAGTTGATTTTAATCGACTGGAAAATGACACTTTTTCAAACTGTCTTCAAATTTGACAAAATTAGTTTTGTTAGGACCATATCGTCAAAACATAGCCATATTTATTTTTCTAGAATTTTGTAGGAACCATATGTGACCCCGGTAAATTGAAATGTACGTTTGAAATTGAATATATTGATTTATATTTTAATTTAAAGCAAAACTGATCATAACAATCGAATTGGCTTACAGGACATATTCCATTATGCCTGGAATAGGGGTATTTGGCTACGGGCGATGGTCGTTGGAGTTCGTTTCGAGTTCGGATGGAAAATTTCATTAGAAATTAAATATTGGAATTTAATGTTATTATTAAATATAAATATAAGGTCTTTTCCATCAAAACCCTAATCAGTTCGCAACGCAGCCGCCTCCCACCAAATGGAGGGTCGACGTTGTCCTGATTTCATCCCCAAATTACGCCTCCTATAGATCAAATTAAAAGAAGAAATCAAAGCGGAAATTCGAGTGGGTTCTTTGATCTTCCAAATCACACAATATGATCGGGTTTCGCATTGTCGTTGGGGAGTAATCACGGTCTGAAGTGGCCGAGTATGCAAGCAGTTTCATGTCACTGAGGCCGCTGAGTTCTCCTCAACGGTTGGAGATGGAAGACGCCATCGAGGCGTATGTGGGGGAACACACTGATGGGAGTCATACATAGAGGAGTAGAGGTGCGATCAAAACCTAGCCAGCGTGTTTTGTACGTGCTCCTGAAGCCTGAGCAGTATCGAGCAGACGGGGAAGAAAAAGGGGTTATCCCTTGTTAATAATGTCATTAGTAAATTGTTAGTTGGTTTAATTAATTATTAATATAATAGCATACATAAAATCCAGTTTTTAAAATATAAAATAGAATTGTTTTAAAAAAATTATAAAATAGAATTGTTTTTGAAAATATAAAATAGAATTGTTTTTAAAAATATAAAATAGAATTGTTTTTAAAGAATACGTTAAGCATTGTTTTAAAAATAAAATTAAGCAATGCTTTAAAAATATAAAATCTTTTTTTAAAAAATACAAATATGCTTTGTTTTAGAAATATAAACAGGATTTGTTTTAGAAATATAAACAGGATTTGTTTTAGAAATATAAACAGGATTTGTTTTGGAAATATGAACAGGATTTGTTTTAAGAATATATTGCTTGATTTTTATATATAAATAGCAATGTTAAAAAATAATTTTTACATATGAGGTAGTGGAATAAAAATTCGATTTTTACATATGAAGTAGTGGAATAAAAATTCTATTTTTACATATAAAATAGTGGATAAAAAATTCGATTTTTACATATAAAGAAGTGGGATAAAAATTCGATTTTTACATATGAAGTAGTGGAATAAAAATTCGATCTTTATATATGTAGTAACAACATAAAAATATAATATATTTTATATAAACAACGTTTTAAAAATACAAAATTTTCTATATAAATAAAGTTATAAAAATGTGATTTTATATATGTAGTGAATTAAAAATATGATTTTTAATAGAAATTGTGTGAAACAGACTACGTTGAAAAGACGGCGACGAAAACAACGCGAGGGAAACAAATCCAAATCAAAACCATTCAAAAATAAAGAATGGCGGAGTGGAACCCAAAGGTGAGAACTTCTCATTTTTATTTTATTATCTAGTTAAAATATACAATAGGATGTAGACGGTGCTTAGCAGCACCTGATACCTGTCGTTCATAGACCATGGACGACTTGTTTGTTTGTTTGATTGTGTTGTGAAAATTGATTGTGTGATGTAGAATGCATAATTTTATAGTTAAAAATATAATTTTTAACATGTACATGAATAAAATAAATATTCATAAACAAATCGGACGATTTGTATATGTACACATATTTGACAGATATTGATTGGGACGATAAATTTTACACATCGCCTAACTGCACAAATAAAAATTCATTATTTGTTCATGGAAACCCCACACGGGTATTGGGATGATATATGATATACACTAATCCCAATATTTAGTTGTATGTCGGTCGATTGATTGACAAGCTGTGTAAGCGTTAAATAATTATATTTGATGCCTATGCAGTGTAGAATGCACTCTGGATGATGGTTGACTGTGGTTGATTGTTGTATACGTGTGTGTATGAAACCCATATAAATCAAATTATATGGTAATTGACTGTGTATGATTCCAGTTCAGAAATAATGAATATTTTACAATAATGAATATTTTAAAATAACGAATATTTTAAAATAATATTCAGTAAAAGGTCAAAACCTGATTTTGATGTCCGATTTGGGATGGACATGAATATATTCAAATATATAAAGCCGTGTTGACAGATTAACGCAATTTTGACATGAATGATATTTATATCGATTTATTTCATTTCTATAATGAATATCGAAAAGGAAATGATTTCAAAATCTATTGTTTTGAAAAAACTATCATTTATATATCGATGATATGGAATATTCCGTTTTGATTTGAAATTGAATATGAAGTTGAAAACGTTTTGAAAAAGAATTTAAAACGATTTATAAAATACATTTTGAATGGAAATCACCGAAATATAATATATATATATATAGTGGCCTGAATAGAACATGCCACGCCGCGGTAGTTCGTTAATTTCGACCATTGACTTCAAATGGACATTACTGGAAATTTGACCGTCGGATTCTCCTAAAATCGGAACCGTTGGGTTCGTATCTAAAAGAGCTATCTAAAGAATATTAGAGATTTGAAATCTAATGGTTGGATTTAGAATTATATCCAAATCAAATTTGGAAAAGGTCACTGTAAGTGCAGTTCGATGGCCGTTTATGGAAATCGACTGTACGGGCCTTGATAAAATTATTAAAAATATCAATAATTAGTGTAAAATCATAATAAATGATTTGGAAAGAATTGGGATGAAAAATTCCCATATTTAAAATGATAAAAATTGATTTTTATTGAAATGAACTAGTTTTGAACTAGACTTATAATCCAATTATTTTTAAAATAAATAAATTGGATTTGAAATGGTTTTAAAAATAAGCAGAATTTCCAATATATGAATTGGAATGGATTTGAATTGAATTTCTCTTCAGAATATTTCGATATTGGATTCCGTGATTATACGGGCATTGTGGTGGAATTTGGAAGATATATATATCGTTATTCCAATACGATGTTTGTTGAGTTCAGAATTTGATATTGAATATAAGCCGATGTATTTTCTATTCAGAGCCTTGTATTTAATATCAAATGAGATTTTGGGTTTGTCGTGAACGGTGTCTTCACTTACATTGTTCTTAAACCTAATTGAGTTAAGAAAAGTATAAACTAACAAGAGATTAGCTAAGTTGAATGGTTTCCTGGGCATTGATCTAATGTTGGTTTCGGCCTTTGGGATTAATACTTAGGGAACTGTTCTCTTTCTAATTAACGGTTGGAGAATGATGGAATGTGAATTGGGTTTATCGTGAACTGTGTTTTAATGACATTCGTTCTTTAACCCGATTTACAGTGAAATGTGATTGGGAATCTATAAATCTTTTGTTAAGATTTAAAGGAGATTTCCCAAAGTGAAGTTTTCCAATTTAATAAAATAAATTGGAATGGAATGGAATTCGATTTGGTAATAATCAAAGTGGACTTCTGTGGAGGAAGACCGTTACTATATATGGAATTTAAGAGGATTTTCCGTTATTCCATTTATAGTATCGGTTCAATATGGAAGTTCATATCGATTGTATATATTGATCTGTTTTCCAAGAAGATTCCATTGTAAATGGAATGAGATTTTGGGTTTATCGTGAGCTGTGTTTTAAATAACATTAATTCTTTAACCCAGTTAAAGATAAGATTAATTTCTTAACTCTGAAAAATCATTAAGTAATGATTTTTTGGAAATTAAAACTGAATTGGAGTTTCAATGAATCTTTAAATAGATTGAAAGGTGAATTTGATAACTAAAATTATCAAATTCAAGAAATGATCGAGAATGGAGTTTCACCAGCTTTGCTCCAAGCAATAGTTAAATCTTTAATTAGATTTGAACATGAAATGGTAATTAATTTTAATGATAACACCGTGGTGTTAGATATGAAGCATTACCAGTTTTCCTTCATGGGATGAATAGGTTGGGATTGGGAAATTAAACAAATGATTACTTTGGTTATGTGCGCTAATCCCGACTAGTTTGGATAAACCATAATTTGTTTTGAATTGTTATCCAAAGGAAGATTAAAGAATAAATTTAAAGAATTTAACTTTGATAAAATTAATGGGAACCTTTCCCAAAGTATAAGAGTATTTGAATAAAGGAATATTCTTGATTGGAATGAAGTGTATGTTGTGTTTTTATAGCACTTGTTTATTATATACACGAGTTATTCATAAAGACCGGGTTTATCCCATTCTGAATAACTGATTCGACGATATGTCGAGGATGAAGACGGTGGTTGAAGACCGGAGGTCTTCACATTGTTTGGATGATTACTGATGTCTTGATTGGGCTGTACACCCAAGACAAGGTAATAAGTGGTGATCGTTCAGACGTACTTGGAGATCGACCAGGTATGCGAGGACCCCTCTCTCCTGTATTGGGCATACAGGACGAGGAATAAGGTGCCTCCGGTTTCGTTCAGACCTAGAATGAACTTGCAAATGGATGTGTGTCTGACATCGGATTTCATTCTGTGTTATTGATAGACGTCGGTTGCATAGCGTGAATTGCCTGTGTGGCATGCTGAGATGGAAATGATCAAGGCTTCTGTTGAAAAGTAGGTTCTTGTGGTTGATGATCAAAGCACGGCTTTAATATAGCATAGCTTTGTGTAGTGTTAATTTGCAAGCCTCACACCCCGGTGTGGCATGCTGAGATGGATGGTCTTTATACGTACCAGATTTACGCCCCATAGCGCCGGGAAATGCATGGTTCAGGCATTTTAATCCACATCGAGTGAACCGGCCTTGAAGATCTAAGGTGCAGTTGCGGTTTTTCCTGAGGCTTGGGCTAGACAGTTTCGAAGCGGTTAGGACGATCCCTCGCCTTCGTTCACAAATGGAAATCCAACATCCAATACGCCATTTTGCGGTTTTGATTGTAGAGCCTAGTATGGCGACATCGTGGGATGGGGCAGTCATGCCGTCGATGATTGATATATTTATATTTGAAATTGTTTTGACACTATACACATATAGTAATAGTAAAATATGAGATTTCACGTACCAAGCATTTTTGGCTATTATAAGGTAAAAATTCTATCTTCCGGCTTGCGTTGCATTGTGTGATGGGACCTGAATCTTATAATAGCTTCATTGTTCTTTATTTAGCATTGCGCTATTTGTTTTATACGGCGTGGTCCCTTGATTTACCTAACTTTAAAATCAGATTAATAACTTTTTTAGTTCTCTCACAGGTCACATGACTGACCTGGAGTTTATTGTTTTAACCTAAACTCTGGGTGCCCCTATTTTCCACACAGGTAGCCAGTAGTTTTGGTTTTGCAGATTTATATTGACATGATCCTGGTTTACAGCTGGAATGATATTCGGAAAGCTCTGTATCCGTATATTCCTTTCAGTTGTGTTTTGTATTATTTTTCGGCTGCTATGTATTTAAATGTAATGTAAATATCTGATATTTTTCTTTTGTATATTATTCATGTATACTCTGGAATATTCTTGTATTCTGATGAAATTGTTGTAATAAGCAATGAAATGTTCTTCTGTTTATGTTCTGATTTGTCATGTTCTCAAAGCAATCCGGGCTTTCCTTCATGGGGAAGTTTGGGTCATTATATCGTATATGATAATATATATGAAAAAAAAACAAATAATAATATTTTTGAGGAATCCAGTTGGATCACTCCAACCTGTTTATCCTGCATCCACAGACATTAGCCAACATAAATAATACCCATCCTGCTTCGAGGCAAGATATCGCGGTATAAAAGGTCATCCACTATCATAGCATAGGGCATATATGGTCATCCGCTAATGATACTGCGTGCATCCGCTAATGGTACTACGTGAATCCAACCACCATTATATATATAATAACCACAAACACCAAGCCAAAATAACTAATGTAACGACCCGGAATTTTGGGGCCAATTTAAAATTTTTATTTTAGAAATTTTAATGGATTTCAATATTTAAAATAATTTATTTTAAATAAGAACGACTAAAAATTATTTTAAAACGAATAAATTCAATTTAATTATAAAAGAGTTTAAAACCGCGCTGTAGTTTGAAAATTTGAATTTGAACTTTGACTGAATGTACAGAATTCATTTTAAATCAGAATTGAGCGAAACCAAAAATATTTAAATCTATTTAATCATATCTTTCTAACGAATCTGAAAAACTAAAATTTCGTTTTAAAAATCAAAAGTTATGTCCAGTTTAAAATTTAGAAAAGTCGCTGTAGAATTTATATAGATTTTAATATAATACATTGGCCTTGAAAATAGTCATTTTTCAAACGACCTCGGTTTTCGACGAAACCACTTTTGTTGGAACCGGAATGTCAAATTATTGCAAATTTTCAATTTTCATAATTTTTCGAATTAATATGTGAGCGTGGCAAAGGAAAACGTGTTTTGACTATTTCAGTCAAATTTAATCGACTTGAAAAAGGCCATTTTTCAAAGAGTCTCAGAATTCAATGAAATTAGTCTCTTAGGACTGTATCGTCAAAACATAACTAGAAATAATTTTTCTGTAATTTTTAGAGGTCGTATGTGGCCCCGGTAAATTAAAATGTACGTTTAAATTAATAATTAAATGTTTTATATATTAAATTAAAGAAAAAATTATCGTAGCAGCCGAATTGGGTTACGAAACATGTTCCATTGTGTCCGGACCAGGGGTTATTAGCTAGGGGTGACACTGGTTGGGTTTGATTTGGAGTTAATATGAGAGAACGGGCTTTTTGTGAATAAATGAATTATTAAATAAATTAAAAATACAGTATAAATACGCTGTAGATTACGCCTAACCCTATTTTCAATCTACCAGCCGCCAACCCCTTCAACCAATGGCCGATACGCTCCTGGCTTCTCCTCCTCTTTTCTTCAAATCCGCAAAACGTTTTCAAACAAATTCAATTACAAAATTGAAGAGAAGATTGTGATCTAACTAATCAACGAACGTGATGATTTCTAACGTCAAGGATTGGGTGTATTCCTCTATCAAGATCGTGGCGTTCATCTCGGTTGCGAGATCGCCGGAGGTGGCCGAGTTCGCCTGGATGCTCGGCGATGGAAGAGTGCACAGGCGGCTACACTAGGGTGGCATCGGATCATGGTCTCGACTCTCGGGATTGCGTGCACAAGGGAGGATTTGATGCGAGCTGATGGGTTCTTTTGAACCAGTGCAGAACGATGAAAACAAATTAGAACAGGGATGAATAGTGGATAAATGTAATTAAAATTAATTAATTTAGTTAATTCTTTACTTAACTACTCGACTTTAAATCACCATAACTCGTTCAATTCTGAATGAAATTCAACGATTTCAGTTTTGTCGGAACCGGGAAGATGAACTCTACAACATGACACAAACCAGAGAGGAAACTGAGCATGTGGAAAATTCAGACAAAATGGAATGTGAGACTTCTATTTTTTTAAAATAATTTAAAATTTAATTATCCTTTGTTATTTAAAATCCATATATGTAAGTTAATAAACTTCAGATCTGTGATGTATGATATGGTATCTATTATTTGTTGTTTGTGATGAATTGTAATGATCATATTTTGTAAAAATAGATTAAAAATACCACCTTGGTTAGAAATGATGATTAGAATAAAATTAACATTTTTTTGTTAATTAGATTAAGTTAGATAAAATTAACAATTTTTATGTTAATTAGATTTGATTGGAACAAAATTAACATTTTTGTTAACTAGATTATGGTTAAACAAAGATTAATATTTTGTTAATCAGATTATAGTTGAATCAAAAAGTTACATTTTGTTCATTAGATTAGTTGAATTAGAAGTATGTCAATTTGTTATTATAAAAATTGTCATATTTGTTTACGTTATAATATTTTTGTCAAAATATGATTAGTGAATAGAATGTCATATATTTTTATTTTTATCAAAATAGGATTAGTGAAAAAGAATAACATATTTTTGTCAAATTTGATTAGTGGAAAAGAACAAATTTGACTAGTGAAAAAAAAATTCTCATTTTTGGTTTGCATTAAAAGTTTACAAACAAAATTCTCGTTTTTGTTTGCATTAAAAGTTACTAAACAAATTCATTATTTTTGCTTACATCAAAAGTTAACAAACCAATTCACCATTTTGTTGTATTTAAAGTTGTTAACGAAATTAGTCATTTGGTCGCATTGAAAGTTATAAAGTAAATTTGTCAATTTAAAGAAATGAATTAGAAAACATTCATTTTGTCACTTTGAAAAAGAATGAAGTAAATTCATTCATTTTGTCACTTTAGAAGAAATGAATTAAAAACATTCAATTAGACACTTTGAAAAGAATGAAGTAAATTCATTCATTTTGATCATTGAAAAGGGATTGATAAAAATGAGCATTTCCATACCTTAAAAAGAATGAATTAAAAAGGGACTTTTTGTTACATTAAAAAGAGTGAAGTAAAAATACACATTTTGTCATTGATAAGGAAGGAAACAAAAACGTTTACTTTTGGTCATTGAAAAGGGATTAAATAAAATTGAATATTTTTTTGTACATTAAAAAGGAATGAATTGAAAATGTATATTTTTATACATTAAAAAGGAATGAATTGAAAATATATATTTTTGTACATTAAAAAGGAATGAATTGAAAATATATGTTTTTATACATTAAAAAGAGTTTAACCACAAATATACATTTTTGGGCACTAAGAAGAAAGATCACATTTTGATCATTAAAAAGGATTAAAGAAAATTAGCATTTCTGTTTACTTTAAAAGAATGAAGACAAAAATAACATTTTTGTTTATTTAAAAAGATTAGACAAAAACTCTCATTTTTTTGGTTTATTTAAAAGGGTTAAAACAAAATGATTATTTTGATTACATAAAAAGGATTAGAACAAAATGATTATTTTGATTACATAAAAAGGATTAGAACAAAATGATTATTTTGATTACATAAAAAAAAGGGTTAGAACAAAATGATTATTTTGATTATATAAAGAAAATAGAATAAGAAGATTTCATTTACATATAATGTAACAACCCGTATTTTCAATAACCTGTTATAAAGTAAATCGAGGCAGAATTTAATTTATAAATCTGAATCAAGGGAAACGGGCTATGCCATTGCGTTCGTCTCGGAAAAATACGCGAAATAGAGTCCGAGTTTTCGAAAATCGGAGTCCGTATGACCCGATTAAGGCCCAATGAAGTTTTCAGAAAATTTCAAGTTCAAAACATATTTGAATTTCAAGTTCAAATTTCAAATTTCAGGCCTGGAAGGCTAGGCGGGAAATTTCCCGCCAAGCCAACCAAGTCGACAGGCCTGTCGACTTGGCAGTCGACTTGGTTGGACCCAAGTCGACAGCCCTGTCGACTTGGCTGTCGACTTGGTTCAGCCGGGCAGTTTTGCCTGGTGCACCATTTTGGGGTTTTGGTTAGGTTTTGGGGCCAGATTCGGTTTTAAGGGCTGAGATTGGAATTAGGGTTTAATCCTAAGGTTGAAACTAATCCTAATCTCTATAAATAAGCCCCTAACCTAACCCTAAATCATCATTATTCATTCATACAACTAAACTATGGCAAAATCATTCCTCTCATGGCCTCCACTCTCTTCATAAAATTCCTAAATAAATTTCTATGAGAGATTTTCCATGCATACAAGTGTTTTCAAGCTTGTATGAGCATCATTAGCTTGCATTCAAGTCAAGTTTCCATATTTACATCATAAAGCAAGGGTTTTTATTGATTTGGAGCTTTCATATTGGGTTTATTTGATTTCATAAGGGCTTGTCTCAATCTATTAATATATCTGTGTCTTCATAAGAATTTGTAAGCCCTTTTACCTTCTTTTTAAACTCTAAAGTTAATGAATGATGCAAGTTGTGTTTGATCATTATGATATGCAAGTTTATCATGTTATGTTATGCAAGTATGCCATGTTATGATATGCAAGTTTACCATGTTATGCTATGCAAGTTTACCATGTTATGATATGCAAGTTTATCATGTTATGTTATGCAAGTTTGCCATGTTATGATATGCAAGTTTACCATGTTATGCTATGCAAGTTTGCCATGTTATGATATGCAAGTTTATCATGTTATGTTATGCAAGTTTGCCATGTTATGATATGCAAGTTTATCATGTTATGTTATGCAAGTTTGCTATGTAATGATATGCAAGTTTGCCATATGATATACAAGTTATGTTATGCAAGTTTGGGTTGATCATTTTGCTCATGTTATCATGTTATGCAAGCTTATCTTGGGTTTATGAGCTTAAAGCTTCAAGCTTTATGCTAAAGGTTGCATTTTGGCAACATGTAAGTTATCATATCCCTTATGATAACTTGCATGTGAGGCAAAATGCGAACTTATGGCAACTTCTACATGTCATTTATCACCATGTATCACTTATATGCTAAGTTTGGCTTTATGCATACTTTTGAGGCCTAATGATGCAATATGCAAGTATATGAACATATGTACATTTCATATGCCACCATGTTAAACTTGTGGCTTCAACACCATTTGTCATCTTTATGCCAAGTTCCCTCTTTCTATCCTTTATGCGCTATTGCGATTATGTAAGCGATGGGATTGCGTTTGGGGTTGGGTAAACTTAAAAGACATGAAAACATAAGATTGGGAATTTACCTATTAAGTTAGGTCTACCCATTGGGAATTTACCTATTAAGTTAGGTCTACCCAAATTCTTGAAAACTTGTAATATGTTTTGGAAACATGATGGACATGACACTTAGAAAATATAAGTGTGACCAACTCGAGGTTGGGTTGAGTTTGTAGCGTAAAACTACCCGGAACCGACCGGCTTAACTAGTTGCTACAAACAATAGGACCCAATGTGAGAAGTTGGTCATGTTGTACCTTAAACCCGAGGTTAGACCAAGTTGTGGTGTAAAGCTACCCGGACCCGCCCGGCTTAACTAGTAACCACAACAAGGTCTAATGTGAGAGGTTGAGGCACATTAAATTAATTAATGCCTCATGATTAGGGTTAAGTCATGGTCCACTTAATACTTAACCAATTTGGGCTTGGTGGATTAATCGGGGTTAAGTCGTGAATCCATCGTTACACTTAACCAAGTTAATCCATGATTAGTAAAAGGGTTAAACCGTACTTAACCCACTAGAAAATCCTAGCAATGGGGGTCCACTCCAGCAGTAATCCCAAGTTTGTATCATTAAGACCCTAGGGACTAGGCTAGGGTGGGGCACGATTACTGGACTGGTATAAGTGACCAAAACGACGGTCGAGTGGTACGCCGATGTAGTTCCGGATGGACTCTGGTCGTGCACGTAGTCCATATTTGGAGAAGTCAAGCATGGGTACCAGTAGATCGAGACTGTGCACTCATGTTTATGGTGTCTAGGGGTTGACACCCTAGGGCTTGATACACCCGAAGGGTGGACCCGGCACAGTCCGACTACAATTATGTTTGGGCCATATTGACACCAACACGTGACGAGTTAGGCTTAGGGAGCCAATCGATTAGACCGTTTGGTTGGACCTCGTATTAGGGTCACTTCATGTTATTGGGCTAAAGCTTGGGCCAAGGGATCAATACGTGTTTATTCAAGTCATGTTAGTTTGCTAGTACACCTGTGGTGAAAAACCTTAAACCTGATTATGCGATGACACCTTTATCTATCATGCCAGTATGTAGTTATCCTTATGTTCATCTCAGCTTTCATCATGACAGTTAACTTTATTAGTTTATAGACTGATGGTAGTAGGGCTTACTCGGTCGTTTTGACTGACCTGTTTTTCTTTCGCCTCTTTTCTTCCGTTTCCCTCCCCATGTTCTCAGGGTGGGAATATTGGAGCTTAGCTTGGATTTCTGATCGCTTGCTTGTGGGATTTTAGCTCATGTACGGTCTTGACATGAAGCTAGCTATGGTTATCACTTATTTTGGGGATAGTACTTATGTATTTCAGTTTTTCAGTGATGTTGTTTTATCTAGACTTGTGTATTTGGAAAGTTGACATTATGTTGTACCAGACTTGTTTTGAAATAGTTTGAAATCTTCCGCTATTTTACTTATCTTATTTACTCTGTTTACATATATACATATGTTCTTGTTCTGCCTTGATATATCATTATGCATGTTTACCCGGTACAAACGCCCCTCCAAAGTCAGAGTGCTTGCAAGAGACACCCTGGCAGAGGCGGGGTGTTACATTTGGTATCAGAGCATATGGTTTACGAGAAGGAACAAAAAGGTTTTTAAAACTTTTGGAAAACTAGTTTCAAAACCAAGTATAAATTATTTTCCAAAAAAAAAGTCTAGTTTATTTTAAAGGCTATTCCCCAAAAAGCCATTAGCAAAATTCCTTCGTTTTTCTCCATTCTGAATCTGTCTTTTTCTTCGTTTTCAGTATGGCCGATAACTTTGCTATTCCGGAGGGAGTACACGTACCTGTTTGGTATTGGAGACTTTTGGAGGCTAGGGCGACCGAAGCCGGCCCCGCAGATGTTCCTCCTCCTCCTCCTCCGGTAGTTAATGTTCCTCCTCCACCTGTCGCTGATGTTCCTCCTCCTCCTATCGCTAAGGTTCCTCTTCCTCCTCCCCCTCAGCATCCTCAAGCTGACTTCGCAAAGACTTGCAAAGATTTCAAAGCAATGGGTGGCAAGAACTTTCAAGGCACTGAGACTTTTGTAGAGGCCAGAAATTGGTTGAAAGAGACCGAGGATTTATTTGCTATCTTTGGGTTAGACGATCAGAGGAAGATCTTGTTGGCGGTTTGGCTTATGAAGGATGAAGCCGCTTATTGGTGGGAAGTCACCAATGGTACTAGGCCTGTTGAGACTTGGGCCGATTTCATGGCAAGGTTCGTGCTTAAGTTTCTATCTTCTGCTGAGGAGAATCTGCAAATGGAGAGGTTCATAGCTTTGAAACAAGGAGATATGTCTGTCAAAGAATATGTGAACAAGTTCAATTAGTTAGCTCGTTTTGGCTTGGATATGGTGAGTACTCCTCAGAAGAAGGCTCTTCGTTTTGCTAGAGGATTGAATGAGCCGTTGTAGGGATTGGCTATGTCACATATTCCCCATGGGGCCACGTTTGAGAGCTTGGTTGATATGGCGTTACTTCAGGGAGATGTCAAGAAAGAGATCAAGATGAATGATACTCAAGCCAAGAAGACTGATTCCCAGTGGAAAGGAAATCAGGGTAATCCAAGTGGTCAGAGCAATCAGAACAAGAACAAGAACAAGAGTCAAGGCAACAAGGGGAACAACAACAAGGGCAATAACAACAAGGGGAAGTGCCATTATTGCGGTTCAGTTGGGCATCTTATTAAGGATTGTAAGAAGAGGAAAAGGAAGAATGGTGAATGCTTTTTCTGCGGTGAGACTGGACATTTCAGTAAGGATTGCCCGAAGAAGCAAGGGCAAGGCCAGGGTCAGACTCAGCGTGCTGGACCTTCAGGAGGGCAAGTTCATGCTCTCAATGCCGCTCCAGTTCCCGATCGAGGTAGTATTTCTGTTGAGAGCCTTGTATATATTTCTGATTTTCCAGTTCGTACCTTGTTTGATTCTGGTGCATCGCATAGCTTTATCTCATCTGATCTTGTTGATAGTTTGCACCTAAGTACTAGTCTAGTTAATGATCCCGTGTGTGTTTCAAATCCAATTGGGGTTTCCGCCTATTTGTCTATTATCTACGTGGATTTGAAAATCTCTATCTTTAGTGTAGAGTTCTCGTGTGATGCTTATATTCTCGGTTTCATGGGGTATGGGTTGATTTTGGGCATGGATTAATTGTCCAGTTTTGGAGCCATCCTTGATATTTGAGCATAGGGTTGTGAGGCTCATGACTCGCCTCGGTAATACCCTAAAAATTTCTTGTAACCCTATGGGTCCCGTCACGTTGTGTTATCTTGAATCCCTCAACTCGTCTATCGATAGTTTGCAATCTATGAGGGTGGTCCGAGAATATCCTGATATCTTGGGTGAAGTGAAGGGGTTACCCCTAAACGCGAGATAGATTTTCGCATTTATCTGGTTAATAATGCCAAGCCAGTTACGTGGCCGGTTAGGCACATGGTCCCGCAAGATGAGAGTTAAGAAAGCAAGTCAAGGAGTTGCTTGAGAAGAACTTCATACAATGAAGCATTTCCGAGGAGGGTGCTCTAGTAGTATTCGCTAGTAATGTGGACAGTTCGCTTCGCCCGTATGTTAATTATCATGAGTAGAACAAGAAGAATAGACAACCATTACTAAGGATCGATGATTTGTTTGATCAGCTTGTAGGAACATCTGTTTTCTCTTGATCTTGCTACTTGATTCCATCAGCTCAGAGTAGCTGAGGATAGTATAGACAAAACTGCGTTCAGAACTCCAGATGGATTCTTAGAATGGATAGTCATGCCATTCGGTTTGACTAATGCACCCGCCTACTTCGTGGACTTGATGAGTAGGGTGCCTAGGGAGTTCCTGAACAAGTTTGTGGTAGTCTTTGTAGATGATATCCTGACTTTCTTAAAGAACGAGGAAGAACATGCTAGACATCTCAAGGAGGTGATGGATGCGCTTAGAGCCCATCAGTTGAAAGCCAAGTCCTCCAAATGTCATTTTGGAGAAAAGAAGTTAGATTCTTGGGCACATAGTTTCTAAACAAGGCTTAGCGGTGGATCCCGCTAAAGTGGTCGCGGTTCAAGACCAGAAAGCCCCGACAAGGACAATTGAAGTAAGAAGCTTTCTCAGTTTAATTAGTTAGTTAGCGTCCCTTGAGCTTAGACCTACCCTTATGGATCAAGTAGGGACTTCGCAGAAAGAAGACCCGCAGTTAGTCGAGATCATGGACAAGTTGATTAGAGGCAGGATGTTAAGTCACCTCGCCATAGATAACAAGGGATGGCTAAGACGCAATGAGGGAAAGAAGGTTCTTGAAGATGCACATCATCCGAGGAGGTGGCCGAGTTTGTCCCAAGGTGCATGTTGTGCCAACAGGTTAAGGCCGAGTCATAAAAAGCCCGGTGGGCTATTACATCTATTGGAGGTCCCCGCAATGGAAGTGGGAAAGCGTCACGAAGGATTTCGTGGATGGACTGCCTAGATCAAGGAAAGGGAATACGAGCATGTGGGTCATGGTAGGTAGACTCACGAAGAGCGCTCATTTCACTCCGGTAAAGAGCGAAAGGACTGCATCATAGCTAGCAACGGATTACTTTCAAGAAATAAGGAGGTTGCACGGGGTTCCCTCAAGTATAGTTAGTAACCGCGACTCAATCTTCACTAGCCAGTTTTGGGATAGTCTACGGGAAGTCATGGGCAAGCACGGAATCTGAGTACGGCCTATCATTCGCAGGCGGATGGTTCATTTCGTTCAAGCATGAGTTATAGAAAATCATGTTAGTAAGAGCAATTGGCAACGAGGGTTGGTATTATCAAGAAAAGTTCTGCTGCGTGGAATACTTTATAGTAAGTAAACGAGATCCAGGATTCACTAGTGAATTTTGGAGAGCTTGCATGAAACCATGAGGTCATAGTTATGTTTAAGCCAAGAATGATAGAAGAGTAAGTGAAAAAGGAAGATGAGAGGCGACAATGAAATGGGTTCCAACTCATATTGGGAAATAAGAGTTAAGAAGCCAAGAAATCATGAGGTAAAAGACGGTCAAAACATAGTGGAGTCAAGCTCAAGGAAACGTGACTTAGAAGACTGAAGGCTAGATACGCGCATCATATCTCTTTCTAAGAGTATATCCTTGATCCTTGTTTTCCGGTGGAACTTACTTGCATGTTATCTTTTACATATATCCTCTCGATCCCGTTCTCGATCCCATTTCTGTTGTAAACTCCATAAGGGGGTGTGACTCATCAGTTAGTAATACATGTCAAGGTTTAAAGGGGTCCGTTAGGTTGACTAAACCTTTTGGGCTTTTATAGAATATGGGTTGGGTTAGGAAGGGATTTCTTGTAATCCAAAAGGAGTATATCTTGCTTATCTTCCCGATCTCTTTGTAGCATATCTTTCTTTTGCTATCTATATCGTGTTAATCTTGTCATGAGAACCTTAGGTAGAAACCCTTTGGATGAAACATGTGTTTGAAACATGTTATGCTTGATGTTTGCAAGTGGTTGCAAGTGTTTGCAAGTGGTTACTCGTGGATGCATTATACACATTAGGCACTAGATCGGCTCACACACTCCTCATATTGCATATGCATGAGTGTTTACGCTTATTCATGGATGAAATTTTTTGTGTTATCACATGGATGTTGCATATGGATGTATGTTATGTGCACACATATAGATGTTATACATTATGTTAGGAATTGCATACATATGGATTCATTTCACTAACATAATTTGCATTGATGATATTTGCATTAGATAAGTACATATACACACACCTTTGCATATGTTCATACAACATTTAGAATCTTGTAAGGACAATGATTTCTCGTGGATGATGTTTTGAGTAGATGGATGTTGGATGGTAGGATACGTTCTTCCTAACTTGAAGATTTCGGGGACGAAATCCTTTAAGGAGGGGAGAATGTAACAACCCGTATTTTCAATAACCTTCTATAACGTAAATCGAGGCAGAATTTAATTTATAATTCTGAATCAAGGGAAACGGGCTATGCCATTGCGTTCGTCTCGGAAAAATACGCGAAATAGAGTCCGAGTTTTCGAAAATCGGAGTCCGTATGACCCGATTAAGGCCCAATGAAGTTTTCAGAAAATTTCAAGTTCAAAACAGATTTGAATTTCAAGTTCAAATTTCGAATTTCGGGCCTGGAAGGCTCGGCGGGAAATTTCCCGCCAAGCCAACCAAGTCGACAGGCCTGTCGACTTGGCAGTCGACTTGGTTGGACCCAAGTCGACAGCCCTGTCGACTTGGCTGTCGACTTGGTTCAGCCGGGCAGTTTTGCCTGGTGCACCATTTTGGGGTTTTGGTTAGGTTTTGGGGCCAGATTCGGTTTTAAGGGCTGAGATTGGAATTAGGGTTTAATCCTAAGGTTGAAACTAATCCTAATCTCTATAAATAAGCCCCTAACCTAACCCTAAATCATCATTATTCATTCATACAACTAAACTATGGCAAAATCATTCCTCTCATGGCCTCCACTCTCTTCATAAAATTCCTAAATAAATTTCTATGAGAGATTTTCCATGCGTACAAGTGTTTTCAAGCTTGTATGAGCATCATTAGCTTGCATTCAAGTCAAGTTTCCATATTTACATCATAAAGCAAGGGTTTTTATTGATTTGGAGCTTTCATATTGGGTTTATTTGATTTCATAAGGGCTTGTCTCAATCTATTAATATATTTGTGTCTTCATAAGAATTTGTAAGCCCTTTTACCTTCTTTTTAAACTCTAAAGTTAATGAATGATGCAAGTTGTGTTTGATCATTATGATATGCAAGTTTATCATGTTATGTTATGCAAGTATGCCATGTTATGATATGCAAGTTTACCATGTTATGCTATGCAAGTTTGCCATGTTATGATATGCAAGTTTATCATGTTATGTTATGCAAGTTTGCCATGTTATGATATGCAAGTTTACCATGTTATGCTATGCAAGTTTGCCATGTTATGATATGCAAGTTTATCATGTTATGTTATGCAAGTTTGCCATGTTATGATATGCAAGTTTATCATGTTATGTTATGCAAGTTTGCTATGTTATGATATGCAAGTTTGCCATATGATATGCAAGTTATGTTATGCAAGTTTGGGTTGATCATTTTGCTCATGTTATCATGTTATGCAAGCTTATCTTGGGTTTATGAGCTTAAAGCTTCAAGCTTTATGCTAAAGGTTGCATTTTGGCAACATGTAAGTTATCATATCCCTTATGATAACTTGCATGTGAGGCTAAATGCGAACTTATGGCAACTTCTACATGTCATTTATCACCATGTATCACTTATATGCTAAGTTTGGTTTTATGCATACTTTTGAGGCCTAATGATGCAATATGCAAGTATATGAACATATGTACATTTCATATGCCACCATGTTAAACTTGTGGCTTCAACACCATTTGTCATCTTTATGCCAAGTTCCCTCTTTCTATCCTTTATGCGCTATTGCGATTATGTAAGCGATGGGATTGCGTTTGGGGTTGGGTAAACTTAAAAGACATGAAAACATAAGATTGGGAATTTACCTATTAAGTTAGGTCTACCCATTGGGAATTTATCTATTAAGTTAGGTCTACCCAAATTCTTGAAAACTTGTAATATGTTTTGGAAACATGATGGACATGACACTTAGAAAATATAAGTGTGACCAACTCGAGGTTGGGTTGAGTTTGTAGCGTAAAACTACCCGGAACCGACCGACTTAACTAGTTGCTACAAACAATAGGACCCAATGTGAGAAGTTGGTCATGTTGTACCTTGAACCCGAGGTTAGACCAAGTTGTGGTGTAAAGCTACCCGGACCCGCCCGGCTTAACTAGTAACCACAACAAGGTCTAATGTGAGATGTTAAGGCACATTAAATTAATTAATGCCTCATGATTAGGGTTAAGTCATGGTCCACTTAATACTTAACCAATTTGGGTTTGGTGGATTAATCGGGGTTAAGTCGTGAACTCATCGTTACACTTAACCAAGTTAATCCATGATTAGTAAAAGGGTTAAACCGTACTTAACCCACTAGAAAATCCTAGCAATGGGGGTCCACTCCAGCAGTAATCCCAAGTTTGTATCATTAAGACCCTAGGGACTAGGCTAGGGTGGGGCACGATTACTGGACTGGTATAATTGACCAAAACGACGGTCGAGTGGTACGCCGATGTAGTTCCGGACGGACTATGGTCGTGCACGTAGTCCGTATTTGGAGAAGTCAAGCATGGGTACCAGTAGATCGAGACTGTGCACTCATGTTTATGGTGTCCAGCGGTTGACACCCTAGGGCTTGATACACCCGAAGGGTGGACCCGGCATAGTCCGACTACAATTATGTTTGGGCCGTATTGACACCAACACATGACGAGTTAGGCTTAGGGAGCCGATCGATTAGACCGTTTGGTTGGACCTCGTATTAGGGTCACTTCATGTTATTGGGCCAAAGCTTGGGCCAAGGGATCAATACGTGTTTATTCAAGTAATGTTAGTTTGCTAGTACACCTGTGGTGAAAAACCTTAAACCTGATTATGCGATGACACCTTTATCTATCATGCCAGTATGTAGTTATCCTTATGTTCATCTCAGCTTTCATCATGACAGTTAACTTTATTAGTTTATAGACTGATGGTAGTAGGGCTTACTCAGTCTTTTTGACTGACCTGTTTTCCTTTTGCCTCTTTTCTTCCGTTTCCCCCCCCCCCCCCCAGGTTCTCAGGGTGGGAATATGGAGCTTAGATTGGATTTCTGATCGCTTGCTTGTGGGATTTTAGCTCATGTACGGTCTTGACATGAAGCTAGCTATGGTTATCACTTATTTTGGGGATAGTACTTATGTATTTCAGTTTTTCAGTGATGTTGTTTTATCTAGACTTGTGTATTTGGAAAGTTGACATTATGTTGTACCAGACTTGTTTTCAAATAGTTTGAAATCTTCCACTGTTTTACTTATCTTATTTACTCTGTTTACATATATACATATGTTCTTGTTCTGCCTTGATATATCATTATGCATGTTTACCCGGTACAAACGCCCCTCCAAAGTCAGAGTGCTTGCAAGAGACACGCTGGCGGAGGCGGGGTGTTACATATAATATTGTTATCATTAAAGAGAATAGAATAAGAGGATTACATTTATATGTAATATTGATATCATTAAAGAGAATAGAGTTAGAAGATTTCATTCTCATGTAATATTGTTTTCAGTCGAAAGAATAGATTTTATTTGTCATTTGTTTACAATAATAAGAGTTGGAATAAAAGACAGATTTTAATTGATATTCTATATTAAATAAAAAGACTGGATTTATAAGCTGCATTTTTATTGTCACTTGATAACAATAAAAGAATAGAAATAAAAAGTATCTTTTTCATTATTATTTACATTTTAGATGTATGTAAAAACATAGATTTAAAGTCACACCTTTTTTTACATTTTAGATGTAAATAAAAAGAGTAGATTTAAAGCGACATTTTTATTGACATTTTTATTCAATAAAAATATTAGAATTAAAGTGATATTTTTATTTACATTTTAGATGTAAATAAAAGAATATATTTTTAAGTTACATTTTTATTGCCATTATATATGCAATAAAAAGAATAGATGTAAGTGTCACAATTTCATTGTCATTTTAGAGACAATAAAAAATAGTAGAATTAAGAATCATGTTTTATTGTCATTCGAGGACAATAAAAAGAGTGATCATTAAAAGAATATATTTTCAATGTAAATAGTTTCCATGGAAAAGAATTAGTCATTTAAATATGGTGTTAGTGATGGGTTGTACAGAAATGTTTGATGTATTAGAGACAAATGTATGTGTATTCAAGTTGAATTTTACACTCCCATTTACAGGTTACCAGATTTGTTTATGTGATTGGGACGATAATTTTCACACATCGCCCAAGTGCACGAATAACCTATTTTTTGTTTGATGGATGAAACCCCACACGGGTATTGGGATGATATTGGATACACACTAATCCCAATATTTAGTTATCTGTCAATCGATGGATTGACATCCTGTGATGAGCGTTAGTTATTTACTTTAATGCTCACATAGTTAAAAATTCCACTTTGGTCATCATTTGGATGTTTATTAATTATTTGTCATGCTTGTTGATTTCATGCAATATATGGTTGTTGATTGAGTCACATTCCAATAAAGGATATTCTAGAAAAAGAATATTTTAGAAAATGTCTTAGAAAAATATTTTATGAAAGAATATATTTTGGAAAATATATTTTTGTTTATATGAGCTAGTTATTAACTAGAATAGATCATTAAATCAAGATTTAAGGAAGTTTTCCAATTAGAGAATATTTAATTAAAATGAAATTAAATGAATTGGATTTTGGGTTTATCGTGAATGGTGTCTTCAATAACACCGTTCTTAAACCCAGTAGAAAAGAACAAATCTTTAAATTAAGATTACTAGAGTTTCAAACTATATTTTGTAATTAGGATAAAAATGATTTGTGAATTGAGTTTATTGTGAACAATGTTTTTAAACGACATCTGTTCTTTAACTCAATTAACAATAAGAATATGATTTGGAATTTGTAAATTCTTATTTAAGATTTAAATGGGAATTTTCCAAAAGTAAAGTTTTCCAATTTAATACATTAAACTGGAATGGAATGGAATTCGAATTAATAATAACTGAGATAAGCTTCTGTAAAAGAGGATCGATACTATATATGGAATTTAAAAGGCTTTGCCGTTATTCCATTTATATTATTTGTGACGACCCGTGTTTTGACACTCAAATATTTAATTTAATTTATTATTTTAAATATTATATTGGGAATATTAATGGAATTTAATATTGAATTCGTTATTTAAACGAAGTTCGAACGTTATATATTTATATAATCATAAATCGAGCTCGAAAATGGCGAGCAGTTCGTAAATTCGGATTTTGAATTTCAACTGAGAATACAGAGTCTGATATAAGTCAAATTTCTGTGAAACAAGAAACGTTGGAATCGTATTGACGATAATTTTCCTATGAAAGAGAAAAATTCAGATTTTGTGTTATATTTTGAAAGTTATGGTCAAATCAAAATTTGGAAAAAACGCTGTGGAAATCGTTATTTAAAATATCAACCTTTAAAATGGCCGTTTTGCAAACGGACTCAGATTTCGACAAAATCAGATTCGTTGGGACCGCAACGTTAAATTATTGTACGGTGGTGAATGGCGTGGAAAACTGATGTTGTATGTGACCACGGTAGCCATAAACGCCCGTTCATTTTCTATAGCACGTATTTAAATAAATAAAGAGATATTTGAATATAACTTGAACAGACGATCGAATTAAGCCACGAAACCAGTGCCGTTGAGTTCGTATCGTCGATTTGAGTCTGGATAGGTATATAGTTTGTTATTTTTGAAGATCGGATAATTTGGTGTTAAAAGAGGCATTGCGGTACGCGGTAAAAATAGCCTACCGGTGAAACAGTCTCAGAATGTGACGAAACTGGTGCCGTTGGGTTCGTATTGAAAAGTTATTATAGGATCTGAAGGTTTCAGGTTGATTTGATCTATCTGGTGATCGTGAAAAAATTAAACGCGTGTTTATTTCTTGTTTTATAAAGGAAATTTTTTCATACGACCTCGGATTTCAACGAAACTTGTCCCATTGGGTCCGGAATACCTTTTTACACCAAGAATAGCTTTTTTATCAGTAAACAGAGATCATTTAAAAGGGTTTTAATCAACTACTTCATGACGAAGTTTCAATATAAATAATATTTTAATCTTTCCCTCACACTATATATATACACCTGAGCATTCCCAAACCCTACAGAAAAGTCTTTCCACCGTCTTCTTTGAGCCGCCACTACTTCTCTTCTTCTAATAGTGAAACGCAAGCTTAAAAATTCAAAACAAATCAAAGAAAAATCCAAAAATCACAAAGTTAAATTCCTTGAACTCTCGAGACCCTAAGCTTCACACTAGTGCTGCTTTTTCTTGGTGCGACGTCCAGTTTGGAACCGGATTTAGGGCAGGTTCTGTTCGGGTTTGCTAATACTGCTAGTGGGCGTATGGTTGAGGGACGGCGGCATCATATTGAGGATGGTGAGGCGCCGGTTTGGGCGAGCTCTGATGAGCCGGGGATAAACGGGGTAAGGTGTCACTGGGTCGTTGTTTGAAGGGAAGCACGGTTTTGGTGAAGCTTTTCTTGTGTGAGCGTGAGCAAATGAAGAGGACTGGACACAAATTATGGTGATCCATCTTTGAAAAAAAAAGGAAATAAAAACCAAATCCGAAAGTCTGTATAAGCAGCAATGGGAAGGGGAGGCTTTAACGTGTAAATGGGGTGGCGGGCACATATGAGTGTGGTGGCGTTTGGTACATAACGGAAAGGATTTACAAACGGTATAAGAGATGGGCTGTATGGCGATGGAGCACCTTGTTAATGAAGCAGGTCAACGTCAAAGGGGGAGCAGCAGTGGTGAATGGATTCAAAAACAGAAACAGCTTGGTCTATTTCGTTTGAAGGATTGGGACTAAGGCAGTAAATCCTGGAATGGTGAACGGAGACTATTTCTCGCGAGAACAAAGAGCAGAAAAGATAAAGAAGGGAGCGATAGCAGAAAAACAATGGAGAAAGGAGTACCAACATTCGATCGGCCTTACTGTTACTGAACGTAATTACTTTTATATAATTTTAATTAAGGATTAAATAATTGTTTAAACACATTTAGATGTGGTGACAAAACAAGTAACAGGGAAACAGGATTTTAGTGTCAACACCCATTTTAATTTTACACTGTAATTATTTTATTTAAAATATAGTTAAGGTTTAGGTGACTTAGTTGATGTAAATACTGATAAATGGAAAAACTAAATGGGTGATTTAGGATTTCGTAGGCTAAATAGAACCGGGTCAGTTTATTCAATCTGAAACCAAATGAGTCGGTCCAGCTAATTTGTTAAACCAAAACAAATCCACTTGTGGTCCAGCTAATTTGTTAAACCAAAACAAATCCACTTGTTGTAACACTAACGAGAATTAGTTAAATTAGATTTTTATTAAGAGTTAATTAGGTAAATTAAACTCGTATAATCGTATAACATGAGTATTTCTTTATCTTGTCAACAGAATTGGACTGCTTGAATTGTGTTATGATCGCCTTGATGAAATCTACACTGTGGAACAGGGATGAACTGAATTGGAAACAACTGGATTTTTATTTAAATTAAACGACTGTTTAATTTAATTAAAACAAGTCGTTGACAACGGAATGAACTCAAGGTGAGTTAAACTCACTCAGTTACCCTTTTTATATTTTATATAAATTAGGTATTTTTATTTTGTGTGCTCTGCTTGCCAATGGTTGACTACTTTGCTAGTTATCTACTTAACTGTTGATTTAACCGATGAAATTAAACTGCGTTTAATTTTAGTGGAATACAAAATCGTTATTTTAACGATTGGACCCAACGGAGGTAACTCACCCTGTTGGTTACGTTTATTTATAAGTGTGCTTAGTTGTTTGAATTGTTCGGTTATTTGATTGGTGCTAAATGGTTGTTATTTATTATCAGTTGAATGTGATTAATTTGATTTGTTAATTTTGACTGCATGTTCAACATCTAGTTGGTTTAGACTAATAAGTGGGATTGGTTGGGTATTTAGCAAAGTATGGCCTATCAAATCAATTGTTTACAAATGGTGGTTCACCGTCAGGTGAATTGTAAAGACCCGCAAATTCCCACCCTTTGAATCGACCATAAACCACACAGGCCTGACCCAAAAAGTGAAAATCTACGAATACTTTAACTTTGGGCATACAACACATTACAACAGATAACAGAAGACTTTTATAACACTATAATAAATGTTACATCAGAGTACAGAATATACATATCAGAGTACATTGAATAAAAATACAGCGGAAGAATAAGTTACAATAATTGAAATATATTGTAGTGGAAGAAACACAGCGGAAGACTCTCTATCTCTGGACACAGCTTTAAGCTTCAACCCAGAATCCTGCTTAATATATCTGCAAAAATAGCTACTCGACTGCCCGTGTGGAGAATATGGGCACCCGAGTTTGCCAGTGGACAAACTACAGGTCAGTCATGGGACTGGTGTGAGAATTCTACTTAACCTATAAAATATAATAAGGCTAATCATAGGACCACGCCACTTTCGCGGAACGGGTTTTCTCCTATAGATTGCCAGTGCATGACTAAAGTAAATCGTCAAAATAACGCAATGCTTTTTTTTAAAAATGAAACCATTATAAGACCCAAGTCCCATCACACAATGCAACGCAAACCGGAGGATAGGGTTTTACCTTATAATGGTCAAAAGATGCTTGATACGATAAACACAGTATTATATAATAATAGTGTGCAACCAATTTGAAATACATCAAAGTAAATGTATCAATCCTAGACGGCATGAGTGCCCCATCCCACTATGTCGCCATATATAGGTATACAATCAAAACCGCATGATGTCGTATTGGAAATTTGGGTTTCCATCTGAGTCAAGGCTAGGGAGGAGATCCTTACCGATTCGAGACACTCTAGCAAATGCCCCAGGATTGGTACTCTGTCCAACCCTTGGATCCTGCAGGGCCGGTCCATACGTTAACGCTTAATGGATTGGCAATTCCTGAACACACGCTTCCCGGTCCTTTTGGACCTATAATACGGCCAGTGGCGACCGCATAAACCGAGGCCGCGAAAAATCCAACAACCACAATGAATAAATGCCAGCGCTGGTAGGTCCCTGGCACCACTCTAGCTAGAAAGAAACGTGCGCACTCCCTGCGTTCCCTTCTCCCGTTTTAGACTCTACCGGGCTGTGAGGCTCGTGAGGTCACGATATACACAAAGCTATGCCTAAATAGACTGTGCTTTGATCATCAACCACAAGGCTCTGCTTTGCAACAATAAGCCTTGATCAAGAGCAACTTGGCATACCACATCAACAACTCATATCATGCGATCGGTAATTATTTAACATACAAAAGGGTGTTAAGCAAGAGAATAAATCCTCCGCCACCATGCATTTATATATTAAATAAAAACCAATTTAATTACATGAAATAAATTTCAATGTCAGGCATGCTATCCATTTACAAGTCCGTTCTGGGTCTGAACGAAACAACGTATCCGTCGATCTCCAGTACGTCTGGAAGATCATCACTTTTTACCTTGCCTTGGGGGATCCGTCCCAATTCAAGATATCAGTCACCATCAACCAAACGATGTGAAGCTCTCCGGTCTTCAGTCACCGTCTTCATCTTCGACTCTTGATCGTCGTGATGATTATTCAGAATGGGTTAGACCCGGTCTTCCTGAATAACTCGCGTATTCGTAATTAAAATCAACCATACGCCACATTCCAACTTTGAATATCCTTTTAAATAAAAATTATTATTTATGTTAAAAGGTCCTCATTAATTTTATCAAAGATAAAATAAATTACATTTTAATCTTTCTAAAAAGATTATTAATATTCCAATTTTGATTTAATTTATAAAATAGATTTATAAATTTCAAATAGTAATTTCAATGTAAATTGGATTAAAGGATAAATGTTATTTAAAACATCGTCCACTACAAATCCAATTCACATATCAATCACCAACCATAATTGTTAAGATCTAATAATCTTAAATAAAAGATTTATCTTAAAGATATTAATTCATTACTATATAAAAAAACACATTTTTAAAATAATCAATAAAATATTCTATATATAAAAGATTCTGAATGTAAAATATTCTTTATAATACAAAATCTTTTATTTTACAAAAATCCTTTCATTATATAAAAATTCTTTATTTAAAAAGAAATTCTGCATTGGAATGCGACTCAACCATGTACCATATAATTTGGGTCATATGGGTTTCATACATTTCATGTATAGGGTAATAACAGGAAATAATCCTCAATCCATCCATTAACAACCAGAGTGACAATGTCAACTGTGTGAGCATTAAAATAAAACAATAACGCTCATCGCAGCCTGTCGATCAATCGATAGACATATAAATAACATTGGGATTTGTGTTAGTCAAGTATCGTCCCAATACCCGTGTGGGGTTTTCATCCAACAAACAAATAATAAATTATTTGTGCACTTGGGCGATGTGTAAAAATAATCGTCCCAATCACATAAACAAGTCGGATGACTTGTAAATGGAAGTGTAATACTCAAATTTGAATATACTAACATCACATTTAACACATCAAAATACAACATCACAGGCAAATATTTCAATACTCTTTATTATGAACATATGACAATAAAAAATTGTGACTTTTATTTATTTACCAAAAATGCATATTTTTGGTCTCATTCATTTTAATGACAAAATGAATATTTGACTTCATTCTTTTTAATGTATAAAAATATACATCCTTAATTCATTCTCTTTAGTGTATGAAAACATACATTTTACATCCATTCTTTTTCTCAACATAAACAAATATGATGATTTTGTTTCTTAACCTCTAATGCAACAAAATGAGAATTTTGTCTAATCTTTTTCAATGAATAAAGATGTCTATTTTTACTTCATTCATTTTAATGTGCCAAAAATGTCCATTTGTCTAATTCACTTTTAATACACAAAAATGAGTATTTTGTTTTAATCTTTTTTCTTATGCAAAAAAAAAAAAAATTGTTTATTTTTAATTTATTCTTTTTTTAATGACACCAAGTGTTCATTTCTAATTAACCCTTTTTAATGTATAGAAAGGTTCATTTTCTAATTTTGACATGTTAACTCAAAATGACAATTTAAATTCACTAATCAAGTCTTGACAAGAATGTTGTTCTTTTTCATTTACAATAGAAAATGAAAATAAAAAGAATTCACATGTCTTGTTCTTTTATTTACCATAGAAATACCAATAAAATGATCAACATATTCTGGTCTTTTCATTTACAAAAGAAGTTGTAAATAAAGTGGTCCTCATATTTTTACTCTTTTCACTTACAATAGGAGTTGTAAATAAATGATTCTCATGTTCCTGTTCTTTTTATTTTCTATCACACCAAAAATGTCGATAAAAATGAATCACTAACATTGTCTATTTTTATCGCACCAAGAATGTCGATAAAAATGAATCACTAACATTGTCTATTTTTATCGCACCAAGAATGTCGATAAAAATGAATCACTAACATTGTCTATTTTTATCGCACTAAAAATGTCGATAAAAATGAATCACTAACATTGTCTATTTTTATCGCACTAAAAATGTCGATAAAAATGACAACATTAACCATTCTATTTTCACCGCGTTCAAAATGACGATAAAATATTCAACATTAACCATTCTATTTTTACCGCATTCAAAATGTCGATAAAATATTCAATATTAACAATTCTATTTTTACCAACTATAGGAAATGTAAATAAATATATTTCTAAATTCTATTCTTTTTATTTACATAACTGATTAACCTGTTTTACTCTTTTTCTATTACAAAGAAAATGTAAACAAAGTGATTAACATATTTTACTCTTTCTCTTTTACAAAGAAAATGTAAACAAAGTGATTAACATGTTTTACTCTTTTTCTATTACAATGAAAATGTAAACAAAATGATTTACATATTTTACTCTTTTTCTATTACAATGAAAATGTAAACAAAATGATTTACAAAACTTTGTTTCTTTTCTTTCACCATATAAACATCAATAATGTGAATAACATATTTTTAGCCTTATCATTTACAAAGGAAGGTGTAAATAAATGATTAACCTATTTTGCGATTTAAAAATATGATCTTTTATATTTTACAAAGTAAAAATATCAACTTTACTATTTTACAATGTAAAAATATAATCTTTTCTATTTTACAATGTAAAAATATTCATTTTCCTATTTTGCAATGTAAAAATATGATTTTTTCTATTTTGCAATGAAAATAATTTCTTTCTTCATTCTTTCATTACATATAAATGTAATCTTTTTTTATTTATTACAATGAATAAAATTTCAATAAAAATGTAATCTTATCTTATGAACTTTTCATTGCAACAAAATGAAAAATAAAAATAAAATCTTTTTATTTTCATCTTTACAGTGAAAACTACATCACATTAAAAATATCATCTTTAATGCAACATCTTTCTATTGAAAACAATGAACACATAAAAATATAATCTTTTACATTGCTTCTTTTATTTGAAATCACTATTACCTTACAAATGAAGTTCTTTATATTACTTCTTTAATCAAAAACAATATTTCATTAAAAATGAGATTTTTAATGTTACAGCCTTTATTGAAATCAAAGTGACAAATAGTATGTCATTTTATTGAAATCACTATTATTGAAAACAATAGGCAATAAGAATCAAATCTTTAATTTCAATCCTAATATGACAAAAAAAAATGTAATCTTTTAATTTCATTCTTTTTAATGAAACAATTTCATATTGAAAATATATGCTTTTTAATTTACTCTTCTTAATGTAACAAATTTACATTAAGAATATATTCTTCTTAATTCATTCCTTTTAATTTAAACAAATAGAAAATGTATTTTATTCATTGTTCAAATTCTATTGTAAATAAACAAATAAAAATAATATTTTATTTGTTGTTCTAATTCTATTGTTGAATAAATAAATAAAAATAATATTTAATTTATACAAAA
Source organism: Allium sativum (assembly GCA_030737875.1). Classification (NCBI taxonomy): domain Eukaryota; kingdom Viridiplantae; phylum Streptophyta; class Magnoliopsida; order Asparagales; family Amaryllidaceae; genus Allium; species Allium sativum. Next base: position 159,451,980 of record CM060927.1, read on the forward strand.
TAAATTTCAACATCTAGATCTGAATAAATACGATTAAATCTGACATAACTATATTTTAGATCTAATTTTAGATCTAATTCTCTAACTGAAAATAAATTTAATAATATCTGCAATTTCAATGCGAATCTAACACATCGTACACAACAAATCATATCACAAGCACAATCAATAATTCACACAACATAGAATATTTCAGAATTGAATAAATATAGTAATACAATTATTTTAACGCGAGAAAACAATATATAATTAATTAAATAATCAAAATTAGCATTCTCACCTAGATTTTTGGCCAAAATTTTACTGTCTCCTTTTCAGCTGCGGTCTGCGCCATCGCGAAGCTCTTAATTTTGTGATTCCAACGCAATTTACGGTTCGTCAAACGGACCTCGTATGAAAGAGTTATGAATTTTTAAAGATCGGGTAATTAAATAATTAATTAATATTCGTGAAAATACCTAAAAATTTCACTGTCTCAGAATTGGACAAAATCAGTGTCCACGCGTCCATCTCGTCGCCACGATCCCAACGCACCTGAAATCGTCGATTTTCGACTTCGTATGAGTGAGTTATGCAATTTCAAAGTTCTGGAAATTAATTAAATAATTTAAAAATAAAATAGAAAATACCCTCAGCCCATTGACCGAAAAACACTGTTCACCGCCGAACTTTGACCGCACTTTGCCGCTGCCTCGGGCCAACTGACGCCACGGGACCACCGCCAATGTCTTCGTCTTGGCGAGACGCACCACCACCAGAAAGAGCCGCCCCTAAAGCTTCTCCGATCATCGGGAAATCGCCTAGAAAGGATTTCGCCTCGCGGGTCCCACAGGCCGCCTAACACCTCCAAACGACCTGAAATTTTCTGAGCATCTTCGTCTTGCGTAGATGAAGAACTTCCGTGTTCGTGACTTCGTCCAATTCTTCCCCGATTCACGGGAATTTCTTGATTTACGTTTTGAGCTGCTGAATTTCGAAAACAGCGAGCTTTAAGACGAGATTCCGGCGAATCCGAGCGCTGTTTGACAAAACCGACTACACCATTAGCTTCGTATCGTCGAGACCTTCGAAAAAACATATAATTTGCTATGGTTTGAAGAGATTTTATTTTTTATGAATTTTAGAGGAAGAGGGAGCCGCCATGGAAATTGAGAAAAAACGATGGAAAAGAGAGTGGCTGCTGTGTATTTCGAATTTCAGCCCTAAAACTCAGAAAAAAGATAATATATACCATGGGTTTAATTTTGGTTTGGGCCCAAATATCATTACGTGCCCAATTACTCAATTTTCAACTGTTTTCTTCAATTCAGAAATTCTTATAAATACATGCGAATTTCAAAATTAATAATTTTTTAAACATAATTATTTCAGGTCATTACGAACCCAACTAACCTGATTTCGTAATTTTCCGATTCCGTATGAATTTATTATAAATTTCCGAAGTCTGAAAATAGGCTGTATTTCCACTGTAAAAATTATACAGGCCACAAAATAATTCCAAAAATTATAAATTTTAGTATTTAACCTTAATTTAATATTCCGAATCCATAGAAACTGGTTTCGTCGAATTCGGAGTTCGTTTGCAAAAATTCTATTTTTCAGGTGTATATTTTAATATTTAAAAATACAAAAAATAGTGGAATTTTTCCGAAACTCAAAAATATAAGTTCTTATAGTCATTTTTATATGTAAACAACATTCTAAAACCAATGGAGATGGTTTCGGGTCCTAATTCCTTATTCTGCAAAATTTAGCATTTTGGCCCTTATAAATTTCATAGCGACCTTTCTAAATATTGAATTGGCCATAACTTTTGATTCCCGTTATGAAATTTCGATTTTTCTGATTCGTTGGAAAGATATTTTTAAATAGATTCTAATATTTTTGGTTTCACTAAAATCCGTTAAATTTTGCATCCTGTACGGTCAGTCAAAGTTCAAGTTTGACTTTTCAAAATACCGCGTTATTTCTAACTCTTTTGTTAATTAAAATTAAATCATTCATTCTAACTTCGATTTGAATCAAATTTGTGATCATTATTACTTAAATAAATTATTTTATATTGTCAAAATTCATTATAATTTCCTAAAATAAAATTTTAAATTGGTCCTGATTTTGCGGGTTGTTACAATCGCCCCCACTTAAAAACTTTTCGTCCTCGAAAAGGAACGTAGCTAAAAATTGTAAAATTAACTATCTTAATTTTTAAATTTTAATGGTTAATTATCTTTTCAAAATATACATAACTTTATATTTATAAAAAATCATATTTCACAAAATATATTATAAATATCAAAAATACGTTAATTATAAATTCGTAACTCTGAACTCGTTCTAGGGCATTACTAACCCCATCTCTAACGAGTTTACTCATTCTAGGATACTACTGATCCTATCTCTAATGAGTATTCTTATTGGACATTATTAATCCAATCTCTGATGAGTCTTTTGTCCAGTTCTAACAAGTTGTACCCCAAAGATTTGAGCTAACCAGAGCTCTGATACCAACTGTAAAGACCCGCAAATTCCCACCCTTTGAATCGACCATAAACCACACAGGCCTGACCCAAAAAGTGAAAATCTACGAATACTTTAACTTTGGGCATACAACACATTACAACAGATAACAGAAGACTTTTATAACACTATAATAAATGTTACATCAGAGTACAGAATATACATATCAGAGTACATTGAATAAAAATACAGCGGAAGAATAAGTTACAATAATTGAAATATATTGTAGTGGAAGAAACACAGCGGAAGACTCTCTATCTCTGGACACAGCTTTAAGCTTCAACCCAGAATCCTGCTTAATATATCTGCAAAAATAGCTACTCGACTGCCCGTGTGGAGAATATGGGCACCCGAGTTTGCCAGTGGACAAACTACAGGTCAGTCATGGGACTGGTGTGAGAATTCTACTTAACCTATAAAATATAATAAGGCTAATCATAGGACCACGCCACTTTCGCGGAACGGGTTTTCTCCTATAGATTGCCAGTGCATGACTAAAGTAAATCGTCAAAATAACGCAATGCTTTTTTTAAAAATGAAACCATTATAAGACCCAAGTCCCATCACACAATGCAACGCAAACCGGAGGATAGGGTTTTACCTTATAATGGTCAAAAGATGCTTGATACGATAAACACGGTATTATATAATAATAGTGTGCAACCAATTTGAAATACATCAAAGTAAATGTATCAATCCTAGACGGCATGAGTGCCCCATCCCACTATGTCGCCATATATAGGTATACAATCAAAACCGCATGATGTCGTATTGGAAATTTGGGTTTCCATCTGAGTCAAGGCTAGGGAGGAGATCCTTACCGATTCGAGACACTCTAGCAAATGCCCCAGGATTGGTACTCTGTCCAACCCTTGGATCCTGCAGGGCCGGTCCATACGTTAACGCTTAATGGATTGGCAATTCCTGAACACACGCTTCCCGGTCCTTTTGGACCTATAATACGGCCAGTGGCGACCGCATAAACCGAGGCCGCGAAAAATCCAACAACCACAATGAATAAATGCCAGCGCTGGTAGGTCCCTGGCACCACTCTAGCTAGAAAGAAACGTGCGCACTCCCTGCGTTCCCTTCTCCCGTTTTAGACTCTACCGGGCTGTGAGGCTCGTGAGGTCACGATATACACAAAGCTATGCCTAAATAGACTGTGCTTTGATCATCAACCACAAGGCTCTGCTTTGCAACAATAAGCCTTGATCAAGAGCAACTTGGCATACCACATCAACAACTCATATCATGCGATCGGTAATTATTTAACATACAAAAGGGTGTTAAGCAAGAGAATAAATCCTCCGCCACCATGCATTTATATATTAAATAAAAACCAATTTAATTACATGAAATAAATTTCAATGTCAGGCATGCTATCCATTTACAAGTCCGTTCTGGGTCTGAACGAAACAACGTATCCGTCGATCTCCAGTACGTCTGGAAGATCATCACTTTTTACCTTGCCTTGGGGGATCCGTCCCAATTCAAGATATCAGTCACCATCAACCAAACGATGTGAAGCTCTCCGGTCTTCAGTCACCGTCTTCATCTTCGACTCTTGATCGTCGTGATGATTATTCAGAATGGGTTAGACCCGGTCTTCCTGAATAACTCGCGTATTCGTAATTAAAATCAACCATACGCCACATTCCAACTTTGAATATCCTTTTAAATAAAAATTATTATTTATGTTAAAAGGTCCTCATTAATTTTATCAAAGATAAAATAAATTACATTTTAATCTTTCTAAAAAGATTATTAATATTCCAATTTTGATTTAATTTATAAAATAGATTTATAAATTTCAAATAGTAATTTCAATGTAAATTGGATTAAAGGATAAATGTTATTTAAAACATCGTCCACTACAAATCCAATTCACATATCAATCACCAACCATAATTGTTAAGATCTAATAATCTTAAATAAAAGATTTATCTTAAAGATATTAATTCATTACTATATAAAAAAACACATTTTTAAAATAATCAATAAAATATTCTATATATAAAAGATTCTGAATGTAAAATATTCTTTATAATACAAAATCTTTTATTTTACAAAAATCCTTTCATTATATAAAAATTCTTTATTTAAAAAGAAATTCTGCATTGGAATGCGACTCAACCATGTACCATATAATTTGGGTCATATGGGTTTCATACATTTCATGTATAGGGTAATAACAGGAAATAATCCTCAATCCATCCATTAACAACCAGAGTGACAATGTCAACTGTGTGAGCATTAAAATAAAACAATAACGCTCATCGCAGCCTGTCGATCAATCGATAGACATATAAATAACATTGGGATTTGTGTTAGTCAAGTATCGTCCCAATACCCGTGTGGGGTTTTCATCCAACAAACAAATAATAAATTATTTGTGCACTTGGGCAATGTGTAAAAATAATCGTCCCAATCACATAAACAAGTCGGATGACTTGTAAATGGAAGTGTAATACTCAATTTTGAATATACTAACATCACATTTAACACATCAAAATACAACATCACAGGCAAATATTTCAATACTCTTTATTATGAACATATGACAATAAAAAATTGTGACTTTTATTTATTTACCAAAAATGCATATTTTTGGTCTCATTCATTTTAATGACAAAATGAATATTTGACTTCATTCTTTTTAATGTATAAAAATATACATCCTTAATTCATTCTCTTTAGTGTATGAAAACATACATTTTACATCCATTCTTTTTCTCAACATAAACAAATATGATGATTTTGTTTCTTAACCTCTAATGCAACAAAATGAGAATTTTGTCTAATCTTTTTCAATGAATAAAGATGTCTATTTTTACTTCATTCATTTTAATGTGCCAAAAATGTCCATTTGTCTAATTCACTTTTAATACACAAAAATGAGTATTTTGTTTTAATCTTTTTTCTTATGCAAAAAAAAAAAAAATTGTTTATTTTTAATTTATTCTTTTTTTAATGACACCAAGTGTTCATTTCTAATTAACCCTTTTTAATGTATAGAAAGGTTCATTTTCTAATTTTGACATGTTAACTCAAAATGACAATTTAAATTCACTAATCAAGTCTTGACAAGAATGTTGTTCTTTTTCATTTACAATAGAAAATGAAAATAAAAAGAATTCACATGTCTTGTTCTTTTATTTACCATAGAAATACCAATAAAATGATCAACATATTCTGGTCTTTTCATTTACAAAAGAAGTTGTAAATAAAGTGGTCCTCATATTTTTACTCTTTTCACTTACAATAGGAGTTGTAAATAAATGATTCTCATGTTCCTGTTCTTTTTATTTTCTATCACACCAAAAATGTCGATAAAAATGAATCACTAACATTGTCTATTTTTATCGCACCAAGAATGTCGATAAAAATGAATCACTAACATTGTCTATTTTTATCGCACCAAGAATGTCGATAAAAATGAATCACTAACATTGTCTATTTTTATCGCACTAAAAATGTCGATAAAAATGAATCACTAACATTGTCTATTTTTATCGCACTAAAAATGTCGATAAAAATGACAACATTAACCATTCTATTTTCACCGCGTTCAAAATGACGATAAAATATTCAACATTAACCATTCTATTTTTACCGCATTCAAAATGACGATAAAATATTCAATATTAACAATTCTATTTTTACCAACTATAGGAAATGTAAATAAATATATTTCTAAATTCTATTCTTTTTATTTACATAACTGATTAACCTGTTTTACTCTTTTTCTATTACAAAGAAAATGTAAACAAAGTGATTAACATATTTTACTCTTTCTCTTTTACAAAGAAAATGTAAACAAAGTGATTAACATGTTTTACTCTTTTTCTATTACAATGAAAATGTAAACAAAATGATTTACATATTTTACTCTTTTTCTATTACAATGAAAATGTAAACAAAATGATTTACAAAACTTTGTTTCTTTTCTTTCACCATATAAACATCAATAATGTGAATAACATATTTTTAGCCTTATCATTTACAAAGGAAGGTGTAAATAAATGATTAACCTATTTTGCGATTTAAAAATATGATCTTTTATATTTTACAAAGTAAAAATATCAACTTTACTATTTTACAATGTAAAAATATAATCTTTTCTATTTTACAATGTAAAAATATTCATTTTCCTATTTTGCAATGTAAAAATATGATTTTTTCTATTTTGCAATGAAAATAATTTCTTTCTTCATTCTTTCATTACATATAAATGTAATCTTTTTTTATTTATTACAATGAATAAAATTTCAATAAAAATGTAATCTTATCTTATGAACTTTTCATTGCAACAAAATGAAAAATAAAAATAAAATCTTTTTATTTTCATCTTTACAGTGAAAACTACATCACATTAAAAATATCATCTTTAATGCAACATCTTTCTATTGAAAACAATGAACACATAAAAATATAATCTTTTACATTGCTTCTTTTATTTGAAATCACTATTACCTTACAAATGAAGTTCTTTATATTACTTCTTTAATCAAAAACAATATTTCATTAAAAATGAGATTTTTAATGTTACAGCCTTTATTGAAATCAAAGTGACAAATAGTATGTCATTTTATTGAAATCACTATTATTGAAAACAATAGGCAATAAGAATCAAATCTTTAATTTCAATCCTAATATGACAAAAAAAAAATGTAATCTTTTAATTTCATTCTTTTTAATGAAACAATTTCATATTGAAAATATATGCTTTTTAATTTACTCTTCTTAATGTAACAAATTTACATTAAGAATATATTCTTCTTAATTCATTCCTTTTAATTTAAACAAATAGAAAATGTATTTTATTCATTGTTCAAATTCTATTGTAAATAAACAAATAAAAATAATATTTTATTTGTTGTTCTAATTCTATTGTTGAATAAATAAATAAAAATAATATTTAATTTATACAAAATAAATTTCAACATCTAGATCTGAATAAATACGATTAAATCTGACATAACTATATTTTAGATCTAATTTTAGATCTAATTCTCTAACTGAAAATAAATTTAATAATATCTGCAATTTCAATGCGAATCTAACACATCGTACACAACAAATCATATCACAAGCACAATCAATAATTCACACAACATAGAATATTTCAGAATTGAATAAATATAGTAATACAATTATTTTAACGCGAGAAAACAATATATAATTAATTAAATAATCAAAATTAGCATTCTCACCTAGATTTTTGGCCAAAATTTTACTGTCTCCTTTTCAGCTGCGGTCTGCGCCATCGCGAAGCTCTTAATTTTGTGATTCCAACGCAATTTACGGTTCGTCAAACGGACCTCGTATGAAAGAGTTATGAATTTTTAAAGATCGGGTAATTAAATAATTAATTAATATTCGTGAAAATACCTAAAAATTTCACTGTCTCAGAATTGGACAAAATCAGTGTCCACGCGTCCATCTCGTCGCCACGATCCCAACGCACCTGAAATCGTCGATTTTCGACTTCGTATGAGTGAGTTATGCAATTTCAAAGTTCTGGAAATTAATTAAATAATTTAAAAATAAAATAGAAAATACCCTCACTGTTCACCGCCGAACTTTGACCGCACTTTGCCGCTGCCTCGGGCCACCTGACGCCACGGGACCACCGCCAATGTCTTCGTCTTGGCGAGACGCACCACCACCAGAAAGAGCCGCCCCTAAAGCTTCTCCGATCATCGGGAAATCGCCTAGAAAGGATTTCGCCTCGCGGGTCCCACAGGCCGCCTAACACCTCCAAACGACCTGAAATTTTCTGAGCATCTTCGTCTTGCGTAGATGAAGAACTTCCGTGTTCGTGACTTCGTCCAATTCTTCCCCGATTCACGGGAATTTCTTGATTTACGTTTTGAGCTGCTGAATTTCGAAAACAGCGAGCTTTAAGACGAGATTCCGGCGAATCCGAGCGCTGTTTGACAAAACCGACTACACCATTAGCTTCGTATCGTCGAGACCTTCGAAAAAACATATAATTTGCTATGGTTTGAAGAGATTTTATTTTTTATGAATTTTAGAGGAAGAGGGAGCCGCCATGGAAATTGAGAAAAAACGATGGAAAAGAGAGTGGCTGCTGTGTATTTCGAATTTCAGCCCTAAAACTCAGAAAAAAGATAATATATACCATGGGTTTAATTTTGGTTTGGGCCCAAATATCATTACGTGCCCAATTACTCAATTTTCAACTGTTTTCTTCAATTCAGAAATTCTTATAAATACATGCGAATTTCAAAATTAATAATTTTTTAAACATAATTATTTCAGGTCATTACGAACCCAACGAACCTGATTTCGTAATTTTCCGATTCCGTATGAATTTATTATAAATTTCCGAAGTCTGAAAATAGGCTGTATTTCCACTGTAAAAATTATACAGGCCACAAAATAATTCCAAAAATTATAAATTTTAGTATTTAACCTTAATTTAATATTCCGAATCCATAGAAACTGGTTTCGTCGAATTCGGAGTTCGTTTGCAAAAATTCTATTTTTCAGGTGTATATTTTAATATTTAAAAATACCAAAAATAGTGGAATTTTTCCGAAACTCAAAAATATAAGTTCTTATAGTCATTTTTATATGTAAACAACATTCTAAAACCAATGGAGATGGTTTCGGGTCCTAATTCCTTATTCTGCAAAATTTAGCATTTTGGCCCTTATAAATTTCATAGCGACCTTTCTAAATATTGAATTGGCCATAACTTTTGATTCCCGTTATGAAATTTCGATTTTTCGGATTCGTTGGAAAGATATTTTTAAATAGATTCTAATATTTTTGGTTTCACTAAAATCCGTTAAATTTTGCATCCTGTACGGTCAGTCAAAGTTCAAGTTTGACTTTTCAAAATACCGCGTTATTTCTAACTCTTTTGTTAATTAAAATTAAATCATTCATTCTAACTTCGATTTGAATCAAATTTGTGATCATTATTACTTAAATAAATTATTTTATATTGTCAAAATTCATTATAATTTCCTAAAATAAAATTTTAAATTGGTCCTGATTTTGCGGGTTGTTACATGAATCGATAGAGTTAAGGTTAAAAATTTATTTTAACCAGAGTTAGATTTTGAATTATAATATTTTGAATAAAAGATATTAAAGAGATAAATAAACATTTTATTTATTTAAGACCTTGATTTGTTATTAATTTATTTTATAAAATAAATGCTGATGTTAATCAGATTTACAAGTAGGAGTATGAAAAGGGAATCGAGTGGTTAAACTTTGATAATTGTTGTGTAAAGGAAATAATCAATGGGATTATTTAAATTAATTATATACTAATAAATTTAAAGTGTGGATTAAGTGGAATTGGTTAATAAAATAATTCGAGTTTTTGAGAGAATTAAATCGACCGTTTTGAATTGATTATCAAATTAATGTGTGTGGATTAAAATAGTTGGTTAAATATTGTTTAAATTCAAATAAGATTTTAAAAAAGGGATTTGCCATTAATTTAGTTAATAGGGGAATTAACTACTGATGTAGTTAATGATTGAAATAAACTATTATTCTAATTAACTTAGAAATTTACTTTGTAATTGAGATGCATTTAAGAAATAAATGATTTTGGAAAATAAAATCCAAGAGAACAGTGAAAGGATTTATGAACAGGTTTTATGTTAAACTTGAGTTTTATACCAAAGTTATAAAGAGAATTTTAGGCCAATACGATAGCTTAGATTAGACGGACCCAATATTTGGGTTAAGTAAAAGAAGATGGGGATAAAAGGATCGATATAGACCAGTGTTATATATACTTGAGGTTCAAGATGGGAAAGCGAAATTTTAGGTTAATGTTACTTAAAATTTGGATTAAGCAAGAAAGGGGAATTGAAATAAGATTCCTAAGTGGGTAATACTTAAATATATGTTTGAAAGGAGATTGGTAAAACTGATTTTGGGTAAAGAAGTGGGTCGTAGAGTTGTATAACCAAATCCAAATTGTAAAGGGAAATGGTTTTGAGACTGGAATAGTATAGTGGTTTGATTACAGCTTATATTTGTCCAAGGATGAGAACGGTGTTGATCAAGGTCTGAGAGGTAATTAAAATACCCCAACTTGAACAACTTCGGGATTATCTGAAGATAGTATTAGTTGGTAATCGTAAGAGACGTTAGTGGATATGTTTTGAAAATCTAAACAGCGATTTTAGCGCTGTTGTTATAATATATGTTTTGTAAATCCAATATAGCGATTGTAGCGCTTTTGCTATAGTAAATGGGTTGTAAACCTAAACAGCGATTATAGCGCTGTTGTTTTGTAAATCTAAATAGTAATTATAACGCTATTGTTATAACATATGTGCTATAAATTTCTTTGTTAAAACTAATGGATTTCCGAATTTAAAAGATGATTTGAAGGAAGAATTAAGTGGGAAATTGAATATAGTTATTCGAGCTAGAGTTAGTCAAACATAGTTTTTCAAGATGAGTGCCATTTCGTACGACTTCTAGCCTAATTCGCAGGGCTGCAGATAGCCTACGGCGGTCGGATGTTTCCTGAGGGAATCAGGCGTAACCATTGTGATCGCCGCGATTTAGAGTCAAGCGAATGAAGTTAAGTAAAATAGTAGTAAATCGATAGGGTTAAAGAAGTCGAGTTAATCAGTTAGAGTTAACCACTTTGAGTTAATCAATTGGAGTTAATCGATTAGAGTTAAATCGAATTAGAGTTATTCAAATATCGTATTTTTAAATATTAACAGAGTTAGAAGTTTTGATTTAACAAAGTAAATCAAGTGTTAAAAGGCCAGGTGATGCTGAATACTTAACCAGTGAACTCATTGGAGTGTCATGATTGAAACACTGTATATTTTGATAGTTAAAACACCGACTATCAAACCCGCCCAATACGATTGTTGGTATGGAAAGACCGGGATCGAATTTATATTCGAAAACCATTCCGACCTACAAATACGTGAAGATCTCAGAAGAAGGTCGAGATGGAGCATTGAAGACCGTGGATTTTCATAAACGGAAGAACCACTAATATTCTCTACCTTGCAAGTAGAGATAAGCTGTTATTCTGTCGTGGTTGGATTCTACGGGTTGCAAGGACTTCTCGCTACTGATTCATGGGGTGATTCCTATATTGGATGCGGTAGGAGAGTGCCTTCGGTTCATCCTATTCCTGGATGACTTGTATGGACGAGTGTCTGACAGAGTATTTCCAATGGGTCACGTACGTTGATTTGTTCAAATGTGCTATGGTTGTTAGCGGGGAATTGTCGTTCTCTTAGCTTCCAGCTAGAGTATTTTTGGGGACGTCAATTAGTGATATCTGATGGATCTGACGATGTGGCATTCAAAGTGAATGGTGATCAGATGTTTCAAAAAAATAAACTCTGACCTCAAGCCTCATCAACCGGGAAATGACAAAAATCGGGCAGGCAACATGGCTATGTGGGTCGCTCCCATTAGGGTGTATAATCACCTATCTAGAGAAATTCCTATTTATTCTTAAATCTATGTTTCGATGCTGTCCCTTTTCGGGAGACGGTTGCTGATCCCAACCGTCAGTGATATACATTTGATACACTCAAGCGAAATGAGTGGTCGGTCATGTGAGGGCCGGTTCGCAAGATGTTATTGTTGAACCCAGTGTATTCGTCTCTAGAGATACACTATCGGTAGGTGGTCCCATACCTTGTCATAGTCGGAATCCAATCTCCAATAAGCGCCTGCGGTTTTGATTTGTATACTATATATGTGGAGCATGAGATGCAAGCATTCCACTAGATTGTTATTTACTTGTATTTAGACATTATTATAATATTAGACAAGATATTGTTTTCAAAAATGTTTTGGGTTATCGTAAGGTAAAAACCGTCCATGTTTATGTGTGGATTCGGTCTTACGATTATCCTTTTCTTTCGAAATGATTTTAACTTAAAAATCAGGTTGTGTGATACCTTAATACTGTGCGAGTTTATCTCACTCTGGTTCACCAGACTGACCCGGTGTTTTGTAAATGCTCGGGTTAGCCCGGGGTGTACAGGTTCAGGTTATCGAATGCTATGAAGTCCAGAGATGAGCTGGAGATGTCCAGACGTACGATATCATATAGCTACTATTCCGCTGTGTGTTGTATATGGGAACAGATTATTATAACTATCCCGTTGAGTGATGTACTCTGATACTGTAAGTATTTTTAAAGTTCTCAATAAAGATATATTTCTGTATTATATTTTGTTCCGCTGCAATGTGAGATTCTGTGTTATGGTGTTTCTTATTCTTCTTCTATTCTATTATTTCTTTCTTTCTTATATCACCCTCTAATTTCTTTCTAATAACTATCCAGTGTTTTCGGTGCTTGGAGGGTCGACATGAGTTACGGTAAAGGTATTTATGTCGATTTCCGGGGCCGAAATTCCTGGGTCGTTACAGTGGTATCAGAGCTGGTTGCTTAATTGGTACGGATGATAGGGGGTTCTCGCTTTGCGTTAGGTGTCAAATGGGAGACTCTTACCCCTACATCTCCCGACAATGTGGGTTGGTCGAGTCGCGAGGCTGGCCGTAAAAGCAGTTCTGAGGTACCAGTGTAGGCCACAGGGGTAGTTTAGCCCTCTGCCTTGGGGGATGAGGGATGGTTGAAAAGCCTACCAAATTCTCAGGTCGTTACAGTGGTATCAGAGCTGTTGGTTAAGTAATTACCTTGGCTCTATGGCGTGACTCAGTTGAGATGGGGTTAGCAATACCCTAGATTGAGTTTGAGTGCATATATACGAGTGAACGTATTTGTATATTTTATAAAAAATTGTTTTATATTGTGGAGATTTATTTGTTTGAGTTGTTTATGAGTTCTGGTCGATCAGTTTGATCCACTGTATCGATAGGGATTTCTAAACACTCAAGTACGATAAACCGAAACAGTATGTTTTGAAAGAGGGTAAATGAAATAATTTATCCAAATTATATTTTGATATATAGAAAATATATATATTGGAAGTATTATAGTACATTGGATGTGTTGGTTGATTATAATTGAAATGGTTATATAAATAACCAATTGGAATTCGTATAATATAAAAGCAGATTAATTAAATCTGAATTAAATCAGAATTAGAATTAAAATGCTGAAAACTGGGAAAAGTGTTCATAAAGGGATTTGAGTTAAATATAAGAAAATTTTAAGATCCTGGGAGATTTTAAATTGTTTACAAGTATCGTGAATGATATTTTGAAAAGGATTTCAAAATGAAAGTGTTTAAGATATGAGTTTTGAAAAGTGATATAGTATTGAACTCACTTCGATAGCTGGGGAATAACTCTGAGGATGCTGGCCACATCACCAGTGTTCATTTTCGAGTTCTAAGTGACGAATTACTACCAAAAATCTTGTTTTCGAATTATTTTGGAAAAAGGAAGTTGTTTTGAATCCCGAAAGGGAATAATTTATTTTAGAAAAACTAAACTGTTTAAAACTCCTAGGAGAGATAGCATGAATTAAAACAAATTAAAGGAAATTGGGAAAGCAAATATAAATTGAATTGAAACCAATTAACTGGAAATTGAATCGGGATATAATATATCAAGTAGAATCATATTTTGAATTATGAGACAGGAATCTGAAATGGTGTTGTACTGGTAAGTTAAGAGTTGAAATTGATAATGGATGGAAATTGAGTTAAGAATGAGATTTGGCTCGGACGTGTGAAAGATTTGGTTTTGAGGATAGAATTGGAATTTTGTTTGGAAATACATTTGTATATGCTGACAGGATAGTAAATGGAAAGGATATAATGATATGCCCGACAAAAAGGTACACGTTTATTTTTATATGGGTTTGGTGATTTATGAGCCTATTTGGCAAGCCGCTTGGCTATTTTATTTTCTTTTGGATTGGAGAAGGCCTAGAAAGGCGAGTTGGAGTTGTGCCGATTGAGCCGTACAAAGGAGGTGCTGGCGAAATTTTTCGAAAATTTAAGGTGTTAGGAAATTTTCAATATTTTTGAAAATATGTATTTACAGTATCGAATTAATTTTGATTTTAAATAAATTAGATTTGAAAATTTATGGGTTTATAGCGTTCTTTCTTACCTTAGCAATTTCGAGGACGAAATTATTTTAAGGGGGGAAGAATGTGACGACCCGTGTTTTTGACACTCAAATATTTAATTTAATTTATTATTTTAAATATTATATTGGGAATATTAATGGAATTTAATATTGAATTCGTTATTTAAACGAAGTTCGAACGTTATATATTTATATAATTATAAATCGAGCTCGAAAATGGCGTGCAGTTCGTAAATTCGAATTTTGAATTTCAACTAAGAATACAGAGTCTGATATAAGTCGAATTTCTGTAAAACAAGAAACGTTGGAATCGTATTGACGATAATGTTCATATGAAAGAGCAAATTTCAGATTTTGTGTTATATTTTGAAAGTTATGGTCAGATCAAAATTTGGAAAAAACGCTGTGGAAATCGTTATTTAAAATATCGACCTTTAAAATGGTCGTTTTGCAAACGGACTCAGATTTCGACAAAATCAGTTTCGTTGGGACCGCAACGTTAAATTATTGTATGGTGGTGAATGGCATGGAAAACCGATGTCGTATGTGACCACGGTAGCCATAAACGCCCGTTCATTTTCTATAGCGCGTATTTAAATAAATAAAGAGATATTTGAATATAACTTGAACAGATGATCGAATTAGGCCACGAAACCAGTCCCGTTGAGTTCGTATCGTCGATTTGAGTCAGGATAGGTATATAGTTTGTTATTTTTGAAGACCGGATAATTTGGTGTTAAAAGAGGCATTGCGGTATGCGGTAAAAATAGCCTACCGGGGAAACAGTCTCAGAATATGACGAAACTGGTGCCGTTGGGTTCGTATTGAAAAGTTATTATAGGATCTGAAGGTTTCAGGTTGATTTGATCTATCTGGTGATCGTAAAAAAATTAAACGCGTGTTTATTTCTGGTTTTATAAAGGAAATTTTTTCATATGACCTCGGATTTCGACGAAACTTGTCCCATTGGGTCCGGAATACCTTTTTACACCAAGAATAGCCTTTTTATCAGTAAACAGAGATCATTTATAAGGGTTTTAATCAACTACTTCATGACGAAGTTTCAATATAAATAATATTTTAATCTTTCCCTCACACTATATATATACACGTGAGCATTCCCAAACCCTACAGAAAAGTCTTTCCACCATCTTCTTTGAGCCGCCACTACTTCTCTTCTTCTAACAGTGAAATGCAAGCTTAAAAATTCAAAACAAATCAAAGAAAAATCCAAAAATCACAAAGTTAAATTCCTTGAACTCTCGAGACCCTAAGCTTCACACTAGTACTGCTTTTTCTTGGTGCGACGTCCGGTTTGGAACCGGATTTAGGGCAGGTTCTGTTCGGGTTTGCTAATACTACTAGTGGGCGTATGGTTGAGGGACGACGGCATCATATTAAGGACGGTGAGGCGCCGGTTTGGGCGAGCTCTGATGAGCCGGGGATAAATGGGGTAAGGTGTCACTGGGTCGTTGTTTGAAGGGAAGCACGGTTTTGGTGAAGCTTTTCTTGTGTGAGCGTGAGCAAATGAAGAGGACTGGACACAAATTATGGTGATCTTTGAAAAAAAAAAGGAAATAAAAACCAAATCCGAAAGTCTGTATAAGCAGCAATGGGAAGGGGAGGCTTTAACGTGTAAATGGGGTGGCAGGCACATATTAGTGTGGTGGCGTTTGCTACATAAGGGAAAGGATTTATAAACGGTAGAAGAGATGGACTGTATGGCGATGGAGCACCTTGTTAATGAAGCAGGTCAACGTCAAAGGGGGAGCAAGCAGTGGTGAATGGATTCAAAAACAGAAACAGCTTGGTCTATTTCGTTTGAAAGATTGGGACTAAGGCAGTAAATCCTGGAATGGTGAACGGAGACTATTTCTCGCGAGAACAAAGAGCTAAAAAGATAAAGAAGGGAGCGATAGCAGAAAAACAACGGAGAAAGGAGTGCCAACATTCGATTGGCCTTACTGTTACTGAACGTAATTACTTTTATATAATTTTAATTAAGGATTAAATAACTGTTTAAACACGTTTAGATGTGGTGACAAAACAAGTAACAGGGAAACAGGATTTTAGTGTCACGCCCATTTTAATTTTACACTGTAATTATTTTATTTAAAATATAGTTAAGGTTTAGGTGACTTAGTTGATGTAAATACTGATAAATGGGAAAACTAAATGGGTGATTTAGGATTTCGTAGGCTAAATAGAACCGGGTCAGTTTATTCGATCTGAAACCAAATGAGTCGGTCCAGCTAATTTGTTAAACCAAAACAAATCCACTTGTTGTAACACTAACGAGAAATTAGTTAAATTAGATTTTTATTAAGAGTTAATTAGGTAAATTAAACTCGTATAATCGTATAACATGAGTATTTCTTTATCTTGTCAACAGAATTGGACTGTTTGAATTGTGTTATGATCGCCTTGACGAGATCTACACTGTGGAACAGGGATGAACTGAATTGGAAACAACTGGATTTTTATTTAAATTAAACGACTGTTTAATTTAATTAAAACAAGTCGTTGACAACGGAATGAACTCAAGGTGAGTTAAACTCACTCAGTTACCCTTTTTATATTTTATATAAATTGGGTATTTTTATTTTGTGTGCTCTGCTTGCCAATGGTTGACTGCTTTGCTAGTTATCTATTTAACTGTTGATTTAACCGATGAAATTAAACTGTGTTTAATTTCAGTGGAATACCAAATCGTTATTTTAACGATTGGACCCAACGGAGGTAACTCACCCTGTTGGTTACGTTTATTTATAAGCGTGCTTAGTTGTTTGAATTGTTCGGTTATTTGATTGGTGCTAAATGGTTGTTATTTATTATCAGTTGAATGTGATTAATTTGATTTGTTAATTTTGACTGCATGTTCGACATCTAGTTGGTTTAGACTATTAAGTGGGATTGGTTGGGTATTTGGCAAAGTATGGCCTATTAAATCAATTGTTTACAAATGGTGGTTCACCGTCAGGTGAATCGATAGAGTTGAGGTTAAAAATTTATTTTAACCAGAGTTAGATTTTGAATTATAATATTTTGATTAAAAGATATTAAAGAGATAAATAAATATTTTATTTATTTAAGACCTTGATTTGTTATTAATTTATTTTATAAAATAAATGCTGATGTTAATCAGATTTACAAGCAGGAGTATGAGAAGGGAATCGAGAGGTTAAACTTTGATAATTGTTGTGTAAAGGAAATAATCAATGGGATTATTTAAATTAATTATATACTTAATAAATTTAAAGTGTGGATTAAGTGGAATTGGTTAATAAAGTAAATCGAGTTTTTGAGAGAATTAAATCGACCGTTTTGAATTGATTATCAAATTAATGTGTGTGGATTAAAATAGTTGGTTAAATATTGTTTAAATTCAAATAAGATTTTAAAAAAGGGATTTGCCATTAATTTAGTTAATAGGGGAATTAACTACTGAGGTAGTTAATGATTGAAATAAACTATTATTCTAATTAACTTAGAAAATTACTTTGTAATTGAGATGCATTTAAGAAATAATCGATTTTTGAAAATAAAATCCAAGAGAACAGTGAAAGGAGTTATGAACAGGTTTTAGGTTAAACTTGAGTTTTATACCACAGTTATAAAGAGAATTTTAGGCCAATACGATTGCTTAGATTAGACGGACCCAATATTTGGGTTAAGTAAAAGAAGATGGGGATAAAAGGATCGATATAGACCAGTGTTATATATACTTGAGGTTCAAGATGGGAAAGCGAAATTTTAGGTTAATGTTACTTAAAATTTGGATTAAGCAAGAAAGGGGAATTGAAATAAGATTCCTAAGTGGGTAATGCTTAAATATATGTTTGAAAGGAGATTGGTAAAACTGATTTTGGGTAAAGAAGTGGGTCGTAGAGTTGTATAACCAAATCCAAATTATAAAGGGAAATGGTTTTGAGACTGGAATAGAATAGTGGTTTGATTACAGCTTATATTTGTCCAAGGATGAGAACGGTGTTGATCAAGGTCTGAGAGGTAATTAAAATACCCCAACTTGAACAACATCGGGATTATCTGAAGATAGTATTAGTTGGTAATCGTAAGAGACGTTAGTGGATATTTTTTGAAAATCTAAACAGCGATTTTAGCGTTGTTGTTATAATATATGTTTTGTAAATCTAATATAGCGATTGTAGCGCTTTTGCTATAGTAAATGGGTTGTAAACCTAAACAGCGATTATAGCGCTGTTGTTTTGTAAATCTAAATAGTAATTATAACGCTATTGTTATAACATATGTGCTATAAATTTCTTTGTTAAAACTAATGGATTTACGAATTTAAAAGATGATTTGAAGGAAGAATTAAGTGGGAAATTGAATATAGTTATTCGAGCTAGAGTTAGTCAAACATAGTTTTTCAAGATGAGTGCCATTTCGTACGACTGCTAGCCTAATTCGCAGGGCTGCAGATAGCCTACGGCGGTCGGATGTTTCCTGAGGGAATCATGCGTAACCATTGTGATCGCCATGATCTAGAGTCAAGCGAATGGAGTTAAGTAGAATAGTAGTAAATCGATAGGGTTAAAGAAGTCGAGTTAATCAGTTAGAGTTAACCACTTTGAGTTGATCAATTGGAGTTAATCGATTAGAGTTAAATCGAATTAGAGTTATTCAAATATCGTATTTTTAAATATTAACAGAGTTAGAAGTTTTGATTTAACAAAGTAAATCAAGTGTTAAAAGGCCAGGTGATGCTGAATACTTAACCGTGAACTCATTGGAGTGTCATGATTGAAACACTGTATATTTTGATAGTTAAAACACCGACTATCAAACCCGCCCAATACGATTGTTGGTATGGAAAGACCGGGATCGAAT
The DNA here is from genome assembly GCA_030737875.1 of Allium sativum. Taxonomy (NCBI): domain Eukaryota; kingdom Viridiplantae; phylum Streptophyta; class Magnoliopsida; order Asparagales; family Amaryllidaceae; genus Allium; species Allium sativum. The sequence continues at coordinate 159,471,399 of CM060927.1, forward strand.
TTATATTCGAAAACCATTCCGACCTACAAATAAGTGAAGATCTCAGAAGATGGTCGAGATGGAGCATTGAAGACCATGGATTTTCATAAGTGAAAATTAGTGTGACATCCTTAAAACTAATCTTAATTAGGCTCACATCCTCCCCTTTAATTATATGTAAATTTCATCCCTATTTTTGAATATCCGCATTTTCTTTTCCTGTATTGCCCATTTACACAAATTACGGCTTAATTAACGTGATATATTTTTGATTTCAGCAGTCAAATTTTTTCATCGTCATTTTTTTCTTTGTTAATGGCTGCGCCGCCATTTCTTTAGCGATCTAATTTTAGGGTTTCTCGTCAATTTCTTCACAGAGTTAAATTGATCCATCCTTCAGTTAAAAATGACGGCGTTTCTTCTTCCAGGTGATTTATACTTTTTACATTTTTTCATTTTGAAATCGGTTTTTTGTGTATGGATTTCAATTTGAAATCGTTCTAATTTTTTCTTTCTTTCAGGTGATCGGCAAATTGTTCTAAGTTTTTGGTTTCCGTCGATCTAAAATTAAATCGCTCAGAATTCTTTCAGTGATTTAATTCGATCCATCGTTGATTTCTGTAATGAATGTTTGTTCCTCAAGGTAATTTATAATTTTTATTTTCTACGGGTATTTTTTACTTTTAATATTTGTTTGAAAATTCCGTATACTTACACAATTTTTACAGGTCGTGTATAAAAATATGCAATTCGTGTATAAAAATATGCAACTGTTGTGAATTTTTGCATACCATTATGCAACTATTAGGTGGAATACGTGCTTACTGGTGTCCTGCATTTTATTCAGGAAAATTGTGTGTTATTGTGTATATATTCTGAACATATGCATTGAAATATGCAAATCTTTTGAATATCTATTTGTATGCATGTTTGACGAAAAGGTTTCACAGGTGTATTTGTACATATGCATTTTTAATTTTCAGCATTTCTGTTAAAAGGTTGCATACAAATATTCATCTATTGTTAATATATGCATATAAATATGCAGTTATTGTTGTCTAATAAAAAGTTAAATATGCAGATATTTAAAATTTTGTTCTGTAAACATAGGGATGTACTGCTGAATAATTTGTAAAATCTCTATGTTTGTTATTCTGTTGTACTTAGATGAATAAATTTATGCATGTTTTCAGCATTTCTGTTAAAATGTTACATACAAATATGCATCTATTGTTAATATATGCATATCTGCATTCAAGTTTTTACAGACGTGCTGAAAAACATATATTTAAAATATATGCATATATCTTTAATGCTTGCATATATATATGCAAATATTATTGTTATTTTGCTGAATTGTACGCATGTATTTATATTAATCTGCAGCTATTTATGTAATTTGATTATTGCACATTATGCTTATTAATGTTGATTTTCTTCTTTGTATAACAGTGATCCGACGGATGTAGGTGTATTAGTGTTATTGAAGCTTGGGAATGAATGCCTGGTCGTCCATCTCCTTCCGAAAGACCATAAGATCTGCTTTGTTATTTTATTTTATTTTTAATACACTTTGTTTTAGTGTTTAGTTTCACCATTTGTTGTAAACATTTATCAGATGTAATAAAATCAGTTCAGTATTTTGTTGTACATTAGTTTTTGATTGCCTTTTTTTTACGCTGAAATGTTTGTAAATACTAGTTATATTTGAATAAATGTATGCATTATTTTTAAATATTCCTTTAACTCAGTTGTACAAAATGTATGCAGTTTCTTCTCGACTATTTGGGCAAATTCATGCAGTACTGTATGCAATTATTACACATAAATGCATAAATGTATGCAAGTTTGAAAATTATATACACGCAATTAGTTTTTGAAATGTTTGCATATTCGTATGCAATAAATAAGAATAAATTCATATAATTATGCTAGTATTTAAATTATGCAATTGAAATATGTATTTTGTTGTACATTAGTTATATGCACGCAATTATTATTTGTATTGTCTGCATATTCGTATGCAAATAATAACAATATTTTCATAAAAGTATGCTAGTATTTAACTTCTGCAATTCCAATTTGCAAATTTTCAAAATAATTGCATACAATGATGCTAATATTTAAAATAACTGCACATCAGGATGTAAACATTCCAGGTTATTATACAGAACCAAAATAACTTGAAACCATATAAAATACTAGCCAATGAGTCATTATTGCAAATAATAAACAACAGACCATAGTTTGAAATCAAAATACCAGTACGAATATTAAAAAAAATCATGTAATAAATGCACATAACCATGCAACTTTTATTACAAAATTTATTTTTTTATGCAAGAATTAAAAAATTTCTGAACAAATAATTGCATACTTTTAGACAACAATTCTGATTATCTGCATACAAATATGCAACTATTTGCTGACATTTGCAAACTTTCCATCAACACTTCACATTTGAATTCATAGATTTCTTCATGGCGGCGCAATTTTTAATGATGGTGTACATCGATCTATATTCCGATATTTCATAATTTTAGGATCTGATTCTTCATGGCAATTTTTTGTGTACACGGCAGCGGCTATTTTTGGGGAAGAAGGAGGTAGACAAGGGTTTGTCGACGGCGGTGGAGCCATTGGTGGGAGGCGCGGCGGCTGTTACAGGGGGGAACGAAGGCGATGTCAGGTTGTAGGAGGGTGGACGACTGGATTGATCGAACGATTTGGCTAGAATAGTGGGATTAGGGTTTTCAGCGTGATAAAAGGGACGATTGACTGAGTTAATGCGGACGTATCTTTGTTGGATAATTTTTAAAGTGCGTAAGGGTACATCTAGTATTTTTTCAGCGGAAGTTCAAAAACAAGGATGTAATTTATAATTTTTTTATCAGCGTTTTTTTTTTATATTTTGAAACTTAATAGGGACTTGTAAAAAACGCACCCTTTTCATAAACGGAAGAACCACTAATATTCTCTACCTGGCAAGTAGAGATAAGTTGTGATTCTGTCGTGGTTGGATTCTACGGGTTGTAAGGACTTCTCGCTACTGATTCATGGGGTGATTCCTATATTGGATGCGGTAGGAGAGTGCCTTCGGTTCATCTTGTTCCTGGATGACTTGTATGGACGAGTGTCTGACAGAGTATTTCCAAAGGATCACGTACGTTGAATTCTTCAAACGTGCTATAGTTGTTAGCGGGGAATTGCCGTTCTCTTAGCTTCCAGCTAGAGTATTTTTGGGGACGTCAATTAGTGATATCTGACGGATCTGACGATGTGGCATTCAAAGTGAATGGTGATCAGATGTTTCAAAAAAATAAACTCTGACCTCAAGCCTCATCAACCGGGAAATGACAAAAATCGGGCAGGCAGCATGGCTATGTGGGTCGCTCCCATTAGGGTGTATAATCACCTATCTAGAGAAATTCCTATTTGTTCTTAAATCTATGTTTCGATGCTGTCCCTTTTCGGGAGACGATTGCTGATCCCAACCGTCGGTGATATACATTCGATACACTCAAGCGAAATGAGTGGTCGGTCATGTGAGGGCCGGGTTGCAAGATGTTCTTGTTGAACCCAGTGTATTCGTCTCTAGAGATACACTATCGGTAGGTGGTTCCATACCTTGTCATAGTCGGAATCCAATCTCCAATAAGCGCCTGCGGTTTTGATTTGTATACTATATATGTGGAGCGTGAGATGCAAGCGTTCCACTAGATTGTTATTTACTTGTATTTAGACATTATTATAATATTAGACAAGATATTGTTTTCAAAAATGTTTTGGGTTATCGTAAGGTAAAAACCGTCCATGTTTATGTGTGGATTCGGTCTTACGATTATCCTTTTCTTTCGAAATGATTTTAACTTAAAAATCAGGTTGTGTGATACCTTAATACTGTGCGAGTTTATCTCACTCTGGTTCACCAGACTGACCCGGTGTTTTGTAAATGCTCGGGTTAGCCCGGGGTGTACAGGTTCAGGTTATCGAATGCTGTGAAGTCCAGAGATGAGCTGGAGATGTCCAGACGTATGATATCATATAGCTACTATTCCGCTGTGTGTTGTATATGGGAACAGATTATTATAACTGTCCCGTTGAGTGATGTACTCTGATACTGTAAGTATTTTTAAAGTTCTCAATAAAGATATATTTCTGTATTATATTTTGTTCCGCTGCGATGTGAGATTCTATGTTATGGTGTTTCTTCTTCTTCTTCTATTCTAATATTTCTTTCTTTCTTATCTCACCCTCTAATTTCTTTCTAATAACTATCCAGTGTTTTCGGTGCTTGGAGGGTCGACATGAGTTACGGTAAAGGTATTTATGTCGATTTCCGGGGCCGAAATTCCTGGGTCGTTACATTATTGGTCGGATACAGAAATTTATAACGATTATATATTGATTTGATTTCTGTGAAGATTCCATATTTTATGGAAGATGATTTTGGGTTTACCGTGAACTATGTTTTAAATGATATTAGTTCTTTAACCCAGTTAAAGTTAAGATCAATTTCTTAAACTTAAATAATCATTGAATAATAATTTTTGGTATTTAAACCCAATTGAAGTTTTGGTAAGTCTTTAAAGAAAGGATTTAAGGATAATTTAAAGAATTCATCTTGGATATAATAACGCGAATATCTATTAGAAGAATATTCTGAATTGTAATGAGGCATTGGATGTGTTTTTTTTATAGTACTTGATTTTTAATTATAAAATACGTGAGTTATGCGGGAAGACCGGGTTTAACCCATCCCGAATAATCACTACGACGATGAAGAGTCGAAGATGAAGACGGTGTTAGAAGACCGACGATCTACACATCGAATGGATGTGTTGCTACAGAGACCCTTGATGGGAGTAGCTACCTTGAAGGGGTTTCAGTGGTGGCCGTCCGGACTATTGTTGATTGTTTGGATTTGGTTTTCGCTCAGACCCAGAGCATAAGCTAATAAATGGATGCGTGTCTGACATTGGATTTTGTTCCATGTGGATTAAATCGATTTCTATTAATGTATGTCTGTTTGGTGGTAAAGGATTTATTCTCTACTTAACACCCTGATATATATTAATAGAGATTGATCGCATGGCGTGAATTGTCAATGTGGCACGCCAAGATGCAAATGATCAAGGCTTTTGTTGAAAAGCAGGGCCTTGTGGGATGATCAAAGCATAGCCTATTATGACACAACTTTGTGTATATCGTGACTTCACGAGCCTCACACCCCGGTATGAGTCAAAAACGGGATATGGACCATAGGGAGTGCACAAGTTTCTTTCTAGCTAGTGGTAGTGTCAGTACTTTAACACGGCCTGGCATTTTACTTATGTGGATGATGGACTTTGAGGCGCCTCGGATTTTTATAGCCGATAGTGGTCATATTATAGGTTTAAAGGAACCGCGAAACGTGTGTTCAGGCATAACCAATCCATTGCCAATAGGCGGGGACCGGCCCTACCGCATCCAAGGGTTCACTGCGGGGGATCCTGAGGCATTTGCTAGAGTGTCTCGAATCGGAGAGGAGCTTGCCCCTAGCCTCGACTCATGATGGAAATCCAATTTCCAATACGACCTTGCGGTTTTGATTGTAGAACTAGTATGGCGACATAGTAGGATGGGGTACTATGCCGTCTATGATTAATACATTATGATTGGAATTGATTTTGAAATATATTTACCCATAGATATACACACTAATATTAACTCCGTTTTATCGTATTAAGCATTTTCGACCATTATAAGGTAAAACCTATCCTCCGGTTTGCGTTGCATTGTGTGATGGGACTTGGGTCTTATAATGGTTTCATTTTTCTAAAAAGCATTGCGTTGTTTAACGTTTACTTTATTTTATGCAATGGCAATCCAATGGAGTAAACCCATTCCGTGTTGGCGGCGTGGTCCTGTGATTAGCCTTGTTATTTAATAGGATAAGTAAGACTTCTCATACCAGTCCCATGACTGACCTGTAGTTTGTTTCACCGGCAAACTCGGGTGCCCTTATTTTCCACATGGGCAGTCGAGTAGCTTTTTGTAGATATATTTACAGGATCATGGCTTACAGCTGAAGCTGTATTCGGAAAGCTCTGTATCCGTGTATTCCTTTCAGTTGTATATTTGTAATATTTTCTGCTGCTATTTAAATGTAATTTAAATCTCTGATATTATTGTATTTCTATTGTGTAATAAGTATTTGTACTCGGTAATATTCTTGTACTCTGATGTAATTGTTGTAATCAGCAATAAAATGTTCTCCAGTTTGTGTTCGGATGTGTGTTGTTCTCAAAGCAATCCAGCCTTTCCTTTAATGGGAAGTTTGGGTCGTTTCAGTTGGTATCAGAGCTTTGGTTTACAGAGCTCGAGAACAAGACACATTAGAACCAAACGAAAGAATTCATCAGAGATTGGATTAGTAATATCCAATAAGAATAACTCGTTAGAGATGGGATCAGTAGTATCCTAGAACGAGTGTGAAGAGTATTATTTTCTTTTAAAATAAAAGAAAAAAAAATTAGTTTTGGAAATTTTTATCTTAAAATACATATTTGGGTATATTATATTTTTATGTGGACAATCGAGTATATAAAGATTTCGAGTATACGAGTAATTAACGGATATTCGAAGTTTTAATATACTGGATACATATAGAATCACACTCTAGTCGCCCGGAGATAATTATGATGATTGGTGCACCATCACCAGTATTTATGTTTGAGTCCCGAAAGTGGGATTTTTATATATTTCCATTGACTGGTATGAGAAGTAAAACTTAGTCAGGACACACTGCTGTGATTTGCACTAAAACTTAGTCCCGAAAGTTAATCACCTAATTGATTGCTGATTGTGATGTTTGATTGTTAATTTAACTAACAAGATTGTGGAAACCAATAAAGTTGAGTTAGTTAATTAAACAACTCTTAGCTACGTTCCTTTTCGAGGACGAAAAGATTTTAAGTGGGGGCGATTGTAACGACCCGGAATTTTGGAGCCAATTTAAAAATTTTATTTTTGAAATTTTAATGGATTTCAATATTTAAAATAATTTATTTTAAATAAGAACGACTAAAAATTTATTTTAAAACGAATAAATTCAATTTAATTATAAAAGGTGTTTAAAACAGCGCTGGAGTTTGAAATTTTGAATTTGAACTTTGATTGAATGTACAAAATTCATTTTAAATCAGAATTGATCGAAACCAGAAATATTTAAATTTTTTTAATCATATCTTTCTAACGAATCTGAAAAACTGAAATTTCGTTTTAAAAATCAAAAGTTATGTCCAGTTTAAAATTTAGAAAAGTCGCTGTAGAATTTATATAGATTTTAATATAATACATTAGCCTTGAAAATAGTCATTTTTCAAACGACCTCGGTTTTCGACGAAACCACTTTTGTTGGAACCGGAATGTCAAATTATTGCTAAGTTTTAATTTTCATAATTTTTCGAATTAGTATGTGAGCGTGACAAAGGAAAACGTGTTTTGACTATTTCAGTCAAATTTAATCGACTTGAAAAAGGCCATTTTTCAAACAGTCTCAGAATTCAACGAAATTAGTCTCGTTAGAACCGTATCGTCAAAACATAACTAGAAATAATTTTTCTGTAATTTTTAGAGGTCGTATGTGGCCCCGGTAAATTAAAATGTACGTTTAAATTAATAATTAAATGTTTTATATATTAAATTAAAGAAAAAATTATCGTAGCAGCCGAATTGGGTTACGAAACATGTTCCATTGTGTCCGGAGCAGGGGTTATTAGCTAGGGGCTACACTGGTTTGGTTTGATTTGGAGTTAATATGAGAGAACGAGCTTTTTGTGAATAAATGAATTATTAAATAAATTAAAAATACAGTATAAATACACTGTAGATTACGCCTAACTCTATTTTCAATCTACCAGCCGCCAACCCCTTCAACCAATGGCCGATACGCTCCTGGCTTCTCCTCCTCTTTTCTTCAAATCCGCAAAACGTTTTCAAACAAATCAATTACAAAATTGAAGAGAAGATTGTGATCTAACTAATCAACGGACGTGATGATTTCTAACTTCAAGGATTGGGTGTATTCCTCTGTCAAGATCGTGGCGTTCGTCTCGGTTGCGAGATCGCCGGAGGTGGCCGAGTTCGCCTGGATGCTCGGCGATGGAAGAGTGCACAGGCGGCTACACTAGGGTGGCATCGGATCATGGTCTCGACTCTGGGATTGCGTGCGCAAGGGAGGATTTGATGTGAGCTGATGGGTTCTTTTGAACCAGTGCAGAACGATGAAGACAAATTAGAACAGGGATGAATAGTAGATATATGTAATTAAAATTAATTAATTGAGTTAATTCTTTACTTAACTACTCGACTTTAAATCACCATAACTCATTCAATTCTGAATGAAATTCAACGATTTTAGTTTTGTCGGAACCGGGAAGACGAACTCTACAACATGACACAAACCAGAGAGGAAACTGAGCATGTGGAAAATTCAGACAAAATGGAATGTGAGACTTCTATTTTTTTAAAATAATTTGAAATTTAATTATCCTTTGTTATTTAAAATCCATATATGTATGTTAATAAACTTCAAATCTGTGATGTATGATTTGGTATCTATTATTTGTTGTTTGTGATGAATTGAAATGATCATATTTTGTTAAAATAGATTAAAAATACCACCTTGGTTAGAAATGATGATTAGAATAAAATTAACATTTTTTTTTTGTTAATTAGATTTAGTTAGATAAAATTAACATTTTTTTTGTTAATTAGATTTGATTGGAACAAAATTAACATTTTTGTTAACTAGATTATGGTTAAACAAAGATTAACATTTTGTTAATCAGATTATAGTTGAATCAGAAAGTTACATTTTGTTCATTAGATTAGTTGAATTAGAAGTATGTCAATTTGTTATTATAAAAATTGTCATATTTGTTTACGTTATAATATTTTTGTCAAAATATGATTAGTGAATAGAATGCCATATATTTTTATTTTTATCAAAATAGGATTAGTGAAAAAGAATAACATATTTTTGTCAAATTTGATTAGTGGAAAAGAACAAATTTGATTAGTGAAAAAAAACAAACAAAATTCTCATTTTTGGTTTGCATTAAAAGTTTATAAACAAAATTCTCGTTTTTGTTTGCAATAAAAGTTACTAAACAAATTCATTATTTTTGCTTGCATCAAAAGTAACAAACCAATTTGCCATTTTGTTTTATTGAAAGTTGTTAACGAAATTAGTCATTTGGTCGCATTGAAAGTTATAAAATAAATTTGTCAATTTATAGAAATGAATTAGAAAACATTCATTTTGTCACTTTGAAAAAAAATGAAGTAAATTCATTCATTTTGTCACTTTAGAAGAAATGAATTAAAAACATTCAATTACACACTTTGAAAAGAATGAAGTAAATTCATTCATTTTGATCATTGAAAAGGGATGAGATAAAAATGAGCATTTCCATACCTTAAAAAGAATGAATTAAAAAGGGACCTTTTTGTTACATTAAAAAGAGTGAAGTAAAAATACACATTTTGTCATTGATAAGGAAGGAAACAAAAACGTTTACTTTTGGTCATTGAAAAGGGATTAAATAAAACTGAATATTTTTTTGTACATTAAAAAGGAATGACTTGAAAATGTATATTTTTATACATTAAAAAGGAATGAATTGAAAATATATATTTTTGTACATTAAAAATGAATGAATTGAAAATATATGTTTTTATACATTAAAAAGAGTTTAACCAAAAATATACAATTTTGGGCATTAAGAAGAAAGATCACATTTTGATCATTAAAAAGGATTAAGGAAAATTAGCATTTCTATTTACTTTAAAAGAATGAAGACAAAAATAACATTTTTGTTTGTTTAAAAAGATTAGACAAAAACTCACATTTTTTTGGTTTATTTAAAAGGATTAGAACAAAATGATTATTTTGATTACATAAAAAGGATTAGAACAAAATGATTATTTTGATTACATAAAAAAAAGGGTTAGAACAAAATGATTATTTTTATTATATAAAGAAAATAGAATAAGAAGATTTCATTTACATATAATTTTGTTATCATTAAAGAGAATAGAATAAGAGGATTACATTTATATGTAATATTGATATCATTAAAGAGAATAGAGTTAGAAGATTTCATTCTCATGTAATATTGTTTTCAGTCGAAAGAATAGATTTTATTTGTCATTTATTTACAACAATAAGAGTTGGAATAAAAGATAGATTTTTATTGATATTCTATATTAAATAAAAAGACTGGATTTATAAGCTGCATTTTTATTGTCACTTGGTAACAATAAAAGAATAGAAATAAAAAGTATCTTTTTTTTATTATTTACATTTTAGATGTATGTAAAAACATAGATTTAAAGTCATACCTTTGTTTACATTTTAGATGTAAATAAAAAGAGTAGATTTAAAGCGACATTTTTTTTCAATAAAAATATTAGAATTAAAGTGATATTTTTATTTACATTTTAGATGTAAATAAAAGAATATATTTTTAAGTTACATTTTTGTTGCCATTATATATGCAATAAAAAGAATAGATGTAAGTGTCACATTTTCATTGTCATTTTAGAGACAATAAAAAATAGTAGAATTAAGAATCATGTTTTATTGTCATTCGAGGACAATAAAAAGAGTGAGCATTAAAAGAATATATTTTCAATGTAAATAGTTTCCATCGAAAAGAATTAGTCATTTAAATATGGTGTTAGTGATGGGTGAAATATATGCTTGTTGTAGAGAAATGTTTGATGTATTAGAGACAAATGTTTGTGTATTCAAGTTGAATTTTACACTCCCATTTATAGGTTACCAGACTTGTTTATGTGATTGGGACGATAATTTTCACACATCGCCCAAGTGCACGAATAACCTATTTTTTGTTTGATGGATGAAACTCCACACGGGTATTGGGATGATATTGGATACACACTAATACCAATATTTAGTTATCTGTCAATCAATGGATTGACAGCCTGTGATGAGCGTTAGCTATTTACTTTAATGCTCACACAGTTATAAATTCCACTTTGGTCATCATTTGGATGTTTAATAATTATTTGTCATGCTTGTTAATTTCATGCAATATATGGTTGTTGACTAAGTCACATTCCAATAAAGGATATTCTAGAAAAAGAATATTTTAGAAAATGTCTTAGAAAAATATTTTATGAAAGAATATATTTTGGAAAATACGTTTTTGTTTATATGAGCTAGTTATTAACTAGAATAGATCATTAAATCAAGATTTAAAGAAGTTTTCCAATTAGAGAATATTTAATTAAAATGAAATTAAATGAATTGGATTTTGGGTTTGTCGTGGATGGTGTCTTCAATAACACCGTTCTTAAACCCAGTTGAAAAGAACAATTCTTTAAATTAAGATTACTAGAGTTTCAAACTATATTTTGTAATTAGGATGAAAATGATTTGTGAATTGAGTTTATCGTGAACAATGTTTTTAAACGACATCTGTTCTTTAACTCAATTAACAATAAGAATATGATTTGAAATTTGTAAATTCTTATTTAAGATTTAAATGGGAATTTTCCAAAAGTAAAGTTTTCCAATTTAATACATTAAACTGGAATGGAATGGAATTCGAATTAATAATAACTGAGATAAGCTTCTGTAAAAGAGGATCGATACTATATATGGAATTTAAAAGGCTTTGCCGTTATTCCATTTATATTATTGGTCGGATACAGAAATTTATAACGATTATATATTGATTTGATTTCTGTGAAGATTCCATATTTTATGGAAGATGATTTTGGGTTTACCGTGAACTGTGTTTTAAATGGCATTAGTTCTTTAACCCAGTTAAAGTTAAGATTAATTTCTTAAACTTAAATAATCATTGAATAATGATTTTTGGTATTTAAACCCAATTGAAGTTTTGGTAAGTCTTTAAAGAAAGGATTTAAGGATAATTTAAAGAATTCATCTTGGATATATAATGCGAATATCTATTAGAAGAATATTATGAATTGGAATGAGGCGTTGGATGTGTTTTTTTATAGTACTTGATTTTTAATTATAAAATACGTGAGTTATGCGGGAAGACCGGGTTTAACCCATCCCGAATAATTACTACGACGATGAAGAGTCGAAGATGAAGATGGTGTTAGAAGACCGACGATCTACACATCGAATGGATGTGTTGCTACAGAGACCCTTGATGGGAGTAGCTACCTTGAAGGGGTTTCAATGGTGGTCGTACGGACTATTGTTGATTGTTTGGATTTGGTTTTCGCTCAGACCCAGAGCATAAGCTAATAAATGGATGCGTGTCTGATATTGGATTTCGTTCCATGTGAATTAAATCGATTTCTATCAATGTATGTCTGTTTGGTGGTAAAGGATTTATTCTCTACTTAACACCCTGATATATATTGATAGTGATTGATCGCATGGCATGAATAGTCAATGTGGCACGCCAAGATGCAAATGATCAAGGCTTTTGTTGAAAAGCAGGGCCTTGTGGGATGATTAAAGTATAGCCTATTATGGCACAGCTTTGTGTATATCATGACTTCGCGAGCCTCATACCCCGGTATGAGTCAAAAACGGGATATGGACAGTAGGGAGTGCACACGTTTCTTTCTGGCTAGTGGTAGTGTCAGTGCTTTAACATGGCCTGGCATTTTACTTATGTGGATGATGGATTTTGAGGCGCCTCGGATTTTTATAGGCCGATAGTGGTCATATTTTAGGTTCAAAGGAACCGGGAAACGTGTGTTCATGCATAACCAATCCACTGCCGATAGGCGGGGACTAGCCCTACCGTATCCAAGGGTTCACTATGGGGGATCCTGAGGCATTTGCTAGAGTGTCTCGAACCGGAGAGGAGCTTGCCCCTAGCCTCGACTCATGATGGAAATCCAATTTCGAATATGACCTTGCGGTTTTGATTGTAGAACTAGTATGGCGACATAGTAGGATGGGGTACTATGCCGTCTATGATTAATACATTATGATTGAAATTGATTTTGAAATATATATACCCATAGATATACACACTAATATTAACTCCGTTTTATCGTATTAAGCATTTTTGACCATTATAAGGTAAAACCCTATCCTCTGGTTTGCGTTGCATTGTGTGATGGGACTTGGGTCTTATAATGGTTTCATTTTTCTAAAAAGCATTGCGTTGTTTAACGTTTACTTTATTTTATGCACTGGAAATCCAATGGAGTAAACCCGTTCCGCGTTAGCGGCGTGGTCCTGTGATTAGCCTTATTATTTAATAGGATAAGTAAGACTTCTCATACCAGTCCCATGACTGACCTGTAGTTTGTTTCACTGGCAAACTCGGGTGCCCTTATTTTCCACACGGGCAGTCGAGTAGCTTTTTGCAGATATATTTACAGGATCATGGCTTACAGATGAAGCGGTATTCGGAAAGCTCTGTATCCGTGTATTCCTTTCAGTTGTATATTTGTAATATTTTCCGCTGCTATTTAAATGTAATTTAAATCTCTGATATTATTGTATTTCTATTGTGTAATAAGTATTTGTACTTTGTAATATTCTTGTACTCTGATGTAATTGTTGTAATCAGCAATAAAATGTTCTCCAGTTTGTGTTCGGATGTGTGTTGTTCTCAAAGCAATCCAGCCTTTCCTTTACTAGGAAGTTTGGGTTGTTTCAACTAATATATTTTTAAAATAGCCACAATAATATTTAAACACATCCAAGCAACAAAAAAACAATTATTTTTAACGATAAAAATAATTTAAATAAATTTCTAAGTGAGAATTACTCACAGAGATTTTTATTTTGCAACACCATCCAATTTTAAATTAAATTGAACCATGTTCGATTAAACTTAAAAATTCTCGCTAACTTCAATAAACTCCACACCACTTGTAGTCACGGACCACTCTATCTTGTTTTCATGATTTTTAGAACCTTGTATTCGTAAAATACAAGATTTATAAGGAACCCAGAAACTAAATTAGCAATCAAAGTTTAATTAACTAAATTCAAGTAGCTTACTTAATCACCTCAAAAGTCCTTCTCGGTCAAATACTTCGAACCCATTTCTGGGATTCCAATTCACTATGACTTCACTGCTACTGTCCTTTAACCATCACTGTAAAGCCACAAAACCACACTACTTCACTCCATCACAACACTACTCTTCAATATCATTACTGAAACACCAAAACTGCCGATCACTGCTTCCACAAGAGTGGTCGACGAGTTTGTAAATGAGGAGGTGAGAGGAGTGATTACAGAGGATGGCCATTTATTTATTTGAAGCTTTCCCCCTTTTTCCCAGAGAACGGAAATGCAATGAGAAAGGAGAGGGACGATGTCGCATTTGTAGATGAAGATACTTTGTCCTCAAGGAAATTTGTTTGTGTGTAGTACATGTTATTAAATTCGATTTGATCTTTGATTTAATCTGATTTGATTTTGTTCTTATTTACTTAAATTTTATAATAATATAATTCAGGGTTCTGAACTCCAATCGAAACACAATAATTAGCGTTTCTAGTGTTATACCACTATTCTAGACATATTGGGACATGTTTCGAATCACAATTCGACCATATGGAGAAGATATAAATTAACTTAAATTCAAAACAATAAATTTCTCGATAATAAATTGTTATTATTATCATTTATAAACAAATATAATTTATATTGTTCTTCAGAATCATTTCGATTCTGTTCTAATTTCGAATTCAAATATTTCATATTACAATAATTTAATATATTCGATATTAAATTGAAATCAATTTTTAAATCGATAACTAAATATAAAATTCATTTATATTATCAAATCAATATATTAAGCAAATATTAAATATTCAAAATTAATCGACCAAAAATCCGGGTCGTCACATTCTTCCCCTCTTAAGAGAATTTCGTTCCCGACACTATCAAGGTAGGAAAAATGCTTCAGAACTATTATCTTTTCATAAACTCATTTATGTTAAACTCAATTCTTCATATTTCTACAACTTTTAGTTCTACCGTAACTTTTGGTTTCCATTTATTTACTTTGATCCATTTAACTTGTTTAAGTTAAATTTAAATTCCAGAACTCAGTCTCCATGGTTTTTATTTCAAATCCTTTAGAGATCACATAAATATATATATATATATATACATATTTAATTCCATCTCAAATTTAAAACACATGTATTTTCCTAAACAACTTGTTTTCTTTCAAACGAATTTCCAATAAAACTTTTCTAAGGTGGCAATCCACTTAGAAACAAGAAAATGAACACTGGTGATGCTGCAGTCATCATCAGAATTATTTTCCAGCGACTGAAGTGAGTTCAGTGCTTTATCACTTTCAAAATCTATTTAAAAATGATTTTGATTCAAAAATCCTTCAAACACAAAGCTATATTGTTTTAATATACTTCAGAAAATATTTCCTAACTTCCTAGGATTAAAATTCCAAGTTCTGGTTTGAATCCAATTTTAATTCATCTCATTTATATATAGCCTATTCATGTACAATTTATATTTTGGTTATATATAACCATTCCAATTTTATAATCTCATCGGATCATAATATTAACATCCAACACATCCATGTATTATAATAATTTCAGAAAATTATTCCTTTAATATCAAAATATAATTTTGGGAATAATAATTTCATTTACCCACTTAAAAACAATATCATGTCAAATTTCTCTGTTTAAGTATTTAGAAATTCCTATCGACTTCGTGGCATCCCACAATTCGATCAGAATTCATAAACCACTCAACAGACAAGTCAACACAATATAAAACAATTATTTTAATCAATTAACAAATACGCGCTCTCGTATATGTTAGCCCACTTTGTGAACTGGGCAACACAAAGTCAAGATGTGAAATATTGAAGAACTTGAAAAACACTGAAGCGGGTCGGATCGGAGCAGTGTAGTGGTTCGGATCGAATAATGTCTGCTGTTCAGATCAGTGAACTATTGTTGTTGGAATCAGAGAGGCTCGGCTGTTCGGATCGGAGAGCAACCTACTTCTAGTCGGATCGGAAAGCAACCTACTTCAAGTTGGAACGGAGAGCGACTTGCAACAAAGACAGATCGGAGCGGAGCAGAGTAAAGACAATAATTAGTCCTAAGTTAACCCGGGTCGGATCGGGTACTCCGATCCGAACCCCTTGTGCACATCCTTCCGATCCGAGTCTGTCTTCCACGTCACTCCCCTGCATGAGCGCTTGGTTATTCGGAGCGGTTATGACCAGTTCCTACCCACAACGTCCACTGCTCTGATGCGTTGTCAAAATAGAAATCCATCCGAACCCGAGGCTGATGGGATGGATGACACATGGCTCCGATCCGGATCGGGTTCTGAGCAAATTCTCACCTATAAATAACCTGTCTGGAGACAAAGAAAAGGATCTTTTTTCTGACACTTTGAGAGTTCAACCACCTTCATAACCCGAATTCCAGCACTCCCGGAAAATCCAAATCTTCTTTCATTATTTGTTTTTAGAAAATTGAGTGAATATAAGTGAGTTGTGAGAGATTCAGTGAATATTTCATTGTAATTGCAACTACATTGAAAATAGTGAAAGACAAGTGGACGTAGGCATTTCTTCGCTGAACCACTATAAATCATGTGTGTTCATTTTACTTTTGATCTTATTTTATTCTACTTTTAGTCAATTTGGGTGTTAGAACCACTTTTTGGTCTAACATTTTGGTGCATTCACTGAGAACCATCTGAATTCTTTGTTTTTCGGGATTATCGTTCTACTTTTTGGACCGTTGAGTTCAAAGAAGTTAATCCTCAAGTTTCGACGCTCTTGGATATTTGTTGAAGTGATTGTTGAAGAACCATGGCCAAAGGAAAAGGCAAAGAAGTTCAATCTGGTCGAGGAAATGGAGCTGGCGAAGATCAGAAAAATGCGGTTGTGACAAGGTCTCGTGGGCAGAGTTCAGCAGCAGGACGAACCGATGCAGGAAAACCGAACCGCCTTCAGGGGGAGAGCTCTGATCCGATCCAGGTAGGAGATTCTGAAGAAGTGCATTCCCCCAACCTGAACCGACCCGAGCAGCTTGCCATGTACCGACCCGACCAGGCTCCCCAGCTCCGAACCGACCCGATCTCCCATCTCCGATCCGATCCGACACTTGGTGATGTTGGAACCTCTACTCGAGTCCCTACGAATGCTCCGATTCTAGCCACCAGGGTCAATGATCAGGTCAATCCATCTACGCATATTACTCAAGGAGATTTCTCGCGCTTACTTGACATGCTTGAGAGTACTAGGGAGGCTATGAAAATCCACGAGCGCACCAACCTCATAATGCAAGAAAATATGAGACTCATGAGCAGGGAAATTAGCGAACTCCAAAGACAGAGAACCCCTTCCCCAGTTCGTCACACACCAGTGGATCAGTCTTCTTCTTCCGAGGAAGAGCGGCCCCGTGAACGAAGGCCGCTCGAACGACCTCAGAATTTGGAGCAGCTGACATTCGGATCTTTGGGGTCTCGCGAGGATATTGCACGAGCACTAGGAAACAATGATCCCACTCGGGGGCAAAGGCTCCAGTCCCCTCCTCCCGAGATCGACCGGGAGCGTAGGGAACGGAGTAGAGCAGAACCAGCTCAAAGAAGAAGGGCATCTCCTGAACAAGAGCCCAGAAGGAACTCTGATACCAGGGCCAGGGAACCTGAACGGCCCCTAACTAATGCTGATGTACAAGTAATGGTACGTCAGATTATGTCCGAAAGCCGGAACTATACCAATGAAGATTATGGCATTGAGCGAAGCCATACTCCGTTCACTGATGACATCCTCGACTTTCAGTTTCCCCGGCGTTTTAACCTGCCGCAGATGGACAAGTACAATGGAAGAACTGATCCAGGACAGCATTTGAAGCGATACTCGTGGCTCATGAATGCTGCTGCTGCTCCTGATGCAGTGAAGTGTAAGGCATTCCCGATCAATTTAGAAGATGTGGCACTGTTCTGGTTTACCCGACTTCCCCCTCGTTCGGTTTCGAATTATAGGGAATTGAGTGAGCGTTTTATGAATCAGTTTCGACTCCATACCCGAAAGTCCAAAAGTGTTACTGAATTATCAAGAATTAAGCAGGCGCCAGGAGAGTCTTTGAAGTCATATCTTGACCGTTTTAACTTGGCTGTGACTGAAGTTAGTGATCCCCATGAGCCCACCATCTTGATGGCATTAAAGGAAGGAGTCGATCCTGAATCCGAGTTTGGAGATTACCTTTCTGGGAAGACACCCTCCACGAGAGAGATATTCTATGAAAAGGCTGATATTTATTTAAGACGAGAGGAGGCCAGGGCAAACCGAAAGAGAAAGTCTGAAGCGGCTTCAAAAGAAAATGTTCAGAATAACGTCGCCGTGAAGCAGTCTGGGGAAAGTTCCGGAAAAGTTGAAGTGAATGTGGGAAACAAGAGTGGAAACGACAATTCTGGAAACGGGGGCAACAACAATAACCGTAATGCGAACGGTAACAGAAGAAATAGAAATAGGGGAAGTGATCCTAGCAAAAGGCCCCGATTCCAGACCTATGAGAATTATACACCGTTGAACGACACTCTGGAGAATATTTACCTGGATACATACAATGTTTTGCAATACAAAAGACCGCCACCTCGTGACTCGACCGAGAAAGAAATGGCAACTGGGAAGTTTTGTTTGTTTCATGGAACTCATGGGCATTCAACCAATGAATGTCCGCATTTGAGAGATGTGATTGAGAAGCTGCTGCGTGAAGGGAAACTGGATGAATATAAGGTTGCCCCGAGGGACAGGGGGCAAGGAGAGCAGGCTCCAAAACAGATCCAACCTGCTCCCAAGCCTACAGCGCAGCAGAAAGGCAAGGGAATTGTTATCAACTCCATAGTGGGTGGACCTCACCCAGCAATCCGTAGCTTTAGAGCAATGGATAAATATGTAAATGCTGCCAAGCACGTAGATGTGAATGAAGGTGATGATTTGGAAGATATCGCCCCTATAAAACAACAGAAGACAATGTTTGACGACGTGATATTCCGCAGCAGAGATAATACTGGGATTCAGTCACCCACTGATGATCCGTTGGTCATTACTACCACCATTGGGCCGGCCTTGGTTCATAAGGTGTTAGTAGACAACGGAAGTTCCGTCAATATTTTGTTTAAAAAGTCATTCGATCAGATGAAGCTTGAATCTGAAGATTTGAAGCAATGTGAAGGATGGATCAGAGGCTTCAACGGGGCGTCAACAGCTCCCATGGGGTACATAGAATTGCCCGTAACCTTGGGACAAGGAGAACGCCGAAGAGTGTGGATGCTTCAGTTCGTAGTTTTGGACGTAGATTCGCCTTATAATGCATTTTTGGGAAGGCCTACCCTTGCTGAGTTCAGGGCTTGCATCGCCCCTTGGTGTTTATTGCTTAAGTTCCCAACTGAAGCCGGAACTGGAGTAATGAGAGGTGATCAAGTTTCCGAACGGGCCTGCTATGTTGCCGAGTTAAAGATGTTGATGAAAGGACTTAACATCGAGAGTAAAGATGCCTCGCCTCCCCCAAAGGGGGGCTCGGCATAGCAATTAGAGAGATCGACCCCGAAGGAGTTGCCCAAAGGAACGCCTGAAGACCTGGATCCCAGAAAAGACGAGGAACCAGAGATTAGAAATGCAACTCCTAATGAAGCGACAGTGGAAATTCCCATTGATGAAGCTGATCCAACAAGAGTTTTGAAGATTGGATCTCAGTTGGATCCACGTCGGGCCAAAGAACTAACGGACTTCTTGAAGGCGAACTTGGACGTGTTTGCCTGGACCCACGCTGACATGTGTGGGATATCGCCATCCATCATAAGTCATACACTAAATGTAAACCCGAAACATCCGACTGTGAAGCAAAAGAGACGTATGCTGGGCCTAGAGAGGTCGGCTGCTCTCAAAGAGGAAGTGGAGAAGCTGAAGCAGAACGGATTTATTCGAGATTCAAAATATCCCGACTGGATATCGAATCCCGTCCTGGTAAAGAAGCCGAATGGAAAGTGGCGGACTTGCATTGATTTTTCAGATCTGAACAAAGCTTGTCCAAAAGATAGTTTCCCACTTCCCAGGATTGACCAGCTTGTAGATTCGACAGCAGGTCATGAACTTCTCTCTTTCATGGACGCATATTCTGGGTACAACCAAATTCCTTTGCACGTGCCAGATCAAGAACATACGAGCTTCATTACAAATTTGGGGTTATATTGTTATGTTGTAATGCCATTCGGATTGAAAAACGCCGGAGCCACTTATCAGCGCTTGGTGAACAGAATGTTTTATAATCAAATAGGGAAGACTATGGAAGTTTACATGGATGATATGCTTGTCAAATCGAAACAGTCCTCCAACCATACGCAAGACTTGGCGGAAATGTTTGGTATCCTGCGAAAGTATCGGATGAAGTTGAATCCTTTGAAATGCTCATTTGGAGTGGCATCGGGAAAGTTCCTAGGCTTCATTGTGAGCTCCCGAGGAATTGAAATCAATCCTAGCCAAATAGCAGCGATTAGAAACATTGAAGAGCCGAGGAGAATTAAAGACGTCCAAAGTCTTGCAGGGAAAGTAGCCACGTTGAGTAGATTTATCTCCAAAGCCACAGATAAATGCGTCCCGTTCTTTGATTTGATTAAAAGGGGAAAGAAGAACTTCGAGTGGACTCCGGACTGCGTTGAGGCCTTTTGAAATTTATTGGAACTACTAGAAAAACCGCCGATTTTGTCAAAGCCAGTGGATCACGAAGAATTGTTTGTTTACTTGGCAGTCTCAGCTCACGCCGTTAGCACAGCCTTGGTCCGAGAAGAAGACAAAGTGCAAAGGCCAGTATATTATGTAAGCAAGAAATTAGCAGCGGCAGAGCGCAACTACCCAAAGACTGAGAAGCTCGCTTACAGCCTCCTAATCGCATCCCGGAAACTTCGTCACTATTTCCAAGCTCATCCAATAACCATATACACTGACCAGCCCCTAAGGCAGGTGTTGCAGAGACCCGAAGCATCGGGAAGGTTGATAAAATGGAATATAGAATTAAGTCAGTTTGATTTAAATTTTCAACCACGAAGGTCGATCAGGGGGCAAGCTCTGGCATACTTTATAGCAGAGTTCACCATCCCATAGGAGGAAGTAATCGATGACAGAGTGGTTAAGTCCGAGGATGAGTTAAAGATAGATCCATGGATACTATACACAGATGGAGCCAAGAACGACCGACGGTCCGGAGCTCGAATCGTCTTAGTCACTCCTGAAGGACGATCGTTATATTACGCGCTACGATTAGAATTCTCAGCGACTAACAATGACTCTGAATACGAAGTCCTAATTGCCGGGCTGAAGCTTGCTAAAGACCTCGGAATAAAAATGTTGGACATATTCTCTGACTCTAAAATCGTTGTTTGCCAAGTGCGAGAGGAATTTGTGGCTCGGGGACCTCGAGTTATCGCCTACCTCAGGAAAGTGAGAGAGCTATTGAGCAACTTGGAGCGGTACAATATAACACATATCCCAAGAGCTGAAAACCAGAAGGCGGATAGGCTGGCAAAGCTGGCTAGTTCCGACAATCCAGAAGAGACTGAAATAATTCCAATTGAAACGTTGGAATCGCCAAGCTTTGAGTCGATGGAAATTGAGTTCGCTTTCGAAGCGGAACCGGAGAAGGAGTCGTGGATGACCCCAATTAAGAACTTCCTTAAAAATGGGACACTCCCATCAAAGAAGAGTGAGAAAAATGCTATAGTTTGCAAGGCTACCAGATATGTCATACAAGATGATATTCTTTATAGACAAGGATTTTCTATGCCCCTGTTAAGATGTATAGCACACGACGACATCAAACGTGTACTGAGAGAAGTGCACGAAGGTGAGTGTGGGGATCATACAGGAGGTCAGACTTTAGTGAAAAAGATATTGCGATATGGATACTTCTGGCCCACAATTAATAAAGATGCGGCTGATTACTCACGACGCTGCGATAAGTGCCAGAGATTCGCTAAAATCCCCAGAGCACCGTCGACCCAACTCAAATCAATGGTGAGTCCTTGGCCATTTGCCACGTGGGGAATTGACATCATTGGAGTTCTACCGATTGCTAAAGGAGGAGCGAAATATGCAATAGTCGCTGTGGACTATTTTACGAAGTGGGTGGAAGCTGAGCCCTTGACCAAAATCACGGCAAGAAAGGTGATAAGTTTCGTGGTTAGAAATATTATATGCCGGTTCGGGATCCCAAGGACCATTATAACTGACAACGGAACCCAGTTTGATGGTACTGAATTCAGAAATTTCTGCCAGAAGTATAAGATCGACAAGCGATACACTACGGTTGCTTATCCGCAGTCGAATAGGCAAGTTGAGGCAATAAACAAAGTAATAAAATCCATCCTCAAGAAACGGTTAGAGCGCGCAAAGGCAAAATGGGTTGACGAATTGCCCCTAGCTTTGTGGGTATATCGGACAACATTTAAGACGGCTACTGGTCATACCCCTTTCTCTCTCTCTTTTGGCTCAAAAGCAGTAATTCCAGTTGAGCTTGAAGTTCCTTCCCACAGGGTGACGTATTATGACCCGATGACGAATCGGGCACTCTTACTTGAGTCTCTTAATGAAGTCGAAGAAAAAAGGGACGAAGCAGATTTGCGTGCGGCAAGACATCGACGTCAGATGGCACGCTATTACGACAAAAAAGTTCGCCTTAGGACTTTTGAACCAGGAGATTTGGTGCTAAAGAGAGTCTTTCCATCCCTTCCTCACCTCGGTCCAAAGTGGGAAGGATCCTTTGTCATCCAACGGAAACTTGAAAAAGGAACCTTCAAGTTAATGACCGTAGATGGCGAAGAAGTCCCTAGAGCAAGGAATGCCCAACACTTGATGCGATATTTGGATTAGAAATGTTGTACTCTTTGTTATTTTTCTTATGAACTTTGTAATAAGGCACGACTTGCCTTTGGAAAATCTGATGATATGAATAAAGGACTATAAAGTGGATGTAGGCTACGACTTAGCCGAACCACTATAAAAATATCGTGTGTTATTTACTTTTATGCATTATATATATACATTCATCGACTATTCTGTTGTGATTATGGAATACAAGATGATTCAAAACCTGAAAAGGTTGAAGACAGTTTAAACATAAGAAAAAGCACAACAGCTATTTGTGTGACAAGACATAAAAGAATGAGAAAACGACATTCTTAACTCTAACTCTCCAGAGAGAGAGAGAGTATAAAAGCGTCTCCGACTGAGCGCTGAGAAAGAGATTCTTCCTCGCTGAAGGATCGGAAGGTGATAAAACGACATTCTTAACTCTAACTCTCCAGAGAGAGAGTATAAAAGCGTCTCTGACTAAGCGCTGAGAAAGAGATCCTTCCCCGCTGATGGATCGGGGAGTGAATAGATTGCTGAGCTTGAACTCTAACTCTCCAGAGCGAGAGATAGTATAAAAGGACGGGAAGACGACGTCCTCCGAGGCATGAAGGTGCACCCAGACAAGGGACCACCTCAGTAAGAACTCTAACCTGAGTATAAGACAGGAGAGTATAAAAGAAATGCCAGAAAAAACAACAGGCACTGACGACACAGAAAATGCTATCCCGTCAGAAAATCGGGAGCATTCAGATTGCTTGATTAAGCCTTAAATAATTTTTGAGAATTGACTGGGGGCATATATGTATACACATATTCCCTCCCTCCGTAACTTCATTTCATAACAATAGTATGACAGGCATTTTCACATAAGTGCAGAACTACTGACAAACAAACATTGTAGAAAATGAATTATTTTTTATTTACTAATGAATGAATTTGTATAGGAAAATAGCTAAAAAAGAAGGTGCAAGAGCCATTCTTGTAGCAGCAATTGTTGGTTCACTAAATGCTAAAACGACACAAGGCAACCCTCTATTTAGATTTCGAGTGAGCCTTGGACTTCTTGGCGGCTTTCTCCGCATCCTTTGCCTCTTTCTCGGCCTATGTCAAGATTCTTATTGATTTCTTCTTTCCTGAAGATGCGGTGCTGGAACCGGTTGACTTCTTCCCGGAGGGCGGAGCGCTGGAATCAAGAGAAGATTTTTTAGCGAGTTCCTCTGTAATAGATCTAGTTGAGATCTTAACAACTAACCTTGATCCTGCATCCACAACTGCGAGAGGCTTGAGGGCTTCAGGGTCTAGTTCTTCGGCTTTTAATTGCAAGCGTTTATCCTGATCATCTTTCATTGCAGCCAAAGTAACATCATCAGCATTTTTCGACTCCCCGACTATTGCCACCTCTGGATCCTCCTCATGTCCTCCGTCGCCGCCATCATCCTTTAAGGCTGCTATCATTTCTTCATCACGGGGAGTTTCAGCCTTAGAAGGTTCACTTCCTTCTCCCAAATCTATAGGAGCAGCCTTGTCCTTCCCCTCTCTTGCCTTCTCCGTAGGTTCTGCCCCAGGCGCGGCTCCCTGAGTCACCTCTGTCTTTCCGGATGGCTCAATACCTACAGAGTGAGAAGCAACAGTTATCAACTCAGGAGAAGATAATGGGTTTTTCATCGATTGCTCAATCACATGGCGAAAGGTAGAAATAGCCTTGACGAATTGAGGAGAAAAGGTAGGGATACCTTCCGAAGACTTCTCGGAAGGGGTAACTACTGTCTCTGATGCCGTTTCAGGAATAGGGGATAGCAGAGTTGTTCGGGGGATTCCCGGATTTTCAGGGTCATACCCCTCTACTTCTGAAGTTTCGGGGGCAGTAGAAGAGGAACCAGCTTCGAGAACATTCTTCTTTTTAGTCCTCCGCCTCTCTTCTTCCATAGCATCAGCAATGAGGCGGCGCCCTTCAGCTAGGCGATTTGGCTCATCATCCCTCAAGTATTTTTCCATTAGCTTATCCTTATCGATGGAATCGACTTTGAGCTCCTCTTTTTCCCACTCAACGATCTGATTCCATACTTGAACTAGAGTGGATGGGTAATCCTCGATCCAAGAGATGTTTCGGCGACGGATGATATGTGCGAAGAATTCAATCATTAATTCGCCGAAACCCTGAATATCTGCCTCCGCCTCTGACAATTGTTTGCGGGCCTCCTCCGCAGATTGGATAGCACACTCAACGTTGCCCTCCGCCAGGGCAGCTCTGTTCTCTGCCTCCATTAGCTTTAAAGCCAAATCAGCATTTTTCTTTTCCAGCTCAGCGTTCCTCTTTGTTAACTCGGCATTTTTCCGTTCAAGGTCAGTATAAGCAAGGCGCGACTTAGCGGCTTCTGACTTAGCATCATCAACTTGCTTCTTTAACTCAGAACGCTCTTGAGTATGAGATTCCAGCAAATCATGATAACGTTTTTGCACATCTTCAAATTGTTGTTTGAAGTTGGTAGCGTCCCTCTGAGCAATAGCAAGCTGGGCCTGTGTATCCTCCAAATCTTTTCCTAGGTTCTTTAAGGCCTTTGCATCTTCTTCCGCGGTTTTTTGCATTGAATCAGCATTCGTGATTAGAGTACGGATAATTCTAGAAAGGTTGCGTGAATATTTGAACATTTCAGAATACTGTTTTTCAACCGCGTCTATCTTTGCTTTGGCCTCGTCTGCCCACCTGGAAGAAATAGGTTCGAGGGCAGGTAAAAAAGTCAAAGTCTCGAAGTAATGTTCGGGAAATTGCTCCTTCAAATACGCCCGCTTGATTGCAGTTTCCGCATCTAGTGGTGGAGGAGCGGGGATCATCAATTCAGTGTCCCTATGTGTGGAGGATTCAATAGTTTCTTTATCTGTCCTAGGCCGTTTAGTAGCAGGGACCTTGTGTTTACTTCAAGACCCAGTATCCTTTGGAGGACTTCTCTCTCTGCTGCGCTTTTCGAGGGAAGAGGTGGAGTCTTTCGATTGTGGCCTGTCCTCTTCCCTACGACTTTGATAACCTTTATATTTCTCTTGGTCCGACCGAACAGGAGAGCGAGAACGTGAGGGTCGAGAGCGATAGGGTTCATAAGGCCTTCTCTCCTCCCTACCGCGATCATCGCGGCGATCATACTCGATATCCTGAGGTGGATTAGACATGCTACGGCGAAGCTTCCTGATATCATAGTAAGATCGGGACATCGTGCCTGCACAATAAGACAAATGAAATTCAGAATCAATAGTTTCACAGAGAGAGAGAGGTGCAATGAATGCTAATGCTATTGTGTAAAGCGTGTCCTAAGTGGTGTGTTCCCCCCCAACCAACCCGAGTCTGAAGCTAGACTAGTACGGGCAGGCTCTTTGGCCTTAGCAGGAGTGGTCTCTTCAGAAGAGGTGAAGACTAAAGGATCCTTCCTAAAATCCTCTGAAGTGTACATAGTTTCGGGTAAGGGGAGATCCCCCAAACCCTGGAATAATGGGTCATCAGTACTAGGGACATCTCCCTCGGAAGCATTAAGTGGCGACTCTTTGGAGGATGTTGACTTTTCCAGAGAAGTAGCCTCCTCGGGGGCAATATATCCTTCATGATGCTTTTCGGCTAGGTTAGCCAATTCGTCATCTTGAGTAGAAGATGGAGAAGGTGAAGTTTGAAGAGGCACTGCAGGAACTCCCGAACCTTCTCCTGTCTCTGGGACTACATCCACTGGAGGAATATATACGTAAGGAGTCGTCCCATGACCGACACTACGAAAGACGGATAACAGCCCATGAAAATGAAGATATTCGTCCTTAAGGACTTCATCAATAGTGAGGAATTTCTGGTCGCCATTAAGAAGCTGGTGCATCCGGTCAAAGAACACCTGATCTGATATTTGTTTTGGATTGTCGACTGCAAACAAAAAGAAAAACGAGTTAAGGCAATGACTTGAAGGTATAGAGCCAAGATGTAGATAGTCAGTGCTTTACTTGATTTCGTCCATCTCCTGGCACACCCAGGCTGTCGCTTTACATAAAACCATTCCAGTATGGAATCTCGAGCTTTACTGCTGAATGGCGCTGAGATTATCTTCCTCTTGGGAACAGACTCAAAATAGCAGAAAGAAGGAGTCTCTCGAGTCCGATGCTTGAAGTTATAGAAGAAATGAACGTCATCGAAAGTGAGCTCTATGCCTAAGATCTCACGGTATGCTATGTATAAAGTGTGCAAGTAGGCATAAGAATTGGGATGCAGCTGCATGGGGGCAATCCGCATTTGTCTTAGAAAATCTACGATGAAGGGAGAAAATGGAGGGATAGCACCGACCATGCACATCAACCGGGTGATTGCCATATATCCTTCCGGAGGATTATGGGGACGATCAGATCTCGAAGGCACTAGAGTGTCCTTTTTCATTATCCCGTACTTTAAGCAAATTCGGATAAGTCGGTCGTTGTCGATTGTTGATTCAACGGAATCTGGAGGTGATTCCAATATGACAGCCGATTCAAACTCATCAGGAGCCCGGTCGTCACCAATCCCTCCTTCCTCCTTAAAACCTAGAGAAACTTCATTCTCTGAAGACATCTCGTCACTTTCACGATTTCCAACCCCGTAGTCTGAACCCTCATTATTCCATTCTGGATCCGACGGAGAAGATATGTCCTCGAGAGTAATTTTGTTAGAGGTTTCCGGGGCTTCTTTCCTCTCAGCTAGTCTGGAAGAGCGTCTGGGTCTCATGGTCATAAAACTATAGAAGAAGCAATAGCACAAATTAGAGCAAATAAGCCTGTATCCCCCCGTGCATGTGTGCAAACTAAAGTGTAAACAATGTATACGGAAAGTGCAAAGTAAATGTTTAAAAGTGCGACGAAAAAAGTTTGGCAAAATATAAGGAGTTGAAGTAGTTCTTGATGTCCAGTTACGTTTGCAAGGCACTATCCTAACTGTCCATTAGGTTGAAGATTATGCCAAAAGTTTATTGGGCCAGTTAAACAAGTTCTTATGCATTAAGGTGAACTGCTTTTCGGTTCGGTTCGGGCGCGCTTATGGGGATCGGATCGGGGATGCGGCCTCGACTTGGGCTCGGATAAACTGTGGAACTCAGAAATCAAAATCGGATCGGTTTGGAGGTAGAGTCCCCTAACGGTTCGGATCGGATCACATAGTCATACTTCTCCTCCTTTTTATCTTATGGTCCGACCCGATCCGGTTAGGCAAGCTCCCTTTCCCCCTTCCTTAAATACTTGCTCCGACCCGATCCGATCTCCTGGATTTCTTTTCTTTTTTCTTTCTTTACTTGCCCCGACCCGGTCCGACCTCCTGAATTTCCTTCCTTCTTCCCTTATTTTTTCACCTTCCATATCCCTCCGAACCGAACCGATTCCCTATTATCTTCTTCTTCTCCTTCACCCTCTTTCTTCCCTAACCGACGCCAAGGCCAGTTTCGTGCCAGTCACTCAAATCAAAGCCAAGCAATCATGCGCTGGCGCACTCAACAACTGATTCTAATCCCCTCCATTCCAACCTCGAGATGGCGACGAGTCTACTAGCGACGATGACGAAGGGGGTCACGGTGGCAAGGTCATCAGAGTTTCATACTCAAATCATCCTAATCGTCTACGAATCCGAATCGAAATCAATTAAAGAAGGAATTGTTCAAAGTTTTATAACCTACCGGTGTAATTACTTCGAGAATTAAGAGGAATTTTGATTTTTCACGAATTAAGTTTTTTCTCGCTTTGCAGAACTTGGGGAGTAAAACAGTAAAAGTGAAAGAAGGAAGAAGACTCAGCTTATATAGAGGAGTAGAGTGTCCATTCGTCTCCCCATTCGGATCGGCAACCCAGTAGAAGAACCCCTGTTCGGATTGGATGGACAGTCCAGAAGAAAAGATTGGCCCAATAGTCCAATGAAAGATGGAAAGAAGAAGGGGTCTGTTCTGATCGGAATCCGAACCGAACCGAGTTTTTTAGCTCAGCAACGAATTAAATTGAAATTTGGAGAAAAAGATGAAAACACAAGGAAAATCAAAAGAAAAATCACCTCGAAGAGCGCTGTGCAATGATAGTCAAAGCATGCTCCGTCTCCAACAGAAGCATCCTTTGAGGGGGCAAAATGTGAGCCCACTTTGTGAACTGGGCAACACAAAGTCAAGATGTGAAATATTGAAGAACTTGAAAAACACTGAAGCAGGTCGGATCGGAGCAGTGTAGTGGTTCGGATCGAATAATGTCTGCTGTTCGGATCGGTGAACTATTGTTGTTGGAATCAGAGAGGCTCGGCTGTTCGGATCGGAGAGCAACCTACTTCCAGTCGGATCGGAAAGCAACCTACTTCAAGTTGGAACGGAGAGCAACTTGCAACAAAGACAGATCGGAGCGGAGCAGAGTAAAGACAATAATTAGTCCTAAGTTAACTCGGGTCGGATCGGGTACTCCGATCCGAACCCCTTGTGCACATCCTTCCGATCCGAGCCTGTCTTCCACGTCACTCCCCTGCATGAGCGCCTGGTTATTCGGAGCGGTTATGACCAATTCCTACCCACAACGTCCACTGCTCTGATGCGTTGTCAACATAGAAATCCATCCGAACCCGAGGCTGATGGGATGGATGACACGTGGCTCCGATCCAGATCGGGTTCTGAGCAAATTCTCACCTATAAATACCCTGTCTGGAGACAAAGAAAAGGATCTTTTTTCTGGCACTTTGAGAGTTCAACCACCTTCATAACCCAAATTCCAGCACTCCCGGAAAATCCAAATCTTCTTTCATTATTTGTTTTTAGACAATTGAGTGAATATAAGTGAGTTGTGAGAGAAATTCAGTGAATATTTCATTGTAATTGCAACTACATTGAAAATAGTGAAAGACAAGTGGACGTAGGCATTTCTTCGCCGAACCACTATAAATCCTGTGTGTTCATTTTACTTTTGATCTTATTTTATTCTACTTTTAGTCAATTTGGGTGTTAGAACAACTTTTTGGTCTAACATATATACAGTTAACTCATACTAGGGTATTACTGACCCTATCTCAAATGAGCACAACTCCACCAAGGCCTAGGTGTTTGCTCAACCTAAGATCTGATACCAACTGTAATGGACCGCAAATCCATACTATCTGAGTTGACTACATACATCACACGTCCAACCCAAATATTACAGAAATACGAATCATTTTTTTAAGAAGAAAAGGGTAGAAGAAGAACAAAAATAAAAACCCAGAATCTCACTTCGCAGCGAAACAAAATATAAAATATCATAACTTTTGAAGTACAATTTTTTTTTGCTATATAACATACATTTATCAGAGTACAACACTTACAACACAGCAGAAATAAAAATACTATATATCTAACACTGAAGCCTCCTGCTCCAAGCTCCTTCAGATAAATCTGTAAAATCCTGAACTACTTGACTTCCTGTACAAATTTGGGCACCTAAGAATTTAGGTAAAACAAAACAAAATAAACTCTGGGTCAGTCATCGGACCGGTATGAGTAAACAATTTAAAACAGTTTGAGAAAATAAACGATATCTCATAAGACCACGCCATATAACACGGAACGGGTTTTTCCCTTATGAGAATCCAAAACACTTTATTTAACTTTCAAAACCCTTTTGAAAGAAATGATAATCTTTATATCAAAACTCTTTTGATATTATAATAATGTCTAAATCAAATAAATAGAAATCTAGTGGAACGTTTGCATCTCACGTTCCATATATATATATATATAATATACAATGTAACATCCTGGATTTGTAGCAATTTTATAATAAACATTTAAATTTATTTTAAATGTTGAATTGGATATGTAAATGTTTTTTTTAATTTATAGATTTAATATCGAATACATTTAATTATCGTAATAGTAATAATTTAATTCACAGTTAAAAATCTGAATCTAAACAATTCAGTCAATCAATATAAATTTTGTATTGAATCGGAACGATAATAATTATTTATTATCGATAGATTTAATTGTTTGAAACCGAACTATATTTTATTTAGAATTTAATTTAAAATGTCGATTTAAATTGATATCTTTTCCATATGATCGAATTAGGCTCCAGAACTTGTTCCAGTGTGTTCATAACGATGGTTAAACCCTAGAGGTGTCTGTCTCAGCGCTAAAAACAAAGTTTGAAACCAACGGCTATTTTAAATTAACTTAATTCATATTAACTAAAACCAAAATAAAATAAATGATTAATTAATAAAAAAATGTGTGAGGCCGACCTAACTTGTACATCGCATCCTACCTATTTACCTACGCAGTCTTCTCCACTTTAATTCCTGTACAAAATGTCTCATATTCGATATCTTAGAAACAAAGATTAAATGGCGTGTACTTCATTCTCTCCCTCTTTTCTTCTATTTAAATCACGGTACCCTCTTTTGTATATAATCAAAAAATCTTCCGAAAATATTAAATTGGCTGCTACTCCCCTTTTCTCCTTTTTCTTTATTCGCGAAAGAAAAATTTGTTTCAACACTCTCTCATTTCCTGATTCAATGAAATCCATTGTCCTCACTGAAAAAAAGAAATAAAAAATCGCGAAGTGCAAAGTCGCGAGTTTCCCTAGAGTTCGAGACTATGCCAAAGCGCTCACGTAATAAGGGAGGTCGTCACAGGTTTGGGGTGATTGTGGAGTTCGAGCAAGCCGCAATCGGTATGATTGGGGAAGAGCGATGCTTGGTGGAAGTCGATACATGTATTGGTTGCGTACTAGGATAGGGCGACATCAGTTGAACCTGTGAAATCGAGGGAGCTGAGTTCAGTTTTTGGTATGCGGTTATCTTAGTATGACAGCAATGAAGTGGGTGAAGTTTGAATGCAGCAGTTTGAACTGAATTGAAATAAGTGAAGGACTGGAAATTAGCAGGTAATGATAGAGTTGATTTAATGATAAATGGCATTGTTTGATTTGAAAATGGGTTATAATGGACGAAAGAGATGGATTAGGTGTGTGGTTCAACAATGGTTTGAATGGAGAGATTATGGTCTTTGTATTTTTGGGGAGTATGAGTCTGTTGTCTGAGGTTCGAACTGTGGATTTGGGGTCACTGCGTTGCTGGTGGATGCAGGAAAATCGCTGTTGGTGGGAGGGAAGTTGGTCTGGTCAATGAAGGCTGGTGGGTAAAGTAAATTGGTACTATGAGGCGGAAGTTGAAACAGGGTTTGACTGAGGGGAGTGCGATGAACTTTTGATGGAACAAGGGGATTGAATGAAGTTCGGAAGTCCAAATATTGTTTTGTTCGATAGAAGGAAGTGGAGTTTGAACCGACTTAGGGTTTCGACATTATGTTATTGGGGTTGTGGGAGCATGACAGGGAAGGGGACTGTTGTTGTGCGAGAGTTGTTGAACAATGGGTTTGTTGATTTGGAAGAAAATGCAGTGGTATGACAGTGGCATTTCGGTGGATGTATAGGTGGTGGGATGAAGCTGCCGATTGGAAAGGAGCTTGTTTGGATTTCATTAAGTGTCGTTAGGTTTGCAACATGGTAAATGGTAAAATATTGTTAAATGGATGCTGATCCGATGCAAGATGATAGTTATTAAGGAGTCGAACTAATTGGAACTGAAGGATGCAGTGGTGATGAGGCAGTTCTAGGCTGATTTCAGGAGAGATTAATCGGTGATTTTTGAGATGTCCTTCGTAGCGGATGGAATAATTTACAAGGAATAAGGTACATTTTAAAGAAATTTTAAATTGCAAAGAATAATTTATTTATTTATGTTAGTAGCTTATTTAAATAAATAATGGTTTAATCGATAATAAAATTAAATTATCGTATGGGAAAATATATTCGGTTGCAAACTATTCGAGTTGATTCGTAAGACGCAACATTTCGGGAATTAACGGGATATTCATCAAATAAAAATCAAGGTGAGTAAATCTCACTTAAAAATTTATTTTTATCGTTAAAAATAAATTATTGGTTGTTTGAATGCATGCATGGATTGTTGAATTATGGTGCTTATTATATTAGTTATTTAGGCTTGGTGAATGTTTTTGATTGTTGTTATTATATATATTTATATTGGATTTCCCATAGTATCATTAGCGAATGCCCGAAGTATCATTAGCGGATGACCCTATCGCCCCACGATATATGAGTGGATGACATTCATACCGCGATATCCTACCTTGAAGCAGGATTGGTGTTATTTATGTTGACTAACACCTATGGATGCAAGGAAAACAGGTTGGAGGGATCCAACCGGATTCCTCAAATTTATTTATTACGATTTACATACTTATATGTGTGTGATGTGTTGAATTGGACTGATGGTTTGTGTATTTGGATATTTAAATATCATGTGATGACCCCAAACCCCGATAGGACGGTGCAAGGGGGTAATCTTTGGAATATAACACATAAACAGATAATAGCAGAATAGAAATAAATGAATACACCGGATAATGTACAATGGAATACACTGGATAAATAAAATCATCAGAGTGACACAGTATATAGGATCATACTTAGTAAAAATACAGTTCAGCTATACATAAAAGTCTACAGCGGAAAAGAGAACATAATATGTAAAACAGGAGCTGAATAGCACAAAAAGAGATAAATGATAGAATCCATCTTCAGCTCCATCTATCCAGAAAGAGCCTGCTAAAACCTGAATACAAGGCTGCCCATGTACAAATTGGGGCACCCGAGTTTGCAAGTGAAACAAACTACGAGTCAATCATGGGACTGGTATGAGAAATCTACTTAACACATTTTCAAATATGGCTAATCACAGGACCATGCCACTTTCGCGGAACGGGTTTACTCCATTGGATTGCCAGTGCTTCAAAACAAGTAAATCCTTTAAACATCGTAATGCTTTTTATAAAAAATGAAGCCATTATAACACTCAGTTCCCATCACACAATGCAACACAAACCGAAGGATAGAGTTTTACCTTATAATGGAAAAAATATGCTTGATACGAGCAAAACAAATCATTTGATATTATTGCTAGTGTATATATGTTCCGAAAACAATTTCAATCATAACTATCAATCATAGACGGCATGGGTACCATATATCATGTCGCCATATATATATATATATATATATATATATATATATATATATATACAATCAAAACCGCACGGCATCGTATTTGGAAATTGGATTTCCGTCATGAACCGTGGCCAGGGATAGTCCTCAGCGCTTCGAGAAAATCTAGCCTACCATGTCTCAGGACCCAGACTCAGGTGGGCCCCTAGATCGTCAAGGCCGGTCCACCGATGTGGATTAAAATGCCTGAACACTGCGTTTCCCCGCCCTTTGGGGCGTAAATGAGCCCAATGACTCCATCGGTCCCGGATCGACCAATATATCCAAGGCGCCTCGCAACAGCAACAACCACACAGGTGAAAATAATATAAATGTTAGGGCTGGTTGGTCACTGACACCACCCTAGCTAGAAAGAAAGGCATGCCCTTCCTGAGGTCCTCTCCCGTTTCTGGTTCATACCGGGGTGCGAGGCCCGCGAATTCACGTTATACACAAAGCTATACCACACAGGCCGCGCTTTGATCATCAACCACAAGACTTTGCTTTTCAACAGAAGCCTTGATCATCTGCCACTTAGGCATGCCACACAGGCAATTCACTCTATACGACTGATTTCTATCGATATATAACCTCTGAGCTCGTACGTCCCAGAGAAGGGCGTTAAGCAAGAGAATAAATTCTCCGCCGCCAAACAGATATATATTTAATAGAGATCAATCAGCATAGAACAAAATCCAATGTCAGACACACAGTCCATTTACAAGTTCGTTCTGGGTCTGAACGAAACTGGAGGCACTCAATACCTCGCATATCTGTACAATCCACAAGTACGTCCGGGTGGCTACTACTTCAACCCCTTCAAGGTAGCTACTCCCATTATGAGCATCAGTAGCACCCCACCATTCGACGTGAAGATCATCGGTCTTGCACCGTCTTCATCTCTTCGACTCTCACTCGTCGAACAATTATTTGAAATGAGAATTAACTCGGCCTTTTCAAATAATTCACGTATATTTAGAATTTCAAATCAATTTATTTCAATGGTGAAATTATTCGACACCACTAATTGAATTCATTAATGTAATTTTCACACCAAACACATTCAACCATCAAATATCAGCTAAACCGAGCAAATTCAGTTTATTTCCATTCCATATCATTTATAATATTTTGTCACTATTTATCGCTATTTTTATTTATTTTAAAAAACCAATTCATTCAAACATTGCTTCAGGCCATAACGTGGCCGTGGCGCTGTTTTTATTCAGATTTGATTTACACATATCTAAAAATCTAACCGTGGGATCTTTACAAATTTTATATCTTTAGAAAGATCTTTTCAAAACGAATCCAACGGTTTCAGTTTTGGGAAAATCCGATGGTCGAATCTCCCGCTCTAATCGTTTGAAGTGACGATTTCAAAATACGAACTGCAACATCGTTATTCGATTTAATTTAATTATATTTATATATATATATATATATATATATAAATATAATCGATTCTGGCACAGTTTTTCTTTAGATTTGAATTAAACATTCCAGACAATCCAACCGTTGGATCTTTACAAAGATGGTGCAGTTGGAAAGATATTTCCAAGGCGAACCCAACGGTTGCGGTTTCGGGAAAATCCGATGTCCGGATCTCCCGCACTAATCGTTTGAAATCACGGTTTCAAAACACAAACTGCAGCTTCGTCATTCACTATATTTTAATTATAATTATTTAAATATATATAAATATAATTCTTTCTTTGATTTCAAAACCATATCACTTCATATATTTGATAAAAATGATACTTTTATCATAAAAAATATTTATTCCACCCATCACCATTTTTAACCCTTCATATTCCCAATAAAAATGTAGATTTTATTGTTCAATCCATATATTCAACACATGAATGTTTTCGACTTCACACACACGATAAAAATATGATTTTTATTGTTCTAGTCCTTTATTCAACACATGAATATTTTCTATAGTTTATATATCTAATAAAAATGTGATTTTTATTGTAAAACAATTTATTTCAAAACACGATTATTTTATATAGTCCAAAGATAAGGGCAAAATGTTATTTTTGGTGTTAGAACAATTTATTTAAAATACTAATATTTTATATAGGCCATATATATAATAAAAATGAAACTTCTATCTTTCAAATAATTTATTCAACACATGAACTTCATTTAACACATGAATTTCTATTCAACACATGAATTTATATTCAACACACGAATATAGTTTCAACACATGAAAATAATTCTAACACACGAATATTATTGAAAATTTCGGCAGCATAACGGCAGGGTAGTAAAAACCGGGACCGTCCCTAGTACGACTCCTCGCTCTACCTTAAAACCTCACGGTTTTTGACAATGGGGATTTCATGCATCTAATTCGCACGCAGGCGAGCATGTTTTCTTTCATTTCCACAACCTATTCTAATTTTGTTTTCAACCACAAATGGGTATTTTTCAACCACAGTCAATCATTCTCAACCACAAACAATTCTATCAACCATTCGCATTATTCACCATATTTCACATCAACCAAATAATCCAAACAATATCACAACCAATAAATATCGTCCATGGTCTGTGGACGAGGGGAGTATATTTATATTTCAATTTCATTTCAATTTATTTCAACGCATATATAATTTTTACAATGCATATATAACTTATACATCGAACAAACAACTTATACAACGCTTATACATGAGGTGTACAATGCTTATATAACTCATACATCGACTATATAATTTATACATCGTTGGTCTTGTTTTCCATATCGTTTATAAATTAGAAATCTCACATTGGGTTCCACTCCACCAAAAATAGCAGAAGGCTCAGAAAAATATGCAGTCTCTTCTAGAATGTAGAAGACGTCCACACGAGTCCACTGTCTCTTCTTTCACTGGATATCAACAAGAAACGAAAAAGATATGATTTTTATTGTAAAACCATAAATCGTAGCGCTTTAAAGTGCTATTAACTATAAAACAGAATAAAGGCCATATACCTCACTATTTCGTTCAAAACTAGGTCGTGCGATTTCTTCCAAACTGAAGCACGATGCTCAGATCAGCTTGCACCACGTGACAGAGCTCTGAAAGGGCTCTCCAGCGCTACCAAGAACGTCCAGCTTGTCGGCGTCAGGGAGGAGGTCGGAAGGCGGCGACTTTCTGGCCTCAGATCTCGACGAAGACACAACGCAGGAGGTTGAGAGTGGTATCGATTAAAAGGGGAGATCGAGATCTATAAAAAGTTGAACTGGAGGGGGTGGTTTTGGTGAGAATGGCGGCCGAAAAGGAGGAGAGAAGGAAAGAAGGGAGGCCGCCATTGAAATTTAGGGTTACGGGTTTTGTCGGGGGAGAAGGAGGAATGTGATTGGCTGGTTTTTTTAATATATTTTTAAAATCCCAAAAGTACCCCTCTTCACATACTAACTCCAATCTAATCCCAACGACTGTCACCCCTAGCTAAATACCCCCATTCCGAACACAATGTGATATGTTTCGAAGGCCCATTCGACTGTTTCAGTCAGTTTTCCCTCAAATTAAAATATAAAACATTCAATATTTAATTTGAACGTACATTTCAATTTTCCGGGGCCATATACTGATTCTAAAAATTTCAAAAAAATAAATCTAGCTATGTTTTGACGATACGGTCCTAACAAAACTAGTTTTGTCGAATTCTGAGACCGTTTGAAAAATGGCCATTTTCTGGCCGATCCAATTTAACAGAAATTCACCAAACATATTTTTCTTCGCCACGCTCACATATTAACTTCAAAAATTATGGAATTTGAAACCTAGCAATAATTTCACATCCCGGATCCAACAAAAGTAGTTTCTTCGAATTCCGAGGTCGTTTGCAAAATGTTTATTTTCATGGGCTATATAAATTCTATAGCGACCTTTCTGAAAATTCATTTAGCCATAACTTTTGACTCCTGCTACGAAACTTCGATTTTTCAGATTCGTTAGAAAGATATTCACCAAAGACTTAAATATTTTTGGTTTCAATAAAATTCGTTTTATTTTGCACCCGGTACACTCAGTCAAAGTTTGAATTGAAATTTTGAAACTACCGCGCCATTTCAGGCCTTGTTTATAATTCAAAGTAATTATATTCATTTTCAAACATCGATTCAAACTACTTTTCATTGTTATTACTTAAAATATTTAATATTCACTAAAATAGCCAATTTAAAAAACTTAAATTGGTTCAGATTTTACGGGTTGTTGCAATCTCCCCCACTTAAAACTTTTCGTCCTCGAAAAGGAACAAAGTCGAAAGTGGGTTAACTAACCAACTCTACTTTCAGTCTGGCTTCCATTCTCCAACTTTTTAGTTTCTGAGAATTTTCAAATTCTTCAAAAATTAGGCTAACACCCTGAATTTTTGAAAAATTTCGCCATAACCTCCTTTGTACGGGGAGGGGTTTGGAAATTTATTGGGCCGTATTAGGTACCCAATAAATCCGAATAAGCATGCACATATTTATAGTGATATATTCCGGTGTCCACAGAGGAGTGTGTATAGATCATAACTCCAGAGAATAAATTCTCGTCACCCTATAAATGGTTTTGGTGCCTTAATGACCAGAGAGACGTGTTTATTGTCATCTCCAGACCCATGTGGGTTTTTTATTAATCTGGCAATTTGCCGTTATATTTTATATGGTCCATATCAGTCATCAGTTCAACCTGTAAAATATAGTCATTGCCATACAAGCCTCTCGCTCGTATGGTAAATCTTCAACCTCGTCACACAAGCTCCAAATGCTTATGTGGTATATGATGAAGTATGCCTATCTTCAAGAAGTATGCCATGTAGTGTAGTTCAAAATTAATTGTTACTACCCTAGGCGACGTTTATTATTACACACAGAACAACCAGCACTCCGCATCCAATGGCATTCACAGGAGTTGATATAATAATAAAATTTCGCATCCAACTCATTAAGGTTTACCTATTTGTCGGGCACGCAAATAAATTATTTACTCAACGGCTAATCCATTTACTTATTCAAACATATATGATGTACATGTATATATTTCTATCTATTTTTAACTCAGTTCAATGAGCGATTTAATCAAATAAATTCTACCATTCATTCACTTATTGATTAAATTAACTATCGTTCTAATAATTTAATTAATCAAATCCACTATCACACAACACAAACAACAATCAATTTTATTTTTAACTTTTCAAAATCATTCAGACTATATGATTAAAAGTTTACATCCATGAAATGAAAACAACAACAAAGTGGAGAACATAATGGAAATTGCAAAATATGGTAAACGTACCTTGCACCAGAGTCAATCAGAGATATCCACCCTGCACTTAGGATAGGCTTTCTTAATGCTTTCCTCTGTTTCCCAAGTACAATCTCGCGGATCTCCACTCCATTGCACTTTGACCAAGTGAACCTTTTTGTTCCTCAACTCTTTGGTTTCTTTGCCAATGATCTTTAGCGGCTCTCTTCTAACTGCCAATTCTGGAGTGATTTCCAAATCCTGTTGTGCGGCTTCTTCTACAACAAGATCTGGATCATGCACATGCTTTCGCAGTTGAGATACGTGAAGTACATTATGAACTCCAGGCAACCAATTAGGTAATTGAACCCTATATGCGAGAGTTCCAATCCGTTCAAGAATAGGAAACGGACCAATGAATTTGGGCGCCAATTTCCTTGTTTTACCGAATCGGATGACTCCTCTCATCGGAGATACCTTCAAATATACATAGTCGCCAACAGTGAATGATATATCTCTTCTTCTCTTATCTGCATAGCTCTTCTGTCGGCTTTGAGCGGCTAGTAATCGTTTCTTAACGAAATCGACTTTGTCCACAGCGTCGCGAATCATATCAGGCCCCAATACAAGTCTGTTACCAGGTTCAACCCAACAAGCAGGGGATCGGCATGGTCTACCATACAATACTTTGAATGGTGACATTTTCAAGCTCGCCTGGTAGCTGTTGTTATATGAGAATTCAGCCAAATGTAAGTGGTCTTCCCATGATCCGCCAAAATCAATAATACACGCCCGCGATAGATCTTCTAGAATATGATTCACCCTCTCAGTTTGACCATCTGTTTGAGGATGATATGCTGTGCTCAAATTCAGTTTCGTTCCCAATTCTGCTTGGAATGCCTCCCAGAATTTACTGGCAAAAATCAGGTCACGATCACTAACGATGCTCAGGGAATTCCGTGCAGTCTAACAATTTCTTTGAAATATACCTGTGCCAGACTCTGAGCAGTTCTGTTCGATCTGACAGGTATGAAATGGGCAATCTTCGTGAAATGATCGACGATCACCCAAATACTATCATTTCCTTTCCTGGTTCTAGGCAAAGCATCTATGAAATCCATAGAAATCTCTTCCCACTTTCCACCTGGAATTTCCTAAGGTTGCAACAATCCAGCGAGCTTCTGCTGATCGCTTTTGACTTGCTGACAGGTGGAACACCGGCTAACATATAAGGAGATGTCTCGTTTCATAGATCTCCACCAGAAAGTGCATTGCGTTTGATATCATTATACATCTTGCTCACCCCAGATGGATACTAAGATTGGCTTTGTGACATTCATCTAATACTTCCCTCCGGAGTTCCGGAATATTTGGCATACATATTCGGCCTTTCAACCTAAGAATCCCATCGTTATCGATTTGAAAACTTGAGGGCTCGCCTTTCTGAATTCTTTCTTTGATACTTTAGATGAAGTGATCATCCTTCTGAAGGTCAGATATTTTATCGATCAATGAAGTCATAATAATAAAACTGGCGATTATCACATTCTTTCTACTTAGCGCATAAGCCATAACATTGGCTTTCCCTGGAGTGTACAAAATCTCAAAATCTTATGCTGCAAGAAATTCTAGCCAACGCTGCTGCCTCGGATTCAAGTCTTTCTAGGTGAACAAATACTTCAATGACTGATGGTCTGTATACAATTCGAATTTCTCACCCAAAAGATAGTACCTCCAGATTTTCAAAGCAAATACGATGGCTAGCAACTCAAGATCATGAGTAACGTAATTCTTCTCATGCGGTTTCAGCTAACGGCTAGCATAAGCAATCACTTGACCTCTTTGCATTAACATTGCACCAAGGCCTTCTCTAGAAGCGTCAGTCCAGACTTTCAAGTCCTCATTGCGATCTATTATTCTTAACACTGGAGCAATCGTCAGTTTTAATTTCAGCTTCTGGAAAGCTTCCTCACATTGTGAAGTCCAATTGAATCTCGAATGTTTCTCAGTCAGTTTTGTTAAGGAACTAGATGTCTTCGCGAAATCCTTAATGAATTTCCGATAATAACTGGCTAACCCGAGAAAACTTATGACTTCTGTGGGTGTACGAGGCTGTTTCCAATTCTGAATAGCAGTGATTTTACCGGGATCCAATGAAATTCCTTGCTTTGACACGACGTGGCCAAGAAATTTGACTTCGTCTTGCCAGAATATACACTTGGAAAACTTTTCTTTTAAAACATTCTTTCTGATAATTTCTAACACTTGTTCCAAATATTTTTCATGCTCGCTTTCTAACTTAGAGAAGATAAGGATATCATCAATGAAAACCAGAACAAATTTATTCAAAACTCCTCTGAATACTCTGTTCATCAGGTCGACAAAATATGTTGGAGAGTTACATAAGCCGAATGGCATTACTAACCACTCATAAAATAAATCTGGGCCTCTGAATGCTGTCAAAGGAACACACTCTTCGGCAATACGAAGTTGATGGAAACCTGTAGCTAGGTCCATTCGTGAAAACACTTGTGCTCCATTCAATCGATCCAGCAAATCATCAATCCACGACAATGGATATTTGTTTTTCAACGTCTGCTTATTCAAGTCATGATAATCCACACATAGTCTGAGAGTACCGTCTGACTTTGGGAAAAATACCACTACTGCTCGCCACTCAGAGAAACTAGGCCTGATTAGACCTTTCCATACAAGCTGTCTAGTTTGATTGTCTAACTCTTCTTTCTCCTTCAAGGCCATCCTTCGAATAGCGTGAACTACCGGCCTTGCATTAGGAACCAAAGAGATTTTAAAATCAGTTTCTCTCTGCAGAGGTAAGCTAACAACTTCTTCGAACACATCCGCATAGTTCTTCACGACAGGAATACTTTCAATGTCGATCGAAATATTCTTCGGAACGATAGGAATAGGTTCTATTTGAGTAGGAGAAACATCTAAAGCTGCCCAGAAGTCTTTTCTATCAGAATTCTGACCTTCACAGGGAATGGATATATAATCACCTGATTCAATCTTCGCCTTAACGACTCTGTCGGCGCATTTAACCTCAGCTTCATA
This sequence comes from Allium sativum, assembly GCA_030737875.1. Taxonomy (NCBI): domain Eukaryota; kingdom Viridiplantae; phylum Streptophyta; class Magnoliopsida; order Asparagales; family Amaryllidaceae; genus Allium; species Allium sativum. The sequence goes on from CM060927.1 coordinate 159,513,628, forward strand.
TTTGGTTAACCGGTATAATCCCAGAATAAGATCAAATTCTGTAAAATTCATGATGATCGCGATAGTAGGGAACTGATAACGGGAAAAAGAAACTGGCACCCCACAAACCCAACTGAGATCGAGGGAAACCCCCAACTGGATTATGGACAGTCATCGGTTCTTTGAGCTTCTTCAAATTCAAATCCAGTTTCTTAACTGCATTCTTTGCAACAAAGCTTCGCGACTCGCCGGTGTCAAACAGTACTTTAACTGGAATGTCTTTGACAGTAAGCGTGCCTTCTAAAACATCTGGCCTTTCCTGACTAGCTGAGGGCTCAGAAGTTTCCGCTTCTTTATTTACCTGAACCACTTCAGATTTTTGTGATAGTCGGAAATTTTTTGAAATGTGACCAACTTGTTGGCACTTATGGCATCCTCGACCCTCTCGAGCCTTCTTACTGGACTTAGACCCATCCTTCTTTCGACTGCTCGAAGATTCACAGTTCCTCATCAAATGCCCTTGCTTATTACACTTTAAACATACGACTGCTTTTTCTGATCGGCTCTAGGCTTCTTTTTGAACTCAGACTTCGTACTGGCCTCTGGCTGTACACTTGTCTCTGGGCTATCAGTTTCGAATTTTCTTTTGCTGCTAGAACTGACTTCCTCTTCATCAACTAAAAGACCTCGATTATTTAAATCTTCATACTGATAAGCCACGTAGATCATTTCAGGAAAAGGAAGCTTCACATGCCCCATTACTTTATTCTGGTATTTTCTTTGAAGACCATTTATAATTCTCAGATTCTTCCTCTTTGGATCTTGGATTAGATGAGGAGCAAAATGAGAAAGTTCATCGAATCTCTTATGATATTCTAGGATATTCATATCTCCTTGTATCAAATAGTAGAATTCATCACATAATCGCTTAGTTGCTTCATGGCAAATAAAATTTTCACTGAAAATCTCCTTAAATCTATCCCAGGTAATATTACCTTCTGGATTATTCTCAATAATCGAATCCCACCACAATAAAGCTTCTTCTTTGAGTGCCCAAGACGCCAGTAATCTTTTCTGGTCATCACTCACTTTTAAGCCGTCAAAGATCTTCTCAGCAGAACGAATCCAAGCTTGTGTTTCCATAATGGATTCTTTGCCCAAGAATGGTACTCCACCCAGATTCCGATACCTCTTTACTAGAGCTTCAATATCCGGGTCTGCATAACTTCTTCTGTTTCTGCCACTCATTTTCTAGTGCGTATGCAAATAGCAGACCAAGTGCTAGGTCAACAGAAAAGATATTTTAAAACATAGAGACATATACATTAATGTAAATGTGCCTATCGAGGTGTATTTCATTCTTCTATACTCATACTAGGATATTACTGATCCTATCTGTAATGAGTTTTTCGTCTTAGAACACTACTGGTTCTATTTCTGACGAGTTCGTTAATATGTTATATTCTAGAACTAAGCTTAACCAAAGCTCTGATACCACAATTGTGACGACTCCAAACCCTGATAGGACGGTGCAAGGGGGTAATCTTTGGAATATAACACATAAACAGATAATAGCAGAACAAAATAAATACACCAGATAATGTACAATAGAATACACTGGATAAATAAAATCATCAGAGTGACACAGTATACAGGATCATACTTAGTAAAAATACAGTTCAGCTATACATAAATGTCTACAGCGAAAAAGAAAACATAATATGTACAACAGGAGCTGAACAGCATAAAAAGAGATAAATGATAGAATCCATCTTCAGCTCCAGCTATCCAGAAAGAGCCTGCTAAAACATGAATACAAGGCTTCTCGTGTACAAATAGGGGCACCCAAGTTTGCAAGTGAAACAAACTATGAGTTAGTCATGAGACTAGTATGAGAAATAGACTTAACACATTTTCAAAAATGGCTAATCATAGGACCACGCCACTTTCGCGGAACGGGTTTACTCCATTGTATTGCCAGTGCTTCAAAACAAGTAAATCCTTTAACCATCGCAATTCTTTTTATAAAAATGAAGCCATTATAAGACTCAGTTCCCATCACACAATGCAACACAGACCGGAGGATAGAGTTTTACCTTATAATGGCCAAAATATGCTTGATACGAGAAAAACAAATCATTTGATATTATTGCTAGTGTATATATGTTCCAAAAACAATTTCAATCATTCAATCATAGACGGCATGGGTACCATATATCATGTCGCCATATATATATATATATATATACACACACACACACAATCAAAACCGCACGACATCGTATTTGGAAATTGGATTTTCGTCATGAACCGAGGCCAGGGATCGTCCTCACCACTTCGAGACAATCTAGCCTACCATGTCTCAGAACCCGGACTCAGGTGGGCCCATAGATCGTCAGGGCCGGTCCACCGATGTGGATTAAAATGCCTGAACATTGCGTTTCCCCACCCTTCGGGGCGTAAATGAGCCCAATGACTCCATCGGTCCCGGATCGACCGATATATCTGAGGCGCCTCGCAAAAGCAACAACCACACAGGTGAAAATAATATAAATGTCAGGGCTGGTAGGTCATTGATGCCACCCTAGCTAGAAAGAAACGCATGTCCTCCCTGAGGTCCTCTCCTGTTTCTGGTTCATACCGGGGTGTGAGGCTCGCAAATTCACGTTATACACAAAGCTATGCCACACAGGCCGCGCTTTGATCATCAACCACAAGACTTTGCTTTTCAACAGAAGCCTTGATCATCTGCCACTTAGGCATGCCACACAGGCAATTCACTCCATACGACTGATTTCTATCGATATATAACCTCTAAGCTCGTACGTCTCAGAGAACGGCATTAAGCAAGAGAATAAATTCTCCACCGTATTTAATAGAGATCAACCAGCACAGAACAAAATCTAATGTCAGACACATAGTCCATTTACAAGTTCGTTCTGGGTCTGAACGAAACCGGAGGAACTCAATACCTCGCATATCCGTACAATCCACAAGTACGTCCGGGTGGCTACTACCTCAACCCCTTTAAGGTAGCTACTCCCATTATGAGCATAAGTATCACCCCTCCATTCGACGTGAAGATCATCGGTCTTGCACCGTCTTCATCTCTTCGACTCTCACTCGTCGAACAATTATATGAAATGAGAATCAACCCGGCCTTTTCAAATAATTCACGTATATTTATAATTTCAAATCAATTTATTTCAATGGTTAAATTATTCGACACCACTAATTGAATTCATTAATGTAATTTTCACACCAAACACATTCAACCGTCAAAAATCACCTAAACTGAGCAAATTCAGCTTATTTCCATTCCATATCATTTATAATATTTTATCACTATTTATCGCTATTTTTATTTATTTAAAAATAGCCAATTCATTCAAACGATGCTTCAGGCCATAACGCGGCCGTGGCGTTGTTTTTCTTCAAATTTGATTTACACATATCTGAAAATTTAACCGTTGGATCTTTACAAATTTTTATCATTAGAAATATCTTTTCAAAACGAATCTAACGGTTTCAGTTTTGGGAAAATCCGACGGTCGGATCTCCTTGTAACGACCCGGATTTTGAGCGGCTTTGGTTATCGACATAAGCTCGATGTCGATAACCAAAACATAGAAAAATCCTGGTAATTAATGAAAGAAATTAGAGGGTGAGGATAGATAAGATAGAAACTTAGAATAGAAGAAGAAGAAGAACACAACATCAGAGTAACACGAACCTCACAGCGGAATGAATAACATATAATATATAACATAACTTATAAATATAACAGTTATGTTTACAATATCACTTATCAGAGTACAATACTTACAACACAGCGGAAATAAACTATAGCTATATGATCCAGAAGCCTCCTGCTCCAGCTCTTCAAGTATATCTGTAAATCCCGACTACTTGACTGCCCATACAAATTTAGGCGCCCAAGAGTTTAGGGAAAACAACAAAGTAAACTCCGGGTCAGTCATGGGACTGGTGTGAGTAAAATAGTTTAACACAGTTTAACATATATATGATATCTCATAAGACCACGCCGTGAATACGGAACGGGTTTTTCCCTTATGAGGATCCAGCATCTTTGACAAGCAATATCATTCTGATATTATAATAATGTCTAAGTACAAATATATATCAATCTAGCAGAAACGCTTTCATCTCACGTTCTACATATATAGTATACAATCAAAATTGCAAGCACGTATTGGATAATGGATTTCCAACTATGACAAGGTATGGAACCACCTTCCGATCAGTGTACTCTAGGAACGATACACTGGAGTTCAACAAGAACATCTTGTAACTCAGCCACACATGACCGACCACTCATTTCGCTTGAGTGTATCGAATGTACATCACCAACGGTTGGGATCAGCAACCGTTCCCATATATATATATATATGGGACAGCATTGATAGATTAAAGAAACAAATGAATATTCTCTAGATAGGTGATTATACACCCTACTTCGGTGCGACCGACTTAGCCATGCTGCCTGCCCGATTTCTGTCATTTACCGGTTGATGAGGCTAGAAGCTACGCTTTATCATTACATCAGATTCACTTCGAATGCCACATTGTCTGATCCATCGAAAATCACTAATTGGCGTCTACAACAGTACGTTACGTGTTAGCTAAAGAAGTTTCCTTCTCCGCTTCCACTCTTGGTATAGTTGAAGAAATCAATGTACGTGACCCTTCTGGAAATACTCTGTCAGACATTCATTCATACAAGTCATCCTCATTCACTAAGAATGTCACATCGTCATACCCGCAAAACCACAAATTGACTTATTCAAAAATAACACGGGTATACAGCTAAGAGAAACGAATTCCTCCGCCACCAAACGTGAATACGTTCGAACAGATCAACTTACGCGATCCATTGGATATACTCTGTCAGACCTTCGTCCATACAAGTTGTCCTGGGACTGGACAAACCGAAGGCACTATTCAGTATATCCATCTTAGTCACTGTTATCTAAGACTTATACAACAGCCCTTGCATTTTACTACGTCTTCAATTATCTTTGGCATATATGATTCGCAACGCTTATGCCAATACAGAGTGGTTCTTCGGATAATAATCCAACCGGTCTCTCCATATTTACAAGGTAAAATGGTCAAAACTTTGATAGTCTGTGATTTAACTATCAAATGAAAACATGTCCGTGTATAAACAACGATCTAAATTCCAAATGGAATTATCGACCCAATCTTCAGACATACATATATATTTATATATATTCATATTTCCTTATTTTCTGTATTTAGAAAATATTCGTTATCAACGTTGGAAAACATTTCCATTGTTTATTTACGTATCACTATCCTTCCATAACTATCAGACTCTAACTATAAACAAACAAGAGAACAACTTCCTGAGTATAAACCCCGAAGGCCGAAACCAACATCAGATCGATACTCAAGAAAACATTCAACTTATTAATCTCTAGTCAGTTAATAATTTTGCTTAACTCTATTTTTTTTAACTCCATTCGCTCAACTCTAAATCGCAGCAAACACAACGGTTACGCCTGATTCCCTCAGGAAACATCCGACCACCGTAGGCTATTTACAACCCTGCGAATTACGCTAGCAGTCGTGCTAAATGGCAACTCATCCTGAATAACTATGTTTGTTTTAACTCTAACTGTTTAACTCTAACTGTTTAACTCTAACCGATTAACTCTAACTGTTTAACCCTAACTGTTTAACTCTATTCATTTATAAAGATTTACTTTTAGTAATGGTTCTTCACTTTACAAATGATTTCCTTTTTATAACGTTTTCCTTTTTATAACATCCTATTCAGTTATAAACAAATTTCCTTTTTATAACTCTATTTATTTTCTAAATATTTCCTTTTCAAATTTATTCGTAAAAATATTCTAACTCCTTAAATTCCCGGAAAAATTCGCCATAACCTCCTTTGTATTGGGAGCATCGGGAAAATCCCCAAACCGCTACACAGGCCTTTCCATTCAAAAAGAAAATGGTTTGAAATTATTTTCTTTTCTAAATATTTCCTATTTATAAATATTCCAATTTATAAACATTTCTTATTTATAAATATTCCAATTTATAAATATCTCTGTTTTCAATATCACTTTGAAAATCTCCTTTTTCCATTCCTGTATGTTACGGTATTTAACATATCAAATTTCGATATCCAATATCGTCTATACAAACATAATCAACAACAGGTTATAATTCACATCATATATCAAAATATATGAAAAACAATAAAATAACTGTTGAGGAATCCAGTCGGATTCCTCCAACCTGTTTCCCTGCATCCACAGATGTTACACAATAAAATCAATATCACTTTCAGTTCCATATGATATATTCTGTTGAACAGAATCAATATAGAAATTCAACTAACTGACTAGCAGTTCAATCAAACAGTCAACACACAGTCAATCAGTCAGTATTTAACAGTTCTAAAAATACAACATGAAAATATAAACTGTTCAGCGTTAGTGAGATTAACTCACTTTGGCGGTTCATCGTTAAAGAACGATAAACTGTTTGTTTGATTTGAATCAAACAATTTATTTCGCCATAAATTCATACGAGCTCCAATCCACACCCCGTCAGCTTCATTGTGAAGCTCTCGTCCATACGGTCCCAACGTGACTGACGGTTCGTGATTCTGATTTCATATGACCGAGATATAAAGGTTACAAGTTATTAAAATATTTAGATTTGAATAAACTTAAATTAATAAAACATTTGGGCCTCACCCACTTACTTCTTGGCCCACTATCATTTAAAAGTCCACGCCACAGTACTCTCCTTCCCCAAATTTGATACCGCACCTCCAGTAAAGTGAAATGGCCATCACCGATCCTTTAGCCTCTCGTTTCTCACTCGACATACCATCATTTTCAAAACCAACTTCACCCTCGAACTCCTCATTGAACTCTCCTTGCACTCAAATCGAAATGAATGAACTCGACTACTCCTCGGGCACTCGCGATGAACAGCTTGACACTGCAGGTACCGACGTCTTTGGCCATGAATCCCTCTTGAACTTCACCCATACGTGCGGTTTCTTCCTCTCAACTCCGCTATAAACTCGAAATGAATTATTTATGCCTAAATAGATCAGGAACCCCAACCCTAGTCTTTACGGCAGGAAAACCATCGACGGAAAAACACGTCGAGTCCCACGAGACTGGTACCAACGCGAAGAGAACTGAAGAGAAATCTATCGATACTTGTTTTAGATTTTTATAGGAATTTATTTGGAATTGTTTTGAATTTATGAAGATGGATTTTCTTTCCTGGAAGAAATAAAAGTTACGGCGCATTTATTCTGCTGACCAAGGAAATGAAATTAGGTTAGAGGAGGTAGTTGAGGAGTATTTATAGGCAACAAAAATATCTAGATATTTTATAATTGATTATTTTATTCATTTTAAATCAATTTCTATTTGTATTCGTCTTTTTTAAAAATTCCTGTGATCACATGTGATACCCAAAAATCACCAAACTGGACACGCAGCTACAGTTCGACATTACGGTCCCAACGAAACTGGTTTCGTCGAATTCCGACTACGTATGCCTACATAGCGTATTTTTAACTGTCAAAATACTGACTGTTTTTCACTCTAAAAATCCGTACGACCACACAATGATTCTAAAAATCACAGAAACTGACATCTAGCAATAATTTGACATTGCGGATCCAACAAAATTAGTTTCGTCGAATTCCGACTTCGTTTGCAAAACCGGCTATTTTTAAAGCTCTGGATGACCCCTTTAAATATATAAATATATTTAAATATAATTAAATTTATATTATCGTTTATCTTCACATATGATATCGTACAGCTCCAGAATATCATATCAGAATTTACAACTTGATATTTCAGATTTTAGATTTATCGATATTCAATTTATATCGAAAACCCTTTTATAACGTAAATAACGCGTTGCAAATTATAAAGGAAATTCCACAGTGACTTTTCTGAAATTTGATTTGGACGTACATCACAATCTACACGACGAAATCCTGATTTTTCTCTTCCACTAGAAAGATATACTCCACCAGCTCCACGCGTTTCTTGTTTCACCAAAATCCAGCTTAAAACGTATCCTGTACATTCAGTTGAAGTTCAAATCGCCAAATAGCGAACTGCCGCGCCATTTCAAGCTCTATTTCAATTATATTATAATTATACGTTCAAACTGTCGTTTATAAAATATATTCGTTATTCAAATTCAATTCTAAACTGAATTTAACATCACAAATGATTCAGTTCACACCATATCGCCCTTTCAGCCAATTCTGATTATTTCATAATTAAATATATTATTTAATTTATTATTTTAAATTAAATATTCGCCATTCTTTAATTAAACCACCATTTAATTCACTATATCACCATCTATATAATTAAATAAATTAATTATAATACCTCTGCAAATGCGGGTCATTACATTCTTCAACACTTAAAATAATTTCGTCCTCGAAATTGCTAAGGTAGAAAACAATCCTATCGACTGGTTAGAACTTATTTGTTCACTTCTCAACTTCAGTTTCAACTGAACCAATTTAATTTCAATTAAAATATTAATTAATTCTTATCAACGAAAATTTTCAAAAATCCTGAAAATTTTCTAACTCCTTAACTTTTCGATAAATTTCGCCAGCACCTCCTTTGTACTGGTCGATAGGTCAAACTCCAACTTGCCTCTCTGGGCCTTCTTCAACCCAAAAGAAAATCAAACAGCCAAGCGGCTTGCCAATTCGGGTCAGAAATTCCAAACTCATATAAAATATGAACTTGTACCTTTTTTTTGGGCATATCATTATATCCCTACCATCTGTTATCAACTCGGCATATACAAATGCTATCCCAATCAACTCCAACCAATTTATTATTAACACAACCATTCGCTTATCCAAGCCGAATTCAATTTCAAATTCGAGTTTCAAATTCCAAACTCTCGACTTATCATTTCAATTCCAATCCAGATTATTCTCTAATCACTTCCAGTTTTTCTTAACCTATCATCCTAAGTTAAATTCTGGTTTATTATCTACTTTTACCATCCCATTCGAATTAACTTCATGAGTTAAATTTAAATTTCTAGAACTTAAATTCCTGGGTAAATTTCAAATCAATTTGAAATCATACTGTCAATTCAAAACCTTTGGATTTTCTAAACAACTTGTTTCCTCAAAACAATTCAAATTAAAATCTTTGGTAGTAATCCACCACTTAGAAACTCGAAAATCACACCGATGATACTGCGCAGTCATCATCGGAATTATTTCCCAGCGACCCAAGTGACTTCAATACTATATCATTTTCAAAACCATTACTGAATACTTCCATTTTGAAAACATTTCAAAATCTCCCAGGAACTTAAAATTTCCTTATTTTAAATTCCAAATCTGATTTAAATTCATATTTAATTCATTTTTTTTCACGTATTTCACTTATATGAATTCTGATTGGTTATATATAACCATTTCACATGTTATAATCTTACTCGATTATAATCACAACCTATATATGATAATATATCACATATCCATACTGTGTCGGTCCATCATATTCAAGTGTTTATAAACTCCTACCGATACAGTGGATCAAACTGATCGACTAGAATTCATAAACTACTCAACCAATGAATCTCCATAATATAAAACCATTTTATATCAAATTACAAACACGCACTCGTATATATACACTCAAACTCAATCTAGGGTATTACTAACCCTATCTCTACTGAGTCACGCCACAGAGCCAAGGTAAATTCTTAACTTAAGCTCTGATACCAACTGTAACGACCCAGATTTTGAGCGGCTTTGGTTATCGACATAAGCTCGATGTCGATAACCAAAACATCGAAAAATCCTGGTAATTACTGAAAGAAATTAGAGGGTGAGGATAGATAAGATAGAAACTTAGAATAGAAGAAGAAGAACACAACATCAGAGTAACACGAACCTCACAGCGGAACGAATAACATATAATATATAACATAACTTTGAAATATACCAGTTATGTATACAATAGCACTTATCAGAGTACAACACTTACAACACAGCGGAAATAGACTATAACTATATGATCCAGAAGCCTCCTGCTCCAGCTCTTCAAGTATATCTGTAAATCCCGACTACTTGACTGCCCGTACAAATTTAGGCACCCAAGAGTTTAGGGAAAACAACAAAGTAAACTCTGGGTCAGTCATGGGATTGGTGTGAGTAAAATAGTTTAACATAGTTTAACATATATATGATATCTCATTAGACCACGCCATGAATACGGAATGGGTTTTTCCCTTATGAGAATCCAACATCTTTGACAAGCAATATCATTCTGATATTATAATAATGTCTAAGTACAAATATATATCAATCTAGCAGAAACGCTTTCATCTCACGTTCTACATATATAGTATACAATCAAAATCGCAAGCACGTATTGGATAATGGATTTCCAACTATGACAAGGTATGGAACCACCTTCCGATCAGTGTACTCTAGGAATGATACCCTGGAGTTCAACAAGAACATCTTGTAACTCAGCCACACATGACCGATCACTCATTTCGCTTGAGTGTATCGAATGTACATCACCAACGGTTGGGATCAGCAGCCGTTCCCGTATATATATATATATATATATATATATATATATATATATATATATATATATATATATATATATATGGGACATCATTGATAGATTAAAGAAACAAATGAATATTCTCTAGATAGGTGATTATACACCCTACTTCGGTGCGACCGACTTAGCCATGCTGCCTGCCCGATTTCTGTCATTTACCGGTTGATGAGGCTAGAAGCTACGCTTTATCATTACATCAGATTCACTTCGAATGCCACATTGTCAGATCCATCAAACATCACTAATTGGCGTCTACAACAGTATGTTACGTGTTAGCTAAAGAAGTTTCCTTCTCCGCTTCCACTCTTGGTATAGTTGAAGAAATAAATGTACGTGACCCTTCTGGAAATACTCTGTCAGACATTCATTCATACAAGTCATCCTCATTCACTTAGAATGTCACATCGTCATACCCGCCAAATCACAAATTGACTTATTCAAAAATAACACGGGTATACAGCTAAGAGAAACGAATTCCTCAACCACCAAACGTGAATACGTTTGAACAGATCAACTTAAGCGATCCATTGGATATACTCTGTCAGACCTTCATCCATACAAGTTGTCCTGGGACTGGACAAACCGAAGGCACTATTCAGTATATCCATCTTAGTCACTGTTATCTAAGACGTATACAACAGCCCTTGCATTTTACTCCATCTTCAATTATCTTTGGCATATATGATTCGCAACGCTTATGCCAATACAGAGTGGTTCTTCGGATAATAATCCAACCGGTCTCTCCATATTTACAACGTAAAATGGTCAAAACTTTGATAGTCTGTGATTTAACTATCAAATGAAGACATGTCCGTGTACAAACAACGATCTAAATTCCAAATGGAATTATCGACCCAATCATCAGACATATATATATATATTTATATATATTCATATTTCCTTATTTTATGTATTTAGAGAATATTTGTTATCAACGTTGGAAAACATTTCCATTGTTTATTTACGTATCACTATCCTTCCACAACTATCAGACTCTAACTATAAACTAACAAGAGAACAACTTCCTTAGTATAAACCCGAAGGCCGAAACCAACATCATATCGACACTCAAGAAACCATTCAACTTATTAATCTCTAGTCAGTTTCTAATTTTTCTTAACTCTATATTTTTTAACTCCATTCGCTCAACTCTAGATCGCAGCGATCACAATGCTAACGCCTGATTCCCTCAGGAAACATCCGACCGCCGTAGGCTATTTACAGCCCTGCGAATTACGCTAGCAGTCGTGCTAAACGGCAACTCATCCTGAATAACTATGTTTGTTTTAACTCTAACTGTTTAACTCTAACTGTTTAACTCTAACCGATTAACTCTAACTGTTTAACTCTAACTGTTTAACTCTATTCATTTATAAAGATTTACTTTTAGTAACGGTTCTTCACGTTACAAATGATTTCCTTTTTATAACGTTTTCCTTTTTATAACATCCTATTCAGTTATAAACAAATTTCCTTTTTATAACTCTATTTATTTTCTAAATATTTCCTTTTCAAATTTATTCTTAAAAATATTCTAACTCCTTAAATTACCGGAAAAGTTCGCCATAACCTCCTTTGTATTGGGAGTATCGGGAAAATCCCCAAACCTCTACACAGGCCTTTCCATTCAAAAAGAAAATGGTTTGAAATTATTTTCTTTTCTAAATATTTCCTATTTATAAATATTCCAATTTATAAACATTTCTTATTTATAAATATTCCAATTTATAAATATCTCAGTTGTCAATATCACTTTGAAAATCTCCTTTTTCCATTCCTGTATGTTACGGTATTTAACATATCAAATTTCGATATCCAATATCGTCTATACACACATAATCAACAACAGGTTATAATTCACATCATATATCAAAATATATGAAAAACAATAAAATAAATGTTGAGGAATCCAGTCGGATTCCTCCAACCTATTTCCCTGCATCCACATATGTTACACAATAAAATCAATATCACTTTCAGTTCCATATGATATATTCTGTTAAACAGAATCAATATAGAAATTCAACTAACTGACTAGCATTTCAATCAAACAGTCAACACGCAGTCAATCAGTCAATATTTAACAGTTCTAGAAATACAACATGAAAATATAAACTATTCAGCGTTAGTGAGTTTCACTCACTTTGGCAGTTCATCGTTAAAGAACGATAAACTGTTTCTTTGATTTGAATCAAACAATTTATTTCGCCATAAATTCATACGAGCTCCAATCCACTCCCCGTCAGCTTCATTGTGAAGCTCTCGTCCATACGGTCCCAACGTGTCTAACGGTTCGTGATTCTGATTTCATATGACCGAGATATAAAGGTTACAAGTTATTAAAATATTTAGATTTGAATAAACTTAAATTAATAAAACATTTGGGCCTCACCCACTTACTTCTTGGCCCACTATCATTTAAAAGTCCACGCCACAGTACTCTCCTTCCCCAAATTTGATACCGCACCTCCAGTAAAGTGAAATGGCCATCACCGATCCTTTAGCCTCTCGTTTCTCACTCGACATACCGTCATTTTCAAAACCAACTTCACCCTCGAACTCCTCATTAAACTCTCCTCGCACTCAAATCGAAATGAACGAACTCAACTACTCCTCGGGCACTCGCGATGAACTGCTTGACACTGCAGGTACCGACGTCTTTGGCCATGAATCCCTCTGAACTTCACCCATACGTGCGGTTTCTTCCTCTCAACTCCGTTATAAACTCGAAATGAATTGTTTATGCCTAAATAGATCAGGAACCCCAACCCTAGTCTTTACGGCAGGAAAACCATCGACGGAAAAACACGTCGAGTCCCACGAGACTGGTACCAACGCGAAGAGAAGTGAAGAGAAATCCATCGATACTTGTTTTAGATTTTTATAGGAATTTATTTGGAATTGTTTTGAATTTATGAAGATGGATTTTCTTTCCTGGAAGAAATAAAAGTTACGGCGTATTTATTCTGCTGACCAAGGAAATGAAATTAGGTTAGAGGAGGTAGTTGAGGAGTATTTATAGGCAACAAAAATATCTAGATATTTTATAATTGATTATTTTATTCATTTTAAATCAATTTCTATTTGTATTCGTCTTTTTTAAAAATTCCCGTGATCACATGTGATACCCAAAAATCACCAAACTGGACATGCAGCTACAGTTCGACATTACGGTCCCAACGAAACGGGTTTCGTCGAATTCCGACTACGTATGCCCACACAGCGTATTTTTAACTGTCAAAATACTAACTATATTCAATCTAAAAATCCGTACGACCACACAGTGACTCTAAAAATCACGGAAACTAACATCTAGCAATAATTTGACATTGCGGATCCAACAAAATTAGTTTCGTCGAATTCCGACTTCGTTTGCAAAACCGGCTATTTTTAAAGCTTTGGACGACCCCTTTAAATATATAAATATATTTAAATATAATTAAATTAAATATAAATAAATTTATATTATCGTTTATCTTCACATATGATATCGTACAGCTCCAGAATATCATATCAGAATTTACAGCTTGATATTTCAGATTTTTGATTTATCGATATTCAGTTTATATCGAAAACCCTTTTATAACGTAAATAAAGCATTGCAAATTATAAAGGAAATTCCACAGCGACTTTTCTGAAATTTGATTTGAACGTACATCACAATCTACACGACGAAATCCTGATTTTTCTCGACCACTAGAAAGATATACTCCACCAGCTCCACGCGTTTCTTGTTTCACCAAAATCCGGCTTAAAACGAATCTCGTACATTCAGTTGAAGTTCAAATCGCCAAATAGCGAACTGCCGCGCCATTTCAAGCTCTATTTTAATTATATTATAATTATACGTTCAAACTGTCGTTTATAAAATATATTCGTTATTCAAATTCAATTCTAAACTGAATTTAATATCACAGATGATCCAGTTCACTCCATATCGCCCTTTCAGCCAATTCTGATTATTTCAAAATTAAATATATTATTTAATTTATTATTTTAAATTAAATATTCGCCATTCTTTAATTAAACCACCATTTTATTCACTATATCACCATCTATATAATTAAATAAATTAATTATAATACCTCTGCAAATGCGGGTCATTACACTCCCGCACTAATCGTTTGAAGTTACGATTTCAAAATACGAACTACAGCGTCGTTATTCGATTTAATTTAATTATATATATATATATATATATAATCGATTCTGACTCTGTTTTTCTTCAGATTTGAATTAAACATTCCAGACAATTAAACCGTTGGATCTTTACAAAGTTGGTGCCGTTGGAAATATATTTCCAAGGCGAACCCAACAGTTGCAGTTTCGGGCAAATCCGATGGCCGGATCTCCCGCACTAATCGTTTGAAATCACGGTTTCAAAACACGAACTGCAGCTTCGTCATTTACTATATTGTAATTATAATTATATAAATAGGTAAATATAATTCTTTATTCGATTTCAATACCATATCTCTTCATATATTTGATAAAAATGATATTTTTATCATCAAAAATATTTATTCCACACATCACCATTTTTAACCCTTTATATTCACAATAAAAATGTAGATTTTATTGTTCAATCCATATATTCAACACATGAATGTTTTCGACTTCACACACACGATAAAAATATGAATTTTATCGTTCTAGTCCTTTATTCAACACATGAATATTTTCTATAGTTTGTGTATATAATAAAAATGTGATTTTTATTGTAAAACAATTTATTTCAAAACACGATTATTTTATATAGTCTATACATAAGGTAAAAATGTTATTTTTGGTGTTAGAACAATTTATTTAAAATACTAATATTTTATATAGGCTATATATATAATAAAAATGTAATTTTTATTTTTCAAATAATTTATTCAACACATGAACTTCATTCAACACATGAATTTCTATTCAACACATGAATTTCTATTCAACACACGAATATAGTTTCAACACATGAAAATAATTCTAACACATGAATATTATTGAAAATTTCGGCAGCATAATGGCAGGGTAGTTAAAACCGGGACTGTCCCTAGTACGGCTCCTCGCTCTACCTTAAAACCTCGCGGTTTTTGACAATGGGGATTTCATGCTTCTAATACGCACGCAGGCGAGCATGTTTTCTTTCAATTCCACAGCCCATTCTAATTTTGTTTTCAACCACAAATGGGTATTTTTCAACAATAGTCAATCATTCTCAACCACAAACAATTCTATCAACCATTCGCATTATTCACCAAATTTCTTATCAACCAAATAATCCAAACAATATCACAACCAATAAATATCGTCCATGGTCTGTGGACGAGGGGAGTGTATATATATATAAATATATTTCAATTTCATTTCACTTCATTTCTGTAACAACCCGCATTCTACGTATCTAGGATCGTAGAATATTTATTTCTTTTTCGTATGAAGTCGTATGGTCGTGTAACTTTGGGAGACAACTATTGGGGTCATTTCCCATGTTCATGATTTTTGCCAATTTATAAATGACCGTTTTTCCCCTAGCCTATATTGTTTTGGCCATAACTTTTAATTGGAAAGGAATTTTGACTTGAAACCACTTCCATTACATTCGTTTGATGGTTTACCTTTCCGTAGAGTGGTCATAATAGCCAAACAGACTCACCGTTTGGGAGATATGGCTGAAATAAGGTTTGGAAGGTGAAAAACTGCTTAACCGGGCCAAATGAGGTGATTAGCAAATGAGCCCATAGCCCATTTCGGGATTAGGGTTAAGGGGAGGCTGAAATGAGTTAGGTTTTCATTCTATTTCAGTTTTCTAGCCGCCATTTACCTCTTAGAAACACTAGTAATGACCTCCAACCTCTAAATCACCTCTAAATCACTTCTTAATCAAGTTTTGGCTTAATCTACACCAAATCAAAGAGGATTAGCACCAAAGCAAGGTTAGAGCTGTTGTTGGACATCAGTATTCACGCCAAACAGAAATTCATTTTAGTTTTGAGGTTTTATTTGTGGCTAAGGTGAGTGATTTGCATAGTTCCTCACTAATTATGGTTGATTAAGGGTAATTAGTGTTGATTAGCGAATTCATACACTAATAAATTTTGGAAAAGTAATTATAAATTCTTAAATATTGTTTTGGATCTCTGTTAGAAGTTTGGGTTAATTTGATTAAGTTTTGTTAATCCTATGCTTAGTTGTTGTTGAACATGTTTAAGGGGAAAATATAGGTTTTGGGTATATTTGATCCATTTTACATGCTATTATTGTTGTTTTGATGTTTATGATTGATTGTACATGTTGCTATGACTGTATGATATGATTTGTGATTGTCTAGAAGTGTTAGATTGGTCGAAAACGCCGACGAATGGCGTAAACAGTCGCTAGAAGAATTTGCAGGATTTTGGCCGATCCGGATAGGATCGGAGGAAGGAGCACTTAGAAGAGACCGATCTGAACCGATGGAGCAAGGGTACACCAACCCGATCCGCCCTCGTGGGCATGGAGCTACTCCGACCCGAACCGATGCACCATGGAGAGGCTTGAGAGACCCGACCCGATCCGGAGTGCTTGGGAAGAAGGATCCGAACCGATGGAAGGAAGACATCCGATCCGAACCGATGGGGGAATGTCATCCGTTCCGGTCCGAAGAAGCTTGGCATGAATTGATGGGGAATACTGAAGACCGAACCGAACCGATGGCTAGGAGGAGATCTGTACCGATCCGGTGATGACCAATAACCCGAGATGCAAAGGTAGTCCAAATGGAAGTTAGAGCTCAGGATCCAGTTGGGAACCAATGAGTTCACTTCATGATTGAGCTTTGCTGCGGGACGTGTGCAAAGGGGTTGTCGGTATTCATAACTTTGGTTCACCACTAAGAGATGGATAGTGGGCTTGTAGTGATAGTTGTACGGGATTGGATTCCGTCATGGCCCAAAGGACTAGGTGACCAAATTAAGGATATCGTATGCTTTACGCACTAAGCAAGGGATGTGAGGATGATTGCTATGCTTGATTGTTTGACATCACTATGACATGCACTTCCCCACCCCCGTATTTCTTACACTGTATGTTAGTAGCAACATAGAGTATTGTACGGTATGTAGTGCTAACTCTTTGGTTGCAGGTCCAGGTTCATGTATGATTGGATTATACCTGTTATTGTTTTGTTTGTTGCTTATCGCTCATACCAGACTTTTTGTCTTACCCAGAGTTTTATGTCTCTTCTTACTACTCTGGGTGCTCACATGAGCAGACTAGAGACAGGTTAGCTGGGTATGCACGGGTAGCTGATTTGGAGACGAGCAGGAGGCTTCCACGTATGGTATATATAGTATTCTCCCTGTGTTGTTGAAGATCACCGCTTGGGCATTAGTCGTGCATCTTCTACTTTAGCTTTTTTTTGTTTTAGAGACAGTAAATCTGGAAAGTTGTACTAAGCTGTATTTGGATTTCCGCTGCTATGTTGGTTTAGTTTTCAGTATGTATTGTCTCACCTGTTTTATGTCAAGATAATGTTATTATTATATTTTGATTCCATGCGCTGTGAGACATTCTACAGGTTCCTCGTTGATTCTTTGTCTTCTTTCTTTCCTTCTGACGACCGTTCCGTGCTAACTGGACATGGGTACAGCGCACTTTTGGAGTAAATTTCGGTTGGTGCGGGGCGGGCCGTCACATATGGTATCAGAGCTCTAGGTTGCGAAATTAACCTAGGGAAGTCATCAGGGAGAGTTAGTATATGAATATGAGAGCGCGTATTTGTGATTATTTTGGATTTTTAAAAGCTATATATATATATAATATTAGTAGTATAAGGATGAAGTCGTACTGCACTAGCACCACTATGGGGATGGTTAATCGTTTTCTCTTTACAGATTGAACGATGAGCCAATACGCAAGAGGTGCCGGTAGGGGAGCTAACAATGGTAATGCCGCTGAAATGAGGACGATGTTTACTAACCTCATGAGGGAGATGCTTAGGGATGTTCAGAGGGCAGCTCCCAATGCCGGTAATGGTGGTGGTCTAGTAGCGCAGGCGCCTAGGGCCGATTTCGCCAAGTTGTGCAAGGATTACACTAACCTTGGTGGGAAGCCGTTCCACGGAAAGGAGTCGGCCACGGATGTTCAGGATTGGTTGGATAGCTGTGATCGTATCTTCGACGACTTGGGTATCGAGGATGCGATGAAGAGAAGGCTAGCGTCTCGTCAGCTGGAAGGACGAGCGATGAATTGGTGGAATGCTATTAAGACCGCCACTCCAGAGGATCAGGTTACTTGGGATCAGTTTAAGGCTCGCTTTAGTGACAAGTTTATCCCAGCTGCTTAGAAGTCAGAATTGTTTAGGAAGTTCTTAGAGCTTAAGTAGAATGGTAGGGCAGTCTCGGAGTATATTGCTGAATTCGACACTTTATCCAAGTATGGGTTATCTCTTATTGATACTGCCGAGAAGAAGAACAAGAAGTTCATAACTGGCTTAGATGGATACTTGGGGTAAAGGCTTATTAACCACATCGATGAGACGTTTGAATCGATTGTGGGGAAAGCTTTGAGGTCAGAAAGTCTTTACCCTAAGTCGAATATTGAGATGGCTTCTGCAGAGGAGCCAAAGCCGCAAGCAAGCGATGGAGGCAAGGATAGTTCCCAAAATAAGAGGAAGCAAGACCAAACTATGGATGGTCAGAATAAGAAAATTAAGAAAAACGGCGAGTGCTTTAGTTATGGCAAGAAGGGACACTATGCTAGATATTTTCGGGAAAAGCCTGAGGAAAGGAAGTGCTTTAATTGTGGCCAAGCGGGACATCACAAGAATGAATGTCCACAACCTCCTAGGGAGAAGCAGGTCGTGAGAGCATATGCTATCAATGCTGTTCCTTCTTCGTCGAATGCCCCAACTGCGGCGCAGAAGGAAAAAGGTGTCGTTATTCGAGGCTTTACTGGGTTTAGCATTATTTTGGGGAGTCGATCTTCTCCAAGGGAATAGGGTGGTATTAGGTACCTACCTGGTGATGGCGATAGTAACTGGAGTTAAGGAAGCTAAGAGGTTATCGTTGTAATAAGTTCTAGTTGTCTCTGGGAGGCAAATGAGTGCTCTAGTGCTAGATTGTTTCGCTAGTATCACTTCATGTGGATTGTCCGAATTCGGAGGAGATGTTCCTCAGGTGCTTGTCTGATATTGGTTTATGCCTTTGGGGCTTGTGCTTGGGGAATGTCGAGTTCGATTAGGATGGTTTGCGTGAGAGATAAGTAGTTGTTGTGTTTTTCATTGGATGATATCTTGGTTTACTCGAGGAGTAATGGGCAACTGTGACAGGATAAGACTATTCAGTGGTATGGACTACCCCGAGTTAGACTTGATAGGATTATAAGATGGCTCGATTGGGACTCGAGAAAGATGCAAAGTAATGGATTGTTTAGGACCTTATGTTGATGTTCTTTTTGAAGAAATAGGATGTATTCGTCGATCATGGAAGATGCAACGAATCGGGAGACGACTCACGTTAGACTAGGGTCTGTAGGTAATGGGTACTCAAGACTGGGTCTGAGTTTATGGTTGATACATTGACTCGAGTTCGACTCGAGAAGGCTGCAAGGAATTGGATTGACTTGAGTTGGACTCGAGAGGGCAGCAAGATAATGGATAGACTTGGGTGGGACTCGAGTGTTTCAGGCGGACTAAAAGCAGGGGTATCTGGGGACGCCCACTTACCTTGGATCCGTTGGACGTGATCTAGTTATACTTGGAGGATAAACGTACGTTGGATGTACGGTAGTCCGTTTGGAGGCACAGTTTCCATTAGTTATTGATGTTGGTTGGACCAGACATACAGGTATCGACGTATTCATGGCTTTAGCAGGTGATAGATAGGATTTGTTTGATGGATGTTATGGTTGTTGTGTTTGTTCTTACCTTTCTTCTCTTGAGTATCACCTGTAGGATACTGTTGAATGGAAATAGGGTAAGTTCATTGATCATGGTGATATGACGAGTGTAAGATACTTTACGTTAGACTTGAAGTATGTTGGGCATTGTGAAGCGTCCGTTGTCTTGGAGATTCAACGGATATAGGAGTTTCAGTTGGACTTGGACTCATAGATAGAGTACCTAGATTCATTGGATGAGTCTAGTTCACCTTTGGAAGGTGAATGTACGTTGGACGTACAGTACGGATATAGGTAGAGTACCTAGATTCATTGGATGAGTCTAGTTCACCTTTGGAAGGTGAATGTACGTTGGATGTACAGTACGGATATAGGTAGAGTACATAGATTCATTGGATGAGTCTAGTTCACCTTTGGAAGGTGAATGTACGTTGGACGTACAGTACGGATATAGGTAGAGTACCTAGATTCATTGGATGAGTCTAGTTCACCTTTGGAAGGTGAATGTACGTTGGACGTACAGTACGGATATAGGTAGAGTACCTAGATTCATTAGATGAGTCTAGTTCACCTTTGGAAGGTAAATGTACGTTGGACGTATAGTACGGATATAGGTAGAGTACCTAGATTCATTGGATGAGTCTAGTTCACCTTTGGAAGGTGAATGTACGTTGGATGTGCAGTAAGAATATGGGTAGGGTACCTGGGTTCATTGGATGAATCTAGTTCACCTTTAGAAGGTGAATGTACGTTAGACGTACAGTGCAGATGTTGGTGTAGTGCCTAGGGTCGTTGGATGGGTCTAGTCTGCCTCTAGGAAGTGAATGTACGTTGGACGTGCAATACGAATGTAAGAAGGACTCAAGTTGGACTTGAAAGGACATTTGGAATGTAGTTAAAAATTTGGCATACATGTTTGGATTACCTAAGAAAATGACAGTATAGACGAATGCCATAGTATCGGACTGGGTGCGATAGCTGATGCATTGAGTAAGAGACGTGCCAGTTTAGAGGCCATTTTTTTTGGAATGGAAGCAACTAGAATATATCACGGGATATGACTTCAGACCCAAGTGTGAATTGGATTCAGAAACGCTAGTAAGCTTGACGATTAGATCGATCTTGATTAAGTGGATCGATTCCACTTAGAGGGACGATCCCAACCTATTAGAAGTTACCTCTAGGGTAGAGATGGAAATCGATGGCGAGAGAACGACTGTACTCGGGAAGTAGAGAATGACATAAGAAAGTCGCATCCAAAGCTCTTTGCCTGGTGAGATTTTAGTGGCGATGATTCTTCCCTTGTTAGTAAACCGCATGTTAGGGCAGAATGGTTCTGTTTGTTTTGCATGTTTGATTGTTGTATATGGTTGGTAGGCATGCGGGATCCTTTGTATGTTTTGGGTTAAGGAATTTCGGGGACGAAATTTCTTAAGGGCGGGAGAATGTAACAACCCGCATTCTACGTATCTAGGATCGTAGAATATTTATTTATTTTTCATATGAAGTCGTATGGTCGTGTAACTTTGGGAGACAACTATTGGGGTCATTTCCCATGTTCAGGATTTTTGCCGATTTTTAAATGACCGTTTTGCCCCTAGCCTATATTGTTTTGGCCATAACTTTTGATTGGAAAGGAATTTTGACCTGAAACCACTTCCATTAGATTTGTTTGATGGTTTACCTTTCCGTACAGTGGTCATAATAGCCAAACGGACTCACCGTTTGGGAGATATGGCTGAAATAAGGTTTGGAAGGTGAAACACTGCTTAACCGTGCCAAATGAGGTGATTAGCAAATGGGCCCATAGCCCATTTCGGGATTAGGGTTAAGGGGAGGCTGAAATGAGTTAGGTTTTCATTCTATTTCAGTTTTCTAGCCGCCATTTACCTCTTAGAAACCCTAGTAATGGCCTCCAACCTCCAAATCACCTCCAAATCACTTCTTAATCAAGTTTTGGCTTAATCTACACCAAATCAAAGAGGATTAGCACCAAAGCAAGGTTAGAGCTGCTGTTGGACATCAGTATTCACGCCAAAAAGATATTCATTTCAGTTTTGAGGTTTTATTTGTGGCTAAGGTGAGTGATTTGCATAGTTCCTCACTGATTATGGTTGATTAAAGGTAATTAGTGTTGATTAGCGAATTTATAACTAATAAATTTGAAAAAATACTTATAAATTCTTAAATAATGTTTTAGATCTCTGTTAGAAGTTTGGGTTAATTTGGTTAAGTTTTGTCAATCCTATGCTTAGTTGTTGTTGAACATGTTTAAGGGGAAAATATAGGTTTTGGGTATATTTGATCCATTTTACATGCTATGATTGTTGTTTTGCTGTTTATGATTGATTGTACATGTTGCTATGACTGTATGATATGATTTGTGATTGTCTAGAAGTGTTAGATTGGTCGAAAACGCCGTCGAATGGCGTAAACAGTCGCTGGAAGAAGTTGCAGGATTTTGGCCGATCCGGATCGGATCGGAGGAAGGAGCACTTAGAAGAGACCGATCCGAACCGATGGAGCAAGAGTACACCGACCCGATCCGCCCTCGTGGGCATGGAGCTATTCCGACCCGAACCGATGCACCATGGAGAGGCTTGAGAGACCGGACCCGATCCGGAGTGCTTGGGAAGAAGGATCCGAACCGATGGAAGGAAGACATCCGATCCAAACCGATGGGGGAATGTCATCCGTTCCGATCCGAAGAAGCTTGGCATGAATTGATGGGGAACACTGAAGACCGAACCGAACCGATGGCAAGGAGAGGATCCGAACCGATTCGGTGATGACCAATAACCCTAGATGCAAAGGTAGTCTAAATGGAAGTTAGAGCTCAGGATCCAGTTGGGAACTAATGAGTTCACTTCATGATTGGGCTTTGCCGCGGGACGTGTGCAAAGGGGTTGTCGGTATTCATAACTTTGGTTCACCACTGAGAGATGGATAGTGGGCTTGTAGTGATAGTTGTACGGGATTGGATTCCGTCATGGCCCAAAGGACTAGGTGACCAAAGTAAAGGATATCGTATGCTTTACGCACTAAGTGAGGGATGTGAGGATGATTGCTATGCTTGATTGTTTGACATCACTATGACATGCACTTCCCCACCCCCGTATTTCTTACACTGTATGTTAGTGGCACCATATAGTATTGTACGGTATGTAGTGCTAACTCTTTGGTTGCAGGTCTAGGTTCAGGTATGATTGGATTATACCTGTTATTGTTTTGTTTGTTGCTTATCACTCATACCAGACTTTTTGTCTGAACCAGAGTTTTATCTCTCTTCTTATTACTCTGGGTGCTCACACGAGCAAACTAGAGACAGGTTAGCTGGGTATGCACGGGTAGCTGATCTGGAGACGAGCAGGAGGCTTCTGCGTATGATATATATAGTATTCTCCCTGTGTTGTTGAAGATCACTGCTTGTGCATTAGTCATGCACCTTCTACTTTAGCTTTCTTTTGTTTTAGAGACAGTTAATTTGGAAAGTTGTAATAAGCTGTATTTGGATTTCCGCTGCTATGTTGGTTTAGTTTTCAGCTTATGTATTGTCTCGCCTGTTTTATGTCAAGATTATGTTATTATTATATTTTGATTCCATGCGCTGTGAGACACTCTACAGGTTCCTCGTTGATTCTTTGTCTCCTTTCTTTCCTTTTGACGACCGTTCCGTGCTAACTGGACATGTGTACAGCGCACTTTTGGAGTAAATGTCAGTTGGTGCGGGGCGGGCCGTCACAATTTCAATTTATTTCAATGCATATATAATTTTTACAACGCATATATAACTTATACATTGAACAAACAACTTATACAACGCTTATACATGAGGTGTACAACGCTTATATAACTCATACATCGACTATATAATTTATACATCGTTGTTTTCCATATCATTTATAAATTAGAAATCTCACATTGGGTTCCACTCCACCAAAAATAGCAGAAGGCTCAGAAAAATATGCGGTCTCTTCTAGAATGTAGAAGACGTCCACATGAGTCCACTGTCTCTTGTTTCACTGGATTTCGACAAGAAACGAAAAAGATATGATTTTTATTGTAAAATCATAAACCGTAGTGCTTTAAAGTGCTATTAACTATAAAACAGATAAGAACGTTGTCGGTCAAGGTCTAAGAGGTAAATAAAATACCCCAACTTGAATGACTTCACTATTATCAAGGGATTGATATTAGTTTGTAATCGCAAAGGGTATTGAATAAATTGATTTTCTCCATAAAGGAAATTTATAATTGAAATTCGATTATATCGAATTTTTATAAAATAATTTATATTCAAGGAAATTGGAATTGAATAATTTTTTTTAAATCAATTCATCACTAAGTTATGAATGTGGCATAAAGAAATCGACGAGTTTTGAGAAATCGATTTGGATAACTAGTTTGTTTTAAAATATGGAAATGGATTTAAAATTTATTAATAAACGAAGTTTAAATGTTTATATTTAATTTAATTAAAACGAACTCGCCGCAGCATGGTAGTTCGTAACTTGGCAATTCGAACTTCAATTGAGTATACAAAACTCAATATAAGTCAGAATTTGATGAAACAAGAAACGTCCAGACTTATTGAATAATAATTTTCTAATAAAAGAGAAAAACCTTGATTTTGTCGTGTAGATTTTGAGTTATGTGAAAATCAAATTTTCAGGAAAACAGCGCCATTATCATTTTAAACCATAACGATTTATTAAACTGAATAAAAGAATTTTAGTGATTAAAAATCCGTGTTTCAAATAGTACAAATCCAGATATGAATTTAGAATTGAATATGAACTCAAATGGAGTAGATGAGATGATTTTTGGAACAAAAACAGAATTTTTAATTATCAAATGAAGTTAACTAATTTTTTGAAATTAGTTGATAGAGTTTTGGCCAAATTTTACTTTATTAAGTAATTTTAAATTGTTAATGGAATTTGGGAATCCGAGTTGGAACTTGAATTAAGTTTTGGAATTTGACATGGAGATTGAATTTAACTTATATATACATATACACATACATACATACATACATATATATATATATATATATAAGCGAATAAAAGAATATTTTAATGTGAGAAGTTCAACTAAATGTGGATTAAGTAAAAGGGGTGAATTGGTAATAAAATGGTAAAGTAAATATGATTGAAATTTTAAAGTTAAAATGAAATGAAATTGGATAAGTACATGATAGACAGGTATTGGATGAAGCTAAAGAGAGTATGAAGATTTATAATTTAAGTGCCCGAGAAAAAGGTACATGTTTAAATTTCCATACGAGGTTTTATGCGCCGAATCGGCAAGCTGCTTGGCTTTTTTATTTTATTTTTGAATGGAAAGGGCCTAGAGAGGCGATTTGGAGTTTGGACGATTGACCGGTACAGGGGAGGTGCTGGCAAAATTTTCTAGAAATTTAAGGAGTTAGAATATTTTTAAGAAATTTTAAAAATAGAATTCAATATATCGAAATATATAGAATTTGATAAGGAAATTGGAAATATAGTTAATGAGTGAATATTAATTAAATGGGGGCAGTGATTGTTTGATTGTTGATGGATGTTTGTTTTTCCTTCGGTAGTTAAATCACCAACTATCAAAGATTGTTGGACCATCGTTGTCAATACGGAGAGACCGGTTGGACTTATTATCTGAAAACCACACCGTATAGGCATAGCGTTGCAAATTAGATTACACTGAAGATAATTGAAGACGGAGTGAAATGAAAGAGTTGTTATGTTTTTCCAGACCCAGGATAACTTATATAGATGAATGTCTGACAGAGTACTCCTAATGGATCACATAAGACGATATTTTCAAGTATTATGTTTGGTGGCGGAGGAATTCGTTCCTCTTAGCTTTTATACCCTTAATATTTTGAGAAGGTCAACTAGTGATTTGATGGGTTTGACAATGTGGTATTCAAAGTGAATGGTGGCCAGATGTTCTGAAAGATTAACGTAGCCTCAAGTCTCACAACCGGAAAATGACAAAAATCGGGCAGGCAACATGGCTAGGTGGGTCATACCCAAGAAGGGTATATTTGTCACCGATCTAGAGAAAATTTCAATTATTTGTTCTTCTTTCGATTCTATATCTTACGTATTACGGTTGGACGCCCGACAACCTTGGGTGACGATATATTCGCTACACTCAAGCTAAATGAATGGGCGGTCATGTGTGGGCCGGGTTGCAAGATGTTCTTGTTAAACCCCTGTGTATCCCCTCTAAAGAACACTGATCGGTAGGTGGTCCTATACCTTGTCATAGTTGGAATCCAATCTCCAATAAGCGCCCTGCGGTTTTTGATTTTATACTATGTATGTGGAGCGTGAGATGCAAGCGTTCTGCTATTTGGTTATTTATTTGATTAGATATTATTATAATATCAATGGATTTTGATATCAAAAGTGGTTTGGTTATAGTAAGGTAAAAACCGTCTGTGTATATGTGTGGGCTGGTCTTACTTCTACCTTTTCTTTCAAAGGATTTTTCAAAGCTAAACAAATTGGTTAGATTTCACTCACACCAGTCCCATGACTGACCCAGAGTTTATTTTGTTTGTTTTTTCCTAAACTCTTGGGTGCCCAAATTTGTATGGACAGTCAAGTGTTTCAGGATTTTATAGATACACTTAGAGGAGCTTAAAGCAGGAGGCTTCACCGTTAGTTTTTTAGAGTTATTTCCGCTATATCAAATGTTATGTTGTACTCTGATATGGTATGTGTATATAAAACAAATTTGTATTTCAAAGTTATGTTATACAATATATTTTATTCGTTCTGCTGTGAGGTTCTGTTTTTGTTTTTTCTGTTCTTCTTCTGTCTATTTCCATTTCTTTAACCCTAATGACTCATATTTCTATACTATTTGAGTTGGGCGTGAGTTTATTAGTCAGCTCAGATAGTACGGATTTGCAGGCTATTACATGCAATCAAAACCGCGAACACTTATTGGGCAATGAATTTCCATTTAATGCAAGGAATGGAACCATCTTTCGATGGTGTATCTCCAGAGGATAATACACTGGGTTCAACAAGAACATATTGTAGCCCGGCCACACATGACTGACCACTCATTTCTCTTGAGTGTATCTAATGTTAATCATCAACGGTTAGGATCAGCAACCGTTTTTCCGAATAGGATAGCATTGAGTAGATTAAAAAATGAAATGAATTTTTTAGATAGGTGATAATACACCCTAATTGGGAGCTACCCACTTAGCCATGCTGCCTGCCCGTTTTTTGTCATTTCCCGGTTGTTGAGTCCTGAGGCTACGATTACTTATATTTCATTTATAGCACAATCACTTTGAATGCCACATTGTCAAATCTGTTAATAATTAATTGATTTGCACAAATATATTCTGGATATTATGCTAAGAGAATAAATTCTCCGCCACCATATATATTTGTACAGACCAACATATGCGATCATTGGAAATACTCTGTCAGACATTCGTCCATATACGTTCGTTCTGGGATTGAACGAAACCGTAGGCACAATTTCCATTAATCCATCTTAGGCAATTTCTACCTAGGATTAACAGAAAAAGCCCTTGCACTTTACTCCATCTTCGATTATCTTCATATAATCTGATTCGCAATGCTACTGCCAATACGGAGTGGTTCTCGGATAATAATCCAATCGGTCTCTCCATATTGACAAAAATATTAGCAAATACTTCGATAGTCAGTTATTTAACTATCGAAGAAAACAAACAAACATTCATCCATAACATCAAATAATCACTGGGCCTATTAATTAAAATTTCATTAATTAAATCACTTCTCCATTTCCTTATCAATATTCGTTATCCCCAATTATTTTCAGTAATCATCTTGGCCTCTTACACTATTTGGCAAACATTTCCATATATCGTCTTCTTTTATTTTCTATACTTAGAAAATAATTTCTATTTATAATTGGAGAACATTTCAATCACTTATCTCTTTCCCGACTCATTTAATTCTATTCTTAGGAAATATTTATTAATTATATTTCCAAATTTCCACTTATTTGGGTTAAAACGAATGTTGTGTAAAACATCATTACAAACAACCCAAAATATTGCATTCAACTAACTCTTATTCAAACAATGATCTTTGAGACTGAACCTTGCTATTTATCGGTTTAAAATGAAAACAATCGAGTTGGGGTGAAATCACCTATCAAACCTTGACTGAAAACACCCTTAACTTCAAAACCACTAACCTCGAATAATCAACATCATATAAGCCAATTATTCATTGTTAAAACGTTTATACATTTCTCTTTCTATTTTTACAAGATTTTATTATAGACTTCCTTTTCGTTTATAATATTCTATTTTAAATTCATTTCCTTATCGAATTCAATATATATTGATATATTGATTTTCTACTTATTCAATTTTCTTAAAAATATTCTAACTCTTTAAATTTCCTTAAAATTTTGTCATAACTTCCTTTGTACGGACCACTCGGTACAACTACGAAACGCCTCTCTAGGCCCTTTTCACTTAAAAAGAAAATAAAAAAAGCCAAGCGGCTTGCTGATTCGGCGCGTAAAATCTCATATGGAATTTAAATGTGGACCTTTATGTCGGCGCTCGAATTATAATCTTTATTCTCTTCATTCCATACATGTCTAACCCATATACGTCCATTCCTAATTTATTCCAACTCAATCTGGTCATTTTTAACTCAATTCGCTGATTTATTCTTTAATTAGCTCTTTTGCATATTCCATTGTTTAATTGAATATATCACATTCATATATATCTTTATTTACTTATAAACAAATCAAATTCCATTTTTCAACTTAGGTTTCATATTCAAATTCGAATATGAATTCACTAGTTTAATTTATTTATCCAAAGTCAACTCGATTCAAAACTCGATTATCTAATTATCCTCTAACTTTGTTAATTCTACTAAATAATAAATATCTGATTTTTGTTTCAAAAATCAATCTGTTATTCCACTTGAGTTCATATTTTTTTATATCTCAAGTCAAGATTTTCGTAACGGATTTTCGGATTTTATTTACTTAAAATCCCTTTGTTTATTTCCATAAACCGTTACGGTTTTATAATGGTTATGGCACTGTTTTTCTGAAAAATTTATTTTGACATAACTCAAAATCTATTCGACGTAATCCATATTTTTCTCTTTCACTAGAAAACTATTCTCAAATCGGTCCTGACGATTCTTGTTTCAAAGAATTTCAACATACATTGAGTTCTATATACTCAATTGAAGTTCGAAATGCCAATTTATGAACTACTACGCTGCGGCGAGTTCGTTTTAATTATATTAATATATATAAACATTTAAACTTCGTTTATAATAAATTCAACTCCATTCTAATATATTTTTAATATATGTCAAATCAATTTTTCTCAATTCAACATAATATTTTCGATATCTATAATTGTCGATTTTTCCTTACTCGGTAATAAATTTATTTATACTTCGATCTTCTATATTTAATTCTAATTCCTTTTATAGATAAATTATTTATGAAATTCGATATAATAGAATTTTAATTATAAACCCATTGGATTTTTCTCAGTTCAGCTTATATTTCGAGTTTCAAAATATAATTAATCGTTCCATTTCAAAATGCTTTCCAATTCATTTTTAAATTTAGATTTGAATTTAAACTACAACATTATCAAATGATAATTTATTTTCTCCAGATTTATATACATCGTTTATAAATTCAACTTCCTTGTTTTATAAATATTAACAACAAGTTTCATTTCAAAAATCTGTTTGAAACTCAATTCATTTTATATTCCGAATTTTGGAATAAAAACCGCCGACCCCTTTTCAAAATGAAATTTTAAATTCTATTTTAAATTCATACTTGAATTTAAATAAACAACCATCTCTTGATAATTAATTCATTACATCATAAACATCGTTTACTTTACTTGTTTTATATATTCAAAACAAGTTCCATTTAAAAAACTATTTTTAAAACCAAAATCTTATTTTGGAATATTCTATTTATTATAAATTATACATATATCTAATTTACATATTTTATTTTAGTTTCTATCTAATATAATTCCAATATCTTTTCTAAAAAATATCTTATTCCGATAAATTCGATCTAATCGAATTCAAATCATAAATCCATATGGATTTATTTTTAGTTCAGTTTACATTCTGAACATTAGAATAAATTCCATCGTTTACTTCTTTAAAACGATTCCCCATTTCTATTTTCAAATTCGTATATGATAAAATATATGAAAAACAAACAAATAAAAATATTTTTGAGGATTCCAGTTGGATCACTCCAACCTGTTTATCCTGCATCCACAGATGTTAGCCAACATAAATAATACCTACCCTGCTTCGAGGCAGGGTATCGCGGTATAGAAGGTCATCCACTATCGTAGCGTGGGGCGTATAGGGTCATTCGCTAATGATACTGCTGGCATCCGCTAATGGTACTGCGGGAATCCAACCACCAATAAATATAATAGCCACAAACACCAAGCCAAAATACTAATATTTTTAAAATAGCCACAATAATATTTAAGCGCATCCAAGTAACAAACAAACAATTATTTTTAATGATAAAAATAATTTAAATATATTTATAAGTGAGAATTACTCATAGTGATTTTTATTTTGCAACACCGTCCAATTTTAAATTAAATCAAACCATGTTCGATTAAATTTAAAAATTCTTGCAAACTTTAATAAACTCCACACCACCTCTAGCTCGAATGACTTGTAGTCACAGACCACTCTATCTTGTTTTCACGATTTTTAGAACCTTGTATTGGTAAAATACAATATTTATAAGGAATCTAGAAACTAAATTCACAATCAAACTTTAATTTACTAAATTTAAGTAGCTTAATTAATCACCTCAAAAGTCCTTCTCAGTCAAATACTTCGAACCCATTTATGGGATTCCAATTCACTATGACTTCCCTGCTACTATCCTCCAACCACCACTACAAAGCCACAAAACCACACTGCTTCTCTCCATCATAGCACTACTCTTCAATATCATGGCTACAACACCAAAACTACGATCACTGCTACCACAAATCCGAACTCCCGTCACCTGTTCATAGCTACATAGCTCAACGCCATCAGCCATTCACTGTCTCGACAAATGCCACCATCTCCTAAAATACTGGTCGGGCTCCCCAAATCCTCACTGCGGAATATCAACATCACTCACGTTCGTTCATACACTACACCACTGAAAAAACACAGATCGACTTTCCAAAAATCGTAATCACCTAAGGGTCATCGCAACCTCATATCGAGTCCCCTCAAACATCTAGCACGTCCTTTGACATCACCGGCTCGTCGTACGCCCCCAAACCAGACCTCGCTACCCTAACTGCTACCGCAACTTCGAAGTTGAATATCTAAATCACGAATCCTAACCTCCAGTACAAACTTCATCGCAACTCTGCCTTGATCCATATCGTTGCCCTAATGTCAAGCTACCTAGCGTTGACTTAGATTTCGATTCTCTTTTTTTTTTCTCTTCTCGAGTGGATGAATTTATTTCGAAAGAAGGTTACTATTTCCAAATGGAAAGGAGGCCTATTAATTTAGTTTGTGGAGGCACTTCCATTCGTTTGTTTTAACGAGGGATAACCACTTTGATTTCTACAAAATGGAAACAAAAGTGGTCGACGAGTTTGTAAATGAGGAGGTGAGAGGAGTGATTACAGAGGATGGCCATTTTATTTTATTTGAAGCCTTCCCCCCTTTTTCCCGAAGAATGGAAATGTAATGAGAAAGGAAAGGGAGGATGTCACGTTTATAGATGAAGATACTTAGTCCTTAAGGAAATTTATCTGTGTATAGTACATGTAATTAAATTCGATTTGATCTTTGATTTAATCTGATTTGATTTTGTTCTTATCTACTTAAATTTTATAATAATATAGTTCGGGGTTCTGAACTCTAATCAAAACACAATAACCAGCGTTTCTACAGTTATACCACTATTCTGGACACATTGGGACATGTTTCGAATCCCAGTTCGATCATATAGAGAAAATATAAATTAACTTAAATTCAAAGCAATAAATTCCTCAATGATAAATAGTTATTATTATCGTTTATAAATCAGATATAATTTATATTGATCATCAGAATCATTTCGATTCAGTTCTAATTTCGAATTCAAACATTTCGTATTATGATAATTTAATATATTCTATATTAAATTGAAATCGATATTTAAATCGATAACTAAATAAAAAATTCATTTATATTATCAAATCAATATTTAAAATAAATATTAAATATTCAAAATTAATCGACCAAAAATCCAGGTCGTTATATTCTTTCTATCTTAAAAGAATTTCGTTCCTGAAAATAGCAAGGTAGGAAAAATGCTTCAGAACCATTATCTTTTCGTAAACTCATTTATGTTGAACTCAACTCTTCATATTTCAACAACTTTTAATGTAACACCCCACGTCCATTAATGTCACACTCAAAGGGGAATGCATTAACTTTCATGGAGTATTATTGGTGAATAGAACAGAATATAACAAGACAGATACATTTATTGGTAATTGAAAATTTCAAAACAACTTTTATTGCAGAGGAGAAATAGTTTGATTACAACAACATCATAAACCAACAGAAAAACCAAGTACACTTAGTAACCATCTTGACAAGTTGTTTTCTGAGTACATAAAGTAAAAAGCATAACCCCAACATAAGTAGCCATAAAAGAGATGAGCAGAACTTTACTTTCAGCAATCCAAGCACTTCCAAAGAGAGAGAGATCTGAATCAAGCTCCACTAGCACTAGTCCCACCCTAAAAACTTTGCGGGGGGGGGGGGGGGGGGGGT
Source organism: Allium sativum (assembly GCA_030737875.1). Lineage (NCBI taxonomy): Eukaryota > Viridiplantae > Streptophyta > Magnoliopsida > Asparagales > Amaryllidaceae > Allium > Allium sativum. Next base: position 159,546,974 of record CM060927.1, read on the forward strand.
GGAAGAAAAGATGCGAAAACAAAGGGGGTCAGACATAAAGTCTGGCAAGTACCATAACTTTAACAATATAATTATTAAAGTAATTAGGATAAGGCATAAACTGGTAAAATAAGGAATGATTGTGAAACAAATGGGCAAGACAAAACAAACAAGAGGAATATTCTGGCATTAATCTCGCTCCTAATCACTATAGGAAAATTACTATACTGCACCACTACTAGTCACCCTAAAAGTTGATCCCGCCTATAGAACATAATAATCATAATGGTAGTTTCGTGTACCCCTAGCTGTCTCCATAGGTGCCGCCTTCCCCTATCTCCACTAGTTGTACCCACTACCCCCATGCGATCGGCTCCCTAACTCGTAGATTCCTATGCTGGTCCAACAGTGGGGTGTATCACTCCCCAAAGTAGCAATCTGATACCACTAAAGATGGACGGCTTATATCTACATGATGCAACAACGTCATACCTACCAGCCCAGGCCTACGCACACATATGACCCTGTTGGACTTGCGTTGCTACTGCTAACCCGTTTTGACCTCTTATAATCAAACCCAGTAAGTGTGTCCCGTCCTCGATCTAACTCGAGCTCACAAAGATACTTAATGGGTTACTGGTTTGAAAAGGGTCCCCCATGTTTGACATAAGCCTTCCACCTGTGCTTGGTCCCCACTAGAATTTTCCACTTAAACCGTTCTTATTCATGTCTTCTTATATGTTTAAATTTGGTTAAGTGTTTCTAATCGTATTTCACATGTCACCCACTTAACCCCATGTCCCACCACATGTTTATCTCGGTTAAGTGTTACTTAATTCATTATGACCGTAACCTTGTAAGACCTCTCACATTAGACTATCGTTTGCGGTTGCCGGATTGGCCGGGCGGGTCCGGGCAGTCTTACACCACAAACGAGTCTAACCTCGTGTCTTTACAATTGTTACGCATATAATTTATGTCTTTGACCTCTCACATTAGACTACCGTTTGTGGTTGCTGGATTTGTCGTGCGGGTCCGGGCACTCTTACACCACAAACGAGTCTAACATCGTGTCTTAGGCATTTATTATTACAAATTATTTAACCCCAATTTGAATTAATTATCCCTATTCAAATTGTCAATAATTTCCAAATTGATTATGTCCATAATTGTCACCTAAATTATGTCCATACTTTTTAGGCATAAAAATTATACCAATTAATGTCTCAATTTAATTATATGCTTTTAAAGCCATTTTATGCCAATTCACAATTTACATAATTAATATTTTCCCATTGTCCCCACGCTATTCATACGTTCAAATATGAAATATGTTAGACTCGCAAATAGTCTAACTTATAAAAAAAAGAAACATCACAACTTGCATAACACATAAAAATAGATCTAACTTGGAAATAGGAATTATAACATAAATTTGCATAGACAATAATTTGCATAGACAATGGTCATATAGAATCATATATTTGCATAAACTACCATGGATCTAAATATCGATATACACATGAAATTGTGAACTTGCATATATGAATTATGGGTCCCACCTAAACTTGCATATGTGAATATAATTTTCACCTAAAAATGTGAATATAGTTTTCACCTAAACTTGCATATGACTTTCTACAACTTGCATATGAATTTATCACATGTTTTTGCATATAAACTTGTATATACTCGATTCACATATAAAATTGTGTACAATTCACATATAAACTTGCATAAGATTCATATTCAAACTAACATACAATTTAACATCCCAAGCTTGCATAAAATTCACATACTAATTAACATATAATTTAACATCATAAGATTCACATATGAATTAACATATGTAAAAACGGACTTGCATAAGATTCACATACAAACTAGCATATTATTTAACATCCCAAACTTACATAAAATTCACATACAAATTTGCATATGATTCACATCCCAAACTTGCATAAATGAATCAAGTTCAACATGTATAATTGGACATATCAAATAGATCTACCAACATAAGATAACAAAGTTAAACAACATCATGTGATTCAACAGACATGTTCTCATAATCCAGTTACAACTCATCATAATTAATTTATTATATTGTGAAAGAAATAGTACTCACAAAGATAGGTTAGAGAAGAGAATGGTTCGTTTGTCTTTAGAATTGAATTCTGACTTGCTAAATCCTAAGCTTTAGGAAGGAGAACTATCCTAGCAGCAACATGGTGGCCAAGAGACAAATTTTGTTTAGGTTTAGGGTTTGAGTCTAGGCACTCTTTTATAGATGTTTGAATCAATCTAAGCCGTTAGATTATCATAGGAGCAAATCCAACCATCCAGACTAGATAGAGTTATCTAGAACAGCCACATCAGTCCTAATGACTCTTCAGAGAGTCAGAAATCGTCACATTTCAGATCTGCCTCGAGGGGGGGGGGGGTTGGACGACCCCCAGGTCAACCACCTGGTCGACCTGTATAGGAGAGGTCGACCCCCTATTCGACCTGGCCTTTGGGCAGGATAATTCCCGCCCAACCTCTTCCCTGTTTGAATTTCGAAATTATTATTTTGAACTGTTTTTATTTATATAAAATCACTGAAACTTTCGAGGGCCATAACTCCTCATACGAAGTCTGATTTATGAAAACTTGGACTCTATTCCAAGCAGAATTTCAGGATGAACACAACGGCGTAACTCATTTCCTTTAATTCTCACTTTAACAATTAAGTATTCTTAAATTTGTTAATTTTAATATTTAAAATTATGGGGTGTTACATTCTCCCCTTCTTAAAGGATTTCGCCCCGAAATATCCAAGTTAAGGAGAATGTATATCATAACATCCAATCATCCATCTAATCAACCATCAAACACAGGCATCCATTGTCCTTACAAGGTTTCTAATGCCGTATGAACATATGAAAAAAGTGTGTGTATATGTTCCTTATCTAACGCAAAAATCAGGCGGTCCACTGATTCAGTTGACCTTCTTAATGCAAATCATGATAGTGCCATGCGTTTATTATGCTTGCAAAAGAATCCTAACGATACATACTACTTCTACGTGTGTGCACAACCATTCATCAAAATGCAGCATCCATATATTAACACAACGATTATACATCCATAAATTTAAATATGCACACACATTTATATGCAATATGAAAGTGACTGAGCCGATCTAGTGCCAAATGTATGTGTACATGCATCCACGAGCAACCACTAGCAACCACTTGCAACCACTCGTAGCCATCAATCATAACATGTTTCAAATACATGTTTACATCCATTGGTTTCTATCAAAGGCTAAAGAGTAGGACCGAGGAGATATATTTAAAAGATAGATATAAGCATGAATAAACTTATGGAAAAAGAGATCAAGAAGGTACCCTCAAAAAGAAAAGGGTAGGCTGCTCGTATTTTCCTCTCAGTTTCCCAAGTCGCGTCTTCCTCAGCGTCACTCCATTGAACTTTAACAAGCTTGATGTCACGATTGCTTAGCTATTTGACTTCCGTACCCAAGATACGAGGTGGAACTCTTCTCATAGTCGCTTCTCGTTCCACTTCAACTTCCTCTAGTATACTTGGCTCCGCCACTTCCGCAGATTCATGTAAGCATTTTCGCAGTTGAGAAACATGAAAAGCATTATGAACTCCAGCCAGTCTCTCGGGTAGCTCTACACTGTAAGCCATCGTCCCAATCCTTTCAATGATAGGAAATGGTCCTACAAATCTTGGTGCTAGCTTTCCTACGGACCCAAAGCGAATGACATTCCTCAAAGGAGATACTTTAAGGAACACCCTGTCTTTAATCTCAAAATCAAGGTCGGTCCTTCTTTTGTCTGCGTAGAACTTTTTCCTATCTTGTGCAGCCTTCATCCGTCTTCTTATCAAGCCCACCTTTTCTAAGGTCTCTCTAATCATGTATGCCCCAAGTACGATCTTGTTTGTAGACTCCCACCAACAATTTGGTGATCGGCATGGTCTTCCATGTAAAGCTTCGAAGGGAGCCATGCCTATGGTGGCTTGGTAGCTATTGTTATAGGAGAATTCCTCCAAAGGAAGTTGATCCTCCCATGTCCCTCCAAAGTCAAGAATGCACAATCTCAAGAGGTCTTTGAATACTCTGTTCACCATTTCCGTCTGACCATCGGTTTGGGGGTGATAGGCCATGCTTAAGCATAACTGTGTGCCTATTGCCTCTTGCAAACTCTTCCAAAAATCGCTCGTAAAGATAGGATCTCGATCACTCACTATGCTGGAGAGTATCCCATGGAGTCAAACTATCTCTTTAAGATAAATGGATGCTAGGGACGAGGCAGTCCTTCTACTTTTAACAGGTATAAAGTGAGCGCTTTTGTGAGCCTGTCCACTATTACCCAAATACTGGTATTGCCTCTTCTTGTCCTAGGCAGCCCATCAACAAAGTCCATCGAAATGCTATCCCTCTTCCACTGTGGGACCTGGAGAGGATGAAGTAGACCACCGGGCTTCTTCTTCTCCGCTTTGACTTGCTGGCATATCAAACACTTAGCGACGAACTCAGCTACAACACTCTTCATTCCATTCCAAAAGAAAACCCCTTTTATATCCTTATACATCTTGTCTCCGCCTTGGGGTTTGGTCAGCTTAGAATAGTGTGCTTCTTCGACAACCGTCTTCACTAAATCCCTTACTTGTGGGATGCATAGCCTTCCATCCTGTCTCAACCAACCCTTATTTTCGATGGATTATCTATTGAGGTGATTAGAAGTCTCAACCCTAACTAGCTTATCCATTACATCATGTCAACTAGCTGAGGGTCTTCTCGTTGCGCGGTTCCTATTGAGTCCAAAAGAGTAGGCCTCTTCTCTAGCGATGCTAACAGACCAGGCACAATTTCAGAGGAGGGTCTAAAGTTAAAGTTTGTTATATACTCCAAGCTTTGCATTTCTACAAAGAGTGGACTCAAGGTCAGCTTCTTCCTACTTAAGGCGTCTGCTACCACATTACCCTTGCCAGGGGTATAGGAGATCTCGAAATCGTAGGATGCCAAGAACTCCATCCACCTTTGTTGCCTCAAGTTAAGATCTTTCGGCGAGAAAAGGTACTTCAACGATTTATGGTTAGTGTACAATTCAAACTTCTCACCTAGGAGATAATGGCGCCAAGACTTAAGCGCAAAGACAATGGCAGCCAACTCTAGATCGTGGGTTGGGTAGTTTTTCTCATGTACTTTAAACTGTCTGCCTCCATAAGCTGCTACCTTCCCTTCTTGCATCAAGACAGCACCGGATCCCGTACCACATGCATCCGTGTATACGGTAAACATCTTGCTCCCATCCGGCAATGTCAGAACAGGGGCTGTTGTTAGGGCCCTTTTCAAACATTGGAAAGCAATATCGTAATCAAAATCCCAAGCGAAAGTTAGGTTCTTATTCATTAATCTTGTAAGTAGGGCTGAGATTTTTGCAAAGTCTTTAATGAATTTTCGGTAAAAGCACGCTAGCCCGAGAAAGCTTCAGACTTCGGTTGCATTCCGTGGAACCTTCCAATCTTGCACCGCAACTTTTGAAGGGTCCACAGCTAACCCTTCTTTGGACACCACATGTCCAAGAAACCTCACTTCTTCTCTCCAGAAATGGCATTTGGAGAATTTGGCTTTCAGCTGATGTGCACGAAGAGTATCCATGACTTCTCTTAAGTGCAAAGCATGCTCTTCTTCATTCTTTGAGAAAATCAAAATGTTGTCTACGAAGCCCACCACAAACTTATTAAGGAATTCTCTAAACACCCTACTCATCAAGACAAAGAAGTAAGCGGGTGCGTTTGTCAAGACGAAAGGCATGACAAGCCATTCAAGGAAACCATCTGGTGTTCTGAACGCGGTCTTATCAATGCTGTCTTCAGCCACTCTTAGCTGATGGAACTCGGTAGCCAAATCTAGTTGGAAGAAAACAGACGCACCTACAAGCTGATCAAACAAGTCATCTATTCTTGGAAGTGGGTGCCTATTCTTCTTGGTCAGCTTGTTTAGCTTCCTATAATCAACGCATAGGCGAAGTGAACAATCTGCTATGGTTGCGAACACTACTGGAGCACCCCATTCAAAAATACTCCACCTTATAAACCCCTTTTCGAGCAGCTCTTTGACTTGCTTACTGAGCTCTTTTCTCTCCCTTGGAGCCATGTTTCTAACGGGAAGAGCTATAGGTTTTGCATTATCAACTAGGTATATGCGAAAGTCTATCTCCTACTTCGGAGGTAAGCCCTTCACCTCTTCAAACACATCTGGGTATTCATGGACTACTCCGACAGACTGCAAGTTTTCAACAGACGCATCAAGAGATTCTAGGTAACTAAGCATAATAGAATGTATGCGATTACAAGAGATTTCGAGAGTGTTGCCAAGGCGAGTCATAATTCTAACCACTCTCTTTTCACAATCGAGGATGGCACAATTACTGGATAACCAATCCATGCCTAGAATCAATCCATAGCCCGTGAAGCCAAGAACAAAGGCGTTGCGTTCAAACTCAACACTCAAGATAGACACTCTCAAATCCCGACAAATCATTGAAAGATGAGCCGAACCACCAATAGGATTTGACATTTCTATGGGATCCCTAACTAGACTAGTATTTAGGTGTAGTGTTTCAACTAACGAAGCAGACACAAACGAGTGTGAAGCGCCAAAATCAAACAAAGTACGAACGGGATGATCAAACAGAAAGACCAAACTTTCAACAGAAATGTTTCTACCTCTCTCCTATCCTGGTGTCATGAGAGCGTGAACCTGCTCTCTTGCCTGCCATGGTGCCATGAGTTCCCTCCAAAAGTAGACCTGCTCTCTGTCCTTGCCCTTGTCTTCTCGGGCAGTCTTTGATCAAATGTCATGCCTCACCATAGTTGAAGAAACCAATTTTCTTCTCCTTCCTACAGTCCTTGCTCAGATGGCCTGGTGTTCCACAATTAAAGCATCTTTTCTTTCCTTTGTTATTGTTGTCCTTACCACCTTTCTTAGGTTGCTGCTGTGACTTCTTTTGATCCCCTTTCTTTTCTGGTGCCTTATTAGCGTTGGCGTCTTTCTCCTCTTCATGCATAAGTGCCATGTCAACCAGTTTATCAAAGGTAGCCCCCATAGGAATGTGGGTCATAGCTAACCCATGTAGCGGCTCATTCAAACCTTTGACGAATCTCAGGGCCTTCTTTTCAGGTGTGTTCACCAAGTCTAAGCCAAACCTCGCCAACTGATTGAACTTTTTGACGTACTTCTTTACTGATAAATTCCCCTGCTTCAATGCCAAGAACCTTTCCATGTATAAATTCTCTTCTCCTCATGAGAGAAATTTCATCTCGAACCTATGTCTGAAATCCATCCACGTCTCTACTGGACGCTCTCCATTCGTAACCTCCCACGAAAACGAGGCTTCGTCCTTCATTAACCAAGCAGCCAATTGGACCTTCCTTCCATCATCTACCTCGAAGATACCAAACAAATCTTCCACCTCCTTAAGCCAATTTTGAGCTTCAACAAACGTCTCTGATCCATGAAAAGGTTTTCAGCCCATTGCTCGAAAGTCTTTGCATATCTTTGAAAAAGTATCAACACGGGGAGGGGGAGGAGGAGGAGCGGCTGCAGTTGGGGGAGGAGGGATGTCTACTGGGCCTGTGGCCCTAGCCTCCAGATACCTTCTAAACCAGGTTAGTATCGGTATTCCCTCGGGTATCCCAGGTAATCCAGACATGCTGAAAAGAAAATGAAGAGATTCATAACGGAGAATTTGAAAGAAAGATATTTGGCTCTTAGGGGTTATGTTTTTAAAACAAACTTTTCTCTTGAAAATACTCTCCTTATAACAAACTTTTGAAAGTATTTCTTTACAAAATGCTTTTGAAAAATAGTTTTTCAAAATCTATTATCTGTTCTATTAACCTTCAGCTCTGATACCACATGTAACACCCCACGTCCATTAATGTCACTCTCAAAGGGAATGCACTAACTTTCATGGAGTATTATTGGCGAGTAGAACATAATATAACAAGATAGATACATATATTGGTACTTGAAAAATTAAAAACAACTTTTATTTCAGTGGAGAAATAGTTTATTACAACAACATCATAAACCAACAGAAAAACCAAGTACTCTTAGTAACCATCTTGACAAATTGTTTTCTGAGTACATAAAGTAAAAAGCATAAACCCAACATAAGTAGCCATAAAAGAGATGAGCTGAACTTTACTTTCAGCAATCCAAGCACTTCCAAAGAGAGAGAAAGATCCGAATCAAGCTCCACTAGTCCCACCCTCAGAACCTGGGGGAGGGTGGGAGGAAGAAAAGAGGAGAAAACAAAGGGGGTCAGACATAAAGTCTAGCGAGTACCATAACTTTAACAATATAATTATTAAAGTAATTAGGATAAGGCATAAACTGGTAAAATAAGGAATGACTGTGAAACAAGTGGGCAAGACAAAACAAGCAATAGGAATATTTTGGCGTTAATCTCGCTCCTAATCAATATAGAATAATTATTATACTGCACCACTACTAGTCACCCTAAAAGTTGATCTCGACTACAGAACATAATAATCATAATGGTAGTTTCGTGTACCCCTAGTTGTGTCCATAGGTGCAGCCTGCCGCTGTCTCCACTAGTTGTACCCATACCCCCATGCGATCGGCTCCCTAACTCGTAGATACCTGTGCCGATCCCACAGTGGGGTGTATCACTCCCCAAAGTGGCAACCCGACACCACTAAAGATGCACGAATAATATCTATATGATGCAACAATGTCTTACCTACCATCCCGGGCCCACGCACGCACATGACACCGTTGGACTTGCGTTGCCACCATTAATCCGTTTTGACCTCTTACAATCAAACCCAGAAGGCATGTCCCGTCCTCGATCTAACTCGAGCTCACAAAGATACTTAACGGGTTACTGGTTTGAAAAGGGTCCCCCATTTTTGACACAAGCCTTCCACCTATGCTTGGTCCCCACTAGAATTTTCCACTTAACCCCTTCTTATTCATGTTTTCTTACATGTTTAAATTCGGTTAAGTGTTTCTAATTGTATTTCACATGTCACCCATGTCACCCACTTAAGCCCCATGTCCCACCACATGTTTATCTTGGTTAAGTGTTTCTTAATTCATTATAAACGTAACCTTGTAAGACCTCTCACATTAGACTACCGTTTGCGGTTGCTGGATTTGTTGGGCGAGTCCGGGCAGTCTTACACCACAAAAGAGTCTTACCTCGTGTCTTTACAATTGTTATGCATTTAATTTATGTTCTTGACCTCTCACATTAGACTACCGTTTGTGGTTGCTGGATTTGCCAGGCGGGTTCGGGTAGCCTTACACCACAAACGAGTTTAACCTCGTGTCTTAGGCATTTATTATTACAAATTATTTCACCCCAATTTGAATTAATTATCCCTACTCAAATTGACAGTAATTTCCAAATTGATTATGTCCATAATTGTCACCTAAATTATGTCCATACTTTTTAAGTATAAAAATTATACCAATTAATATCTCAATTTAATTATATGCTTTTAAAGCCATTTTATGCCAATTCTCAATTTACATAATTAATAGTTTCCCATTGTCCCCACGCTATTCGTACGTTCAAATATGAAATATGTTAGACTCGCAAATAGTCTAACTTATATAAAAAAGAAACATCACAACTTGCATAACGCATAAAAATAGATCTAACTTGCAAATAGGAATTATAACATAAATTTGTATAGCCAATAATTTGCATAGACAATGGTCATATAGAATCATATATTTGCATAAACTACCATGTATCGATATACACATGAAATTGTGAACTTGCATATATGAATTATGGGTCCCACCTAAACTTGCATATGTGAATATAATTTTCACCTAAAAATGTGAATATAGTTTTCACCTAAACTTGCATATGAATTTCTACAACTTGCATATGTATTTATCACATGTTTTTGCATATAAACTAGCATATGTATATACTTGATTCACATATAAACTTGTGTACAATTCACATATAAACTTGCATAAGATTCTTATTCAAACTAACATACAATTTAACATCCCAAACTTGCATAAAATTCACATACTAATTAACATATGATTTAACATCATAAGATTCACATACGAATTAACATATGTAAAAACGGACTTGCATAAGATTCACATACATACTAGCATATGATTTAACAACCCAAACTTGCATAAAATTCACATACGAATTAGCATATTATTCACATCCCAAACCTGCATAAAATGAATCAAGTTAAACATGTATAATTGGACATATAAAATAGATTTACCAACATAAGACAACAAAGTTAAACAACATCACGTGATTCAACAGACATGTTCTCATAATCCAATCACAACTCATCATAATTAATTTATTAATTATATTGTGAAAGAAATAGTACTCACAAAGATAGGTCAGAGAAGAGAATGGTTCATTTGTCTTTAGAATTAGAATTCTGACTTGTTATATCCTAAGCTTTAGGAAGGAGAACTATCCTAGCAGCAGCATGGTGGCCAAGAGACAAATTTTGTTTAGGTTTAGGTTTTGAGTCTAGGCACTCTTTTATAGAAGTTTGAATCAACGTAAGCCTTTAGATTATCATAGGAGCAAATCCAACCATCCAGACTAGATAGAGTTATCTAGAACAGCCACATCAGCCCTAATGACTCAGTAGAGAGTCAGAAATCGTCACATTTCAGATCTGCCCTGGGGGGAGGGGGGTAGGTCGACCCCCAGGTCGACCTGCATAAGGGAGGTCGGCCCCCTGGTCGACCTGGCCTTTGGGTGGGATAATTCCCGCCCAGCCTCTTCCCTGTTTGAATTTGAATTTCGAATTTATTATTCTGAACTGTTTTTATTTACATAAAATCACTGAAACTTCTAAGGGCCATAACTTCCTCATATGAAGTCCGATTTACGAAAACTTAGACTATATTCCAAGCAGAATTTCGAGACGAACGCAATGGCTTAACCCATTTCCCTTAAGTCTCACTTTAACAATTAAGTATCTTAAATTTGTTAATTTTAATATTTATAATTACGGGGTGTTACATTTAGTTCTACCAAAACTTTGGTTTCCATTTATTTACTTCGATCCATTTAACTTGTTTAAGTTAAATTTAAATTCCAAAATTCAATCTCCTAGATTTTTATTTTAAATCCTTTAGAAATCACATATATATATACACACACATATTTAATTTGATCTCAAATTCAATACATATCAATTTTCCAAAACAACTTGTTTTCTTTCAAACAAATTTCCAATAAAACTTTTCTAAGGTAGCAATCCATCACTTAGAAACTCGAAAATGAACATTGATGATGCTGCAGTCATTATCAGAATTATTTTCCAGCGACTGAAGTGAGTTCAATGATATATCACTTTCAAAATCTGTTTAAAAATGATTTTGATTCAAAAATCCTTCAAGCACAAAGCTATATTGTTTTAATGTACTTCTAAAAATATTTTCCAACTTCCTAGGATTAAAATTCCAAATTCTGTTTTGAATCCAATTTTATTTCATCTCATTTGTATATAGTTATTCATATACAATTTATATTTTGGTTATATATAACCATTCCAATTTTATAATCTCGACGGATCATAATATTAACATCCAACAAATCCATGTGTTATAATAATTTCAGAAAAATATTCCTTTTATATCAAAATATAATTTTGGGTAAAATTATTTCATTTATCCACTTAAAAACAATATTGTATCAAATTTCTCTTTTCAAGTATTTTGAAATTCGTTTCGTATAACGGCCCGAAATCCCCCTTACGGGAAATCACTGATTGCTTTGAGAACAAGCCACATCGGAACACAGACAGAAGAACATTTCATTGTTTATTACAACAATTCCATCAGAATACAAGAATATACAGAGTACAAATAAATATTATACATCAGAAAAATATCAGAGATTACAATATAATACATTGCAGCGAAAAATAATACAAAGCACAACTGAAAGAGATATACAGATACAGAGCTTTCCGGATATCGTTCCAGCTGTAAATCAAGATCCTGTGAATATAAATCTGCAAAACCAAAACTACTAGCTGCCCGTGTCAAAATAAGGGCACACAGAGTTTAGGTTAAAACAATAAACTCCAGGTCCGTCATGTGACTGGTGTGAGAACTAAAACAGTTATTAATCTTTATTTTAAAGTTAGGTAAATCAAGGGACCACTCCGTATGACACGGAACGGGTTTCCTCCCAAGAATACCAGTGCATAAAACAACAGCGAAATGCTAAAATAAAGAACAATGAAGCTATTATAAGACCCAGGTCCCATCACACAATGCAACATAAGCCGGAGGATAAGGTTTTACCTTATAATAGCAAAAGAATGCTTGATACGCTAAATTTCATGTTTTATTATTACTATAAGAGTATAGTGTCAAAACAATTTCAATCATAAGTATCAATCATAGACGGCATAAGTGCCTCATACCACTATGTCGCCATATATAGGTTCTACAATCAAAACCGCAAAATCACGTATTGGAAGTTGGATTCCCATCTGTGAACCGAGGCAAAAGATAGTCCTCTACCGAATTCGAGATTCTCTAGCCCGTGTCTCAGGAAAGTACTCAGTCAAGCCTTGGATCATCAGGGCCGGTCCACCGATGTGGATTAAAATGCTTGAACACTGTGTTTCCCCGCCCTTTGGGGCGTCAATGAGCCAAATGATTCCATCGGCTGCACATAATCACCGATATATCTGAGGCGCCTCGCAATCCAACAACCACACAGGTGAAAATAATATAAATGTCAGGGCTGGTAGGTCACTGGCACTACCCTAGCTAGAAGGAAACGCATGCCCTCCCTGAGGTCCTCTCCCGTTTCTGGTTCACCACCGGGGTGTGAGGCTCGCGAATTAACGCTACACAAAGTTATGCCACACAGGCGGTGCTTTGATCATCAACCACAAGGCTTTGCTTTTCAACAGAAGCCTTGATCATTTGCATCTTAGCATGCCACAAAGGTAAACCACTCCATGCAACCGATATCCATCAATAACATAGAATGATATCCAATGTCAGACACAAAGTCCACTTACAAGTCTGTTTTGGGTCTTAGTGAAACCGGAGGCACCTTGTACCTCGCATATCCATCGATCTCCAAGTACGTCTGTACGATCACCAACTGATTCCCTCCTCTTGGGTGTATAGCCCAATCAAGATCATCAGTAATTATCCAAACGATGCGAAGACCTCTGGTCTTCGACCACCGTCTTCATCCTCGACACATCGTCGAATCAGTTATTCAGAATGGGATTAACCCGGTCTTTTTGAATAACCCGCGTATATAATAAACTAGTGTTACACAAACACAATATACGCCTCATTCCAATTTGGAATATTCTTTTATTCAAATATTCTTATACTTTGGGAAAGGTTCCCATTAATTTTATCAAAGATAAATTCTTTAAATTTATTCTTTAATCTTCCTTTGAATATGAATTCAAACCAAATTATGGTTTATCCAAACTAGTCGGGATTAACGAACCTTACCGAAATAATCATTTGTTTTAATTTCCCAATCCTAACCTATTCATCCCATGAAGTAAAACTGGTATTACTTCATATCTAACACCACGGTGTTATCGGTAAATTCAATTTACATTTCACGTTCAAATCTAATTAAAGATTTAACTATCGCTTGGAGCAAAACTGGTGATACTCCATTCTCGATCATTTCAATCTAAATAAAGATTCATTAAAACTCCACTTGGTTTTAATCTTCCCAATAATCACTATCAATGATTATTTAACTTAGGAAATCCTATCCCTTCTTTAACTGGGTTAAAGAACCAATGTCATTTAAAACACGATTCACTATAAACCCAAAATCACATTCCATTCTATCAGCCTTTAACTGTAAATTAGCAATTGAACAATTCCCTAAGTATTAACCCCAAAGGCCGAAACCAACATCAGATCAATACCCAAGAAACCATTCATGAGACGACCCAAAATCCCGTTCAGACGGAAACAAGGGTTATCTTTGGAATATAACACAGAAACAGATAATAGCAGAACAGAATTAAATAATTACACCAGATAATGAACAATAGAATATACTTCATAAAGTAGTCATCAGAGTTACACAGTATACAGGATCTTACTTAGTACAAATACAGTTCAGCTATACATAAATGTCTACAGCGGAAAACAAACATAATATGTACAATAGGAGTTGAACAGCATAAAAAGAAATGATAGAATCCTTCTTCAGCTCCAGCTATCTAGAAAGAACCAGCTAAACCTGAATACAAGGCTGCCCGTGTGGAAAAAGGGGCACCTGAGTTTGAGAGTGAAACAAACTACGAGTCAGTCATGGGACTGGTATGAGAAATCCATTCAACACATATATAATATGGCTAATCACAGGACCAAGCCACTTTCGTGGAACGGGTTTACTCCATTGGATTGCCAGTGCTTTAAAACAAATCTTTCTTTTAAACATCGCTATGCTTTTTATAAAAATGAAGCCATTATAAGACTCAGTTCCCATCACACAATGCAACGCAAACCGGAGGATAGAGTTTTACCTTATAACGGCCAAAATATGCTTGATACGAATAAAACAAAGGCATTTGATATTATTGCTAGTGTTTATATGTTTCGAAAACAATTTCAAATCATAACTATCAATCATAGACGACATGAGCGTCCCATGCCACTATGTCGCCAAATATCTATACAATCAAAACCGCACAGTCACGTATTTGGAAATTGGATTTCCGTCATGAACCAAGGCAAAAGATAGTCCTTACCGAATTCGAGACGCTCTAGCCCGTGTCTCAGGAACAGCCGCAACTGCCCCTTGGATCGTCAGGGCCGGTCCACCGATGTGGATTATTATGCCTGAACACTACGTCTCCCCGCCCTTTGGGGCGTAAACGAGCCAACGAATGACTCCATCGGACCCGGATCGTCCGATCTAACCGAGGTGCCTCGCAACAGCAACAACCACTTAGGTGAAAAGTATATAAATGTCAGGGCTGGTAGGTCACTGACACCACCCTAGCTAGAAAGAAACGCAGGCCCTCCCTGATGTCCTCTCCCGTTTCTGGTTCATACCGGGGTGTGAGGCTCGCGATTCTACGTTATACACAAAGCTACGCCACACTGGCGGTGCTTTGATCATCACCACAAGACTTTGCTTTTCAACAGAACCCCTGATCACTGCATCTTAGCATGCCACACAGGCAATTCATGCCATGTGACTGATGTCCATCGATATACAACCTCTGAGCTCGTGCGTCTCAGAGAAGGGCGTTAAGCAAAAGAATAAATTCTCCGCCGCCATACAGATGTATATTTAACAGAAATCAATCAACACAGAATAAACTCCAATGTCAGACACACAGTCCCTTTACAAGTCCGTTCTGGGTCTGAACGAAACCGGAGGCACTAAATACCTCGCAAACCCTTCGATCACCACGTACGTCTGGACGATCACCACTCATTATCCATATTTCGGGATGCCTCCCAATCAGGACCTCGGTTACCATCCAAACGAGGTGAGGATCTCTGGTCTTCGACCATTGTCTTCATCTTCGACTTTCAATCGTCGGTCAATCATTTGAAATGAGAATTAACTCGGCCTTTTCAAACAATTCACGTATATTTAGAATTTCAAATCAATTTATTTCGATGGTTAAATTATTTGACAACACCAATCTTGTTCTTTAATGTAGTTTTCACACCAAACACATTCAACCATCAAAAGCCACATAAATCGAGCAAATTCAGTTTATTTCCGTTCCATATCGCTTATGATATTTTATAACTATTTATCGCTATTTTTATTTATTTTAAAATAGCTAATTTATTCAAAAAGACGCTTTGGGCAATAAAGCGGCCGTGGCGCTGTTTTTCTTCAGATTTGATTTACACATATATGGAAATCTAACCGTTGGATCTTCACAAAATTTACATCATTAGAAAGGTCTCTTCAAAACGAATCCAACGGTTCCAGTTTCGGGAAAATCCGACGGTCGGATCTCCCGGTACAATCGTTTGAAATTTCGATTTCAAAATACGAACTGCAGCGTCGTTATTCGATTAAATATAATTATATATATATATATATAAATATAATCATTTCTGGCGCTGTTTTTCTTCGTATTTGAATTAAAATTCCAGACCATCCAACCGTTGGATTATTACAAAGTTGGTGCCGTTGGGAAGATATTTCCAAGGCGAACCCACGGTTGAGATTTCGGGAAAATCCAATGGTCGGATTTCCCGCACTAGTCGTTTGAAATCACGGTTTCAAAATGCGAACTGCACGGCCACGTTTCGTTTTAATTTTATTTATATTTATATAATTATATAAATATAGTTCATTCAACAATTTCAATATCGTTTTCACTTCAAATATTTCACTAACGCCTTAAAATTTTGGAAAATTTCGCCATAACCTCCCCTGCACCGGGAGCATCGGGAAATCGCAAATAGCTTTCCCGGTCCTTCTAATCTCAAAAAGAAAAAGGAAAAGCCAAGCGGCTAGCCAACAGGCTCATAAAATCATCACCCAAACAAAACAGTAAATGTGTACCTATTTGTCGGGCACAAAATTTTATTCCTCTTCTCTAGCCCCTTTGCTATAACCTGTTCAATGAATATGCATGTACATATATATACAGTTCTTATCATTTATCGTTTTCTATCCAACTTCATATTTGATTTCTATTTGGTTTAAAAACACCATTCATTCTAATGTTACATACATAGGTGCAAATCATTTCATTAGCTAATTAATGAATATTTCAACTCACATATGTTTATTTTGAACAAGTGGCTATTTTTAACACTTCACATTTCAACGATTTATGCATACAATAAAAATGTGATTTTTATTGTAAAACAATTCATTTCAAAACACTATTATTTTATATATTTCATATAGTCGATAAAAGGTGATTTTTATTATCAAACAATTTATTTCAAAATATGAATACCATTCAACACATGAATTTTTAATCAACGAATGAATATCGGTTCAACACATGAAGGTTTTCTATAGTTTCTATATATAGATAAAAATGTGATTTTTATATTTAAAACGCGAATACCATTCAACACATGAATTTCAAATCAACGAATGAATATCAATTCAACACATGAAGGTTTTCTATTCAATGAATAAATATAGTTTAAGTAGATGAAAATAATTCAAACACTCGAATATTATTCAAAATTTCGGCAGCATAACGGCAGGGTAGTTAAAACCGGGACCGTCCCTAGTACGGCTCCTCGCTCTACCTTAAAGCCTCGCGGTTTTTGACAATGGGGATCATGCATCTTGTTCGCACGCAGGCGGCATGTATATATTTATTTCATTTCCACAAACTAATACTATGTGGTTTCAACCAAATATTTCTCAACCACAAACGGGTATTTTTCAACCTCAATCAATCAATATCAACCATAAACAATCCCAAACAATCATTCGTTATCAATCAATTTTCACAACAATTTCAACCAATAAATATCGTCCATGGTTTGTGGACGAGGGCCGTATATGTATATATATATATATATATATATATATATATAGCAATTCACTTTTATTTCAACACATATATATATGGCTAGAAAAAAGAAATTGAAGAGTGAGAAATTCTCACCAATAGCTATCCAACTTCACGACACTTCACTTAGAGAAATCTTCGCCAATCTCGCCTTTTTGTCGCTTTCACCCGTAGCCACTACATATGTAAAGATCGAATTTTTACTATGTTATTCAATATATAAAAATCGAATTTTTACTTTGCTATTCAATATATAAAAATCGAATTTTTACTTCGCTATTCAATATATAAAAATCGAATTTTTACTTCGCTATTCAATATATAAAAATCGAATTTTTACTATGCTATTCAGTATATAAAAATCGAATTTTCATTTCGATGTTCATATAATAAAGATGATATTTTTATCACGTTATTCTCTATATAAAGATTGCGCCTTTTCAAAAATAAAGATTTCGCCTTTTCAAAAATAACATTATAAAAATCACATCTTTATTCTTCTACACATATAAAGGTGCTATTTCTAATATTCCTATCATGTAAAAATTATATTTTTAATCCTCTACATATACAAAAATCATATCTTTACATCATATATATAGTAAAGACTATATTTTTAATACTTTAAAAATATAAAAATCATATTTTTAATACTATCTTCCTCATTCTATCCTAAAAATCTTACCTTTTCTATTTTTAAAATCTAAACCTTTTCATTCATACCATACATGATTTAAAACTGAAAAATAAAAATTAAATTCGAATTTATATTATAACCAAATAAAGATAAAATTAAAAACTCACGTTTTCGGTCTTGGAGAGGGTGGTGGACTGCTGTGCGGTGCCGGGGAGGTGGCGGTGGGTCGGTGCAGGCGAAGGGGGTGTCTTCGTCGCGTCCATGCGATTTGGGGGGGGGGTCTTTGTCGCGCTCGTGCGATTTGGGGGGGGCATCTTCGGGAGTTGCGCCGCTGGGAGGAGGGAGGCTGGACGGAGGGGGGGCGGTGGGTCGGTGGCGTTCGCTTCAGGGGGGGCTGTCGATAGTTTAGGGTTTTTTTTTCTCCTGTCGATTTGATTTTGAAGAGGGGGGGGGGCAGAATGAATAAGGAGAGGGAAGGAATATTTTTATTTTTATATTATTTAATTTATTTTATTTCAAAAAGTTGACTTTTACATACGACCTCTAAACGAGGCCCACCGCCTGTGGTCCATAGCGTTTTACCCCCATTCCGAACACAATGGGATATGCATCGCAAGCTGATTCGATAGTTACAATCAGTTTCCGTTGAATTTACATTTAAATCATTATATTGAATTTTAAACGTACATTTCAAATTACCGGGGCCACATACTAACTTGAAAAATTTCAGAAAAATATTTTCTAGCTTCGTATTGACGATACGGTCCTAACAAAACTAGTTTCGTCAAATTCTGAGACCGTTTGAAAAATGGCCAATTTCCAGTCGATTAAAATCAACTGAAACCGGTCAAACGCGTTTTCCTTTGCCACGCTCACATATTGATTCGAAAAATTATGAAATTTGAAACGTAGCAATAATTTGACATCACGGATCCAACAAAAGTGGTTTCGTCGAAATCCGAGGTCGTTTGCAAAATGTCCAATTTTAAGGGCCTGAATTCCATAGCGACTATTCAGAATTTTAAACTGGACATATCTTTTGATTCCCGCTATCAAATTTCGATTTGTCAGATTCGTTGGAAAGGTATTCACTAACAGATTTAAATATTTTTGGTTTCGCTAAAATCCGTTTTGTTTTGCACCCGGTATAGTCCGACAAAGTTTGAATTCGATTTTTGAAACTACAGCGCCCTTTCAGGCCTTGTTTATAATTATAATTAATTATATTCGTTTTCAATTGTCGATTCAAACTCAGTTTTCATCGCCATTATTTAAAATATTTATTTTAAATATTTAAAATCCATTATCCTAGCCAATTTAAAAATTTTAAATTGGTTCAGATTTTCTGGGTCGTTACAATCTCCCCCACTTAAAACTTTTCGTCCCCGAAAAGGAACAAAGTCGAAAGTGGTTTGATAAATCTACAATCACACAACACAACAACCAATCCAATTGTTTTTAACCTTCAAAAATATACTAATCAAATCCTATACCCTTTAAAAATCATTCAGACTATATAATTAAAAGTGCACATCTATGAAAAGAAAATAACAATAGAGTAGAGAATTGAATGGTAGTGCAAAGTAGGGTAAATGTACCTTGCACCCGAGTCAATCAGAGATATCTACTCGGCATCTAGGATAAGCCTTCTGAATGCTCTCCTCAGTTTCCCAAGTACAAACTCGCGGATCTCCACTCCATTGCACTTTGACTAAGTGAACCTTCTTGTTCCTCAGCTCTTTGGTTTCTTTGCCTATTATCTTTAGCGGCTCTCTTCTCACAGCTAGTTCTGGGGTTATTTCAATGTCATGTTGAGCTGCTTCTTCCACGATCAAGTCTGGATCATGAACGTGTTTTCGAAGTTGAGATATATGAAATACATCATGAACTCCAGGCAACCAATTAGGCAGTTTGACCCTATAAGCGAGCGTTCCGATCCGTTCCAGAATAGGAAACGGACCAATGAATTTGGGCGCTAACTTTCCAGTTTTACCGAACCGGATAACTCCTCTCATCGACGATACTTTCAAATATACATAGTCGCCAACTTCAAAGGATATATCTCTTCTTCTTCTATCGGCATAGCTCTTTTGTCGGCTTTGAGCGGCGAGTAATCGTTTCTTAATAAAATCGACTTTGTCGGCAGCTTCTCGAATCATATCAGGACCCAACACAAGTCTATTTCCTGGCTCGACCCAACAAGCAGGAGATCGGCACGGTCTACCATACAATGCTTCGAATGGCGACATTGTCAGACTCGCCTGGAAGCTGTTGTTATAAGAGAATTCAGCCAAATGTAGATGGTCTTCCCATGATCCACCGAAATCTAGAACACAAGCCCGCAATAGATCTTCTAAAATGCGATTCACTCTCTCAGTCTGACCGTCTGTCTGAGGATGATAAGCGGTGCTCAAGTTCAACTTCGTTCCCAGCTCGACTTGAAATGCTTCCCAGAATTTGCTAGTGAATATTGTATCCCTATCACTGACTATACTGAGCGGCACTCCATGTAGTCTAACTATTTCCCTGAAGTATATCTGCGCCAGACTCTGAGCAGTTCTGTTTGATCTGACAGGTATGAAATGGGCGGTCTTCGTGAAGCGATCTACGATCACCCAAATACTGTCATTTCCTTTTCTGGTTCTGGGCAAACCATCAATGAAATCCATAGAAATATGTTCCCACTTCCAACCAGGAACTTCCAGTGGTTGTAATAATCCAGCCAATTTCTGCTGGTCGCTTTTGACTAGCTGGCAAGTAGGGCATCGACTAACATATATCGAGATGTCTCTTTTTAACGACTTCCACCAGAATGTGCGTTTGATATCGTTATACATTTTATTCACACCTGGGTGGATACTGAGCTTAGATTTGTGACATTCATCCAGTACATCCCTTCTAAGTTCAGGAATATCTGGAACGCAAATTCGCCCTTCTAACCTCAGAATCCTTTCGCTGTCTAGCTGGAAATCCGAAGCATTACCTTCACGAATTCGCAGACTCATTCCTTTGATAAATTGGTCGTCTTCTTGGAGAGCTGATATCTTATCAATCAACGAAGTCGCAATGATGAAACTGGCGATCATCTCATTCTTTCGGCTTAACGCATCGGCCACGACATTGGCTTTCCCTGGAGTGTATAGAATTTCAAAATCATATGCTGCAAGAAACTCCAGCCAATGCTGTTGCCTCAGATTCAGGTCTTTCTGAGTGAACAGATACTTTAATGACTGATGATCTGTAAATAGTTCAAATCTCTCACCCAGAAGATAGTGTCTCCAGATTTTCAAAGCGAATACTATAGCCAATAACTCAAGATCATGAGTCACGTAGTTCTCCTCGTGCGGCTTCAGTTGACGGCTAGCATAAGCAATCACTTGGCCTCTTTGCATTAACACTGCCCCAAGGCCTTCTCTAGAAGCATCAGTCCATACTTTTAAATCTTGGTTGCCATCGATGATGGTTAACACTGGAGTTGTTGTTAATCTCAACTTTAGCTCTTCGAAAGCCTCCTCACTCTCTTGAGTCCATTTGAACTTAGAATGCTTCTTTGTAAGCTTCGTTAAGTGGCCAGATATCTTAGAAAAGTCTTTAAAGAACTTCCGGTAATAGCTAGCCAATCCGAGAAAACTGCGGACTTCAGTGGGGGTACTGGGCTGTTTCCAATTCTGAATGGCCGTGATTTTGCTTGGATCCACAGCGATTCCTTCTTTCAATACGACGTGGCCCAGAAATTTTACCTCATCTTGCCAGAAGATACATTTGGAAAACTTTGCTTTCAACACATTCTTTCTGAGAATTTCTAGAACTTGTTCCAGATGCTTTTCATGTTCGGCCTTTGATTTAGAGAAGATTAGAATATCGTCTATAAAAACCAGAACAAATTTATTCAATACTCCCCTAAATACTCTGTTCATCAGATCGACGAAATAAGCTGGAGCGTTACACAAGCCGAATGGCATTACTAACCACTCGTAGAACAAGTCGGGGCCTCTGAATGCTGTCATTGGAACACACTCTTCGGCAATTCGAAGTTGATGGAAGCCTGTAGCTAGGTCCATCCGTGAAAATACTTGTGCGCCATTTAATCGATCCAACAAATCATCAATCCGCGGCAATGGATATTTGTTCTTTATTGTCTGTTTGTTCAGATCACGATAATCCACACATAGACGTAGAGTACCGTCAGATTTTGGGACAAACACCACTGTTGCTCCCCAATTAGAGAAACTAGGTGTGATCAGACCCTTCCATACGAGCTGTCGTGTTTGATTGTCTAATTCCTCCTTCTCTTTCAAGGACATTCTTCGAATAGCGTGAACTACCGTCCTTGCATTCGGAATTAAAGCAATTTTGAAATCTATCTCTCTCTGCGGAGGTAAGCGAACAACTTCCTCGAACACATCCGCATAGTTCTTGACGATAGGAATATCTTTCACCAGGTCGGGAATATTCTCAGTAACTTCAGGGATATTTTCAATTTGGGCTGGAGAAACATTCAAAGCTGCCCAGAAGTCTTTTCTATTAGCATTCTGACCTTCACAGGGAATGGTTATATAACTCCCTGATTTAATCTTAGCTCTAACAACTCTCTCGGCGCATCTAACCTCTGCTTCATATTTGGTTAGCCAATCCAATCCCAGAATAAGATCGAATTCATCAAAATTCATGACGACAGAGATAATAGGGAATTTATAGCAAGAAAAAGAGACGGGTACTGCACAAATCCAACTGAGATTGATAGATCCCCCGACCGGATTTTGGACAGTCATTGGTTCCTTGAGCTTCCTCAAATTCAAATCTAGCTTCTTAGCGGAACCCTTTGAAATGAAGCTTCGGGACGCGCCTGTGTCAAACAGTACTTTAACTGGAATGTTTTTGACAGCAAGCGTTCCTTCTAATACATCAGATCTTCCTTGACTTGCTGAGGGATCAGAAGTTTCTGCTACTTCATTCACTTGAACTATTACAGTCTTTTTCAACTGCCAGCAACCTTGCTTTACGTGACCAACCTGATGGCAGAGATTGCATTTTCTATTCGATTGAAGTCCTTCTTTGGATTGAAGTGCACCTTTTAATCTCTTCCTTAAGGGTCCACAGTTTATCGACAAATGCCCCTTCAGATGGCAGTTAGAGCAAGTGGCGGTCTTTACTGGTTCCTTTTCAGATTTAGCCCTTTTTCTCTTAGCACTGGGCTTCTTACTGACCTCTTACGTTGTTATGGCCTCGGGACGATCAGTTTCTGACTCTGTTTTGTCATTAGAATAGACTTCTTCTTCGTCGCGCAACATTCCTTTCTTATGGAGATCTTCATACTGATAAGCCATATAAATCATTTCTGGAAAAGGAAGCTTCACATGCCCCAATACTTTATTCTGGTATTTCCTTTGAAGTCCATGAATAAATCTCAGATTTTTCCTTTTTGGGTCTTTAATCAGATGAGGCGCAAAATGAGAAAGTTCGTTGAATTTCTTATGATATTCTGGGATGGTCATGTCGCCTTGAATTAGATAGGAAAATTCATCACATAATCTTTCGGTTGCTTCGGGAGGAGTAAATATTTCTAAGAAAATCACTTTAAATCTGTCCCAGGTGATATCACCTTCTGGATTATCCTTAACAACAGAATCCCACCAGAACAAAGCTTCATCTTTGAGTGCCCAGGAGGTCAGTAATCTTTTCTGGTCATCCCTCAGCTTTAATGCTTCGAAGATTTTCTCAGCCGAACGAATCCAAGCTTGTGTCTTCATAATAGATTCTTCACCAGAGAACTGTATTCCACCCATATTTCGATATTTGATTAATAGGGCCTCAATATCCGGTTCTGCATTCCTTCTGTTTCTGACACTCATTTTCGAGTACTTCTGCAAACAGCAGATCAAGTGTCAGGTCACAGAAAAGTTAGTTTAAAATATAGAAACACATACTTTAAATGTAAATGTGTCTATCAAGGTGTAATTTCATTCTGCTTTACTCATACTAGGATATTACTGATCCTATCTGTATAGAGTTACCCGTCCTAGAACACTACTGGTTCTATTTCTGACGAGTTCGTTCAAATGTTATATTCCAGAACTAAGCTTAACCAAAGCTCTGATACCACGTTGAGACGACCCAAAATCCCGTTCAGATGGAAACTAGGGTTATCTTTAGAATATAACACAGAAACAGATAATAGCAGAACAAAATTAAATAAATACACCAGATAATGAACAATAGAATATACTTCATAAAGTAGTCATTAGAGTTACACAGTATACAGGATCTTACTTAGTACAAATACAGTTCAGCTATACATAAATGTCTACAGTGGAAAACAAACATAATATGTACAATAGGAGCTGAACAGCATAAAAAGAAATGATAGAATCCATCTTCAGCTCCAGCTATCCAGAAAGAACCAGCTAAACCTGAATACAAGGCTGCCCGTGTGGAAAAATGGGCACCCGAGTTTGAGAGTGAAACAAACTATGAGTCAGTCATGGGACTGGTATGAGAAATCCATTCAACACATATATAATATGGCTAATCACAGGACCACGCCACTTTCGTGGAACGGGTTTACTCCATTGGATTGCCAGTGCTTTAAAACAAATCTTTCTTTTAAACATCGCTATGCTTTTTATAAAAATGAAGCCATTATAAGACTCAGTTCCCATCACACAATGCAACGCAAACCGGAGGATAGAGTTTTACCTTATAACGGCCAAAATATGCTTGATACGAATAAAACAAAGGCATTTGATATTATTGCTAGTGTTTATATGTTTCGAAAACAATTTCAAATCATAACTATCAATCATAGACGACATGAGCGTCCCATGCCACTATGTCGCCAAATATCTATACAATCAAAACCGCACAGTCACGTATTTGGAAATTGGATTTCCGTCATGAACCAAGGCAAAAGATAGTCCTTACCGAATTCGAGACGCTCTAGCCCGTGTCTCAGGAACAGCCGCAACTGCCCCTTGGATCGTCAGGGCCGGTCCACCGATGTGGATTATTATGCCTGAACACTACGTCTCCCCGCCCTTTGGGGCGTAAACGAGCCAACGAATGACTCCATCGGACCCGGATCGTCTGATCTAACCGAGGCACCTCGCAACAGCAACAACCACTTAGGTGAAAAGTATATAAATGTCAGGGCTGGTAGGTCACTGACACCACCCTAGCTAGAAAGAAACGCAGGCTCTCCCTGATGTCCTCTCCCGTTTCTGGTTCATACCGGGGTGTGAGGCACGCGATTCTACGTTATACACAAAGCTACGCCACACTGGCGGTGCTTTGATCATCACCACAAGACTTTGCTTTTCAACAGAAGCCCTGATCACTACATCTTAGCATGCCACACAGGCAATTCATGCCATGTGATTAATGTCCATCGATATACAACCTCTGAGCTCGTGCGTCTCAGAGAAGGGCGTTAAGCAAAAGAATAAATTCTCCGCCGCCAAACAGATGTATATTTAACAGAAATCAATCAACACAGAATAAACTCCAATGTCAGACACACAGTCCCTTTACAAGTCCGTTCTGGGTCTGAACGAAACCGGAGGCACTAAATACCTCGCAAACTCTTCGATCACCACGTACGTCTGGACGATCACCACTCATTATCCATATTTCGGGATGCCTCCCAATCAGGACCTCGGTTACCATCCAAACGAGGTGAGGATCTCCGGTCTTCGACCATCGTCTTCATCTTCGACTTTCAATCGTCGGTCAATCATTTGAAATGAGAATTAACTCGGCCTTTTCAAACAATTCACGTATATTTAGAATTTCAAATCAATTTATTTCGATGGTTAAATTATTTGACAACACCAATCTTGTTCTTTAATGTAGTTTTCACACCAAACACATTCAACCATCAAAAGCCACATAAATCGAGCAAATTCAGTTTATTTCCGTTCCATATCGCTTATGATATTTTATAACTATTTATCGCTATTTTTATTTATTTTAAAATAGCTAATTTATTCAAAACGACGCTTCGGGCCATAAAGCGGCCGTGGCGCTGTTTTTCTTCAGATTTGATTTACACATATCTGAAAATCTAACCGTTGGATCTTCACAAAATTTACATCATTAGAAAGGTCTCTTCAAAACGAATCCAACGGTTCCAGTTTCGGGAAAATCCGACGGTCGGATCTCCCGGTACAATCGTTTGAAATTTCGATTTCAAAATACGAACTGTAGCGTCGTTATTCGATTAAATATAATTATATTTATATATATATATAAATATAATTGTTTCTGGCGCTGTTTTTCTTCATATTTGAATTAAACATTCCAGACCATCCAACCGTTGGATTATTACAAAGTTGGTGCCGTTGGGAAGATATTTCCAAGGCGAACCCGACGGTTGAGATTTCAGGAAAATCCAATGGTCGGATTTCCCGCACTAGTCGTTTGAAATCACGGTTTCAAAATGCGAACTGCACGGCCACGTTTCGTTTTAATTTTATTTATATTTATATAATTATATAAATATAGTTCATTCAACAATTTCAATATCGTTTTCACTTCAAATATTTCACTAACGCCTTAAAATTTTGGAAAATTTCGCCATAACCTCCCCTGCACCGGGAGCATCGGGAAATCGCAAATAGCTTTCCCGGTCCTTCTAATCTTAAAAAGAAAAAGGAAAAGCCAAGCGGCTAGCCAACAGGCTCATAAAATCATCACCCAAACAAAACAGTAAATGTGTACCTATTTGTCGGGCACAAAATTTTATTCCTCTTCTCTAGCCCCTTTGCTATAACCTGTTCAATGAATATGCATGTACATATATATACAGTTCTTATCATTTATCGTTTTCTATCCAACTTCATATTTGATTTCTATTTGGTTTAAAAACACCATTCATTCTAATGTTACATACATAGGTGCAAATCATTTCATTAGCTAATTAATGAATATTTCAACGCACATATGTTTATTTTGAACAAGTGGCTATTTTTAACACTTCACATTTCAACGATTTATGCATACAATAAAATTGTGATTTTTATTGTAAAACAATTCATTTCAAAACACTATTATTTTATATATTTCATATAGTCGATAAAAGGTGATTTTTATTATCAAACAATTTATTTCAAAATATGAATACCATTCAACACATGAATTTTTAATCAACGAATGAATATCGGTTCAACACATGAAGGTTTTCTATAGTTTCAATATATAGATAAAAATGCGATTTTTATATTTAAAACGCGAATACCATTCAACACATGAATTTCAAATCAACGAATGAATATCAATTCAACACATGAAGGTTTTCTATTCAATGAATAAATATAGTTTAAGCAGATGAAAACAATTCAAACACTCGAATATTATTCAAAATTTCGGCAGCATAACGGCAGGGTAGTTAAAACCGGGACCGTCCCTAGTACGGCTCCTCGCTCTACCTTAAAACCTCGCGGTTTTTGATAATGGGGATCATGCATCTAGTTCGCACGCAGGCGGCATGTATATATTTATTTCATTTCCACAAACTAATCCTATGTGGTTTCAACCAAATATTTCTCAACCACAAAATGGTATTTTTCAACCTCAATCAATCAATATCAACCACAAACAATCCCAAACAATCATTCGTTATCAATCAATTTTCACAACAATTTCAACCAATAAATATCGTCCATGGTTTGTGGACGAGGGGCGTATATATATATATATTTATATTTATATATAGCAATTCACTTTTATTTCAACACATATATATATATATATATATGGCTAGAAAAAAGAAATTGAAGAGTGAGAAATTCTCACCAATAGCTATCCAACTTCACGACACTTCACTTAGAGAAATCTTCGCCAATCTCGCCTTTTTGTCGCTTTCACCCGTAGCCACTACATATGTAAAGATCGAATTTTTACTATGTTATTCAATATATAAAAATCGAATTTTTACTTTGCTATTCAATATATAAAAATCGAATTTTTACTTCGCTATTCAATATATAAAAATCGAATTTTTACTTCGCTATTCAATATATAAAAATCAAATTTTTACTATGCTATTCAGTATATAAAAATCGAATTTTCATTTCGATGTTCATATAATAAAGATGATATTTTTATCACGTTATTCTCTATATAAAGATTGCGCCTTTCCAAAAATAAAGATTTCGCCTTTTCAAAAATAACATTATAAAAATCACATCTTTATTCTTCTACACATATAAAGGTGCTATTTCTAATATTCCTATCATGTAAAAATTATATTTTTAATCCTCTACATATACAAAAATCATATCTTTACATCATATATATAGTAAAGACTATATTTTTAATACTTTAAAAATATAAAAATCATATTTTTAATACTATCTTCCTCATTCTATCCTAAAAATCTTACCTTTTCTATTTTTAAAATCAAAACCTTTTCATTCATACCATACATGATTTAAAACTGAAAAATAAAAATTAAATTCGAATTTATATTATAACCAAATAAAGATAAAATTAAAAACTCACGTTTTCGGTCTTGGAGAGGGTGGTGGACTGCTGCGCGGTGCCGGGGAGGTGGCGGTGGGTCGGTGCAGGCGAAGGGGGGTGTCTTCATCGCGTCCGTGCGATTTGGGGGGGGGGGGGTCTTCGTCGCGCTCGTGCGATTTGGGGGGGGGGTCTTCGGGAGTTGCGCCGCTGGGAGGAGGGAGGCTGGACGGAGGGGGGGCGGTGGGTCGGTGGCGTTCGCTTCAGGGGGGGTTGTCGATAGTTTAGGGTTTTTTTTTCTCCTGTCGATTTGATTTTGAAGAGGGGGGGGGGGGGGCAGAATGAATAAGGAGAGGGAAGGAATATTTTTATTTTTATATTATTTAATTTATTTTATTTCAAAAAGTTGACTTTTACATACGACCTCTAAACGAGGCCCACCGCCTGTGGTCCATAGCGTTTTACCCCCATTCCGAACACAATGGGATATGCATCGCAAGCTGATTCGATAGTTACAATCAGTTTCCGTTGAATTTACATTTAAATCATTATATTGAATTTTAAACGTACATTTCAAATTACCGGGGCCACATACTAACTTGAAAATTTTCAGAAAAATATTTTCTAGCTTCGTATTGACGATACGGTCCTAAAAAAACTAGTTTCGTCAAATTCTGAGACCGTTTGAAAAATGGCCAATTTCCAGTCGATTAAAATCAACTGAAACCGGTCAAACGCGTTTTCCTTTGCCACACTCACATATTGATTCAAAAAATTATGAAATTTGAAACCTAGCAATAATTTGACATCACGGATCCAACAAAAGTGGTTTCGTCGAAATCCGAGGTCGTTTGCAAAATGTCCATTTTTAAGGGCCTGAATTCCATAGCGACTATTCAGAATTTTCAACTGGACATATCTTTTGATTCCCGCTATCAAATTTCGATTTGTCAGATTCGTTGGAAAGGTATTCACTAACAGATTTAAATATTTTTGGTTTCGCTAAAATCCGTTTTGTTTTGCACCCGGTATAGTCCGACAAAGTTTGAATTCGATTTTTGAAACTACAGCGCCCTTTCAGGCCTTGTTTATAATTATAATTAATTATATTCGTTTTCAATTGTCGATTCAAACTCAGTTTTCATCGCCATTATTTAAAATATTTATTTTAAATATTTAAAATCCATTATCCTAGCCAATTTAAAATTTTTAAATTGGTTCAGATTTTCTGGGTCGTTACAATTCAACTTAACTAATCTCTAGTTAATTTCTGATTTTCTTAACTCCGTTGGGTCTAAGAACAGTATTATTAAAGATACCATTCACGACAACCCAAAATCACGTCCCATTAAATACCATTTAGTTGGTATACTTCATTAAATCTAAATAAAAAGATTTAATCTTTTTCTCAACTGGGTTTAAGAACAGTGTTAATGAAGACATCATTCACTACAAACCCAAATCCCATTTGATATTAAATACAAGACTCTGAATAGAAAATATATCGGCTTATATTCAATATCAAATTCTACGACCAAAAATATCATATTGGAAACAACGATATAAATATATCTTTCAAATTTCCATAACAATATCTATACAATCACGAAATCCAACATCGAAATATTCCAAAGACAATTTCGATTCAAATCCATTCCAATTCAATTATTGGAAATTTTGGTTACTCTTAAAACCCCTTTCAAATCCAATTTATTTATTTCAAAAATGAATGGATTATAATTCTAGTTCAAAACTACTTCATTTCGATAAAAATCTATTTTTATCTTTTCAAATATGGAATTTTTCATCCCAATTCTTTCCAAATCATTTCTTATGATTCTACACTAATTATAGATATTTTTAATAATTTTATTAAGGCCCGTACAGTCGATTTCCATCAATGGCCATCGAACTGCACTTACAGCGACCTTTTCCAAATTTGATTTGGACATAATTCCAAATCCAACAAATTTCTTGTATTCGTTAGAAAGCTCTTTTCGATATGAACCAAATGGTTCTAGTTTTAGGAGAATCCGACGTCGTATCTCCCGTAATGTTCATCCGAAGTCAATGGTCGAAATTCACGAACTACCGCAGCGCGTTCTATTCAGGCCATTATATATATATAATATATATATATTATATATATTTCGTCGGTTTCCTTTTAAAACGTATTTTATAAATCATTTTAAATTCGTTTTCAAAAAGATTTCAACTTCATATTCAATTCCTAATCAAAATTGAATATTCCATATCATCGATATATAAATGATAATATTTTCAAAGCATTAGATTTTGAAATCTATTCCTTTTTTATATTCATTATAAAAATGAATAAAATCGATATAAATATCGTTCACTTCAAAATGGCGTCAATCTAATCAACACGGCAATATATATTTCTATAACTTCGTTATTCTATTCAACAAATGAATATTGTCTTCAACACATGAATTTTCTTTTATTCAACACATGAATATACATTTTATTCAACATATGAATTTTCTTTTATTCAACACATGAATATTCTTTATATTCAACACATGAATTTTCTTTTATTAAACACATGAATATATATTTTATTCAACACATGAATTTTCTTTTATTCAACACATGAATATATATTTTATTCAACACATGAATTTTATTCTATTCAACACATGAATTTACATTTTATTCAACACATGAATTTTTATTCTATTCAACACATGAATTTTTATTTTATAATATTCTTTATTTTCAAAATTAGAATGAGGCTCAATCAATTAGCATATAATGCTAATTATATCAATTCCATACAACACATGCATATAATAGCAACGATAAATAATCAACCATCATCCAGAGTGCACCACACAACTGCATAAACATTAAATATAAATATTCAACGCTTATAACAGCCTGTCAATCAATCAATCGACATACAACTAAATATCGGGATTAGTGTATGTCCAATATCATCCCAATATCCGTGTGGGGTTTCAAACAATCAAACACAGGTTTATTTGTGTAGTTGGGCGATGTGTAAAATTTATAGGTGTACATAAACAAATCGTCCAATTTGTTTATAAATATTTATTTTATATACACGATAAAAGTTATATTTTTAACTGCAAAATATTTATTCCATTCCACATCACACAGTCAACTTTCACAATACATCAATTAAACAAACAAGTCATCCATGGTCTGTGGACGACAGGTTTCGGGGGCTGCTAAGCACCATTTGCATCCTAGTATATATTTCAAACTAGAAAATAAATAAAAGTGAGGAGTTCTCACCTTTCGATTCCACCCCGCTGTGCTTTGATTGTCGATCTATGTAGTATACCTACATTAAAAATTATATTTTTAACCCATCAATAATTACTTCTTTGTATGATTATTCTACAAATAATATACATAGGCTAAAAATTATATTTTTACCTTTCTAAAAATAATTTCATATTTTTATAACAACGCTACGTAGATAAAAAAACCCATTTTTATTACGCTACTATATAGATAAAAATCAAATCTTTCTATCGCTAATGAATATATAAAAATCACATTTTTACATTGCCATTCAAACGATAAAAATCAAATTTTTACTTTGCTACATATATGATAAACATCACATTTTTATATTGTCACTTCATATATAAAAACCGTATTTTTATCCTATCGCTACATATATAAAGATCGAATTTTTACTACTCTACTAATATAAAAATCATATTTTTAATACTCTACTAATATAAAAATCATATTTTTAATACTTTGCTAATATAAAAATCATATTTTTAATACTCTACTAATATAAAAATCATATTTTTAATACTCTACTAATATAAAAATCATATTTTTATATAATTAAAAATCATAACTTTATCATATAAAAAATTAAACCTTTATCCTTTCAAAGATCGAATCTTTACCTTGTTATCATATATAAAAACTAACTTTTATTTTCTTTTTAATCTAATTACATTAAAATAAATAAATATAAAAAAAAGAACTCACAGTGTTGTACGAAGAGGGAGGAGGGCGTTTGACTCGAATTGGAAGAAGGGGGAAGAAGAGAGGAGGGAGTCGCGGAGGGGGGGGGTTGCTGGTGGCGTAATCGCCGTCAAGTGGGGGTGCATGGCGTCGAGGGTGGCCGGCGTGGTCTATTTTGTGAAATTAGGGCATGAGGGCTTCGCCGATTAGAGAAGGGGGGAAGCGTCGCCGGGGGGGTGGGGGGAGGGGGTGATAGCCGGAGATGGGGGAGCGACCGCCGAAGGAAGAGGGGGGCGCGACTGCGCCTGGCGACGGTGGATCGCACGCTACAGCGTTCTGCCCCTTTTTTGTCTTTTCCTTTGTTTGATCTAAGCGTGGAAGATAGTGAAAGAGAGGGAAAGACGGAGGGGGGTATATGAAAATATAAATATATTAATTTATTTAATTTAATTTCCTATAAAAAGCAACTTTTTATTTCGAACCCCAAACTGAACCCACCGACTGTCGCCCCTAGCTAATTACCCCCATTCCGAACACAATGGGATATGTTTCGTAAGCCAATTCGATTGTTACGAACAGTTTTATCAAATTCAAAATACAAA
This sequence comes from Allium sativum, assembly GCA_030737875.1. Taxonomy (NCBI): domain Eukaryota; kingdom Viridiplantae; phylum Streptophyta; class Magnoliopsida; order Asparagales; family Amaryllidaceae; genus Allium; species Allium sativum. Next base: position 159,580,208 of record CM060927.1, read on the forward strand.
TCAAGGTATATTGAATTTGAATGCACATTTGAATTTACCGGGGCCACATACGGATTCTAAAAATTCCCGAAAAACATTTTCTAGCTTCGTAGTGACGATAGAGTTCTAACAAAACTAATTTTGTCAAATTCTGAGATCGTTCGAAAAATGGCCATTTTCTGATCGATCGAAATTGACTAAAATTGTTAAAACACGTTTTACTTCGCCACGCTCACATATTGATTCAGAAAATTATGAATTTTGGAATCTAGCAATAATTTGACGTCCCAGATCCAACAAAAGTGGTTTCGTAGAAAACCGAAGTCATTTGCAAAATTGCTATTTTTAAGGGCCGGAATTCCACAGCGACAATTCTGACTGGACATAACTTTTTATCCCCGCTATGAAATTTTGATTTTTCGGATTCGTTGGAAAGATATTCTCAAATAGATTCCAATATTTTTGGTTTTGCTAAAACTCGGTTTATTTTGAATCATGTACATTCATTTGAACTTTGAAATCGAATTTTCAAACTACCACGCCATTTTCAATTCCTTTAATAATTTAAAATAAATAATTATATTCTAACGACGATCTTGTTGGATCTAGATTAACCCTAGAGCGGGGGTGAATAGGGTTTATCACAGTTTTTTAACTGAGTATATAATATTAAAAATATCACAGCACAAATAATGATCAGAGTAAATAAATAACACACAGATATACCAAGCTTCGGCAACCCTGCCTACTGCTGCATTCCCCAAGGTTTCTATTATAGAATTATAAAGACTCCCGCATACACAAACTTACAGACTCACGACCCTCGCTAACCGCCTACACAGTTTTGTACACTCGCAATACCTGCTGCTGTACTAACCCTATACTAAAAACCCTGACTGATCTTTGTCCCCTAGATCAGATTTTCCCTGCCTACAACCCCGTAGTCAGTAACCCCTAGTTTGACAGACTAGTAAACTGTTCAGATTGGTTTACAAAAGAAATTACAACAAAAATTACAAAACAAAATATGAAAGCCTAGTTAATAAATATCAAAAGGAGTTAAATAATTAAAGGGTCATCCCCTTTTCACATATGCTTGGTCGGCCCATTCATTATTTCCTTTTTCCCGATCCCTTTGCTTCTGGAAAAAATGGCGGCTTGTTGATACGAACTAGGGTTTCTGGAAAGGATCCCAAATCGACTCGATGCTTATAAAAAAAATGGATAATCTCTGAAGCTCTAGTCTGATACAATCTCTGGCGCCTTGCTCCTTCAATCAATTGTTCTCTGATTTGAGAAATATGGCCGTCGAGACTTTGTAAGATTTCTGATTTTAAATCTTTGGTTGCACGGTTAATTTTTCTTGGTTTCGATTGAATTGTTTGTGGTCTCGATGCTTGTTGCCTGTGATGATTTTGTGTTAAAATAGGATTATAGAATCCTTTAATTGCTCTCTGAATTCACTCGATATGACTTGGCTGATTTTCGAGTTTCCCCTTTTAACTGGCTCGATTTAAATTTGATTTCTTGTAAATGGAAAACTTGCTTGAATGTTGGCTTTGTATCCAGACATGAATTAGGCCCGATGACTTGTCTGATAATTGTGTGTTTCCTCTTTTGCTCGAGACTTTGTTTTCGTGATTTCTTGATTGAGATTAACTTGTACATTGAGAAAACTTGGAAACATATATTCATGGTCCCTTGAATTTCCTTGCGTGATTCTCTGCATGATTCTTTGATTCCATTGATTTCCTGTTTTGAAAAGTTTGATTGAGGGACTTGCTAAACAGCACTGCTTTATTTCTGGAAAATCTCTTTACACTTGCATTTCCAGTTTGCTTGGCATTAATATGTGCACATTCTTTAATCAATATTGTCTTGCTTCTTTGTTTGTGATGCTTGTGTGTTCTTCGATTTGAAAATGTTGGGTTGGTCTTCGAATTGCTATGTGACTTGGTACTTGTTTCTTGCTGTACTACCAGTCATGTATGGGCTTAGTTGTTCACTATTGTAATCACTTGAACTTTGGCAATGACCATTCTGTTTTGTTGCTGACACTACTTTTATCCTCGACCAGTTCTGAGTTGTACACTGAGTTCATATATGTTTAGCTATGAGCACTAGCACTCTTGTGCCTTACAACTTTATATTGTGCTGCACCATCTTCATGACCATACATGCTTGTTGTTTGAGCATCTCGGCTGTTGCATCTTTACTTGTACATGTTTGTTTCAGTGTGTTATTTGAATTGAACCCATGTTCTTGCACCAGTTAGCTTGAAGTCGAGCTGCCTTGACTTGTTTGCTTCATCTTTCTTGAAACTGTATTGTTCCATTCATGTGAAAGCTGCCTATTTTAAAAACTGAACCATGTTGTTCACCATCTAAAAACTGAAATCTGCTTACTCCATATGTTTTGACATATTTCAGACTTGAAGCTGTACCATGTTGACTCCACTGTTTTGCTCTTTGCTATGTTATTATAGTTCGACCAGGTTTATGCTTATTTGTACCATACTCACATGCATGCCATGCTAGCCTGATCTGCACCATTGTGAGTTTGCTGTGTGTTTTATTTTGGCTTGAACTTCTTGGCTCGACACTTGGAGCTGTCACGAACACTTTGGGTTGTTGTTGAGTTGATTTCACTTTGGCACTATTATTTGCTGACATGTCCACTGAGTCGAGAAGGTCCACGTGGCTACTCCTCAGTTGCGCGCTGATTGGCGAGGCAGTGCACACGTGTATATTTATGCACGTGTGTATATGCAGCCATCAGTCAAGTTTTCCTGTCCCTGCATTGTATATACATACTGTCTACTTTGTGGTATTTACAGTGTATCACTGTGAATATCACAAGCTGTCTAGACACAGATTGATGGTTTTTATAAATCAGATCAGGTCATGAAAAATGATGAGAAACACACCAGAAATCTGAGGCAAATAAAATTTTAAAAATAAAATTTATATTCGCATATATTTAGTATTGTTTCTATTGCAGTGTACTGTGTGTTTCTGTTTCATGTGACAGGTAAGGAGATGAGACTAGACTGAAGTGACTGGACTGAAAGCTGTGAAGGCAGAAGACAAGAAGACAGAAGACTGAAGATAGAAGACTAAGAGACAGTGTCAGTATAAAAGTCTTTACAAATGTGAAACTATATAAGAGTCAATGTATATATATATATATATAAAGTAGCTGTGTATCTGTTGTGTATGTATAGCTGAGTGACAATGAATGAACTGTACTGAGGAGCTATGAGAAAATTGTACTGATATATGTAATAAACAAATTTGATTGAAATAAAATATCATTTTATTGTCGTCAAACAAAATTTGTTTATCGTATACTGTATATTTACAAGTACAAATTCCGTGAAGTGATTAAATAGTGGAGTTGTAAAATAGTTGTACTGTTTGAATATTTGAAATACAACATTTATTTTCAAATAAAATACTGTAAAAATATCTGAATGTCTGTACAGTTGTATTTTATTTGAATATAAATATTATATTCCTGTCTGTGATTATATATATGAAACAGTACACTACAAACACATTTATAATTATATATTTGGTTGTTATCATCAAACAAAAATCATATAATTGTGTATACAACACCGTTATATACAACAATCTCCCCCTTTTGATGATGACAAACAAATAAAATATTTTGAGCACAATAAATGTGTTTGACAATGAATCTTAAACTCCCCCTATTTATTAGCTCCCCCTACAACAGAGAACTCCCCCTATAACTGTGATCGAGTGAAGTGAATGAATTTAATAAATTTTCAAAATTAAAAATATTTATAAAATATTCACTCATAAATCAAAATCTAATCCATTCTCCCCCTTTTGTTATCATCAAAAGGATACAGATTTTAAAATACAGATGGAAATTGACTAAAGATACAATTTCAGCTTAAGAGGAAGAGCGGTCATCATAAATTTCAGTCAGTCAAACAAAATTATAATATTCTAAGAACAGGTGGCATATTTCACATTGTAGAGAATGACAGATTTACAATGAATTTTATATAAAATGGAAGGAATTTAAAAAAAAAACAATTCATTTCCAATTATTTTCAATGGATTTTTATAAAAATAAAGTACAAAAACAGTGACAGATTTGGACTATAATTAATAATTCAATTTAAGTGACAAGATCGAATAATCTCAAATCCCAATATCTATCAATCAACAAATCATAATACATCATAATATTTCAATACATTTCACAGATTAGAAAGATGGATTGATAGGCTGGTTTTTATACACTGAGGACAATTTCAGATTAATTTCAATTTATAGCACATTATTTCCTTTTTCTTTTTATTTTATTTAAGAGCACAATGACCACGCATAACCAGAGCTTGGATTTTTAAATGGGGTCAGTCGCAGCTTAAATTATAAGTTGTCTCTTAACCATGCATGACCAGAGCTTGGATTTTTAAATGAGGTTAGAGACACACTTATATATTAATTATATTTTTATCATTTTCAGCTTTATAAAGAAAAAAAACTCTTCGGTATATGAAATCAATATGGATGATAGAAATGTGGTAGGTACAAAAATGGACAGTGAAATAAATTTCTAAATTAATTATATTATGAGATAAGCTCGACTGTACTGGGATTATTGATAATTTTCAATTATCACTAATTCTGAATACTAATATAGTCCCATTTCTATCACAAATAATTTTCACTGTATTAAAACAAGATGATTTTTTTTAAAAATAAACTCTCCATATTAATATAAAATCATGATGGATGACAGACGGGTGATAGATAAAGGAGATGGTCGTGAAATATTTGCCAGTTCAAAAATATTATAATTAATATTCAACCATTATGAAAATCCAAATAAAATCTCCCATTGTTGTGAAATATACTGCAGTCACAATTCATCACAATTTCAAAATCTGATAATAATTTTGATGAATTATAAATACAGTTCAATTTGGATATTGATTTCAATTTCTGAATGAATAATCAACAAATAATTTTAAAATTGAAAATCAATTACAAGAGGAACATGTTGATCTATACATGACAAGAGGGAAAAATGTGTGCAAGACAAAACAAAGTGTGTGGATTTATACATGGTGAAGATTTGAATCTAAGTACAGATGGGTGAGACAAATATAAGGCGCTTCTGATACCACTTGTTGTCTCCTTTATCGAGGAATTTAATTACACTCTGATGGACTATCATGGATATCTCAGTCCAAAGAAATTTAAACACAAACCCAGCCAGGCAAATTTAGCACATATATTAGAGCAGCAGATAAGAACAAGCAGTTATTTAAAGAACAGTATCAGAGCAGCAATCAAATCATAAACAAGCAATTTTCAACATATTTTCAAAACAATATCAAAGTAGCACAAGACATCAGTCATGAATCAGACTTGTCAGAAAAAATTTCACAGAGGTTTCAGATGGTCACAAAAGATGATTCACGATCCCAGATTTAAAAATATTGTTTATTTTAAAACATTTGATAAATATGAAAACTTCAAGATTTAATGAATCAATCACATCACATTTTAAATATCATATTCAGGATATGTGTGAGATTCAATAAATCAATAATTTCAAATGATTTTAAACAAACAAATATTTAGATCAAATAATCATGAAATATCCGAGAGATTTAAGATTGAATTCAAAGAATTATTCACAAGAATTTCCGACAAGCACAACAGTAATTTCAGATCATTTACATCAAGTTTGAGTAATAATTCATGATCCTGAAAATAGTGGTTTATTCAAAATCACTTGAACAAATGTAAATTTTGAGATACAATGAACCAATCACACAAGATTAATAATTTTAGATCTGAGAGGTGTGTGAGATTCAAAATTTCAGAAATTTTCAAGTGATCTCAAACAAAACAAAAATAAGTCACAATGATCATGAATAAAAAGGAATTTCAGGATGTATCACTGATTCAAGATAAATCAATATATCCAAGCCAATCTGAAAAATAATGAAATTTTCACAACTGATGAAAATTGAAGTGCTGTAATGAGTATATTATATCAAGCCTTTCTAAAATGAATTAGAAGAAATTCAAAATAGCAGTGGTGTGTGAAACTTCATCAATTTTTCAGATCTTCAAGAATTTAGAATTTTAATTAACAATGTTCAAGATGTGACAAGAATACATCAACACTGTTATAAATTCATAAATCAGAAAATAAACTTCAAAACAATTGCAGATATTTACAAGATTAACATCAAGATCTAGAAATAATTAACACATCAGAGTTTGATTCAAATAAAGCAAATTTCCACAAGATTATGAGAACTGCAATTGGAAGTTAAGAAAGCCCAACAAAAAATAAAATTGCAGCTGTGACAAATCAAAGGAAATAGACAGATGAGATAGAAGGAGGAAAATAAATAAAATAAAAAAAATTAAAAAACAAAGAATATACAAAAGAATGAGTGTAGAGATATACCTGAAATCCATGTAAGCAAATGAATCTCTAACTCAACTGATTTGGCTAACTATGAATAACCTGATGATATGACGCAGTTTGAATTCAGTTTTTAGCACAGTTGTTCCTCAGCCTCCTTTGGTACCTAACTGTTTAGAGGATTGAGTGGTCTAACAAAAGCAGTAAAACCACTCACAGTTGTATTTGCTCGTTTTGGTACCCAAACCTGTTTGTAAAGCAATCAATCTGAATTTACCTTTGTTCCCTTTGGAACCCATATCTGTTTGAATTTAACGACGTTTGTTTTATCTCTTTTTGGGATCCAGGATTGCTTAGATGGATTATTACAAAACAAATTCGCATTTTGCTTTCGATTCAAAAATCCTTTTGAATTAACAAAGTTCATATTATCAAGACGATACTTTTCAAAGAAGATTGAAGGATTTTTAAAATCGTTTGAACTTCTCTTTTCAAAGAACTCAGATTTCCCAAAACCAAGTCCAATTCTATTTTCTGATGAAAATTGACTTTTCAACAACATATTTAAAGATTTTTCACTATTTGAAAATTTTGCCAAGGTTGTTTCAAGTTGTTGAAGTTATGTTTTGAGATAACGGTTTTCTTTTAATAAATCTGAACAACGATTTTCAGTGATCTTATATTTTTCAAAGTCAGACTTCAAAACCAAATTTTCATCTTTAAGCAAATTAATTTTGGTTTGGGACTCAACAATCTCAGATTCAAAAAGTTTTTGTTTTCCAAACCCAAATTTCTTGGATTTTTCAATCTCGTTTTCCAGTTCTTTCAAAATCAAGTCAGATTTCAACAAATTTTCCTTTTCAGCAATTTCAAATTTGGAATATATATCAGTCTTGAAAATTTCAAATTCCTTTTGTAGAAAATTGTTCAACCTTGACAACTCAATCTTGTTTTCTTTCAAGATCAGAATTTCCTTTTCAAACATTTTTACTAAGATGAACAAGATTGGTTTTCAATTTCAAACAATTTTTGCAATCTGAATTTGAAGAATTTTTAAGATGTTTAAGTTGTGATTCCAAATCATCAATTTTGCTGGTCAACCCAAGTTTTTTAGATTTCAGAGATTTGTTTTTAGATTTGAGTTTATCAACAGACTTAGTTAAATCAAGACACATGTAAACCAGATCTTCATATGAGAAATTTTCTGTTTCAACATTTGTTGATTCTCCATCATCTGATTCTTCTGAATTTTCATTTGTAAATCCGGTTAAACAGAACTCTGAATCTGAGTTTACTTTCTCGGGTTTTGCGTTACCGTTGTCAGATCTTCCATACTTCGTATTGAGAGTATCCCAGATTTCCTGTGCAGATAAACAATGACAGGTTAGATTAAACTGTTCAGTATTAAGATAATAAAATATAATTTTCATAGCACGAGTATTGAAAGTATTATCTACACAATCAAAACCAATGATAACAACATCCCAACATTTAAGATTAACAGATTTTAAATAAGATTCCATTTTGGATTTCCAGTTTAAAAAATCTGTTCCATCGAAAATAGTTGGAGATGAACTGGAATGACTCTCAGAAGACTGACAACAAGGATTCACCATAACTCTAGAGTTAAACACAAATACCTAGCTCTGATACCAATTGTAGTCTCCTTCTCGAGGATTTTAATCACACCCCGGTGGCCTACAATGGCACCTCAGAGACTGATTTCATGTCCTGCCTCTCGACATGGACAACCACCCACGGACATGTAGGGATAAGAGTCACTACTTCTCCACTAGATCATAGAGCTAGAACTCCCTATCATGTTGTAACCTTATACCAGCTCTGATACCACTTGTTGGATCTAGATTAACCCTAGAGGGGGTGAATAGGGTTTATCACAGTTTTTTAACTGAGTATATAATATTAAAAATATCACAGCACAAATAATGATCAGAGTAAATAAATGCTGTAAATAAATAACACACAGATATACCCAGCTTCGGCAACCCTGCCTACTGCTGCATTCCCCAAGGTTTCTATTATAGAATTATACAGACTCCCGCATACACAAACTTACAGACTCGCGACCCTCGCTAACCGCCTACACAGTTTTGTACACTCGCAATACCTGCTGCTGTACTAACCCTACACTAAAAACCCTGACTGGTCTTTGTCCCCAAGATCAGATTTTCCCTGCCTACAACCCCGTAGTCAGTAACCCCTAGTTTGACAGACTAGTAAACTGTTCAAATTGGTTTACAAAAGAAATTACAACAAAAATTACAAAACAAAATATGAAACCCTAGTTAATAAATATCAAAAGGAGTTAAATAATTAAAGGGTCATCCCCTTTTCACATATGCTTGGTCGGCCCATTCATTATTTCCTTTTGCCCGATCCCTTTGCTTCTGGAAAAAATGGCGGCTTGTTGATACGAACTAGGGTTTCCGGAAAGGTTCCCAAATCGACTCGATGCTTATAAAAAAATGGATAATCTCTGAAGCTCTAATCTGATACAATCTCTGGCGCCTTGCTCCTTCAATCAATTGTTCTCTGATTTGCGAAATATGGCCGTCGAGACTTTGTAAGATTTCTGATTTTAAATCTTTGGTTGCTCGGTTAATTTTTCTTGGTTTCGATTGAATTGTTTGTGGTCTCGATGCTTGTTGCCCGTGATGATTTTGTGTTAAAATAGGATTATAGAATCCTTTAATTGCTCTCTGATTTCACTCGATATGACTTGGCTGATTTTCGAGTTTCTCCTTTTAACTGGCTCGATTTAAATTTGATTTCTTGTAACTGGAAAACTTGCTTGAATGTTGGCTTTGTATCTAGACATGAATTAGGCCCGACGACTTGTCTGATAATTGTGTGTTTCCTCTTTTGCTTGAGACTTTGTTTTGCGTGATTTCTTGATTGAGATTAACTTGTACATTGAGAAAACTTGGAAACATATATTCATGGTCCCTTGAATTTCCTTGCGTGATTCTCTGCATGATTCTTTGATTCCACTGATTTCCTGTTTTGAAAAGTTTGATTGAGGGACTTGCTAAACAGCACTGCTTTATTTCTGGAAAATCTCTTGACACTTGCATTTCCAGTTTGCTTGGCATTAATATGTGCACATTCTTTAATCAATATTGTCTTGCTTCTTTGTTTGTGATGCTTGTGTGTTCTTCGATTTGAAAATGTTGGGTTAGTCTTCGAATTGCTATGTGACTTGGTACTTGTTTCTTGCTGTACTACCAGTCATGTATGGGATTAGTTGTTCACTATTGTAATCACTTGAACTTTGGCAATGACCATTCTGTTTTGTTGCTGAAACTACTTTTATCCTCGACCAGTTCTGAGTTGTACACTGAGTTCATATATGTTTAGCTGTGAGCACTAGCACTCTTGTGCCTTACCACTTTATATTGAGCTGCACCATCTTCATGACCATACATGCTTGTTGTTTGAGCATCTCGGCTATTGCATCTTTACTTGTACATGTTTGTTTCAGTGTGTTATTTGAATTGAACCCATGTTCTTGCACCAGTTAGCTTGAAGTCGAGCTGCCTTGACTTGTTTGCTTCATCTTTCTTGAAACTGTATTGTTCCATTCATGTGAAAGCTGCCTATTTTAAAAACTAAACCATGTTGTTCACCACCTAAAAATTGAAATCTGCTTACTCCATATGTTTTGACATATTTCATACTTGAAGCTGTACCATGTTGACTCCACTGTTTTGCTCTTTGCTGTGTTATTATAGTTCGACCATGTTTATGCTTATTTGTACCATACTCACATGCATGCCATGCTAGCCTGATCTGCACCACTATGAGTTTGCTGTGTGTTTTAATTTGGCTTGAACTTCTTGGCTCGACACTTGGAGCTATCTCGAACACTTTGGGTTGTTGTTGAGTTGATTTCACTTTGGCTTTATTATTTGCTGGCATGTCCACTAAGTCGAGAAGGTCCACGTGGCTACTCCTCAGTTGCGCGCTGATTGGCGAGGCAGTGCATACGTGTATATTTATGCACGTGTGTATATGCAGCCATCAGTCAAGTTTTCCTGTCCCTGCATTGTATATACATACTGTCTACCTTGTGGTATTTGCAGTGTATCACTGTGAATATCACAAGCTGTCTAGACACAGATTGATGGTTTTTATAAATCAGATCAGGTCATGAAAAATGATGAGAAACACACCAGAAATCTGAGGCAAATAAAATTTTAAAAATAAAATTTATATTCGCATATATTTAGTATTGTTTCTATTGCAGTGTACTGTGTGGTTCTGTTTCATGTGACAGGTAAGGAGATGAGACTGGACTGAAGTGACTGGACTGAAAGCTGTGAAGGCAGAAGACAGAAGACTGAAGATAGAAGACTAAGAGACAGTGTCAGTATAAAAGTCTTTATAAATGTGAAACTGTATAAGAGTCAATGTATATATATATATATATATATAAAGTAGCTGTGTATTTGTTGTGTATGTATAGCTGAGTGACAATGAATGAACTGTACTGAGGAGCTGTGAGAAAATTGTGCTGATATATGTAATAAACAAATTTGATTGAAATAAAATATCATTTTATTGTCGTCAAACAAAATTTGTTTATCGTATACTGTATATTTACAAGTACAAATTCCGTGAAGTGATTAAATAGTGGAGTTGTAAAATAGTTGTACTGTTTGAATATTTGAAATACAACATTTATATTCAAATAAAATACTGTAAAAATATCTGAATGTCTGTACAGTTGTATTTTATTTGAATATAAATATTATATTCCTGTCTGTGATTATATATATGAAACAGTACACTACAAACACATTTATAATTATATATTTGGTTGTTATCATCAAACAAAAATCATATAATTGTGTATACAACACCGTTATATACAACTGATCTATATATATTTATACGCTCTATTCTATTCAAAATAAATTTATCGTCATTATTATTTAAAATAAATCATTTTAAATATCCAAAATTCATTAAAATTGCCAAAATAAAAAATTTAAATTGGCTCAGATTTCCGGGTTATTACAATCTCCTCCACTTAAAACTTTTCATCCCCGAAAAGGAACGAAGCTGAAAGTTGTTTAACTAATCAACTCAACTTTCATTATTTTCTTTACGGCTTAAGTTCTTCAACTTTTCAGTTTCTAAGAACTTTTCAAATTTTTCAAAAATTTGGCTAACACCCTAAATTTTCGAAAAATTTCGCCATAACCTTACCTGCACCGGGAGCTTCGGGATATTTCAAATAGCCTCCCATGGCCCTCACCAATCCAAAAAGAAAAAGAAACAACCAACCGGCTCATAAAATCATCATAAACCCAAGAAATACAATAAACATGTACTTATTTGTCGGGCAAACAATTTTATTCCTCTTCTCTAGCCTCCCTGTTATGACCTGTTCAATGTAAGTACATAAACATGAATTTTCTTTTATTCAACACATGAATATTCTTTTTATTCAACACATGAATTTTCTTTTATTCAAAACATGAATATATATTTTATTCAACACATGAATTTTTATTCTATTCAACACATGAATTTGCATTTTATTCAACAATGTATTTTTATTCTATTCAACACATGAATTTTCATTTTATAATATTCTTTATTTTCCAAATTAGAATGAGGCCCAATCAATTATCATATAATGTTAATTATATGGATTCCATACAACACATGTATATAATAGCAACGATAAATAATCAACCATCATCCAGAGTGCACCACACAACTGCATAAGCATTAAATATAAATATTCAACGCTTATAACAGCCTGTCAATCAATCGATCGACATATAACTAATTATCGGGATTAGTGTATGTCCAATATCATCCCAATACCCGTGTGGGGTTTCAAACAATCAAACAGGTTTATTTGTGTAGTTGGGCGATGTGTAAAATTTATCATCCCAATCAATATCAGTCAAATAGGTGTACATAAACAAACCGTCCGATTTGTTTATAAATATTTATTTTATGTACACGTTAAAAATTATATTTTTAACTACAAAATATTTATTCCATTCCACATCACATAGTCAACTTTCACAACACATCAATTAAACAAACAAGTCATCCATGGTCTGTGGACGACGGGTGTTGGGTGCTGCTAAGTACCGTATGCATCCTAGTATATATTTCAAACTAGAAAATAAATAAAAGTGAGGAGTTCTAACCTTTGGGTTCCACCTCGCTGTGCTTTGATTGTCGATCTATGTAGTATACCTATGTTAAAAATTATATTTTTAACCCATCAATAATTATTTCTTTGTTTGATTATTCTACAAATAACATACACAGGCTAAAAATTATATTTTTACTTTTCTAAAAATAATTTCATATTTTTAAAACAATGCTACATAGATAAAAATCCCATTTTTATTTCGCTACTATATAGCTAAAAATCAAATCTTTCTATCGCTAACGAATACATAAAAATCACATTTTTACATTGCCATTCAAACGATAAAAATCATATTTTTAATTTGCTACATATATGATAAAAATTAAATTTTTATATCTTCACTTCATATATAAAAACCATACTTTTATCCTATCACTACATATATAAAGATCAAATTTTTACTACTCTACTAACATAAAAATCATATTTTTAATACTCCACTAATATAAAAATCATATTTTTAATAATCTACTAAAATAAAAATCATATTTTTAATACTCTACTAATATAAAAATCATTTTTTTATATAATTAAAAATCATAACCTTATCATATAAAAAAATCAAACCTTTATCCTTTCAAAGATCGTATCTTTACCTTGTTATCATATATAAAAACTGACTTTTATTTTCTTTTTAATCTAATTACATTAAAATAAATAAAGACAAACAAAAATAAAAGAACTCACAGTGTTGTATGAAGAGGGAGGAGGGCGTTTGACTCGAATTGGAAGAAGGGGGAAGAAGAGAGGAGGGAGGCGCGGAGGGTGGGTTGCTGGTGGCACAATCGCCGTCAGGTGGGGGTGCATGGCGTGGTCTGTTTTGTGAAATTAGGGCATGGGGGCTTCGTGGATTAGAGAAGGGGGGAAGCGTCGCTGGGGGGGAGATAGCCGGAGATAGGGGAGCGACCGCCGAAGGAAGAGGGGGGCGCGACTTCACATGGCGGTGGTGGATCGAACGCGACAGCGTCCTGCCCTTTTTTTTTCTTTTCCTTTATTTGATCTAAGCATGGAAGATAGTGAAAGAGAGGGAAAGATGGAGGGGGGTATATGAAAATACAAATATATTAATTTATTTAATTTAATTTCCTACAAAAAGGTACTTTTTTTCGAACCCTAAACTGAACCCACCGACTGTCTCCCCTAGCTAATTACCCCCATTCCGAACACAATGGGATATGTTCCATAAGCCAATTTGATTGTTACGATCAGTTTTATCAAATTCAAAATATAAATCAATGTATATTGAATTTGAACGCACATTTCAACTTACCGGGGCCACATTCGGATTCTAAAAATTCCCAAAAAATATTTTCTAGCTTCGTATTGACGATACAGTTCTAGCAAAACTAATTTCGTCAAATTCTGAGATCGTTCCAAAAATGACCATTTTCTGATCGATCGAAATTGACTGAAATTGTTAAAACACGTTTTACTTCGCCATGCTCACATATTGATTCAGAAAATTATGAATTTTGGAATCTATCAATAATTTGACATCCCGGATCCAACAAAAGTGGTTTCGTAAAAAACCGAAGTCGTTTGCAAAATTGCTATTTTTAAGGGCCGGAATTCCACAGCGACTATTCTGAATTTTCAACAGGACATAACTTTTTATCCCCGCTATGAAATTTTGTTTTTTCGGATTCGTTGGAAAGATATTCTCAAATAGATTCCAATATTTTTTGTTTCGCTAAAACCCGGTTTATTTTGAATCATGTACATTCATTTGAATTTTGAAATCGAATTTTCAAACTACCGCGCCATTTTCAATTCCTTTTATAATTTAAAATAAATTTTTATATTCTAACGACGATCTGTATATATTTATACATTCTATTCTATTCAAAATAAATTTCTCGTTGTTATTATTTAAAATAAATCATTTTAAATATCCATAATTCATTAGAATTGCCAAAATAAAAATTTTAAATTGGCTCAGATTTCCGGGTTATTACAAATCGACTTCGTGGTGTCCCACGATTCGATCAGAATTCATAAAACACTATACAGACAAGTCAACACAATATAAAGCAACTGTTTTAATCAATTAACAAATACGCACTCTCGTGTGTGTGTGTGTATATACAGTTAACTCATTCTAGGGTACTAATGATCCTATCTCCAATGAGCACAACTCCACCAAAGCCTAGGAGTTCGCTCAACCTAAGCTCTGATACCAGCTATAATGTCCTGCAAATCCGTACTATCTGATTTGACTACATACATCACACGTCCAACCCAAATATCATAGAAATATGAATCATTTTTTTAAGAAGAAAAAGGTAGAAGAAGAACAAAAATAACAACACAGAATCTCACATCGTAGCGGAACAAAATATAATATATCATAATTTTTGAAATTCAAACTTTTTTTGCTATATAACATACAACTATCAAAGTACAACACTTACAACACAATGAAAATAAAAATACTATATTTCTAACATTGAAGCCTCCTGCTCTAAGCTCCTTTAGATAAATATGTAAAATCCTGAACTACTTGAATGCCCGTACAGATTTGGGCACCCCAGAGTTTAGGTAAAACAAAACAAAATAAACTCTGGGTCAGTCATGGGACTGGTATGAGTAAACAATTTAAAATGGTTTGACAAAATAAACGATGTCTCATAAGACCACGCTGTATAACACGGAACGGGTTTTTCCCTTACGAGAATCCAAAACATTTGATTTAACTTTCAAAATCCTTTTGAAAGAAATGATAATCTTTATATCAAAACTCTTTTGATATTGTAATAGTGTCTAAATCAAATAAATAGAAATCTAGTGGAATGTTTGCATCTCATGTTCCATATACATATATATTATATATAATCAAAACCGCGAGCACTTATTGGGTAATGAATTTACAACTATGACAAGGTATGGAACCACCTTTCGATAGTGTACCTCTAGAGGAAAATACGCTAGGTTCAACAAGAATATCTTGTAACACGGCCACACATGACCGACCACTCATTTCGCTTGAGTGTATCGAATGTATATCACCAACGGTTGGGATCAGCAAACGTTGTCCCGAATAGGACAACATCGAATAGAATAAAGAATGAAATGAATTTCTCTAGATAGGTGATGATACACCCTAATTGAGAGCTACCCACTTAGCCATGTTGCTTTCCCGGTTTTTGTCATTTCCTGGTTGTTGAGGCCTAAGGCTACGATTACTTATATTTCATTTATAGCACAATCACTTTGATTGCCACATTGTCAGATCCATTAACTATTAATTGATTAGCACAAATATATTCTGGATATCATGCTAAGAGAATAAATTCTCTGCCACCATATATATTTATATAGACCAACATATGCAATCATTAAAAATACCCTATCAGACATTCATCCATATACGTTCATTCTAGGATTGAACAAAACCGAAGGCACAATTTACATTCATCCATCTTAGGAAATCTCTACCTAGGATTAACAGAAAAAGCTCTTGCACTTTACTCCGTCTTCAATTATCTTCATATAATCTGATTCGCAACGCTACTTCCAATACAGTGTGGTTCTCGGATAATCTTCCAACCGGTCTCTCCATATTGAAAACGATAACAACAAATACTTCGATAGTCGGTTATTTAACTATCGAAGAAAACAAACAAACATTCATCCACAACATTAAACAATCATTGGGCCCGTTAATTGATATTTCATTAATTAAATCACTTCTCCATTTCCTTATCAATATTTGTTATCCCCAATTATTTTCAATAATCATCTTGACCTCTTACGCTATTTGAAAAACATTTCCATATATCATCTTCTTTTATTTTCTATATTTAGAAATTGATTTCTATTTATAATTGGAGAACATTTCAATTACTTATCTCTTTCCCGACTCATTTAATTCTATTCTTAGGAAATATTTATTATTATATTTCCAAACTTCCACATATTTGGGTTAAAATGAATGTTGTGTTAAACATAATTACAAACAACCCAAAATATTGCATTCAACTAACTCTTATTCAAACATTGATCTCCGAGACTGAATCTTGCTATTTATCAGTTTAAAATGAAAACAATCGAGTTGGGGTAAAATTACCTCTCAGACCTTGACTGAAAACATCCTTAACTTCAAAACAGACAAAACCACTTACCTCGAATAATCAACCTAATATAAGCCAATTATTCATTGTTAAAATGTGTATATGTTTCTCTTTCTACTTTTACCAGATTTAATTATAGATTTCCTTTTTGTTTGTAATATCTATTTTAAATTCATTTCCTTATTGAATTCAATATATATTGATATATTGATTTTCTACTTGTCCAATTTTCATAAAAATATTCTAACTCTTTAAATTTTCGGAAAATTTCGCCATAACCTCCTTTGTACGGGCCACTGGGTACAACTACAAAACGCCTCTCTGGGCCCTTTCCGTTCAAAAAGAAAATAAAAAAGCCAAGCGGCTTGCCGATTCGGCGTGTAAAATCTCATATGGAATTTAAATGTGTACCTTTATGTCGAGCAATCGAATTATAATCTTTATTCTCTTCATTCCATACCTGTCTAACCCATACACGTCCACTCCTAATTTATTCCAATTCAATCTGGTCATTTTTAACTCAATTTGCTAATTTATTCTTTAATTAGATCTTCATCATATTCCATTATTTAATTGAATATATCAAGTTGATATATATCTTTATTAACTTATAAACAAATCAAATTCCATTTTTCAACTCAGTTTTCATATTCAAATTCGAATATGAATTCACAAGTTTAATTTATTTTTCCAAAGTCAACTCCATTCAAAACTCGATTATCTAATTATCAGCAAACTTAGTTAATTCTATTAAACAATAAATATATGATTTTTGTTTCAAAATCAATCCGTTTATTCAACTTGAGTTCATATTTATTTTATATCTCAAGTTTGGATTTTCTAATGGACTTTTCAATTTTATTTACTTAAAATCCTTTTGTTTAATTCCATAAACCGTTATGGTTTTATATTGGTTATGGCACAGTTTTTCTGAAAAATTGATTCTGACATAACTCAAAATCTATTCGAAGAAATACGGATTATTCTCTTTCATTAGAAAACTGTTATCAAATCGGTCCTGACGATTCTTGTTTCAAAGAATTTTGACTTACATTGAATTCTATATACTCAATTGAAGTTCGAAACGCCAATTTACGAACTACCGCGCTACGGCGAGTTCATTTTAATTATATTAATATATATATATATAAACGTTCAAACTTCATTTATAATAAATTCAACTCCATTCTAATACATTTTTAATATATATCAAATCAATTTTCCCAATTCAACATAATATTTCCGATTATCTATAATTGTTGATTTTTCCTTACTCGGTAATAAATTTATTTATACTTCGATCTTCTATATTTAATTCTAATTCCTTTTATAAATAATTTATTTATAAAATTCCATATAATATAATTTCAATTATAAACCCATTGGATTTTTCTCAATTCAGCTTATATTTCGAATTTTGAAATATAATCAATCGTTCCATTTCAAAACACTTTCCAATTCATTTTTAAATTCAGATTTGAATTTAAACTGCAACATTATCAAATGATAATTTATTTTCGCCAGATTTATAAACATCGTTTATAAATTCAACTTCCATGTTTTATATATATTAACAACAAGTTTCATTTCAAAAATCTGTTTGAAGCTCAATTCATTTTATATTCCGAATTTTGGAATAAAAATCACCGATCCCTTTTCGAAACGAAATTTTAAATTCATACTTGAATTTAAGTTAACAACTATCTGTTGATAATTAATTCGTTACATCATAAAAATCGTTTACTTTACTTGTTTTATATATTCAAAACAAGTTCCATTTCAAAATCTTTTTTTAAAACCAAAATCTTATTTTGGAATATTCTATTTATTTTAACTTATACATATAACTAATTTACATATTTTATTTTAGTTTCTATCTAATATAATTCTAATATCTTTTCTAAAAAATATCTTATTTAAATAAATTTGATCTAATCGAATTCAAATCATAAATCCATACGGATTTATTTTTAGTTCAATTTACATTCTGAACATCAAAATAAATTCCATCGTTTACTTCTTTATAACAATTCCCCATTTCTATTTTTAAATTCATATTCGAATTATCAAATGATAATTTTTCCACTTTATTTATAAACGATGTTTATAAATTCATTTCAATTCCCTGATTATCCAATGAAAATCAATCCATTTTATTTATAAATACCGTTTATAAATTTACTTCATTGTCCTGTATTATTTAATTTATAAATATCGTTTATATTTTTCTTCAATTCCAGCTTTATTTAGTTTATGCACATCGTTTATTAATTTGTTTACTTGTTTTTATCATTCAAACAAGTTAATATTTCTCAGTCCATTCGAAATTCGAATTATATTTTTTTAGAAAAACAGATTTCCCCGTTTTATCTCAGAAATCCCATTTCATGATAGTTTTATAAATCAACATTTAGGCCCAATGAGATTTTAAACACCCAATTATAAATGATAGGTTTGCTAACACATCATATATGATAGTATATATGAAAAACAAACAAATAACAATATTTTTGAGGAATCCAATTGGATCCCTCCAACCTGTTTATCCTGCATCCACAGACGTTAGCCAACATAAATAATACCCATCTTACTTCAAGGCAGGAAATCACGGTATAGAAGGTCATCCGCTATCATAGTGTGGGGCATATAGGGTCATCCGCTAATGATACTGGAGGCATCCGCTAATGGTATTATGGGAATCCAACCACCAATATATATATAATAGCCACAAACACCAAGCCTAAATGACAAATATATTTTTAAAATAGCCACAATAATATTTAAATGCGTCCAAGCAACAAACAAATAATTAATTTTAACGATAAAAATAATTTAAATAAATTTCTAAGCGAGAATTACTCACAGTGATTTTTATTTTGCAACACCGTCCAATTTTAAATTAAATCGAACAATGTTCGTTTAAATTTAAAAATTCTCGCTAACTCCAATAAACTCCACACCACTCTAACTCGAATGACTTGTAGCCACAGACTACTCTATCTTGTTTTCACGATTTTTAGAACCTTGTATCGGTAAAATTCGAGATTTATAAGGAACCCATAAACTAAATTAACAATCAAACTTTAATTAACTAAATTTAAGTAGCTTACTTAATCACCTCAAAAGTCCTTCTCAGCCAAATACTTCGAACCCATTTCTGGGATTCCAATTCACTATGACTTCACTGCTACTGTCCTCCAACCATCACTACAAAGCCACAAAACCACACTACTTCACTACATCACAGCACTACTCTTCAATATCATTACTACAACACCAAAACTGCCGATCACCGCTTCAACAAATCCAAACTCCCGTTACCTACTCATAGCTGCACAGCTCAATGCCATTAGCCTTTCACTATCTCGACAAACTCCACCATCTCCCAAAATACTGGTCGGGCTCCCCAAGTCCCTACTGCTAAACACCAACATCACTTACGTTCTTTCATACATTGCGCCATTGAAAAACACAGATCGACTTTATAAAAATTGTATTCACCTAAGGGTCATCGCAACCTCATCTCGAGTTCCCCCAAACACCCAGCACGTCCTTCGACATCACCGGCTCGTCGTACACCCCCAAACAAGACCTCACTACCCTAACTGCTACCACGACTTCGAAGTTGAATCTCTAAATAACAAATCCTAAACTCCAGTACAAACTTCATCGCAACTCTGCCTTGATACACATCTTTACCCTAATGTCAAGCTACCTCGTGTTGACTCAGATTTTGATTCTCTTTTTTTTCTCTTCTCGAGTAGATGAATTTATTTCAAAAGAAGCTTACAATTTCTAAATGGAAAGGAGGCCGATTAATTTATTTTGTGGAGGGACTTCCATTTGTTTGTTTTAACGAGGGATAGCAGCTTCGATTTCTTCCAAACGGAAACAAGAGTGGTCGATGGGTTTGTAAATGAGGAGGTGAGAGGAGTGATTACAGAGGATGGCCATTTTATTTTATTTGAAGATTTTCCCCTTTTTCCCAGAGAACGGAAATGTAATGAGAAAGGAGAGGGAGGATATCGCGTTTATAGATGAAGACACTTAGTCCTCAAGGAAATTTATTTGTGTATAGTACATGTAATTAAATTCGATTTGATCTTTGATTTAATCTGATTTGATTTTGTTCTTATCTACTTAAATTTTATAATAATATAATTCGGGGTTTTGATCTCCAATCGTGTAACGACCCGTATTCTACGCATCATAGGATTGTAGAATATTTATTTCTTTCCCATATGAAGTCGTATGGTCATGTAACTTTGGGAAACATCCAATAGAGTCATTTCCCATGTTCATAATTTTTGTCGATTTTTAAATGACCATTTTGCCCCTAGCTGATCTAGTTTTGGCCATAACTTTTGATTGGAAAGGAATTTTGACCAAAAACCAGTTCCATTAGATTCGTTTGATGGTTTACCTTTCCGTAGAGTGGTCATAATAGCCAAACGGACTTACCGTTTGGGAGATATGGCTGAAATAAGGTTTGTAAGGTGAAAAACTGCTTAACCGGGCCAAATAGGGTGATTAGTGAATATGCCCATAACCCATTTCGGGATTAGGGTTATGGGAAGGCTGAAATGAGATAGAGAATCATTTCATTTCAGTTTTCTAGCCTCCACTTATCAACAAGGAACCCTAAAAATGGCCTCCAACCTCTAAATCACCTCCAAATCATCTCTTGGTCAAGGATTAAGCTTAGCAACCTCAAATCAAAGGAGATCTACACCAAACCAACATTGGAGCTGCTATTTAGCATTGGGATTTGCATCAAATCAGAGATTTATTTCAGATCTTAGTTTATTTGTGGCTAAGGTGAGTGATTTGCATAGTTGTGCACTAATTATGGCTAATTAAGGGTAATTAGTGTTAATTAGCGAATTTATACACTAATAAATTCGGGAAAAATGTTCATAAATTATTAAATGATGTTTTAGACCTCTGATATGAATTTGGGTTAATTTGGTTAAGTTTTGCTAATCCTATCATTAGTTTCACCTAAACATGCTTAAGGGGAAATATGGGGTTTTGGCTACGTTTGATCCATTTTAACCTATCATATTGATGTTTTGATGTTGTTGGTTGATTATGCATGTTGCTATGACTGTATGATATGCTTTGTGATTGATTTCAATAGTTAGAATGGTCGAAAACGTCGTCGAATGGCGTAAACACTTGCTGGAAAAGCTTCAGGAAACAGTGCAGGTTTCGGATCGGATCGGATATGGGGGCTCGGATCGGATAAGTTGAAATGGGCAAGGGATTCGATCGGATCGGAACCTGACACTTGAGAAAATTGGCAAAAAGGAAGGCCACGCTAGTTGAACTAGGATCGGATTGGATAAAGGAGAAGCGATCGGATCGGATAAAGAAGGAGGGATCGGATCGGAGCACGTGAAGAATGAGGGAGCGGATCGGAGCGGAAGCACGAACTGGAGGGGAGATGGCACCCGACCCGACCCGAGGTGGGACACCCGACCCGACCTGAAGAAAGACACCTGACCCGAACCGACGCGATGGAGTGGACCCGACCCGAACCGCTACAGAGGAAGACCCGAACTGACGCAACGCAGGGGACCCGACCCGAATCGATAACTTGAAGGGGGAACCCGACCCGACCCAGTATTGACCAATAATCCGAGATGCAAAGGTAGTCCAATATGGGAAGTTAGAGCTCAGGATCCAGTTGGGAACCGATGAGTTCAATTCATGGTTAGGCTTTGCTGCAGGACGTGTGCTAAGGAGTTATCGACGTTCATAACTTCGATTCACCACTAAAAATGGATGATGGGCTACTTATCAGTGCAGTAGAGTCATTACGACTCGAGGGGCAAGGTGATGATAGCAAGACTACGTTATCAGTGCAGTAGAGTCATTACGACTCGTGGGGCAAGGTGATGCATAGTAAGACTATGAGCCAGCGCAGATGGGGTGAATAACTCCATGGGGCAAGTGGACATAGTAAGGATTGGTAAGGCTATGAGCCAGCGCAGATGGGGTGAATAACTCCATGGGGCAAGTGGACATCGCGAAGGATTAGTGGCTACGTTATCAGTGCAGTGAAGCCATTTATGACTTCATGGGGCAAAGTGATCGTAGCAAGGGTGGGTGATCGAAGTGGTGAATATCGTATGCTTTACGCACTGAGTGAGGGATGTGAGGATGGTTGCTATGTTTGATTGTTTGCCATCACTATGACATGCACACCCCCACCTCCGTATCTTTACACCGTTTGATATGGCACCTTAGAGTGTTGTACAGTATGTAGTGCTAACTCTTTGGTTGCAGGTCCAGGTTCAGGTATGTTTTAGTCTACCTATTATTATTCACTTTAGATGCTTATCGCTCATACCAGGCTTTTTGTCTGACCCAGAGTTTTATGTCTCCTCTTATTACTCTCGGTGCTCACACGAGCAGACTAGAGACAGGTTAGCTGGTGGTGCGCGAGTAGCTGATTCAGAGGCGGGCAGGTGGTTTCCACGTATGATATATATATATATTCTCCCTGTGTCGTTGGTGGTCGCTACTTGGGCATTAGTAGTGTACCTCCTTTATCTTGCTTTTGCTTTGAGACAGTCTGAAAAGTTGTAATAAGCTATATTTTGGATTTCCGCTGCTATGATGCTTAGTTCTGGTTTTTAGCTTATGCACTGTCTCTCCTGTTTTATGTCAAGTATGTTATTATTATATTTTGTTCTATGCGCTGTGAGACATTCTACAGGTTCTTTGTATGTTCATTTCCTTCTTCCCTTTCTTTCTGACGACCCGTTCCGTGCTAACTGGACATGTGTACAGCGCACCTTTGGAGTAAATGTCGGTTGGTGCGGGCGGGCCGTCACACTTGGTATCAGAGCTCTAGGTTGCGTAGTTAACCTAGGGAAAGACACTAGGGAGAGATAGTAAGTATATGAGAGCGCGTATTTGTGATTACTTTGGTTTTCAAAAGCTATATATATATATATACTATTGGTAGTATAAGAACGAAGTCGCACTGCACTAACACTACTATGGGGTCGTTAATCGTTTCCCTTTTTCAGATTGACGATGAGCCGAGACACGAGGGGTGCTGGTAGAGGAACCAACCATGGGAATGATGCTGACATGAGGGCGATGTTTACTGACCTCATGAGAGACATACTTAGAGAAGTGCAAGGGGAAGCTCCCAATCCCGGAGTTGGTGTTGGCCCAGTAGTGCAGGCGCCTAGGGTCGATTTCGCCAAGTTGTGCAAGGATTATACAAACCTTGGTGGGAAGCCGTTTCACAGGACGGAGTCGGCCATAGATATTCAAGATTGGATGGATAGCTGTGATCGTATCTTCGATGACTTGGGTCTTGAGGATGCGATGAAGAGAAGGCTAGCGTCTCGTCAGCTGCAAGGGCGAGAGATGAATTGGTGGAATGCCATTAGAACAGCTACTCCAGAGGATCAGGTTACTTGGGTTCAGTTCAAGGCTCGCTTTAGAGAGAAGTTCATTCCAGCTGCCCAGAAGTCAGTGTTGTTCAAGAGGTTCTTGGAACTCAAGTAGAGTGGCAGGGCAGTTTCTGACTATACTGCTGAGTTCGACACTTTGTCGAAGTATGGACTATCTCTTATCGATACTTCTGAGAAGAAGAATGAGAAGTTCATCACTGGTTTGGATGGATACTTGAGGGAAAGGCTTATCAATCACATCGATGAGACTTTTGAATCGATCGTGGGGAAAGCTTTGAGATCAGAGAGTCTTTACCCTAAGTCAAAGACTGAGGCTGCGTCTGCAGAAGGGCCAAAGCCGCAAGCAGGCGGTGGAGGCAAGAATAACTCTCAGAATAAGAGGAAGCAGGACCAATCTAAGGGTGGCCAGAAAAAGAGCAAGAAGGATGTTGAGTGCTTCAGCTGTGGTAAGAAGGGCCATTATGCTAAAGATTGTCGGGCCAAGACAGCAGATAAGAAGTGCTTCAACTGTGGTCAAGTGGGACATTTCAAGGATAAGTGTCCGCAACCTCTTAAGGAGAAGCGGATTGTGAAAGCATATGCTATTGATGATGTTCCTTCTTCGTCGAATGCCCCAACTGCGGCGGAGAAAGGAAAGAATGTTGTTATTCAAGGTATGCTTTGTATTTATGATATACCAGTTCGAGTTTTGTTTGATACTGGGGCTTCCCGTTCCTTCATATCTAGTGACCTGGTAGATAGGTTGGGACTGGAACCCGAGATAGTCGATAGACCATTGGTTGTGACGAACCCGATTGGTGGTTCGACTAGCCTTAGTATGATTTGCAGAAATTTGGTCTTATCGAGTCATGGATGTATGTTTGTATGTGATTGCTTTGTTTTGGGATTTACTGGGTATAGCATTATATTGGGAGTCGATTGGCTCCAAAGATACGGGGTGGTGGGAGACTGTGAGGGCTTTTTGGTGACAGTGAGGGCGGATGATGGGCGGAGGGTAGTGTTTGGTAGTCTACCTAGTGATGGGGTTATGGCTAGTTTTGTAAATTCCCTCGACATCCCGCAGGATGAGTTGTCA
Source organism: Allium sativum (assembly GCA_030737875.1). NCBI lineage: Eukaryota > Viridiplantae > Streptophyta > Magnoliopsida > Asparagales > Amaryllidaceae > Allium > Allium sativum. Next base: position 159,605,399 of record CM060927.1, read on the forward strand.
GATGTGCCCGTGGTTGGCCAGTATCCGGACGTCTTCGAGGAGGTGATCGGGCTTCCACCACAACGAGAGATTGAGTTCTGTATTGATTTAGTGAAAGATGCCAGACCTATAGTGATGCCGCTTCGTCGTATGGCACCAAAGGAGCAGCGAGAGCTCGGGGTGCAAGTCAGCAATCTTTTGAAGAAGGGATTTATTAGAAGGAGTGTCTCCGAGTGGGGAGCACCAGTTGTGTTTGCCACTAAGGCAGATGGTTCCCTTCGTTTGTGTGTGGACTATCGCGAGTTGAATAAGGTAACGAGGAAGAATAAGTATCCTCTACCGCGGATAGATGATTTGTTTGATCAGCTGGAAGGAGCAAGAGTGTTCTCCCAGTTGGACCTCGCAACAGGATTTCATCAGCTTCGAGTAGCAGATGAGAGTGTTCCGAATACGGCATTTAGGACGCCGTCTGGATTTTATGAGTGGTTGGTCATGCCATTTGGGTTGACCAATGCACCAGCCTACTTTGTGGATCTTATGAATCGAGTATTCAGAGATCAGTTGAATAAGTTTGTTCTTGTGTTCGTAGATGATATCCTTGTTTACTCAAGGACAGAGGAGGAACACAAGGGACACTTGAGGATAGTGATGAAGGTGTTGAGGAAACACCAATTGAAAGCGAAATTCTCTAAGTGTCACTTTTGGAGAAGGGAAGTGAGATTCTTGGGTCATGTTGTTTCAGAGAGCGGTATTGTCGTGGACCCTGCGAAGGTGGCCACGGTACAGGATTGGCCTACGCCCAAGAATGCAACAGATGTAAGAAGTTTCTTGGGATTAGCTGGATATTATCGTAAGTTTATCCATGACTTCTCCAAGATAGCAGCACCGTTGACTCAGTTGACTAAGAAGAATCAGTCCTTCGTCTGGGACGGAGTGTGTGAGAATGCATTCAAGAGTTTAAAAGGGAGGTTGACGCGTGCGCCAGTGTTAGTCATTCCTAAGGGGAATGAAGAGATGACGGTATACACGGATGCTTGTGGTACCGGACTAGGTGCTGTGTTGATGCAAGGAGGTAGGGTTGTAGCTAATGCTAGTCGACAGCTAAAGCCGCATGAGAAGAAGTATCCTACCCATGATTTGGAATTAGCAGCGATCGTGTTTGCGCTGAAGATGTGGAGACACTATCTCTTGGGAGAAAGATTTGAGTTGTTTACCGATCATAAATCATTAAAGTATCTCTTCTCTCAGAAAGATCTGAATCTCCGTCAGCAGAGATGGTTAGAGTTCTTGGCTTCGTATGATTTTGATATCGCATACACACCTGGGAAGGGTAATGCGGTAGCCGATGCCTTGAGTAGGAGACATGCCAGTTTAGGGGCAATGTTTCTTGAGTGGAAGCAACTAGAGTATATCGCGGGGTTTGATTTCAGACCCAAGTGCGAATTGGATCTAGTCATGTTAGCTAGTTTGACGATCAGACCCACTTTGATAGAGCGGATTGGTTCCAGCGAGAGGGACGATCCTAATCTATTAGAAATCATCTCCAAGTTAGAGATGGACATCGACGGTGAGGAGATGAGTGTGTATGGGCTTGATCGAGATGGATGGCTTCGAAAGAATGGAAGATTAGTTGTGCCCAACGTGAATGGTTTGAGAGATGAAGTGCTTAGAGAATGTCATCACTCAAAACTGACTATACATCCCGGTGGTAATAAGATGTATCGAGACATGAGACAGACTTACTACTGGGAAGGGATGAAAAGAGACATTGGGAAGTTTATATCCAAATGCATGAATTGCCAGCTAGTTAAAGCTGAGCAAAAGAAGCCTAGTGGGTTGTTGCAACCATTAGAAATTCCTGAATGGAAATGGGAGCAAGTCTCGATGGATTTCATCGATGGTTTACCAAGGACCAGATCAGGACATGATAGCAATTGGGTAATTGTGGATCGATTGACTAAGAGCGCAAGATTTATACCAGTCAAATCGACCAGGATGGTAGCCAAGTTGGCAGAATTGTATATGAAGTGGGTAGTGAGATTTCATGGAGTACCTAAAAGCATTGTGAGTGACCGAGACCCGTTGTTCACTAGTGGGTTTTGGAAGAGCTTACAAGAGGCTCTAGGGTCAGGATTACATCTCAGTACCGCATATCATCCTCAGACCGACGGTCAGACGGAGAGGGTGAATCGTATATTGGAAGATCTCTTGAGAGCTTGTATATTGGATTTTGGTGTATCATGGGATGACCATTTGCATCTAGTAGAGTTTGCATATAATAATATCTACCAATCCAGTATCGGTATGGCTCCATATGAACCTTTGTACGGAAGACCGTGCAACTCACCATCATGTTGGATAGAAACTGGCGAGAAGTTTGCGCTTGGACCAGATGTGGTGAGGGAAACTTCCGGTAAGATTAAGATCATTCAGCAATGAATGAAAGTTGCCCAGGATAGGCAGAAGAGCTATGCTGATAAGAGGAGAAGAGACTTAAAATTCTCCGTTGGTGACTTGGTGTTTGTCAAAATCTCTCCGTTGAAGAACGTGATACGGTTTGGTAGGAGAGGCAAGTTGGCACCAAGATTTGTTGGCCCATTCCCTGTTCTTGAACTAGTCGGGGATTTGGCATTTAGAGTTGACTTACCAGAGAAGATGGCAGGAGTTCACAATGTATTTCATGTTTCCCAACTAAGGAAGTTCGTTCACGACTCAGATATGACTATTTCACCTGATCAGTTAGAGGACTTCGAAGTAGAACCCGAGGCGGTTGGGAACCGCAAGCCGATTCGTATTGTGGGGCACGATACGAAGCAACTTCGAAGGAAGGCGGTGAAGCTAGTCAAGGTTCAGTGGGGCGAGAACGAGAATGATTGTACTTGGGAGACAGAGGAGAGCATTAGGAAGGCATATCCTGAACTCTTTGCCCGGTAAGATTTACTTTGCAATTTAGTTTTCCGCATGCTAGGGTAGACTTATTTTGCTTGTTTTGCATGTTTGATTGTTGTTTTATGATTGATCGGCATGCGGGACCCTTTGTGTGTTTTGGTTAGGGAATTTCGGGGGCGAAATTTCTTAAGGGGGGAGAGTGTAACGACCCGTATTCTACGCATCATAGGATCGTAGAATATTTATTTCTTTCCCATATGAAGTCGTATGGTCATGTAACTTTGGGAAACATCCATTAGAGTCATTTCCCATGTTCATAATTTTTGTCGATTTTTAAATGACCATTTTGCCCCTAGCTGATATTGTTTTGGCCATAATTTTTGATTGGAAAGGAATTTTGACCTGAAGCCACTTCTATTAGATTCGTTTGATGGTTTACCTTTCCGTAGAGTGGTCATAATAGCCAAACGGACTTACCGTTTGGGAGATATGGCTGAAATAAGGTTTGGAAGGTGAAAAACTGCTTAACCGAGCCAAATAGGATGATTAGTGAATAGGCCCATAACCCATTTCGGGATTAGGGTTATGGGAAGGCTGAAATGAGATAGAGAATCATTCCATTTCAGTTTTCTAGCCTCCACTTATCACCAAGGAACCCTAAAAATGGCCTCCAACCTCTAAATCACCTCCAAATCATCTCTTGGTCAAGGATTAAGCTTAGCAACCTCAAATCAAAGGAGATCTACACCAAACCAACATTGGAGCTACTGTTTAGCATTGGGATTTGCATCAAATCAGTGATTTATTTCAGATCTTAGTTTATTTGTGGCTAAGGTGAGTGATTTGCATAGTTTTGCACTAATTATGGCTAACTAAGGGTAATTAGTGTTAATTAGCGAATTTATACACTAATAAATTCGGGAAAAATGTTCATAAATTCTTAAATGATGTTATAGACCTCTGATATGAATTTGGGTTAATTTGGTTAAGTTTTGCTAATCCTATCGTTAGTTTCACCTAAACATCCTTAAGGGGAAATATGGGGTTTTGGGTATGTTTGATCCATTTTAACCTATCATATTGATGTTTTGATGTTGGTGGTTGATTATGCATGTTTCTATGACTGTATGATATGCTTTGTGATTGATTTCAATAGTTAGAATGGTCGAAAACGTCGTCGAATGACGTAAACACTTGCTGGAAAAGCTTCAGGAAACAGTGCAGGTTTCGGATCAGATCCGATATGGGGGCTCGGATCGGATAAGTTGAACTGGGCAAGGGATTCGATCAGATCGGAACCTTACACTTGAGAAAACTGGCAAAAAGGAAGGCCACGCTAGTTGAACTGGGTTTAGATCGGATAAAGGAGAAGCGATCGGATCGGATAAAGAAAGAGGGATCGGATCGGAGCACGTGAAGAATGAGGGAGGGGATCAGAGCGGAAGCACGAACTGGAGGGGAGATGGCACCCGACCCGACCCGAGGTGAAACACCCGACCCGACCTGAAGAAAGACACCCGAACCGACGTGATGGAGTGGACCCGACCCGAACTGCTACAGAGGAAGACCCGAACTGACGCAACGCAAGGGACCCGACCCGAACCGATAACTTGAAGGGGGAACCCGACCCAGTATTGACCAATAACCCGAGATGCAAAGGTAGTCCAATATGGGAAGTTAGAGCTCAGGATCCAGTTGGGAACCGATGAGTTCACTTCATGGTTGGGCTTTGCTGCGGGACGTGTGCTAAGGAATTGTCGACGTTCATAACTTCGATTCACCACTAAAAATGGATGATGGGCTACTTATCAGTGCAGTAGAGTCATTACGACTCGAGGGGCAAGGTGATGGTAGCAAGACTACATTATCAGTGCAGTAGAGTCATTAAGACTCGAGGGGCAAGGTGATGCGTAGTAAGACTAGGAGCCAGCGCAGATGGGGTAAATAACTCCATGGGGCAAGTGGACATAGTAAGGATTGGTAAGTCTATGAGCCAGCGCAGATGGGGTGAATAACTCCATGGGGCAAGTGGACATAGCGAAGGATTAGTGGCTACGTTATCAGTGCAGTGAAGCCATTTATGACTTCATGGGGCAAAGTGATCGTAGCAAGGGTGGGTGATCGAAGTGGTGAATATCGTATGCTTTACGCACTGAGTGAGGGATGTGAGGATGGTTTCTATGTTTGATTGTTTGCCATCACTATGACATGCACACCCCCACCTCTGTATCTTTACACCGTTTGATATGGCACCTTAGAGTGTTGTACAGTATGTAGTGCTAATTCTTTGGTTGCAGGTCCAGGTTCAGGTATGTTTTAGTCTACCTGTTATTATTCACTTTAGATGCTTATCGCTCATACCAGGCTTTATGTCTGACCCAGAGTTTTATGTCTCCTCTTATTACTCTGGGTGCTCACACGAGCAGACTAGAGACAGGTTAGCCGGTGGTGCGCGAGTAGCTGATTCGGAGGCGGGCAGGAGGCTTCCACGTATGATATATATATTCTCCATGTGTCGTTGGTGGTTGCTACTTGGGCATTAGTAGTGTACCTCCTTTATCTTGCTTTTTCTTTGAGACAGTTTGAAAAGTTGTAATAAGCTATATTTTGGATTTCCGCTGCTATGATGCTTAGTTCTAGTTATTTGCTTATGCACTGTCTCTCCTGTTTTATGTCAAGTATGTTATTATTATATTTTGTTCTATGCGCTGTGAGACATTCTACAGGTTCTTTGTATGTTCATTTCCTTCTTCCCTTTCCTTCTGACGACCCGTTCCGTGCTAACTGGACATGTGTACAGCGCACCTTTGAAGTAAATGTCGGTTGGTGCGAGCGGGCCGTCACAAATCGAAACACAATAACCGGCGTTTCTAGCGTTATACCACTATTCTAGACACACTGGGACATGTTTCGAATCCCAATTTCATCATATGGAGAAGATATAAATTAACTTAAATTCAAAATAATAAATTCCTTGATAATAAATTGTTATTATTATCGTTTATTAACCAATATAATTTATATTGATTACTGAAATCGTTTCGATTCAGTTCTAATTTCGAATTCAAATATATCGTATTACGATAATTTAATATATTCGTTATTAAATCGAAGTCGAATTTTAAATCGATAACTAAATATAAAATTCATTTATATTATCAAATCAATATTTAAAATAAATATTAAATATTCAAAATTAGTTGACCAAAAATACGGGTCGTTACATCCATGAGGAGGACCGACCGCAGATGCCGAGACCAAGAGAAATAGCGGTCGACATGAATTATTTCGGCCCAACACCCTATCCATAGGAAGACCCCAAATTCTCTATAAATAGGACCCCAGAAACTCCGCAAAAAGGGGACGATATTTTCATTTTCACAGCTTAGTTCCTTCTTTCTTGAGGGGAGAAATCACCAATTCTTGTAATATATATCTACAATCTATGAATGGAGAATTCTGTTTCTAGTACATCTTGCGATTTGTTAATCTTGTAGTATCATAATGATGAAATAGGGAGTTAACACTAACCTTTCTGATGAGGAGATCAACCAGGGGGCCTCGGCAGTAGAAGAAGAGGGCTTTACGGAGACATGAAGTCCCCTTTTCTTCACCCAGAAAGGGGTCGCCATGGTTGATCCACACTCTCATGCTGAGCCTGATGCTCCCAGAACATTTATGCAGCGAAATCATATAAGAATTTATAAGTCGATCCCTATTGTGGTCCAGACCCCTCTCTTGGGAAGATCCTGCACAAGAGGATCATCGAAGTTAGCGATTGTAACGACGCCTGTATCGACCCGAAAATTTGCGATTTTGATTATCCGATATACAACACATATCGAACATCAAGAGACGAAAATACTGGATGGTTAATGAAAGAAATTAGAGGGTGAGAATAGATAAGATTGAAACTTAGAATATAAGAAGAAGAAGAACACAACATCATAGTAACACGAATCTCACAGCGGAACGAATAACATATAATATATATAACATAACTTGAAATATATATCTGTACTTGAATATACATCATTATCGAAGTACAACACATACAACACAGCGGAAATAAACAATAGCTATATGATCCTGAAGCCTCCTGCTCCAGCTCTTCAAGTATCTGTAAATCCCGACTACTTGACTGCCCGTACAAAATTGGGCACCCAAGAGTTTAGGGAAAACAAAACAAAATAAACTCCGGGTCATTCATAGGACTGGTGTGAGAAAAACAGTTTAAAAACAGTTTGAACAAGTAAACGAAATCTCATAAGACCACGCCGTATAACGGAACGGATTTTTCCTTTATGAGAATCCAAAATATCTTTATATCAAAAGCCTTTTGATATTATAATAATGTCTATCAACCACAACTATAATAATCACCTAGCAGAAACGCTGGGTAATGGATTTCCAACTATGACAAGGTATGGAACCACCTTTCGCTAGGGTACCCCTAGAGAGGAATACACTGGGTTCAATAAGAACATCTTGCAACCCGGCCACACATGACAGACCACTCATTTCGCTTGAGTGTATCAAATGTATATCACCAACGGTTGGGATCAGCAACCGTTTCCCGAATGGGACAGCATCAACAATAGATTTTTAGAAGTAAATGAAACTCTAGATCAGGTGATTACACACCCTACTTCGGAACGACCGACTTAGCCATGCTGCCTGCCCGATTTCTGTCATTTACCGGTTGATGAGACTTGAGGTTATGCTTCATCATCACATCATATTCACTTCGAATGCCACATTGTCAGATCCATCGAAAATCACTAATTGACGTCTACAACAGTACATTACGTGTTAGCTAAAGAAGTTTCCTTCTCCGCTTCCACTCTTGGTATGGTTGAAGAAATCAATGTACGTGACCTTTCTGGAAATACTCTGTCAGACATTCATCCATACAAGTCATCTAGGAACAGGATGAACCGAAGGTACTATTCAGTATATCCATCTTAGACACTGTTATCTAAGATTTATACAACAGCCCTTTCACTTTACTCCGTCTTCAATTATCTTTGGCATATATGATTCGCAACGCTTACGCCAATACAGAGTGGTTCTTTGGACAATATTCCAACCGATCTCTCCATACTAACAACGTTAAAACGGTAAAAACTTTGATAGTCGGTGATTTAACTATCAAATGAAAACATGTGTGCAAACAACGATATTATTTCTAGGAGGAAATTATATCGATCAATCATCATTCAACATTTATCTCTTTATTTCATTAATTTACTTATCTCCTGTTTCCATATATTCTAAATTCTTATTTTCTATTATCAGAAAACATTTCTGATTCTCGTTGGGAAAACATTTCCAAAACTTCTTAATTGGAATTTAAACAGATGTTTAAAACTATATTGCGATGAGGACTCAAACCACTATACTAAAATACTAAATCCACTTAACCACTTCACACTAGAACCGTAACCATTTCTTAATTAAAAACGCAGTCAATCAAGTTGTGGTATAGCTACCACTCAGACCTTAACTGAACTACCTTCCAATTCTTGAAATAGATAAGATTCACCTTTTAACTCTTTAACACTTCCTTACGAACCCTCGGATTCTATTTATGAACCCCCTTCTTTTACAAGTTTACGTGATTATAACAATGGTGTTATAATCTCCTGTATCCGAAATATATTATCTTTAATATGACTTTTATTTACTAACTCGAATAATATAACGACAACTAATTTATTTACTCCTATTCGTTTAACTCTAATCTATAATTCTTATTTGAATTAACTCTAACTAGTTTAACTCTATGGTTTAACCTAACTGGTTAACCCTAATGGTTTTACTCTAACTTGTTAACCCTAACTGATTAACTCTTTGTCCTTATTCAGTTTCAAACATCGATGTTGAAATCGATTCTTACTTCTTTATATAAGTCTTGGCTTATATATTCTATTTATCCAAATGATAAATATTAAACTTAATTTATAAATATCATTTAAAAATCAATCTGCTCCTTTTATCTGTTTACTTCTTCATATATAAGTTCAGACTTATATATATATATATATCTATTTATTCAAAGATAAATATTTCCTTTATAATTTATTTGTTTCCTAAATAAATATTTCCTTTTTAAATTCTATTTGCAAATGGTTTGCAAATATCCCTTTCAAGGTTCTATTTCTAAGTATATCATTTATTAACCCTATTTATTTATCCTATGTATTTCCTTTAACAATTTCTTATTCGTTTTCTAAATAAATATGTCCTTATCTTACTTTATTTATTTAATCAAATAAATATCTCATTATCTTATCCTATTTATTTATCAAATAAATATCTCTGTTAATATCTCCTATTTATTTCGATGTGAATAATCCCTATATAATATTTTATTTATTTAACAAATAAATAATCCATTTTATAGTATCTTATCTATTTATTCTAAATGAATAATTCACTTTATAAATATTCCATTTATAAAGATTTCCCTTCATTTATAATTCTACTTAAACGTATTTCCTATTTATAAATATTCCATTTATAAATATTTCAATTTATAAATATTCTGTTTATAAATATTCTTTTTTATAAAATCCTTTGATTTTATAAATATTCTCTTTTCAATATTCCGGTATGTTATGGTATTTAACATATCAAATCACGTTGGCCAATATCGTTCAAACACACACAATCAATAACAGGTTATAATTCACATCATATATCAAAATATATGAAAAAAAATAAAATAACTATTGAGTAATCCAGTCGAATTCCTCCAACCTGTTTCCCTGCATCCACAGATGTTATACTATAAAATCAACATTCCTTTCAGTTCCATATGATATATTCTGATAAACGGAATCAATATAGAAATTCAACTAACTGTCTAGCAGTTCAATCAAACAGTCAACACACAGTCAATCAGCCAATATTTAACAGTTCTAAAAATACAACATGAAATTATAATTGTTCAGAGTTAGTGAGATTTACTCACATTGGACGGTTATCGTTAAAAACGATTAACTGTCTTTGATTCAGACAGACAATTTATTTCGCTATAAACTGCAACGAGCTCCACTTCACCCTCAGTGAGTTCCATCGCATAGTATTCTCTGATACGATTCCAACGCTCCAGACCGTGCTCAATTCCCGGCCCATTAGCAATTGATCCAAATGCCATACAGCCTGCTTCTCTTCAGCCCAGCATCATTCCAAACCCACGACTAAAATCCTTCTTCCTCAAACGATACAACCCGATTTCCTCCCCGTAACAGCTTAATCAAACTCCCTTTTTTTCACTCTTTTATTAGTGGGCTTCACCATAGTTCTTGGCCCATCATTATTCCCTTCAGCACAAGTCCCACGTTGGAAATAAAAATCCAATTCCCCTTTCTTCCTCCCCAAACAAAAATTCCATGCTCAGGCAATTTACTGGACCTCCAAATCGTGCTTCTCCCCTCCTTCTTCGGCAAATAAAACACGCACTCCTGCTCAAACATTTACTGCCGAAAGTTAATCAACCCTTCTCAGTCCATCGACACTTTCTTCCCATCTCTCCTCTTCTACTTTCACATTTCATCACCTCTTACTCGTCCCTCATTGCATACAGGAAACTGCTCTTCCCCCATCATCCATTTCCGCAGGTTACAGAACCATTCCTCCCTCTCATCAAAAACTACACCACTTCACTTCGAAATTCTTTCAACTAAAAACACGATTTTTTTCTCCTGAAACACCTCGACGCTTCACCCATACCTTCGGAACCTTCCTATGACTTCTGCTCCACAAAGATCGAACTTTTATATCACGGTACCCATCAATTCATATACGGAAATGAAGGAATTCGCAGCAGGAACTCGATAGAACTTGATTTATGATTTATAGGAATTTCCTAGAATTGTTTTGATTTTTGTGGAGATAGAATTTTTCCACGTTTTACTTTATCTGATGGCGGCGCATATTTAGCCGAGAAAATTGATGAGATTAGGTTTAGGAAAGTGATTGTTAAGGGTATTTATAGAGTTGCTGTTTTTACTGAAGGATAAAGCTTTCTTTTGTTTCAGACGTGCATGATATATATCCACATGCTCAGCATATTTTCTACATGCCTTCCCGACTCTGTTTTGTTCATGAGTTTGCGTACAAAGATATCATTGTTACTAGGGTGATAATTAGTTAGGGTCAGCATCTTGTTTGGCTCCTTTATTATTTTGTGGAGTTATAATTTAATGTTTCCGCATACCACCATGTGATAAAGAATTTCCTTCCTTTACAAACTGTTGTCGACAGAAGTAAACATACCGTTATGATCAGCGATGTGCCAGGATTCCAATAATATAATAATACTGGTAGGTTAGCTTATTCTGTGAAATCCCTAAATGTTGATTTCAGGCTGCAAAATACTTCAAATAAAATTTGCTTATTTAATTAATTAAAATTTTCAGTAAAATTCTAAAAATTTAATTATCGCTACGTCTCAAAAGAACCTTATCTAAATTCAAACCCGATATTCAAATATATTGAAAAACCCTTTTATAACGTAAATAAAGCGTTACTAATTATAAAGGAATTCCACATCGACTTTTCTAAAATTTGATTTGGACATATCTCAAAATCTACACGACGAAATCCCGATTTTTCTCTTCCACTAGAAAAATATACTTCACCAGCTCCTAACATTTCTTGTTTCACAGAAATCCGGCTTAAAACGAATTCTGTATATTCAGTTGAAGTTCAAATCGCCAAATCGCGAACTGCCGTGCCATTTCGAGCTCGATTTTAATTATATTATAATTCTACGTTCAAACTATCATTTATATAATATATTCGTTATTCTAATTCAATTCTAAACTAAATTAAATATCACAGATGATCCAGTTCACACCATATCGCCATTTCAGCCAAATTCTGGTTATTTCATAATTAAATATATTTTTTTAATTTATTATTTTAATTAAATATTCACCATTATTTAATTCCACGACCATTAAATCCTTTTAATCACCCTTTAAATAATTAATTAAATTAATTATTATATTGCTGGAAATGCGGGTCATTACATTCTTCCCTACTTAAAATAATTTCGTCCTCGAAATTGCTATGGTAGGAAACAAATCCTACTAACTGGTTAAAAATTATTTGTTCACTTCTTAACACCAGTTTCAACTGAACCAATTTAATTTCAATTAAATTATTAATTAATCCTTATCAACGGAAATTTCCAAAAATACTAAAAATTTTCTAACACCTTAACATTTTTGAAATTTTTTGCCAGCATCCCCTTTGTACTGGTCAATAGGTCAAACTCCAACTCGCCTCTGGGCCTTCTCCAACCCAAAAGAAAATCAAACAGCCAAGCGGCTTGCCAATTCGGCTCATCAAAATCGCATACCAATTGAAATATAAACTTGTACCTTTTTGTCGGGCATATCAAATCTATCGCTTCCATATGCTATCAACTCAGCATATACCAATGTTATCCCAATCAAATTCTGAAATCACTTTTATCTCCAACACAACCATTCGCTTTTTACCAAGCCAAATTTTCATTTCAAACTCAAGTTTCATTCTTGATCCCGAATCCTTAACTCACCAACACAATATCATTTCAAATCAATTTCTATTACCACTTAACTGGTTTTACTTTAATTCTAATTCGCTTTTACAAATTCCTATTTAATTTGTCTTAAATTAAACAAATCAAATTCTGGGAGTTCTAAACAGCTTTGTTTTTCTCAAAACAATTCAAAAACAAATTCCTTTGGTAGTAATCCGTCACTCAACAACTCGAAAATGAACACCGATGATGTCTAGTCCATCATCGGGGTTATTTCCCAGCTATCGAAGTGAGTTCAATACTATACCATTTTCAAAATCATTCTTAAACACTTTTATTTTGAAATCAGTTCAAAATATCATCCGCAATTTCTTGGAATACAATTTAAAATCTCCCAGGATCTTAAAATTTACATATATTTAATCCAAGTCTATTTACAAAATCTGTTCCAAATTTCCAGGGTTTCAATTTCAATTCTGATTTAAATTTCAGATTTAATTCAATTCATTCTTCTTATCTAAATTCTGATTGGTTATTTACATAACCATTCCACATTTTTATAATCTTATTCAATTATAATATCAACCAATATATCCAATATGTATCAAATATACTTTGGGTAAAATTATTTTCCTTTACCCTCTTTCAAAACATATCGTGCCGACCCATTGTATTTGAGTGTTTATAAACTCCTACCGATACAATGGATCAAACTGATCGACCAGAAATCATAAACTACTCAACCAATAAATCTTCACAATATAAAATTATTTTTATATCATCTACAAATACGTTCACTTTTATATATACACTCGAACTCAATCTAGGGTGTTACTAACCCTATCTCTACCGAGTCACGCCATAGAGCCAATGTAATTCACTTAACCTTATGCTCTGATACCAACTGTAACGACTCGAAAATTTGCGATCTTGATTATCCGATATACAATACATATCGAACATTAAGAGTCGAAAATACCAGATGGTTAATGAAAGAAATTAGAGGGTGAGAATAGATAAGAGAGAAACTTAGAATAGAAGAAGAAGACGAAGAAGAACACAACATCAGAGTAACACGAATCTCACAGTGGAACGAATAACATATAATATATATAACATAACTTGAAATATATATCTGTACTTGAATATACATCATTATCAAAGTATAGCACTTACAACACAACGGAAATAAACAATAGCTATACGATCCTGAAGCCTCCTGCTCCAGCTCTTCAAGTATCTGTAAATCCCGACTACTTGACTGCCCATACAAAATTGGGCACCCAAGAGTTTAGGGAAAACAAAAAAAATAAACTCCGGGTCAGTCAAAGGACTGGTGTGAGTAAAACAGTTTAAAAACAGTTTGAACAAGTAAAAGATATATCATAAGACCACGCCGTATAACGGAACGGGTTTTTCCCTTACGAGAATCCAAAATATCATTATATAACAAACTTTTTGATATTATAATAATGTCTATCAACCACAATATAATAATCATCTAGCAGAAACGCTTGCATCTCACGTTCTTTATATATAGTATACAATCAAAACCGTAAGCACGTATTGGGTAATGGATTTCCAACTATGACAAGGTATGGAACCACCTTTCGCTAGGGTACCTCTAGAGAGGAATACACTGGGTTCAACAAGAACATCTTGCAACCCGGCCACACATGACCGACCACTCATTTCGCTTGAGTGTATCGGATGTATATTACCAACGGTTGGGACCAGCAACCGTTTCCCGAATGGGACAGCATCAACAATATATTTTTAGAAGTAAACGAAACTCTAGATCAGGTGATTATACACCCTACTATGGAGCGACCGACTTAGCCATGCTGCTTGCCCGATTTCTGTCATTTACCGGTTGATGAGGCTTGAGGTTACGCTTCATCATCACATCAGATTCACTTTGAATGCCACATTGTTAGATCTATCGAAAATCACTAATTGAAATCTACAACAGTACATTACTTGTTAGCTAAAGAAGTTTCCTTCTCCGCTTCCACTCTTGGTACGGTTGAAGAAATCAATGTACGTGACCTTTGTGGAAATACTCTGTCAGACATTCAACCATACAAGTCATCTAGGAACAGGAAGAACCGAAGGTACTATTCAGTATATCCATCTGAGACACTGTTATCTAAGATTTATACAACAGCCCTTGCACTTTACTCCGTCTTCAATTATCTTTGGCATATATAATTCACAACGCTTATGCCAATACAGAGTGGTTATTTGGATAATAATCCAACCAGTCTCTCCATATTAATAACGTTAAAACGGTAAAAACTTTGATAGTCGGTGATTTAACTATCAAATGAAAACATGTGTGCAAACAACGATATTATTTCTAGGAGGAAATTATATCAATTAATCATCATTCAACATTTATCTCTTTATTTCATTAATTTACTTATCTCCTGTTTCCATATATTCTAAATTCTTATTTTCTATTATCAAAAAACATTTCTGATTCTCGTTGGGAAAACATTTCCAAAACTTCTTAATTGGAATTTAAACAGATGTTTAAAACTATATTGTGATGACGACCCAAATCACAATACTAAAATACTAAATCCACTTAACCACTTCACACTCGAACCGTAACCATTTCTTAATTAAAAATGCAGTCAATCAAGTTGGTGTATAGCTACCTCTCAGCCTTAACTGAACTACCTTTCAAATCTCGAAATAGATAAGATTCACCTTTTTAACTCTTTAACACTTCCTTACGAACCCTCGGATTCTATTTACAAACCCCCTTCTTTTACAAGTTTACGTGATTATAACAATGGTGTTATAATCTCCTATATCTGAAATATATTATCTTTAATATGACTTTTATTTCCTAACTCGAATAATATAACGACAACTAATTTATTGACGCCTATTCGTTTAACTCTAATCTATAATTCTTATTTGAATTAACTCTAACTGGTTTAACTCTATGGTTTAACCTAACTGGTTAACCCTAATGGTTTTACTCTAACTGGTTAACCCTAACTGATTAACTCTTTGTCCTTATTCAGTTTCAAACATCGATGTTGAAATCGATTCTTACTTCTTTATATAAGTCCTGGCTTATATATTCAATTTATCCAAATGATAAATATTTAACTTAATTTATAAATATCATTTAAAAATCAATCTGCTCCTTTTATCTGTTTACTTTTTCATATATAAGTTCAGACTTATATATATATCTATTTATTCAAAGATAAATATTTCCTTTTTAATCTATTTGTTTCCTAAATAAATATTTCCATTTTAAATTCTATTTGCAAATGGTTTGCAAATATCCCTTTTAAGGTTCTATTTCTAAGTATATCCTTTATTAACCTTATTTATTTATCCTAAGTATTTCCTTTAACAATTTCTTATTCGTTTTCTAAATAAATATGTCCTTATCTCACTCTATTTATTTAATCAAATAAATATCTCATTATCTTATCCTATTTATTTATCAAATAAGTTAATATCTCCTATTTATTTCTAAGTGAATAATCCCTATTTAATATTTTATTTATTTAACAAATAAATAATCCATTTTATAGTATCTTATCTATTTATTCTAAATAAATAATTCACTTTATAAATATTCCATTTATAAAGATTTCCCTTCATTTATAATTCCACTTAAACGTATTTCCTATTTATAAATATTCCATTTATAAATATTTCTATTTATAAATATTCTATTTATAAATATTCTCTTTTATAAAATCCTCTGATTTTATAAATATTCTCTTTTCAATATTCCGGTATGTTATGGTATTTAACATATCAAATCACGTTGGCCAATATCGTTCAAACACACACAATCAACAATAGGTTATAATTCACATCATATATCAAAATATATGAAAAACAACAAAATAACTGTTGAGGAATCCAGTCGGATTCCTCCAACCTGTTTCCCTACATCCACAGATGTTATACAATAAAATCAACATTCCTTTCAGTCCCGTATGATATATTCTGATAAACCGAATCAATATAGAAATTCATCTAACTATCTAGCAGTTCAATCAAACAGTCAACACACAGTCAATCAGCCAATATTTAACAGTTCTAAA
Organism: Allium sativum; assembly: GCA_030737875.1. NCBI lineage: Eukaryota > Viridiplantae > Streptophyta > Magnoliopsida > Asparagales > Amaryllidaceae > Allium > Allium sativum. The sequence goes on from CM060927.1 coordinate 159,621,890, forward strand.
AATACAACATGAAATTATAAACTGTTCAGAGTTAGTGAGATTTACTCACATTGGACGGTTATCGTTAAAAACGATTAACTGTCTTTGATTCAGATAGACAATTTATTTCGCTATAAATTATAACGAGCTCCACTTCACCCTCAGTCAGTTCCATCGCATAGTATTCTCTGATACGATTCCAACGCTCCAGACCGTGCTCAATTCCCGACCCATTAGCAATTGATCCAAATGCCATACAGCCCGCTTCTCTTTAGCCCAGCATCATTCCAAACCCACGACTAAAATCCTTCTACCTCAAATGATACAAACTGACTTCCTCCCCCTAACAGCTTAATCAAACTCCCTTTTTTTCTCTCTTTTATTAGTGGGCTTCACCATAGTTCTTGGCCCATCATTATTCCCTTCAGAACAAGTCCCACGTTGGAAATAAAAATCCAATTCCCCTTTCTTCCTCCCCAAACAAAAATTCCATGCTCAGGCAATTTACTGGACCTCCAAATCGTGCTTCTCCCCTCCTCCTTCGCCAAATAAAACACGCACTCCTGCTCAAACACTTACTGCCGAAAGTTAATCACCCCTTCTCAGTCCATCGACACTTTCTTCCCATCTCTCCTCTTCTACTTTCATATTTCATCACCTCTTACTTCCCTCATTACACACAGGAAACCGCTCTTCCCCCATCATCCATTTCCACAGGTTACAGATCCATTCCTCCCTCTCATCAAAAACTACACCACTTCACTTCGAAATTCTTTCAACTGAAAACACGATTTTGTTCTCCTGAAACACCTCGACACTTCACCCATACCTTCGGAACCTTCCTCTGACTTCTGCTCCACAAAGATTGAACTTTTATATCACGGAACCCATCAATACATATACGGAAATGAAGGAATTCGCAGCAGGAACTCGATAGAACTTGATTTATGATTTATTGGAATTTCCTGGAATTGTTTTAATTTTTGTGGAGATAGAATTTTTCCACGTTTTCCTTTATCTGATGGCTGGCGCATATTTGGCTGAGAAAATGGATGAGATTAGGTTTAGGAAAGTGATTGTTAAGGGTATTTATAGGGTTGCTATTTTTACTTAAGGATGGAGCTTTCTTTTGTTTCAGACGTGGATGATATATATCCACATGCTCAGCATATTTTCTACATGCCTTCCCGACTCAATTTTGTTCATGAGTTTGCGTACAAAGATATCATTGTTACTAGGGTGATAATTAGTTAGGGTCAGCATCTTGTTTGGCCCCTTTATTATTTTGTGGAGTTATAATTTAACGTTTCCGCATACCACCATGTGATAAAGAATTTCCTTCCTTTACAAATTGTTGTCGACAGAAGTAAACATACCGTTATGATCAGCGATGTGCTAGGATTCCAATAATATAATAATACCAGTAGGTTAGCTTATTCTGTGAAATCCCAAATTGTTGATTTCAAGGTGCAAAATACTTCAAATAAATGTTGCTTATTTAATTAATTAAAAATTTCAGTAAAATTCTAAAAATTAAATTATCGCTACGTCTCAAAAGAACCTTATCTAAATTCAAACCCGATATTCAAATATATTGAAAACCCCTTTTATAACATAAATAAAGCATTACTAATTATAAAGGAATTCCACAACGACTTTTCAAAAATTTGATTTGGACATATCTCAAAATCTACACGATGAAATCCCGATTTTTCTCTTCCACTAGAAAAATATACTTCACCAGCTCCTAACATTTCTTGTTTCACAGAAATCCGGCTTAAAACGAATTCTGTATATTCAGTTGAAGTTCAAATCGCCAAATCGCGAACTACCGCGCCATTTCGAGCTCGATTTTAATTATATTATAATTTTACGTTCAAACTGTCGTTTATATAATACATTCGTTATTCTAATTCAATTCTAAACCGAATTAAATATCACAGATGATCCAGTTCACACCATATCGCCATTTCAGCCAAATTCTGGTTATTTCATAATTAAATATATTTTTTAATTTATTATTTTGATTAAATATTCACCATTATTTAATTCCACGACCATTAAATCCTTTTAATAACCATTTAAATAAATAAATTAATTAATTATTATATCGCTAGAAATGCGAGTCATTTCAACGCCCTCATCCATGAACTTGAGGGTAGCGTTCGCATGTTTTCTTCTCAATGAAATACACGATGTCGTTGTCATGGCTCAGAGGGATATCAATTCCAAATCAAGGATTATATTCAGAAAACTCTAAGTCATAATCATGGAAATTTTCATAATCGTATACATTACATGCTATACTCCCGGTGTTGACGAAAAATATTGTTAACATGTTCTTAACTCCATTTCTTAATTTATAATCAAATCATTATTTACGAAATTCTCGTATTCAGTTCACGAATTTACTTCTTTAACGGAAATCATTGATTATAATGGTAGCATTATAATCTCTGCTTCTAAAATATTTAACTCTAAAAATATAACTTTGATTTTTTACTTTGAATAAATAAATAATATTTAATTAATAAATTTAATAAATAAATCTTGAAAAATAATGGGAGGTACATAGCACCTTCCTGAATTCGATATAATCATATTTCAACTTATAATCTTCTTTCCAAAAACTCTCTATTCGATTAACGTTCCGAATGCCGGAACATATTTCACTGTTTCCGGTCAACTCAATTTCTAAATTCACGTCTGAATTTATCATTTCAAATATTTACCCATTTCCTTTTTATAACCAATTAAAATTGCAAACCGTTTGCTTTTAAACCGTTATTCACTTTAAATCGTGAATATCATTCCTTTATAGAAACCTCAACTCATTTTATCAAAAAAATCATGATTTGTATTCATTAATATTATTATAGGTTCACACACTGTTTATCGAGTTATTTCATGAATACATAATCCATTTCACAAATCCATTAATGTGCCAACTTCTAGTTAACTATATATGAAATTTATTAATTAATCTTTATTTCATATTCAATTATAAATTATTGGTTTTAAACCAAACATTAATTATCCTATCGATTTCTCAATTTTATAATATATAATTTCTAAAAATAATTTATCTTCAAAATATTCTACCAAGTCGAATTCTAATTATAATCCTTAGTTTTATTCAATTCATATTCGCATTTCGAACCTCGAAATAAATTCAACAATTTCCCTTTCCATTACTCATTTGTGAATTAACATTCACGGATTGTGTAATGATAATTATTTAATAATAATTATTCAATTTCATTTTCAAAATATTATCTATAAATTTAATTACTTGTTTTATGATTAAAACAAGTTATCTAGCTTACTCAAAATTAAATTTCTGTTTTAAAAATAATTTTTTCCTTTTTAAAACCCTAAATTTCTTTTCCAATATATTCGAATATATTTTAGTATTTAAATATCAATTATTTCAGGCCAATGTTATTTAAACATCCCAATCAGACAATAATCAATCACGGATTATTTATCACATCATATAATACAATATAAGAAAAAACAACAATAATTGTTGAGGAATCCAGTCGAAAACATCCAACCTGTTTCCCTGCATCCACAGATGTTAATCAACATAAATAACACTAATTTCATATCAATATAAAATATTAAAATAAATAGAATCAATATTTAAGCAACGTTATATATATATATAAGGGTATATAAAATTTCAAATAATTAATTAGCAAATCATCCAAACAACCATTACACACAACATTCAATTATTTTTATCAATATTAAATAACGTTTATAAAATTATTGTACTGGACAGAGTTAGTGAGTTTACTCACTTTATCGTTAATCGTTAAATAACGATTTGCGATCGATAGATCTGATCAGGCATTTAATTTATCTACAAATTCAAAGGAGCTCTAATTCATTCCAAACTGGTTCCTTCTTGTAGCCTACGATCCTACGATTCCAACAGATCCGAACGTTTGTGAAACTGACAATGTATGAGTGAAATATGATATTAACAAGTTCGTACACATTTAAATAACATTAACTTAAATTTATTTTAAATTGGGCATTAACCTTATGATTTGGCCCAAACACTTCTCTACCCTTACCCTTCTCGCATCCAGTTCCATACGAGAAGCGTCTCTAGGTTTGACGCACGCAGGCTCCACTTGAATCCATTTCCATGTTCATGCCACTCACTCGCTCCACTATACATTCATATATACAGTGTCTTCCTCAAACCATTGCCCAGTTCCCGTTCTCCACATTCTTCTCATGTCAGATGCATAAACCCTTGCCGTAACATGTACTTGCTCCCCTCACACACAACATTTCCATTTCACCATTTTATGACTTCCAGATCTATATTGTTTCCTCTTCTTTGCGTTATAAGCCATCGTTAATCCACATTCTTCACTCAACTCCTCATCCCATCAAAAACTAGTTTGCAGCCATCCCCTATCATTTTCCAACGCAGGTTCTATTTTAAAATTCACGGCACTTATGATTTTTCTTTTTAATATTGGTATGTACTTAAAAACCGACCAGCCCATCTTTGATTTTCCCACCCGTGACCTTCAATGTCCGACCCGCCTTATCAACAATTTCTTCTTCCTCTCGTGTATTCGAAACCGTCGCCTAGAAAAATATAACCCAACATCAATCGATCCTTTCTCCATCCATACTTCATAAAAATCCACACGTAAATAACCATTTAGACTTCTCCATGCCATCCCTTCCGAGATCGAACTCGTTGGTTCCTTTCAGACGATGTTTCTTGGTCTCAGCTCCTCACTACAATACAAATGCTAACCCCATTGATCCATTTTTGGAAACAATATTCTTCCTATATGGCTGCATCGTTCATATTCCTAGCGTGCAAGTGGAAGGTCGAAACAGATGATGGAAATCAGATTTTCAATATTTGAGACTGGCATGATTTTTGAATGCCAGAGAAATGCGTCGTATTATAAAACTGGTATGGAAATGGAAAGCTTCGCTTAGGAATTCAACGGTATATGTTTTTGAATATTTAATGCCATTTAAAAGCTTTGAAAACTTTTAGTTTATTGTTTAAATATATACTGTGTAACCTGAAGAAAAAACTAGAGAAGCAGCTGCATTTATAAAGGAAAGAATACTTAGCATCCAAGTATACATAGAATAGGATAGGTTTCCTTTCGTCGTAGGCATGTATGAATATTTAAGAGTTGTCATTTCCAGTAGGTCTGTTGCATTTACATAGCTGCAGTTTGAAAGGATGGGGTACGAATCTTGGTCACCAAGGAATGTAGATTATATATATATATATATGTGTATATATATATATATATAAAGGGTACCCCATTATGAAATTTATTGTTTGTTTACAGACCGCTAACGACAAAAATAAAAATACCTTTGTGACCAGCAATGCGCCATGATCCCAAAAATATTATAATATAGACAAGTTAGCTTGTTCTGTGAAACCCCAAAAAGAGCTAATTTAGGGTTCAAAATACGTTAAACAAAAAGTAGCTTATTTTCGAAAATAAAAATTACAGAAAAATTCTATAAATTAAATTAAGTGTACATCTCAAAAATCTTGTCCCGATTCGAAACCAATATTTTATTATATTAAATAAACCGTTATGGTTTATAAACGATTTCATAGCGACTATTTGAAAATTTGATCCGGACATAACTTATAATCTATAAAGCGAAATCTCCAATTTTCTCTTCCATTAGAATAACAGTTAATTAGATTCGAAAGTTTCTTGTTTCAAAGAAATCTGACATAAAACGAATCTTGTATATTCACTTGAAGTTCAAATCATCGAATTACGAACTACCGCGGTGTTACGAGCTCGACTGTAATTATATTATAATTATAATGTTCAACGTCTTTAAATAATATATTAGTTATTATAATTCAACTAATATCGCCAACTCAACTATTTTCGACTATTTCAAAACTTTAATATATTATGACATTATTTATATTAATAAATATAAATCAAAATAATTTATATATTCAAAATATTTGAATTCCAACCATTTTAAATTATCAAAAAAAATATATTAAAATAATCAAATAAATTAATTATTAAATCACATAAATTCTGGGATGTTGCACAAGTGGCAATGAGGAAATGGTAGTATTCACCGAAGCATGTGGTATTGGACTTGGAGCAATGCTGATGCAGAAGGATAAGGTTGTGGCATACACGAGTCGACAGCTAAAGCCGCACGAAAGGAATTATCCAATTCATGATTTGGAGTTGGAAGCGATCGTGTTGGCTCTGAATATGTGGAGACATTAACTGTTGGGGGTTTGATTCGAGTTGTTTACGGATCACAAGTTGTTGAAGTATCTTTTCTACCAAAAGGATTTGAATCTTCAGCAACAACCGTGGTTAGAGTTTCTAACATCATATGATTTTGGTATAGCCTATACTCTAGGAAAAGGTAACGTAGTTGCAGATGCGTTGAGTTGAAGACATGCTGGATTGGGAGTAATGTTTTCAGATTGGAAGAGCCATGATTTTTTGGTAGGGTTTGATTTTAGGCCAAGGTGTGAGTTGGAACCTGAAATGTTGGCAAACTTGTCGATATGACCTACTTTTATTGAAAGGACAGGAGAAAACCAAAAGCAAGATGCAAAGCTTGTCGAGTTTATCCAAAAGCTAGAACCAGTGAATAAAGAGTTCGAGGTCGATCGAGATGGATGGTTTCGAAAGCAAGGAGGGCTGGTTGTTTGTAATATCGATGGATAGAGAGATGAGGTTCTGAGGGAATGTCATCACTCGAAGTTGACAATTCATCCTGGTAGTAATAAGATGTATCAAGACATGAAGCGAGTCTATTAGTGGGACGAGATGAAAAGAGATATTGGAAAGTTCATTTCCAAGTGCATGAGCTATCAGTTGGAGAAAGCTGAACAGAAGAAGCCGAGTGGGTTTCTTCAGCCATTTGAAGTTCCTAAGTGGAAGTGGGAGCAGATATCGATGGACTACCTAGAACCAAGGCAGGAAACAAAGGAATATGGGTCATCGTGGATTGCTTAACCAAACGTGCAAGGTTTGTTCCTGTCAAATTGACTAGGACAACATCGAAGTTGGATGAGCTTTATCAAAAATGGATAGTTCGATTCCATGATATCCTGAAGAGCATAATGAGTGATCGAGATCCATTGTTCATGAGTGGATTTTGGAAAAGTTTGCAAAAGACTTTGGGAAGTGAGTTGTGTTTGAGTACGGCTTATCATTCCTAAACTGATGGTCAAACTTAGAGGGTTAATCGAGTTTTGGAAGATCTCCTATGAGCTTTTGTATTAGACTTGTACGACTGTGGGAGGACCATCTTCATCTAGTGGAGTTCGCACATAATAATAGCTACCAGTCAAGCATCGGGATGGAACCATATGAGGCGTTGTATGGTAGACCGTGTAATTCTTCGGAATGTTGGTTTGAAACTGGAGATAAGTTGATGCTTGGGCTAGAGATGATCAGGGAGATATCGGATTATGTCGAGATCGTTTGACAACGAATGAAAGCAGCCCAAGACCGTCAGAAGAGTTATTTCGATAAGCGTTGAAAAGATTTATAATTCAATGTTGGTGATATGGTATTCGTGAAGATTTCGTCGTCGAAACATGTTGTTCGACTTGGAAGAAAAGGAAAGCTGGCCCCAAGATTCGTCTGACTGTTTCTGATAATCGAGCGGATTGGAAAGCTTGCGTATAGGTTGGAGTTACCGATGAAGATGTCAAATGTGCATAATCTTTTCTATGTGTCGTTTCTACGGAAGTGCGTGCTTGATTCAAATGTGGTGGTATCTACATAACAGTATGAAGACCTAGAAGTAGTGACCATAGTTATGAGACCTCGTAAGCTGCTTCGTTTTATGGGGAATGACACGAAAAAACTTAGGAAGAAGATGGTTAAGCTAGTCAAGGTACAATAGAGTGAGGATGGCGACGATTGTACATGGAAGATGGAAGAGAGCATGAAGGCAACTCATCTAGAACTCTTCGTCGGTACGACTCATTGATATCGTGTCATCATTACATCATTATCACTTGTGCTATGGTTGTTGTTGTTAGAATTCTGCATGCTAGGTTAAGTCTACGGATGCATGGCTTGATGGCTGCTAGTTTGGGTGACAGGATTGGTTTCTCAAAAATGATAGGCACACAGAATTGTTTTGGTTGCTTGTGTTTGCTTGGGATTTCGGGGACGAAATTCCTAAAGGTGGAGTGGGGGGGGGGGGGGAGGGAATGTAACAACCCGCATTTTATGTATCGAAGGATCGTAAAATATTTTTATTTTTTTCCCTGAGGGTTGGATCATGATCAAGTTTTGTTATGCTGTTTATGAGGAAACATGCCCATAATTTTTACCAAAATTATTTGTGACCATTTTCCCCTATCAGTCTTATACAGGGAATAACTTTTGACTGGGATCGAATCAGGTGCTGAGATCGGTTTCATTGGAAAGGAAACGGTGTTGCCAATTCCGTAAGGTGGTCACATTAAAATTTTGGTTTAGCAGTTTGGGAGGAATCACTTTTTTGTGTTTCACAGTTTTCTGTTCAGGTTTTTGAACCAATAGTGGGCTGATTTGGAGAGGCCCATTAGTGGGATGGTGGGAGGCTATAAATAGGGAGTTAGAGGCATAGAGAATGGTTTTCTTTCTTCAATCTCTCATTGGGTTGATCTCTTGATCCTCCTTGCTCAATCAAATATACCTTTCCACCATTAAAATTCTAGATGTACATAAGTGAATCGAAGATCTACATCGTTTGAAGCTAGATCTATATCAATCGAAGAGAGATTTCATCAAATAGAAGAATTTGAAGCTAATTTTTCGTTGTTCGGATTTAGATCCAAGTGTTTTTGTGTTGTTTTGAAGATTTCGTGAGTGATATGAATTTCTCACACAAAGACTGATATGTTTTCTGGTGATGGACCGGGCAGTTTTTTTAAGCATGGACCGGGCTGTTTTTCAAAACATGGATCAGGCAGTTTTCCAAAGCATGAACCGGACAGTTTTTCAAAGCATGGACCAGGCAGTTTTACGAAGCATAGACCAAGCAGTTTTTCTTGAAGTAGGGATTCGGCAAAATTATTGGACTGGACATTTCCATAGATCGAGCGTTACATGGACCGGGCATTTCTATGATGGACCGGGCAAAAAAGTGATAGCTTTTCTAAAATGTTATGGATGGAAATTGAAGTGTTGTAGTATGTTTTTCATACCAAAAAGGCTGAGACGTTATAGATTGAATATTGACCAACCGATATATGTTTTTGGGTCAACGATGGTCGTGGCTTCAAAGTAAATTCATGGAGGAATGTTCGAAGTGTTGTGATGTGTTCGTTGTTTTGTGTAAAGCAATGAATGTGAAGATGACTCATTGGTGCTTTGAGTTCATGGATAATGGTTGCTCGAGGGAGACTTGAGCTTGTGAATGATCATTGTGGTTGATGACTAGAGATGCAAAGGCTGAGAGAATATCGTTGTCGTAGGTTCTAGCGGACTCGAAGTAGAGGTACTTTGGGTAGTCGTGAAGGGTCTAGTTGTTGAGATTGGAAAGACAAACATACAAGTCTTGAATGAGTATGGAGTTTTTGCTAGAAACAGAGTTTACCATTAACCTTTGACATATGGAAGGTGGCCTTCATACGATTAACGATGGTTTCAAAGCAAGAAAGGAAGTGATAGCTAGGGTCATGAGTGTGATGTTTGCTTTGCTTGTACCATCTCATGTAAATTGTCTGAAGTTGAAGGAGTTGTTGCTTGGGTGCTTGTTTGATATTGGTTTAGGCCTCAGGGGTTTGTGCTTGAGAGATGCTGATCTCGATTACGATAGTTTACGTGAGATATAACTAGTTGCTATGATTGTTGTTGGATGTTAGTTGTTATGCTATTATATGTTTACTCCTGATTGTCATGATTGAAATGATGTGTCTTGATTGCTAGATTGTAAAGGCTATCGCTGTCAGATGTGGGGAAGACATATTTGGGTTCTTCTCTGGTGTTTAGTAGATTGGTTTGTTACTCTACCTATTCTCATATGCTTTGATGATGATGTTAGATAGTTGTTTTATCGCTCACTAAGACTGTTGTTTGACTCAAGGTTTATGTTTCCTCTTATTATCATGGGTTGTTCATCCATGATGTTACAGATGTGCAGACTAGGTGGCAGGTGATAGGTGAATAGTGAGGATGATGCTGTTGTGCGGTGGCGAGCAGGGGGCTGGCGTATTATCTTGCTATAATATAGTATCTTTGTTTTCGCTGTTTGAGAGTGTTTGTAGTGGGGCTTCTTGTACAAACATTGATGTTAAATACAGTTGATGTATGGATGATCTTTCAGGATGTTGTGAAAGTTTGATAATTTGATGCATGATGCTTCACTATTTCTGCCTGTTGTATATGTTCTATTTTACTTTATCCTTTTACTCTACGTTATATGACAGATTCCGCTTGTGTTTACTTACTCTGATGATCGTCCATAACTATCTGGCACACCTTTCAGCGGATCATTCCTCTTGCTTATTGCAGGGGTTATGGGCGGTCATCACATTATACATACCTAGGTAACAGCCTTTTTTTGAGGCCATGCTAACATCGTTCTTTTTCAAGATCTCTACATCAAAGGCCCTGCTAATGTCACTCTTTTTTTGAGTATCCACTGCTTGCAAAGTTTACAATGTGACGACAATCTGTCATCATTCAATATGGCATATTGACTATCATTTCGCCCATAAAAGCAGCATCATAACCTGCATAGAAGATGCAGTGCATCTCATATGATATAAAATAGATCACAATCCAAACAAACATTTTTAAACCCATTGGTTGAATCAAATATTTTTAAGCCCGTTGCTTCATGTTTTTTTAATGAAGTCGATTTAAAAAAAAAATTGTAATTACATTGCTATAATAGCTCTGATTTCCTATCAACATTCATTAGTAGAAGAAAAATTATGTGCTTTGTGAACATATAACCGAGTTTCCTACAAATAGTTTAGTATGTTATTTACCATCAATAAGTATCGCGCATTCCCTATCACGTTCATTATGCGTATTTCATAAACTGACTAAACTGTAGCTATTCACTGATCATAAACGAACTAAAAAGATGCTTTCTAATTTCCTACATATATGCTGTCATTTTGATAGGGTAAGTACAAATTTGTTGGTGTTTCTTCATGTATAAAAATTATAGCCGTACATCAACAAATGAAATAAAAATATATACAGTTGGTCAGTTACTTGCTATTTTGTCGTTCTTATTGAGTTGAATATTTACTAACTGAATATGGTACCGTGAAAACAATATTAGAGGCAAATGTTGAACAAATTTTTTAGCCTTAAATTCTTTTTAATTTTTTAGGCTTATATCACTACACCAGAAATGATTTTTCGCAATGGCTTTTAACCATTGCAAAATCGGGAGCTGCAAAAAAATTAGCAACAACTTTGATACCTTGCTAAATTATATTTTGCAATGGCCCAAAGCCATTGAGAATTTTGTTTTTACAACGGCTCAAAGCACCGCTGCTATTTCTGATTTAGCAACAGTTAATAGCCATTGCGAATTCGCATCTCTTTTTTTATTTTATTTTTATTTTCTTAAGGATATCTTACAATACTAAATTCATTTAATTTTCATAATCAATGTAAAACTTTACAAATTTAACATAATATCACAAAAGAAAGACCATCACTATGCCATAGATTTCATACTACAACACAAGAGAATTGATGCAGGAAGTGCAAAAAAATGTTGCTATAGGCCAAAAATGATTTATAACAACACTTTCTTGGTGTTGCATTTTGTCGCGAACATCTTTGCGACCCTACAGCAACATTGATACAGGTGTTGCCACAGGTACTACATTTACAAAAATGCGGGGCTCACTAAAATCTGTAAACCGGGTTCACGGAATCATGTTGTGGGGCCCACATGCATTAATTTATGGCAACACTTTTACCATCCAATGGCAACACTATATCATAGTTATGGCAACATTTAACATCACATGCTGCAACATTATATCATAGCTGTGGTAACATTATATAACATACTACAACATAACAGCAATTAACATCACACTAAAATTAACAAAGAACTTTTTATTTCAAATTAACCAGCAACATAAGTAATACTTAGTCAACTAGAAAATAACGAAACATAGTGACTAAATTCAATTCTGAAGACATTTCAGTTACAAACACAAATAGTACTAAATGCATGTTTACATCACACTAAAACAGTTTCAAAATGTAGTGCGAGCCTCAAGTGTGTTCATTGCCTCTACTTCCTCGAGTACCTCTAGTGACTTTAGTAATAAGTTCTTGAACAACCTCATCACTGCCTCCTTCACCTGCATGCCTCAGTTACATTTCAGTTGCATAACTGTGTTTCATTTGCATTTCATCACAAATTGAGTTTCACTTGCATTTCAGTTGCGTAACCGAGTTACATAACTGGGTTACATAACTGAGTTTCATTTACATAATTGAGTTGCATAACTGAGTTGCATTTCATTTGCATTTCAGTTGCATAACTGAGTTTCATTTTCTTTTCGGTTGCATTTTAGCACAAAGGCATTTCAATTGCATTTCAGTTGCATTTAAGTAGCATACCTCAGTTTATGGCCTGCATGCCTCAGTTGCAAATTCATGCAATGACTCAATTTGTTCAAAGCACAATCGATACAAAGTAAACATTTAGAAAGTTACAATGTGGATAAAATTATCATTAATCAGCACTTTAGGTTTAATAGACAATATGGCAAAAATTATCACTAATCTGCAATGTGGGAAAAATTATCACTAATCTACAATGTGACAAAAATTAAAATTATACCTGAAAAACTGTCCATGCATGTTATTTCACGTTACTTCACTACACTACATTGCCATAGCAATACACAAAATAACTCCAAACATGATCCAGGACATAGCTAAAGCTGTTGCAAAGACATTTACTCTTTTCTAGTGTTTTCCACATTTAATGCGCATTAGGGCCAACTCTTCCTTCATATCTGCCACAAATTCATCGGTTTTTGCCCTCTTTTGCTTCAGCAGCTTTTCTTCAATTATCTTCCTTTCCACGAGCAATTGCGATACAGTCTTTTCTTTTTCCATCAATTTAATAGAAGTATCATCCAATTATGGAATTCTATTGATATATTTGAAGTAGAAATTGATTGAGAGGTCATTAATCTCGAATTGAAGGAAGAATTGAAGTGATATCTCAAACTGCAAATCATTTCAGTAATATCACAAATAACAGATGATTATGTATATATTCCATATCATAAATTTCATGTTATATGCTTCCAGGCATGTATTTCATGCATTCAGTACTTGCATGCATAACCAAAAAAAAAAACATGCGTATATTTATTAGACAGTCTTACACACACACACTCTATATATATATATATATATATATATATATATAACTATATATATAGTTCTTAAAGCTCACATAAATTTTTTGAAGCATGCATCATGAAGAAACAACCATCCATTAGCAGTTTATTGATCCATGTGTGCAGATATATCATTGTATGGCCTTTGAAGCATATCCAAGCATTACATAAACAATGCTTGGTTAATGGCATAAAATGACGTCAATGGTGATGCACACATCAATGTACAACAGGTGTAAACATTCATAGATGAAGTGAATTTGCACATAATTTCTAGCTATGCATACAGATCTTATCTGATTGGGAACTAGATGAAAAATAATGCATATGACAAACATGAAAATACTTAAGAAATGAATACTATCATGTATATGTAAGCATCCTTATGAAAACATTTACATAAATCACTGTATATCTTATTAAAAAGGCTAGCAATATCATGTCTCAATCATCACCGCCAACATCAACCTAGGAAACCTAAGCAGTTGATTAGAACATGCAGGTCATATAAGGTCAATGGTCTAATTGTTCTCAACCACACTTCACTAGTAACTAAAGTTATGTGTTATTAAGATGATTAACAACCCTATAGTTGCTCAAAGAACATTTCAGCGAATCAACATACAAAAGAACCACGAATAATAGAAACTAATTGTATACAACTTCAAACTGAAAAAAGTGTGGATTCGTTGACAAAAAAGATAAGAATTATTAATCGCCTAACACCAATTATAATAACGGTGATAATAATTTCAGTTTCTCTACATGCTAATAAATAGCGGTGATTAAAAATACAACAGAAACATACATGAGAAACATAGGATAAAAAGCTAGAACCTTTCATCTTGGATTGACTGCCATTTGACGACGAAGAAAAGTTGAAGTAGGTGCATTTGGAGTTGGAGTCGAGGACTAACTGGAAAAACTGGAGGACCAGAGAGGTTTGAAGTGGAAGAAGTAGGTGAACGAAAATTATGGACCGAAATTGGAATTTTGGGGGTGAGAACGAACAAATATGCGAAGTTGAGAAAGAGGAATGGAACGAGTAACATAAGTTGATTTCCTATTGGTGGTGGAGGATTTTAATGGATTATTGAGGTGTCAACTACATATGTTGTTTTTAAAAGGTAAACTGACTGATACATATGCACCTTTTTATAGATACAGATTGATGATTGGAAAATTAAACTTATAAGTGTATAACTATAGCTATTGCAACACAATTTGATACATATGCTAACACATTGAAGAGTGCGTTGCAATAGACAAAAATCAGCATAGTTGTGGCAATAGTTTAGCTGGCAACACCTTGGATTTTCTTTGCAGTAAGCTATCTATGTCATAGTGCATTAAACCAATTAATTTTATAGATTCAACACAAAGACTAAACTTAACAATAAAATTTGAAATTACAACATTCAACAATTGTTTGTTACACTTCAAAGTTCAGCAACAATAGCAATAAAATATTACAAAATACAATACATAGTTCATAAGTGTATTAATATGTACATAGTTCACAAGTGTATTAATATGTACATAGTTCACCAATCATACAAAGTACATAATACAATGCATAAATCTATTCCAAATCGGTACATAGTTCATTGTCTCGAAGCCTTCCTCTAATTTTCTCTTGCTTTCATCATTTCTTTTGCATCAACTGCTGAGGTTATCAAAAGTGATATACTCACAGACTTATTACTAGTTACTACTTATGGTCACAAACTTACAACTAGTTGGTTTCAAGAATGCCTGCCACTTTGTCGAAAGACCAGCTATGTCCCTGATATTTTTCTGGACTAACAATGCCATCATTCTCCTGTCCTTCTACAAGGTAAAATTCACCAAACATTAAAGAGAGTATAATAACTTAGTTCTTTAGCAAATTACCCACTACTTAGACTCCTGTCGGGGATAACTTTAACCCTTTCTTTCATCCAAAACCAACATTTATTTTAAATATAAGGCATATGAAAGTAATTTTTTTAATTAAGTTCACAATATGTGCGTACACACTCGAGTTTTCACATTCAAAAGCCATTCGTATTTCTAAACATGGAGCGTAACTAAGAGGAAGTAGTCTATTACGCAACTACATGTTTAAATAATAGATTTTAAATAATTAAAGTTATCAACCTATTTGTGTTAAATAATAATACTAATAATTAATAACCGATCATAGGTTGAAACATTGTTGTTCATTTTCCCCAGGTTACATAGATTAAGTACTAATAGTAAACATTAATTTACTCAACTTGAAAAGCAAAACTCAATACCGTTTCAAGTAATGCGTCATCAGCGATCTTATGGTTACCCTTCAATGTGGCAAAGCAGTTCTGTGCAACACCCAACCGGCATGTCCGAAACTCCTCCCAAGTCAAATCTGTAAATCCTAAAATGAGAAGCAAACAAAATTGCCCAAGGCTAATAGTACCTAAATTAGGCTGCAAATAACGTAAATACTAAACTTCATACTATAATAATTACCAATCTAATTTAGTATATCAAACTTCATATTCTTTGTTACACCTTTGGCACTAGTTAAGAACATTACTACAGTTAATGAAACAATAGGTAACAATGATCATATTTTGATGCCATTTTCATAATTTCAAACAAGATAATAATTTACCGAAAAAAGCTTTATTTTTTATTTTTTTGGATATGAGAGTGTATTGTAGCGTTGATAGGTCATTATGTGGCTACACTGGCCCAAAAAAATTAAGTTGCGTTGTGTTTCTGTTTAATTTCAATGCACATAACTTTTTTTGCTCTATGTAAACAACTGTGTATATAATGCTAATGTCAGCCCAATCATCAAGACTTGCGTTACAAAGTGCATCTAAATCAGCTGAAGACTTCTGAATTGGGAGCATAAATTGAAATTCTGAAAAATCATGGCCGCCAACCATTCAGTTCCAAAGAAGCTCAATTTTCATACCTCTAAAAAAATACAAATGAAATATACAGCCCATCCGCGTGTCCTTCTAACAACATCTTATTATCTCCATTCAAACTTCCTTTCTACATGCTTCATTCTTTATATGTATTACATATACATGCGTATTAAACTTTCTAATTGAAATTATGGCCATTTGGAAAGCTTAAAAATTTACTAAGAACCGAGAGAGGAAGCTTACCGTGGGTTTCAATTAAGAAGGAGTTAAGAAGAACAACTTTTCTTCTAGAGGTCTGAATGGTTGGCCGCCATGATTTTTCAAAATTTTGAGCTTCTTTGGAATTGAGAAAGAGAGGACACGCGGATGGGCTATATATTTCATTTGTATTTTTTGATTTCTACATCTGAATGTTCAGGGTTAGAGGGATATTTTCGGTCCTTTGTATAGTATTCATTTTGAATTATGTTATATGTTTTCCTCTAACCCTTAAAATCTTGTACTTTTCTTCTATGTTATAAAAGTACCTGTAATGCCCCGTATTTTTGGTAGTAAATTATTTCAATTTATTTTATTATTTTAAATATTATATTTGGAATATTAATAGATTTTAATATTTAGTTCGTTTATTAAAACGAAGTTTAAATGTAAATTTATGTATAATTATAATCGAGCTCGAAATGGTGCGGTAGTTTGAAATATTGAGTTTTGAACTTCAATTGAATATACAGGATCTGATATAAGTCGGATTTTTGTGAAATAAGAAACAATGGAATCTAGTTGATTATAATTTTCATATGGAAGAGAAAAATTGAGATTTTGCGTTATAAATTGTTAGTTACGTCTAAATCAAATTTTAACTATGGAATTTCGCTAATAAGCGACAACATCTATTTAATAAATATAAAGGGATTTCTATATATTTGGATATCGTTTTAAAATGAACTTCTGAATATTGAGTTTAAATTATACATTGGTTATTCCATTTGGATATATATGATAATAATGATTTATTATTATTTGGATTAAAATGCTTTGAATTTAATTATATTTTTATCTATATTATATAAGCTTTAGAAATAACTATTTTTCAAATGGTCATCGTTTTCGACGAAACAACTTTTATGGGAAAATGTATAATTTATTGTTGTTATATTTCCATTTTGAAGCCAAACGGAGTTGTTTTGTTGGTAGATGCAATTTAAGGGTGAACCGATAAATAAATTTGGAATAAAATAGCGTCGTTTTTGCAAACGAAGTTCGTTTGCAAAGAAATTAGTTTCATTAGTACCGTAGCATCGAATTATATCACAATGTCCATTTTCGTAATTTTTGGAGTTCATGAATATTGGTACAAATTTGGGCGTTCAACGTAAATGACGGTAAATAAAATTTACTTTATAACTGAAACACCCCACCTCCGTTAGGGTCACTCTCAAAGGGAATGCCCTAATTTTGGTGGAGGTTTATAATTATAAGTCACAGATATACAAGACAGATATAAGAACACATATTTTTGAACAGCGGAAAACAACAACAACTTTTATTTCATTAAAATACGTGGTACACAAACCATGCCATAATTGTCTTACAATTCTTCCAAAAACATAACATCTTCATAACTGTCTTGATTACATTATTTAAAGAAGCATAAAGAAAACATAAATAAACTGCATAAGTCCCATGATTCCTGTCCAAAGCCATAGTCCAAAACGAAAAAGATCCAAGCAATACATTCTTTCTCTTCAAGCTGGGTGTGAAAGCTGGTCAAGCTGCGGTATTCCCTCCCTGTGGCCCTTGGGGGGGGGGGGGGAACGAAAGAAAAGTAGAGTCAGACATAAAGCCTGAGTAAGTCTAGGACTATTCAGTCTATGAATAAAGAACTGGGTATGACAAGTATAAACTGGAAATGGGAAAGTACTATAAACTAGGTTAGATTGTCTAGAGTCGAATGTACTTATCGTACCCATATTAAACTCTGTACCCATATAAACTAGTTCCCAACAGGCACCCCATAATCAGGGTGAAGTGATCCATTTCTGATGATCGGCTCCTACACGCATAGTTACATGTGTCTTACGGCCCCCGTTGTTTTAGTTACCTATGCTGGTCCTACCATGGGGTGTATCAAGTCCCATGGTGGCGGCCCGACACAATCCTAGAATGCACAGGTATGCTACTGGTGCCCAGTGTCTTATTTTTCTGCGCCGGAGTGTGTGCACGCCCGCACCCCATTAGAACCTACACTGTTGCACCACCGCCGTCGATTTGACCTCTTACAGTCAGCCCAGTAATCGTGCCCCACCCTTCCTAGTTCAGGGTATCCTGATACACCTTGTAGGGTTACTGCTGAAAAGGGTCCCCCGCTACTAGGTTTTCTATTTCTAGCCAACATGCTAAGTTGGTTAAGTGTTTTGTAAACCTAACCCCCAATCAGTCTGTATAGTTTAGCATGTTCCATTTTGATTAAGTATTAATATAGTTTACTTAATCCTATCAATCCTGACTCAGCCTTAATTGTCTTATTAAAGCCTCGACCTCTCACATTAGACATGTATTGTTGTGGCTGCTTGTTGCCGGTTGGGTCCGGGCAGTCTTACGCCACAACTCAGTCTAACCTCGGGTCCTTATTGGGCTCCGTTTTTAACCACCTACATTGGATAGGTAGTGTTGTGACTACTGGACAGCCGGGCGGTTCCGGGCAGGTTTACATCACAACTCAATCCAACCTCGGGTTAAACACATCGTATTTTCTACATTTACATATTTTGTCTCTTTCCTTTTTATATGTAAATATTTGCGGCCCATTATTCAAATTCATCTTTATTGGTTAAAATTTTATTTATGCCACTTAATTGTTTTTCATGGTTGTTGGCATGGGTCAAACGATACAAACACATATGTTCTATGTTTTAACCCCATCGTCATTACCCCCGCTTTATACGTTCACTAAAATATAACATATGTTGGGTTTAACATTTAAACCCAACTTAGCCACATGAAAAAGGGGAGGCATATAACATGGTGTTTATATATTCTAAGTGACATAAAAAGGGGAGTGTGAACGCATGAACTTGCAACATAACGATCTAATTAACATGTATTAGGCATATGTGAACTTGCATGGTAACAGCATATAATCATGGCATAAATATACCTAAACATGAATCATTCTATTCATATGATCATAGCATAAACATACCTAAACATGAATCATGGTTTTTAATCTATTCATGTAAACTTGCAATTGGAATGTAAATCTAACTTAATTTATGTGTTACATATATCACCATAAGATTTTTATAACAACATAGGCCTAAACATGGTTTCAACTAGGCATAACACCAAACATAGTTTAGTCATGTTCATAAAAATGCTTACTTTTGTTTCTAATACAAAAGTATGATTTGCCAATTCCAACATAGATTCATATAAACCATAGTACTTAGTCGAATCCAATTACACACTGAAAGTGATCATAAAAGTATGTACATCATATTGGCATAATAGTGAATCATATACTTGCATGAATCCCAAATAAAATACCACAACATATGGTTGTCAACATAAATCATATACTTGTATGAATCCCAAATAAAATACCACAACATATGGTTGTTAACATGAATCATATACTTGTATGAATCCCAAAGAAAATACCACAACATATGGTTGTTAACATGAATCATATACTTGCATGAATATCCAATCGTATACCACAACATTTCCAAATCGTTTAGAATCAAAGCAACATACAAATATAGATTATTATCGCCACAATTCCATTTCTCACTTTACACAAATCAAAACACAATTATTTATTCGCATCGGAATAGAACTCTACTTACAACGTATGACGAATCTTCAATTCAGGAATCTGAATTCTGAATTTGGAGATGTTATCCTTTGTTGTAGGCGTTGTTTTGATTTAATTGACGTTGCTTTAAGCTTTCGAATTATCTCCTAATTGCCTCTCAATCCCTGACGGCTATTCCTAGTCCTTCCACAGCAGCATGACGGTCTTATCTCCAT
The DNA here is from genome assembly GCA_030737875.1 of Allium sativum. Lineage (NCBI taxonomy): Eukaryota > Viridiplantae > Streptophyta > Magnoliopsida > Asparagales > Amaryllidaceae > Allium > Allium sativum. The sequence goes on from CM060927.1 coordinate 159,642,209, forward strand.
TTTTGTTTGTGTGAATTAGGGTGAGTCTTAGGTCCTTTTTATAGAGTTTGTGAGTTGATTAGGACCGTCGATGGAGCTTGGTTTAATAATAGCCGTTCGTTTGAAGGAGAGACCAATCAGGAGCTGACACCGAGCCCTAGTGACAAGGCAAGGCTCAGAAAATCGACCAAACACAGACCAGGCCAGCCAGGGGGGCTGGGTTCGACCTGGCTCAGGGGCCAGTTCGACACGCCAGTCGACACTGTGTCGACCTGGCAGTCGACACGGGTGACCCAGGTCGACTGCCCAGTCGACCTGGGTAGCCCCAGGTCGACTACCAAGTCGACCTGGGTGCCTTGGGCGGGAAAATTCCCGCCCTGGCCAATTCAGCCCAATTTTGAATTTTGAATTGGTTTTTCTGAGCTGTTTTGAATTTTAAATTGAATTCTGAAACTTCCGGAGGCCATATATTCTTCATACAGAGTCCGTTTTACGCAAACTCGGACTCTATCTCAAGCAGAATTCCGAGACGAACGCAATGGCTTATCCCGTTTCCCTTAATTCTTTGATTTGAAATTAGTTATACTTTAATTTGTGAATTTCACTGTTATAGAATACACGGGATGTTACATTCTCCCCCGCTTAAAAGGATTTCGTCCCCGAAATCTTCAAGTTCAGGAAGAATGTACATCCTAACATCCAAACATCCATCTACTCATTCATCAAACACGAGCATCCATTGTCCCTAAAAGACTTCTAATGCTTCATAATCATATGCGAAGTGTGTGTGTACATGTACTTATCTAATGCAAAATCAGGCGGTCTACTGATTCAGTTGACCTCCTTAATGCAAATTATGTAAGTGCCATGAATCCATTATGTATGCAAATTCTCCTATTCATGATTCTACATGAGTGCACAATCATTCATACGAATGCAACATCCATATGACAACACATTAAACTTCAACCATATACGAATATAAATACATTTATGCATATGCAATATGAAGTGACTTAGCCGATCTAAAACCTAGGTTGTGTGTGTATATGCAACCACGAGCAACCACTAGCAATCACTTGCAACCACTTGCAACCATCATCCATAACATGTTTCAATTTCATGTTTTCATCCAAAGAGTTTCTACCTAAAAGATAAGGTCGAGGAGATATACCTAAAAAGATAGATAAAAGCGCAACTTAAGGAAAAAGAAAGATCAAAGATGTACCCTCGAAAAGAAAAGGGTAGGCTGCGCGTATTCTAGCTTTAGTTTCCCAAGTTGTGTTTCCCTCGGCGTCGCTCCACTGAACTTTGACGAGCATGACTTCGCGGTTGCGTAGCTTTTTCACTTCCTTTCCTAATATGCGGATTGGAACTTTCCTCACGGTTACTTCGCGTTCCACTTTAGCTTCTTCTAGAATATTGGGCTCTACCACTTCAGCAGATTCATGTAGACATTTTCGGAGGTGCGAAACATGGAAAACGTTGTGAAATCCGGCCAATTTTTCGGGTAGCTCTAATCTATAGGCCATTTTCCCAATTTTCTCAATGATAGGAATTGGCCCTATGAACCTTGGTGCTAGCTTTCCTGTGGTTCCAAAACGAACAACATTCCTTAGCGGAGATACCTTAAGAAAAACTCTGTCCCCAACCTCAAATTCAAGGTCGTTCCTCCTCTTGTCGGCGTAGGATTTTTGTCTGTCATGGGCTGTCTTCATTCTTCTCCGTATTAAGTCTACTTTTTCTGAAGTCTCTCGGATCATATCCGATCCAAGTATGAGCTTGTCAGTAGACTCCCACCAACAAGTGGGCGATCGGCACGGTCTTCCATATAAGGCTTCGAAGGGCGCCATTCCGATGGTTTCTTGGTAGCTGTTGTTGTAGGCAAATTCCACCAGAGGAAGATGGTCTTCCCACGTCCCTCTGAAGTCAAGGACGCATAGTCTTAAAAGGTCCTCCAAAAATCTGTTCACTCTTTCTGTCTGGCCGTCGATTTAGGAATGATAGGCTGTGCTTAAGCATAACTGTGTGCCTACCGCTTCTTGCAGACTCCGCCAAAACTCACTTGTGAAGATAGGGTCTCGGTCACTAACAATGCTGGATGGTATTCCATGGAGTCGGACAATTTCCTTGAGGTAAAGAGATGCTAGGGATGAGGCAGTTCTTTTACTCTTGACAGGTAAGAAGTGGGCGCTTTTAGTAAGCCTATCCACTATTACCCAAATGCTAGTGTTGCCTCTTCTAGACCTAGGCAGCCCATCAATGAAGTCCATTGAGATACTATCCCACTTCCACTGCGGGACCTCTAGAGGATGGAGCAGACCGCCAGGCTTTTTCTGTTCCGCCTTAACCTGTTGGCACACCATACATTTAGAAACGAAATCTGCCACGTCCTTCTTCATGCCGTTCCAAAAGAAAGTCCTCTTTATGTCCTTGTACATTTTATCCCCACCTGGGTGTATCGTCATCTTGGAGTGATGCGCTTCCTCGAGAACCTTCTTTACTAAATCCCTTGTCTGTGGGACACATAATCTCCCGTCTCGCCTTAGCCAACCCTTATCGTCGATGGAGTATCTGTTGAGGTGACTTGAATCTCACCCCTAATTAGCCTATCCATCGTCTCCACAAGCTGAGGGTCTTCGCGTTGTGCTGTCCCTATTGAGTCCACTAAAGTCAGGCGTACTTCGACGGATGCTAGCAAGCCTGGTATAAAATCGGAGGAGGGCCTAAAGTCAAAGCTGGCTATAAACTCTAGGCTTTGTCTTTCAACAAACAACGGGCTTAGGGTAAGTTTCTTTCGGCTCAACGCATCTGCCACTACATTGCCTTTGCCCGGAGTGTAGGAGATCACGAAATCGTACGAGGCAAGAAACTCCATCCATCTCTGTTGCCTCAAGTTAAGATCTTTCTGCAAGAAAAGATATTTCAACGATTTATGGTCAGTGTAAAGTTCGAACTTCTCACCTAGGAGATAGTGTCGCCAAGACTTGAGTGCAAAGACGATGGCGGCTAACTCAAGATCGTGGGTCGGGTAGTTCTTCTCATGCACTTTCAATTGCCTTCCACCATAAGCTACTACCCTTCCTTCTTGCATTAAGACAGCGCCTAACCCTGTCCCACATGCATCTATATAAACTGTGAACATCTTGCTTCCATCTGGCAATGTTAAAACTGGGGCTGTTGTAAGAGCCCTTTTCAGTCGTTGGAAAGCAAACTCGCAATCCAAGTCCCAATTGAACACTAGATTCTTCTTTGTCAGCGTTGTGAGCGTAGCTGATATCTTTGCAAGGTCTCTAATGAATTTCCGATAGAAGCCTACTAGCCCGAGAAAGATTCGGACTTCTGTTGCGTTCTTTGGTGTCTTCCAATCCTGCACCGCTACTACCTTAGCCGGGTCTACTGCTAATCCTTCTTTGGATACTATGTGCCCAAGAAATCTTACTTCCTCTCTCCAAAAGTGGCATTTGGAGAATTTTGCTTTTAGTTGATGGACTCGCAGAGTTTCCATGATTGCCCTTTGGTGCTGAGCATGCTCTTCCTCATTCTTCGAGAAGATCAAGATATCGTATACGAAGACCACTACGAACTTATTGAGGAAATCTCTGAACACCCTACTCATTAGGTCCACGAAGTAGGCGGGTGCGTTTGTCAAGCCGAAAGGCATGACAAGCCATTCAAAGAAGCCATCTGGGGTTCTGAATGCTGTCTTATCGATACTATCTTCAGCCACCCTTAGCTGATGAAATCCGGTCGCTAAATCGAGTTGGGAGAAAACAGACGCTCCTACAAGCTGATCAAACAGATCGTCAATTCTGGGGAGAGGGTGCCTATTCTTTTTCGTTACTTTGTTGAGCTCCCTATAGTCAACACATAGACGGAGTGAACCATCCGCCTTCGTAGCGAACACCACTGGAGCGCCCCATTCTGAAATGCTCCTTCTAATGAACCCCTTCTCTAGAAGTTCTTTAATCTGTTTACCGAGCTCCTTCCTTTCCCGTGGAGCCATGTGTCTAACGGGCAATGCAACGGGCTTTGCATTATCTACAAGATATATACGGAAGTCTATCTCCCGCTTCGGAGGCAAGCCCTTCACCTCTTCGAAGACATCTGGATATTCCCGGACCACTCTAACCGATTGCAAATTGTCGACAGAGGCATCTAGCGATTCAAGATAACTAAGCATAACCGCATACGAGGGATTACAAGTAATTTCCAAAGTGTTACTGAGCTGGGTCAGGAGCCTAACAACCCTTTTCTCACAATCAAGGATGGCCCCATTACTGGATAGCCAATCCATGCACAAAATCAAACCATATCTCGAAAAGCCCAAAACAAAGGCACTACATCTAAATTCTACGCTTAGAATAGAAATTTTCAATCCCACACAGATCATAGATAAATAAGCTGGGCCCCAAATTGGATTTGAAACAATTAAGGGGTCCTCTACCATACTAGTTTCTACGTGCAGAGATTCTACTAAAGCAGACGAGATAAAGGAGTGTGATGCGCCAGAATCAAATAAAGTACGAACTGGGTGATCATAAAGATAAACTACACTTTCTACAGAAGTATTTATACCTCGCTGTTGCAGAGGTGGCGCCTCTAGCACATGAACCTGTGCCCCCGAGGTGGATCCAGCCCTCTGCCCCTGCCCTCGTTTCTTTCGGCAATCCTTAGCCATGTGGCCTGTCTCACCGCAAGAAAAGCACCCACCATTTATCTTGGCCTTCTTTTTCCGGTAATCTTTCACTAAGTGCCCCACTTTGCCACAGAAATTACACTTCCTCTTCTCTTTGTTTTCTTTCCCGCCCTTCTTAAAGTCTGTCTTCTTAGGCTGTAAACCCTCTTTCTTCCCTTGAGAGCTTTCTGCCTTTGTCTCCTTCTTGCCCTTATCCTCTTCGTTCAGCAATGCCATCTGTACCAACCTTTCATACGTAGCTCCCATGGGTATATGGGTCATGGCCAAACCGTGTAATGGCTCATTCAACCCTTTGACAAAACAGAGAGCCTTCTTGTGCGGGGGTGTTGACTAGGTCCCGTCCGAACCTAGCCAGCTCATCGAACTGATTAACATACTCTTTGACTGTCATATTCCCTTGCTTAAGAAATAAGAATTTTTCCAACTGCAGACTCCTTTCAGCGTCTGAGAGAAATTTAGCCTCAAACCTTGCCCTAAAGTTCTCCCATGTTTCCATTGGTCTTTCTGCACTTGTGACTTCCCACCAGTAGGAAGCCTTGCCTATAAGTAGCCATACTGCCAGTTGTACCTTCTGCCTATCTTCTACCTCAAAGATGATGAATAAGTCCTCGGTTTTCTTCAGCCAATTCTTGGCTGCCACGAAGGACTCAGTTCCATGAAAGTCCTTCCCTCCCATAGCTTTGAAATCTTTACATATCTTAGCAAAAGTATTACCCCACGGAGGAGGTGGAGGAAGAGGTGCTGCTATAGCCGGATGATTTCCTGCAGCTGGGGGAGGAGGAACGGTAGGACCTGGCTGAGTGGCCCTTGCTTCTAAGAATCGTCTAAACCAACCAGGTATTGGTATACCCTCTGGCAAGTTAAGTTCTTCGGACATGCTGAAACAAAAAGGATAGATTCAAAACGAAGGATAAAAGATAGTACCTATGGCTTTGGGGGGACTATGCCTTTTTAAAATGAAATAATATTTTATCTTAAAAAATGCTTCTTTAAATTTTCCTTCGAAAATAAATTTCAAAACTTTTATCTTATCCGGTAAACCTATGCTCTGATACCAAGTGAAACACCCCACCTCCGTTAGGGTCACTCTCAAAGGGAATGCCCTAATTTTGGTGGAGGTTTATAAGAATAAGTCACAGATATACAAGACATATATAAGAACACATATTTTTGAACAGCGGAAAACAACAACAATTTTTATTTCATTAAAATACGTGTTACACAAACCATGCCATAATTGTCTTACAATTCTTCCAAAAACATAACATCTTCATAACTGTCTTGATTACATCATTTAAAGAAGCATAAAGAAAACAGAAATAAACTGCATAAGTCCCATAATTGCTGTCCAAAGCCATAGTCCAAAACGAAAATGATCCAAGCAATACATTCTTTCTCTTCAAGCTGGATGTGAAAGCTGGTCAAGCTGCGGTATTCCCTGCCTGTGGACCTGGGGGGGGGGGGGAAACGAAAGAAAAGAAGAGGAAAGAAAAGTAGAGTCAGACATAAAGCCTGAGTAAGTCTAGGACTATTCAGTCTATGAATAAAGAACTGGGTATGACAACTATAAACTGGAAATGGGAAAGTACTATAAACTAGGTTAGGTTGTCTAGAGTCGAATGTACTTATCGTACCCCATATTAATCTCTGTACCCATATAAACTAGTTCCCAACAGGCACCCCATAATCAGGGTGAAGTGATCCATTTCTGATGATCGGCTCCTACTCGCATAGTTACATGTGTCTTACGGCCCCCGTTGTTGCAGTTACCTATGCTGGTCCCACCATGGGGTGTATCAAGTCCCATGGTGGCGGCCCGACACAATCCTAGAATGCACAGGTATGCTACTGGTGCCCAGTGCCTTATTTTTCTGCGCCGGAGTGTGTGCACGCCCGCACCCCGTTAGAACCTACACTGCTGCACCACCGTCGTCGATTTGACCTCTTACAGTCAGCCCAGTAATCGAGCCCCACCCTGCCTAGTTCAGGGTATCCTGATACACCTTGTAGGGTTACTGCTGAAAAGGGTCCCCCGCTACTAGGTTTTCTATTTCTAGCCAACATGCTAAGTTGGTTAAGTGTTTTGTAAACCTAACCCCCAATCAGTCTGCATAGTTTAGCATGTTCCATTTTGATTAAGTATTAATATAGTTTACTTAATCCTATCAATCCTGACTCAGCTTTAATTGTCTTATTAAAGCCTCGACCTCTCACATTAGACAGGTATTGTTGTGGCTGCCTGTTGTTGGTTGGGTCCGGGCAGTCTTACGCCACAACTCAGTCTAACCTCGGGTCCTTATTGGGCTCTATTTTTAACCACCCACATTGGATAGGTATTGTTGTGACTACTGGATAGCCGGGCGGTTCCAGGCAGGTTTACATCACAACTCAATCCAACCTCGGGTTAAACACATCGTATTTTCTACATTTACATATTTTGTCTCTTTCCTTTTTATATGTAAATATTTGCGGCCCATTATTCAAATTCATCTTTATTGGTTAAATTTTTATTTATGCCAATTAATTGTTTTTCATGGTTGTTGGCATGCATCAAACGATACCAACACATATGTTCTATGTTTTAACCCCATCGGCATTACCCCCGCTTTATACGTTCACTAAAATATAACATATGTTGGGTTTAACATTTAAACCCAACTTAGCCACATGAAAAAGGTGAGGCTTATAACATGGTGTTTATATATTCTAAGTGACATAAAAAGGGGAGTGTGAACGCATGAACTTGCAACATAACGATCTAATTAACATGTATTAGGCATATGTGAACTTGCATGGTAACAACATATAATCATGGCATAAACATACTTAAACATGAACCATTCTATTCATATGATCATAGCATAAACATACCTAATCATGAATCATGGTTTTTAATCTATTCATGTAAACTTGCAATTGGAATGTAAATCTAACTTAATTTATGTGTTACATATATCACCATAAGATTTTTATAGCAACATAGGCCTAAACATGGTTTCAACTAGGCATAACACCAAACATAGTTTAGTCATGTTCATTAAAATGCTTACTTTTGTTTCTAATACAAAAGTATGATTTGCCAATTCCAACATAGATTCATATAAACCATAGTACTTAGTCGAATCCAATTACACACTGAAAGTGATCATAAAAGTATGTACATCATATTGGCATAATAGTGAATCATATACTTGCTTGAATCCCAAATAAAATACCACAACATATAGTTGTCAACATAAATCATATACTTGTATGAATCCCAAATAAAATACCACGACATATGGTTGTTAACATGAATCATATACTTGTATGAATCCCAAATAAAATACCACAACATATGGTTGTTAACATGAATCATATACTTGCATGAATATCCAATCGTATACCACAACTTTTCCAAATCGTTTAGAATCAAAGCAACATACAAATATAGATTATTATCGCCACAATTCCATTTCTCACTTTACAAAAATCAAAACACAATTATTTATTCGCATCGGAATAGCACTCTACTTACAACATATGACGAATCTTCAATTCAGGAATCTGAATTCTGAATTTGGAGATGCTATCCTTTGTTGTAGGCGTTGTTTTTATTTAATTGACGTTGCTTTAAGCTTTCGAATTATCTCCTATTTGCCTCTCAACCCCTGACGGCTATTCCTAGTCCTTCCTCAGCAGCATGACGGTCTTATCTCCATTTTTGTTTGTGTGAATTAGGGTGAGTCTTAGGTCCTTTTTATAGAGTTTGTGAGTTGATTAGGACCGTCGATGGAGCTTGGTTTAATAATAGCCGTTCGTTTGAAGGAGAGACCAATTAGGAGCTGACACCTAGCCCTAATAATAAGGCAAGGCTCAGAAAATCGACCAAACACAGACCAGGCCAGCCAGGGGGCTGGGTTCGACCTGGCTCAGGGGCCAGGTCGACACGCCTGTCGACACCATGTCGACTTGGCAGTCTCGCGGAAACCAAAGATTCCCGTAATCGCCTATGTTTCTGCTTGATACGTCCAGTTTTCGAAAAAACTGGGAAATCTCGCCAGAACCGAACTTTCCCATGAGCGGCCACGTTTCACCAGGGTTTCTGCTTGATACGTCCTATTTTCGAAAAAACCAGAAAAATCCAGCCAAAACCAAGCTTTCCTGTAATTGCCCACATTTCAGCATGGTTCTAGCTAGATTTGGCCAGTTTTCGGAAAAACTGGTGAAATCCAACCAAAACCAAACTTTTCCGAGATCGCAACAAAAATATTTTTAAAAAATTTGGGGAGGGCACTTCCATCGAAAACATTTTCAAAAATTTTTTTTTTATTTTTTTTTTAAATATTTAAAAATTAATATTTTTAAATATTTAAAAATAAAATTCCCCGAAAAATCCACACAAAAAATTTTTGTTGATCGACCAACGTTTCAGCTTGCGTTTTGCCTGATCCATTTTGGTCGATCCTTCCCCTTCCTCCTTTCTAAATTTTGTAGAAGAATGTACACCATTTTTAAATTGTTTTCTAAATTCCTTCAGGGCCAAGGAACTATACTGCCTCTTTTCTTCAACCACAACAATTTAGGACGTACCTTAATTATGTACTATCGAAATGAAAATTCATTGCCAAGCATACCTATGTTTTCTTTTCAACGTCCTAAGCTAATAACCCCTCTACTGGAAACACATGGAACTTCAGTTTTCTTTTCCTCCCTTAGTAGTAAGAACGCTGCAAACCTACCACTGTTCTTCACATGCTATTCGAAGCAATCATGGCATAAACATACTTAAACATGAACCAACTTAGCCCCGCTTTATACGTTCACTAAAATTCAGTTTTCTTTTACCCCCGCTTTATACGTTCACTAAAATATAACATATGTTGGGTTTAACATTTAAACCCAACTTAGCCACATGAAAAAGGTGAGGCTTATAACATGGTGTTTATATATTCTAAGTGACATAAAAAGGGGAGTGTGAACGCATGAACTTGCAACATAACGATCTAATTAACATGTATTAGGCATATGTGAACTTGCATGGTAACAACATATAATCATGGCATAAACATACTTAAACATGAACCATTCTATTCATATGATCATAGCATAAACATACCTAATCATGAATCATGGTTTTTAATCTATTCATGTAAACTTGCAATTGGAATGTAAATCTAACTTAATTTATGTGTTACATATATCACCATAAGATTTTTATAGCAACATAGGCCTAAACATGGTTTCAACTAGGCATAACACCAAACATAGTTTAGTCATGTTCATTAAAATGCTTACTTTTGTTTCTAATACAAAAGTATGATTTGCCAATTCCAACATAGATTCATATAAACCATAGTACTTAGTCGAATCCAATTACACACTGAAAGTGATCATAAAAGTATGTACATCATATTGGCATAATAGTGAATCATATACTTGCTTGAATCCCAAATAAAATACCACAACATATAGTTGTCAACATAAATCATATACTTGTATGAATCCCAAATAAAATACCACGACATATGGTTGTTAACATGAATCATATACTTGTATGAATCCCAAATAAAATACCACAACATATGGTTGTTAACATGAATCATATACTTGCATGAGTATCCAATCGTATACCACAACTTTTCCAAATCGTTTAGAATCAAAGCAACATACAAATATAGATTATTATCGCCACAATTCCATTTCTCACTTTACAAAAATCAAAACACAATTATTTATTCGCATCGGAATAGCACTCTACTTACAACATATGACGAATCTTCAATTCAGGAATCTGAATTCTGAATTTGGAGATGCTATCCTTTGTTGTAGGCGTTGTTTTTATTTAATTGACGTTGCTTTAAGCTTTCGAATTATCTCCTATTTGCCTCTCAACCCCTGACGGCTATTCCTAGTCCTTCCTCAGCAGCATGACGGTCTTATCTCCATTTTTGTTTGTGTGAATTAGGGTGAGTCTTAGGTCCTTTTTATAGAGTTTGTGAGTTGATTAGGATCGTCGATGGAGCTTGGTTTAATAATAGCCGTTCGTTTGAAGGAGAGACCAATTAGGAGCTGACACCTAGCCCTAATAACAAGGCAAGGCTCAGAAAATCGACCAAACACAGACCAGGCCAGCCAGGGGGCTGGATTCGACCTGGCTCAGGGGTCAGGTCGACACGCCTGTCGACACCGTGTCGACTTGGCAGTCTCGCGGAAACCAAAGATTCCCGTAAACGCCCATGTTTCTGCTTGATACGTCCAGTTTTCGAAAAAACTGGGAAATCTCGCCAGAACCGAACTTTCCCATGAGCGGCCACGTTCCACCAGGGTTTCTGCTTGATACGTCCTATTTTCGAAAAAACCAGAAAAATCCAGCCAAAACCAAGCTTTCCTGTAATTGCCCACATTTCAGCATGGTTCTAGCTAGATTTGGCCAGTTTTCGGAAAAACTGGTGAAATCCAACCAAAACCAAACTTTTCCGAGATCGCAACAAAAATATTTTTAAAAAATTTGGGGAGGGCACTTCCATCGAAAACATTTACAAAATTTTTTTTTAAATTTTTTTTTAAATATTTAAAAATTAATATTTTTAAATATTTAAAAAAAAAAATTCTCCGAAAAATCCACACAAAAAAATTTTGTTGATCGACCAACATTTCAACTTGCGTTTTGCCTGATCCATTTTGGTCGATCCTTCCCTTTCCTCCTTTCTAAATTTTGTAGAAGAATGTACACCATTTTTAAATTGTTTTCTAAATTCCTTCAGGGCCAAGGAACCGTACTGCCTCTTTTCTTCAACCACAACAATTTAGGACGTACCCTAATTATGTACTATCGAAATGAAAATTCATTGCCAAGCATACCTATGTTTTCTTTTCAACGTCCTAAGCTAATAACCCCTCTACTGGAACCACATGGAACTTCAGTTTTCTTTTCCTCCCTCAGTAGTAAGAACGCTGCAAACCTACCACTGTTCTTCACATGCTATTCGAAGCAAGCTCATCTCACATAGCTATCTTAAACTATTAACCAACTACCTCAAAAGCTACGGTTTAATGTTTTTCTTATCTCTTTAATTCCTCTTCTATAAATACGGGTGCCATCGCCTGTTTCTTCTAGCTGAGAAAAATAAGCACTGCCTCGTCTCCATTTCCCTACAGGCGATCGAAAAAAACATAAAATTTCTCCTCTAAAATAAAATGAAATCCCAACTCCTATTTTTAATAATGCAAATGCACAAGTCACCAGTTTAAATGGAAGTAGGGAACAGAGCATTTGTCCATGCATTTTTACGCGTGGATGCATGATGTAGTAGGGAAACATACAGTAATGGGGAAGGTAGTGGTCAACATGACCTATGGCCGGAGTTTTGGTTGTCAAAGTTCGTCTGTGGCGGCCTATAGTGGTATTTGAACGTGGATGTGATAATGAGTGGGTTGGCCTTGGGTCACATCAAAGTCGAAAGGGACTGCAAGTGTTTGCCGGAGCCTACATAGGGGATGATGAAACAGTAAAGTATATGATTGGGGAAGTAATCCTTGCTAACATTAGGATATGGGTTCGCTTTACTGGTTGTGGTGGAGATCTGTAGTGAAGTGGGAACGTTGCAACAGGGTTCCATCTTGGCATGGAAAGAGGCCACTTCGAATGTGAAGTCCTATTACATGTGGATTGGGTCACATTTTTCGATGGTAGGAGTTTGTATTTGCAGTGAAGGTGGTGCAAAAGAAGTGTTGAAGGTGAGCTCACGGTTGCACACAAGTGAGTAAGAAGCTTCTGTTTTGTTCTGGAAGAAAGCATTCAAGTTGCAGGAGGAAGCTCGGCATAGTTTCAAGTAGCAGTGATATACCATGGGAGGAAGCATGATGTGTACTGTGCATGGGGAGATGGATAACAACGCGAAGAAGCTTGCGGAGGAAGAAGAAATGTACAGTAGAAGTAAATAATCGCCTGGGTAATATAATATATACTTAATATTTTTATTTACGTTAATCTAAATTTGGAATGGGTATTGGACTGTTGGAATGGATGAGGAGTGCGGACGGTATTTACTTGGGCCAGTGATTTTTTTTATAGGAAGTAACGAACAGTTTTGGAGAAATTAAAACTTGGTTTACCTTTTTGGTTATTAAATAGGATTATATTGGCCCATGCTTTCCTATTTTGAATTTAACTGGCATGCTTAAGTTTTAAAAAAATGAGGTTAGATTACTGAACAAATGGAAATATAGAACGATCAAATTAGTAATAGAAAGAAGCAGTATAATTGGCCTGTATATTATTTTTAAGTATAATTGGTTTTAGCGTTAAAACAATGATTAGGTTCGGTAATTTATATCAAAGGAACTAAATAAAATATGGTTAGATGGGTTCAAATGGAATTTTCGACCGGTTTATTTGTGTAGAACAAAATAAGGTTTTGCCGGCCTGTAGGGTTAAAACATTAAGTAACTAGGAGTCTACAATATTATTAAGGAAATTAATAAATTAATAATTAAAGTATTTTAACTTTAACATTAATAACTTATATATGTGATCAGAATTGGCCAAACTAGATGTCGTTGGAATCGTCTTGACCAACACTACGTCATAGAATAGAACTAGATGTGATTGGAATGAACTGGGAATTTCAGTAAATTAAACATCAATTTAATTTAACTAGAACAAGTTGTTTTAACAATGGAAGGAAATCAAGGTGAGTTAAACTCACTCAGTTCTCTACGTCAGGTCTTTTTTTTTGTGTATTTTGGTTGCTAATGGTTGACTGTTTGCTTTTTGTAAATATATATTCATATATCGATTGAACCAATGAAATTAAATGTTGTTTAATTTTAGTGGAAACTAAATCGTTATTTTAACGATTGGTCCCAATTAAGGAAACTTACCTTATTGGTCACATTTATAAATAAATGTGTTTAAATTAATGGATTGTTTGAATTGCTATGGTTGTGTGAAATTAATTAGTTGATACATAATTGTCGTTATTGACTGTTATGAAACCATTGTTTATTTGAATTTGATGATTATATAGAGATAACGTATTTGGATAGAGGGAAGAACAGGTTGAAGGGATCAAACCTGATTCGTCAAATATATTTAATGTTATTTATTTTAATATTATCATTATATGAACTTGTCTGATTAGATGATTGATTTGGTTGTTGACTGCTGACATGAAATCCAATATTTGTTTTATTTAAATCAATCGGTAATATTGGTTGAGTAGTTGGTAGTATATGGCCTATAAATCAACCGTTTTATAAATATCGATTTACCAATCGACGAAATTAAGTTTTAAATTTTATTTTATAACCAAAGATAGATTTTTAAATATGTATTTTGAATAAAAGTTTGTTAAAAGAAAATAAATATTTATTATTTATTAATTAAGTTTATAATTGATTATTGGATGCTTTTATAAAGAAAATTTCTGATATTTATCAGACTTATAAGCGAATGAGCAGAAATTAACTTAATGTTATAGATTTGAATAATCTTTTTGAGAAATAATTAAATAGAGTTTAAATTAATTATTAATTTAAATAAAGGACTATTTGTAATTGTTTAACTAGGTAATCGTGTTTTGAATTGCCAAAGTCATCTGTTTTAACTGGATTGATTATAAAATCCGTTGTTTTGAATTAATCTAACGAGATGGTTTAACGAATAATTGTTCAATTTTAATAAGATTTTTAAAAAAGAAATTTATTATCTATTAATTAAATAAATAAGTTAATTTGTGGTAGTTAACGGTGAAGTGAATTGTTAATTTAGTTAATAATAATTTAAGAGATTTCTATTTAAATGAGAATCATTTATGAAACTTAATCGAAGTTGTAATGAAATCCAATTGAGTTGCGGAAGGAATTTATGGGCAGGTTTTGTAAAGACCCGAAAATCCCCGCCCTTTGAATCGAACATAAAGCACACAGGTCTGATCCAAAAGTTAGAAATCCTCGAATACTTTAACTTTGGGCATACAACACATTAGAACAAAAAACAATAGACTTTTATAAGCATCGTAATAATGTTACATCAGAGTACAGAATATATCAGATTACATCGATAAATAATATAGCGAAAGATTAAATTACAACAACAAATTAAAATACAACGCAGCGGAATTAAACATAATATATTAAATGAAGTCTGAACAGCCAAATAGAAATGATAGGATCCATCTTCAGCTTCATATCTATCCAGAATGAGTCTGCTAAAACCTGAATACAAGGCTGCCCGTATGGAGAAGAGAGCACCCGAGTTTGCAAAGTGAAACAAACTACGAGTCAGTCGTGGGACTGGTATGAGAAATCTTAACCTATTTAATAATAGGGCTAATCACAGGACCACGCCGCTAACGCGGAACGGGTTTACTCCATTGGATTGCCAGTGCAAGAAATAAGGTAAATCATTAAACAACGCAATGCTGTTTAGAAAAATGAAACCATTATAAAACTCAAGTCCCATCACACAATGCAACGCAAACCGGAGGATAGAGTTTTACCTTATAATGGTCAAAAATGCTTGATACGAGAAAGCGGAGTTGATATTATTATAGTTTGTATATGTTTCAAAAACATTTCAATCATAATGTATCAATCATAGATGGCATAGCTACCATATACTATGTCGCCATACTACTTATACAATCAAAACCGTTTGGTGTCGTATTGGAAGTTGGATTTCCATAATGAACCAAGGCAAGGGATAGTCCTTACCGAATTCGAGACAATCTAGCCTACCATGTCTCAGAATCAGAGCTCGAGTGACCCTTGGATCTTCAGGGTCGGTCCACCAAAGTGCAATGGTTCGATTAGTTATGCCTGAACAATACGTTTTCCCTCCCTATGGGGCGTAAATAGAGCCACTAGGGACTCAAATAACTGAGGCGTCTCATTCCATCATCCATATAAGTAAAAATGCCCAGGCGCGTAAAAACCTGACACCACTTCTAGCTAGAAAGAAACGTTTGTCCTCCATGTAGTCCTTACTCCCGTTTCTGGTTCATACCGGGGTGTGAGGCTCGCGAAGTAACGCTACACCAAGCTATGCTACTTAAAGCTGTGCTTTGATCATCAACCACAAGGCTCTGCTTTTCAACAATAAGCCTTGATCATTTGCATCTTAGCATGCCAAATTGTCAATCCATACCATACCATTAATTTCTGCCAATATATAACCTCTAAGCTCGTACGTCTCAGAGAAGGGTGTTATGCAAGAGAATAAATTCTCCGCTATCAAACAGATATATATTTAGCAGAGATCAACGAATACATCATAAAGGAATACAACATCAAACATACCGTCCATTTACAAGTTCGTTCTGGGTCTGAATGAAACCGGAGACACCTTATTCCTCGTCCCATCTGTCCAATACAGGAGAGAGGTCCTCGCATATCCATCGATCTCCAAGTATGTCTTTATGATCACCACTTATTACCTTGTCTTGGGTGGTCGCCCAATCAAGACATCAGTAACCATCCAAACGATGTGAAGACCTCCGGTCTTTAACCACCATCTTCATCTTCGACTCTTAATCGTCGTATTAATTATTCAGAATGGGTTGAACCCGGTTTTTCCGAATAACTAGGGTATTTTGTAATGAATAAACAAGTGCTATAAAAACACATCATACGCCACATTCCAATTCATAATATTCTTTTAAATAAAATATTCACATTAATAGGGAAAGGTTCCCATTAATTTTATCAAAGATAAATTCTTTAAATTTATCCTTTAATCTTCATTTTTAAAAGATTCATTTAAAACTCCAATTTGGTTTTAATATCAAAAATCATTATTTAATGATTATTCAATTTAAGAAATAAATCTTATCTTTTAACTGGATTAAAGAACTAATGTCTTTTAAAACACGGTTCACGATAAACCCAATATCGTATTCCATTAAATATGGAATTTTCACAGAAATCAAATCAATATATGAAACGACCCGAACTTCCCTGTAAAGGAAAGCCCGGATTGCTTTGAGAACCCGAAAAATCAAAACATAAACAGAAGAACATTTCAATGCTTATTACAACAATTTCATCAGAATACAAGAATATACAGAGTACGAATAAATATTGCACATTTTCTAAATATCAGAGATTTACAAGTTACATTGCAGCGGAAAATAATACAAAACACAACTGAAAGGAATATACGGATACAGAGCTTTCCGAATATCATCCCAGCTGTAAACCAGGATCCTATGAATATAAATCTGCAAAACCAAAACTACTAGCTGCCCGTGCGGGAAAATAGGGGCACCCAGAGTTTAGGTTATAGCAATAAACTCCAGGTCAGTCATGTGACTAGTGTAAGAACTAAAACAGTTATTTAAAAACTTTACTTTAAATCAGATATATCAAGGGACCATGCCGTATAAACACGGAACGGGTTTCCTCCCAATAATACCAGTGCATATGACAAAACAGCGGAATGCTTTTTGGAAAAATGAAGCTATTATAAGACCCAGGTCCTATCACATAATTCAACACAAGCCGGGGGATCGGGTTTTCCCTTATAATGGCCAAACATGCCTGGTACGTTAAAACAAATCATTTGATACTACTATATGTGCATAGTGTGTAAAACAGCTTCAAATATAAATGTATCAAACCTAGATGGCATGGGTATTATATATCATGTCGCCAATACTAGGCTCTATAATCAAAACCACAAATGTCACGTATTGGAAGTTGGATTTCCTTCTATGAACCAAGGAAAGGGATCATCCTTACCGCTTTGAGACGCTCTAGCCCATTTCTCAGGACCCAGACTCAAGTGGTGTAACACCCCAAATTTTCCGGTAACTGTAAGATGAACAAATTAAAGTATAATTAATTTCAAATCAAAGAATTAAGGGAAACGGGATACGCCATTTCGTTCGACTCGGAATTGTGCTTGAGATAGAGTCCGAGTTTGCGTAAAACGGATTCCGTATGAGGGAGATATGACCTCCGGAAGTTTCAGAATTCAGTTTAAAATTCAAACAGGCAGAAACAGTTCAGAAAAACGAATTCAAATTCAAAATCGGACCCAGATTGGGCTGGGCGGGAATTTTCCCGCCCAAGACCCAGGACGACTGGGCAGTCGACCTGGGGTGCCCAGGTCGACTGGGCAGTCGACCTGCGTGTCGACTGGGTAGTCGACCTGGCCCCTGAGCCAGGTCGAACCCAGCCCCTCCTGGCTGGCCTGGTCTGTGCTTGGCCGAATTTCTGGGCTTTGTCTTGTCACTAGGGCTTATGTGTCAACTCTTGATTGGTTTCTCTTTAAAACAAACGTATTATATTAATCTAAGCTCCATCGACGGCTCTAATCAATTCACAAACTCTATAAAAAGGACCTAAGACTCCACCTAATTCACCTAAATAAAAATGAGTATGGAGCTGTCATGCTGCTGAGGAAAGACTAGGAATAGCCGTCAAGTCGAGAGACGATTAGGAGTTGATTCAAAAGCTTAAAGCCACGACAATTAAATCAAAACAACGCCTACAACAAAGGATAGCATCTCCAAATTCAGAATTCAGAATCCTGAATACAAGATTCGTCATACGTTGTAAGTAGAGTGCTATTCCGATGTGAATGAATAACTGAGATTTGATCCGTGTAGAACGAGAAATGGGAATTGTACTTTAATTATAATGATATTAATTCATAATTGTATGTTGCTATGATTTGCTATGAATGGATTTGGGATGTGGTAGTATAATTGGATTTATTGAATAGTTGCAATACAAGTATATAACTTATGTTGGAAATTTGATACTTATACGTTGTGGTTAATGAGAAGTTATATATATTTCGTTGCAACCAAGTTAAGACTTAGGCAAGTATATGATTCACTATTATGCCAACATGATTTTAGATCCTTCTATGTATATTTTTATGATCATTCTTAGTATAGTTGGATCCAATTGGGTATTATGATTCATATGAATTTATGTTGGAATAGGCATCATGTTTCAAATGAAAACCATACTTTTGTATTAGTGACAAAAGTAAGCATCTTTGTGAACTTGTGTTGACTTTGTGAACATGGCTAGTTTATGTTTAACTTTACGCCCAAACAAAATATGCTGTAAGCTTAGGTTGTGGTTAAAAAACATATGATAATATATGTGGCACATAATTAAGTTAGATTCATACTTTAAATAAAATTTTACATGATTAGATTAAAATCATGATTCATGTTTAGGTATGTCTTATGCCAAGATTATATGCTATTACAATGCAAGTTCACAAGTGCCTAATTTATGTTAATTAGATCGCTATGTTGCAAGTTCATGCGTTTACACACCCCTTTTTGATGTTACTTAGAATATATTTACATCATGTTCTAAGCCTCCCCTTTTGATGTGGCTAAGTTGGGCTAAAATGTTGAAGCCCAACATATGTTATATTATTACGTACAAATGGGGGAATACGTTGGGGTTAATTAAAGTATATGTGTTGGCGTGTTTGGCATATGCCAACGATTCATGACAGTTTAAATGGTATAAATTATTATACCCAAGAATAATGAATTTGAATAATGGGCCGCAAATATTTAGATATAAAAGAAAAAGAGACAAAATATGTAAACTTAGAAAATACGACATGCTTAACCCGAGGTTGGATTGCGTTGTGATATAAACCTGCCCGGACCAGCCCGGCTGTCCAGTAGTCACAACAATACCTATCTAATGTGATTGGTTAAGCATTGAGCCCCATAAAGACCCGAGGTTAGACTGAGTTGTGACGTAAGACTGCCCGGACCCAACCGGCAACATGCAGTCACAACAGTACCTGTCTAATGTGAGAGGTTGGAGCTTTAATAAGACAATTAAGGCTAAGTCAGGATTGATAGGATTAAGTAAATTGAATTAATACTTAATCAAATACAACATGCTAAACTATACAGACTGATTGGGGGTTAGGTTTACAGAACACTTAACCAACTTAGCATGTTGGCTAGAAATAGAAAACCTAGTAGCGGGGGACCCTTTTCAGCAGTAACCCTACATGGTGTATCAGGATACCCTGAACTAGGCAGGATGGGGCACGATTATTGGGCTGACTGTAAGATGTCAAATCGACGGCGGTGGTGCAGCAGTGTAGGTTCTAACGGGGTGCGGGCGTGCACACACTCCGGCGCAGAAAAATTAGGCACTGGGCACCAGTATTATACCTGTGCATTCTAGAACTGTGTCAGGCCACCACCATGGGACTTGATACACCCCATGGTGGGACCAGCATAGGTAGCTACAACATCGGGGGCCGTAAGACACATGTAACTATGCGAGTAGGAGCCGATCATTAAAAAGGATCACTTCACCCTAATTGTGGGGCCACCAGTTGGGAACTAGTTTATAGGGGGTGTAGAGATTAATATGGGGTACGATAGTGTATTCGACTCTAGACAACTTAACTTAGTTTACGGTGCTTTCCCCATTTCCAGTTTGTACTTATCATGCTCTTTTTCTTATTCATAGACTGAACAGTCCTAGACTTACACGGGCTTTATGTCTGACTCTACTTTTCTTTCGTCTTCTTTTCTTTCGTTCCCCCCCAGGTCCACAGGGAGGGAATACCGCAACTTGACCAGTTTTCACATCCAGCTTGGAGAGAGAGAATGTATTGCTTGGATCTCTTTCGTTTTGGACTATGGCTTTGGATGGCAATTATGGGGACTTATGCAGTTTACTTATGTTTTTTTTATGCTTCTTTAAGTTATGAAATCAAGATAGTTATGGAAATGTAATGTTTTTGGAAGTATTGTAAGACAATTATGGTATGGTTTGTGTAACACGTATTTTGATGAAATAAAAGTTGCTGTTGTTTCCGCTGTTCAAAAATATGTGTATTTATATCTGCCTTGTGTATCTGTGACTTATACTTATAAACCTCCACCAGAATAAGGGCATTCCCTTTGTGAGTGACCCTAACGGAGGTGGGGTGTTTCACTTGGTATCAGAGCATAGGTTTACCAGATAAGATAAAAAGTTTTGAAAATTTATTTTCAAAAGAAAATTTAAAGAAGCATTTTTAAAGATAAAATGTTATTTTATTTTAAAAAGGCATAGTCCCCCAAAGCCATAGGTACTATCTTTTATCCTTTGTTTTGAATCTATCCTTTTTGTTTCAGCATGTCCGAAGAACTTAACCTGCCAGAGGGTGTACCAATACCTGGTTGGTTCAGACGATTCTTAGAAGCAAGGGCCAATCAGCCAGGTCCCGCTATTCCTCCTCCCCCAACTGCAGAAAATCATCCTCCTCCCCCAGCTGCAGCAGCACCTCCTCCTCCACCTCCTCCGCGTGGTAATGCTTTTGCTAAGATATGTAAAGATTTCAAAACTATGGGGGGGAAGGACTTTCATGGAACCGAGTCCTTCGTGGTAGCCGGGAACTGGCTGAAGGAAACCGAGGACTTATTCGTCATCTTTGAGGTAGAAGATAGGCAGAAGGTACAACTGGCAGTATGGCTACTTAAAGGCGAGGCTTCCTACTGGTGGAAAGTTACCAATGCAGAAAGACCAGTGGAAACAAGGGAGGACTTTAGGGCGAGGTTTGAGGCTAAATTTCTCTCAGAAGCTGAAAGGAGCCTTCAATTGGAAAAATTCTTATTTCTTAAGCAAGGGAATATGACAGTCAAAGAGTACGTTAATCAGTTCGATCAGCTAGCTAGGTTCGGACTGGACCTAGTCAACACTCCGCACAAGAAGGCTCTCCGTTTTGTCAAAGGATTGAATTAGCCATTACACAGCTTGGCCATGACCCATATACCTATGGGAGCTACGTATGAAAGGTTGGTGCAGATGGCATTGCTGAACGAAGAGGATAAGGGCAAGAAGGAGACAAAGGCAGAAGGGTCTCAAGGGAAGAAAGAGGGTTTACCGCCTAAGAAAACAGACTTTAAGAAGGGCGGGAAAGACAACAAGTTCCAAGAGAAGAGGAAGTGTAATTTCTGTAGCAAAGTGGGGCACTTAGTGAAAGACTGCCGGAAGAAGAAGGCAAGTTGAATGGTGGGTGCTTTTCTTGTGGTGAGACAGGCCACATGACTAAGGATTGCCCAAAGAAGCGAGGGCAGGGGCAGAAGGCTGGATCCACCTCAGGGGCACAGGTTCATGAGCTAGAAGCACCGCCTCTGCAACAGCGAGGTATAAATACTTCTGTAGAAAGTGTAGTTTATCTTTATGATCACAAAGTTAGTAAATTTATTTGATTCCGGCTCATCACACTCCTTTATTTCATCTGCTTTAGTAGAATCTCTGCACCTAGAAACTAGTATGGTAGAGGACCCCTTAATTGTTTCAAATCCAATCGGGGGCCCAGCTCATTTGTCTATGATCTGTGTGGGATTGAAAATTTCTATTCTAAGCGTAGAATTTAGATGTAGTGCCTTTGTTTTGGGCTTCTCGGGATATGGTTTGATTTTGGGCATGGATTGGCTATCCAGTAATGGTGCCATCCTTGATTGTGAGAAAAGGGTGGTTAGGCTTCTGACCCAACTCGGTAACACTCTGGAAATTACTTGTAATCCGTCGTTAACGGTTATGCTTAGTTATCTTGAATCGCTAGATGCTTCTGTTGAGAGTTTGCAATCGGTTAGAGTGGTCCGTGAATATCCGGATGTCTTCGAAGAGGTGAAGGGCTTACCTCCGAAGCGGGAGATATACTTCCGCATATATCTTGTAGATAATGCAAAGCCCGTTGCGTTGCCCGTTAGACACGTGGCTCCACGGGAAAGGAAAGAGCTCAGTAAACAGGTTAAAGAGCTTCTAGAGAAGGGGTTCATTAGAAG
The DNA here is from genome assembly GCA_030737875.1 of Allium sativum. Classification (NCBI taxonomy): domain Eukaryota; kingdom Viridiplantae; phylum Streptophyta; class Magnoliopsida; order Asparagales; family Amaryllidaceae; genus Allium; species Allium sativum. The sequence goes on from CM060927.1 coordinate 159,664,652, forward strand.
GAGCATTTCAGAATGGGGCTCTCCAGTGGTGTTCGCCACAAAGGCGGATGGTTCACTCTGTCTATTTGTTGACTATAGGAGCTCAACAAGCTAACGAAAAAGAATAGGCACCCTCTCCCCAGAATTGACGATCTGTTTGATCAGCTTGTAGGAGCGTCAGTTTTCTCCCAACTCGATTTAGCGACCGGATTTCATCAGCTAAGGGTGGCGGAAGATAGCATCGATAAGACAGCATTCAAAACCCCAGACGGCTTCTTTGAATGGCTTGTCATTCCTTTTGGCTTGACAAACGCACCCGCTTACTTCGTGGACCTGATGAGTAGGGTGTTCAGAGAATTCCTCAACAAGTTCATAGTGGTCTTCGTAGACGATATCTTGATCTTCTCAAAGAGTGAAGAAGAACATGCTCAGCACCTAAGGGCAATCATGGAAACTCTGCGAGTCCATTAGCTAAAAGCCAAATTCTCCAAGTGCCACTTTTGGAGAGAGGAAGTAAGGTTTCTTGGGCATGTAGTATCCAAAGAAGGGTTAGCTGTGGACCCCGCTAAGGTGGTAGCGGTACAGGATTGGAAGACACCTAGGAATGCAACAGAAGTCCGAAGCTTTCTCGGGCTAGCAGGCTTCTATCAAAAATTCATCAGAGACTTCGCAAAAATATCAGCTCCGCTTACTAGGTTAACAAAGAAGAACCAAGCATTTGCTTGGGATTTGGATTGCGAGTTTGCTTTCCAACGCTTAAAAAGGGCTCTTACAACAACCCCAGTTCTGACCTTGCCGGATGGAAGCAAAATGTTTACAGTATACACGGATGCATGCGGGACAGGACTAGGCGCTGTCTTAATGCAAGAAGGAAGGGTAGTAGCTTATGGTGGGAGATAGTTGAAAGTGCACGAAAAGAACTACCCAACCCATGATCTCGAGTTGGCCGCCATCGTCTTTGCGCTTAAGTCTTGGCGCCACTATCTCCTAGGTGAGAAATTCGAACCGTATACTGACCATAAATCTTTGAAGTATCTCTTCACGCAGAAGGACCTTAACTTGAGGCAACAAAGGTGGATGGAGTTTCTTTCCTCGTACGATTTCGAGATCTCCTACACTCCGGGCAAAGGCAACGTAGTGGCAGACGCGTTCAGCCGAAAGAAATTGACCCTAAGCCCGCTCTTTATAGAAAGGCAAAGTTTGGAGTATATAGCCGGTTTTAACTTTAGGCCCTCCTCCGATTTTGTACTGGGCTTGCTAGTATCTCTCGAAGTACGCCCGACTCTAGTGGACTCAATAGGGACAGCACAACGCGAAGACCCTCAGCTTTGGAGACGATTGATACGCTAATTAGGGGTGAGACTTCAAGTCACCTCAACAGATACTCCATCGACGATAAGGGTTGGCTAAGGCGAGACGGAAGACTATGCATCCCACGGACAAGGGATTTAGTAAAGTTGGTTCTCGAAGAAGCACATCACTCCAAGATGACGATACATCCAGGCGGAGACAAAATGTACAAGGACATAAAGAGAACTTTCTTTTGGAGCGGCATGAAGAAGGACGTGGCAGATTTCGTTTCTAAGTGTATGATTTGCCAACAGGTTAAGGCGGAACAGAAGAAGCCTGGCATTCTGCTCCATCCTCTAGAGGTCCCACAGTGGAAGTGGGATAGCATTTCAATGGACTTCGTTGATGAGCTGCCTAGGTCTAGAAGAGGCAACACTAGAATTTGGGTAATAGTGGATAGGCTTACTAAAAGCGCCCACTTTTTACCTGTCAAGAGTAGAAGGACTGCCTCATCCCTAGCATCTCTTTATCTCAAGGAAATTGTTCGACTCCATGGAATACCCTCCAGCATTATTAGTGACCGAGACCCTATCTTCACAAGTGAGTTTTGGCGGAGTCTGCAAGAAGCGGTAGGCACACAGTTATGCTTGAGTACAGCCTATCACCCCCAAATCGACGGCCAGACAGAAAGAGTGAACAGAGTTTTGGAGGACCTTTTAAGACTGTGCGTCCTTGACTTCGGAGGGACGTGGTAAGACCATCTCCCTTTGGTGGAATTTGCCTACAACAACATCTACCAAGCCACAATCGGAATGGCGCCCTTCGAAGCTTTATATGGAAGACCGTGCTGATCGCCCACTTGTTGGTGGGAGTCTACTGACAAGCTCATACTTGGACCAGATATGATCCGAGAGACTTCAGAGAAAGTAGACTTAATACGGAGAAGAATGAAGACAGCCCAAGACAGACGAAAATCCTACGCAGACAAGAGGAGGACCGTCCTTGAATTTGAGCTTGGGGACAGGTTTTTTCTTAAGGTATCTCCTTTAAGGAATGTCGTTCGTTTTGGAACCACAGGGAAGCTAGCACCAAGGTTCGTAGGGCCGTTTCCTATTATCGAGAAAATTGGGAAAATGGCCTATAGATTAGAGCTACCTAAAAGACTAGCTGGAGTTCACAACGTCTTTCATGTTTCGCACCTCCGAAAATGTCTACATGAATCTGCTGAAGTGGTAGAGCCAAACATCCTTGAAGAAGCTGAAGTGGAACACGAAGCAACCGTGAGGAAAGTTCCAACCCGCATATTAGGAACGGAAGTGAAAAAGCTGCGCAACCGCGAAGTCAAGCTCGTCAAAGCTTAGTGGAGCGACGTCGAGGAAGACGCGACTTGGGAAACTGAGGCTAGAATACGCGCAGCCTACCCTTTTCTTTTTGAGGGTACATCTTTGATCTCTCTTTGTCCTTAAGTTATGCTTTATCTATCTTTTAGGGTATATCTCCTCGACCTTATCTCTTAGGTAGAAACCCTTTGGATGAAAGCATGTAATTGAAACATGTTATGGATGATGGTTGCAAGTGGTTGCAAGTGATTGCTAGTGGTTGCTCGTGATTGCATATACACACACAATCTAGGTTTTAGATCGGCTCAGTCACCTCATATTGCATATGCATATATGTGTTTGCATTATTATATGGTTGAAGTTTAAGGTGTTGTCATATGGATGTTGCATTTATATGAATGATTGTGCACTCATGTAGAATCATGAATAGGAAGGTTTGCATACATAATGGATTCATGACACTTACATAATTTGCATTAAGGAGGTCAACTGAATCAGTAGACCGATTGATCTTGCATTAGATAAGTACATGTACACACACCTTGCATATGATCATGAAGCATTAGAAGTCTTTTAAGGACAATGGACGCTCGTGTTTGATGGATGAGTAGATGGACGTTTGGATGTTAGGATATACATTCTCCTAGACTTGTAGATTTCGGGGACGAAATCCTTTAAGGAGGGGAGAATGTCACACCCCGAATTTTCCGGTAACTGTAAGATGAACAAATTAAAGTATAATTAATTTCAAATCGAAGAATTAAGGGAAACGGGATACACCATTTCGTTCGACTCGGAATTCTGCTTGAGATAAAGTCCGAGTTTGCGTAAAACGGACTCCGTATGAGGGAGATATGACCTCCGGAAGTTTCAGAATTCAGTTTAAAATTCAAACAGGTAGAAACAGTTCAAAAAAACGAATTCAAATTCAAAATCGGACCCAGATTGGGCTGGGCGGGAATTTTCCCGCCCAAGACCCAAGTCGACTGGGCAGTCGACCTGGGGTGCCCAGGTCGACTGGGCAGTCGACCTGCGTGTCGACTGGGTAGTCGACCTGGCCCCTGAGCCAGGTCGAACCCAGCCCCTCCTGGCTGGCCTGGTCTGTGCTTGGCCGAATTTCTGGGCTTTGTCTTGTCACTAGGGCTTATGTGTCAACTCTTGATTGGTTTCTCTTTAAAACAAACGTATTATATTAATCTAAGCTCCATCGACGGTTCTAATCAATTCACAAACTCTATAAAAAGGACCTAAGACTCCACCTAATTCACCTAAATAAAAATGAGTATGGAGCTGTCATGCTGCTGAGGAAAGACTAGGAATAGCCGTCAATTCGAGAGACGATTAGGAGTTGATTCAAAAGCTTAAAGCCACGACAATTAAATCAAAACAACGCCTACAACAAAGGATAACATCTCCAAATTCAGAATTCAGAATCCTAAATACAAGATTCGTCATACGTTGTAAGTAGAGTGCTATTCCGATGTAAATTAATAACTGAGATTTGATCTGTGTAGAACGAGAAATGGGAATTGTACTTTAATTATAAAGATATTAATTCATAATTGTATGTTGCTATGATTTGCTATGAATTGGGATGTGGTAGTATAATTGGATTTATTGAATAGTTGCAATACAAGTATATAACTTATGTTGGAAATTTGATACTTATACGTTGTGGTTAATGAGAAGTTATATATATTTCGTTGCAACCAAGTTAAGACTTAGGAAAGTATATGATTCACTATTATGCAAACATGATTTTAGATCCTTCTATGTATATTTTTATGATCATTCTTAGTATAGTTGGATCCAATTGGGTATTATGTTTCATATGAATTTATGTTGGAATAGGCATCATGATTCAAATGAAAACCATACTTTTGTATTAGTGACAAAAGTAAGCATCTTTGTGAACTTGTGTTGACTTTGTGAACATGGCTAGTTTATGTTTAACTTTATGCCCAAACAAAATATGTTGTAAGCTTAGGTTGTGGTTAAAAAACATATGATAATATATGTGGCACATAATTAAGTTAGATTCATACTTTAAATAAATTTTTACATGATTAGATTAAAATCATGATTCATGTTTAGGTATGTCTTATGCCAAGATTATATGCTATTACAATGCAAGTTCACAAGTGCCTAATTTATGTTAATTAGATCGCTATGTTGCAAGTTCATGCGTTTACACACCGCTTTTTGATGTTACTTAGAATATATTTACATCATGTTCTAAGCCTCCCCTTTTTATGTGGCTAAGTTGGGCTAAAATGTTGAAGCCCAACATATGTTATATTATTACGTACAAACGGGGGAATACGTTGGGGTTAATTAAAGTATATGTGTTGGCGTGTTTGGCACATGCCAACTATTCATGACAGTTTAAATGGTCTAAATTATTATACCCAAGAATAATGAATTTGAATAATGGGCTGCAAATATTTACATATAAAAGAAAAAGAGACAAAATATGTAAACTTAGAAAATACGACATGCTTAACCCGAGGTTGGATTGCGTTGTGACATAAACCTGCCCGGACCCGCCCGATTGTCCAGTAGTCACAACAATACCTATCCAATGTGGGTGGTTAAGCATTGAGCCCCATAAAGACCCGAGGTTAGACTGAGTTCTGACGTAAGACTGCCCAGACCCAATCGGCAACAGGCAGTCACAACAATACCTGTCTAATGTGAGTGGTTGGAGCTTTAATAAGACAATTAAGGCTAAGTCAGGATTGATAGGATTAAGTAAATTGAATTAATACTTAATCAAATACAACATGCTAAACTATACAGACTGATTGGGGGTTAGGTTTACAAAACACTTAACCAACTTAGCATGTTGGCTAGAAATAGAAAACCTAGTAGCGGGGGACCCTTTTCAGCAGTAACCCTACATGGTGTATCAGGATACCCTGAACTAGGCAGGGTGGGGCACGATTACTGGGCTGACTGTAAGAGGTCAAATCGACGGCGGTGGTGCAGCAGTGTAGGTTCTAACGGGGTGCGGGCGTGCACACACTCCGACGCAGAAAAATTAGGCACTGGGCACCAGTAGTATACCTGTGCATTCTAGAACTGTGTCGGGCCACCACCATGGGACTTGATACACCTCATGGTGGGACCAGCATAGGTAGCTACAACATCGGGGGCCGTAAGACACATGTAACTATGCGAGTAGGAGCCGATCATTAAAAAGGATCACTTCACCCTAATTGTGGGGCCACCAGTTGGGAACTAGTTTATAGGGGGTGCAGAGATTAATATGGGGTACGATAGTGTATTCGACTCTAGACAACTTAACTTAGTTTACGGTGCTTTCCCCATTTCCAGTTTGTACCTATCATGCTCTTTTTCTTATTCATAGACTGAACAGTCCTAGACTTACTCAGGCTTTATGTTTGACTCTACTTTTCTTTCGTCTTCTTTTCTTTCATTCCCCCCCAAGGTCCATAGGGAGGGAATACCGCTGCTTGACCAGTTTTCACATCCAGCTTGGAGAGAGAGAATGTATTGCTTGGATCTCTTTCATTTTGGACTATGGCTTTGGATGGCAATTATGGGGACTTATGCAGTTTACTTATGTTTTTTTATGCTTCTTTAAGTTATGAAATCAAGACAGTTATGGAAATGTAATGTTTTTGGAAGTATTGTTAGACAATTATGGTATGGTTTGTGTAACCCGTATTTTGATGAAATAAAAGTTGCTGTTGTTTCCGCTGTTCAAAAATATGTGTATTTATATCTGTCTTGTGTATCTGTGACTTATACTTATAAACCTCCACTAGAATTAGGGCATTCCCTTTGTGAGTGACCCTAACGGAGGTGGGGTGTTTCAAGTGGGCCCTTGGTTCGTCAGGGATGGCCCATCAAAGTTCAATGTGGATTAAAAAACCTTGAACAATACGTTTTCCCGCCCTATGGGGCGTAAATGAGCCAAATGACTGCATCGACCCTGGATAGACCGATATAACTGAGGCGCCTCGCAATCCATCATCCATATAAGTAAAATGTCAGGGCTAGTAAAACGCTAACACCACTCCTAGCTAGAAGGAAATGAATGACCTCCCTGATGTCCTCTCACCTTTCTGGTTCACACCGGGGTGTGAGGCTCGCGAATTAACGGTACACAAAGCTACGCTATATTAAAGCCGTGCTTTGATCATCAACCACAAGACCCTGCTTGTAACACCCCGAATTTCACTTAATATTAATATTTGGTAATTAAAGAATAATTAATCTCAGACGTGAGAATTAAGGGAAACGAGTTTCGCGGTTGCGTTCGTATTGGAAAAATACACGAAATAGAGTCCGAAATTTCGTGAATCGGAGTCCGTATGACTAAGATATGGCCTTTAGAAGTTTCACGAAAAATCAGAAAACGAAACAGATTTCAAAAATGCAGAATATGGGCCAGGCGGGAAAATTCCCGCCCAGACCAGGTTGACCTGGGAGTCGACCTGGGGGTCGACCTGCCCACCAGGTCGACATGGGTGTCGACCCTAGTGTCGACCTAGGGGTCGACCTCCCTGGTCGAGCCCAGGTGACCTAGGTGCACTGATTTGGGATTTGGGCTGTGTTTTGGTGGCTAGTGACGAGATCTGACAGCTCTAATTTGATTTAGGGTTAATCTAATGGCCTAAAACACTTAACTAATCTATAAATACACCCTAAGACTACCCTAATTCATACTAAAATTGGAGACAACGTCGTTATGCCGTCATAATGCAACTTGAAGGAGCCACCAACAAATTAAAGAGGAAGATAGCTTCTCAAATCAACTTCTAATCAACTCTAGCAACTTAATCTTCTTCATAGAAGTGCTAATCAACAAGTTGTGAGTTTCTATGCCTTTAGCAAGCAATTGCTAAACTAATTATGATAGGATATAATGACGTTATGGTTGTGAATGTGGATCAATGCAAGTATGTTATCATATGCTATGTGTTCATGATGCTAGTTATGCAAGTTTTATGCTATATGTTCATGATGCTAGTTATGCAAGTTTTATGCTATATGTTTATGATGCTAGTATGCAAATCACTATGACAAACATTGATCCATTATGACATCATGTTATGCAAGTTTGGTGTTTGATTATATGCAAGTTCATATATGACATGTTATGCAAGTTTGGTGTTTGATTATATGCAAGTTCATATATGACATGTTATGCAAGTTTGGTGTTTGATTATATGCAAGTTCATATATGACATGTTATGCAAGTTTGGTGTTTGATTATATGCAAGTTCATATATGACATTTTATGCAAGTTTGGTGTTTGATTATATGCAAGTTCATATATGACATGATATGCAAGTTTGGTGTTTGATTATATGCAAGTAACATGTGCAAGTTTACACCTTTGTATGATATGCATACATATGCAAGTTAACCCCTTTGTATGTCATACATACATATGCAAGTTTACCCCTTTGTATGACAAAAGTAACTTATGCAAGTTACCCTCTTTATGACATATGTGATTCATGCAAGTTTGGGGGTTGATTATTTATGCTAGTTGGGTTTGATGCTATGGTCATATATGCAAGTTGACACCTTTAAAACCCATGTGATGCTAATGTTATGCTAAGTTGAACCCATTGTATTTGTGATGAATCTTCCCTTTTAAGTATGTCATGTAAGCGTATTACGTGGGGAACGATGGGGTTAATATTCATGTTAACAAAATTGTGGTGAAATTGGTATGATGTTGCATACCATGAGTGGATGGACATAATTGAGTCAATTATGTACATCATTAAATTGGAATTAATTAGGGAAAATTAATTCAAAATATGGGGGTGATTAATTAGGTGTAATTAATCGACTAAGACACGAGGTTGGACCCTTTTGTAGCATAAGACTGCCCGGAACCGACCGGCAAATCCAGCGGCTACAAATGGTTGGCCCAATGTGAGAGGTCTTAGGCATGAACTAAATACGTGACAAGTGTAAAGACACGAGGTTAGACTCTGTTATGGCGTAAAGCTGCCCGGACCCGACCGGCAAATCCAACTGCCATAAAAGATAGTCTAATGTGAGAGGTCTTTACAACGGTTACGTTCTTAATCAATTAAGAAACACTTAACCAGATAAGCATGTAGTGTGGCATGAGGGGTTAAGTGGGTGCCTTGGGTGGCATGTGGAAATCAAGTAAGTGCCTCGGGTGGCATGTGGAAATCTAGTGGTTTGCCTTGGGTGGCAATAGAAAATACGATTAGAATACTTAACCAAGTTGAAACATGTAATTAAACATGATTAAAGGGTTAAGTGGGATGCACTAGAAAGGGACAAGCTTAGGTGGGTAGCTTGTGGGTGCTTATTTCAACCAGTAACCCAAAACGTATCTTAGTGGGCTCGACCCATGTCGAGGACGGGACACCGTACTGGGCTTGACTATAAGAGGCCAAAAACGGGTTAGCGGTGGCAACGCAAGTCCAACGGGTTTCATATGCGTGTGTGGACCCGGGCTGGTAGGTAAGACGTTGTTGCATCGTGTAGGTATAAGCCGTGCATCATTGGTTGTATCGGGTTGCCACTTTGGGGAGTGATACACCCCCACTGTGGGGCCAGCACGGGTATCTACGTTAGGGAGCCGATCGCTTGGGGAGTAGTGGGTACACCTAGTGGAGATAGGGGCAGACGACACCTATGTGGTCAGCTAGGGGTACACGAAACTACTAGTTATATTTTCTAAGTCCATGGGTGGGATCAACCTTTAAGTAGGAATGACTGGTGTGGTGCTGTGTAGTAATTACCCTTGGGTGGGTAAATGCGTCTTTATCGATATCTTAGTTCTTCCTGTGTCTAGTTGGCTCCTTAGTGTAGTCATTTATCCCCAGTCGTCACCGTACCAAGTTTATATCATACCCTAATTACTTTAATGATTGTATTGTTAAAGTTATAGGGCTCACTCAGACTTATGTCTGACCCCGTTGATTTTTTTCCCTTAGGTCCTCGGGTTGGGCCTAGTTCTAGTGGAGTTTGATCCAGACTGCTTTATCTATCTCGGAGCCTGGACTCTTGATGTAAAGCTCCGTTATCTTTTCTATTATGGCTATTAGTTATGTAGTGGGATTATGTACTTATGTTTCATTAAGATGGATATTTAGTACTTGACTCTTGTTTAGTTGGTTTTGGTATTATAACCAGACATGTTTATCTTCTGCTGCAATGAAATGATGTTTTAAATTTTCAAGTATTATTTATATTTGTCTTGTTGTAATTTTTCTGTTCTATATTCACTTAAAATACTCCACCGATGCTATGGCATTCCCTTAGTGAGTGTTCGTAGCGGGTGTGGGGTGTTACACGTGGTATCAGAGCTAAAGGTTACCAGAACAGATAAAACTATTTTTCTAAAAACATTTTTGGAAGGAGTATTTTCTAAAACATGTCTTTTAAGAGAAAAGTTTTTGAAAGAAAAGCATAATCCCCAATAGCCATATCTTTATCTTTCGAATTCTCCGTTTTGAATCTTTCCTTTTTCGTTTCAGCATGGCTGAAGATCTTAACTTTCCGGAGGGTGTAGCGATACCAGTATGGTATAGGAGGTTGATGGAGGCTAGGGCCGCCACTGCGGGTCCAGCAAATGTTCCTCCACCACCAGTTGCACCCGATCTTCCTCCCCCTCCTCCTCCTCGCACGGATACTTTTGCTAAGACTTGCAAGGAATTTAAGGCTATGGGAGGGAAACCTTTTCAAGGATCAGAAACTTTTGTGGAAGCTAGGGATTGGCTTAAGGAGGTGGAAGAGTTGATAGACATCTTTGAGATGGAAGAAGGAAAGAAAGTCAAGTTAGCTGCTTGGTTAATGAAGGGAGAGGCCTCGTTCTGGTGGGAGGTCACTAATGGAGAGCGCCCTGTTGACTCTTGGGCGGATTTCAGGCAAAGGTTTGTGGAAAAGTTTCTCTCAAGGGCGGAAGAAAATCTGTATATGGAAAGGTTCTTGGCTCTAAAGCAAGGAAACCTATCAGTGAAGGAATATGTCAACAAGTTTAATCAGTTCGCAAGGTTTGGCATAGACATGGTGAATACACCGGAGAAAAAGGCTTTGAGGTTCGTTAAGGGCTTGAATGAACCGATGCATGGATTGGCTATGACTCACATCCCTATAGGGCCCACCTTTGAGAAGCTAGTAGACATGGCACTCATGCATGAGGAAGAGAAGGGTCCCAATGTTAATAAGGCACCCGAGAAGAAAGGAGATCAGAAGAGACCTCAACAGCAACAGCAAAACAAGGATGGGAAAGGCAACGGTGGCAAGGGAAAGAAGAAGTGCTTCAATTGTGGGACACCAGGCCACCTAAGCAAAGATTGTCGGAAGAAGAAGAAGACTGGCTGCTTCCACTGTGGCGAAGCAGGGCATCTAGTGAAGGACTGCCCTAAGAAGGGGCAAAGGACGGGATCTACCTCAGGAGGACAGGTGCAAGCTCTTATGGCACCAGGTCAGGCAAGGGGCAAGTTCAGGCTCTCGCGGTTCCACCGATTCAGGAAAGATGTAGAACTATTTCCGTTGAAAGTCTGGTTTTTCTGTTTGATCATCCTGTCCGTACTTTGTTTGACTCTGGCGCATCGCATTCGTTTATCTCATCATCATTAGTTGAGTCACTACACTTAGACACCAGTCTAGTAGATGATCCCTTGGTTGTTTCAAACCCAATTGGGGGCTCCACTTATTTGTCCATGATATGTTTGGGTTTGAGGATTTCTATACTTAGCGTTGAGTTTAGATGTGATGCTTTTGTTTTGGGCTTCACGGGCTATGGGTTAATTTTGGGCATCGACTGGTTATCCAGTAATGGTGTCGTTCTTGATTGTGAAAGGAGAGTTGTTAGGCTCATGACCCGCTTGGGGAGCACTCTCGAGATCTCTTGTAATCCCATGGATTCTGTTATGCTAAGTTATCTTGAATCGCTTGACGCTTCGGTCGATAGTTTGCGATCTGTTAGAGTGGTCCGGGAATACTCGGATGTGTTTGAGGAGGTGAAGGGCTTACCTCCGAAGCGGGAGATTGACTTCCGAATATATCTGGTAGACAATGCTAAACCAGTATCTTTGCCAGTGCGCCACATGGCTCCTCGTGAGAGGAGGGAACTCCATAAGCAAGTAGGGGAGTAGCTTGAGAAGGGGTTCATAAGATGAAGTATATCGGAGTGGGGTGCTCCGGTAGTTTTTGCCACGAAGGCGGATGGGTCCCTCAGACTTTGTGTAGACTATAGAGAACTCAACAAGCTCACAAAGAAGAAAAGACACCCATTGCCGAGGATTGATGATCTCTTTGATCAGTTGGTTGGCGCCTCAGTGTTTTCGCAGTTGGACTTAGCCACGGGGTCTCATCAGTTGAGAGTGGCTGAGGATAGTATAGAGAAGACTGCCTTTAGGACTCCGGATGGTTTCTATGAGTGGCTTGTGATGCCATTTGGTTTGACGAACGCCCATGCATACTTTGTTGATTTGATGAGTAGGGTGTTCAGGGAGTACCTTAATAAGTTCGTGGTGGTCTTTGTGGATGACATCTTAGTCTTTTCTAAGAGTGAAGAAGAGCATGCCCTACATCTTAGGGAAGTGTTGGAGACTCTTCGAGCGCATAGCCTTAAGGCTAAATTCTCTAAATGTCACATTTGGAGGAAGGAAGTGCGGTTCTTGGGGCACGTGGTCTCCAAGGAAGGGATAGCTGTGGATCCCGCGAAGGTAGTGTCCATCCAAGATTGGAAAGTTCCGAAGAATGCTACCGAGGTGAGGAGTTTCTTGGGGTTGGCTGGTTATTATAGGAAGTTTATCAAGGACTTCGCCAAAATATCAGCCCCATTAACTCGCTTGACGAAGAAGAATCTAGTCTTCACATGGGACGTAGATTGTGATGATGCGTTCCAACGGTTAAAGAGAGCTTTAACCACAGCTCCAGTCTTAGTGTTGCCAGATGGGAGTAAGCCATTTGTTGTTTATACCGATGCTTGTGGGACAGGACTGGGCGCAGTCTTAATGCAAGAGGGAAGGGTAATAGCCTATGGTGGAAGGCAGTTGAGAGCGCATGAGAAAAATTACCCTACACATGATCTAGAATTGGCTGCTATTGTTTTTGCGCTTAAGTCTTGGCGCCATTACCTTCTTGGCGAGAGGTTCGAATTGTTCACCGACCACAAATCATTGAAGTACTTGTTTTCTCAGAAGGATTTGAACTTAAGACAGCAAAGGTGGATGGAGTTCTTAGCATCCTATGATTTCGAGATAGCCTATACCCCTGGCAAGGGTAACGTGGTGGCAGACGCCTTAAGCAGAAAAAGGTTGTCATTGAGTCCATTGTTCGTGGAACGACGAAGCTTGGAATTTATCTCAATGTTTGATTTTAGACCTTCCGTTGACTTTGTACCCGGTTTGCCAGCATCCTTAGAGGTCAGACCTACTCTTTTGGGACGGGTTGGCGAGGCACAGCGGGACGACCCACAGTTGGTTAAGTTGGTAGAGGGGCTCATAAGGGGGGAGTCGTCCAGCCATTTGAGTAGGTACACCCTAGATGATAAGGGGTGGTTGCGTAGAGACGGTAGACTTTGTGTACCGCAAGACGAGGGTTTGAGGAAGGCTATACTCGATGATGCACATCGTTCTAGGATGACCATTCATCCCGCGGGGACAAGATGTACCAAGACATGAAGCGGGTTTCTTTTGGGCCGGTATGAAGAAGGATGTGGCCGAGTATGTCGCTAGATGCTTGGTGTGCCAACAAGTGAAAGCGGAGCAAAAGAAACCCGGTGGGTTGCTGCACCCATTGGAAGTTCCGCAATGGAAGTGGGATAGCGTCTCGATGGATTTTATCGATGGGTTACCGAGATCGAGGAAGGGTAATACGGGAATTTGGGTTGTGGTAGACAGACTTACTAGGAGCGCCCATTTTATACCCGTGAAGAGTAAGAGGACTGTTCCATGGCTAGCTTCAGTTTACCTTCGAGAGGTAGTTCGGTTGCATGGTGTACCTTCTAGCATAGTGAGCGATCGAGATCCTATTTTTACTAGCGAGTTTTGGAAAAGTTTGCAAGAGGCGGTAGGGACTCAGTTGTGTTTGAGCACCGCATATCATCCTCAGACGGACGGCCAGACCGAGAGGGTGAATCGTGTTCTAGAAGACCTTTTGAGGCTATGTATCTTAGATTTTGGAGGTACATGGGAAGAGCATCTTCCATTGGTGGAGTTCGCGTATAATAACAGCTTTCAGTCTAGTATTGGTATGGCTCCTTTTGAAGCTCTTTAGGGAAGGCCTTGTCGATCACCTACATGTTGGTGGGAATCTACGGATAAGATCTTGCTTGGGCCCGATATGGTTAGAGAGACTTCGGAAAAGATTGATTTGATTCGAAGAAGGATGAAAGCAGCGCAAGATAGGCAGAAATCTTACGCGGATAAGAGGAGGACGGATCTTGAGTTTGATGTTGGGGACATGGTCTTTGTCAAAGTATCTCCATTACGGAATGTTGTTCGCTTTGGGTCCGTTGGGAAGTTAGCACCAAGGTTTGTAGGACCGTTTCCTCTTAAGGAAAGGATTGGACAGATGGCATATAGAGTAGAGTTTCCCGAGAGACTTAGTGGAGTACATGATGTATTCCATGTGTCACATTTGAGGAAGTGCCTACATGAGACCGCAGAGGTGGTAGAGCCGAGCTTGCTTAGAGAAGTGGAGGTAGAGCGTGATGCGACGATTCGACGAGCTCCTACTCGCATCCTTGGGTCAGAGATTAGGAAGTTGAGAAACAGAGAGGTTCAACTAGTCAAAGTGCAATGGGGAGATGATGAAAGCAACGCTACTTGGGAGACAGAAGCGAAGATGCGTTCACTGTACCCATTTCTTTTTTAGGGTATGTCTTTTAACTTCACCTTTATCGTTTGCCTAGTACTTATCTTATCTTTAGTCTGTCCTCTCGTTAGTACCTTTGACCTTTATATAGGGTAAACCTATGGTTGAAACATGTGTTTGAGACATGTTATGATTGATGGATGCGTGTGGATGCAAGTGTTTGCTACTGGTTGCTTGTGGATGCATATACACACACTTTAGACACTAGATCGGCTCAGTCACTTCATATTGCATATTGCATATAATTGTGTGTAGGTAGCTTTATTAATGGATGTATAATGGTTGTGTTATCATATGGATGATGCATTTTGGTGTATGGTTGTGCACACATGTAGAAATAGTATGTGTCGATAGGGTTCTTTCGCATACATATTGGATGCATGGCACTATCATGGGTTGCATTAAGGAGGTCAACTGAATCAGTAGACCGCCTGATTTTGCATTAGATAAGGAACATATACACACACTTCTTGCATATGTTCATACAGCATTAGAAACTTTAAGGTAAATGGATGCCCGTGTTTGATGGTTTAGTAGATGGTTGTTTGGTTGGTAGGATACGTTCTTCATGACTTAGAGATTTCGGGGACGAAATCCTTTAAGTAGGGAAGAATGTAACACCCCGAATTTCACTTAATATTAATGTTTGGTAATTAAAGAATAATTAATCTCAGACGTGAGAATTAAGGGAAACGGGTTTCGTGGTTGCGTTCGTCTTGGAAAAATACGCGAAATAGAGTCCGAAATTTCGTGAATCGGAGTCCGTATGACTGAGATATGGCATTTAGAAGTTTCACGAAAAATCAGAAAACAAAACAGATTTCAAAAATGCAGAATATGGGCTAGGCGGGAAAATTCCCGCCCAGACCAGGTCGACCTGGGAGTCGACCTGGGAGTCGACCTGGGGGTCGACCTGCCCACCAGGTCGACATGGGTGTCGACCCTAGTGTCGACCTAGGGGTCGACCTCCCTGGTCGAGCCCAGGTGACCTGGGTGCACTGATTTGGGATTTGGGCTGTGTTTTGGTGGCTAGTGACGAGATCTGACGGCTCTAATCTGATTTAGGGTTAATCTAATGGCCTAAAACACTTAACTAATTTATAAATACACCCAAAGACTACCCTAATTCATACTAAAATTGGAGACAACGTCGTTATGCCGTCAAAATGCAACTAGAAGGAGCCACCAACAAATTAAAGAGGAAGATAGCTTCTCAAATCAACTTCTAATCAACTCTAGCAACTTAATCTTCTTCATAGAAGTGCTAATCAACAAATTGTGAGTTTCTATGCCTTTAGCAAGCAATTTCTAAACTAATTATGATAGGATATAATGAGGTTATGGTTGTGAATGTGGATCAATGCAAGTATGTTATCATATGCTATGTGTTCATGATGCTAGTTATGCAAGTTTTATGCTATATGTTCATGATGCTAGTTATGCAAGTTTTATGCTATATGTTTATGATGCTAGTATGCAAATCACTATGA
The DNA here is from genome assembly GCA_030737875.1 of Allium sativum. Lineage (NCBI taxonomy): Eukaryota > Viridiplantae > Streptophyta > Magnoliopsida > Asparagales > Amaryllidaceae > Allium > Allium sativum. The sequence goes on from CM060927.1 coordinate 159,680,604, forward strand.
TAAACATTGATCCATTATGACACCATGTTATGCAAGTTTGGTGTTTGATTATATGCAAGTTCATATATGACATGTTATGCAAGTTTGGTGTTTGATTATATGCAAGTTCATATATGACATGTTATGCAAGTTTGGTGTTTGATTATATGCAAGTTCATATATGACATGTTATGCAAGTTTGGTGTTTGATTATATGCAAGTTCATATATGACATGTTATGCAAGTTTGGTGTTTGATTATATGCAAGTTCATATATGACATGGTATGCAAGTTTGGTGTTTGATTATATGCAAGTAACATGTGCAAGTTTACACCTTTGTATGATATGCATACATATGCAAGTTAACCCCTTTGTATGTCATACATACATATGCAAGTTTACCCCTTTGTATGACAAAAGTAACTTATGCAAGTTACCCTCTTTATGACATATGTGATTCATGCAAGTTTGGGGGTTGATTATTTATGCTAGTTGGGTTTGATGCTATGGTCATATATGCAAGTTGACACCTTTAAAACCCATGTGATGCTAATGTTATGCTAAGTTGAACCCATTGTATTTGTGATGAATCTTCCCTTTTAAGTATGTCATGTTAGCGTATTACGTGGGGAACGATGGGGTTAATATTCATGTTAACAAAATTGTGGTGAAATTGGTATGATGTTGCATACCATGAGTGGATGGACATAATTGAGTCAATTATGTACATCATTAAATTGGAATTAATTAAGGAAAATTAATTCAAAATATGGGGGTGATTAATTAGGTGTAATTAATCGACTAAGACACGAGGTTGGACCCTTTTGTAGCATAAGACTGCCTGGAACCGACCGGCAAATCCAGCGGCTACAAATGGTTGGCCCAATGTGAGAGGTCTTAGGCATGAACTAAATACGTGACAAGTGTAAAGACACGAGGTTAGACTCTGTTATGGCGTAAGGCTGCCCGGACCCGACCGGCAAATCCAGCTGCCATAAAAGATAGTCTAATGTGAGAGGTCTTTACAACGGTTACGTTCTTAATCAATTAAGAATAACTTAACCAGATAAGCATGTAGTGGGGCATGAGGGGTTAAGTGGGTGCCTTGGGTGGCATGTGGAAATCAAGTAAGTGCCTTGGGTGGCATGTGGAAATCTAGTGGGTTGCCTTGGGTGGTAATAGAAAATACGATTAGAATACTTAACTAAGTGGAAACATGTAATTAAACTTGATTAAAGGGTTAAGTGGGATGCACTAGAAAGGGACAAGCTTAGGTGGGTAGCTTGTGGGGGCCCATTTCAACCAGTAACCCAAAACGTATCTTAGTGGGCTCGACCCATGTCGAGGACGGGACACGCGTACTGGGCTTGACTATAAGAGGCCAAAAACGGGTTAGCGGTGGCAACGCAAGTCCAACGGGTTTCATATGCGTGTGTGGGCCCGGGCTGGCAGGTAAGACGTTGTTGCCTCGTGTAGGTATAAGCCGTGCACCGTTGGTTGTATCGGGTTGCCACTTTGGGGAGTGATACACCCCACTGTGGGGCCAGCACGGGTATCTACGTTAGGGAGCCGATCGCTTGGGGAGTAGTGGGTACACCTAGTGGAGATAGGGGCAGACGGCACCTATGTGGTCAGCTAGGGGTACACGAAACTACTAGTTATATTTTCTAAGTCCATGGGTGGGATCAACCTTTAAGTAGGAATGACTGGTGTGGTGCTGTGTAGTAATTACCCTTGGGTGGGTAAATGCGTCTTTATCGATATCTTAGTTCTTCCTGTGTCTAGTTGGCTCCTTAGTGTAGTCATTTATCCCCAGTCGTCACCGTACCAAGTTTATATCATACTCTAATTACTTTAATGATTGTATTGTTAAAGTTATAGGGCTCACTCAGAATTATGTCTGACCCCATTGTTTTCTTTTTCTTTTTTTCCCCTCAGGTCCTCAGGTTGGGCCTAGTTCTAGTGGAGTTTGATCCAGACTGCTTTATCTATCTCGGAGCCTGGACTCTTGATGTAAAGCTCCGTTATCTTTTCTATTATGGCTATTAGTTATGTAGTGGGATTATGTACTTATGTTTCATTAAGATGGATATTTAGTACTTGACTCTTGTTTAGTTGGTTTTGGTGTTGTAACCAGACATGTTTATCTTCTGCTGCAATGAAATGATTTTTTAAATTTTCAAGTATTATTTATATCTGTCTTGTTGTAATTTTTCTGTTCTATATTCACTTAAAATACTCCACCGATGCTATGGCATTCCCTTAGTGAGTGTCCGTAGCGGGTGTGGGGTGTTACACTGCTTTTCAATAGAAGCCTTGATCATTTGCATCTCAGCATGCCACACAGGCAATTCACGCTATGCGACCGATGTCTATGAATCACACAGAATAAAATCCAATGTCAGACACACGTCCATTTACAAGTTCGTTCTGGGTCTGAACGAAATCCTGGTTATTTTATAAACCATTTCAAATCCAATTTATTTATTTTAAAAATATTGGATTTACTATTTTATTTCATAACTAGTTCATTTCGATAAAAATATATTTTTACCTTTTCAAGTATGGAATTTTTCATCCTAATTCTTTCCGAATCATTTATTATGATTTTACACAAATTATTGATATTTCTAATAATTTTATCAAGGCCCGTACAGTCGATTTCCATAAACTGCCATCGAACTACACTTACACCGACCTTTTCCAAACTTGATTTGGACATAATTCCAAATCCAGCTAGATTTCAAATCTCTAATATCCGGTAGAAAGCTCTTTTCGATACGAACCCAACGGTTCTAGTTTTAGGAGAATCCGATGGTTGGATCTCCCATAATGTCCGTTTGAAGTCAAAGGTCAAAATTCGCGAACTGTCGCGGCGCGACGCGTTCTATTCAGGCCATTATATATATAATATAAATATTATATATACTTCGTCGATTTCCGTTAAAACGTATTTTATATATCATTTTAAATTCGTTTTTAAAACGATTTCAACTTCATATTCAATTTCAAATCAAAATTGAATATTCCAAATCATTAATATATAAATGATAATATTTTCAAAACATTAGATTTCAAAATCATTTCCTTTTCAATATTCATTATAAAAATGAATAAAATCGATATAAATATCGTTCGCGTCAAAATAGCGCATATCTAATCAACACGGCTATATATATTTAAATATATTCATGTCCATCCCAAATCGGACATCAAAATCAGATTTTGATCTTTTACTGAATATTGTTTTAAATTATTCTTTATTTCAAAATATTCGTTATTTTAAAATATTCATTATTTATGAACTGAAATTAGACAAAGTCAATTACCATATAATGTTATTATATGGATTTCATGCAACACATGTATATAACAACAGTGATAAATAATCATCCAGAGTGCATTCTACACTGCATAAGCATTAAATACAAATATTTAACACTTACAACAGTCTGTCAACTATCGATTAACATACAACTAAACAGTTGGGAGTAGTGTACGTCAAATATCACCCCAACACCCATGTGGGGTTTCAATCAACAAATAATGAATTTTATTTGTGTAGTTGGGCGACGTTAAAATCTATCGTCCCAATCCATATCAGTCAAATAGGTATACATAAACAAATCGTCTGATTTGTAAGTGAATATTTATTTTATTCATATACACTTTAAAAATTATATTTTTAACGATCAAATATTTATTCGGTCCATTTACACAATAAAAATGATATTTTTATTTTTCTAACATATTTTAGAAAATTTCGGGAGCATAACGGCACGATATCAAAATCGGGTAATGTCTAGCATTACCCCTCTCCTGATATTGGCTCGCGCCATACATACATAACAATTCTAATCAATTCATTTTGCCCAAACAGCCAAATTCAACCAAATAATCTAATGAACCAAACCAAACAATCAAACAAGTCGTCCATGGTCTGTGGACGACGAGGGAACAGTTCATATATGCAGTTATAAAATAAATAACTGTATAAGAAAATTTCAATGAGGAGTTCTCACCTTTGGATTCCACTCTGCCATTGTTTATTTCTGAACGGTTCGGATTTGCCCTAAATTCCAATGCAATCTTTTCCCGCTGTTCATAGTAAAAATCGCATTTTTATTTCAGTTCTAAAAATTATATTTTCACTTCGCTAAAAATTATATTTTTAATACTCTACAAATATAAAAATCATATTTTTATAACGCTACTATATAGGTTAAAATCATATTTTTATCCTTCTAAAGACATTTCCATGCCATACACTAGTTAAAAATCATATTTTTAGTCTTGCCAAAAATATTTCCTTCCTACGATAAAAATCCTATTTTTAACTAACCAAAAATGATATTCTTACATAACTAAAAATCAAAACTTCATGTAATAACAAAAGTCATAACTTCATATAAATAAAAATCACAACTTTATATAAATAAAAATCATAACTTTATATAAATGAAAATCATAACTTTACATAAATAAAAATCATAACTTTACATACTTCATACATCAAAAACCATAGATGCTTTAAAGTGGAGAAAACTCACATATTTTCTATCGCCCAGATTTGCTGTTCTGGTTCCAAAATTTGCAAATGAGATCCAATCTTCACACCATCTTTTTTTTTCTAGCTTAAACGCGCCATTACGGACAACTTTCGCCTTATGGTCTTCCTTCCGAAAATATAAAGGCCCGTAAATCTGTACCAATTTGAGCTGACTAATATCCTACACATTCAACTCAAAGTGCACATAAATACAGATCTTTAATAGAAAGAAATAAGAGGATGAGATAGATAGGATAGAACTAATAGAATAGAAGAAGTAGAAGAACATCAGAATCTAAACAGTATCAGAATAAACACGAATCTCATAGCAGAACGAATAAAATATATTATATAACACTTTGAAATACAAATCTGAATTTGTATATACATACCATATCAGAATATAACTCATATACATCACAACGGAAATAATCTCTAATAACTAGCGGTGAAGCTTCCTGCTTTGAGCTCCTCCAAGTGAATCTGCAAAGCCTGAACACTTGACTGCCCATACAAATTTGGGCACCCAAGAGTTTAGGGAAAACAAACAAAATAAACTCTGGGTCAGTCATGGGACTGTTGTGAGTAAACTCCAACCATATTGTTTAACTTTAAAAATCCTTATGAAAGAAAGGGTAATAGTAAGACCAACCCATACATAAACATTGATGGTTTTTACCTTACGATAACCAAAACATTTTGATATCAAAATCCAGTGATATTATAATAATGTCTAATAAAATAAATAACCAAATAGTAAAACGCTTGCTTCTCCCGCTCCACATACATAGTATAAAATAAAAAACAACATGGCGCTTATTGGAGATTGGATTCCAATTATGACAAGGTATGGGACCACCTCCCGGTCAGTGTACTCCAGAGGGGGTACGCTGGGGTTCAACAAGAACATCTTGCAACCCGGCCCACACATGACCGACCACTCATTTCTCTTGAGTGTATCGAACATATTGCCACCTACGGTTGGGCCCACGTAACCGTTATCTGAAGATACAGAGACGAAAGAAGAACAAGTACGAATTTTCTCTAGAAGGTGACAATACGGCCTAATAGGAATGAACCATATAGTCATGCTGCTTGCCTGATTTTTTTCCATTTCCTGGTTGTGAGACTTAAGGCTATGTCTATATTTTCAGAACATCTATCCACCATTCACTTTGAATGCCACATCGTCAAACCAGTCAATTCACTAATCGATTTCCAAAAATATCATGGGTATAAAAAGCTAAGAGGAACGAATTCCTCCGCCACCAGACGTAATACCTTTAAGAGATCAATCGTACGTGATTTGTTGGGTATACTCTGTCAGACACTCATCCATACAAGTTGTCCTGGGACTGGACAAACAGAAAACACCATTCTGGAATAGAACGACCCTTGCATTTCACTCCGTCTTCAATTATCTTCAGCATAATCAAATTCGTAGCACCTATGCCTATACGGAGTGGTTTTCGGAAAATATATCCAACCGGTCTCTCCGTATCGACAAAATAAAAATCTAATCTTTTCTTGTTAAAAAATATAATCTTTTTATATATAAAATAAAATAAATTCTTTTCATTTCTAAAAATCTAATCTTTTATATTAGAAATTAAATCTTGTTCACTTTGAAAATCAAACCTTTGTAAACAAAATAAAATTCTAAACTTTATTATCCTAAAAATGTAACCTTTATTATCAATAAAAATCAACTCTTCACATTATTAAAAATCATAGCTTTTCTGTTTTTAAAGAAAAAACATCATATATTTTTCATCAAAGAAATCGTATATTTTTTTCATCTAAGGAATCGAAAAAGAAATAAAAACTTACTAGCATTTTTAGGGTTGCGGGATTCGGTCGGAAGGAAGCTGCGAAGGGAGGAGCAGGCGTCGGAGAGGGGACTGCGGTGGCAGGGATAGCGTGAGGCATGGTGGTATGGTGGTCAACGCGACATAGCTCGTGGTGGGTTCCAGGGCTTCGCGTCGGAATCAGGAGAGGGAGAGAGGCTCTACGGCGAAGGGGGAGGCTGGCACGTGTGCGGCGGCGATTGAGGAGTGGGGCGTGGTGGAGGATCGATCACCAGATCGATTTGGGGATCGCAATTTCCCCTTTTGTTTTTTTAATTCTAAGTAGCAGTTTGACCGAGGAGTAAAAGGGAGAAGAGATATAAAGGGGGGCATATATTTATATATTAATTTAATTCTTTAATTAACTCCCAAAAAGTAACTTTAAAATTCGAACACCAAATCGAGCCCACCGACTGTCATCCATAGCTAATTACCACCATTCAAAACACAATGGGATATGTTTCATCAGCTAATTCAGCTGTTTCGATCAGTTTTCAATTAAATTAAAATATAAATCTATATATTCAATTTTAAACATACATTTCAATTTATCGAAGCCACATATGGAGTCTAAAAATTACCGAAAAATATTTTCTAGCTTCGTATTGACGATACGGCCCTAACAAAACTAATTTCGTCAAATTCCGAGACCGTTTGAAAAATGGTCATTTTCTAGTCGATCGAAATTGACTGAAACTGTTAAAACACGTTTTCCTTTGCCACTCTCACATATTGATTCAGAAAATTATGAATTTTGAAATCTAGCAATAACTTGACTCACGGATCCAACAAAAGTGGTTTCGTCGAAAACCGAGGTCATTTGCACAATTTCCATTTTTAAGGGCCAGAATTTCATAGCGACTATTCGGAATTTTTAACTGGGCACAACTTTTTATTCCCGCTATGAAATTTCAATTTTTCGGATTTGTTGGAAAGATATTTTCAAATAGATTCTAATATTTTTGGTTTCGCTAAAATCTGGTTTATTTTGAATCTTGTACATTCATTTGAAATTTGAAATCGAATTTTCGAACTACCGCGCCATTTTCAATTCTTTTTATAATTATAAATAATTGTTTATATTATAACGTCGATTCAAATAGATATATACATTCTAATTCTATTCCAAATGAATTTCTCATCGTTATTATTTAAAATAATTCATTTTAAATATTCAAAATTCATTAAAATTGCAAAAATAAAAATTTTAAATTGGCTCAGTGTAACGACCCAGAAAATCTGAACCAATTTAAAAAATTTAAATTTGCTATTTCAGAGGATATTAAATATTTTAAATAAATATTTTAAATAATAATGACGAAAAGTAAGTTTTAATCGACGTTTGAAAATAGATATAATTAATTCTAATTATAAACAAGGCCTGAAATGGCGCGGTAGTTTCAAAATTTGAATTCAAAATTTGCCTGACTGTACCGGGTGCAAAACAAAATGGATTTGAGTGGAACCAAAAATATTTAAATCTGTTAGTTAATATCTTTCTAACGAATCTGAAAAATCAAAGTTTCGTAGCGGGATGCAAAAGTTATGGCCAAATGAATTTCCAGAAAGGTCGCTATAGAGTTTATATAGCCCGTGAAAATGGCCATTTTGCAAACGACCTCAGAACTCGACGAAACCACTTTTGTTGGAACTGGGATGTCAAATTATTGCTAGGTTTTAAATTTCACAAATTTTAAGCTAGTATGTGAGCGTGGCAAAGGAAAATGTTTTTGGTCGATTTCTATTAAATTGGATCGACCAGAAAAGGGCCATTTTCAAACGGTCTCAGAATTCAACAGAACCACTTTTTTTGGATCTGGGATATCAAATTATTACTAGGTTTCAAATTTCATAATTTTTGAAGCTAGTATGTGAGCGTGGCAAAGGAAAATGTGTTTGGTCGATTTCTATTAAATTGGATCGACCAGAAAAGGGCCATTTTTCAAACGGTCTCAGAATTCGACGAAATTAGTTTTTTTGGGATTATATCATCAAGACATAGCTAGATTTATTTTTCGGGAATTTTTAGAATCAATGTGTGGCCCCGGCAAATTGAAATGTACGTTCAAATCGAATATTGAATGTTTTATATTTTAATTTGAAGGAAAACTGACTGAAACAGTCGAATGGGCCGACAAAACATATCCCATTGTGTTCGGAAAGGGGGTATTTATCTAGGGGCGACAGTCGTTGGGTTTGGATTGGGGTTCGTGTGTGAAAGAAGGTATTTTTGAAAAAAAATATATATAAATAAAAAAAATCATTGGTTGGTCAAAACCCTCGTTGGTCAAAATCGCGCCGCCTCCCCTATAACGAACGACGGAATTCGTTCATTGTTTCCCCGCTCGATTTCTCCTTCCACACTCAATAAAATCACTAGCTCCAGTTCAAGCTTTTGTAGAGATTCTCAAGGGCTTCACGTCCATATAAACTTCACTTCCCATCGTTGAGTATTTCGCTCTATTCACCTCCTTCAAGTCCCGTCTTTCAGAGCTCCCTCCCACCTCCGATCTGCGTGCAAGTTAGACGAGGTTGCCACGCACAGATGCGCCGTTCCAAGCTCGACACCGTGGTATAACCCGATCATCTCCAAGCGCTGCGGATTTCGAGAAAACCTAAGACCTAGTTTCGAACAAAACAGTGGAGGTACGGCCTATTTTATACAAAACTATATTATACCATTTTAAAGCACTACGGTTTTGGATTTCACTGTAAAATTCATATCTTTTTCGTTTTTGATGAAATTCCGTGAAACAATAGACAGTGGACTCGTGTGGACGTCTTCTACATTCTAGAAGAGACCTCATATTTTTCTGAGCCTTCTGCGATTTTTGGTCGAGTGGAACCCAATGTGAGATTTCTGAATTATAAACGATATGGAAAACGACGATGTATAAATTATATAGTCGATGTATGAGTTATATAAGCGTTGTACACCTCATGTATAAGCGTTGTATAAGTTGTACATTCGATGTATAAGTTATATATACGTTGTAAAAATTATATATGTGTTGAATGGAAATGAAATATACTTATATATATATATATATACGCCCCTCGTCCACAAACCATGGACGATATTTATTGGTTGTGATTGGTGTGAAAATTGGTTGATAGCGAATGGTTGATTTGAATTGTTCGTGGTTGAAATTGATTGATTGTGGTTGAAAAATACCCATTTGTGGTTGAGAATTATTTGGTTGAAAACACACAGGATTAGTTTGTGGAAATGAAAAAATATACATGCCGCCTACGTGCGAACTAGATGCATGAAATCCCCATTGTCAAAAACTGCGAGGCTTTAAGGTAGAGCGAGGAGCCGTACTAGGGACGACCCCAGTTTTAACTACCCTGCCGTTATGCTGCCGAAATTTTGAATAATATTCATGTGTTAGAATTATTTTCATGTGTTGAAACTAAATTCATGTGTTGAATAGAAATTCATTCGTTGAATAGAAATTCATGTGTTGAATGGTATTCGTGTTTTAAATAAATTGTTTAATAATATAAAAATCAACTTTTTATTATATATATATATAAACTATAGAAAACCTTCATGTGTTGAATAGAAATTCATGTGTTGAATGGTATTCGTGTTTTAAATAAATTGTTTTAACAATAAAATTCAAATTTGTTTTATATATACGAACTATAGAAAACATTCATGTGTTGAATAGAAATTCATTCGTTGAATAGAAATTCATGTGTTGAATGGTATTCGTGTTTGAAAGAAATTGTTTTATAATAAAAATCATATTTTTATCATCTATATGAACTATATAAAATAGTCGTGTTTTGAAATAAATTGTTTTGTAACAAAAATCACATTTTTGCTATATACATGAATCGTTAAAAATAGTGAAGTGTCAAAATAAATGTCGGTTGAATAAAGATATCATTTTTATCAAATGTATGAAAAGAAAATAGTTTTGAAATCGAAGAATCGATTATATATATATAATTGAAATATATCGAATAATGAAGCTGCAGTTCGTGTTTTGAAACCGTGATTTCAAACGACTAGTGCGGGAGATCCGACCATCGGATTTTCCCGAAACCGAAACCATTGGGTTCGCCTTGGAAATATCTTTCCAACGATACCCACTTTGTGAAAATCCAACAGTTGGATTGTCTGGAATGTTTAATTCAAATCTGAAAAAAAAATAGCGCCATAATCGATTATATATATATAATTAAATTAAATAGAATAACGACGCTGTAGTTCGTATTTTGAAGTCGAAACTTCAAACGAGTGTACCGGGAGATCTGACCATGGGATTTTTCCCGCAACTGGAACCATTGGATTCGTTTTGTAAAGATCTTTCTAATGATATAAAATTTGTGAAGATCCAACGGTTAGATTTTCAGATATGTGTAAATCAAAACTAAAGAAAAACAGCGCCACGACCGCGTTATGGCCCGAAGCGTCATTTGAATGAAATGGCTATTTTTGAATAAATAAAAATAGCGATAAATCGTTATAAAATATTATAAAGGATATGGAATGTGAAATTTAGAAAACTAACTGAAGGTTAGCTAAGTCGAATGGTTTCCTGGGTTTTGATCTGATGTTGGTTTCAGCCTTCGGGGTTAATATTTGGGAAATCGTTCTCTTACTGATTTACGGTTAGTGACTGATGAATTGAAATGAGGCGTATGTCGTGTTTGTGTAGCACTTGTTTATTATATACGCGCGTTGCTCAGAAAGACCGGGTTTATCCCATTCTGAATAACTGAATCGATGATAAGAAGTCGAAGATGAAGACGGTGGTTGAAGACCGGAGATCTTCACCTCGGTTAGATGATAACTGATGTCTTGATTGGGAGGCATCCCGAAATATGGATAATAAGTGGTGATCGCCCAGACGTACATGGAGATCAATGGGTATGCGTGGTATATAGTGCCTCCGGTTCCGTTCAGAACCAGAATGGACTTGTAAATGGACTGTGTGTCTGACATTGGGATTCATTCTCTGTGATTGATCGTCATCAGTTGCATGGTGTGAATTGCCTGTGTGGCATGCTAAGATGCAGTGATCAAGGCTTCTGTTGAAAAGCAAAGTCTTGTCGTTGATGATCAAAGCACGGCCTGTGTGGCGTAGCTTTGTGTATAACGTGAATTCGCGAGCCTCACACCCCGGTATGAACCAGAAACAGAAGCGGACCTCAGGGAGGGCATGCGTTTCCTTCTAGCTAGAGGTGGTGTCGGTGCTTAAACTGGCTGACATATATATTATTTTCACCTATGTGGTTGTTGCTGTTGCGAGGCGCCTCGGATTTATCGGTGACTATGTGAAGCCGATGGAGTCATTCGTTGGCTCATTTACGCCCCAAAGGGCGGGGAAACGTAGTGTTCAGGCATTATAATCCACATCGGTGGACCGGCCCTGTCGCTCCAAAGGCTTGCCTACGCGCTCGCCTAAGACATGGGCTAGATTGTCTCGAAGTCGGAAAGGACTATCTTTTGCCTTGGTTCATGACGGAAATCCAATTTCCAAATACGTGCCAATGCGGTTTTGATTGTATATATATATGGCGACATGATATATGGTACCCATGCTGTCTATGATTGATAGTTATGATTGAAATTGTTTTCGAAACATATCAATACTAGAATTAATATAAAATTGTTTTGTTTTATTCGTACCAAGCATATTTTGGCCATTATAAGGTAAAACTCTATCCTCCAGTTTGCGTTGCATTGTGTGATGGGAACGAAGTCTTATAATGGCTTCATTTTTATAAAAAGCATTGCGATGTTTAAAATAATTATTTGTTTTTAAGCACTGGCAATCCAATGGAGAAAACTCGTTCCGCGAAAGTGGCGTGGTCATGTGATTGGACATATTATAAATGTGTTAAGTAGATTTCTCATACCAGTCCCATGACTGACTCGTAGTTTGTTTCACTTGCAAACTCGGGTGCCCTTATTTCTACACGGGCAGCCTTGTGTTCAGGTTTTAGCAGGCTCTTTCTGGATAGCTGGAGCTGAAGATGGATTCTATCATTTATATCTTTTTATGTTGTTCAGATCCTATTGTACATATTATGTTTGTTTTCCGCTGTAGACATTAATGAATAGCTAAACTGTATTTGTACTAAGTATGATCCTGTATACTGTGTAACTCTGATGATTACGTTTATCCAGTGTATTATTTGTACATTATCTGGTGTATTTATTTATTTTTGTTCTGCTGTTATCTGTTTATGTGTTATATTCCAAAGATTACCCTTGCCACCGTCAGAACGGGGTTTGAGGTCGTCACAACGTGGTATCAGAGCTTTGGTTAAGCTTAGCTCTGGTATATAACACATTAACGTACTCGTCAGAGATAGAACCAGTAGTGTTCTAGGACGGGTAACTCAATACAGATGGGATCAGTAATATCCCTGTACGAGTATGGCAGAATCAGAATAACTCGTTAGAGATGGGGTCAGAAATGCCCCAGAACGAGTTGAGAGCTATATGTTTATAAATAACGTATTTGTGATTATATATATAGGCTGGTTTTAGAAATATGATTTTTGAGTATATAAAAGATATATATTTGAAAAGTAAAAGAGTATATGAATCGATTAGTATGATTTTGAAAAGTTAAAAATAAAATTTATTGTTGTTTATGTTGTGTGATAGTGGGTTAGATTAATTAAATTATTAGAACAATAGTTAATTTAATTAATAAGAGAATGAATGGTAGAATTTATTTGATTAAATCACACTTTGAACTAATTTAAAAACAGATAGAAATATATACATGTGCATTATATATGTTTGAATAGGTAAATGAATTAGCTGTTGAGTAAAGAAATTATTTGCATGCCCGACAAATAGGTAAACCTTAATGAGTTGGATGCGAAATATTATTATATCAACACCGGTCAATGCCATTGGATGCGGAATGCTGGTTGTTCTGTGTGTAATAATAAACGTCGCCATAGGATAGTAACAATTAATTTTGAACTACACTACATGGCATACTTCTTGAAGATAGGCATGCTTCATCGTACATCACATAAGCATTTGGAGCTTGTGTGACGAGGTTGAAGATTTACCATATGAGCGAGAGGCTTGTATGGCGATGACTATATTTTACAGGTTGAACTGATGTCTGATATGGACCATATAAAATATAACGGTAAATTACCAGATTAATAAAAAAAAAGCCTTACGGGTCTGGAGTTGACAATAATCACGTCCCTCTAGTTATTAGATACAGCACATGGATTATTTATTTCCCCCACGGGACGAGGTGACGAGAATTTATTCTCTGGAGTAATTAAAAATGCACATTCCCTCAGGCTTAGACAGGGTGACGAGAATTTATTCTCTGGAGTTATTATCTATACACGCTCCCCTGTAAACACCAGAATATATCACTATAAATATGTGTATGCTTTATAGGATTTATTGGGTACCTAATACGGCCCAATAAATTTCCAAACCTCTCCCCGTACAAAGAAGGTTATGGCGAAATTTTTCGAAAATTCCGGGTGTTAGCCAAATTTTTGAAGAATTTGAAAATTTAAAAACCTGAAAAGTTGGAGAATGGTAGCCAGATTGAAAGTAGAGTTGATTAATCAAACCACATTCGACTTTGTTCCTTTTCGGGGACGAAAAGTTTTAAGTGGGGGAGATTGTAACGACCAAGAAAATCGGAAACAATTTAAAAAAAATTAATTGGCTATTACAGTGGATTTTAAATATTTAAAATAAATATTTTAAATAATAACGACGAAAAGTAAGTTTGAATCGATGTTTGAAAATAGATTTAATTAATTCTAATTATAAACAAGGCCTGAAATGGTGCGGTAGTTTCAAATTTGAAATCAAACTTTGCCTGACTGTACTAGGTGCAAAACAAAATGGATTTGAGTGAAACCAAAAATATTTAAATCTTTTGGTGAATATCTTTCTAACGAATCTGAAAAATCGAAGTTTTGTAGCGGGAAGCAAAAGTTATGGCCAAATGAATTTTCAGAAAGGTCGTTATAGAGTTTATATAGCCCGTGAAAATGGCCATTTTGCAAACAACCTCAGAATTCGACGAAACCACTTTTGTTGGATCCGGGATGTCAAATTATTGCTAGGTTTCTAATTTCATAATTTTTGAAGCTAGTATGTGAACGTGGCAAAGGAAAATGTGTTTGGTCGATTTCTATTAAATTGGATCGACCAGAAAAGGGACAATTTTCAAACGGTCTCAAAATTCGACGAAACCACTTTTTTTGGATCCGTGATGTCAAATTATTGCTAGGTTTCAAATTTCATAATTTTTGAAGCTAGTATGTGAGCGTGGAAAAGGAAAATGTGTTTGGTCGATTTCTATTAAATTGGATCGACCAGAAAATGGCCATTTTCAAACATTCTTAGAATTCAACGAAACTCGTTTTGTTGGGATTGTATCGTCTAGAAATAGCTAGAATTATTTTTCGGAAATTTTTAGAATCCATGTGTGGCCCCGGCAAATTGAAATGTACGTTCAAATCGAATATTGAATGTTTTATATTTTAATTTAAAGGAAAACTGACTAAAACAGTCGAATAGGCGTACAAAACATATCCCATTGTGTTCGGAATGGGGGTATTTAGCTAGGGGCAACAGTCGTTGGGTTTGGATTGGGGTTCATGTGTGAAAGAGGGTATTTTTGAAAAAAAAAATAAAAAAAATTCATTGGTTGGTCAAAACCCTCGTTGGTCAAAATCGCACCGCCTCCCCTATAACGAACGACTGAATTCGTTCGTTGTTTCCCCGCTCAATTTCTCCTTCTACACTCAACAAAATCACTAGCTCCAGTTCAAGATTTTGTAGAGATTCTCAAGGGCTTCACATCCGTATAAACTTCGCTTTCCATCGTTGAGTATTTCATTCGATTCACCTCCTTCAAGTCCCGTCGTTCAGAGCTCCCTCCCACCTCCGATCTGCGTGCGAGTTGGACGAGGTTGCCACGCCCTGATGCGCCGTTCCAAGCTCGACACCGTGGTATAACCCGATCATCTCCAAGCGCTTCGGATTTTGAGAAAACCTAAGACCTAGTTTCGAACAAAACATTGGAGGTACGGCCTATTTTATATTAAACTATATTATAGCATTTTAAAGCGCTACATTTTGGATTTCACTGTAAAATTCATATCTTTTTCGTTTGGTGACGAAATTCTGTGAAACAAGAGACAGTGGACTCGTGTGGACGTCTTCTACATTCTAGAAGAGACCGCATATTTTTCTGAGCCTTCTGCGATTTTTGGTGGAGTGGAACCCAATGTGAGATTTCTGAATTATAAACGATATGGAAAACGATGATGTATAAATTATATAGTCGATGTATGAGTTATATAAGCGTTGTACACCTCATATATAAGCGTTGTATAAGTTGTACGTTCGATGTATAAGTTATATATGCATTGTAAAAATTATATATGTGTTGAATGGAAATGAAATATATATATACATATATATATATATATATATATATATATATATATATATGTCCCTCGTCCACAAACCATGGACGATATTTATTGGTTGTGATTGGTGTGAAAATTGGTTGATAGCGAGTGGTTGATTTGAATTGTTTGTGGTTGAAATTGATTGATTGTGGTTGAAAAATACCCGTTTGTGGTTGAGAATTATTTGGTTGAAACCACGTAGGATTAGTTTGTGGAAATGAAAAAATATACATGCCGCCTGCAGGCGAACTCGATGCATGAAATCCCCATTGTCAAAAGCTGCGAGGCTTTAAGGTAGAGCGAGGAGCCGTACTAGGGACATCCCCGGTTTTAACTACCCTGCCGTTATGCTGCCGAAATTTTGAATAATATTCATGTGTTAGAATTATTTTCATGTGTTGAAACTACATTCATGTGTTGAATAAAAATTCATTCGTTGAATAGAAATTCATGTGTTGAATGGTATTCGTGTTTCAAATAAATTGTTTTAACAATATAAAAATCACCTTTTTATTGTATATATATAAACTATAGAAAACCTTCATGCGTTGAATAGAAATTCATTCGTTGAATAGAAATTCATGTGTTGAATGGTATTCGTGTTTTAAATAAATTGTTTTAACAATAAAAATCACATTTTTATTTTATATATACGAACTATAGAAAACATTCATTTGAATAGAAATTCATTCGTTGAATAGAAATTCATGTGTTGAATGGTATTCATGTTTGAAAGAAATTGTTTTATAATAAAAATCATATTTTTATCATCTATATGAACTATATAAAATAGTCATGTTTTGAAATAAATTGTTTTGCAACAAAAATCACATTTTTACTATATACATGTATCGTTAAAAATAGTGAAGTGTCGAAAAAAATGTCGGTTGAATAAAGATATCATTTTTATCAAATGTATGGAAAGAAAATAGTTTTGAAATCGAAGAATCGATTATATATATATATATAATTGAAATATTTCGAATAACGAAGCTGCAGTTCGGGTTCTGAAACCGTGATTTCAAACGACTAGTGCGAGAGATCCGACCATCGGAATTTCTCGAAACCGAAACAGTTGGGTTCGCCTTGGAAATATCTTTCCAACGATACCCACTTTGTGAAAATCCAACGGTTGGATTGTCTGGAATGTTTAATTCAAATCTGAAGAAAAAAAGCGCCATAATCGATTATATATATATTTATATATATATATATATCTGTATAAAATTAAATTAAATCGAATAACGACGCTGCAGTTCGTATTTTGAAGTCGAAACTTCAAACGAGTGTACCGGGAGATCCGACCGTCGGATTTTCCCAAAACTGAAACCGCTGGATTCGTTTTGAAAAGATCTTTCTAATGATATAAAACTTGTGAAGATCCAACGGTTATATTTTCAGATATGTGTAAATCAAAACTGAAGAAAAACAACGCCACGACCGCGTTATGGCCCGAAGCGTCGTTTGAATGAAATGGCTATTTTTGAATAAATAAAAATAGCGATAAATCGTTATAAAATATTATAAACGATATGGAATGTGAAATTTAGAAAACTAACTGAAGGTTAGCTAAGTCGAATGGTTTCCTGGGTTTTTATCTAATGTTGGTTTCGGCCTTCGGGATTAATATTTGGGAAATCGTTCTCTTACTGATTTACGGTTAGTGACTGATGAATTGAAATGAGGCGTATGTCGTGTTTGTGTAGCACTTGCTTATTATATACGCGAGTTGCTCAGAAAGACCGGGTTTATCCCATTTCGAATAACTGAATCGACAATAAGAAGGCGAAGATGAAGATGGTGGTTGAAGACCGGAGATCTTCACCTCGGTTGGATGATAACTGATGTCCTGATTGGGAGGCATCCCGAAATATGGATATTAAGTGGTGATCGACCATACGTACATGGAGATCGATGGGTATGCGAGGTATATAGTGCATCCGGTTCCGTTCAGACCCAGAACGGACTTGTAAATGGACTGTGTGTCTGACATTGGGATTTATTCTGTGTGATTGATCGTCATCAGTTGCATGGTGTGAATTGCCTGTGTGGCGTGCTAAGATGCAGTGATCAAGGCTTCTATTGAAAAGAAAAGTCTTGTGGTTGATGATCAAAGTACGGCCTGTGTGGCATAGCTTTGTGTATAACGTGAATTCGTGTGCCTCACACCCCGGTATGAACCAGAAATGGGAAAGGACCTCAGGGTGGGCATGCATTTCCTTCTAGCTAGAGGTGGTGTCGGGGCTTAAACTGGCTGACATATATATTATTTTCAACTGTGTGGTTGTTGCAGTTGCGAGTTGCCTCGGATTTATCGGTAACTATGTGAAGCCGATGGAGTCATTCGTTGGTTCATTTACGCCCCAAAGGGCGGAGAAACGTATTGTTCAGGCATTATAATCCACATCGATGGACCGGCCCTGTCGTTCCAAAGGCTTTCCTGCGCGCTCACCTGAGACATGGGCTAGATTGTCTCGAAGTCGGTAAGGACTATCTTTTGCCTTTGTTCATGACGGAAATCCAATTTCCAAATACGTGCCCATGCGGTTTTGATTGTATATGGCGACATGATATACGGTACCCATGCCGTCTATGATTGATAGTTATGATTGAAATTGTTTTTGAAACATATAAACTCTAGAAATAATATCAAATTCTTTTGTTTTATTCGTATCAAGCATATTTTGGCCATTATAAGGTAAAACTCTATCCTCCGGTTTGCGTTGCATTGTGTGTTGGGAACGGAGTCTTATAATGGCTTCATTTTTATAAAAAGCATTGCGATGTTTAAAAGAATTATTTGTTTTAAAGCACTGGCAGTCCAATGGAGAAAACTCGTTCTGCGAAAGTGGCATGGTCCTGTGATTAGCCATATTATAAATATGTTAAGTAGGTTTCTCATACTAGTCCCATGACTGACTCGTAGTTTGTTTCACTTGCAAACTCGGGTGCCCTTATTTCTACACGGGCAGCCTTGTGTTCAGGTTTTAGCAGGCTCTTTCTGGATAGCTGGAGCTGAAGATGGATTCTATCATTTATCTCTTTTTATGTTGTTCAGCTCCTATTGTACATATTATGTTTGTTTTCCGCTGTAGACATTCATGTATAGCTGAACTGTATTTGTACTAAGTATGATCCTGTATACTGTGTAACTCTGATGATTACGTTTATCCAGTGTATTATTTGTACATTATCTGGTGTATTTATTTATTTCTGTTTTGCTATTATTTGTTTATGTGTTATATTCCAAAGATTACCCTTGCCACCGTCAGAACGGGGTTTGGGGTCGTCACACTCAGATTTTCGGGTTATTACACAACTTTTAGAATGGGTTATTTCTAAAAGGATAAGTGGTGATTTTGGTGTTCAAATAACAGAAACAAAAAGAGAAGATTTCGTAATGATTACTGTACGATGTTAAATTAAATCAATTCTGTAGTTTTTAGATAATAAGTAATGATTATGACAAATGTTTGAAATATTGAATTTGATATAGTTATAAGATGTTTTCCCAACTAATGGAGATTAGAAATGGTTTTGAGGATGTTACTAAGAGGTAATACCATATTTTAAAATATATAAAAGACTTAGAAGTTTATTTAATCATTCATTAGTTATTTATAATTTTAAAAGGGCCAAATATTGCTGAGTACCGAGTCAATGAACTCATTTCATGATTGAATGGTTGTTCATTTGATAGTTAAATAACCGACTATCAAATCTGGCCAATACGATTGTTGGTATGGAAAGACCGGGAACTAATTTATATTCAAAAACCATTCCGACCAATGAATGCGTAAACGTTGAAGATATCAGATGCTGAGCGGGATGGAGCAATTGAGGACCATGGATCTTCATAAGTAAAAGGATTACTTGTCGAATATTCTCTGGTCGTACAACTTGAGATATTCTGACGTGATTCAGTCATGGTTGAGATTTTGCAGTTATGCAAGGACTACTCGCTACTGATCCTTTGGATGCGGTAGGGAAGTGCCTACGGTTTGTCCAGTCCTAGGACGAGTTGTATGGACGGATGTCTGATAGAGTATTTCCAAAAAGGATTACGTACACTGATTTACTAAAACGTATTTCTATGGCGGCGGAGAAGACCCCTTCTCTTGACGTAACAACCTGATTATTTTTGTGGAAATCAAGTAGTGATTTCTGGAGGATCTAATAATGTGGCATTCGAAGTAAATGAATGGTGGCCAGATGTTCCAAAAGATACGTCACGACCTCAAGCCTCACAACTGGGAAATGACATAAATCGGGTAGGCAACATGGCTATGTGGGTCGCTCCCATTAGGGTGTATAATCATCTATCTAGAGAAATTCCAACTGCTTCTTTAATCTATTGATGCTGTCGCTTTCGGGAAACGGTTGATGATCCCAACCGTTGGTGATATACATTCGATACACTCAAGCGAAATGAGTGGTCGGTCATGTGTGGTGTAACGGATGGAATTTTCGACCCAGAAAATCAACATAAAAACACACTGTTGACTATTCAAGCATCGAAAACACCAGGACATTAATAGAAGAATTTAGAGGGTGAGAAAGAAAAGATAGAACTAATAGAATAGAAGAAGAAGAAGATCACAACTGAACAGAATCAGAGTAACACGAAACTCGCAGCGGAACAAAATAAGATGTATTATATAACATAACTTTGAATACAAAACTGTATTGTATATACATACCATTATCAGAGTACAATACATCATATCACAGCGGAAATAACTCTACATAACTAATGGTGAAGCTTCCTGCTTTTGAGCTCCTCCAAGTGAATCTGCAAAGCCTGAAACACTTGACTGCCCGTACAAATTTGGGCACCCAAGAGTTTAGGGAAAACAAACAAAATAAACTCTGGGTCAGTCATGGGACTGGTGTGAGTAAATTCCAACCATACTGTTTTACTTTGAAAATCATTTTCAAAACAAGAAGATAATAGTAAGACCAGCCCACACATAAACATGGACGGTTTTTTACCTTACTATAACCCGAAATATTCTTGATATCAAAACCCAATGATATTATGATAATGTCTAACCAAATAATTATACAAGTAGTAGAACGCTTGCATCTCACGTTCCAAATATATATAGTATAAAATCATAAACCGCAGGGCGCTTATTGGAGATTGGATTCCAACAGACAAGGTATGGGAGCACCTTCTGAATAGTGTACTCTAGAGGGGATACACTAAGGGTTCAACAAGAACGTCTTGCAACCCGGCCACACATGACCGCTCACTCATTTAGCTTGAGTGTCGCGAATATATTATCACCACGGTTGTAGGCCATCCAACCGTCATCCGAAGATACAGAATCGAAAAGAAGTATAAATATGAATTTTCTCTAGATCGGTGACAATACACCCTGCTTGGGGATGACCCAACTAGCCATGCTGCCTAGCCCAACTTCTGTCATTCCTGGTTGTGAGGCTAGAGGCTACGTCTATCTTCAGAACATCTGATCACCAATCACTTTGAATGTCACATTGTCAAATCCGTAATCACACATCGATTACACAAATGCACACTGGGTGTAGAATAAAGAGAAGTTATCTTCTCCCCACCAACTTGGTATATTCGTAAAGTCAACGACATGACCGTTGGAAATACTCTGTCAGACACTCGTCCATACAAGTTGTCCTGGGACTGGACAAACAGAAAGCACCACTCTGGAACTGGACGACCCTTGCATTTAACTCCGTCTTCAATTATCTTTAGCATATCTAATTCGCAACGCTTATGCCTATACGCAGTGGTTTTCATATAATATATTCAACCGGTCTCTCCGTGTTGACAACGATGGTCAAAGCACTTCGATAGTTGGTTATTTAGCTATCGGAGTAAAAACAAACATTCATTCAAATGAATAACTAACATCACACAACCACGGGCACTTTTATTTAACATTTTGTTTTATTCTTCAAATTCCCATATCTTACCAGATATTTCTCAAATCCCGTTTTAGCCTTTTCATACTTCTTGGAAAACATTTCCAGTTATTATAAACTCTTATTCTTTCATGTTCCAGAAACATACGTTATTAACGTTCGAACTCTTTCCATTGATTTCACATTCTTTATTTCTATACTTGGATAATCTACCCTCTTTATATTGGAAAATATTTCCAATTTCATTATAAATATTTTAATCGGCCAACCGTTTACCTTTAAAAACATTATTCACTTAAAAATGTGAATACCATTCCTGTTATATAAATCTGAATACCTTTATCAAATAACTCTTTATTTAGAAAATCAATAACATTATCTCGTCTACCGAAATCTCTTTCATACTTTATATTCACAATCCACTTTATAAACTCTGTTCTCTAAGTCAACTTCTTATCAATATCCCGTTGATAACTAAATATTGATTCTTATCCTATTAACATTTATTTATTTAAAACTAAATGTTAATTATCCTATCAGATTATAATTCCTAAAAATAATTTACTTTTAATACATTCGACATCGTCGAATCCCAGTTCCAAATCCTAATGGTTTAATTCTAATCACATTTCGAACATCGAAATGCTGTCATTAGTTTCTAATACGATTCCCCAATTCTTTTTCTAAACTCTTTCTTATATTTCTTTGAACAAACGTCGTTACTTATTACTCTAGAATAAGTGGATTTCAAACCAAACTGTTACATTTCCTAGGAAGTGATGCTATATATAAAAGTCATGCTTAAGTCAAATCAACAGCAGTAAATTTGTCGCTATAGTTCTAAACTTGTCATATGCTATAATATTCTTATAACTAATTACAGTCACACTTATCTTATCAACAGCGTTATTTTATTGTTATAGTTCAACTTGTCATACGCTGTAATATTCTTTGTTATAACTAATCTTGACATAACAGTCACACTTATCTTATCAACAGCGTTATTTTATCGCTATGATTCTAAGACTTGCATACGCTGCCATATTCCTTTTATACTAATCTTGACATCTATTTCCGTCACAAAAATCTTGACATCTCTTTCTGTTACAAAAATCTTGACATCTCTTTCCGTTACAAAAATCTTGACATCTCTTTCCGTTACAAACTGATATCGTTCCTCGGTAATAGCGAAGCCGTTCAAGTTGGGGTATTTTATTTACCTCTCAGACCTTGATCGACAACGTTCTTACCTTAGAACCGATACAAGTCTGTATTCAAATTCCTTATTACTTAATATATTTATTAAATCGTATTTCCTTGTTGTATTTTGGAATATGGTTTTACAACACCATATCCTTACTTTGGAATCTCTGTGGTTTATGCATATTTAATTTAAACATTAACTCTTTGCTTTCTCCATTCCCCAGTTCTTATCTATAACTGCTTAAATGGTAATTAACTCTCATTAATTTCGATAAACTTATTTCTAACCTGTTTTCATTAGATTAATTAAAGACCAATTAATCTAATAATCATGTTCCCAAATAACAGTTGATTAAATCAACTTATTTCCATCAGTAAATTCATTAACTGATTTTAATTACTTCTTAACATTAGATTAATCTAATTAATCTAATGATATCTCTAAATTATTTATCTTAAATATAATTATCCAAATATTTAATCGTCGGATAGTTTTTACTTTATAAACTTGTTTAAATGTCAACAATCGCTTTTATTTGCTTTATAAAAACGAAC
This sequence comes from Allium sativum, assembly GCA_030737875.1. Taxonomy (NCBI): domain Eukaryota; kingdom Viridiplantae; phylum Streptophyta; class Magnoliopsida; order Asparagales; family Amaryllidaceae; genus Allium; species Allium sativum. The sequence goes on from CM060927.1 coordinate 159,704,086, forward strand.
TCTAAAATACTGGTTTATAATAGAACTTCTATTATAATTTAAAACTTCACTTTAATTATAAAAATATAATTTCTATAATTAACTTCATTTGATTTGCTTGACGGTAAATCAGTTTGCTTGACAAAACGATGGTTTTACGGTCGACTGTTAACACTTTCTAAATCGATATCGTTTATTTATTTAATCTAAACAAATGTTGAATTTCCGTTCAACATCAATATTCACACCGGGTTTTAAATATAATTCGGGTTCAAACAGTGCATACAAAACAAACAGTACATATAAATATCGAGGAATCCGGTAGGATTCCTCCAACCGGTTTCCGCATCCACAGATGTCAGTCAACACAATTTACACTAACTCTATACTAGGGGATATTCTAATCGATGGAATCAGTGTCCAACCGATGATGTGTACATATATATAACGGTATATAATATTCAACTAAATTAATTGTAATCAACCATCATACAGCATTCAAACAACATTAAAATATAATTGCAATATTTTAAAATAGATCAGAGTTAGTGATTTTACTCACATTGTCGCGTTAACCGTTAAAAACGATTTGCGTCAGTTGACGGTCCCGCTTTCGTTCGTTTAAATCAAAACGATTCCATCAACTAGAGGTCGTCGAACAGTCCCACTTCATGAACGCCGGTGTGCCATCTGCTAACTTGCATCTTCTGAGTTCGCCACTTCTGCAATATTTCACTCCATTTCTTTATTTGTTTATTCACGTCTTCACATATCCCTGTGGTCATGCCACTTCTCCATTTTGAACTGACGTTTTGGTACCCTCTCATAGATAATACACCGCAACTGTTACTTCAACCGAACTTCCCAGAACCCTCCATTTTGACCTTGATCGATCATAACCGTATTTACATCAAAAATTGTCGAGCTCCTTATACCCATTCTTCTTTCCATCACCAATAACAAGAACTTACAGAACCCCCCCAAAATCTACTTCTCATTCCATAATCCAAACGTTAACTCGCGCTACTAATCAAATTCACAACATGTCAAACACTTCTCAGTGCCACTCCCCCTCTACACTTATTAAACCGCATGCTCAGTACCTGCTCAACTTCTCAAATGGTTTATTTAACTCATGTTTGTTCTTTGTATACCCTGCTACTACAGACCCAATCTGTAACCGCTACTTACCTTTTAGATGCACATCCTTTCATATAAATTTAATCCTTCACGTCCCTCTCCTTTGACCCATGCATTGTTTTACATCCACCCGTCCACACTTCACCAGTTCCTCCCATCTTGAATGCGAGTGCTCCACATTCGCTGCCATAAAGACAGAACTTGCGAACAAAAATGGTGCACAAACCCTCCACCGTGACCCATGTTGAAGCTCCATCACTCACTTTCTTGTTCACACCTTTTTTCTTCATTACTATTAAACGTTTTGGGCTGAAGCCAATTCACTACCAGCGCCAAGACAACATGGAACACCACCCCTTTTTTATTCACGTTCCTTTCATCATTAACACACACGTGTACTTCAACTCCTACTTCCTTATTAAACAGAAACATCCTCTCCAGTATAAGTATAAACGCAGCCCCTTTTCTTGCCTCTCCACCATTCCATGTCGCCACCTTTAAGCTCGGACCACCCCTCATGGCAACAACCGCACATAACAGTCCATCACTTCAAATCAATGCCCAATCCATCGCCATCCGCAGTTCAACACTCCGCCGCCATGAACTCCTACGGACCGACTTTGAACTCCGCCCACTTCTCCTTCAGCCACAGTACACCTTCTCTTTGTTATACTGCCATCGCCTCTGACGTCCTCAAGCACAACCACCATTCACTTCCAACGCCAACTTCTTCAATGTGAAACGCTACTATTCCCATGTTCATCATTCAAAACTTACTCCATGCCGTAAGCACCACCTATTCCAGTTTTATCATTCCACCACCAATCTTCTTCTACTGTTACAAAGAACCGCACCCTTAAACAGTCACCGAGACAGCACCATTTCACCGTTTCCGCACATCTGGACCATACTCCCTCTTCTTCTTCATGCACAAATGTCTCCAACCACACACCCTCCTAGTTTCACACACACTTCCATTTTTAACTACTTCCCCCGCTGCTCATAACCGTGAAAACACCCCTTACCGATCTGCTCCTTCATGAGATCGTACACCGTCACTGAACCGACCGAGCTCCACCTCTAAACGCCATTCTACCCAACTTGTAACCCATCATATGCATAACTCACATGAGAGCACTCCATGCATCAGCTAATTCATGCGATATTATTTTTATTTTATATTTAACCATTCTCTGTTTCTTCGGTTTTGTTTTGCGGAACGAACTGTGTTTATATATAAGAGAGAATAGGTTGGCTGCCATGTATTTATAGATTAAAGCTTCCTTCGTAGGCAGGGAATAGGGTAGACGAGCTTTAGATTAGCTGTATGGCTTCATACGTTTGCATTCGACTGTTCGAAAGTATGGTGCTAATTAAATGGTGGCATGGTCTAGTATTTTAGGGAATGGATGGTGATTGGATTACACGAGGCAGATCTTTCTTTGTTATGAAGTAATAGGGAGTTATAGGGTCTGTGCGCCTATAATTTCTACTGTGCCTTCATACTTCATTTAATATGATTTAGAAATGGTATGGTGTGTGTTGATTTATAGAGGTAAGGTTGTTCTTTGGTAAGCGAGAATAGGTAATAGGCGTTGACAGCTTTTGTTTCTTCCAGAGAGAGATATACATATTACCTAAGCTTTGTTAATATTGTTCCAAATGTTTTATATATATATATATATATATATATATATAGTGAGTGAATTTTGTTTACCTAGTTCCTGAAACTACACTTATGTACGGACAGAAGTAAGAGTACAGTCGTGCTCAACGAGGTGTCACGGTCCCAAAAATATAATAATACCGGTAGATTGACTTATGTTTTGAAATCCTGAAATACCGATACAGGGTGCACAATACTCCAAATAAAAAGTTGAATATTTAATTTATTAAAAACTATAGAAAAATTCTAAAAATTAAATTATCGCTGCGCCTCAAAAGAACCTTGCCCAGATTCGAATCCGATATCTAGTTATATTCAAATAACCGTTACGGTCGATATACGATTTCATAGCGACTTTCTGAATATTTGATTTGGACATAACTTCCACTCTATAACACGAAATCTTGGTTTTTCACTTCTGTTAGAAAGATACGGTTCAACAGATTCCAACGTTCCTTGTTTCGAAGAAATCCGATTCAAAACGAGTCTGGTACACTCAGTTGAAGTTCAGAACGTTAAATTACGAACTGCAGCGTCGTTATGGGCTCGATTATAATTAATATATATCTTTATACGTTCAACTTCGTTTTAATTAATATATAAATCCACTTATATTACAAATTCAATATTTAAACTGATTTAAATATTCAAATACAAACCGACAAAAATGCGAGACGTTACAGACCTTCCCCCTTAAAATAATTTCGTCCTCGAAATTGCTAAGATAGGGAAAATGCTACAATCTCTGTTATAACCTGGTTAAAAATCTTTTTGATTTACTTCATAATTCCAGTTTCCACTGAACTGATTATTTCCAATTAAAATATTAATTCCTTATTATTTCGAATATTTTCAAAATTTCTGAAAATTTCCTAACAGTTTAAATTTTCAGAGAATCTCGCCAGCATCTCCTCTGCACGGCTCACTCGGTACTACAACAACTTGCCATTCTGGGTCTTCTCCAATCCAAAAGAAAATCAAACAGCCAAACGGCTTGCCCAAACTGACTCATAAAAAATCTCATACTCGTATATAAACGTGTACCTTCTCTGTTGGGCATTCAACTCTATTTCTGCCATCTGCTATCAAACCAGCATATCCAAGCATCCTTGGTTGATCTCCCATCAATCCGTTCTCAAACCCGTCTTTCGCTTTTACTAAGCCAAATTTCTACTTCAACTTCGATTCCACTCTCGGTTCTTAACCTTGTTAAGTTTTATTACGACATTCCATTTACTGATTTATTTCTCAAATCAGTTATCTCCATCTCTAATTCAAAATTCGATTCTTATTCTCCAAGAATCAATTCATTTTTAATAACTCGAATCTCCAATATTTTTCTTTTATAATTTTCATTCTGGATCTTTCCAAATTCAGTCCAGTTTTGTTATCTTTGTTTAAATTCCATTTTTACCATTTTAACTCCATAAGTTAAATTTTTATTTCAGAATTCAAATTCCTTGGATTTATTTCAAATCAGTTTGAAATCATACATAATTTAAAACATTTGAATTTCTGATAACTTGTTTCTCAAACAATACAAAACAAAATCCTTGGTAGTAATCCATCACTTACCAGCTCGAAAATGAACACCGATAATGTCGCGATCATCATCGGAATTTATTTTCCAACCATCGAAGTGAGTTCAATACTATATTGCTTTAAAAACTCATTTATAATCACTCTATTTTTGAAATTACTTCAAAATATCTTTCATAGCACTTGGAAAACAAATTTTCAAATCTCCCAGGATTTCAAAATTCCCTTATATTTAATTCAAATTTAATTTCAATTCTTTTCCAAGTTTCTAGAGTTTTATTTCAATTCTGGTTTTTAATTCAGATTCAGCTCATCTGATTTTGCATATCATACTTATATAATATTTCGATTGGTAGTTTATATAACCAACTCAATTATAATCCTGTTCGATCATAATAATGATCACATATCCAATATATTATACTAATATCAAGATATACACTTCTTTTTATATCAAAATATACTTTGGGTAAAATTATTTCATTTACCCTCTTTCCAAAACATACTGTGTTGAATTACTCTGTTCAAGAGTTTAGAAACACCTATCAACTCAGTTTGCATTACTGTTTCGACCAGAATTCATAAACCACTTGACTGACTAGTCAACACAATATAAAATAGTTTTTATATTAATCACAAATACGCGCTCATATATATACACTCAACTCAATCTAGAGTATTACTAACTCCATCTCTATTGAGTTACGCCACAGAGCCAAGGTAATCACTTAACCTTATGCTCTGATACCATCTGTAACGGATGGAATTATCGACCCAGAAAATCAACATAAAAACACACTGTTGACTATTCAAGCATCGAAAACACCAGGACATTAATAGAAGAATTTAGAGGGTGAGAAAGAAAAGATAGAACTAATAGAATAGAAGAAGAAGAAGATCACAACTGAACAGAATCAGAGTAACACGAAACTCGCAGCGGAACAAAATAAGATGTATTATATAACATAACTTTGAATACAAAACTGTATTGTATATACATACCATTATCAGAGTACAATACATCATATCACAGCGGAAATAACTCTACATAACTAATGGTGAAGCTTCCTGCTTTTGAGCTCCTCCAAGTGAATCTGCAAAGCCTGAAACACTTGACTGCCCGTACAAATTTGGGCACCCAAGAGTTTAGGGAAAACAAACAAAATAAACTCTGGGTCAGTCATGGGACTGGTGTGAGTAAATTCCAACCATACTGTTTTACTTTGAAAATCCTTTTCAAAACAAGAAGATAATAGTAAGACCAGCCCACACATAAACATGGACGGTTTTTACCTTACTATAACCTGAAATATTCTTGATATCAAAACCCAGTGATATTATGATAATGTCTAACCAAATAATTATACAAGTAGTAGAACGCTTGCATCTCACGTTCCAAATATATATAGTATAAAATCATAAACCGCAGGGCGCTTATTGGAGATTGGATTCCAACAGACAAGGTATGGGAGCACCTTCTGAATAGTGTACTCTAGAGGGGATACACTCAGGGTTCAACAAGAACGTCTTGCAACCCGGCCACACATGACCGCTCACTCATTTAGCTTGAGTGTCGCGAATATATTATCACCACGGTTGTAGGCCATCCAACCGTCATCCGAAGATACAGAATCGAAAAGAAGTGTAAATATGAATTTTCTCTAGATCGATGACAATACACCATGCTTGGGGATGACCCAACTAGCCATGCTGCCTAGCCCAACTTCTGTCATTCCTGGTTGTGAGGCTAGAGGCTACGTCTATCTTCAGAACATCTGATCACCAATCACTTTGAATGTCACATTGTCAAATCCGTAATCACACATCGATTACACAAATGCACACTGGGTGTAGAATAAAGAGAAGTTATCTTCTCCCCACCAACTTTGTATATTCGTAAAGTCAACGACATGACCGTTGGAAATACTCTGTCAGACACTCGTCCATACAAGTTGTCCTGGGACTGGACAAACAGAAAGCACCATTCTGGAACTGGACGACCCTTGCATTTAACTCCGTCTTCAATTATCTTTAGCATATCTAATTCGCAACGCTTATGCCTATACGGAGTGGTTTTCATATAATATATTCAACCGGTCTCTCCGTGTTGACAACGATGGTCAAAGCACTTCGATAGTTGGTTATTTAGCTATCGGAGTAAAAACAAACATTCATTCAAATGAATAACTAACATCACACAACCACGGGCACTTTTATTTAACATTTCGTTTTATTGTTCAAATTCCCATATCTTACCAGATATTTCTCAAATCCCGTTTTAGCCTTTTCATACTTCTTGGAAAACATTTCCAGTTATTATAAACTCTTATTCTTTCATGTTCCAGAAACATACGTTACTAACGTTCGAACTCTTTCCATTGATTTCACATTCTTTATTTCTATACTTGGATAATCTACCCTCTTTATATTGGAAAATATTTCCAATTTCATTATAAATATTTTAATCGGCCAACCGTTTACCTTTAAAAACATTATTCACTTAAAAATGTGAATACCATTCCTGTTATATAAATCTGAATACCTTTATCAAATAACTCTTTATTTCGAAAATCAATAACATTATCTCGTCTACCGAAATCTCTTTCATACTTTATATTCACAATCCACTTTATAAACTCTGTTCTCTAAGTCAACTTCTTATCAATATCCCGTTGATAACTAAATATTGATTCTTATCCTATTAACATTTATTTATTTAAAACTAAATGTTAATTATCCTATCAGATTATAATTCCTAAAACTAATTTACTTTTAATACATTCGACATCGTCGAATCCCAGTTCCAAATCCTAATGGTTTAATTCTAATCACATTTCGAACATCGAAATGCTGTCATTAGTTTCTAATACGATTCCCCAATTCTTTTTCTAAACTCTTTCTTATATTTCTTTGAACAAACGTCGTTACTTATTACTCTAGAATAAGTGGATTTCAAACCAAACTGTTACATTTCCTAGGAAGTGATGCTATATATAAAAGTCATGCTTAAGTCAAATCAACAGCAGTAAATTTGTCGCTATAGTTCTAAACTTGTCATATGCTATAATATTCTTATAACTAATTACAGTCACACTTACCTTATCAACAGCGTTATTTTATTGTTATAGTTCAACTTGTCATACGCTGTAATATTCTTTGTTATAACTAATCTTGACATAACAGTCACACTTATCTTATCAACAGCGTTATTTTATCGCTATGATTCTAAGACTTGCATACGCTGCCATATTCCTTTTATACTAATCTTGACATCTATTTCCGTCACAAAAATCTTGACATCTCTTTCTGTTACAAAAATCTTGACATCTCTTTCCGTTACAAAAATCTTGACATCTCTTTCCGTTACAAACTGATATCGTTCCTCGGTAATAGCGAAGCCGTTCAAGTTGGGGTATTTTATTTACCTCTCAGACCTTGATCGACAACGTTCTTACCTTAGAACCGATACAAGTCTGTATTCAAATTCCTTATTACTTAATATATTTATTAAATCGTATTTCCTTGTTGTATTTTGGAATATGGTTTTACAACACCATATCCTTACTTTGGAATCTCTGTGGTTTATGCATATTTAATTTAAACATTAACTCTTTGCTTTCTCCATTCCCCAGTTCTTATCTATAACTGCTTAAATGGTAATTAACTCTCATTAATTTCGATAAACTTATTTCTAACCTGTTTTCATTAGATTAATTAAAGACCAATTAATCTAATAATCATGTTCCCAAATAACAGTTGATTAAATCAACTTATTTCCATCAGTAAATTCATTAACTGATTTTAATTACTTCTTAACATTAGATTAATCTAATTAATCTAATGATATCTCTAAATTATTTATCTTAAATATAATTATCCAAATATTTAATCGTCGGATAGTTTTTACTTTATAAACTTGTTTAAATGTCAACAATCTCTTTTATTTGCTTTATAAAAACGAACTCTAAAATACTGGTTTATAATAGAACTTCTATTATAATTTAAAACTTCACTTTAATTATAAAAATATAATTTCTATAATTAACTTCATTTGATTTGCTTGACGGTAAATCAGTTTGCTTGACAAAACGATGGTTTTACGGTCGACTGTTAACACTTTCTAAATCGATATCGTTTATTTATTTAATCTAAACAAATGTTGAATTTCCGTTCAACATCAATATTCACACCGGGTTTTAAATATAATTCGGGTTCAAACAGTGCATACAAAACAAATAGTACATATAAATATCGAGGAATCCGGTAGGATTCCTCCAACCGGTTTCCGCATCCACAGATGTCAGTCAACACAATTTACACTAACTCTATACTAGGGGATATTCTAATCGATGGAATCAGTGTCCAACCGATGATGTGTACATATATATAACGGTATATAATATTCAACTAAATTAATTGTAATCAACCATCATACAGCATTCAAACAACATTAAAATATAATTGCAATATTTTAAAATAGATCAGAGTTAGTGATTTTACTCACATTGTCGCGTTAACCGTTAAAAACGATTTGCGTCAGTTGACGGTCCCGCTTTCGTTCGTTTAAATCAAAACGATTCCATCAACTAGAGGTCGTCGAACAGTCCCACTTCATGAACGCCGGTGTGCCATCTGCTAACTTGCATCTTCTGAGTTCGCCACTTCTGCAATATTTCACTCCATTTCTTTATTTGTTTATTCACGTCTTCACATATCCCTGTGGTCATGCCACTTCTCCATTTTGAACTGACGTTTTGGTACCCTCTCATAGATAATACACCGCAACTGTTACTTCAACCGAACTTCCCAGAACCCTCCATTTTGACCTTGATCGATCATAACCGTATTTACATCAAAAATTGTCGAGCTCCTTATACCCATTCTTCTTTCCATCACCAATAACAAGAACTTACAGAACCCCCCCAAAATCTACTTCTCATTCCATAATCCAAACGTTAACTCGCGCTACTAATCAACTTCACAACATGTCAAACACTTCTCAGTGCCACTCCCCCTCTACACTTATTAAACCGCATGCTCAGTACCTGCTCAACTTCTCAAATGATTTATTTAACTCATGTTTGTTCTTTGTATACCCTGCTACTACAGACCCAATCTGTAACCGCTACTTACCTTTTAGATGCACATCCTTTCATATAAATTTAATCCTTCACGTCCCTCTCCTTTGACCCATGCATTGTTTTACATCCACCCGTCCACACTTCACCAGTTCCTCCCATCTTGAATGCGAGTGCTCCACATTCGCTGCCATAAAGACAGAACTTGCGAACAAAAATGGTGCACAAACCCTCCACCGTGACCCATGTTGAAGCTCCATCACTCACTTTCTTGTTCACACCTTTTTTCTTCATTACTATTAAACGTTTTGGGCTGAAGCCAATTCACTACCAGCGCCAAGACAACATGGAACACCACCCCTTTTTTATTCACGTTCCTTTCATCATTAACACACACGTGTACTTCAACTCCTACTTCCTTATTAAACAGAAACATCCTCTCCAGTATAAGTATAAACGCAGCCCCTTTTCTTGCCTCTCCACCATTCCATGTCGCCACCTTTAAGCTCGGACCACCCCTCATGGCAACAACCGCACATAACAGTCCATCACTTCAAATCAATGCCCAATCCATCGCCATCCGCAGTTCAACACTCCGCCGCCATGAACTCCTACGGACCGACTTTGAACTCCGCCCACTTCTCCTTCAGCCACAGTACACCTTCTCTTTGTTATACTGCCATCGCCTCTGACGTCCTCAAGCACAACCACCATTCACTTCCAACGCCAACTTCTTCAATGTGAAACGCTACTATTCCCATGTTCATCATTCAAAACTTACTCCATGCCGTAAGCACCACCTATTCCAGTTTTATCATTCCACCACCAATCTTCTTCTACTGTTACAAAGAACCGCACCCTTAAACAGTCCACGAGACAGCACCATTTCACCGTTTCCGCACATCTGGACCATACTCCCTCTTCTTCTTCATGCACAAATGTCTCCAACCACACACCCTCCTAGTTTCACACACACTTCCATTTTTAACTACTTCCCCCGCTGCTCATAACCGTGAAAACACCCCTTACCGATCTGCTCCTTCATGAGATCGTACACCGTCACTGAACCGACCGAGCTCCACCTCTAAACGCCATTCTACCCAACTTGTAACCCATCCTATGCATAACTCACATGAGAGCACTCCATGCATCAGCTAATTCATGCGATATTATTTTTATTTTATATTTAACCATTCTCTGTTTCTTCGGTTTTGTTTTGCGGAACGAACTGTGTTTATATATAAGAGAGAATAGGTTGGCTGCCATGTATTTATAGATTAAAGCTTCCTTCGTAGGCAGGGAATAGGGTAGACGAGCTTTAGATTAGCTGTATGGCTTCATACGTTTGCATTCGACTGTTCGAAAGTATGGTGCTAATTAAATGGTGGCATGGTCTAGTATTTTAGGGAATGGATGGTGATTGGATTACACGAGGCAGATCTTTCTTTGTTATGAAGTAATAGGGAGTTATAGGGTCTGTGCGCCTATAATTTCTACTGTGCCTTCATACTTCATTTAATATGATTTAGAAATGGTATGGTGTGTGTTGATTTATAGAGGTAAGGTTGTTCTTTGGTAAGCGAGAATAGGTAATAGGCGTTGACAGCTTTTGTTTCTTCCAGAGAGAGATATACATATTACCTAAGCTTTGTTAATATTGTTCCAAATGTTATATATATATATATATATATATATATAGTGAGTGAATTTTGTTTACCTAGTTCCTGAAACTACACTTATGTACGGACAGAAGTAAGAGTACAGTCGTGCTCAACGAGGTGTCACGGCCCCAAAAATATAATAATACCGGTAGATTGACTCATGTTTTGAAATCCTGAAATACCGATACAGGGTGCACAATACTCCAAATAAAAAGTTGAATATTTAATTTATTAAAAACTACAGAAAAATTCTAAAAATTAAATTATCGCTGCGCCTCAAAAGAACCTTGCCCAGATTCGAATCCGATATCTAGTTATATTCAAATAACCGTTACGGTCGATATACGATTTCATAGCGACTTTCTGAATATTTGATTTGGACATAACTTCCACTCTATAACACGAAATCTTGGTTTTTCACTTCTGTTAGAAAGATACGGTTCAACAGATTCCAACGTTCCTTGTTTCGAAGAAATCCGATTCAAAACGAGTCTGGTACACTCAGTTGAAGTTCAGAACGTTAAATTACGAACTGCAGCGTCGTTATGGGCTCGATTATAATTAATATATATCTTTATACGTTCAACTTCGTTTTAATTAATATATAAATCCACTTATATTACAAATTCAATATTTAAACTGATATAAATATTCAAATACAAACCGACAAAAATGCGAGACGTTACAGACCTTCCCCCTTAAAATAATTTCGTCCTCGAATTGCTAAGATAGGGAAAATGCTACAATCTCTGTTATAACCTGGTTAAAAATCTTTTTGATTTACTTCATAATTCCAGTTTCCACTGAACTGATTATTTCCAATTAAAATATTAATTCCTTATTATTTCGAATATTTTCAAAATTTCTGAAAATTTCCTAACAGTTTAAATTTTCAGAGAATCTCGCCAGCATCTCCTCTGCACGGCTCACTCGGTACTACAACAACTTGCCATTCTGGGTCTTCTCCAATCCAAAAGAAAATCAAACAGCCAAACGGCTTGCCCAAACTGACTCATAAAAAATCTCATACTCGTATATAAACGTGTACCTTCTCTGTTGGGCATTCAACTCTATTTCTGCCATCTGCTATCAAACCAGCATATCCAAGCATCCTTGGTTGATCTCCCATCAATCCGTTCTCAAACCCGTCTTTCGCTTTTACTAAGCCAAATTTCTACTTCAACTTCGATTCCACTCTCGGTTCTTAACCTTGTTAAGTTTTATTACGACATTCCATTTACTGATTTATTTCTCAAATCAGTTATCTCCATCTCTAATTCAAAATTCGATTCTTATTCTCCAAGAATCAATTCATTTTTAATAACTCGAATCTCCAATATTTTTCTTTTATAATTTTCATTCTGGATCTTTCCAAATTCAGTCCAGTTTTGTTATCTTTGTTTAAATTCCATTTTTACCATTTTAACTCCATAAGTTAAATTTTTATTTCAGAATTCAAATTCCTTGGATTTATTTCAAATCAGTTTGAAATCATACATAATTTAAAACATTTGAATTTCTGATAACTTGTTTCTCAAACAATACAAAACAAAATCCTTGGTAGTAATCCATCACTTACCAGCTCGAAAATGAACACCGATAATGTCGCGATCATCATCGGAATTTATTTTCCAACCATCGAAGTGAGTTCAATACTATATTGCTTTAAAAACTCATTTATAATCACTCTATTTTTGAAATTACTTCAAAATATCTTTCATAGAACTTGGAAAACAAATTTTCAAATCTCCCAAGATTTCAAAATTCCCTTATATTTAATTCAAATTTAATTTCAATTCTTTTCCAAGTTTCTAGAGTTTTATTTCAATTCTGGTTTTTAATTCAGATTCAGCTCATCTGATTTTGCATATCATACTTATATAATATTTCGATTGGTAGTTTATATAACCAACTCAATTATAATCCTGTTCGATCATAATAATGATCACATATCCAATATATTATACTAATATCAAGATATACACTTCTTTTTATATCAAAATATACTTTGGGTAAAATTATTTCATTTACCCTCTTTCCAAAACATACTGTGTTGAATTACTCTGTTCAAGAGTTTAGAAACACCTATCAACTCAGTTTGCATTACTGTTTCGACCAGAATTCATAAACCACTCGACTGACTAGTCAACACAATATAAAATAGTTTTTATATTAATCACAAATACGCGCTCATATATATACACTCAACTCAATCTAGAGTATTACTAACTCCATCTCTATTGAGTTACGCCACAGAGCCAAGGTAATCACTTAACCTTATGCTCTGATACCATCTGTAACGGATGGAATTATCGACCCAGAAAATCAACATAAAAACACACTGTTGACTATTCAAGCATCGAAAACACCAGGACATTAATAGAAGAATTTAGAGGGTGAGAAAGAAAAGATAGAACTAATAGAATAGAAGAAGAAGAAGATCACAACTGAACAGAATCAGAGTAACACGAAACTCGCAGCGGAACAAAATAAGATGTATTATATAACATAACTTTGAATACAAAACTGTATTGTATATACATACCATTATCAGAGTACAATACATCATATCACAGCGGAAATAACTCTACATAACTAATGGTGAAGCTTCCTGCTTTTGAGCTCCTCCAAGTGAATCTGCAAAGCCTGAAACACTTGACTGCCCGTACAAATTTGGGCACCCAAGAGTTTAGGGAAAACAAACAAAATAAACTCTGGGTCAGTCATGGGACTGGTGTGAGTAAATTCCAACCATACTGTTTTACTTTGAAAATCCTTTTCAAAACAAGAAGATAATAGTAAGACCAGCCCACACATAAACATGGACGGTTTTTACCTTACTATAACCTGAAATATTCTTGATATCAAAACCCAGTGATATTATGATAATGTCTAACCAAATAATTATACAAGTAGTAGAACGCTTGCATCTCACGTTCCAAATATATATAGTATAAAATCATAAACCGCAGGGCGCTTATTGGAGATTGGATTCCAACAGACAAGGTATGGGAGCACCTTCTGAATAGTGTACTCTAGAGGGGATACACTCAGGGTTCAACAAGAACGTCTTGCAACCCGGCCACACATGACCGCTCACTCATTTAGCTTGAGTGTCGCGAATATATTATCACCACGGTTGTAGGCCATCCAACCGTCATCCGAAGATACAGAATCGAAAAGAAGTGTAAATATGAATTTTCTCTAGATCGATGACAATACACCATGCTTGGGGATGACCCAACTAGCCATGCTGCCTAGCCCAACTTCTGTCATTCCTGGTTGTGAGGCTAGAGGCTACGTCTATCTTCAGAACATCTGATCACCAATCACTTTGAATGTCACATTGTCAAATCCGTAATCACACATCGATTACACAAATGCACACTGGGTGTAGAATAAAGAGAAGTTATCTTCTCCCCACCAACTTTGTATATTCGTAAAGTCAACGACATGACCGTTGGAAATACTCTGTCAGACACTCGTCCATACAAGTTGTCCTGGGACTGGACAAACAGAAAGCACCATTCTGGAACTGGACGACCCTTGCATTTAACTCCGTCTTCAATTATCTTTAGCATATCTAATTCGCAACGCTTATGCCTATACGGAGTGGTTTTCATATAATATATTCAACCGGTCTCTCCGTGTTGACAACGATGGTCAAAGCACTTCGATAGTTGGTTATTTAGCTATCGGAGTAAAAACAAACATTCATTCAAATGAATAACTAACATCACACAACCACGGGCACTTTTATTTAACATTTCGTTTTATTGTTCAAATTCCCATATCTTACCAGATATTTCTCAAATCCCGTTTTAGCCTTTTCATACTTCTTGGAAAACATTTCCAGTTATTATAAACTCTTATTCTTTCATGTTCCAGAAACATACGTTACTAACGTTCGAACTCTTTCCATTGATTTCACATTCTTTATTTCTATACTTGGATAATCTACCCTCTTTATATTGGAAAATATTTCCAATTTCATTATAAATATTTTAATCGGCCAACCGTTTACCTTTAAAAACATTATTCACTTAAAAATGTGAATACCATTCCTGTTATATAAATCTGAATACCTTTATCAAATAACTCTTTATTTAGAAAATCAATAACATTATCTCGTCTACCGAAATCTCTTTCATACTTTATATTCACAATCCACTTTATAAACTCTGTTCTCTAAGTCAACTTCTTATCAATATCCCGTTGATAACTAAATATTGATTCTTATCCTATTAACATTTATTTATTTAAAACCAAATGTTAATTATCCTATCAGATTATAATTCCTAAAAATAATTTACTTTTAATACATTCGACATCGTCGAATCCCAGTTCCAAATCCTAATGGTTTAATTCTAATCACATTTCGAACATCGAAATGCTGTCATTAGTTTCTAATACGATTCCCCAATTCTTTTTCTAAACTCTTTCTTATATTTCTTTGAACAAACGTCGTTACTTATTACTCTAGAATAAGTGGATTTCAAACTAAACTGTTACATTTCCTAGGAAGTGATGCTATATATAAAAGTCATGCTTAAGTCAAATCAACAGCAGTAAATTTGTCGCTATAGTTCTAAACTTGTCATATGCTATAATATTCTTATAACTAATTACAGTCACACTTACCTTATCAACAGCGTTATTTTATTGTTATAGTTCAACTTGTCATACGCTGTAATATTCTTTGTTATAACTAATCTTGACATAACAGTCACACTTATCTTATCAACAGCGTTATTTTATCGCTATGATTCTAAGACTTGCATACGCTGCCATATTCCTTTTATACTAATCTTGACATCTATTTCCGTCACAAAAATCTTGACATCTCTTTCTGTTACAAAAATCTTGACATCTCTTTCCGTTACAAAAATCTTGACATCTCTTTCCGTTACAAACTGATATCGTTCCTCGGTAATAGCGAAGCCGTTCAAGTTGGGGTATTTTATTTACCTCTCAGACCTTGATCGACAACGTTCTTACCTTAGAACCGATACAAGTCTGTATTCAAATTCCTTATTACTTAATATATTTATTAAATCGTATTTCCTTGTTGTATTTTGGAATATGGTTTTACAACACCATATCCTTACTTTGGAATCTCTGTGGTTTATGCATATTTAATTTAAACATTAACTCTTTGCTTTCTCCATTCCCCAGTTCTTATCTATAACTGCTTAAATGGTAATTAACTCTCATTAATTTCGATAAACTTATTTCTAACCTGTTTTCATTAGATTAATTAAAGACCAATTAATCTAATAATCATGTTCCCAAATAAAAGTTGATTAAATCAACTTATTTCCATCAGTAAATTCATTAACTGATTTTAATTACTTCTTAACATTAGATTAATCTAATTAATCTAATGATATCTCTAAATTATTTATCTTAAATATAATTATCCAAATATTTAATCGTCGGATAGTTTTTACTTTATAAACTTGTTTAAATGTCAACAATCGCTTTTATTTGCTTTATAAAAACGAACTCTAAAATACTGGTTTATAATAGAACTTCTATTATAATTTAAAAATTCACTTTAATTATAAAAATATAATTTCTATAATTAACTTCATTTGATTTGCTTGACGGTAAATCAGTTTGCTTGACAAAACGATGGTTTTACGGTCGACTGTTAACACTTTCTAAATCGATATCGTTTATTTATTTAATCTAAACAAATGTTGAATTTCCGTTCAACATCAATATTCACACCGGGTTTTAAATAATTCGGGTTCAAACAGTGCATACAAAACAAACAGTACATATAAATATCGAGGAATCCGGTAGGATTCCTCCAACCGGTTTCCACATCCACAGATATTAGTCAACACAATTTACACTAACTCTATACTAGGGGATATTCTAATCGATGGAATCAGTGTCTAACCGATGATGTGTACATATATATAACGGTATATAATATTCAACTAAATTAATTGTAATCAACCATCATACAGCATTCAAACAACATTAAAATATAATTGCAATATTTTAAAATAGATCAGAGTTAGTGATTTTACTCACATTGTCGCGTTAACCGTTAAAAACGATTTGCGTCAGTTGACGGTCCCGCTTTCGTTCGTTTAAATCAAAACGATTCCATCAACTAGAGGTCGTCGAACAGTCCCACTTCATGAACGCCGGTGTGCCATCTGCTAACTTGCATCTTCTGAGTTCGCCACTTCTGCAATATTTCACTCCATTTCTTTATTTTTTTATTCACGTCTTCACATATCCCTGTGGTCATGCCACTTCTCCATTTTGAACTGACGTTTTGGTACCCTCTCATAGATAATACACCGCAACTGTTACTTCAACTGAACTTCCCAGAACCCTCCATTTTGACCTTGATCGATCATAACCGTATTTACATCAAAAATTGTCGAGCTCCTTATACCCATTCTTCTTTCCATCACCAATTACAAGAACTTACAGAACCCCCCCAAAATCTACTTCTCATTCCATAATCCAAACGTTAACTCGCGCTACTAATCAACTTCACAACATGTCAAACACTTCTCAGTGCCACTCCCCCTCTACACTTATTAAACCGCATGCTCAGTACCTGCTCAACTTCTCAAATGGTTTATTTAACTCATGTTTGTTCTTTGTATACCCAGCTACTACAGACCCAATCCGTAACCGCTACTTACCTTTTAGATGCACATCCTTTCATATAAATTTAATCCTTCACGTCCCTCTCCTTTGACCCATGCATTGTTTTACATCCACCCGTCCACACTTCACCAGTTCCTCCCATCTTGAATGCGAGTGCTCCACATTCGCTGCCATAAAGACAGAACTTGCGAACAAAAATGGTGCACAAACCCTCCACCGTGACCCATGTTGAAGCTCCATCACTCACTTTCTTGTTCACACCTTTTTTCTTCATTACTATTAAACGTTTTGGGCTGAAGCCAATTCACTACCAGCGCCAAGACAACATGGAACACCACCCCTTTTTTATTCACGTTCCTTTCATCATTAACACACACGTGTACTTCAACTCCTACTTCCTTATTAAACAGAAACATCCTCTCCAGTATAAGTATAAACGCAGCCCCTTTTCTTGCCTCTCCACCATTCCATGTCGCCACCTTTAAGCTCGGACCACCCCCTCATGGCAACAACCGCACATAACAGTCCATCACTTCAAATCAATGCCCAATCCATCGCCATCCGCAGTTCAACACTCCGCCGCCATGAACTCCTACGGACCGACTTTGAACTCCGCCCACTTCTCCTTCAGCCACAGTACACCTTCTCTTTGTTATACTGCCATCGCCTCTGACGTCCTCAAGCACAACCACCATTCACTTCCAACGCCAACTTCTTCAATGTGAAACGCTACTATTCCCATGTTCATCATTCAAAACTTACTCCATGCCGTAAGCACCACCTATTCCAGTTTTATCATTCCACCACCAATCTTCTTCTACTGTTACAAAGAACCGCACCTTTAAACAGTCACCGAGACAGCACCATTTCACCGTTTCCGCACATCTGGACCATACTCCCTCTTCTTCTTCATGCACAAATGTCTCCAACCACACACCCTCCTAGTTTCACACACACTTCCCTTTTTAACTACTTCCCCCGCTGCTCATAACCGTGAAAACACCCCTTACCGATCTGCTCCTTCATGAGATCGTACACCATCACTGAACCGACCGAGCTCCGCCTCTAAACGCCATTCTACCCAACTTGTTACCCATCCTATGCATAACTCACATGAGAGCACTCCATGCATCAGCTAATTCATGCGATATTATTGTTATTTTATATTTAACCATTCTCTGTTTCTTCGGTTTTGTTTTGCGGAACGAACTGTGTTTATATATAAGAGAGAATAGGTTGGCTGCCATGTATTTATAGATTAAAGCTTCCTTCGTAGGTAGGGAATAGGGTAGACGAGCTTTAGATTAGCTGTATGGCTTCATACGTTTGCATTCGACTGTTCGAAAGTATGGTGCTAATTAAATGGTGGCAAGGTCTAGTATTTTAGGGAATGGATGGTGATTGGATTACACGAGGCAGATCTTTCTTTGTTATGAAGTAATAGGGAGTTATAGGGTCTGTGCGCCTATAATTTCTACTGTGCCTTCATACTTCATTTAATATGATTTAGAAATGGTATGGTGTGTGTTGATTTATAGAGGTAAGGCTGTTCTTTGGTAAGCGAGAATAGGTAATAGGCGTTGACAGCTTTTGTTTCTTCCAGAGAGAGATATACATATTACCTAAGCTTTGTTAATATTGTTCCAAATGTTATATATATATATATAGTGAGTGAATTTTGTTTACCTAGTTCCTGAAACTACACTTACGTACGGACAGAAGTAAGAGTACAGTCGTGCTCAACGAGGTGTCACGGTCCCAAAAATATAATAATACCGGTAGATTGACTCATGTTTTGAAATCCTGAAATACCGATACAGGGTGTACAATACTCAAAATAAAAAGTTGAATATTTAATTTATTAAAAACTACAGAAAAATTCTAAAAATTAAATTATCGCTGCGCCTCAAAAGAACCTTGCCCAGATTCGAATCCGATATCTAGTTATATTCAAATAACCGTTACGGTCGATATACGATTTCATAGCGACTTTCTGAATATTTGATTTGGACATAACTTCCACTCTGTAACACGAAATCTTGGTTTTTCACTTCTGTTAGAAAGATATGGTTCAACAGATTCCAACGTTCCTTGTTTCGAAGAAATCCGATTCAAAACGAGTCTGGTACACTCAGTTGAAGTTCAGAACGTTAAATTACGAACTGCAGCGTCATTATGGGCTCGATTATAATTAATATATATCTTTATACGTTCAACTTCGTTTTAATTTATATATAAATCCACTTATATTACAAATTCAATATTTAAACTGATTTAAATATTCAAATACAAACCGACAAAAATGCGAGACGTTACATGTGGGTCGGGTTGTAAGACGTTCTTGTTGAACCCAGTGTATTCGCCTCTAGAAATACATTATCGGTAGGTGGTTCCATACCTTGTCATAGTCGGAATCCAATCTCCAATAAGCGCATGCGGTTTTGATTATATACTATATATGTGGAGCGTGAGATGCAAGCGTTCCGCTAGATTGCTATTTATTTGTATTTAGACACTATTATATTATCAGAATAATTATGTGATTTCAAAATGTTTTGGTTTATCGTAAGCTAAAAACCGTCCGTGTTTATGTGTGGATTTGGTCTTACGATTATCCTTTTATTTCGGAAAGATTTTTTTAGAACTTTAAAAATCAAGTTAGATGATCCCCTTAAACTGTGCGAGTCGTTCTCACTCTGGTTCACCAGACTGACCCGGTGTTTGAAATGCTCGGGTTAGACCGGGTGGTGCAGGTTTAGGTTATCGAATGCTGCGAAGAGACGGTTTGGAAGAGTTCAGATGTATGATATTACCTTACTCAGCTATGTGTTGTATATGAGGACAGATTATTATAATTGTCCAGATGTATTCACTGTAAGCTGTACTCTGATATTTGTAAGTATTTTCAAGCTCTCAATAAAGATTATTTCTATAACATATTTTGTTCCGCTGCGTTGTGAGACTTTGTATTGTGTGGGTTCATCACCTTCTTCTTCTATTCTAATATTTCATTTTTTCTTATCTCACCCTCTAACTTCTTTCAAATAACTATCTGGTGCTTTCGATACTTGGGTTTTGGTAAGTAATACGGGTTTTATGTATTATTGTCAAAGTCCGGGCGTCGAACCTACAGGGTCGTTACAATGTCCCTTATTTATTAGGGTTGGTTATTGCAGTCGAGAGGCTGGCCATAAAACAAGGTGTCTGGGGAATCATCTGTATGTCACGGTAGGAGGTTAACCAACTATACGTATGTACTGTTACAGTTGGTACCGGAGCTCTGGCTACCTCAAATCTTTGGGGCACGACTCATTAGAACTGAACAAAAGACACATCAGAGGTAGGATTATAAATATCCTGTAAAAGAATACTCATTAGAGATAGGATCAGTAGCATCCTAGAATGAGAAAACTCGTTAGAGATGGGTTAGTAATGCCCTAGAATGAGTTGAGAGTAACAAGTTCATAATTAATGTATTTGCGATTATATATATAATTTGATCTTAGAAAATATGATTTTTGAATATATAAAAGTTATATATTTGAAAAGTTAATCAACTAATAAGATTATAGAAACCAATTAAAAGAATGAAAGTTGAGTTGGTTAGTTAAACAACCTTCAGCTCCGTTCCTTTTCAAGGATGAAAAGATTTTAAGTTGGGGAGATTGTAACAACCCAAAAAATCAGAACCAATTTAAATATTTATTTTAAGGAAATTTTGTTAGGAAATGCATCAGAATCTAAATATTCCATTTCCAAAAAAAATATTAACGAACGTAGCAATTATTTGTTTATTTATTCATGCGCAAGAAACCTAAATGTCATTGCCATCTTTCATTATATATATATATATATATGTGTATATATATATATATATATATATATCATGAAATGCTCAGCAAAATTTAGGGAAGAAAATAATTATTATGGCAATATGGCAATAAATTTTGTGTATTAATTGTAAATTATTTCCAATTTATCACCTATGAATTAAATAGCAACTGGTTTCCCACGCTAATCAATTAATCTATTGCAATTGTTATTTTTATTTATATAAAGATTAACATTCAATGTATTCCTTTAATTACCATTCTTAATTAATGTTATCATTTACCTTACAATCTATACAAACATAATTTCTAAATATATATATTACAACACAATGTAAAATACAAATTAATTCATATATATATCCTATGCCTTGATTATTTTGCTTCTCATTTAATTATAGGTTATTGTTAAAAAAATTACAAATGTTTTTTTATAACAAAATAACAGTTACTATCCAATAGCTTAACAACTGCTCTGCTTAATAAAATTTGTTGACTCATTGCAATTAAATGTAAATTTCAAATTCATTAATATATATATATATATATATATATATTTCTATGTAGTTATTATTTTTCTCATTCCATTTCTTTTGCATATAACTTCTCCTCAATTTAAGCCATGTTTACCTATTAAACTCTTTTTAGGAAAATAAATTATGAGCATTATGTTTCTTCCACTTTATTTTCTTAAACCATATATCGTATGTGTCCATTCATTACAAGATTCGTTTCCATTTATTTGTACTCATCCTACCACTTTTGTTATGTGTTGTATTCCCAAAGTTAACGTATGCAGGTTTTGAACGGTTTTAGTCGATCTTGTGATCGATTAGGTCCGGGCAAAAGCCATTATCGTTACACATTTCAATTTGGATATAGATTTCAATTTTTGAATGAATAATCAATATATAATTTTAAAATTGAAAAATCAATTACAAGAGGGAAATGAAATATCTATACAAGACACGAGAGATTAAAAATACATACAGCTAAAACAAATTCAGCAATTCTAAACTGATACCACTTGATGTCCCTATTAATGAGGATTGTAACAAGATACTAGAGACAAACAAGGATATCACAGACAAAAGGATTTAATCACAAGGCCCAAGCAGACAAGACTAACAAATTAATTTCATTTATCAGAGCATGGTATATATTTGTTACCAAAACAGGGAGTCACCACAAAATATTTTCAAAAACAATATCAAAGCAGCACAAGAAACCAATACCACAACAGGCTTGTCAGAAGATGTTTCTGATGGTCACAGAATATGATTCATGATCTAAGATTAAAAATTCTGTTTATTTGAAATAATTTGAGGAATACGAAACTTTCAAGATTCAGTGAATCAATCACACCAGAATGTAAATTTCAGATTCAAGATATGTGTATGATTCAATAAATCAATAATTTCAAATGATTTTAAATAAACAAATATTCAAATCAAATAATCATGAAATAGTAGTGAGTTTTAAGACCTGATTTTCAAAGAATTTTTCATAAGTATTTTCTGACAAGTACACGCGAAATTTCAGAATATTTACATCAAGCATGAAAGATAATTCATGATCCAAAAAAATGGTTTATTCAAAATCACTTTAAATAAATGTAATTCTTGAGATACAATGAATCAATCACATAGGATTAATAATTTCTGATCTGACAGATGTGTGAGATTCAAAATATCGGAAATTTCAAATGATCTTAAACAAACAGATTTCAACCTTAATGATCATGAATAACAATGAATTTCAAGATGTAAGCAATGATTCAAGACATATCAAAAATATTCAAGCCAATCTGAAAATCAATGAAATTATCACGACTGAGAAGTAGTGTGTGCTGTAATGAGTATAACATTTCAAGCTTTTCTACACGGAATTAGATGAAACCCAAAACAACAAATATATGTGAAATTTCATTAAATATTCAGATCTTCAAAATTTTAGAATTTAAACTAACAGTGTTCAAGATATAATATGAATGATTCAACACTATTAGAAATTCCGAAATCAGAAAATAAACTTCAAAATGATTGCATAAATATTTTAAATTTAAATTCAAAATCTGGAAATAATTAAAACATCAGAGTTCTATTCAAATCAAGCGAATTTCCAGAAGATCATGAGTACTACTATAACGTCCTGGAAATTTGTGATCTTTGGTCATCAACATAAAACCCACGTCGATTATCCAAACATCGAAAATACTGGTAGTTAATGAAAGAAGTTAGAGGGTGAGTATAGATAAGTTAGAAACTTATAATAGAAGAAGAAGAACATACAACATCAGAGTAAACACGAATCTCATAGCGGAACGAATAAATATATTTCATAACATAACTTTGAAATAAAACAGTATCTGTATACAATACCATTATTAGAGTATAACACTTACAAAACAGCGGAAATAACAATAGCTATATAATCCTAAAGCCTCCTCCTCCAGCTCTTCAAGTATCTGTAAATCTGACTACTTGACTGCCCATACAAAATTGGGCACCCAAGAGATTAGGGAAAACAAAACAAAATAAACTCAGGGTTAGTCATGTGACAGGTGTGAGTAAACTCAAATCATTTTATTTAACTTTCAAAATTCTTTTGAAACAAATGATAATCATAAGACCGATCCACACATAAACACGGATGGTTTTTACCTTATAATAACCCAAAATATTTCTAAAATGATACTTGTCTAATGTTATAATAATGTCTAGATCAAGTAAATAGAAATCTAGCAGAAATGCTTGCATCTAACGTTCTACATATATAATATACAATCAAAACCGCGGGCTCTTATTTAGGGAATGGATTCCAACTGTGACAAGGTATGGATCCACCTTCCGATCAGTGTACTCTAGAAGCGATACACTGGAGTTCAACAAGAACATCTTGTAACTCGGCCACCATGACCGACCATTCATTTCTCTTGAATGTATCGAATATATTGCCACCCCTCGGTTTGTATTCCAACTTAACCATTCCCGGGAGATACATAATTGAAAGATGTACAAATATGAATATTCTCTAGATGGTGACAATATACCCTAATTGCGTGCGGCCCACTTAGCCATGCTGCCTGCCCGATTTCTGTCATTTTCCAGTTGATGAGGCTTGAGCTTATAACGTATCTCTATACAAATCATGTCTTCATTTACTTTGAATGCCACATCATAATACCCGTCAAATCAAAAATTGATCTCTCTAAAAATACCATGGGTATAAGCTAAGAGAAACGAATTCCTCCGCCACCAACGTAAATACATTTGAAACGATCAACTTACGCGATCTACCAGATATACTCTGTCAGACAATCGTCCATTTAAGTTGTCCTGGGACTGGATAAACAGAAGGCACTATTCAGTACATCCATCATAGGAAATCTCTACCTAAGATTTATACAATAGCCCTTGCACTTTACTCTGTCTTCAATATATTCAACATACTTGGTTTACAACGCTTATGCCAATACGGAGTGGATCTTCAGATAATAATCCAACCGGTCTCTCCATATTAACAACGCAAAAATGGTCAGAAACTTTGATAGTCGGTGATTTAACTATCATATGAGAACACGTGTGCAAACAACAATCTTATTTCCAATTGGAATTTCTATTGATCAATCATATATATATATATATATATATATATATATGAATATATTTCCTTATTTTCTATATTCAGAAAATATATGTTATGAACATTGGAAAACATTCCCATTGCTTATTTACTTATCACTATTCTGCCACATCTATCAGTCTCTGACTGTAAACTAGTATGAGAAAAATTCCTTAAGTATCAATCCCGAAGGTCGAAACCAACATCAGATAGACACTTAGAAAACCATTCAACTTAATGTGACGGCCCGCCCGCACCAACCGACATTTACTCCAAAGGTGCGCTGTATACATGTCCAGTTAGCAAGGAACGGGTCGTCAGAAGGAAAAGGAAGAAGGAAATGAACATACAAAGAACCTGTAGAATGTCTCACAGCACATAGAACAAAATATAATAATAACATACTTGACATAAAACAGGAGTGACAGTGCATAAGCTGAAAACCAAAACTAAGCATCACAGCAGCGGAAATCCAAAATACAGCTTATTACAACTTTTCAAACTGTCTCAAAGCAAAAGTAAGATAAAGGAGGTACACTACTAATGCCCAAGTAGCGACCACCAGCGACACAGGGAGAATATCTATATATCATACGTGGAAGCCTCCTGCCCGCCTCCAAATCAGCTACTCGCGCATCACCAGCTAACCTGTCTCTAGTCTGCTCATGTGAGCACCCAGAGTAATAAGAGGAGACATTAAACTCTGGGTCAGACATAAAGCCAGGTATGAGCGATAAGCATCTAAAGTGAATAATAACAGGTAGACTAAAACATACCTGAACCTGGACCTACAACCAAAGAGTTAGCACTACATATTGTACAACACTCTAAGGTGCCATATCAATAGGTGTAAAGATACGGAGGTGGGGGTGTGCATGTCATAGTGATGGCAAACAATCAAACATAGCAACCATCCTCACATCTCTCACTCAGTGCGTAAAGCATACGATATTCACCACTTCTGTGACGATCCCGAAACCCCATGACACGGTGTTAAGGATAATCATTGGAATATAACACATTAATCATCATTAGCAGATCACAGATAATGGCATAAACAGAAAACAGAATAATTTACACACATATGACAACGGAATCATATAGATATTATCACATCAGAGAAGCACAGTATAGGATATAACTTAGTACATAATGATACATAGTCAGTCACCATCGCCTGAGGAGGAATCATACATAAAGAATACACAAAATAAATATCAGTCTACATCGCCAATGGCGGAATCATAATATAGATACAATAATGGCGGAGAAAATCCAAGTCAGCACGGTGTAGTCAAGCCTCGCCATGAGCCAAAAGGTGCGTCAGAAACCTGTAACTAGGCTGCCCGTGTGAAAATGAGGGCACCCGAGTTTGCAAGGTGAAACAAACTACGAGTCAGTCATGGGAATGGTATGAGAAATCTACTTAACTTATTAACAACAATAATAAGGCAAATCAAAGGACCACGCCACTTTCGCGGAACGGGTTTACTCCAATGAGTGCTAGTGCATGAAATAAAGTAAATGATTAAATCATCGCAATGCTTTTTATAAAATGAAGCCATTATAAGACTCAGGTCCCGTCACACAATGCAACGCAAGCCTGAGGATAGAGTTTTACCTTATAATGGCCAAAAATGATTCATACGTACAAAACAAAAGTGTTTGATATTATTACTAGTGCATATATGTTTTAAAAGCAAATTCAATCATAAATATCAATCCTAGACGGCATGGGTACCATATATCATGTCGCCATACTAGTAATACAATCACATTCGCATATTTCGTATTGGAAATTCGATTCCATCATGAGTCGAGGCAAGGGGCAAGCTCCTCTCCGATTCGAGACACTCTAGCAAATGCCTCGGGACCGCACACAGCAATCCCTGGATCCTCCAAGGCCGGTCCACCCTTACTTTTGAGGATTAGTTATTCCTGGACACACGTTTCCCGGTCCTTACGGACCTATAATCGAGGCGCCTCGTATTCCAACAACCACACAGGTGAAAAGTAGATATAAATGTCAGGGCTGGGAGGTCACTGAAACCACCATAGCTAGAAAGAAACGTCGTGCACTCCTTGGGTCCTTCTCCCGTTTTTGACTCATACCGGGGTGTGAGGCTCGCGAATTCACGTTATACACAAAGCTACGTCACACAGACCATGCTTTGATCATCAACCACAAGACTTTGCTTTACAACAGAAGCCTTGATCATATGCCACTTAGGCGTGCCACACAGGCAATCCACTCCGTGCGACTGATTTCTATCAATACATAACCTCTGAGCTCGTAGGTCTCAGAGAAGGGCGTTAAGCAAGAGAATAAATTCTCCGCCGCCAAACAGATATATATTCAACAGAGATCAATCAGCACAGAGCAAAATCCAATGTCAGACACAGTCCATTTACAAGTCCGTTCTGGGTCTGAGCGAAACCGAAGGCACCAATTCCTCGCATATCCGTACAATCAACAGTATGTTTGGACGGCTACTACTTCAGTTCCTTCATGGTAGCTACTCCAATCACGAGCATCAGTAGCGCCTATCCATCCAATGTGAAGATCGTCGGTCTTCAACCGTCTTCGACTCTTCGACTTCTCAACGTCGATCGATTATTTGAAATGAGATGAACTCGGCCTTTTCAAATAATCCACGTATATTTAGATTTTCAAATCAATTTATCACATGGTTGGACTATTCAACATTCACATTTCAGTTCTTTAGTTATAATTTTCTTGTCAAATACATTCAACCATCACATATCAAGCAAGCACAAAAAAATTGGTTTATTTCTACTCTATATCGTCTATATTATTTTATAACGATATATCGCCATTTTTATTTAATTTAAAATGACCATATTTAATTAAACGACGATTCAGGTCGTGCCGATGCACTGGCGCTGTTTTTCACTAATTTTGTTTTACACATATCTAAGAATCTAACTGTTGGATCTTCATAAATTTGGTATCATTAGGAAGGTCATTTCAAAACGAATCCAACGGTTTCAGTTTTGGGAAAATCCGACGGTCGGATCTTCCACACTAGCCATTTGAAGTTACGATTTCAATTTACGAACTGCAGCGTCGTTATTCGATTTAATTTAATTATATATATATATATAATCGCTTCTGGCGATGTTTTTCTTCAGATTTGAATTAAACATTCCAGACAATCCAACCGTCGGATCTTCACAAAGTTGGTGCCGTTGGAAAGGTATTTCCAAGGCGAACCCAACGGTTGCGGTTTCGGGAAAATCCAATGGTCGGATTTCCCGCACCTGTCGTTTGAAATCACGGTTTCAAAACACAACGGCCACGTTTCGTTTTAATTTTATTTATATTTATATATTTATATAAATATAGTTCATTCAAAATTCCTATATCGTTTTCACTTCAATTATTTCACTAACGCCTTTAAATTTTGGAAAATTTCGCCATAACCTCCTTTGTACGGGAGGGGCTGGGAAAATTCCCAAATAGCCACACGGGCGTCTCATGTCAAAAAGAAAAAGAATAAGCCAAGCGGCTAGCCAACAGGCTCATAAAATCATCATCCAAACCAAACAGTAAATGTGTACCTATTTGTCGGGCACAAAATTTTATTCCTCTTCTCTAGCCCCTTTGCTATAACCTGTTCAATAAATATGCATGTACATATATACAATTTTTTATCACTTATCATTTTCCATTCAACTTCATATTTGATTTACTTTGGTTTAAAAACACCATTCATTCTAATGTTGCATGCATAGGCTAAAATCATATCATTAGCTAATTAATGTATATTTCAACTCGTGCACATTTATTTGAACAAGTGGCTATTTTTAACACTTCACATTTCAAAGATGATAATTTTGGCGAACTAAAATAGATTTCAACACATGACTATTTTATTTAGTTCCTATGCATGTAAAAAAAAAATATTTCTTCACAAATATTTATTTCAACGTCCGCATATCTTTAGCCTATCACATATATGATAAAAATGATATTTTTATCATTTAAAATATTTATTCGACAAATGGATGTTTTCAACACTTCATAGTTTCAATAAAAATGTAATTTTTATCGTTCGATCTTTTTATTCAACACATGAATTTTTTTCCACTACACACACTTCTCAACACATGAGCATTTCCACACATGGATATTTTATTTATGTTGTTCATATTAGAAAGATGGAATTTTTTTATTGTTGAAACTATTTATATATAAGGCGAATATTTTACATACTTCATATATATTATAAAAATGTGATTTTTATTGTTTAGACACTTCATTCATTCACAAATGAATTTAATTTTCACACATCACTTTTCAACACATGAACATTTCCACACATGGATTTAGTTTCAACATATGGCTATAATTTCAACGCATGAAGATAATTTCAACATATGAAAATAATTCTAACACATAAAGATTATTCAAAATTTCGGCAGCATAACGGCAGGGTAGTTAAAACCGGCGCCGTCCCTAGTACGGCACCTCGCTCTACCTTAAAACCTCACGGTTTTTGACAATGGGGATTCATGCATCAAATTCGCACGCAGGCGGCATGTTTTATTTTTATTTCCACAAATATTTCCAATTCATTTCAATCACCAATGGGTATTTTTCAACCACAACCAAACAATATCAACCACAAACAATTATTCAACCATTCGTATTTTTCATCCAATATTTCACACCAATTCACAACAATAAATATCGTCCATGGTTTGTGGACGAGGGGAGTGTATATATATATATATATATATATATATATATATATAAATATATATATATATTTTAGTTGCTATATTTCACTTGCATTTCAACACATATATCAATTATTCTATGCATGTATAATTCATACTTCGCACATATAGCTTATACCACGCATGTACATGAGGTATACTACACGTGTGTAATTTATATTTCGCTAATATAATTTATACACGACATTTTCTATTCAAATTCATTTAATTTAGATTTCTCACATTGGTTTGCGGAGTGCTAAAAATCGTAGATGACTCAGAAAAATCCGCGGCTTCTTCTATGAGGTAGAGAGCTTCCTTGCGGTCTCGATGTTTCCTGTTTCATCGAATTTCGTCAACACACCAAAAAGATATGATTTTTCAAAGTGCAGACATCAAAAAGGACTCACCTTTCACGATGGTTCAAAACTAGGTTTACGGTTTTCGCGAGAACCCAGGCACGAGGGGACGATCGGCGGGTTGGACGTGGAAGAGGGAGGAGAGGGCTAAAGGCGCGCGGCGGTTGGAGGCGACTCGGTGGGGCCAAGAACTCGCGGCGGCGACTGGAAGGTCGGGATTTCGGAGGGAGATATCTCGACGTAGGAGCAACGATAGGGGGAGCTCCTTATATGGATTTGAAGAGGGGAAGGAGAACTACAAAATGTTGAACTAGGGGAGGGGCTGATTCGGGCTGTGGCGATCGGAAATCGCCAGGGAAGGGAGGAAGGCCGTTCCGTCGATGTCGGGGAGGGGGGGGGGTCGGGGTTTTCTGATATATATATATATATATATATATATTATGAATGGAGAAATATGATTGGTCGAAGGTTTTATTAAATTTTTAAATAGTGTTTTCTCAAACGAACTCCTTTTCAAACCCAACGACTGTCGTCCCTAGCTAAATACCCCCATTCCGAACATAATGGGATATGTTTCGTTGGCCAATTCGACTGTTACAGTCAGTTATTTTTCAAATTAAAGTATAAAACATTTAATTTTAACTTTGAACATACATTTCAATTTTCCATGGCCACAAACTGATTCGAAAAATTCCAGACAAATAAATCTAGCTATGTTTTGATGCTACGGTCCCAACAAAACTAGTTTCATCGAATTCTGAGAACGTTTGAAAAATGGCCACTTTCTGGTCGATCCAATTTAACAGAAATTGACCAAACACATTTTCTTTTGCCACGCTCACATACTAGCTTCAAAAATTATGAAATTTGAAACCTAGCAATAATTTGACATCCCGGACCCAACAAAAGTGGTTTCGTCGAATTCCGAGGTCGTTTGCAAAATATCAATTTTCCAGGGCTATATATTCTATATAGCGACCATTCTAAAAATTCATTCGGTCATAACTTTTGATTCCCGTTATGAAATTTCGATTTTTCAGGTTCGTTAGAAAGGTATTGACTAACAGATTTAAATATTTTTAGTTTCGCTAAAATCCGTTATATTCTCCACCCTGCACAGTCAGTCAAAGTTTGAATTCAAACTTTCAAACTGACTCACTATTTCTAATTCACTATTTTATT
The DNA here is from genome assembly GCA_030737875.1 of Allium sativum. NCBI lineage: Eukaryota > Viridiplantae > Streptophyta > Magnoliopsida > Asparagales > Amaryllidaceae > Allium > Allium sativum. Next base: position 159,735,526 of record CM060927.1, read on the forward strand.
GAAATATTCTATTTCAATTGTTTAAATTCCTTTGAAATCACCAATTCAAAAATTTTAAATTGGCTCGTATTTTCCGGGTTATTAAAATCTCCCCTACTTAAAACTTTTCGTCCTCGAAAAGGAAAAAACAGTAAAGTAGGAAACAAAATGTAAATGCAAAGTATTGTAAAGGTACCTTGCACCGGAGTTAGTCAGAGATGTCCAATCTGCATTTGGGGTAAGCTTGCTTAATGCTTTCCTCAGTCTCCCAAGTACAGTCTCTAGGATCACTGCTCCACTGCACTTTAACTAAATGAACCTTTTTGCTTCTTAGTTCTATAGTTTCTTTGCCAACAATCTTTAATGGCTCTCTTCTGAGTGTTAATTCTGGAGTTATGTCTATATCCTGTTGCGCTGCTTCTTCTACAACAAGATCCGGATCATGCACATGTCTTCTAAGTTGAGATACGTGAAATACATCATGCACTCCAGGTAACCAATCTGGTAATTGAACCCTGTAAGCAAGAGTTCCAATTCGTTCGAGTATAGGAAAGGGACCAATAAATCTCGGTGCCAACTTCCCAGTTTTGCCAAATCTGATTACTCCACTCATCGGAGAAACTTTCAAATAAACATGATCACCAACAGCAAATGTCAAATCTCTTCTTCTAGAATCTGCATAACTTTTCTGTCGGCTTTGTGTGGTTCTCAAACGCTTTTTGATGAAGTCCACTTTATCAGATGCTTTTCTAATCATATCGGGTCCTAACACAAGTCTATTGCCAGGTTCTACCCAACATGCTGGAGATCTGCACGGTCTGCCATATAATGCTTCAAATGGAGACATCCTCAAACTTGCTTGATAGCTATTGTTATATGAGAATTCTGCCAAATGCAAGTGATCTTCCCATGACCCACCAAAATCAATTATACAAGCCCACAATAAATCTTCTAGAATTCTATTCACCCGCTCAGTTTGGCCATGTGTTTGAGGGTGATAAGCGGTGCTCATATTCAGTTTCGTTCCCAATTCTGTCTGGAAAGCCTCCCAGAATTTGCTAGCAAATATCGGGTCTCTATCACTGACTATGCTGATGGGAATTCCATGCAGCTTAACGATTTCCTTGAAATATATCTGTGCTAGACTTTGAGCGGTTCTATTGGATCTAACAGGTATAAAATGGGCAGTCTTCGTGAAGCGATCTACGATTACCCAAATGCTGTCATTACCTTTCCGGGTTCGCGGCAAGCCATCTATGAAATCCATGGAAATCTGTTCCCATTTCCAACCTGGGACTTCCAACGGTTACAACAATCCAGCTAGCTTCTGTTGGTCACTCTTGAACAATTTACAAGTAGGGCATCTGCTAACATACAAAGAAATATTCCTTTTCATTGCCCTCCACCAGAAAGTGCGTTTGATATCGTTGTACATTTTACACACCCCAGGATGGATGCAAAATTTGGATTTATGGCATTCGTCTAAAACTTCTCTTTTGAGCTCAGGGATGTTGGGAACACATATTCTCCCATTCAGCCTCCGAACTTCCTCTTTATCCACCTAAAAACTTGAGGACTCTTCCTTCTGGATTCTCCCTTTGATCCTTTGAATGAAATAATCATTCCTCTGGAGAGCACATATCTTATCGATCTAGCTAGGGGTAATTATAAGATTGGCAATGATTACGGCTTTTCTACTAAGCGCATCTGCTACAACGTTAGCCTTCCCCGGCGTATACAGGATATTTAGATCATACGCTGCAAGAAATTCTAGCCAACGCTGCTGTCTCAGATTCAGATCTTTCTGGGTATATAAATACTTCAATGATTGATGATCTGTATACAACATAAATTTCTCGCCCAATAAATAATGCCTCCAGATTTTCAATGCAAAAACGATGGCTAGCAACTCAAGATCATGAGTTACATAATTCTTCTCATGTGGTTTCAGTTGGCGGCTTGCATAAGCGACTACTTGGCCTCTTTGCATTAACACTGCACCAAGACCTCTAATAGAAGCATCTTTCTAAACCATTAAATCCTGATTGCCATCAATAATGGTTACCATTGGAGCAGTGGTCAGTTTCGATTTCAATTCCTGGAAAGCTTCCTCACAGTCGGAAGTCCACTTAAACTTCTCATGTTTCTTCGTGAGCTTCGTTAACGGACCGGATATCTTCGAAAAATCCTTAACAAACTTTCGATAATAACTAGCCAACCCCCATAAAACTTCTAACTTCTATGGGAGTAGTGGGTTGTTTCCAGTCTTGAATCGCTGTTATTTTGCTTGGGTCAACAGAAATCCCTTTCTCTGACACGACTTGGCCAAGAAACTTGACTTCTTCTTGCCAGAAGACACATTTAGAGAATTTGGCTTCGAAGACGTTCTTCCTCAGAATCTCCAATACTTGTTCTTAGTGTTTTTCATGTACGGGTTTTGATTTGGAGTAGATTAAAATATCATCGATGAATACGAGGACAAATTTATTCAGAACTCCCCTGAACACTCTATTCATTAGATCGACAAAGTATGCTGGAGCGTTGCACAGGCCAAACGGCATTACTAACCATTCATAAAATATGTCTGGACCTCTGAAAGCTGTCAAAGGAACACACTCTTCTGCTATCCTCAATTGATGAAAACCTATAGCTAGGTCCATTCGGGAAAATACTTTCGCCCCATTCAATTGGTCTAGCAAATCGTCTATGCGGGGTAATGGATACTTGTTTTTGAGCATCTGTTTGTTGAGGTCTCGGTAATCAACGCATAATCGAAGAGTACCGTCTGACTTTGGGACAAACACAACAGCGGCACCCCAATTAGAAAAACTAGGTCTGATTAGACCCTTCCACAACAGTTGACGAGTTTGATCGCCTAATTCTTCTTTTTCCTTCGGAGTCATTCTGCGAATTGGATGTACCACTGGTCTGGCATTAGGAATTAGATCGATTCAGAATTTTATTTCTCTTTGCGGAGGTAAGTTTTCAACTTCTTCAAACACATCCGCATAGTTTCTAACAATCAGAATCTTTTCTATGGAAGTGGGGATAACTTCTAATGCCGACCAAAATTCTTCTCTATCTGGATTCGAACCATGACATGGTACCGTTATATATCCAAGCTTCGTTCGAATTTTAACGATTCTCTGTGCACACTTTACCTCAGCTTCATACTTTGTTAACCAATCAAGCCCGAGAATGATATCGAATTCGGGAAAGTCCATCATGACTAGATTGAAAGGAAACTTGTAGAAAGAATAAGAGATTGACACTCTACAACTTGAACTGAGAGTAATAGAACCACCTATCGGATTATGTACTTCAACCGATTCTTTAAGCTTCCTCTGTTTTAACTTTAATTTGTGCATTGTGTTACTAGCAATAAAACTACGTGATGCACCTGTGTCAAACAATACAGAGACAGGAATATTTTTAATTGTAAGGGTACCTCCCAAAACATTGGGTTTACCTGCTCCATCGGAAGCAGCTGGCGGGCTCGACCCGTCATACACAAGAGCTACTGCCGCCTTCTTAAGCAAAGGACAGTCTTTGACTAGATGATCAGTCTTGCGGCAATTAAAGCAGGAGCGAGGGTTCTGAGAACCCTGGCTTGAACCTTGTGAATTTGTCTTCTGCCTCTTCGGGGCTGTGCACACATTAGAGTAGTGCCCCACTTTACCATAGTTATAGCAACTTCCTCTCGGCGGCTTGCCAGTCTGAGGTTTTGAAGATGCTGCTTGGCTTGATTCAGCTTGATTCGCAGCAGGCTTGCGTTTGTTTCCGGCTTGGTTTCTAGCGCGATCCTGCTCCAGATGCCTATGGTCTAGGTCTTCGTAGTTGCATGTCATTTCCACCAGTTCGTTGAATTCCAGCTTGACATGGGCCATGGCTCTATCATGATACTGTCGCCTTAGCCCAAGGATAAACCTCTTATTTTTGGATTTTGCAGTGGCGACGAGCTCCGGAGCATAGGGCGACAACAGTGTAAATTTATTCAGATAATCCTGCACGGAAAGATCCCCCTGCTGGAGGTTGGCGAAGTCATCATGCATTCGTTCTAGAGCTTGTTCTGGGACATATTTCTCCTTGAAGAGTTCTTTGAATCCGTCCCATGTTCTTCCAGCTTCTCTATTCCCAGCGGTGAGAGATTCCCACCATAGTTCAGCTTGTTCCTGCATAAGGCAGGCGCCCATAATAGCTTTATCTTCGTCTCCAAGCCTTAGGCCTTCAAGAATTTTCTCGCATGTTTTGAGCCATGCAAGGGCCTCTATTACTGTGCCAGTTCCCGAGAAGGTCTTGCCTCATAAGTTTTTGTATCTCTTAGCTACACGGTCTAGCTCGAAGTATTGAGCGGCCGGAGGTTGTATCAAAGGTCCTTCTTCAACTGGGGCTTCTCCCCTTCCTCGGCCTCGGCCGGCACGGCCTCCTCTAGCGGCGGCTGCTCTGGTAGCCATTTCTCAAGTTCTGTATAAGCAAGAAAAGAGTCAGCTAACAGAAATGATAGTTTATTGCATGATTAAGCAGAAAATTTATCGAAAGATAACGATGGACTGATCAAATTGTTTTTGCTATTCTGCTCGGCTCATTCTAGGACTTTACTAGTCCTATCTCTAATGAGTGACTCGCCTTAGAATACTACTGATTCTATTTTAACGAAATGTTTAATGTGTTAGACTCCATAACTAAGGTTAACTAAAGCTCTGATACCAGCTGTGACGATCCCAAAACCCCGTGACACGGTGTTAAGGATAATCATTGGAATATAACACATTAATTATCATTAGCAGATCACAGATAATAGCATAAACAGAAAATAGAATAATTTACACACATATGACAGCGGAATCATATAGATATCATCACATCAGAGAAGCACAGTACATGATACAACTTAGTGCATAATGATACATAGTCAGTCACCATCGCCTGAGGCGGAATCATACATAAAGAGTACACAAAATAAATATCAGTCTACATCGCCAATGGCAGAATCATAATATAGATACAATAATGGCGGAGAAAATCCAAGTCAGCACGGTGTAGTCAAGCCTCGCCATGAGCCAAAAGGTGCGTCAGAAACCTGTAACTAGGCTGCCCGTGTGAAAATGAGGGCACCCGAGTTTGCTAGGTGAAACAAACTACGAGTCAGTCATGGGACTGGTATGAGAAATCTACTTAACTTATTAACAACAATAATAAGGCAAATCAAAGGACCACGCCACTTTCGCGGAACGGGTTTACTCCAATGAGTGCTAGTGCATGAAATAGAGTAAATGATTAAATCATCGCAATGCTTTTTATAAAATGAAGCCATTATAAGACTCAGGTCCCATCACACAATGCAACGCAAGCCGGAGGATAGAGTTTTACCTTATAATGGCCAAAAATGATTCATACGTATAAAACAAAAGTGTTTGATATTATTACTAGTGCATATATGTTTTAAAAGCAAATTCAATCATAAATATCAATCCTAGACAGCATGGGTACCATATATCATGTCGCCATACTAGTAATACAATCACATTCGCATATTTCGTATTGGAAATTCGATTCCATCATGAGTCGAGGCAAGGGGCAAGCTCCTCTCCGATTCGAGACACTCTAGCAAATGCCTCGGGACCGCACACAGCAATCCCTGGATCCTCCAAGGCCGGTCCTCCCTTACTTTTGAGGATTAGTTATTCCTGAACACACGTTTCCCGGTCCTTACAGACCTATAATCGAGGCGCCTCGTATTCCAACAACCACACAGGTGAAAAGTATATATAAATGTCAGGGCTGGGAGGTCACTGACACCACTATAGCTGGAAAGAAACGTCGTGCACTCCTTGGGTCCTTCTCCCGTTTTTGACTCATACAGGGGTGTGAGGCTCGCGAATTCACGTTATACACAAAGCTACGTCACACAGACCATGCTTTGATCATCAACCACAAGACTTTGCTTTGCAACAGAAGCCTTGATCATATGCCACTTAGGCATGCCACACAGGCAATCCACTCCATGCGACTGATTTCTATCAATACATAACCTCTGAGCTCGTACGTCTCAGAGAAGGGCATTAAGCAAGAGAATAAATTCTCCACCGCCAAACAGATATATATTCAACAGAGATCAATCAGCACATAACAAAATCCAATGTCAGACACACGGTCCATTTACAAGTCCGTTCTGGGTCTGAACGTAACCGGAGGCACCAATTCCTCGCATATCCGTACAATCAACAATATGTTTGGACGGCTACTACTTCAGTTCCTTCATGGTAGCTACTCCAATCACGAGCATCAGTAGCGCCCCATCCATCCAATGTGAAGATCGTCGGTCTTCAACCGTCTTCGACTCTTCGACTTCTCAACGTCGATCGATTATTTGAAATGAGGTGAACTCGGCCTTTTCAAATAATCCACGTATATTTAGATTTTCAAATCAATTTATCACATGGTTGGACTATTCAACATTCACATTTCAGTTCTTTAGTTATAATTTTCATGTCAAATACATTCAACCATCACATATCAAGCAAACACAACAAAATTGGTTTATTTCCACTCTATATCGTCTATAGTATTTTATAACGATATATCGCCATTTTTATTTAATTTAAAATGGCCATATTTAATTAAACGACGATCCAGGTCGTGCCGATGCACTGGCGCTGTTTTTCACTAATTTTGTTTTACACATATCTAAGAATCTAACCGTTGGATCTTCACAAATTTGTTATCATTAGGAAGGTCATTTCAAAACGAATCCAACGGTTTCAGTTTTGGGAAAATCCGACGGTCGGATCTTCCACACTAGCCATTTGAAGTTACGAATTCAATTTACGAACTACAGCGTCGTTATTCGATTTAATTTAATTATATTTATATATATATATATAAATATAATCGCTTCTGGCGCTGTTTTTCTTCAGATTTGAATTAAACATTCCAGACAATCCAACCGTCGGATCTTCACAAAGTTGGTGACGTTGGAAAGGTATTTCCAAGGCGAACCCAACGGTTGCGGTTTCAGGAAAATCCAATGGTCGGATTTCCCGCACCAGTCGTTTAAAATCACGGTTTCAAAACACGAACTGCACGGCCACGTTTCGTTTTAATTTTATTTATATATTTATATAAATATAGTTCATTCAAAATTTCTATATCGTTTTCACTTCAATTATTTCACTAACGCCTTTAAATTTTGGAAAATTTCGCCATAACCTCCTTTGTACGGGAGGGGCTGGGAAAATTCCCAAATAGCCACATGGGCGTCTCATGTCAAAAAGAAAAAGCCAACAGGCTCATAAAATCATCACCCAAACAAAACAGTAAATGTGTACCTATTTGTCGGGCACAAAATTTTATTCCTCTTCTCTAGCCCCTTTGCTATAACCTGTTCAATAAATATGCATGTACATATATACAATTTTTTATCACTTATCATTTTCCATTCAACTTCATATTTGATTTACTTTGGTTTAAAAACACCATTCATTCTAATGTTGCATGCATAGGCTAAAATCATATCATTAGCTAATTAATGTATATTTCAACTCATGCACATTTATTTGAACAAGTGGCTATTTTTAACACTTCACATTTCAAAGATGATAATTTTGGCGAACTAAAATAGATTTCAACACATGACTATTTTATTTAGTTCTTATGCTTGTAAAAAAATAATATTTCTTCACAAATATTTATTTCAACGTCCGCATATCTTTAGCCTATCACATATATGATAAAAATGATATTTTTATCATTTAAAATATTTATTCGACAAATGGATGTTTTCAACACTTCATAGTTTCAATAAAAATGTAATTTTTATCGTTCGATCTTTTTATTCAACACATGAATTTTTTTCCACTACACACACTTCTCAACACATGAGCATTTCCACACATGGATATTTTATTTATGTTGTTCATATTAGAAAGATGGAATTTTTTTATTGTTGAAACTATTTATAAATAAGGCGAATATTTTACATACTTCATATATATTATAAAAATGTGATTTTTATTGTTTAGGCACTTCATTCATTCACAAATGAATTTAATTTTCACACATCACTTTTCAACACATGAACATATCCACACATGGATTTAGTTTCAACATATGGCTATAATTTCAACGCATGAAGATAATTTCAACATATGAAAATAATTCTAACACAAAGATTATTCAAAATTTCGACAGCATAACGGCAGGGTAGTTAAAACCGGCACCGTCCCTAGTACGGCTCCTCGCTCTACCTTAAAATCTCGCGGTTTTTGACAATGGGGATTCATGCATCTAATTCGCACATAGGCGGCATGTTTTATTTTTATTTCCACAAATATTTCCAATTCATTTCAATCACCAATGGGTATTTTTCAACCACAACCAAACAGTATCAACCACAAACAATTATTCAACCATTCGTATTTTTCATCCAATATTTCACACCAATTCACAACAATAAATATCGTCCATGGTTTTTGGACGAGGGGAGTATATATATATATATTAATTGCTATATTTCACTTGCATTTCAACACATATATCAATTATTCTATACATGTATAATTCATACTTCGCTCGTATAGCTTATACCACGCATGTACATGAGGTATACTACACGTGTGTAATTTATATTTCGCTAATATAATTTATACACGACATTTTCCATTCAAATTCATTTAATTTAGATTTCTCACATTGGTTTGCGGAGTGCTAAAAATCGTAGATGACTCAGAAAAATCCGCGGCTTCTTCTATGAGGTAGAGAGCTTCCTTGTGGTCTCGATGTTTCCTGTTTCATCGAATTTCGTCAACACACCAAAAAGATATGTTTTTTCAAAGTGCAGACATCAAAAAGGACTCACCTTTCACGATGGTTCAAAACTAGGTTTACGGTTTTCGCAAGAACCGAGGCACGAGGGGACGATCGACGGGTTGGACGTGGAAGAGGGAGGAGAGGGCTACAAGCGCGCGGCGGTTGGAGGCGACTCGGTGGGGCACAGAACTCGCGGCGGCGGCTGGAAGGTCGGGATTTCGGAGGGAGATATCTCGACGTAGGAGCAACGATAGGGGGAGCTCCTTATATGGATTTGAAGAGGGGAATGAGAACTACAAAAAGTTGAAGTGGAGGAGGGGCTGATTCGGGCTGTGGCGATCGGAAATCGCCAAGGAAGGGAGGAAGGCGGTTCCGTCGATGTCGGGGGGGGGGGGGGGGTCGGGGTTTTCTGATATATTTTTTTATGAATGGAGAAATATGATTGGTCGAAGGTTTTATTAAATTTTTAAATAGTGTTTTCTAAAACGAACTTCTTTTCAAACCCAACTACTGTCGTCCCCAGCTAAATACCCCCATTCCGAACACAATGGGATATGTTTCGTTGGCCAGTTCGACTGTTACAGTCAGTTATTTTTCAAATTAAAGTATAAAACATTCAATTTTAACTTTGAACGTACATTTCAATTTGCCAGGGCCACAAACTTATTCGAAAAATTCCAGAAAAATAAATCTAGCTATGTTTTGACGCTACGGTCCCAACAAAACTAGTTTCATCGAATTCTGAGATCGTTTGAAAAATGGCAATTTTCTGGTCGATCCAATTTAATAGAAATTGACCAAACACATTTTCTTTTGCCACGCTTACATACTAGCTTCAAAAATTATGAAATTTGAAACCTAGCAATAATTTGACATCCCGGACCCAACAAAAGTGGTTTCGTCGAATTCCGAGGTCGTTTGCAAAATATCAATTTTCCAGGGCTATATATTCTATATAGCGACCATTCTAAAAATTCATTCGGTCATAACTTTTGATTCCCGTTATGAAATTTCGATTTTTCAGGTTCGTTAGAAAGGTATGGACTAACAAATTTAAATATTTTTAGTTTCGCTAAAATCCGTTATATTCTCCACTCTGCACAATCAGTCAAAGTTTGAATTCAAATTTTCAAACTGACTCACTATTTCTAATTCACTATTTTATTGAAATATTCCATTTCAATTGTTCAAATTCCTTTGAAATATTCCATTTCAATTGTTCAAATTCCTTTGAAATCACCAATTTAAATTTTTTAAATTGGCTCGTATTTTCCGGGTTATTACAACTTCGATCACCCAACATACCTTGCTACGATCACTCTGCCCCCATGAAGTCATAAATGGCTTCACTGCACTGATAACGTAGCCACTAATTCCTCGCTGTGTCCACTTGCCCCATGGAGTTATTCACCCCATCTGCGCTGGCTCATAGCCTTACCAATCCTTACTATGTCCACTTGCCCCATGGAGTTGTTCACCCCATCTGCGCTGGCTCATAATCTTACCAATCCTTTACTATGTCCACTTGCCCCAGGGAGTTATTCACCCCATCTACGCTGGCTCATAGTCTTACTACGCATCACCTTGCCCCTCGAGTCGTAATGACTCTACTGCACTGATAATGTAGTCTTTCTACCATCACCTTGCCCCTCGGGTCATAATGACCCTACTGCACTGATAAGTAGCCATCATTCATTTTTAGTGGTGAATCGAAGTTATGAACGTCGACAACTCCTTAGCACACGTCCCGCAGCAAAGCCCAACCATGAAGTGAACTCATCGGTTCCCAACTGGATCCTGAGCTCTAACTTCCCATATTGGACTACCTTTGCATCTCGGGTTATTGGTCAATACTGGGTCGGGTCGGGTCCTCTTCGAACCATCGGTTCGGGTCGGGTGTCTGCGTTGCGTTAGCTCATGGTCCTCTTCTGGCACGGTTTGGCTCGGGTCCCCTCCATCGCATCGGTTCGGGTCGGGTGTCCCCCTTCGGGTCGGGTCGGGTGCCATCTCCCATCCAGTTCATGCTTCCGCTCCGATCCGCTCCCTCGTTCTTCACGTGCTCCGATCCGATCCCTCCTCCTTTATCCGATCCGATCCCAATTCAGTTAGTGATGCCTTCCTTTTTGCAAATTTTCTCAAGTGTCAGGTTCCGATCCGATCGAATCCCTTGCCCAGTTCAACATGTCCGATCCGAGCCCCCTTATCCGATCCGATCCGAAACCTGCATTGTTTCCTGAAGCTTTTCCAGCAAGTGTTTACGCCATTCGACGACATTTTCGACCATTCTAACTATTGAAATCAATCACAAAGCATCTCATACAGTCATAGCAACATGCATAATCAACCACAAACATCAAAACATCAATATCATAGGTTAAAATGGATCAAACATACCCAAAACTCCCCTTAAGCATGTTTAGGTGAAACTAATGATAGGATTAGCAAAACTTAACCAAATTAACCCAAATTCATATCAGAGGTCTAAAACATCATTTAAGAATTTATGAACATTTTCCCCAAATTTATTAGTGTATAAATTCGGTAATTAACACTAATTACACTTAATTAGCCATAATTAGTGCAAAGCTATGCAAATCACTCACCTTAGCCACAAATAAACTAAGATTTGAAATAAATATCTGATTTGATGCACATCCCAATGCTAAGCAGCAGCTCCAATGTTGATTTGGTGTAGATCTTCCTTGATTAGAGGTTGCTAAGCTTAATCCTTGACCAAAAGATGATTTGAACGTGATTTAGAGGTTGGAGGCCATTTTTAGGGTTCCTTGGTGATAAGTGGAGGCTAGAAAACTGAAATGGAATGATTCTCTATCTCATTTCAGCCTTCCCATAACCCTAATCCCGAAATGGGTTATGGGCCTATTCACTAATCACCCTATTTGGCCCGGTTAAGTAGTTTTTCACCTTCCAAACCTTATTTCAGCCATATCTCCCAAACGTTAAGTCCGTTTGGCTATTATGACCACTCTACGGAAAGGTAAACCATCAAACGAATCTAATGGAAGTGGTTTCAGGTCAAAATTCCTTTCCAATCAAAAGTTATGGCCAAAACAAGATCAGCTAGGGGCAAAATGGTCATTTAAAAAACGACATAAATCATGAACATGGGATATGACTCTAATCGATGTTTTCCAAAGTTACATGACCATACGACTTCATATGGGAAAGAAATAAATATTCTACGATTATCCGATGCGTAGAATGCGGGTTGTTACATTCTCCCCCCCCCCCCCCCCTTTAAGAAATTTCGCCCCCGAAATTCCCTAACCAAAACACACAAAGGGTCCCGCATGCCTATCAATCATAAAACAACAATCAATCATGCAAAACAAGTAAAACAAGTCTATCCTAGCATGCGGAATAACTAAATTGCAAGGTAAATCTTACCAGGCAAAGAGTTCTGGATACGTCTTTCTCATGCTCTCCTCTGTCTCCCAAGTACAATCATTCTCGTCCTCGCCCCACTAAACCTTGACTAGCTTCACCGCCTTCCTTCGAAGTTGCTTCGTATCGCGCCCCACAATACGAATCGGCTTGCGGTTCCCAACCGCCTCGGGTTCTACTTCGAAGTCCTCTAACTGATCAGGTGAAATAGTCATATCTGAGTCGTGAACGAACTTCCTTAGTTGGGAAACATGAAATACATTATGAACTCCCGCCATCTTCTCTGGTAAGCCAACTCTATATGCCAAATTCCCTACTAATTCAAGAACAGGGAATGGACCAACAAATCTTGGTGCCAATTTGCCTCTCCTACCAAATCGTATCACGCTCTTCAACGGAGAAATCTTGACAAACACCAAGTCACCAACGGAGAATTTTAAGTCTCTTTTCCTCTTATCAGCATAACTCTTCTGCCTATCTTGGGCAGCTTTCATTCGTTGTTGAATGATCTTGATCTTATCAGAAGTTTCCCTCACCACATCTGGTCCAAGCACAAACTTCTCGCCAGTCTCTATCCAACATGATGGTGAGTTTCACGGTCTTCTGTACAAAGCTTCAAACGGAGCCATCCCGATACTGGATTGGTAGCTATTATTATATGCAAACTCTACTAGATGCAAATGGTCATCCCATGATCCACCAAAATCCAATATACAAGCTCTCAAGAGATCTTCCAATATACGATTCACCCTCTCCGTCTGACCGTTGGTCTGAGGATGATATGCGGTACTGAGATGTAATCCTGACCCTAGAGCCTCTTGTAAGCTCTTCCAAAACCCACTAGTGAACAACGGGTCTCAGTCACTCACAATGCTTTTGGGTACTCCATGAAATCTCACTACCCACTTCATATACAATTCTGCCAACTTGGCTGCCGTTCTGGTCGATTTGACTGGTATAAATCTTGCGCTCTTAGTCAATCGATCCACAATTACCCAAATGCTATCATGTCCCGATCTGGTCCTTGGTAAGCCATCGATGAAATCCATCGAGACTTGCTCCCATTTCCATTCGGGAATTTCTAATGGTTGCAACAACCCACTAGGCTTCTTTTGCTCGGCTTTAACTAGCTGGCAATTCATGCATTTGGATATAAACTTCCCAACGTCTCTTTTCATCCCTTCCCTGTAGTAAGTCTGCTTTATGTCTCGATACATCTTATTACCACCGGGATGTATAGTCAGTTTTGAGTGATGACATTCTCTAAGCACTTCATCTCTCAAACCATTCACGTCGGGTACAACTAGTCTTCCATTCTTTCTAAGCCGTCCATCTCGATCAAGCCCATACACATTCATCTCCTCACCGTCGATGTCCATCTCTAACTTGGAGATGATTTCCAATAGATTAGGATCGTCCCACTGGCTGGAACCAATCCGCTCTATCAAAGTGGGTTTGATCGTCAAACTAGCTAGCATGACTGGATACAATTCGCACTTCGGTCTGAAATCAAACCCCGCGATATACTCCAGTTGCTTCCATTCAAGAAACATTGCCCCTAAATTGGCATGTCTCCTACTCAAGGCATCGGCTACCGCATTACCTTTCCCAGGTGTGTATGCGATATCAAAATTATACGAAGCCAAGAACTCTAACCATCTCTGCTGACGGAGATTCAGATCTTTCTAAGAGAAAAGATACTTTAACGATTTATGATCGGTAAACAACTCAAATCTTTCTCCCAAGAGATAATGTCTCCACATCTTCAATGCGAACACAATCGCTGCCAATTCCAAATCATGGGTAGGATACTTCTTCTCATGCGGCTTTAGCTGTCGACTAGCATAAGCTACAACCCTACCTCCTTGAATCAACACAGCATCTAGTCCGGTACCACAAGCATCCATGTATACCGTCATCTCTTCATTCCCCTTAGGAATGACTAAGACTGGCGCACGCGTCAACTTCTCTTTTAGACTCATGAATGCATTCTCACACACTCCGTCTTAGATGAAGGACTGATTCTTCTTAGTCAACTGAGTCAACGGTGCTGCTATCTTGGAGAAGTCCTGGATAAACTTACGATAATATCCAGCTAATCCCAAGAAACTTCTTACATCTGTTGCATTCTTGGGCGTAGGCCAATCCTGTACTGTAGCCACCTTCGCAGGGTCCACGGCAATACCACTCTCTGGAACAACATGACCCAAGAATCTCACTTCCCTTCTCCAAAAATGACACTTAGAGAATTTCGCTTTCAATTGGTGTTTCCTCAACAACTCCATCACTATCCTCAAGTGTCCCTTGTGTTCCTCCTCTGTCCTTGAGTAAACAAGGATATCATCTACGAACACAAGAACAAACTTATTCAATTGATCTCTGAATACTCGATTCATAAGATCCACAAAGTAGGCTGGTGCATTGGTCAACCCAAATGGCATGACCAACCACTCATAAAATCCAGACGGCGTCCTAAATGTCGTTTTCGGAACACTCTCATCCGCTACTCGTAGCTGATGAAATCCTGTCGCGAGGTCCAACTGGGAGAACACTCTTGCTCCTTCCAGTTGATCAAAAAAATCATCTATCCGCCGTAGAGGATACTTATTCTTCCTCGTCACCTTATTCAACTCGCGATAGTCCACACACAAACGAAGGGAACCATCTGCCTTAGTGGTAAACACAACTGGTGCTCCCCACTCGGAGACACTCCTTCTAATAAGTCCCTTCTTCAAAAGATTGCTGATTTGCACCCCGAGCTCTCGCTGCTCCCTTGGTGCCATACGAAGAAGTGGCATCACTATAGGTCTGGCATCTTTCACTAAATCAATACGGAACTCAATCTCTTGGTGTGGTGGAAGCCCAGTCACCTCCTCGAAGACGTCCGGATACTGGCCAACCACAGGCACATCTGACAACTCATCCAGCAGGATGTCGAGGGAATTTACAAAACTAGCCATAACCCCATCACTAGGTAGACTACCAAACACTACCCTCCGCCCATCATCCGCCCTCACTGTCACCAAAAAGCCCTCACAATCTACCACCACCCCGTACCTTTGGAGCCAATCGACTCCCAATATAATGCCATACCTAGTAAAGCCCAAAACAAAGCAATCACAAGCAAACATACATCCATGACTCGATAAGACCAAATTCCTGCAAATCATACTAAGGCTAGTCGAACCACCAATCGGGTTCGTCACAACCAATGGTCTATCGACTATCTCGTGTTCTAGTCCCAACCTATCTACCAGGTCACTAGATATGAAGGAACGGGAAGCCCCAGTATCACACAAAACTCGAACTGGTACATCATAAATAGAAAGCATACCTTGAATAACAACATTCTTTCCTTTCTCCGCCGCAGTTGGGGCGTTTGACGAAGAAGGAACAACATCAATAGCATATGCTTTCACAATCTGCTTCTTCTTAAGAGGTTGCGGACACTTATCCTTGAAATGTCCCACTTGACCACAGTTGAATCACTTCTTATCCGCTGTCTTGGCCCGACAATCTTTAGCATAATGGCCCTTCTTACCACAGCTGAAGCACTCAACATCCTTCTTGTTCTTTTTCTGGCTACCTTTAGATTGGTCCTGCTTCCTCTTGCTCTGAGAATTATTCTTTCCTCCACCGCCTGTTCGCGGCTTTGGCCCTTCTGCAGATGCAGCCTCAGTCTTTGACTTAGGGTAAAGACTCTCTGATCTCAAAGCCTTCCCCACAATCGATTCAAAAGTCTCATCGATGAGGTTGATAAGCCTTTCCCCCAAGTATCCATCCAAACCAGTAATGAACTTCTCATTCTTCTTCTCAGGAGTATCGATAAGAGACAGTCCACACTTTGACAAAGTGTCGAACTCAGCAATATAGTCAGAAACTGCCCTTCCGTTCTGCTTGAGTTCCAAGAACCTCTTGAACAACACTGACTTCTGGGCAGTTGGAATGAACTTCTCGCTAAAGCGAGCCTTGAACTGAACCCAAGTAACCTGGTCCTCTGGAGTAGCAGTTCTAATGGCATTCCACCAATTCATCGCTCTCCCTTGCAGCTGACGAGACACTAGCCTTCTCTTCATCGCATCCTCAAGACCCAAGTCATCGAAGATACGATCACAGCTATCCATCCAGTCCTGAACATCTGTGGCCGACTCCGTCCCGTGGAACGGCTTCCCACCAAGGTTAGTGTAATCCTTGCACAACTTGGCGAAATCGACCCTCGGCGCCTGCACTACTGGGCCAACACCAACTCCGGGATTGGGAGCTTCCCCTTGCACTTCTCTAAGCATGTCTCTCATGAGGTCAGTAAACATCGCCCTCATATCAGCGGCATTCCCCTGGTTGGCCCCTCTACCAGCACCCCTCGTGTCTCGACTCATCGTCAATCTAAAAAGGAGAAATGATTAACGACCCCATAGTGGTGCTAGTGCAGTACGACTTCATTCTTATACTACCAATAGTATATATAAATATAGCTTTTAAAAACCAAAGTAATCACAAATACGCGCTCTCATATACGTACTATCTCTCCCTAGTGTCTTTCCCTAGGTTAACTCCGCAACCTAGAGCTCTGATACCAAGTGTGACGGCCCGCCCACACCAACCGACATTTACTCCAAAGGTGCGCTGTACACATGTCCAGTTAGCACGGAACGGGTCGTCAGAAGGAAAAGGTAGAAGGAAATGAACATACAAAGAACCTGTAAAATGTCTCACAGCGCATAGAACAAAATATAATAATAACATACTTGACATAAAACAGGAGAGACAGTGCATAAGCTGAAAACCAAAACTAAGCATCATAGCAGCGGAAATCCAAAATACAGCTTATTACAACTTTTCAAACTGTCTCAAAGCAAAAGTAAGATAAAGGAGGTACACTACTAATGCCCAAGTAGAGACCACCAGCGACACAGGGAGAATATCTATATATCATACGTGGAAGCCTCCTGCCCGCCTCCGAATCAGCTACTCGCGCATCACCAGCTAACCTGTTTCTAGTCTGCTCGTGTGAGCACCCAGAGTAATAAGAGGAGACATAAAACTGTGGGTCAGACATAAAGCCTGGTATGAGCGATAAGCATCTAAAGTGAACAATAACAGGTAGACTAAAACACACCTGAACCTGGACCTGCAACCAAAGAGTTAGCACTACATACTGTACAACACTCTAAGGTGCCATATCAAAAGGTGCAAAGATACGGAGGTGGGGGTGTGCATGTCATAGTGATGGCAAACAATCAAACATAGCAACCATCCTCACATCTCTCACTCAGTGCGTAAAGCATACGATATTCACCACTTCGATCACCCAACATACCTTGCTACGATCACTCTGCCCCATGAAGTCATAAATGGCTTCACTGCACTGATAACGTAGCCACTAATTCCTCGCAATGTCCACTTGCCCCATGGAGTTATTCACCCCATCTGCGCTGGCTCATAGCCTTACCAATCCTTACTATGTCCACTTGCCCCATGGAGTTGTTCACCCCATCTGCGCTGGCTCATAGTCTTACCAATCCTTTACTATGTCCACTTGCCCCATGGAGTTATTCACCCCATCTGCGTTGGCTCATAGTCTTACTACGCATCACCTTGCCCCTCGAGTCGTAATGACTCTACTGCACTGATAACGTAGTCTTGCTACCATCACCTTGCCCCTCGGGTCATAATGACCCTACTGCACTGATAAGTAGCCATCATTCATTTTTAGTGGTGAATCGAAGTTATGAACGTCGACAACTCCTTAGCACACGTCCCGCAGCAAAGCCCAACCATGAAGTGAACTCATCGGTTCCCAACTGGATCCTGAGCTCTAACTTCCCATATTGGACTACCTTTGCATCTCGGGTTATTGGTCAATACTGGGTCGGGTCGGGTCCTCTTCGAACCATCGGTTCGGGTCGGGTGTCTGCGTTGCGTTAGCTCATGGTCCTCTTCTGGCATGGTTCGGCTCGAGTCCCCTCATCACATCGGTTCGGGTCGGATGTCCCCCTTCGGGTCGGGTCGGGTGCCATCTCCCATCCAGTTCGTGCTTCCGCTTCGATCCGCTCCCTCGTTCTTCACGTGCTCCGATCCGATCCCTCCTCCTTTATCCGATCCGATCCCTCCTCCTTTATCTGATCCGATCCCAATTCAGTTAGCGTGGCCTTCCTTTTTGCCAATTTTCTCAAGTGTCAGGTTCCGATCCGATCGAATCCCTTGCCCAGTTCAACATGTCCGATCCGAGCCCCCTTATCCGATCCGATCCGAAACCTGCACTGTTTCCTGAAGCTTTTCCAGCATGTGTTTGCGCCATTCGACGACGTTTTCGACCATTCTAACTATTGAAATCAATAACAAAGCATCTCATACAGTCATAGCAACATGCATAATCAACCACAAACATCAAAACATCAATATGATAGGTTAAAATGGATCAAACATACCTAAAACCCCATATTTCCCCTTAAGCATGTTTAGGTGAAACTAATGATAGGATTAGCAAAACTTAACCAAATTAACCCAAATTCATATCAGAGGTCTAAAACATCATTTAAGAATTTATGAACATTTTTCCCGAATTTATTAGTGTATAAATTCGCTAATTAACACTAATTACCCTTAATTAGTCATAATTAGTGCAAAACTATGCAAATCACTCACCTTAGCCACAAATAAACTAAGATCTGAAATGAATCTCTGATTTGATGTGAATCCCAATGCTAAACAGCAGCTCCAATGTTGATTTGGTGTAGATCTTCCTTGATTAGAGGTTGCTAAGCTTAATCCTTGACCAAAAGATGATTTGAAGGTGATTTAGAGGTTGGAGGCCATTTTTAGGTTCCTTGGCGATAAGTGGAGGCTAGAAAACTGAAATGGAATGATTCTCTATCTCATTTCAGCCTTCCCATAACCCTAATCCCGAAATGGGTTATGGGCCTATTCACTAATCACCCTATTTGGCCCGGTTAAGCAGTTTTTCACCTTCCAAACCTTATTTCAGCCATATCTCCCAAACGTTAAGTCCGTTTGGCTATTATGACCACTCTACGGAAAGGTAAACCATCAAACGAATCTAATGGAAGTGGTTTCAGGTCAAAATTCCTTTCCAATCAAAAGTTATGGCCAAAACAAGATCAGCTAGGGGCAAAATGGTCATTTAAAAATCGACATAAATCATGAACATGGGAAATGACTCTAATGGATGTTTTCCAAAGTTACATGACCATACGACTTCGTATGGGAAAGAAATAAATATTCTACGATCCTCCGATGGGTATAATGCGGGTTGTTACACTTAACTAATCTCCAGTCAGTTTCTAATTTAGCTTAACTCCATTTCTTAACTCCTTATAAACAAAACATTCCATTTTCTTTGTTCAGAAAATATCTCTGATTCTATATTTGGAAAACGTTTCTAAAACTCATTTATATGGATTTCAAACAAACGTTGTATAAAACATCGTTACGATCGCTCCTTCCATAAATCACTTATTACTTAACTGCATTTCTAACTAACTCTCGCCCTCGAACCTCAACTATTTCTTAGTTAAGTAAGGAAGTAAATCAAGTTGGGGTATAATTACCTCTCAGACCTTAACTGAACAACGTTCTTAACCTTGCAATAGACAAAGCTCACCGCTCCAATTTCTACAATCATTTGCTTACGCAAATTCTCGGATTCGGATTATGAATCCACTTCTTTTATGAAAACATTTATTATAACGCTAACGTTATAAACCCTACTTCTGAAATATCTAACTTAGAAATCTAACTTAAATTCTAATTTTGAATAAATAAGCCAACAACTAATTTATTTATAAATAAACAAATCATGATTAAAAACCGGACAGTAAATAGTACTTTCCCGAATTCGATATAATCGAATTCGACGTATAACTCTCTTTCGAGTAATCTCTGTTCGATTAACTCCTTCGAATAACTAATATTCGATTATCTCACTTCGAATAACCTATATTCGATAATTCTATTCGAATAAACTATATTCGATTAACTCCTTTCTTCGAATAACTATATTCGATTAACTCCTTTGATTTAACTCTACGTCCATATTCAGTTTCAAATATCGATGTTGAAATCGATTCTTACTTCTCTATAAAAGTCCTGACTTATATATTCTATTTATCCAATGATAAACATTTTATTTAATTTATAAAATATTATTTATAAATTTATCTTCTCCACTTATCTATTAAAATAGATTTCTATTTAAAATCTACTTTATATTCATATTCTGTTATACCCATGTGCGAAGCACGGGTCTAAACTTTCCTTAGTGTAAAATTCTATTCATTTGCCAAATATTTCCTTATATAACATTCTTTTCATTTTCCAATAAATTCCTTTTATAACTCTATTTATTTTCAAAATAAATATTTCCTTTATAGTTCTATTTAATTTCTAAATAAATATTTCCTTTTACATTTTTTTTACAAATATTTTCCTTCTTCTATTCTATCATATTTATTTCCCATAAGTATTTCCTTTTATAATATCATATTTATTTTCCATAAATGTTTCCTCTCAAAACCCCTTTGATTTTATAACTATTTCTTTTATAAAATCCTTTTTCTTTTATATATAAAATCCATTGATTTTTATATAAATAATTTATTTTCAAAATATACTTTGAAAATCCCTTTTTCTACATCCCAGTATTTCTTATAGTATTTAAAATACCAAATCACAATGTTCGATATCATTCAAACACACATAATCAACAATAGATTATATATCACATCATACATTACAAAATATGAACAGAACAATATTATAAATATTGAGGAATCCAGTTGGATCCCTCCAACCAATTTCCCTGCATCACAGATGTTAAACAATAATATTAACATCGATTTCATTTCACTATGAAATATTCTGCTTAATAGAATCAATATTTGTTTAACGATACACACACACACACACACACACACACATATATATATATATATCGTTATCTATAATTTCAACCAATACATAAGCAATTCAACCAAACAAATAATACACAACAATCAACAGATAATTATCAGTTCTACGAATACGTTATAAAAATATAATTGTTCAGAGTTGGTGAGTTTTACTCACATTGGGTGATCATCGTTAAATAACGATAAGTGTCTTTGATTTGATTCAGATCTGACAATTTATTTCGCTATAAATTGTAACGAGCTCGAATTCACTCCCTGTCAGTTTCATTGTGTAGCCACCGTCCATACGATCCCAACGGATCTTGTTTCGCTGATTTTCGATCATGTATGACAAGATATTAATTATACAAGTTTATATATAAAATGTTTTAAATTAAATTAACTTAAATCCATTTAAAACTTTGGGCCTCACCACTTCAGCCGACCCAATACCCAAACCCGTCATTGTACCCTCTTCTTCCCTGTTTTTCTTATACGCGGTGCCTCCTGTACAGATGCCATAGCCGACTCCTTCTTCTACCAATCTCTCCTCCTCATATTGACTAACCCACAAACTGAGATCAGTGTTAAACTCCTCAACTTCCTCTCTCTTTTGCCAATACCACCACCACAATGCATAACTCCCCTTGATCATTGCGACATGGAAAAAACCCGTATCCTCCTCAATACCGGTTGCCATACATGCATCCTTCAGTACTCCTCCATCCTTCCATTAATCTAAACACAAAATACTCCAACGTTTCTAACTTCGAGTCCCCTTTCAACTCCTACCATTTCAACCAACTCGAATACCCCCTCACCATTCCGTCGTTCAACATCTGCTTCAAACAGTGGTATACTCGCAACGGAAAATCATGTCGATCCCTACCAAAGTTTGCCACATCTTGCTATTTCACATAAGGAACCCAAAAACAACATTCGTTTGCTTCATCGATGCTTTCTTTCCAGAAAAATTCAAACCCTAATATCGAGCGCACCTCAGTAAATCAAATCGCACCAAGAAAAAATTAATCCAATGGAAAGTTCAAGACTTCACGAGCTTAAAACAGTCGATCCTGAAATTTTAGAAATTTTACTTCGATTTGTTTTAGATTTTTGAACTTCATGATTTTTTTTGCTGAGAAAGAAAAAAAGCAGTGGCGCTTACTCTGACCGGAAGAGAATGAGATTAGGTTTTAGAAGAATTGTAAAGATATTTATAGAGAAGTTTAAATATTTTTATATTAAATATTATATTCAGTTTTAATCAACCGGTATATATTTTTACTGTTTAAAAATTCGTGTAGTCACATACGATACCCAAAAATCATGAAACTGGGCATTCAACTAGAGTTCAACATTACGGACCCAACGAAACTGGTTTTGTCGAATTCCGACTTCGTTTGCTCACACAACGTAGTTTTAACGGTCAAAATACTAACCGTACTTCACATTAAAATCCCGTACGGCCACATACTGACTTCAAAAATCACGAAAATTGAAATCTAACAATAATTTAATATTACGGATCCAACAAAATTAGTTTCGTCGAAAAAGGAGGTCGTTTGCAAAGCTGGCTATTTTTGAAGCTCTAAATAACCCATTTAAATATATAAATATGTTTAAAAATAAATATTATCGTATATATTCACATTAGAATACCATACAGCTCCAATTGGATTTATAACTCGATATTTCAAAATTCCCAGTTATATCGATATTCGATTTATATAAAAAAAATCCTTTTATAATATAAATGTATATTCATAAATTCCAAAGGAATTCCATAGCGACTTTTCTAAAATTTGATTTGGACATAAATCAAAATCCACACGATGAAATCCTGATTTTTCTCTTCTATTAGTAAAATATACTTCACCCGCTCCATAAGTTTCTTGTTTCACAGAAATCCAATTTAAAACGGACCCTGTATATCCAATTGTAGTTCAAATCGCCAAATAGCGAACTACCGCGCCTTTTCGAGCTCGGTTATATTTATAATATAATTATACGTTCAAACTTCATTTAAATAATATATTCGTTATTCGAATTCAATTCCATACTGAATTATATATATTTTAAATTGTCAAGTTCACACCATATCGTCAATTCACTATTTTCGAATATTTCAAAAATAAATATATTATCCTATTATTTATATTAATTAAATATTCACTATTATTTAATTAAACGACCATATAAATCTCTAAACATTATTTAAATAATTAAATAAATAAATTATATATCGTTGAAAATATGGGTCGTTGCATTCTTCACCCCTTAAAACAACTTCGTCCTCGAAAT
This sequence comes from Allium sativum, assembly GCA_030737875.1. Classification (NCBI taxonomy): domain Eukaryota; kingdom Viridiplantae; phylum Streptophyta; class Magnoliopsida; order Asparagales; family Amaryllidaceae; genus Allium; species Allium sativum. The sequence continues at coordinate 159,758,928 of CM060927.1, forward strand.
TAATATGGTAGAAAACAAACCCTACTCATTGATTAAAAATTATTTGTTTAATTCTTAAATCCCATTTTCACTAAGCCAATTAATTTTAATTAAATTATTAATTTATTTCTACTAACGAAAATTTCCATAAACTCTGAAAATTTTCTAACACCCGAAATTTTTGAAATTTTTTGCCAGCACCTCCTTTGTACTGGTCAATCGGTACAACTATAACTCGCCTCTCTGGGCCTTCTCCATCCCAAAAGAAAATCAAACAGCCAAGCAGCTTGCCAATTCGGCTCATAAATCTCATATCCAATAGAAATATAAACTTGTACCTTTTTTCGGCATATCATTATATCTTTCCACCTGCTATTAATTCAGCATATACCCACGTGATCCCAATCAAATTCCAATCTGTTTTTATCCACAAATCCAACAATTCGCTTATAACTAGGTCGAATTCCATTCAAACTCCAATTCCAATATCAATTCAAAATTCTTACTCAATAATTCAACTTACTCGATATCATTTTATTCTAATTCAATTTAATTTTCACATAACTGATTTCACTTTAATTCCAATTGCTTTTCCAACTGTCAATTCAATTTGGTTTTAATTCAACAATCTTTCTCTAGGAATTTTAAATAGTTTACCATATCGAAAATCAAACTTTCCTTTTCAGGATTCAAACACTTGCTTTTCTCAAATCAACTCAAAAAAATTGTCTTTGGTAGTAATCCGTCACTTAGAAACTCGAAAATGAGCACTAATGTTGTCGAGATTCATCATCAGGGTTATTTTCCAACTATCAAAGTGAGTTCAATACTATATCACTTTCAAAACCCTTTTAAAATACTTCTATTTTGAAATACATTTCAAAATACCATTCACAATTTTGGTAAAACAATTTAAAATCTCCCAGGATTTTAAAATTCTCATATATTCAATTCAAATCCATTTACAAACACCTTTCCAACTTTCCAGAGTTGTAGTTTCAATTCTGATTTTATTTCAGATTTAATCCATCTGATTTCATATATTACACTTATATGAATTCTACTTGGTTATATATATAACCATTTAATTTATAATCTTACTCGATTATAATAACAACCAGTATATCCAGTATATTATAATTCCAATATATATATATTTTCTCTATATCAAAATATACTTTGGGTAAACTTATTTTCATTTACCCTCTTTTCAAAACATATCGTGTTGACCCATCGTGTTCGAGTGTTTAGAAACTCCTATCGATACAGTGGATCAAACTGATCAACCAGAACCCATAAACAACTCAACTAACAAAGCTCCACAATATAAAATCATTTTATACTGAATAACAAATACGTTCACTCGTATATATACACTCAAACTCAATCTAGGGTACTGCTAACCCTATCTCTACCGAGTCACGCTACAGAGCCAAGGTAATTACTTAACCTTAGCTCTGATACTAACTGTAACGTTCCGGAAATTTGGTAGGCTTTTCAACCATCCCTCATCCCCCAAGGCAGAGGGCTAACTTCCCCATGTGGCTTACATAGGTACCCCAACTCCATGCTTTACGGCCAGCCTCTCGACTCGACCAACCCGCTATATTGCAGAACCTGTAGGGGAAAGAGTCTCCTGTTCGCCACCAAACCGCGAAGCGAGAACCCCCTATCAGACGTACCATTTAAGAAACATGGACTGATGTGAGTAAACTCAAATCATTTGATTTAACTTTCAAAATTCTTTTGAAACAAAGGACAATCATAAAACCGATCCACACATAAACACAGATGGTTTTTACCTTATGATAACCCAAAATATTTCTAAAATGATACCTGTCAGATATTATAATAATGTCTAGATCAAGTAAATAGAAATCTAGCGGAAACGCTTGCATCTAACGTTCTACATATATAATATACATTCAAAACCACGGGCTCTTATTTGGGGAATGGATTCCAACTATGACAAGGTATGGATCCACCTTCCGATCAGTGTACTCTAGAAGCGATACACTGGAGTTCAACAAGAACATCTTGTAACTCGGCCACACATGACCGACCATTCATTTCTCTTGAACGTATCGAATATATTGCCACCCCTCGGTCAGTATTCCAACATAACCGTTCCCGGGAGATACATAATTGAAAGAAGTACAAATATGAATATTCTCTAGATGGTGACCATATACCCTAATTTGGTGCGGCCCACTTAGCCATGTTGCCTACCCGATTTTTGTCATTTCCCAGTTGATGAGGCTTGAGGTTATAACGTATCTTTATACAGATCACGTCTTCATTTACTTTGAATGCCACATCATCATACCCGTCAAATCACAAATTGATTTCCCTAAAAATACCATGGGTATAAGCTAAGAGAAACGAATTCCTCTGCCACCAACGTAAATACGATTGAAACAATCAACTTACGCGATCTACCATATATACTCTATCAGACATTCGTCCATTTAAGTTGTCCAGGGACTGGACAAACCGAAGGCACTATTCAGTACATCCATCTTAGGCAATCTCTACCTAAGATTTATACAATAGCCCTTGCACTTTACTCTGTCTTCGATATATTCAGCATACTTGGCTTGCAACACTTATGCCAATACAGAGTGGTTCTTCGGATAATAATCCAACCGGTCTCTCCATATTAACCATGTAAAAATGGTTAGAAACTTTGATAGTCAGTGATTTAACTATCAAATAAAAACATGTGTGCAAACAACAATCTTATTTCCAATTGGAATTTCTATTGATCAATCATCATATATATATATATATATATATATTCATATTTCCTTAATTTCTGTATTCAGAAAGTATATGTTATGAACATTGGAAAACATTCCCATTGCTTATTTACTTATCACTATTCTGCCACATCTATCCGTCTCTTACTGCAAACTAGTATGAGAAAAATTCCCTAATTATCAATCCCGAAGGTCGAAACCAACATCAGATAGACACTTAGAAAACCATTCAACTTAACTAATCTCCATTTAGTTTCTAATTTAGCTTAACTCCATTTCTTAACTCCTTATAAACAAAACGTTCCATTTTCTATGTTTAGAAAATATCTCTGATTCTATATTTGGAATATGCTTCCAAAACTCATTTATATCGATTTCAAACTAACGTTGTATAAAACATCGTTACGACCGCTCCTTCCATAAATTGCTTATTACTTAACTGTATTTCTAACAAACTCTCGCCCTCGAACCTCAACTATTTCTTAGTTAAGTAAGGAAGTCAATCAAGTTGGCGTATAATTACCTCTCAGACCTTAACTGAACAACGTTCTTAACCTTGCAATAGACAAAGCTCACCGCTCCAATTTCTACAATCATTTGCTTACGCAAATTCTCAGATTCAGATTATGAATCCACTTCTTTTATGAAAACATTTGTTATAACGCTAACGTTATAAACCCTACTTCTGAAATATCTAACTTAGAAATCGAACTTAAATTCTAATTTTGAATAAATAAGCCAACAACTAATTTATTCATAAATAAAAAAATCTTGATTAAAAACTGGAAAGTAAATAATACTTTCCCGAATTTGACATAATCGAATTCGACGTATAACTCTCTTTCGAGTAATCTCTGTTCGATTAAATCATTCGAATAACTAATATTTGATTATTTCATTTCGAATAACCTATATTCGATAATTCTATTCGAATAAACTATATTCGATTAACTCCTTTCTTCGAATAACTATATTCGATTAAATCCTTTGATTTAACACTACGTCCATATTCAGCTTCAAATATCGATGTTGAAATCGATTCTTACTTCTCTATATAATTCCTGACATATATATTCTATTTATCCAATGATAAACATTTTATTTAATTTATAAAATATTATTTATAAATTTAACTTCTCCACTTATCAATTAAAATAGATTTCTATTTAAAATCTACTTTATATTCATATTCTGTTATACTCGTGTGTGAAGCACGGGTCTGGACTTTCCTTAGTGTTAAATTCTATTCATTTGCTAAATATTTCCTTATATAACATTCTTTTCATTTTCCAATAAATTCCTTTTATAACTCTATTTATTTTCTAAATAAATATTTGCTTTATAATTCTATTTATTTTCTAAATAAATATTTCCTTTTACATTTGTTTTACAAATATTTTCCTTCTTCTATTTTATCATATTTATTTCCTATAAATATTTCCTTTTATAATATCATATTTATTTTCCATAAATATTTCCCTTTCAAAACCCTTTTGATTTTATAACTAATTCTTTTATAAAATCCATTTTCTTTTATATATAAAATCCATTGATTTTATATAAATAATTTATTTTCAAAATATATTTTGAAAATCCCCTTTTCTACATCCCAGTATTTCTTACTGTATTTAAAATACCAAATCACAATGATCGATATCATTCAAACACACATAATCAACAACAGGTTATATATATTACATCATATATTACAATATATGAACAATATAAATATTGAGGATCCAGTTGGATCCCTCCAACCTGTTTCCCCTGCATCACAGATGTTAAACAATAATATTAACATCAATTTCTTTTCACTATGAAATATTCTGCTAAACAGAATCAATATCTGATTATCGATTTATATATATATATATATCGATATCAATAATTTCAACCAATACATAAGCAATTCAACCAAACAGTTAACACGCAGCAATCAACAGATAATTATCAGTTCTAAGAATACGTTATAAAGATATAACTGTTCATAGTTGGTGAGTTTTACTCACATTGGACGATCATCATTAAATAATGATAACTGTCTTTAATTTGATTCAGATCTAACAATTTATTTCGCTATAGCTCGAATTCACTCCCAATCAGTTTCATTGTGTAGCCACCGTCCATACGATCCCAACGAATCTTTTTTTGCTAATTTTCGATCATGTATGACAAAGATATTAATTATACAAGTTTATATATAAAATGTTTTAAATTAAATTAACTTAAATCCATTTAAAACTTTGGGCCTCACCACTTCAGCCGGCCCGATACCCAAACCCGCCACTGTACCCTCTTCTTCCTTGTTTTTCTAATACGCTGTGCCTCCTGTACAGATGCCATAGCTAACTCCTTCTTCTACCAATCTCTACTCCTCAGACTGACTAACCCACAAACTGAGATCAGTGTTAAACTCCTTAACTTCCTCTCCCTTCTGCCGATACCACCACCACAACGCAGAACTCACCTTGATCATCGCGACATGGAAAAAACCCGTATCCTCCTCAATACCAGTTGCCATACACGCATCCTTCAATACTCCTCCATCCTTCCATTAATCTAAAAACAAAATACTCCAAAGTTTCTAACTTCGAGTCACCTTTCAACTCCTACCCATTTCAACCAAGCCGAATACCCCCTCACCATTCCATCGTTCAACATCTGCTTCAAACAGTGGTATACTCGCGACGGAAAATCAAGCTGACCCCTACCAAAGTTTGCCACATCTTGCTATTTCACAAAAGGAACCCAAAACAGTATTCGTTTGCTTCATCGATGCTTTCTTTCCAGGAAAAATTCGAACGCTAATATCGTGCGCACCTCAGTAATTCAAATTGCACCAATAAAAATTATTCCACTGGAAAGTTCAAGCCTTCACGAGCTTAAAACAGTCGATCCTGAAATTTTAGAAATTTTACTTCGATTTGTTTTAGATTTTTGAACTTCACGATTTTTTTTTTGCTGAGAAAGAAAAGAAGCAGCGGCGCTTACTTTGACCAGAAGAGAATTAGATTAGATTTTAGAAGAATTGTAAGGATATTTATAGAGAAGTTTAAATATTTTTAAATTAAATATTATATTCAGTTTTAATCAACCGGTATATATTTTTACTGTTTAAAAATTCGTGTAGTCACATACGATACCCAAAAATCATGAAACTGGGCATTCAACTAGAGTTCGATATTACAGACCCAACGAAACTGGTTTTGTCGAATTCCGATTTCGTTTGCTCACACAGCATATTTTTAACTGTCAAAATACTGACCGTATTTCACACTAAAATCCCGTACGGCCACATACTGACTTCAAAAATCACGAAAATTGAAATCTAACAATAATTTAATATTACGGATCCAACAAAATTTGTTTCGTCGAAAACGGAGGTTGTTTGCAAAGCTGGCTATTTTTAAAGCTCTAAATAACCCATTCAAATATATAAATATATTTAAAAATAAATATTATCGTATATATTCACACTAGAATACCATACAGCTCCAATTGGATTTATAACTCGATATTTCAAAATTCCCAATTATATCGATATTCGATTATATAAAAATCCTTTTATAATATAAATGCATATTCATAAATTCCAAAGGAATTCCATATCGACTTTTCTAAAATTTGATTTGGACATAAATCAAAATCCACACGATGAAATCCCTAATTTTCTCTTCCATTAGAAAAATATACTTTATCCGCTCCGTACATTTCTTGTTTCACAGAAATCTGATTTAAAATGGACCCGGTATATCCAGTTGAAGTTCAAATCGCCATATAGCGAACTACCGCGCTATTTCGAGCTTGATTATATTTATAATATAATTATATGTTCAAACTTCATTTAAATAATATATTCGTTATTCGAATTTAATTCCAAACTGAATTATATATATTTTAAATTGTCCAGTTCACACCATATCGTCAATTCATTATTTCCGACTATTTCAGAAATAAATATATTATTCTATTATTTATATTAATTAAATATTCACTATTATTTAATTAAAAAACCATATAAATCTCTAAACACTATTTATATAATTAATAAATTAATTATATATCGCTGAAAATATGGGTCGTTACAAGTACAACTGGAAGTTAAGAGAGTACAAGAAAAATTACAATGATATGACAGTGACAAATCAATTTTAAAAAATAGAAGGGTTAGAAGGAGAAATAAACAAAGAAAATAAAAACAGAGAATATTTACATAGGTGAGTTTAGAGATCATACCAGAATCCAATGTTTTTGCTTTGATTCCAAAAGATTATTTTTAAGCTTCTTGACATTTTTAAGCTTTGATTCCATAAGATTATTTTTGCAAATCAACACAAGTTTTTTATATTTCAGAATTTTATTTTCAAACTTTAGGTTCTCAACAGATTCAGTTAAACCACTTAAGCGAGAAATTAAATCTGTACAAGAAAGATCTCCTGTTGAGTCTCCATCTAGATTTCCATCTATACAACCTGTTAAGCACAAATCTTAAGCTGAGTTGACGTCCTGAGGTTTTGAGCAGTTGTCATTTTTTCCATAAACACGTTGAGAGTCTGCCAGATTTCCGGTGCAGTTAAACAATGGTAAATAAGGCTATATTGTACATCATTAATATAAGAATATAAATTATGAGTAGCGCGTAAATTAAATTCAATATCAACCATATTTACAATATCATACCCATTTATAATACTATTTCAAAGTTTAATATCAACAGACATTAAATAGGATTTCATTGTTGATTTCCAATTTAAAAATTATGTACCATTAAAAATAGATGGAATATCACTGGACTGACTCTCTATGGACTGATAACTAGGGATCACCATTACTATAGAGTTAACAGAATACCTGTGTTGATACCACTTGTTGGATCTAGGTTAACCTTAGAGAGAGTGAATAGGGTTTATCATAGTTTTTCGCTGAATTAAAAATCTGACGGGATATTAAAATAATAAACAGATCATAGAATGCAGCAAAAATAAAAGTGCATAAAATAAATCACATACAGGTTTACCCAGCTTCGGCTAAACCCTTCCTACTACTGCATTCCTAAGGTTTCTACTAGGTAAAATAACAGATCCCGCATACAAGACCATGTACACTCGCGAACCCCTCGCTCCTACTCTAATCCTATGCTCAAAACCCTAGACTGACCAATATCCCCTCGATCAAATTTCCCCTGATTATGTCCCCGTAACCAGTAACCTAGATGTTACAGACTCTAGCAACTGTTAGTCACACCCTGACTGATTCCCCTAGATTTTTACAGAATTCTAGAAACTGTTTTAGTTGTTACAAGAACAAAAATAAAATACGATTAAAATAAAACAAATTTGAAAACCCTAGAGTTAAATTAAAAGGGTTATCCCCTTTAGAAATTATGGCCGGCCCATTTGAAATGTGTTGCACCCATTCCCTTTCTTCTTTGGAGAATAAAGATGACGTCCGTCGATTAGGGTTTTCCAAATCCCAAATCTCGAAAGGGTGATCTTCGATTTGCTTCTCTGTTTGCTTCGAATCAATGGATGCTTGATTCTTCGATGGCTTTGCTCGTCCAATTTGGGATTGCTCTCTGGCTCGATCGAAACTGTGTGTTTTCTGAAATTGCTTGCTTTGAAAATGCTTGAATTGATTTTGTGGGTTTCAATGAAATGCCTGTGATGAAAGTGGTGTTAATTTATCGGGTATAACAAACCCTAATTGCTCTGATTTCATGGAATTGACTTGATCTGATTGGCGTTGCTTTCCCCTTTTGTTGTCCTTAATAAAATTGACATAGATTCCTTTCTTTTAATGAGTTGTATGAATTCCTTAATTGAATCTGCATTGATTTGGATATAGCAATTCAGGAAAGAATATTCATTAGTTGTCCCCCTAAAAAAAATTCCAAACCAATATATATTGATTTGTTTTTTTTTAAAAAAAAACTGGAAACATATTGATGCTTTCCTCTTTTGACATTCTTGGCTTTGAAAACTTGCTGTAAATCTCAGGCAATATATTGAATTTAATTTCATCTCCAAATTGATTGATAAAAGCCGAAAAGAATTCTTGCCAAAGTTAAACCATTTGTCATGCTTCACCAAGTTTGAAACCGCTGCACTGTTTACATGTACACCATGCTATTTTACCATATATGTTGTGCCATGTTTTCTAAATGTTGCAAAATGATTTGCAATGTGCTCTCATACTTGAACTCATTGAAAATTTCTACTTCCTGAACCAATGTATATACAGTTATAGCCTGTATATATTTGTGATAACACTACCATCATCCATGCTGCATGCACCCTGTTCATATCTTCTTTTGTCACTTTGAACTTGAGGCTGAGTTGTTTTACCTTTTGACGCTGCACTTATATTACTCTCGACCATCCATACTATATGCAGTTATCACGTTGAGTTGCACTTGAAAAATTATGCTGCACCAAACATAACACAGCTGCTTTTATGTATACACTTGCTTTTTCACATCAAACTTGTATACTTCCATGTTATTGTTTCATCTGAACATCCTGCACCACTGTCTGAGCTTGAACTGAAATGATTTTGCTAATTTGTTTTGGCCCTGTCCATATGAATATTGGGTTAATCTTCTTTGAATCCTTGAGCTTTGCTTTGCTGCATGTATATTGTGTCGACCATCTTGGCTTCACTTTTATTCTGGCTTTCATTTGTCAAATAGAATTGCCAGCAAGTATGCAATGAATCACACAGTTTTTCCATGTTATACAGTTTACTTACTGTCTCATATTGCATGTTGATATGTACACCCATGCTATTTCATCTGTTAGCTATATATGATGTACCTATGTTCATGTTGACACACAGGCTCAGCCATGATTGACTCTCTTGAATCTGGTTTGATCTTATCAATAGAATATCTTGGACTTGGTTGCTCCATGTAATTGCTTTACTTGGACCATGCTTCATAAATCTGTTTGCAACACCACTTGTGTTTGAATTTTTGCTTTGCCCATCCATTTTTGTATTACCACTTTGATCATGTCTATTCACCATGTTTGTTGACTTCGCTGCTGCCATGCTGTTAGCCACCATGTATCTTGATACTGGTCCAATCTTATGTGTTCCACCAATGTTCTATTGCTTGTTCTCGCGCTCGACTCACTTGTATGGCCTCGACCCATGTTTGTGTATGTTTATTTCGGCTGCCTTGCTCTCTGACAATATGAGATATGCTTGTTGCATACGATTTTGAGATTCTATACACTCCGGGGAAAGCCAATGTCGTGGCCGATGCGCTAAGTCGAAAGAATGCAATAATTGCCAACTTTATTATTACGACTTCCTTGATTGATAAAATATCTATTCTTCAGAAGGATGATAATTTTATTAAGGATATGATCAGAAGGATTCAGAAAGGCGAACCCTTGTGTTTTCAAATAGATAACGATGGGACCCGGAGATTGAGAGGAAGGATTTGTGTTCCCGACTGTGACGACCCCAAACCCCGATGAGACGGTGCATGGGTAATCTTTGGAATATAACACATAAACAGATAATAAAAGCACAAAAACAAATAAATACACCAGATAATGTACAATAGAATACACTGGATAAATAAAACTATCAGAGTTACACAGTATATAGGATCATACCTAGTTCAAATGCAGTTCAGCTATACATAAATGTCTACAGCGGAAAAACAAACATAATATGTACAATAGGAGCTGAACAGCATAAAAAGAGATAAATGATAGAATCCATCTTCAGCTCCAGCTATCCAGAAAGAGCCTGCTAAAACCTGAATACAAGGCTACCCGTGTAGAAATAGGGGCACTCGAGTTTGCAAGTGAAACAAACTATGAGTCAGTCATGGGACTGGTACGAGAAATCAACTTAACACATCTTACAATACGGCTAATCACAGGACCACGCCACTTTCACTGAACGGGTTTACTCCATTGGATTGCCAGTGCTTTAAAACAAATAAATCTTTTAAACATCGCAATGCTTTTTATAAAAATGAAGCCATTATAAGACTCAGTTCCCATCACATATGCAACACAAACCGGAGGATAGAGTTTAACCTTATAATGGCCAAAATATGCTTGATACGAGCAAAACAAATCATTTGATATTATTGCTAATGTATATATGCTTTAAAAACAATTTCAATCATAACTATCAATCATAGGCGGTATTAATGCCCCATACCACTATTTCACCATATATATACAATCAAAACTGCATGGTGTCGTATTTGGAAATTGGATTTCCATCATGAACCGAGGCAAAAGATAGTCCTCACCGATTCGAGACGCTCTAGCCCACCCCTCAGGCAAGTACTCAGTCAAGCCTTGGATCGTCAGGGCCGGTCCACCGATGTGGATTAAAATTCCTGAACACTGCGTTTCCCCGCCCTATGGGGCGTCACTGGTCATATCTGACCACACCATCGGCTCCGAAGAGACCAAAGCAAACCGAGGCCTCGCTTTCCATCATCTACATAAGTAAAATACCCGGGCGTGCAAAACCCAAAGCACCCTCCTAGCTAGAAGGAAACGCATGTCCTCCCTGAAGTCCGTCTCCCATTTCTGGCTCATACCGGGGTGTGAGGCTCGCGAAACAACGCTATACACAAAGCTATGCCACACAGGCTGTGCTTTGATCATCAACCACAAGACTTTGCTTTTCAACAGAGGTCATGATCATCTGCCACTTAGGCGTGCCACACAGGCAATTCACTCCGTGCGACTGATTTCTATCGATATATAACCTCTGGCCTTGTACGTCTCAGAGAAGGGTGTTAAGCAAGAGAATAAATTCTCCACTGCCAAACATATGTATATTTAATAGAGATCAATCAGCACTAAAAAAATCCAATGTCAGACACACAATCCATTTACACCTTCGTTCTGGGTCTAAACGAAACCGGAGGCACTCAATACCTCGCATACCCGTACAATCAACCAGTACGTCCGGGTGGCTACTACTTCAACCCCTTCAAGGTAGCTACTCTTATCATGAGCATCAGTAGCACCCCTTCATTCGACGTGAAGATCATCGGTCTTGCACCGTCTTCGTATCTTTGACTTTCACTCGTCGAACAATTATTTGAAATGAGAATCAACTTGGCCTTTTCAAATAATTCACGTATATTTAGAATTTCAAATCAATTCATTTCAATGGTTAAATTATTCGATATCACTAATTCTGTTCTTTAGTGTAATTTTCATGCCAAACACATTCAACCATCAAATATCACATAAACCGAGAAAATTCAGTTTATTTCCATTCCATATTGTTTATAATATTTTATCACGATTTATCGCTATTTTTATTTATTTAAAAATAACCAATTCCTTCAAACGACGCTTCAGGCCATAACGCGGCCATGGCGCTATTTTTCTTCAGATTTGATTTACATATATCTGAAAATCTAACCGTTGGATCTTCACAAACATTAGAAAGATCTTTTCAAAACGAATCCAACTGGTTCAGTTTCGGGAAAATCCGACGGTCGGATCTCCCGCACTAATCGTTTGAAGTTACAATTTCAAAACACGAACTGCAGCGTCGTTATTCGATTTAATTTAATTATATATATATATATATATATAATCGATTCTAGCACCGTTTTTCTTCAGATTTGAATTAAACATTCTAGAAAACCCAACCGTTGGATTTTTACAAAGTTAGTGCCATTGGAAAGATATTTCCAAGGCGAACCCAAGGTTGCGGTTTCGGGAAAATCCGATGGTCGGATCTCCCGCACTAATCGCTTGAAATCACGGTTTCAAAACAAGAACTGCAGCTTCGTTATTCGATTTATTTTAATTATATTTTTATATATAAATATAATTCTTTTTTCGATTTTAAAACTATATCCACTTTATATATTTGATAAAAATGATATCTTTATCATAAAAAATATTTATTCCACACATCACCATTTTTCACACTTCATATTCATAATTAAAATGTAGACTTTATTGTTCAATCTATATATTCAGCACATGAATGTTTTCGACTTCACACATACGATAAAATATGATTTTTATCGTTCTAGTCCTTTATTCAACACATGAATATTTTCTATAGTTGGTACATATAATAAAAATGCAATTTTTATTGTAAAGCAATTTATTTCAAAACACGACTATTTTATATAGTCTATACATAAGGTAAAAATGTTATTTTTGGTGCTAAAACAATTTATTTAAAATACTAATATTTTATATAGGCTATATATATAATAAAAATGTGATTTTTATCTTTTAAATAATTTGCTCAACACATGAACTCATTCAACACATGAATTTCTATTCAACACATGAATTTCTATTCAACACACGAATATAGTTTTAACTCATGAAAATAATTCTAACACATGAATATTATTGAAAATTTCGGCAGCATAACGGCAGGGTAGTTAAAACCGAGACCGTCCCTAGTACGGCTCCTCGCTCTACCTTAAAACCTCACGGTTTTTGACAATGGGGATTTCATGAATCTGATTCGCACGCAGGCGAGCATGTTTTCTTTCATTTCCACAACCTATTCTAATTTTGTTTTCAACCACAAATGACACTGAGTCGAGATGGTCCTCGTGGCTACTCCTCAGTTGCTTGCTGATTGGCGAGGCAGTGCACACGTGTATATTTATACACGTGTGTATATGCAGCCATCAGACAAGATTTTCTATCCCTGTACTATACATATACAAACTGACTAGACAAAGATGAATCAGATCAAGTCATGAAAAATGATGAGAAACATACCAGAAATCTGAGGCAAATAAAAATTTAAAATTAAAATTTATATTCACTAGAGTTTAGAATATTATTTCTTGTTCCATATACTGTGTGTGTTTATGCATATGACAAGTATGAAGACTGGACTGACTAAAGAATACTGTGAAGACATAAGACTGAAATCAAAAGACAATGAATGAGTGTAACTTAGCCTATAAATGAGTGAAAATGAATTGTATGTATATATGTATTGTATAGACAGAGTGACTGTATGAGTGTTGTAATGAGGAGTTGTGTATGAATGCATTGAAATGAAAAATATTAGTGAAGTGTACAAATAGTGGAGTTGTAAATCTGTACTGTTTTAAAAAATGAAATAAATTATTATATTTAAACAAAATACTGTGTAAATATTTGAATTTCTGTACAGATGTATACTGTTTAAATACAAATATTATATTCTTGTCTATGATGAATATATGAAACAGTACAACAATAAACACATTTATAATAATATATATTTGGTTGTTATCATCAAACAAAAATCATATAATTGTGTATACAACACCTTTATATACAATAGTAGTGGCATTGTCTGAAGGTGAACAGAGGTGAGGTGATGCAGCGCAAGAAGCTTTCGGGGATCAAACGGAAACGGAAAAGCTTGGTTGAACAATCGTATTCTTACTGTGTTGATCGGAGCATGAGTTGAGCTCGGGGATGAGACCAAGAGGTGGAGGCGCACTTATGGAAATGGTCGGAGTTGATAGATGGTGGGATGATCGTCAGTGCACGTGCACCAGTATACCATACATGCTTGGAATACCTGTATGGTAGGATAGAAAGAATTATAGAAAGATATGGACGTAGGAGATTACAGAACGTTAGAGGCTTGGATTTTTTTTGGGGTCTTTGGCTTTTGGGCTTGGGCCTGCGGGCCTTTAAAAAAATATTAAAAGAAGAAGGTTTTAATTTAAAATTAAGTTTAAATATATTAAGAAAATATAAATGAATATAAATAGTTGTATATTATACGTATGGGCTGTTTTGTTTTAGCTCAACCCTATCAAAAAAATCCAAAGAAAAATGTTTTAAATAAAATTCTAAAGTGAACAGAATACTAGAAATATATGTTGATATACATACCTATAAGTTTAGATAAATACATTCGAATAGATTTTGGCTCGGGTAAGTGTAGTTGAGTCAATTTTCTATGTGTATATGTACTTAATGTAATTATCAAATTCGATATGAAATGGATTAATTTTTTTGTAATTAAATTGGAGTTATCTACAACAATCGTCATAATAAAGTAAACATAAATTAAATCATGAACCAAATTAAAGCATAAACTACTGATCAGTAATGAGTTGGAATCCAGTAAATGCTAAATTGATTGTTCTATTAATAAATTTATTTATTTAGTTGTATTTAATTATGTTAATCGTAATTTATATTTCTTTTGACATCTATTAGCGGAAATAAACAACGTTCTCCTATTATATTAGTTTGACATATTTTACTAGTTAACATATTTTCTTGTGTTATATTTATATATGATTGTTTGTGCAAATTAGGTTAATGCCTTGAATGTCGTCTGTTATAAGAACTGGTACACACCGTTGGTTCTGCTAATCCATTTTCTGTAAAGTAATTCAGAAATGAACTTGATTTTTGAAAACATTAAAATGGATTATTTAAATTAATTATCCTTCCTGTTCTGTGCATTGGAAATGAAAAGTGATGGCTTTCTATACTTTGCATTGAAACTTGAAAGAATTGATGCTGGCAGTCTCCATTATGATTGGAAGTGCTAGCTCACTATGCACATGTATGGTCTGGCTATACAGTGTACATCCATGTGCACAAATATGTGAATATTTCAATAAACTTACTTTGCTCTTAAGGTATAGTAGGTGCTGACCTAAAGCTACCTAGCTTATGTGAAATGGAAGTGCTAATTAAGTCTAAAAGCAAGGTTGTCTACATCTAATATCGGTAAGGGGCATGGATAGACTACTTGTATTATAGAATAACATGTGCTAAGGATTATCCTTAAGCTATTGATGCAAACAAATGTAGGCTGCCTACACTATACATTAGAAAGAGGGCTGTTTGGTCACTTAATTTGATGTGTGCTCTATGGAAAACTTTGGGTATACAGACTGGGTGTGCTGAGTTTTTGGTCATTGTTCCGTCAACTGTATACATAAGGTCATTTATGATTGTACACATATATACTAATTTAAGAAAACAAGCTTCATTCCTAAGAAAGTCAATATATAAACAATTGTTTTTATAAATTTTAAATCAATATTATATTTACATGTATATTTAAACAAGTTTAAAGACAACAAAATGTCACACAATATTACTTTTATATATTTACATATAACAAGTAAAAATATACACATATCGTTTTAGCTACAGTTTAAAACATATACAACACAAAATGACACAATTTTATTCACGGCTTTTATAACCATATATACATACTATGAATAAAATATTTTAAACCATTAAAATGTAAATACTTGGAATTTTCTCGATATTTGTTATTTATAATTTATTATTTAAATCAACTATTAAAATAATTCAAAATAATTTGTGTTACAAACTTAGTCAAAACTGGGACGTTACAATCTACCAACCTTAAAAGAATTTCGTCCTCGAAATTGAAGAGCAACGAGGAGATTTTAGTTACATCTTATAGTTGTAGACTTATACATAAAACAAATATATGAATCATCCTCAACAATCACAATAAGTAAGACATCCTAAACACACAGTTCTACCAAATATTTCCAGTAATCAAATCATTTGACATAGCCATTAGCTATCAATCACAGTTATTTTCATAATTAGGATATCTATTATATAATCGGAAAACCTTTTCATTTACTATTATTCTTCAATATTCATTAGTCCCTGACCGTAAATCGGTTAAAAATAATCCTCTAATTAAGTATCAACCCCGAAGATCGAAATCATCATCAGATCAATACACGGAAAATCATATAACTCAACCAGTATCTAGTTAGGTCCGATTTCTTATTTTCAGTTAAAATTTCAAATTCCAAAATCCAAACTAAAAGTTTTAATTCCAAATCAGTTCAAAATTACATATCTCAATTCCATTCTAAAATCAAAACGTTTGAATCTTCCCAAAACATTTTGTTTCCTCAGACAATATTCCGGTTTGTCTGATTGTATACTTTCTTCATATACAAACCCAATTCTGTAATATATATAACTATTCCAATTTTTTTATAATTGGTTTGATTATAACAACAATCAACACTTCTGTATATAATAATAATTTCGAAAAATTATCCTTTTATAATAAAAAAATAATTGTAGGCAAAATTATTTCATCTACCCACATTAAAACAATATTGTGTTGAACTGTTCTGCTCAAGAGTTTAGAAACACCTATCGATACAGCTGTCCACCCTGGATCGACCAAATTCATAAACCACTCAATAAACCAATCCTCACAATATAAAACAATTTCTACATCGATTAACAAATACACGCTCATATATATACACTCAAACTCAACCTAGGGTATTACCAACCCTATCTCTATCGCGTTACGCCACAGAGCCAAGGTTATTACTCAACCTTCAACTCTAATACCTAGTGTAACGACCCGCAAATCCGTACCGTTTGAGTTGACTGAATATAACATACATCTAACCCAAATTGCATGAAAACACGAATCATTAATAGAAAGAAATTAGAGGATGAGAAATAGAAAGATTGAAAAGTAGAATAGAAGGAAATAGATAGAAGATTGAACTGAACAACAACACAGAGTCTCACAATCGCAGCGGAATAAAATAAAATATAATATATGAATAATCACTTTGAAATAAAAATTGTATTTTTGATTACATACATCGTCAGAGTACATCACATATACAACACAGCGGAAATAAACTGTAAATATTTGACGTTGAAGTTTCCTGCTCCAAGCTCCTCCAGAAAAATATGTGGAATCCTAAGCTATTGGACTGCCAATACAAATTTGGGCACCCAAGATTTTAGGGAAAAACATAGAAAATAAACTCTGGGTCAGTCGTGGGACTGGTGTGAGTAAACGATTAAAAACATTTTGATTTTAACTTTCAAAAAACTTTTGAAAGAAAAGATAATCGTAAGACCGATCCACACATAAATACGGATGGTTTTTACCTTACTATAACCTAAAACATTTTTGAAAATAATATTATTCTGTTATTATGATAGTGTCTAAATACAAATAAATAACAATCTAGCTGAACACTTGCATCTCACGCTACAAATATATAGTATACAATCAAAACCGCAGGCGCTTATTGGAGATTAGATTCCAACTATGACAAGGTATGGAACGATCTTCCGATAGTATATCTCTAGAGGGGAATATGCTGGGTTTAACAAGAACATCTTGCAACCTGGCCCACACATGACCGACCACTCATTTCGCTTGAGTGTATCGAATATATTGTCACCAATAGTTGGGAGCTACCCACCGTTTCCCGAAAGGGACAAAATCGAATAGAATAAAGGAACAAATGGAATTTCTCTAGATAGGTGACAATACACACTAATGGGAGCGAGCCATATAGCCGTGCTGCCTGCCCGATTTTGTTATTTCCTGATTTTGAGGCTTGAGGTTGAGCTTACCTTTGGGTATAATACATCTTTATTCACTTTGAATGCCATATCGTCAAACTCGCAAAATCACAAATTTATTTCGCCAAAAATATCCCAGGTATAAAGCTAAGAGAAACGAATTCCTCCGCCACCAAACATAAATATGTTTGAAGAAATCAACTTATGCAATTTCTTAGGCATACTCTGATAGACACTCATCCATATAATTTGTCTTAGGACTGGACAAACCGAAGGCACTATCCCGAAAATCCATCTTAGGCAATTTTTACCTAGGATTGACAAAATAGCTCCTGCATAAAATCTGTCTTCAATGGTCTTTAGTAATCTCTGAATAGAAATGTATATTGAATCAAAGTGTAATTATATTCCGGTCTCCTCAAAAACGAAAACGATAAAGGTCCAAATTTGATAATTGGTTATTTAACTATCAAATACGAAATAAAATAAACAAATTTGTTTCCATTGGATCTACTAAACCTTATTTAAATAAATCTTTAAATTAATAACTTTATATATATATATATATTAATTTAAAACATAATTATTAATTAACAGCAAATCTCTTATTGTCAATATCACATGATAATCCCACTCTCAAATATCCGTTTCATAATTGAAAACGATATTTAACTATAACACTCATTCTGACACAAACTACTACAATCTATCGAATAATAGTGAATTCGATCAAGTTAGGGTATTTTATTTACCTCTCAGACCTTGAATCGAAATCATTTCTAATCGTCAAGATTCGTAGAAGTTCGTTATCCAAATTATTTTGATAAACCAGCATTTGCAAATCCAAATTGATTTTCAAATCTTAAACTATTTCCAAAACAATGTTGTTATTTTGATATCATTCCTCAAGTTGACTTCATTAACTTAAATATCACGGAATTTAATTCAAATAATTCAACTTGATTTCCTTACCCTGTGATAATCAAATTATCTTTAAAACTTGCTTAATTAAGAAATTAATTACATTAAAACATTAGCTTGGATGATTTATCCCGGTTTATTTTCTCTATTTAACTGCACCATTTATTTATCAAAAACCATTGATTAAAACATTATCAAATCTTTAAACAAACATTTATTTAATACTCTTCTATTAAATTAATCAAAATAAATTAATTTAATAATCAATTCCCATTTAACAGTTGATTTAAACCAACCATAAACAACCTGATTAACTAATTAAATTAATCCCTTCCTTTTAAATTGTTAGACCAAAAAATGGTCATAACACCCAATTGATCATATTTTGCAGAGAATAATGAGGAATCATGAACAAAAAACAAGAAAAATCAATCAACACACGAGATTCATAGTGGTTCGGCATTAATAAGCCTACGTCCACTTCATAGTTTCTCATTTCATTCACAAATTACAATTACAAAGAATTCAATCACTTAAGCACTAGAATTCTAAGAATAATACTCTCTGAATGTATTGTCTTTTCCTTAGAGAATAAGGTGGTTTCTTGTGAAGAGGTGCAGCCATGATAGAAAAGAGGAACGAAAATGCAAAAAACTCCCCCAATGTTATGCGTTTTTCATGTATTTATAGGCAGTAAGTTGGTTAGGGAGGAGTGGCCCCGTGGCAGCATTAAGCAAGGACTTGAGAGTAGTGGGGAAAGTGGAGGATGTGGCTTCTATTCATTGGGCAACATGTGTACAGCAGTCTGGATTAATAGTCTTGAGAATAGGTCAACTTTGTATTATGCAGGGATGCTTCAGGAAGTTCGGTTAGGTGGCCTAGATCTAATCCGAACCGGTGATGTTGTCCCCATCTGATCTGATCCGAACTATCCCATCTGATCCGATCCGAACTATCCCATCTGATCTGATCCGAGCTATCCTATCGATCCAACCGGAGCTTTGGTTTTGGAACGTATGAGAGATTTAGCCTCTATCATATGTAACCCTGATCGTCTAGATCTCAGGTGGCCTGGTCATAAAACAGGCTAACATTTTTCCCCATAAAGTACGTCTTATCGAAGATGAGGCGTGCTTTGAATATGTCGAGCTGAATATTTCTGAAAAGTTATCCGTCCTTGAGAAGGCTTTATCAAATTGTTGCACTACTTCCATGGGTGCTAGTTAGTACAAATTCTATTGAAGGAGTAATCGAAATGATCAGGTAACCATTTAAGCCTCGTCGAATCAAGAGGTCTAATTCCTTCATCATAAGTCATGTAGGATTGTTGGCTCCGGTGTGAGATCGTACATACACGGGTCGTTGCCAAACGACGTCGTTTTCCTATGCAAGTCAAGTGTGTTACTAAGTCAGGCTTTTTTTTTAATTTTTATGTATAAGTAAATGTATGAACTTAGCCATCCAAATCATGGGGTAGTATAAGAATCTTCGGGATTTGAGCTAGCATCTAGGCTGTTGGGATAGACCACATCAGAATTGGTACACAAATCTTTCATTTGCGCTCATCTTGGGAATATCCCAGAATCGGGATAGTAATCAGATCATATTGAAAGAAATCAATGACCGTTTCAGGTCTTTTTCATATTCTCGTGATCACATACAAATCAGCAAGGGACATCATTGAAATCATGTAAACCAGTGCTTGTAAGATCATTACAAACGTAAGTTAGTTGAAGAATTCTCCACATTCTCCATTCGATGTAGTTGTAGATCAAGTCTTTGAAGTCATGTTTGATCCGTTAGTGGGCTTTCTTGAGTGGTTAAGACGAATCATGTCACATTCCAGAGATAAAGTTTATATGTTCTGAATTATGCACAAAGTCGGGGTCATATTCAAATTCAGTATGTGAGTTGAAGCTCGTGCTCCTAACATCAGTGGAGGACAAACAAAGTCAGCATTTATGCCTCTAGCATCGGTGGGGGTTGGAGTAGGTCAATCAGACATCTAGTCATCTATCCATTTCACATTTCATTATCGCATCGGGTTAGAACAGTAGGCTCGACAATCTTAGCCGACCCAAGTCGTTCTATACTCTTTCTCAAGTCAGCAAGAGTTGATGTTGTATGCATGAATGCTCGAATCATGTTCGCTTTGGTGTCATCTCGTCTCTTTAGTCAGAAAGTGAGGATTGCCTTACCGAGTGCCAGCGAACTCATATACTCTCCTCGCATCAGCCACCGGGGTTGAATAAGCTCATCAATCATGCAAGCGAGGAATGTTGTTAAGCTGTTACTCGAGCTCCTTTGTTTCATGATTTGGCATAATCCGAAATAGCCATCATAGTCTTGGTGAGTGTATCTCTCATGGTTGGTTCCATTAAGCTTGACAATCAAGATTGCGGGCCCGATTAATGACATTGGTCTTTTTCGAAATTGTAAATTTCTGTCAGTCTTTCCTAGGGCTTTTCTTTTGCCTTTATCATTTCAAGAGTCAGATGGTGCTCCATTTTGTCGTGAAGACATTGAGATCATCCATTTCAACATTAGCACCCTCTTGTTGCATGAATATGACTGTCTCAAGATTGGATTTCCAACGTTTCTAGGAAAATCTCATGGTAGAGAGATACTGAGGTTTGTTTTAGAGGTGAATCCGCCAAGTCCTCTTAGTGGGTCTCGTTGCAGAGAGATTTTGAAGTTTGAGATATTCATAACACCGAATATTGCTGCAATCAACAACATATATGGTCCTGCTGGATTTACCGATGCCATTGTGGCGTTGAATCTTTTAAGGAATGCATGCAGGGTCTCACTGGAGTTCTGTTGAAGCATCAATTAATGTCATCAATCTGGCCCTCGTCTTTGACAAGTTGTCGCCAATTGTCCAATTTAGCGCGAGTGCCCCTGGTAAGAAGTCTTGAAGTGGGTGGAAGTCGGTCTCTAGCTTCTTGGTTGCGCATACATAATAGCTATCAATCAGGCTTCTGTCTTTTAATTCTGGATGGTGATCTGCTACTTGGATGTATGCAGGTTGTTCTTGAGGATCCATTCTTCTAGTTATAGTCTAGGATCTTGCGGAACTCCGATAATATTAAATGTGCCTAAAGTTGGCGGATAGTCAAATTATGTTGCATGATTCTCGTATCTCGTACTCCCCATCTACGGGGATATTACTAAACGGTAATCATCAAATCCACGTATTCTCTGAATTCAAACTCCCTCATCAAGCTGTGAGTTAGAGTTTAATACAAAATAATTTGTTCGTGTCTAGCTCATTTTAGTCTTTGGTCTCCCATCCAAGCTTTGAGGTTCAGAGCCGGGTGGCGATAAAGTCAGATTATAGCAGTCTCAAATGCTCTCGTTTTCCCACTACATGAGGAGCCTTATGTTGAGGTTGAGATGGATTTTAAACATTCATCTGAATTGGAGCAGAGGTTGGTCGGGCTCCATTTAAGTTTTCAGTGGCTCTTGCATATCCATTGTTTTGATCCAAAATGTTACGGTCAGAAGTTGCATGCTATAAATGCCTAGGAGGAGGTTGGTTGCATCTTGCTTCATTAAGGACGACTATGCCAACTTGTCCTAGGGTCTCATATAATCTGTACCACGGAGCAGGGAGTGGTTGAGCAAAGTTCGTTGTCGCTTCAATTCCCATGGTGCTCACTCCTGCAAGTAAATCATAGTCTCTTGGCCTTCCATCTATCCATGTAAAGAAGTTATCCATCATTTTCCGTCGTTTCTGGAGAATTTCATCTTACCGAGTATCTGGTTCTCAATTTAGCAATGGCACCATCCATTTCATATCTTAGTCTGACATGCTGAGAGATCATCGCAAGAAGAAATCTGCTGGCTTTCTTCGTTCCTAGTGCCTTCTGCACCAACATCCTCGAATGGAAGAAATTTCTATCTTCTTTCTTCTTAGCCCTTGAGTCGGAGTGTTAAGTAATTCACTTCCTTACAAGCTCGAAGTCAAAGTAAGCATGCCCCCTCATCCGGGGTGTTTCAATCGGAAAATCGGTCGAGACTAGCAAATGGACGTTCACTCTGCATCCGTTCAGAGGTCCTCAAGCGACCTCCAATCTAGGGGTAATGGTATCACATCCTTTTCAAATATAGACGAAGGGAGGCGTATGCTAGATAGTCAGGGAAATCTTCAATCCATAGAAATCCTGAATGCCATGACTGTGTCAGATCGTATTAAGACCGGAAAATCGATGATCACTAATTAAGGTCAGGTAGAAATCCAAGAATCCCAGGGCTTCGCCGGGTCCTTCCCAGCCACGAGTATTAAGTCTCATGACATATCATTGAATAATTCACTCTCAAGGCCACTTCTGGATTGCCGCCTCGAGTTACGTAGGATGCTTATCATTAGGAATCAACATCATCCTTCTGGACGTGGCTCTTTATTTGTTTTCTACTAGCCTGCTGTTGTTGCGAGTGCGGGCCTCGCGTTCTTGACCAGTTATCCTTTGTAAATCTGCAATCAGCAAACAAAGTGGTATTCTTGCAATATCATACGTTTGCAAGTTTGTTATATGTTTCAATCGAATATTTGTAGTCAGAGCATTACTACACTGAGTAGTAAGCAATAAATCACATCACAAATCAGATAAGGGTTTCAATTCGGTATCCTTGCAACTAAATAGCATATCATATCACAACCATTGTAGGGGTGTGATGTGTGTGTATTGCCCAATCAATAGTGAATAAAGTGCCTGGTCAGGGCTTGTTTGGGATTGATTAGGATCGATAGTGCATCCCCCCTATGTCTGGGAATGAGTGGTTCGGGCTCAACTTTCATTCTTGCCCCCGATCCTGCAGCGGGATAGGAGCCATTCCGTGGCATTTGATCGCAATGCCTTTACACTCTCCTGTCGTAAGCCTAGGTTAGAGTTCGAACTCAGCTTTCATTCTGCCCCCAATCCTTCAGTGGGGTTGGAGTTCATTTGCAGCGCTCAGTCCCTGACGCCTTTATACTCTCCCATCGAATGCCTAAGGTAGAGTGGAATCAAGGCGGTCTTTTAATCGTGGTGCACCATCATGCCTTGGGGACGTCGTCTTCTCATCCTTTATGCTCTCTCTCGAATCATGAGAGTTAGAGTTAATCAGGCAAACGGTCATGTCATTCACCCCGGCTTTCCTTCTGCACTCTAATTCCAAGTGTGGGATTCTACCGGCTCGAGTGTCGTTCTCGAACTCGATTTTAATCCATACTTCCCACTTCGCTCTGGCGGATGTACATTATCGGGAAAGTGTTCGGGCCACATTTGCCAAATCTTTGTGTTCCTCCATTCAATCAATGGGAGGATTAATTAGCACCAAACTTCAGGTACCTGCATCAATCATGTCGCACGAGTTAGTCATGTCAATAATTCAGGAAGCATGTAAAAGTAGATCGCATAATTGAAAAGTAAGCATATCAAGGGATAGTGTTGCCTCCTTTATTCGGATTCATGTAATCTAGTGGCGTCGTGCATAGGACTGAGCCATGTAGACGGTCGAATTGCATCTATCTGAAATCGGATTCCAACTTTGAAATGCAAAAGTCAATGCATAATTATCTTTATGTCTACCATGTATGAGCCAAGGAGTGGACGGTAATCTCAGATCCGCCTTGAGCTATACAACTTCTTTCAGGTGGAGGGCGTGGCTTTGTAAACTAGCTGTTTAGTCAAGCTAGTCATGGTATTGCTCCATAAATATCAGTAGCTCATAAAGGATGCAACTGTAAATGTCATGGTTAAAGAGTAGTCCTGTTAAAGGAATGAATATGATTCTGTGTGAAAATGGCATTGCATGCTATTTGCAGGTCCATTTTGCCTCACCCAATCTCTGCCAGGAGATGGCTTGATTGTGGTCTTGGAGTGATAGAGGCAATTAGGTAAATACTATAAGCGAATGACGAGGTTGTGTCCCCTCTGAATCACCTTTTTGCCCCCATGCTAAGGGCAAGGGTTGAATGTCAGGGAGTCATGTATGTATTGCTAATGGTATCATATCATCACTTTGGTGCTAGGAAAGTAATTGGCAGGAGAATAATGGATCCATGCTCATAGAAGCTTTTGTGCTTTCCATGCTAGGGAATAGGATATGGCTGCTAGGGGATAGTTATATCTCATCCATCCGCATATATGCCATCAATCCCATGTTGGGAGTAAGATCTAATGGACAGATAATCAATCAGCGTCCAGGCTTAAGTGCTCTAAACTTTCAACTCGTCAATTTTCGGGTAAGGCTAAGGCAGTTTATCATGCAAGCCTATTATGTATCAGCTTTGAATTAGTTGATGTAATCATGAGCAATTGACATTTGAATCTCCGGTTGCACCCAATGTCTGGGAAATGAGTTACTTGACTAATCCTCGATAAAGGGAGTGAAATTGTAAATCTTCACTTTCTAACTCTAAAATGTCGTTTGTCAAAAGTTTCATTCACGTTCATCTCCCATCTAGCGAGAGGCTGATTAGTGATTTTGTCCAATCATTTAGGGCGGTGAATTCAGCAATTAGGCTCGTTAGTGTCTGTCTTGGGACAACCTTCCAAGGGAAATAAGCATTGTGGCCTTGCATGTCATATCTCGAGGCATAAAGAGCGATGGCACGCCTTTCACTTCTCCTTGCTAACTGCATTCCATGCTGCGAGAAGTTCATCATGGGGTTGTCTATGACTCTCTTCTGAGTTGTCGGAACTGTCTAACTTGGCCGGATTATTGACATTTTGATTTTCCGTTTGTAGGACGTAAGATATGTTGTAACGTTCCAATTCATCCAACAGCTCTTCTACCTGTTCTAGGTAAGCTACAAGTTATAGTCCCTTATCTGGAATTTCCTTCGAATCAATACATCTCTAACGCCGGGTCATCGATCATTCATTGCACCGTCGGTATACAGTATTGGGTGCTTGTATTCATTTTTCGTTTTGAAGGGCCATCTTCTTCATATAACACATCCTCTTTGGGAATGGTAAATTCAGCGATGGGTTCGACTAATGTTTTGGGGATTGAGCAGTAGACACTAGGGTGCAATGTAAGCTTTGAATTCTGCTGGAGCTGGTCGGTCTAGACCTTGATCAGATAAACTTGAGTGTGATAGCATAGCTTGCGAGACTTTAAGTAATATTCATGCGTTATGTCACAATGGAAATAAAAAGTAGAGAGCTAATGGTTGATTCATATTGTCTTTAATCTCAAGCTCTCATCATTTGACCAAGGTCGTATGGTGGCTAGTAAGCAGTCAAGTTGCTATAATCCGGGAAAGGATTCATAGGTTCAATCATGGCATGTGGTGGTCCAACTGGTACCTAACTCTGGGCACCAAAGTATGTTGACCTAACCCTTATTCAATGGAAATCAGTCTTCCTTGATGCGGATGACAGCAAATAGCCATAGCAAAGGTTAGCTAAACTCTTCAGGAGGTGAACCACAGGACATATTTCATTCATCACATCATACAATTAAAGTGTAGCTTTGGGATATTGGGATCCTTAGCTACTTCCTGGTACCCCATTATTGACAATCATGGTCACTAAGATCATATGAATCATCTTCGGAGTAGTGCTCAGACTACTCTATATAACCACCATTCGATGCTCCGCCGATTGGACAGGTTTAAGTCACATAAATAAGGTGGTCACTACTCGTTAGGGAACAATATCAGTTGCATCGGTGAAATATATACTATGGAAGAGGAAGCTGTTATGAGACAATCATTGTCTTGTATACTGTCCTTGATAACAAGCTGAATCTAATCGATAGCTCCTCAAATTGGCTTACTGATGTAAATGAGCGTCATGGCTATGGGAAGAATCCCATTCGTTGCCAACTTGCTGTGATATTCTCAAACTATCCGTCTAATCTTCATTGACAAGCTTTGATAACTACTGTTAGCTAAAACGTAAGTCGTGCCGAAGGCGAGCCGTGCTCCGAGCTGAAGGTGAGGCCGTCAGCGGGTCCGGGCGCAGCACGATTTTTGCAATTTTGGAAGATGGAGCCTTTTCTGAAATGATCCAAAAAATGTATTTTTTACCAAAAAGAGATGTACCGGGTCGGATCGGAATTTGCCTCAAAGTTGCGGTTCGGAGATTTCATCGGATCGCGGTTCAGGTCTGTCATTGACTGGGGGTCGGAACGGAAAAATCGGTTCGGTTCGGAAGGGTGTTTCCCTAACTTGATCCGATGTTTGTTTGCTGAAACTCAATCTTAGCTTGAGTACGTTTCTATTCCGACCCGGTTACCTCGAACCGATTCATTTGCTTTTGGAAGTTACGGTGTAGAGCTATTTTACCTCGATCTGACCAGAAGTATAAGACCCGACCCAGAGGCATTTTTGACCCTGTGCAGGATCTGCCCGAACATCAGAGCTGCTGTAACCGCTGGATACCCATCTGACCTTAACTAGCAGCTTTCTTGGACTTCATTTCTGAACTATAGCGATTGTTGTTGAATGTTGCAGGATTTCCTCATCGGACTTGGCAATCGAATAGTAGAATGGAGGATCCTTATATGTTGAGAATCTTCATTCCTCGGTGAAAGCACCAAAATGTTAGACCAAAAAATGGTCCTAAAACCCAATTGATCATATTTTGCAGAGAATAATGAGGAATCATGAACTAAAAACATGAAAAATCAATCAACACACGAGATTTATAGTGGTTCGGCATTAATGAGCCTACATCCACTTCATAGTTTCTCATTTCATTCGCAAATTACAATTACAAGGAATTCAATCCCCCAAGCATCAGAATTCTAAGAATAATACTCTCTGAATTCATTGTCTTAACTTACTGCCTATAAATACATGAAAAACGCATCACATTGGGGGAGTTTTTTTTTGCATTTTCCTTCCTTTTTTCTGTCATGGTTGCACCTCTTCACAAGAAACCACCTTCTTCTCTAAGGAAAAGACAATGAATTCAGAGAGTATTATTCTTAGAATTCTGGTGCTTGAGTGATTGAATTCCTTGTAATTGT
Organism: Allium sativum; assembly: GCA_030737875.1. Lineage (NCBI taxonomy): Eukaryota > Viridiplantae > Streptophyta > Magnoliopsida > Asparagales > Amaryllidaceae > Allium > Allium sativum. The sequence continues at coordinate 159,786,895 of CM060927.1, forward strand.
AATTTGTGAATGAAATGAGAAACTATAATGCGGACATAGGCTCATTAATGCCGAACCACTATATATCTCGTGTGTTGATTGATTTTTCTTGTTTTTAGTTCATGATTCCTCATTATTCTCTGCAAAATATGATCAATTGGGTGTTAGGACCATTTTTTAGTCTAACATTTTGGTGTTTTCACTGGGAATAGAAGATAAAAACTAATTAAAAGGATAATTAATTTAAATAATCCATTTTATTGTTTCTCAAAGACAATTTATCTCCAATTATCAAAAATCAAGTTCATTTTTGAATACTTTACAGAAAATGGCTTAGCAAAACAAACGGTATATACCAGTTCTTATAACAGACAACACTCAAGTCGTTAACAAAATTTGCACAAACAATCATATAAATATAACTCAAGAATATATATTAACTAGTAAAATATGTCAAACTAATATAATAGCAGAACGTTGTTTATTTCTGCTAATAGATGTCAATAGAAATATAAATTATGATTAACGTAATTAAATACAATTTAATAAATAAATTTATTAATGGAACAATCAATTTAGTATTTACTGGATTCTAAGTCATTGTTGATTAGTAGTTTACGCTTTAATTTGGTTCATGATTTAATTTATGTTTAATTTATTATGATGATTGTTATAGGTAACTCCAATTTAACTACTAATTAAATTAATCCATTTTATATCAAATTTGATAATTACAATGAGTACTTATACACATAGAAAATTGACTCAACTACATTTACCCGAGCCAAAATCTATTTGAATGTATTTATCTAAACTTATAGGTATGCATATCAACATATATTTCTATATATTCTATTCAATTTATAATTTTATTTAAAACATTTTTCTTTGGATTGCTTTGAAAGGGTTGAGATAAAACAAAACAGCCCATACATATAATGTACAACTATTTATATTTATTTATATTTTCTTAATATATTTAAACTTAATTTTAAATTAAAACCTTCTTCTTTTAATATTTTTTTTAAAGGCCTAGGCCCAAAAGCCAAAGACCCACGGAAAAAATCCAAGCCTCTAACGTTCTTTAGTCTCCTCCGTCCATATCTTTCAATAATTCTTTCTATTCTTCCCTATAGGTATTCCAAGCGTGTGTGGTATACTGGTGCACATACACTGACGATCAACCCAACATCTATCAACTCCGACCATTTCCATAATTGCGCCTCCACCTCCTGGTCTCATCCCCGAGCTCAAGTCATGCTCAGATCGACACAGCAAGAATCCGGCTGTTCAACCAAGATTCGTCGTTTCTGTTTGATCCATGAAAGCTTTTTCGCCGCCTCCCCTCGCCTCCGTTCACCCTCAGACTTTGCCACTACAACAATGACCAGAGGCTGAACCTCCATCCCAAGTGTGGCAACACTTGGTGTCTCCATCACTGTGCAGTTCGACAATGAGCAGGGGTAAAAACAACGACCAAAATAAACTATTTCCCCATCGATCTCAATAATTAGGTTATGAAAATTTAAAATTGTATTTTTCCTATGAAAAACAAACCCTCATGCTGCTCCTGTGCCAACGACGTGGTCCACGTTCAACTCCACCGCCAGAGTTTGCTCAAAATCCTATTTCCGATCATCTTAGCAATCATCTCAAACCCCATTACTAAAAATCCAAAAACTACTTCTTAAATTCATGGTATTTAATAACAAACAAGATTCTATTACTGAATTACCTAGTTACAGTGATAAAAAATGTTGAGTGTTCAGACTTCTTACTTTATATCGTTTATACCTCCACATATAAACCTTATTCGAGTTGAGAATATTTTTAAAATAAACTCTAGTTATACAAGAACAACTTCCACATAGAATTCCTGTCCTGATATTTATTTGGATCAAGAATACTGATTTTTTAGAGTAACCAGAGTCGAAACTTGAGCTTCTGTTAAATTCTCAGGTTTGTGAACAAATGTTTATACTAACTTAAATTAATTATACGACTCTATTTCTTTGTTTTAGTGTGATACAACATATGTATATTTATATGTTTAAGTTCTATTCTTAAATCATGGAATAGATTCTAAATGAATTAGTGTGAAGTTTACTTATCATTTACTCTCTGACACACCTTTTTCTTTAGGCATATATCACTCAGTATATATATGTATATATATATATATATGTCAACTATCTTAACCCTTTATTCCGACAACATTAAGGTTTCTAAATATAAACTCATATGTGTTTTTGCATATAAGAAATCCTAGATACACATGACTCAATCATGGAAACAGCCAATATAAACAGGAATGTGTTTATTCACCTTTATAAATGGATTATTTAAATTAATTATCCTTCCTGTTCTGTGCATTGGAAATGAAAAGTGATGGTCTTTCTATACATTGCATTGAAACTTGAAAGAATGGATGCTGGCAGTCTCCATTATGATTGGAAGTGCTAGCTCACTATGCACATGTATGCTCAGGCTATACAGTGTACATCCATGTGCACAAATATGTGAATAATTCAATAAACTTACTTTCCTCTTAAGGTATAGTAGGTGCTTACCTAAAGCTACCTACCTAATGTGAAATGGAAGTGCTAATTAAGTCTAAAATCTAGTTTGTCTACGTCTAATATTGGTAAGGAGCATGGATAGGCTACTTGTATTATAGAATAGCATGTGCTAAGGTTTAGCCTTAAGCTATTGATGCAAACAATTGTAGGTTGCCTACACTATACATTGGAAAGAGGATTGTTTGGTCACTTAATTCGATGTGTGCTCATAGGCAGACTTTGGGTATACAGACCAGGTGTGCTATGTTTTGGGCCATTGTTCCATCAGCCGTATACATAAGGTCATTTATGATTGTACACATATGTACTAATTTAAGAAAACAAGCTTCATTCCTGAGCATATCAATGTATAAACAAATGTTCTTATAAATTTTAAACCAGTGTTATATTTACATGTATATTTAAACAAGTTTAAAGACAACAAAATGTCACACAATTTTACTTGTATATATTTACATATAACAAGTAAAAATATACCCATATCATTTTAGCTACAGTTTAAAACATATACAAAACAAAATGACATAATATTATTCATGGCTTTTATAACCAAATCTACATACTGTGGATAAAATATTTTAAACCATTAAAATATAAATACTTGGTATTTTCTCAATATTTATTATTCACAATTTATTATTTAAATCAACTATTAAAATAATTCAAAATAAATTGTATTAAAAACTTAGTCAAAACTGGGACCTTAGAATATAAAATTTTGCTTGTTGATTTTTGTTTTCCGACTGTGTGGTTCGATGTATATATATTATTTGTTCCTGCAATATCGCAGATGTCGTTCCGTACAGGGGAGACTCTACTGAATTTTTCCGGGAAATTAATGTATTAGAAAATTTTCGATTTTTTTGATAATTTTATTTTTACTCCAATAAATCACTTTTTGATTTAAAATAAATTGGATTTAGGAAATTTACGGGTTTGTGACACTTTTCTTACCTTAGCAATTTTGGAGACGAAATTCTTTAAAGGGGGAAGAATGTAATATCCCGTATTTTTGGTAGTTAAATATTTAAATTTATTTTATTATTTTAAATATTATATTTGGAATATTATTGGATTTTGATATTTAATTCGTTTATTAAAACATAGTTTAAACGTTAAATTTATATATAATTATAATCGAGCTCGAAATGGCGCGGTAGTTCGGAATACTAAGCTTTGAACTTCAATTGAATATACATGATCTGATATAAGTCGGAGTTCTATAAAATAAGAAACGTTGGAATCTAGTTGATTATAATTTTAATATAGAAGAGAAAATTTGAGATTTCGTGTTATAAATTGTTAATTATGTATAAATCAAATTTTAAAATAGTCGTTATTGAATTTTGTTAACAAACGACAACGTCTATTTAATAAATATAAAGGGATTTCTATATATTTGGATATCGTTTTAGACCGAATTTCTGAATATTGAGTTTAAATTATACATTGGTTATTCCATTTTGACATATAATAATGATTATTTATTATTATTTAAATTAAATTGTTTTGAATTTAATTATACTTTTATCGATATTATATAAGCTTTAGAAATAACAACTTTTCAAATGATCACCATTTTCAACGAAATAAGTTTTATGGCAATACGTATAATTTATTATTGTTATATTTCCAGTTTGAAGCCAAACGGAGTTGTTTTGTCGGTAAACACAATATAACGGTGAACCGGTAAATAAATTTGGAATAAAATAGTGCCGTTTTTGCAAATGAAGTCTGTTTTCAACGAAATTAATTTCATTAGGACCGTAACATTGAACTATACTACGATGTGCATTTTTGTAATTGTTGGATTCATGAAGGTTGGTACAAATTTGGGCGTTCAACGTAAATGATGGTAAATAAAATTTACCGTATAACATAATGTGAAAATAGAATAATATATATAAAATAGCGAAAACCTTCTAAGTAAGTAATCAAACACATGAAGTATGCATGCATATGTATAAAAGATACATATCTAACCAAAACGCAACTAACGCTGAAGTCTACACATTGAAGAATGTACACTATTTTTAAATTGTTTTCTAAATTCCTTCAGAGCCAAGGAACCGTACCGCCTCTTTTCTTCAAACCATAGCAATTTAGGACGTACCCTAAGTATGTGCCATCGAAATGAAAATTCATTGCCAAGCCTACCAATGTTTTCTTTTCAACGTCCTAAGCTAATAACCCATTTACTGAAAACACATGGAACTTCAGTTTTCTTTTCCTCCCACAGTAGTAAGAACGCTGCAAACCTACCGCTGTTCTTCACATGCTATTCGAAGCAAACTCACCTCACACAGCTATCTTAAACTATTAATCATCTACCTCACAAGATATGATTTTGCATTATTCTTACCTCTTTAATTCCACTCTTATAAATACGGGTGCCATCCCTATTTCTTCTGGCTGAGAAAAATAAGCACTGCCTCGTCTCCATTTCCCTACATACGATCAAAAAGAAAACTTAAAATTTCTTCTCTAAAATAAAATGAAAACTCAACTCTTGTTTTTAATAATGCAAACGCGCAATCCACCAGTTTAAATAGAATTAGGGGACATAGCATTTGTGCATGTATTTTTACATGTGGATGTATGCTGTATGATGTATTTTTAATAAGTCGGATGTTTATTTTTGTGTGTTTTGGTTGCTAATGGTTGACTGTTTGCTATTTTTTAAATAATATTCATATATTGATTGAACCAATGAAATTAAACGTTGTTTAATTTCAGTGGAAACTAAATTGTTATTTTAATGATTGGTCCTAATTAAGGTAACTTACCTTATTGGTCACGTTTATCAATAAATGTGTTTAAATTAATGGATTATTTGAATTGTTATGATTATGTGAAATTAATTGATTGATATTGAATTATCGTTATTCACTGTTATGAAACCATTGTTTATTTGAATTGGATGATTATATCGAGATAATGTATTTGGATACGGGGAAGAACAGGCTGGAGGGATCCAACGGGATTCCTCAAATATATTTAATGTTATTTATTTTCATATTATCATTATATGAACTGTTCTGATTAGATGATTGATTTGGTTGTTGACTGTTGACATGAAATCCAATATTTGTTTTGTTTAAATCAATGGGTAATATTGGTTGAGTAATTGGCAGTATATGACCTACAAATTAATCGTTTTATAAATATCGATTTACCGATCGACGAAATGGAGTTATAAAATTTATTTTATAACTGAAGGCAGATTTTTAAATATGTACTTCGAATAAAAGTTTGTTAAAAGAAAATAAATATTTATTATTTATTAATTAAGTTTATAATTGATTATTAAATAATTTTATAACGAAAATTTCTGATATTTATCAGACGTATAAGCGAATGAGTTGAAATTAACTTAATGTTACAGATTTGAATAATCATTTTGAGAAATAATTAAATGGAATTTTTAAATTAATTATTAATTTAAATAAAGGACTATTTGGAACTGGTTAACGAGGTAATCGTGTTTTGGATTGACAAAGTCAACCGTTTTAACTGGACTGATTATTAAATCAGTTGTTTTGAATTAATCTAACGAGATTGTTTAACGAATAATTGTTTAATAAGAATTTAAAAAAAGAAATTTATTATCTATTAATTAAATAAGTTAATTAATTATGCGGTAGTTAACAGTGAAGTGAATTGTTAATTTAGTTAATAATAATTTAAGAGATTTTTGTTTAAATGAGAATCATTTATGAAAGTTAATCGGAGTTGTAATGAAATCCAATTGAGTTGTGAAAGGAATTTATGGACGGGTTTTATATTAAAACCCGAGTTTTACAACAAAGTTATAAAAGGGATTTTTAAGCAAATACGATGGTTTAAATAAATGTTGAATCAACATTTGAATTAGGGATTCAGGATAAAAAGGGTTTTATACTAAACCCGAGTTTATAAATAAGGTGTATGAAAAGTGTGCGAGGCTAAAGCATTGATTTTAAGTTGATGTTGTTTAATAATGAGATTAAGAGAAGTGAATGGAATTGAAATGATATTTTCAAGAGGAAATTGGCTAAATAAATTAGAAGTGGAATAAAATGGGTTGATAACGAGTTAAGATAAGAATTGGAACCTAGCTAGAGATTGGTTGAGTTGAGTGATTTTCTGAGTGTTAATCTGATGTTGATTTCGGTCTTCGGGATTGATACATTGGGGATTATTCTCATACGAATCTACGGTCAGGAACTAATGGGTGGCAAAGTAATGGAACAAACGAGATTTAGGTAATAATTATTTTATGAATAATAAGATTAAACTAATTATTCCGTTTTGATAATGAACAATGCGGTGAAAATGTTAATTAATGGAAAACAGGATATTTCTTAATATTAAAATTTGCTTTGAGGATACTCCTATATAGGAAGTGAAAGCTATATCAAATTATTAAAGATTTTGAAGTTTATTAAATGAATATTTTTAAACAAAGAGGCCAAATAATGCCAAGTACCGAATCAGCGAACTCATTTTATTGACACAATTATTTATTTGATAGTTAAATCACCGACTATCAAATCAGACCTACACGACTGTTGGTACAGAAAGAACGGGATCGAATTTATAATCGAAAACCATTCCGAACCAGCAAATACGTAGAAGATGATGATCAAAGATGGAACAATTGAAGAACGTGGATGTTCATGAGCGGAAGAACTACTGATTGAATTTCTCTGGTTTAGCGGTCAGAGATATTTCGACAGTGATTCTGTCGTGATTGGAATCTATGGAGTACAAGGCTACTCGCTACTAATCTACATTGTGATACCTAGGATGTGTTAGGAGGGTTCCTTCGGTTTGTCCAGTCCCAGGACAATTTGTATGGACGGATGTTTGACAGAGTATTTCGAAAGGGGACATGTATGTTGATTTCTTCAAATGTATTTCTGTTGATGACGGACAAGGCCGTACAACTTCTTTTAGCTAAACCGCAGAGTATTTTTGTGGACATCAATTAGTGATATCCAGAGGATCTGACGATGTGGCATTTAAAGTAAATGGTGGCCAGATGTTCTAAAGGTAAATTCTAACCGCAAGCCACACACCCGAGAAATGACAAAAATCAGGCAGGCAGCATGGTTTTGTGGGTCGCTCCTATTAGGGTGTATAATCACATATCTAGAGAAATTCCATTTCCTTCTTTAATCTATTTCGATGCTTTCCATTTTTCACGAAAACGGTTATTGATCCCAACCGTTGGTGATATACATTCGATACACTCAAGTGAAATGAGTGGTCGATCATGTGTGGGCGGGTTGCAAGGCGTTCTTATTGAAACTAATGTATTCGCCTCTAGAGATACACTATCGGCAGGGGATTCCATACCTTTTCATAGTCGGAATCCAACTTCCAATAAGCGCCTGGGGTTTTGAGTGTATACTATATATGTGGAGCGTGAGATGCAAGTGTTCCCCTATATTGATATTTATTTGTATTTAGACACTATTTAATATCAGAATAATATTGCTTTCAAAAATATTTTGGGTTATCATAAGATAAAAACCGTCCGTATATATGTGTGGATTTGGTCTCACAATTATCCTTTTCTTTCAAAAATATTTTTAACTTTAAAAACAAGTTGGATAATAGGTTAAACTTAGTGTGTTTATCTCACTCTGGTTCACCAGACTTACCCGGTGTTTGAAATGCTTGAGTCAGAACGAGTTGTACAGGTCCAGGTTATCGGATGCCGCGAGATCCAAAGGCGAGCTCGATGAGTTCATACGTATGATATTATATAATATTTTTCCATTGTGTATTGTATATGCGGATTGGTTATTATAACAGTCAAGATGTGTTAATGTACTCTGATGATTTCAGGTTTTAACTAAATCTCTCAACAAAGATTTATTTCTCTATTATATTTTGTTCCGTTGCGAGGTGAGACCTTGTGTTGTGTTGGTACTTCTTCTTCCTTTTCTATTCTAATATTTATTTCTCTCTTGTTTCACCCACTAATTTCTTTCTATAAATGTTCCGATATTTTCAGTGTTGGGAAGGTCTGCATGTAACACGATAAATTTATTTATGTCGATTTTCGGGGCCGAAAATCCTCTGGTTCGTTACCGTACCCTTCTTTCAAAAAATATATTCAAATTTGTCCTTTCCTTATTGTATGAAGATTGGATAAATGATGATTGCTGTTTTGAAAATACATAAACCAGTAAAGCAATTGTACATGTACGAGAAATAGTTATATATTTGCACTTACGAATGTCGTGCATGCCTTTCAACAACTACATAGCACCCCAATTCAACCTCGCGTTGTTAGTTATTAAACAATTAATTTTTTTCATTTGGAAAACGCATCACAATACCTCGTAAAGCATATCCTCTAACTGACCGTCAAGAATTGAAAATAGGAGAGGGTGGTGAGAAATGCATCTGCCATGCCACACCCTCGCACATATAAGATGAGTATATATTTAAATTTATTTTAATGGGACTCTTTTAGGAAAAACAATACCCGACAAAATGGTAAGCTCACTCTCCCTAAGGGAGAGTGTTCTTAGCATTTCTCTAAATAAAGTATGCTACTTTAATGAAGAGTGCACTTTTATGCACATTTAACAATTAAAGAATAACTGTGCATGCAAAAACTTTTTTGGATGACAAACCAGTAATTATATATTACATTTATAACAAGGTAGAAAAAATATGAATGATGCTAAACTTGCATGTATCCCATATGTAGTGTATCATCCATGATATATTCGCACAAAGCGCTCTTTGCACTTCAAGATGATTATAGTACATCCTAGAATATTGTTCAGTGCATGGATCATACGCTCTCGACAACCATGGCTACATTTTACAAATACAATGTCATAAAATTTTGATTTACAGGTTCAATAGAAAAGAGCAAAGACAGTTTACATACCAATGCCTGAACTTGTGTGGTAGACACCCTCTAATTTTGCAAGATGGGGTGTATATACTACAAGGATCTATTTTTCCAATTTAATTTTTCTATAGCCGTGGAAATATCATTACTGTAATGACTCGTATTTTCTGCGATATATTTTAATTTATTTAATTATTTATATAGTGATTTAGGGGGTTTAATGGTAGTTAATTAATTATATTGAATATTTAATTAAATTTAATAATTAAATAATATATTTAATTTCTGAAGTTATCAGGAATAGTGAATTGACATTTTTATGTGAATTGGGCGATTTAAAATATTTAATTCAGCTTAGAGTTTAATTAGGATAATGAATATATTATTTAAATGAAGTTTGAACTATAATTATAATTTAAGTATAATCGGGCTCGAAATGGCGCTTTAGCTCGTAAATTGGCGATTCGAAATTCAACTGAATATACAGGGTCTGTTTAAAATCGGATTTCTGTGAAACAAGAAACGTTAGGAGCTGGTGAAGTATATTTTCTAGTGGAAGAGAAAAATCGGGATTTCGTCGTGTAGATTTTGATTTATGTCCAGATTAAATATTCAGTAAAACAACGGTATATTTGTTCGTGGCCATAACGGTTATTTAAAAATATTTGAATATCGGGTTTGAATTTAGACAAGGTTCTTTTGAGGCATAGTGATATTTTTAGAATTTTACTGTAATTTTTAATTAATTAAATAAGAAACTTTTTATTTGCACTATTTTGCACCCTGTAATCAATATTTTGAGGTTTCAAAATATGAGTTAATCTACCGATATTATTATGTTTTTGGGATCGTGTCACCAAGCTCGACACAACGATATCTCTATTTCAGTCTGTAAGTGGAAGGAATTTTATGAAATGAGGTACGTTAAGTTTTATAATCTAAAACTTAGGAGCAAATAAAAGGGGTGACCAAGCCAAAACTTAAGCTCAACAACATCACTTCCTTTCACAGATCAGAAATAAGGCCATGCGCTACTTTGTTCAGCCACCATTTTTTTGTGTGTTCTAAAATGAAAAAAACATGGAAATCTAGGTCTTCACAAAAATCAAACATTAAAATAAATACTATGGCCTTCAAGGATCCACTCATCCAATATATATATATATATATAAATACATACGATGGAAGCCATTTGTTATTCTTCTTTGCAAACGGAAAGCAGTTCGCTTGTAAACAAAAAAAAATATATGGACATGCGATTTGTAAATCAATAAAGAAAGGAGAAAGCATGAATGAAGGGTATGCCACTTTCTGGGCTGTTCGAAGTATTCTCGGGGAAGGGAAAACATTGGAGAACGTGTGAGATGGTCTACATGCGGAGGAAGTTGCCAAAAAAAGATGTTATATTTTCATGGCTTGCCTTTGTTGCTGTAACGACCCAAAAAATCTGAACCAATTTAAAATTTTTAAATTGGCTAAAATTATGGATTTTAAATATTTAAAATAAATATTTTAAATAATAGTAATGAAAAGTGAGTTTGAATCGACGATTGAAAACGAATATAATTAATACTAACTATAAACAAGGCTTGAAAGGGCGCTGCCGTTTCAAAAATTGAATTCAAACTTTGTCGGACTGTACCGAGTGCAAAACAAAACGGATTTTAGTGAAAACAAAAATATTTAAATCTATTAGTGAATACCTTTCTAACGAATCTAAAAAATCGAATTTTCATAGCGGAAAGCAAAAGTTATGGCCGAATGAATTTTCAGAAAGGTCGCTATGGAATTCATATAGCCCGTGAAAATGGCCATTTTGCATACGACCTCGGAATTCGACGAAACCTCTTTTGTTGGATCCGGGATGTGAAGTTATTTCTAGGTTTCAAATTTCATAATTTTTGAAGCTAATATGTGAGCGTGGCAAAGGAAAATGTGTTTCGGTCAATTATAGTTAAATTGAATCGACCAGAAATGGGCCTTTTTGCAAACGGGCTCAGAATTCGACGAAACTAGTTTTGTTGGGACCGTATCGTCAAAACATAGCCAGATGTATTTTTCTGGAATTTTTCGAATCATTTTGTGGCCCTGGCAAATTGAAATGTACGTTCAAATCAAATATTGAATGTTATATATTTTAATTTGAAGAAAAACTGGCTGAAACAGTCGAATGGGCCTATGAAACATATTCCATTGTGTTCGAAATGGGGGTAAAACGCTAGGGACGATAGTCGTTGGGTTTGGATTGGTGGCCGTGTCAGGAAACCCCTTATAAAATATTCCGGCCAATCAGAATTTTTATTTAAAAAAAGAAAAATTACTCTTTCTCTCTCCCCGAACGAACGGCGAAAACCCTTCAAAGCTTTCCGACAAGATTCTGGCCGCCTCCGCCACTTGCAACCACCGCCACCACCACCACTCGACTCGCCACCACCTCCTCTTCAAATCAAGACCGACCCCAGCCTCCCTCGTCGCCTGTGTCAAGCGCAGCACCTCCGGGAAGTTCAGAACTTCCCAGCGCCGCCGCGGGTTCCTCCGACCACCGAACAGGCTGCGACCACCACCCCCAGGAGGGCCTCTCGAAGCTCTTCCGTGTGGCGTAGCCCGATCGCCACCTCGTTTCAAGGATTCGCCGAAAACCCTAAACCTAGTTTTGAACAGGTATACAGCTAATTTATTTTAAACTGATTTTTACACTTTTAAGTGTTGCAAACCTTGTAAAAATCATATCTTTTACGTTTCTAGACGAAATTCAGTGAAACAAGAGACAGTGGACTCGTGTGGACGTCTTCTACCTTCTAGAAGAGACCGCATTTTTTTCTGAGCCTTCTGCTATTTTTGGTGGAGTGGAACCCAATGCGAGATTTCTAATTTATAAACAATATGGAAAAACGACGATGTATAAATTATATAGTCGATGTATGAGTTATATAAGCGTTGTACACCTCTTGTATAAGCGTTGTATAAGTTGTACGTTCGATGTATAAGTTATATATGCGTTGTAAAAATTATATATGTGTTGGAATAGAAGTGAATTGCTATATATAAATATATATATATACGCCCTCGTCCACAAACCATGGACGATATTTATTGGTTGTGATTGGTGTGAAAAATTGATTGATAGCGAATGGTTGTTTGGGATTGTTTGTGGTTGATATTGATTGATTGTGGTTGAAAAATACCCGTTTGTGGTTGAGAAATATTTGGTTAAAACCACATAGGATCAGTTTGTGGAAATGAAATAAATATATACATGCCGCCTGCGTGCGAACTAGATGCATGATCCCCATTGTCAAAAACCGCGAGGTTTTAAGGTAGAGCGAGGAGCCGTACTAGGGACGGTCCCGGTTTTAACTACCCTGCCATTATGCTGCCGAAATTTTGAATAATATTCATGTGTTTGAATTATTTTCATCTGCTAAAACTATATTTATTCATTGTATAGAAATCCTTCATGTGTTGAATCAATATTCATTCGTTGAATTGAAATTCATGTGTTGAATGGTGTTCGTGTTTTAAATATAAAAATCACATTTTTATCTATATATATAAAAACTATAGAAAACCTTCATGTGTTGAATCGATATTCATTCGTTGATTGAAATTCATGTGTTGAATGGTTTTTATACTTTTGAAATAAATTGTTTTATAATAAAAATCCTATTTTTATTACCTATATGAACTATATAAAATAATCCCGTTTTGAAAGAAATTATTTTATAATAAAAATCCTATTTTTATTACCTATATAAACTATATAAAATAATAGTGTTTTAAAATATATTGTTTTACAATAAAAATCACATTTTTATTACATACATGAATTGTTAAAAATAGTGAAGTGTTGAAATAGAAGACAGTTAGATAAAAATATCATTTTTATCAAAAGTATGAAAAGAATATAGTTTTGAAATCGAAGAATCGATATATATATATATATATTTAAATAGAATTGAAATATATCGAATAACGATGCTGCAGTTCGTATTTTGAAACCGTGATTTCAAACGATTAGTACGGGAGATCCGACCATCGGATTTTCCTGAAATTGCAATTGTTGGGTTCGCCTTGGAAATATCTTTCCAACGACAACAACTTTGTAAAAATCCAACGGTTGGATTGTCTGGAATGTTTAATTCAAATCTGAAGAAAAACAGCGCCAGAATCGATTATATTTATATATATATAAATATATTTATATTTAATCGAATAACGACGCTGTAGTTCGTATTTCGAAATCGAAACTTCAAACGATTGTACCGGGAGATCCGACCATCGGATTTTCCAGAAACTGGAACCGTTGGATTCGTTTTGAAAAGATCTTTCTAATGATGTAAATTTTGTGGAGATCCAACGGTTAGATTTTCAGATATGTGTAAATCAAATCTGAAGAAAAACAGCGCCACAGTCGCGTTATGGCCCGAAGCGTCGTTTTGAATAAATTGGCCATTTTAAAATAAATAAAAATGGCGATAAATCGTTATAAAATATTATAAACGATATGGATGTGATTTAGAAATTAACTGATGGTTGGCTAAGTCGAATGGTTTCCTGGGTGTTGATCTGATGTTGGTTTCGGCCTTCGGGGTTAATATTTGGGAAATCGTCCTTTTACTGATTGACGGTTAGTGACTAATGAATTGAAATGATGCGTGTATATGTTAGTGTTGCACTTGTTTATTATATACGCGAGTTGCTCAGAAAGACCGGGTTTACCCCATTCCGAATAACTGAATCGACAATAAGAAATCGAAGATGAAGACGATGGTCGAAGACCGGAGATCTTCACCTCGTTTGGATGGTAACCGAGGTCCTGATTGGGAGGCATCCAGAAATATGGATAATGAGTGGTGATCGTCCAGACGTACGTGGTGATCGATGGGTTTGCGAGGTATTTAGTGCCTCCGGTTTCTTTCAGACCCAGAACGGACTTGTAAATGGACTGTGTGTCTGACATTGGATTTTATTCTATGTTGATTGATCTCTGTTAAATATACATCTGTTTGGCGGTGGAGAATTTATTCTTTTGCTTAACGCCCTTCTCTGAAACGCACGAGCTCAGAGGTTGTATATCGATGGACATCAGTCGCATGGCATGAATTGCTAGTGTGGCATGCCTAAGTGGCAAATGATCAGGGCTTCTGTTGAAAAGTAAAGTCTTGTGGTGATGATCAAAGCACCGCCTGTGTGGCGTTGCTTTGTGTATAACATGAATTCGTGAGCCTCACTTCCCGGTATGAGCCAGAAATGGGAGAAGGACCTCAGGGAGGGCATGCGTTTCTTTCTAGCTAGGAGTTGTGTCGGTGTTTTTACACGGCCTGACATTTCACTTATGTGGTTGTTGCAGTTGCGAGGCGCCTCGATTAGATCGGACGATCCGGGTCCGATGGAGCCATTCGTTGGCTCGTTTACGCCCCATAGGGCGGGGAAACGCATTGTTAAGGCATTTTAATCCACATCGGTGGACCGGCCCTGACGATCCAAGGGCCCACCTGAGTCTAGGTCCTGTGGCTCAGGCTAGAGAGTCACGAATTCGGTAAGGACTATCTTTTGCCTTGGTTCATGACGGAAATCCAATTTGCAAATACGTTACTGTGCGGTTTTGATTGTATACCTATATTTGGCGACATAGTGGCATGGGACGCTCATGTCGTCTATGATTGATAGTTATGATTCGAAGTTGTTTTTGAAAACATATAAACACTAGCAATAATATCAAATGCCTTTGTTTTATTCGTATCAAGCATACTTTGGCCGTTATAAGGTAAAACTCTATCCTCCGGTTTGCGTTGCATTGTGTGATGGGAACTGAGTCTTATAACGACTTCATTTTTATAAAAAGCATTGCGATGTTTAAAAGAAAGATTTGTTTTAAAGCACTGGCAATCCAATGGAGTAAACCCGTTCCACGAAAGTGGCGTGGTCCTGTGATTTCCCATATATTGAATGTGTTGAGTAGATTTCTCATACCAGTCCCATGACTGACTCGTAGTTTGTTTCACTTTCAAACTCGGGTGCCCCTTTTTCTACACGGGCAGCCTTGTATTCAGGTTTAGCTGGTTCTGTCTGGATAGCTGGAGCTGAAGATGGATTCTATCATTTATCTCTTTTAAGCTGTTCAGCTCCTATTGTACATATTTTGTTTGTTTCCGCTGTAGACATATATGTATAGTTGAACTATATTTGTACTAAGTAAGATCATGTATACTGTGTAACTCTGATGATTACTTTTATCCAGTATATTCTATTGTTCTTTATCTGGTGTATTTATTTAATTTTGTTCTGCTATTATCTGTTTCTATGTTATATTCCAAAGATTACCCTTTTCTCCGTTAGTACGGGATTTGGGGTCGTCATAGTTGCATTTCCTTGTTTGTATCAGTGTGTGACGTGCTTCAGTGCAAAACACGGTATAGAGGAGGGCGTCAATCTTGCATAAAGAATGGTGGAGGGGTTTGGGAGTGTTCGGCAAAGTGTTGGGGGTAGGCGCCTTTTTTTTTGTTCGGTATTTTCCTGTAGCCGAGGTGGTTGAGGCCGAAACCGCGGTCTTCCAGGGAGGTGCGAGGTGAAGGGTATGGTGTTGGGGTTGGGGTACTCGAGAAGAGAAGTTTTTTTGGGTATTTAGTTTGGCTTAAGGGTGAAAGAAGTGAGGAGTAGGAGGCCGTAAAGGAAAGGGATGGCCATGTTTCATTCTTGGTGTTTACTGGAGTTGTAGGGGAAGTAGATGCGAAGTTGGCTTTTGAAATGGTAATGGGTGAATTAAGGGGTGAGGCCCAAACATTATGATTTTAATGTTTAATTAATTTAATAATGTATTGAAACTTGTAAAAGTTATAACTTGTACATACTTTATCAGAATTCTTAACGGTCAGATTCATTGGGATCGTATGGATGGTGACTATGCCATGGAACTGACTAAAAGTCCATCGGAGCTCGTTACAATTTATAGCAAAATAAATTGTCTGCCTGAATCAAGCGATGGTTATCGTTATTAACGATGATCGTCCAATGTGAGTAAAACTCACCAACTCTGAACAGTTCTATTTTTATAACGTATTTTTAGAACTGTTAATCATCTGTTGATTGTTGTGTGTTAACTTTTTGGTTGAATTGTTTGTGTATTGATTGAAATCATAGATAATGATATATATATAAATTGTTAATCAAATATTGACTCTGTTTAGTAGAATATTTCATATTGAAATGAAATCGATGTTAATTATATTATTTAGCATCTATGATGCAGGGAAACAGCTTGAAGGAATCCAACTAGATTCCTCAACATTTATTTTACTATTTTTCATATATTGTAATATATGATGTGTTATATAATATGTTGATGATTATGTGTGTTTGGATGATATCGATCACCGTTGTTTGGTATTTTAAATACCGTAAGAAATACATGAAGGTATAATAGGGAATTTTCAAAGTGTATTGAAAATAAATAGAATAAAGGAATATTTATTTAGGAAATAAATATAATAAAGGGATATTTATTTAGAAAGTAAATAGAATTATAAAAGAAATATTTATTGGGAAAATAAATAGGATTTATGAAAAGGGAAGTTGACGAGATATAAAAGAATTAATCGAATTTAGTTATTCGAAGTCGAGTTAATCAATTATGGTTAGTCGAATAGAGTTAGTCAAACATAGTTATTCGGGATAAGTTGTCATTTTACACGACTGCTAGCGTAATTCGCAGGGCTGTAGATAGCCTACGACGGTCGGATGTTTCCTGAGGGAATCATGCGTAACCATTGTGATCGCTGCGATCTAGAGTTAAGCGAATGGAGTTAAATCGAATATTAGTTATTCGAATAAGAGTAAAGTAACTAGACTAAATTGAATATTAGTTATTCGAATAAGAGTTACGTAACTAGTAAATTGAATATTAGTTATCGAATAAGAGTTAAGCAAATAGAATTATTCAATTAGAGTTAGTCGAAATAGAGTTAAACAAGAATAGAAGCTGACTAGAGATTAGTTAAGTTGAATAGTTTTCTGAGTATCGATCTGATGTTGGTTTCGGTCTTCGGGGTTTATACTTAGAGAACTGTTCTCCTACTAGCTTACAGTTAGGGACTAATAGTTGTGGGATGCTAGTGATGCGTGAATAAGCTATGGAGATGTTTCTAATGTTAATAACATATATTTTCTAAATGTAGAAAATAAGCAAAATATGAATATATAATTGTTTGATGATTGGATCGATAATTCCATTTGGAAATAAGATCGTTGTGTGTACGCAGACATGTTTCATTTGATAGTTAACTCACCGACTATCGAAGTTTTCGACCAATTTTAACGTTGTTAATATGGAGAGACCGGTTGGATTATTATCCGAAGAACCACTCCGTATTGGCATAAGCATTGCGAATCATATATGCCAAAGATAATTGAAGACGGAGTAAAGTGCAAGGGGTGTTGTATAAATCTTAGATAACAATTGCCTAAGATGGATATACTGAATAGTGCCTTCGTTTTTCCAGTCCTAGGCCAACTTGTATGGAAGAAAGTCTGACAGAGTATATCTAATAGATCGCGTAAGTTGATCTCTTCAAATGTATTCACGTTTGGTGGCAGAGGAATTCGTTTCTGTTAGCTATATACCCTGTTAGTTTTGGGTAAATCAAATTGTGATTTGGCGGGTATGACGATGTGACATTCTAAGTGAATGAAAATGGGGCATTTAAAATATAAGCGTAGCTTCTAGCCTCACATCCGGTAAATAACAAAAGTCGGCCAGGCAGCGTGGCTATGTAGGTCGCACCTATTAGGGTGTATAATCACTTGATCTAGAGTTTCATTTACTTCTAAAAATCTATTGTTGATGCTGTCCCATTCGGGAAACGGTTGCTGATCCCAACCATTGGTGATATACATTTGATACACTCAAGCGAAATGAGTGGTCGGTCATGTGTGGCCGGGTTATAAGATGTTCTTGTTGAACCCAGTGTATTCCTCTCTAGAGGTACACTAGCGAAAGGTGGTTCCATACCTTGTCATAGTTGGAAATCCATTACCCAATACGTGCTTGCAGTTTTGATTGTATATTATATATGTAGAACGTGAAATGAAAGCATTTCTGCTAAATGGTTATTATATTGTGGTTGATAGACATTATTATAATATCAAAAGGTTTTTGATATAAAGATATTTTGGATTCTCATAAGGGAAAAACCCGTTCTGTTATACGGCGTGGTCTTATGAGATATCGTTTACTTATTCAAACTGTTTTACTCATACCAGTCCAATGACTGACCCGGAGTTTATTTTGTTTTGTTTTCCCTAAACTCTTGGGTGGCCAATTTTGTATGGGCAGTCAAGTAAACATGATTTTACAGATACTTGAAGAGCAGGAGCAGGAGGCTTCAGGATTATATAGCTATTTTTATTCCGCTGTGTTGTAAGTGTTGTACTTTGGTAATGATGTATATACATATACTGGTTTTATTTCAAGGATATATTATCTAATATATGTTGTTCATTCCGCTATGAGATTCGTGTTACTCTGATGTTGTGTTCTTCTTCTTCTTCTATTCTAAGTTCTATCTTATCTTTCCTCATCCTCTAATTTCTTTCATTAACCATCCGGTATTTTCGACTCTTGATATTCGATATGTGTTGTATATCAGATAATCAAGCTCGCCTTTTTCCGGGTCGTTACAGTTGGTATCAGAGCTTAAGGTTAAGTTATTACCTTGGCTCCGTGGCGTGACTCAGTAGAGATGGGGTTAGTAATACCCTAGATTGAGTTGAGTGTATATATACGAGTGAACGTATTTGTTATTGATATAAAAAGTGTTTTATATTGTGTAGATTTATTAGTTGAGTTGTTTATGGGTTCCAATCGATCAGTTTGATCCACTGTATCGGTAGGAGCTTCTAAACACTCGAACACGATGGGTCAACACGATATGTTTCGAAAAGAGGGTAAATGAAATAATTTTACCCAAAGTATATTTGTTATTATAATCGAGTAAGATTATAAAAGTGAAATGGTTATTTAAATAACCAATCAAAATTCGTACAAGTGTTACGAAATGAATTAAAACTAAAATTGAACCAGAATTTGAATAAAAACCTTATAAATTTGAATAGGTATGTGTAAATGGATTTGGATTAAATATATGGGAATTTTAAGATCCTGGGAGATTTTAAATTTTATTCCAAGCATTTGTGAATGATATTTTGAACTGATTTCAAAATAAAAGTGTTTAAGAATGATTTTGAAAAGTGATATAGTATTGAACTTACTTTGATCGCTGGGAAATAAATTCTGATGGTGCATCATTGGTGTTTATTTTCGAGTTTCTAAGTGACAGATTACTACCAAAATTTTAGTTTTGAATTGTTTTGAGAAAAACAAGTTGTCTGATTCCGAAAGGGAATATTTGATTTGTGAAAAACAAAGTTATTTAAAACTCCCAGGAAAAGATTGTTCGAATTAAAACAAATTTAAATAGAAATCTATGGAAGTAAGCTGGAATTTAATTGAAATCAGTTAAGTGAAATAGAATTGGCTTGGTAAATCAAGATTTGGAATCAAGAATTGAACTTGAGTTGAAATGGGATTTGTTTTAGATATAAGCGAACAGCCGTGTTGAGGAAAAATTGATCAAAATTTGATTGGGATAACATTGGTATATGCTAAGTTGATAGCATATGGAAGTAATAGAGTTGATATGCCCGACAAAAAGGTACAAGTTTATATTTGATATAAGCATGAGATTTATGAGCCGAATTGGCAAGCCGCTTGGTAGTTTGATTTTCTTTTGGGTTAGAGATGGCCCAGAGAGGCGAGTTGGAGTTTGACCTATTGACCAGTACAAAGGAGGTGCTGGCGAAATTTTTCAAAAAGTTAAGGCGTTAGAAAATTTCTAGGATTTTTGAAAATTTTCGTTGATAAGGATTAATTAATATTTTAATTAAAATTAAATTGGTTCGGTTGAGATTGAAGTTAAGAAGTGAACAAATAAGTTCTAGCCAGTCTATACGGTTTGTTTTCCGCCTTAGCAATTTCGAGGATGAAATTATTTTAAGTGGGGAAGAATGTAACGACCCGTGTTTTCTACGATATATAAATAATTTATTTAATTATTTATATAGTGATTTAGGGGGTTTAATGGTCGTTAATTAATTATATTGAATATTTAATTAAATTTAATAATTAAATAATATATTTAATTTCTGAAATAATCAGAAATAGTGAATTGACATTTTTATGTGAACTGGGTGATTTAAAATATTTAATTCAGCTTAGAGTTTAATTAGAATAACGAATATATTATTTAAATGAAGTTTGAACGTATAATTATAATTTAATTATAATCGAGCTCGAAATGGCGCTGCAGTTCGTAAATTGGCAATTCGAACTTCAACTGAATATACAGGGTCTGTTTTAAATCGGATTTCTGTGAAAACAAGAAACGTTAGGAGCTGGTAAAGTATATTTTTCTAATGAAAGGGAAAAATCGGGATTTCGTCATGTGGATTTTGATTTATATCAAATTAAATATTCAGTAAAACAGCGGTATATTTGTTAGTGGCCATAACATTTATTTAAAAATATTTGAATATCGGGTTTGAATTTAGACAAGGTTATTTTGAGACGTAGTGATAATTTAATTTTAGAATTTTTGTAATGGTAAAGAATTTTGCTCGATTCGAATCGATCGTTAAACCAACCAAGACCGTTCGAAACCCCTGATCGTTTTGAGAACATGACAAATCGAAACGCAAACAGAAGAACATTTCATTGTTTATTACAACAATTCCATCAGAATACAACAATATCATAGAGTATGAATCAATATTACACATTAGACCTATATCAGAGATTTAAATACATTACTGCAGCAGAAAAATAACACAAAACATAACTGAAAGAAATACACGGATACAGAGCTTTTCGAGTATCGTTCCAGCTGTAAACCAGGATCCTATGAATATAAATCTGTAAAACCGAAACTACTAGCTGCCCGTGTGGAAAATAGGGGCACCCAGAGTTTAGGTTAAAACAATAAACTCCAGGTCAGTCATGTGACTGGTGTGAGAACAAAAACAGTTATTAATCTTTATTTTTAAAATTAGGTAAATCGAGGGACCACGCCGTATAACACAGAACGGGTTTTAACCCTATGAATACCAGTGCACAAAACAACAGTGCAATGCTGAATAAAGAAGAATGAAGCTATTATAAGACCCAGGTCCCATCACACAATGCAACGCAAGCCGGAGGATAGGTTTTTTACCTTATAATAGCCAAAAATGCTTGGTACGTGAAATTTCATATTTTATTATTATTATAAGTGAAGAAAGCAACTTCAATCATAATGTATAAATCATAGACGGCATAAGTGACCCATACCACTATGTCGCCGTACTAGGCTCTACAAATAAAATCGAAATATCACGTATTGGAAATTGGATTCCATCATGAGTCGAGGCAAGGGGCAAGCTCCTCTCTGTTCGAGACACTCTAGCAAACGTCATAGGACCACACACAGCGATCCTTGGAATCGGTTGGGCCGGTCCTCACCTAACTTTGGAGGATTAGTTATTCCTGAACAAATGTTTCCCAGTCCTATATAACCTATATAATAATGGTCTGTACTCGGCTCACATAGTGCCAGTTATCGACCATATATTCGACGCGCCTCGTATTCCAACAAACACACAGCTAAAAAGTATATAAATGTCAGGGCTGGTAGGTCACTGACATCACCCATAGCTAGAAAGAAACATCGTGTTCTCCCAACGGTCCATATCCTGTTTTTGACTTATACCTAGGTGTGAGGCACGCGAATTCACGTTATACACAAAGCTGTGCCACACAGGACGTGCTTTGATCATCAACCACAAAACTTTGCTTTTCAACAGAAGCCTTGATCATTTGCCACTTAGGCATGCCACACAGGAAATTCACTCCATGCGACTGATGTCCATCGATATACAACCTCTGAGCTCGTACATCTCAGAGAAGGGCTTTAAGCAAGAGAATAAATTCTCCGCCGCCAAACAGATGTATATTTAATAGAGATCAATCAACACAGAATAAAATCCAATGTCAGACACACAGTCCATTTACAAGTTCGTTCTGGGTCTAAACGAAATCGGAGGCACTTTTCTCGCATATCCATCGATCTCTAAGTATGTCTGGATGATCACCAACTGATTCCCTCCTCTTGGGTTTATAGCCCAATCAAGATCATCAATAATCATCCAAATGATGTGAAGACTTCTGGTCTTCCACCACCGTCTTCATATTCGACTTATCGTCGAATCGGTTATTCAGAATGGGTATAAACCCGGCCTTTCCGAATAACCCGCGTATATAATATTCACGTGTTACACAAACACAACATAGGCCTCATTCCAATTCAGATATTCTTTTATTCAAATTTTCACATTCTTCGGGAAAGGTTCCCATTAATTTTATCAAAGATAAATTCTACTAAATTTATTCTTTAATCTTCCTTTGGATATCATTTCAAACCATATTCTGGTTTCCCAAACTAGTCGGGATTAGTGAACTACACCAAAGTAATTATTTATTTTATTTCCCAATCCTAACCTATTCATCCCATGGAGAAAAACTGGTAATACTCCATATCTAACACCATGGTGTTATCGGTAAATATTAATTACCATTTCACGTTCAAATCTAATCAAAGATTTAACCATCGCTTTGGAGCAAAACTGGTAATACTCCATTCTCGATCTTTTCAATCTAATTAAAGATTCATTAAAACCCCACTTAGTTTTAATCTTCCCAAAAATCAATATCCTGTCTTTAACTGGGTTAAAGAACCAATGTCATCCAAAACACGGTT
Organism: Allium sativum; assembly: GCA_030737875.1. Classification (NCBI taxonomy): domain Eukaryota; kingdom Viridiplantae; phylum Streptophyta; class Magnoliopsida; order Asparagales; family Amaryllidaceae; genus Allium; species Allium sativum. Next base: position 159,810,156 of record CM060927.1, read on the forward strand.
CACAATAAACCCAAAATCACTTTTCATTGTTAATCGGGTTAAAGAATAGGTGTTATTCAAACCATCGCTCATGATAAACCCAAAAACCAATTTAAATTCAATTCCAATTAAATACTAACTAACTGGACAATTTCATTAAATCTTAATTAAAAATTTTATTCTTTTCTAAAATGGGTTCAAGAACAGTGTTATTTAAGACACCATTCAGTACGAACCCAAAATCCTATTTGATATTAAATACAAGGCTCTGAATAGAAAATATACCGGCTTATATTCAATATCAAATTCTGAAACCAACAAATATCGTATTGGAAATAACGATATAAAATATATCTTTCAAATTTCCACAACCATATATGTATAATCACGAAATCCAACATCGAAATATTCTGAAGATAATTTCGATTCAAATCCATTCCAATTCGTATATTGGAAATTCTGATTATTTTCAAAACCATTTCAAATCTAGTTCGAAACTAGTTCATTTCAATAAAAATATATTGTTATCCTTTCTAATGTGGAATTTTTCATCCCAGTTCTTTTCAATTCATTTATTATGATTTTACACAAATTATTAATATTTTTAATAATTTTATCAAGGCCCGTGCAGTCGGTTTTCAATAACGACCACCGAACTGCACTTACAGTGACCTTTTCCAAATTTGATTTGGACTAATTCCAAATCCAACTGTTAGATTTCAAATTTCTAATATTCATTGGAAATATCTTTTCGATACGAACCCAACGGTTCCGGTTTCAGGAGAACCCGACGGTCGGATCTCCCGCAACGTCAATTCGAAGTCAATGGTCGAAATTCGCGAACTGCCGTGGCGCGTTCTTTTCAAGCCATTATATATAATATATATATATATATATATTTCGTCGATTTCCTTTTAAAACGTATTTTGTAAATCGTTTTAGATTCGTTTTCAAAACGATTTCAACTTCATATTCAATTTCGAATCAAAATTGAATATTCCACATCATCGATATACAAATGATAATATTTTCAAAACGTTATATTTTGAGTTCACCTCCTTTACTATATTCATTATAAAAACGAATATAATCGATATAAATATCGTTCGCGTCAAAACGACGCATCTCTAATCAACACGGCTTTATATTTCAATAACTTCGTTATTCTATTCAACCAATGAATATTTATTCTATTCTACACATAAATCTATATTTCTCTTTCAACACATGAATAAATATTTTTCTTTCAACACATGAATATTTATTTTATAATATTCTTTATTTTCCAAATTGGAATGAGGCCCAATCAATTACCATATAATGTTAATTATATGGATTCCATACAACACGTGTATATAATAACAACGATAAATAATCAACCATCATCCAAAAGTGCACCACACAACTGCTTAAGCATTAAATATAAATAATTAACGCTTACACTGTCTGTCAATCAAACGATCGACATACCACTAAACAATTGGGATTAGTGTACGTCAAATATCATCCCAACACCCGTGTGGGGTTTCAATCCACAAACACTGAATATTATTTATGCAGTTGGGCGACGTGTAAAATTTATCTTCCCAATCAGTATCCTTCAAATGGGTGTACATAAACAAATCGTCTGATTTGTAAATGAATATTTTATTTTATTCACATACAAGTTAAAAATTATATTTTTAATGATAAATTCTTTTATTTCAACACATGAATTTCTACTCAGTTCATTTATTCAATAAAATGATATTTTTATTTTTCTAAGTTATTTTAGAAAATTTCGGCGGCATAACGGCACAATACTAGAAACGGGACAAGGCGTAGCCTTATCCTCGGTCTAGTAATGGCCCACGCCATACACTTACCAATTTAATCAATCCCATTTCACATCCGAAACAAATTCAATCAAATTAATCAACCAAACAAATAAATCAATCACCAAACAATCAACTAAACAAACAAGCCGTTCATGGTCTGTGGTCGACGGGTGTCGGGTGCTACTAAGCACTGTCTGCATCCTAGTATATATTTTTAACTAGAAAAGAAGAGTTAAAGTGAGAAGTTCTCACCGACAAGCTAAACCAATACACTGCGACTCTTCTTATGTAGAAATCTTCGTCGTGCTCGCATTTTGTCAATTTCATTGTCTGTAGCCACTACATATATAAATTCATATTTTTATATTGTTGCTATGTATATAAAAATCACATTTTTATATTGTTGCTATGTATACAAAAATCACATTTTTATTTCGCTCTATATTGTTGCTATGTCAATTTCTATTTTAACCCACTACTTATATAAAAATCATATTTTTAATACCTACATTATATAAGAATTATATTTTTAATCTTCATATCCAATAAAAATCGTATTTTTATATATGCTATACATGTATAAAAATCAAATCTTTCTTGCTACTTCATATGAAGTAAAATCAAATCTTCCTATGCTATATATATAAATAAATATCTAATCATTTCACTTTTAAAAATCTCTCCTTTCCTTATTCAAAAATAAATTTTTTAATTGTACCATATATAAAATGATTTATTTTTATTCGCTAATATCGTGTATAAAACTGATTTTTTTTCTTTTCTATAAAACTAATCACACTATATAAATAAAATAAAAAAATAAAAATAAATTAAATTAAACTTACAAAGTTTTAGATCGGAGGGGGGTTTGTCGCTGCGAGGTCAGAGCGGGGTTGTCGATGCGGTGGTGGGGCCTGGGAAGGTGCGGCGGCGGTGTGCTCAGGCGGTGGTGGTGCGGGTTCATGGGTTTTTGGAGAAATAGGGGGGCCATAGTTTAATTCGAGGAGAGAGTAGGGAGGAGCAGAGGAGGAAGACGGGGGGGTGGGGGGGGACTTCGACGGTTGTGGCGCCCCACCTTGAGGCGGCGGCGAACTAATCGGGGGAGGGGGTGGCGTTGAATCGCGATCCTTCCTCCTTTTTATTTTTTTTTCAATTTTGAAAATAGATGGGGGGCCTGAGAGAAAAGAAAGTGCTATTATTATATTATATTATATTTATTTAATTATTTAATTCCAAAAAAACAACTTTTTATTTTGACATCGAAATCGAACCCACCGACTGTCGTCCATTGCTAATTACCCCCATTCCGAACACAATGGGATATGTATCGTAAGTCAATTCGGCCGTTTCGATCAGTTTCCGTCGAAATCAAAATATAAATCTATATATTGAATTTGAACGCACATTTCAATTTGCCAGGGCCACATACTGACCAGAAAAATTCCCAAAAAATATTTTCTAGCTTCGTATTAACGACACGATCCTAACAAAACTAATTTCGTCGAATTCCGAGACCGTTTGAAAAATGGCCATTTTCCAGTCGATTAAATTCAACTGAAACTGGTCAAACGCATTTTCCTTTGCCACGCTCACATATTGATTCGAAAAATTACGAATTTGGGAATCTAGCAATAACTTGACATCACGGATCCAAAAAAAGTGGTTTCGTCAAAAACTGAGGTCGTTTGCAAAATTCCCATTTTTAAGGGCCAGAATTCCATAGCGACTATTCTGAATTTTCAACTGGACATAACTGTTTATCACCGCTATGAAATTTCAATTTTTCGGATTCGTTGGAAAGGTACTCTCAATTAGATTCTAATATTTTTTGTTTTGCCAAAATCTGGTTTATTTTGAATCCTGTACATTCATTTGAACTTTGAAATCGAATTATCGAACTACCGCGCCATTTTCAATTCCTTCTATAATTAAAAATAAATATTTATATTATAACGACGATTCAAATAAATATATACATTCTAATTCTATTCAAAATAAATTTCTCGTCGTTATTATTTAAAATAATTCATTTTAAATATTCAAAATTCATCGAAATTGCCAAAATAAAATTTCTAAATTGGCTCAGATTTCCGGGTTATTACAATTTTACTGTAATTTTTAATTAATTAAATAAGCAACTTTTTATTTGGAGTATTTTGCACCCTGTAATCAATATTTTGGGGTTTCAAAATATGAGTTAATCTACCGATATTATTATATTTTTGGGATCGTGTCACCAAGCTCGACACAACGGTATCTCTATTTCAGTCTGTAAGTGGAAGGAATTTTATGAAACGAGGTACGTTAAGTTTTATAATCTAAAACTTAGGAGCAAATAAAAAGGGGTGACCAAGCCAAAACTTAAGATCAACAACATCACTTCCTTTCACAGATCGGAAATAAGGCCACGTGGTACTTTGTTCAGCCACCATTTTTTTTGTATGTTATAAAATGAAAAAAAACGTGGACATCCAGGTCTTCACAAAAATCAAACACTAAAACAAATACCGTGGCCTTCAAGGATCCACTCATCCAATCTCTCTCTCTCTCTCTCTCTCTCTATATATATATATATATATATATATATATATATAAATACGTACGGCGACAGCCATTTGTTTTTCTTCTTTGCAAACGGAAAGCAGTTCGCTTGTAAACAAAAGAAAATATATGGACACGCGATTTGTAAATCAATGAAGAAAGGAGAAAGCATGAATGAAGGGTACGCCACTTTCTGGGCTGTTCGAAGTATTCTCGGGGAAGGGAAAACACTAGAGAACATGCGAGATGTCTACATGTGGAGGAATTTTCCAAAAGAAGGTGCTGTATATGCACGGCTTGCCTTTGTTGCATTTCCTTGTTTGTATTAGTGTATGACGTGCTTCATTGCAAAACACGGTATGGAGGAGGGCGTCGATCTTGCATAAAGAATGGTGGAAGGGTTTGGGAGTGTTCGACAAAGTGTTGGGGGTAGGTGCCATTTTTTTGTTCGGTATTTTCCTATAGCCGAGGTGGTTGAGGTCGGAGCCGCGGTCTGCCAGGGAGGGGCGAGGTGAAGGGTATGGTGTTGGGGTACTCGAGAAGAGAAGTTCGTTTGTGTATTTAGTCCGGCTTAAGGGTGAAAGAAGTGAGGAGTAGGTGGCCGTAAATGAATGGGAAATGGCCATGTTTCGTTTGTGGTGTTTACTGGAGTGGTAGGAGAAGAAGATGTGAAGTGGGCTTTTGAAATCGTAATGGGTCAATTAAGGGATGAGGCCCAAACATTATGATTTAAATGTTTAATTAATTTAATAATGTATTGAAACTTGTAAAAGCGATAACTTGTACATACGTTATCAGAATTCTGAACGGTCAGATCCGTGGGGATCGTATGGATGGTGTCTACGCCAGAACAGACTAGAAGTCCATCGGAGCTAGTTACAATTTATAGCAAAATAAATTGCCTGCCTGAATCAAGCGATGGTTATCGTTATTAACGATGATCGTCCAATGTGAGTAAAACTCACCAATTCTGAATAGTTCTTTTTTTATAACGTATTTTTAGAACTGTTAATCATATGTTGATTGTTGTGTGTTAACTGTTTGGTTGAATTGTTTGTGTATTGATTGAAATCATAGATAACAATATATATATAAATCGTCAATCAAATATTGATTCTGTTTAGTAGAATATTTCATATTGAAATGAAATCGATGTTAATTATATTATTTAACATTTGTAATGCAGGGAAACAGGTTGGAGGAATCCAACTGGATTCCTCAACATTTATTTTACTGTTTTTCATATATTCTAATATACGATGTGATATATAATCCGTTGATGATTATGTGTGTTTGAATGATATCGATCACCGTTGTTTGTTATTTTAAATACTGTAAGAAATACATGAAGGTATAAAAGGGAATTTTCAAAGTATATTGAAAATAAATAGAATAAAGGAATATTTATTTAGGAAATAAATAGAATAAAGAGATATTTATTTAGAAAGTAAATAGAATTATAAAAAGAATATTTATTGGGAAAATAAACAGGATTTATAAAAAGGGAAGTTGACGAGATATAAAAGAGTTAATCGAATTTAGTTATTCGAAGTCGAGTTAATCAAATATAGTTAGTAGAATAGAGTTAATCAAACATAGTTATTCAGGATAAGTTGCCATTTTGCATGACTACTAGCATAATTCGCAGGGCTGCAGATAGCCTCCGGCGGTCGGATGTTTCTTGAGGGAATCTGGCATAACCATTGTGATCGCTGCGATCTACAGTTAAGCGAATGGAGTTAAATCGAAAATTAGTTATTCGAATAAGAGTTAAGTAACTAGAGTAAATTGAATAATAGTTATTCGAATAAGAGTTAAGTAACTATAGTAAATTGAATATTAGTTAATCGAATAAGAGTTAAGAAAATAGAGTTATTCAATTAGAGTTAATGGAAATAGAGTTAAACAAGATTAGAAACTGACTAGAGATTAGTTAAGTTGAATAGTTTTCTGAGTATCGATCTGATATTGGTTTCGGCCTTCGGGTTTTATACTTAGAGAATTGTTCTCCTACTAGTTTACGGTTAGGGACTAATAGTTATGGGATGGTAGTGATGCGTGAATAAGCTATGGAGATGTTTCCAATGTTAATAACGTATGTATTCTAAATGTAGAAAATAAGGAAATATGAATATATAATTGTTTGATGATTGGATCAATAATTCCATTTGGAAATAAGATCGTTGTGTGTACACAGACATGTTTTCATTTGATAGTTAACTCACCGACTATCGAAGTTTTCGATCAATTTTAATGTTGTTAATATGGAGAGACCGGTTGGATTATTATCCGAAGAACCACTCTGTATTGGCATAAGCGTTGCGAATCATATATGCCAAAGATAATTGAAGACGGAGTAGTGCGAGGGATGTTGTATAAATCTTAGATAACGATTGCCTAAGATGGATATACTGAATAGTGCCTTCGGTTTGTCCAGTCCAAGGACAACTTGTTTGGAAGAAGGTCTGACAGAGTATACCTAATAGATCGCATAAGTTGATCTCTTCAAACGTATTTATTTTTGGATAAATCAATTTGTGATTTGGCGGGTATGATGATGTGACATTCTTAGTGAATGAAGATGTGGCATGTAAAAGATAAGCGTAGCTTCTAGCCTTACATCCGGTAAATGATAAAAGTCGGGCAGGCAGCATGGCTATATAGGTCGCACCTATTAGGGTGTATAATCACCTGATCTAGAGTTTCATTTACTTCTAAAAATCTATTGTTGATGCTATCCCATTCGGGAAACGGTTGCTGATCCCAACCGTTGGTGAAATACATTCGATACACTCAAGCGAAATGAGTGGTCGGTCATGTGTGGCCGGGTTGCAAGATGTTCTTAGCAAAAGGTGGTTCCATACCTTGTCATAATTGGAAATCCATTACCTAATACGTGCTTGCGGTTTTGATTGTATACTATATATGTAGAACGTGAGATGAAAGCATTTCTGCTAAATGATTATTATATTGTGGTTGATAGACAATATTATAATATCAAAAGGTTTTTGATATAAAGATATTTTGGATTCTCATAAGGAAAAAACCCGTTCCGTTATACGGCGTGGTATTATGAGATATCGTTTACTTTTTCAAACTGTTTTACTCATACCAGTTCCATGACTGACCCGAAGTTTATTTTGATTTGTTTTCCCTAAACTCTTGGGTGCCCAATTTTGTATGGGCAGTAAAGTAGTCGGGATTTTACAGATACTTGAAGAGCTGGAGCAGGAGGCTTCAGGAATATATAGCTATTTTTATTCCGCTGTGTTGTAAGTGTTGTACTTTGATAATGATGTGTATACATATACTGATTTTATTTCAAGGATATATTATCTATTATATGTTGTTCTTTCTGCTGTGAGATTCGTGTTACTCTGATGTTGTGTTCTTCTTCTTCTTCTATTCTAAGTTCTATCTTATCTTTCCTCACCTTTAATTTCTTTTATTAATCATCCGGTATTTTCGACTCTTGATATTCGAAATGTGTTGTATATCGGATAATCAAGGTCGCCTTTTTCCGGGTCGTTACAATTACAGTCATTTGAAGAGTGTAGTGATACTTGTGCATCACATTTGATATTTAAGTCATGGTAGGTTTCGTTTGAAATCATGCCACGGTTCCACCAGTACTCAAATGTGCCCACGAAGTCGTTGTAATCATCTGTCACTGCATTGCCCACCTTATGTGTATCATGAGAGGAGATCATTTGCTATTTTGCTTATTTCATTTTATGTATTTTTATCGGAAACAAACTAGTAAGTACCATATAACATCCTGCCTTTTTTTACCGCTTTAAGCCGATAATAAAACCAACTCGAACTGTTCAAAATGACAGGTTGTTATTAGTTTCTGAGGTAAATAGAATAAATCACTGAATCACATATCACAGACACAGATATAGAGAAATACAATATCTCGCAGTGGAAAAATACATAATATAATAATAGTTCATGAAGCTACTAAATAAAATTTTACATCAGAGTTTACATAAATAATACAACGGAAGTCTAATACAATGAATTTCTAATACTTAAATAAATGATAACTATCTGAAATCGAAATGACAGGATTAACTGGATGTCTAGAAAAAATGATCAATAGGTAGATACAAGATGAGCAAACCCAATATAGGCTCCAAACTCCAAGAGTGAGTCTCAAAAGCTGTAACTCGATCTGACCCGAGCAATAATGAAAAAACAAAGCAACTCAGAGTAGGACTAACATTCTCATGCAAGTAAATCAACTCAAATGAAATGTTCAATGAAATGCATCAGTAACTTAAAGGATGTTTGGGATCACCATCCTCTAAGGATCCGTTAAACTCATATCATATAGTATAATACGTTATTATAATAATGTATACGTTTAAATATATTATTGAAAAAAGCGTAAGAAGGATTACCATTATAACCCTTACACCCTTTATAATGTCGTAGTCTTTACAGTACCATAATGTAACGCTCAGTACCTAGACCCATGCTAACCAAGAGCAACACTAAGTATTACTGTCGAAAAGCACGGAAAATGGGACTCGATAGGGCTAATCGCTGTACTCATTCCCTTGAACGAATACTGGCACGAGAATTTAAAACTTCTCAACTTACCCTTTGTGCTCAGTATAAGTTCAAAGCAATGGTACAAGAAAATTTCCCAAGTTACATAGTACAAAATATAATAGAATCAAGCATAGCATAATAACAAAAGAATAATACATAATACGTATAATAATAAAGATGTTTGGAATACATAGTCCATCATACATAATATCACTTCCCAAAATACATAATAGTGTACTTACCATAATACTATTAGCTAGTGATAGTCTGAAGCTGCATAGTCCAAAACCCCAAAATGTGGAAAAAGATAAGAATGACGCTGCAGTCCACGCAAACCTAACCTGCCAACAATCCTCAGCCTGACCCGTGGATTGTTTTAACAAAACAAATCACACGGGTCAGACTATGTCTAGTGTGAGTGAAGTAAGTATCTATAGACATTAAATAATTTAACAAAGAAGTCAAGGTGCCATATGTATAAGTCAACATGAGGCGTATGATTGTTACAATATTTGAACAATTTAGCATAATCATCGCATTGAATAAGCCATAATCTCAGGCATCAGTATTGTATGTAACTCAATACAATACCAAAACAATTATCATATGTAAAGCAATATGATAATATAAAGTAAGATTAAAAGGCATAGGTATTGTATATAACTCAATACAATACCAAAAACAATTATCATATGTAAAGCAATATGATAATATAAAGAGTAAGATAAAAGGGCATAGATATTGTATATAACTCTATAGAATACCAAAAAAATTATCATATATAAAACAATATGATAATATAATAATTTAGTTATAATACTGGGTTTCCAAATTAACTCGGGTAATATACCAACATCATTCAAACAAATAAAAAGGTAATAAATGATGATGGGAACTACGGGATAAATATAATATGACTCATCGGATACCAAGTAAACAGACGCTAGTATTGTAAAATCACAGTGGTAAAGCTCTAGTGCGCGTGGAGACATCAGCACTGTAACCTACTCATAATGCCATAACGACACCTGGTGATCACCCAGGATAACCAAGATGGTCTAAGGCGAAGGCCGTATGCTACCCGTTCACGGCACTACATGTAACACCCCGTGAATTCTATAACGTTAATCTTCACAAATTAAAGTATAATTAGTTCTAAACAAAAGAATTAAGGGAAATGGTTTACGCCATTGCGTTCGTCTCGGAATTCAGCTTGAGATAGAGTCCGAGTTTGCGTGAATCGGACTCCGTATGAAGGAGTTATGGCCTTCGGAAGTTTCGTAATAAAATTTAAATTCAAACAGCTGAATTTAAAATTCAAAATTCGAATTTCGTGTTCAAACTGGGCTGGGCGGGAAAATTTCCGCCCAGAGACCAGGTTGACCATAGGGTCGACCTGGCCTCCCCAGGTCGACCATAGTGTCGACCTGCCAGTCGACCTACCTGATCGACCTGGTTGGCTAGGTCTAGCTCTGGCTCGAATTTCTGTGGCTCTGTGTGTCACTAGGGCTGGCGTGTCACCTCTTGATTGGATCTTTGAACTTTGTATGGTCTAGATTCCTCCTGTCTTCATCTGACGGCTCAAAATAATTTAAAAATCTATAAATACACCCTAAGTCTCAACTGAAAATTCACAAAAAAATAATAAGAAAGGAGTCGTCATGCTGCCAACGAGGAATTGAGCATAGCTGTCAAGAGAGAAAAGCCTAAGAGACGAATCAAATTAAGAAGAAGATTAAAGTTTAATCAAATCAATCAACGCAACGTTAGTCTACCCAAAGGAGCGCATCTCAGTTTCAGAATTCAGAATCCTGAATTCAAGATTCTGCATTCGTTGTAAGTATAGTGACCTTTCAGAATATGAATAAAAACTGTGATGTTATTCGATGTAAATGAAAATATAATTGTGTTATTATCTGTGTATTGTAATGGTTCTATCATGACTTGTGTATTGATGTTTGTGGCATAAATTGATTGGTGCAAGCCTATTGAACAACTTTATATGAAAACAATGGCACTTGCAAGTCTGTGGCAAATACTAGAATTTGATCCTTTTTTTTGTTTATGCTTATGGCATGGATTATATACATTCACTAAGTCTAAATTAAGACTTATGTAAACATGTTCTAGATTTGAACCCTTTTATGCCTACATGACCCAAAACCTATGATATCATTTTCATGTTTATTTGCAAGTATAATTGGATCTACGTTAAGTATCATTTGGGTTACATAAACTATGAAAGTTCATGTTTATTTGCAAGTATAATTGGATCTATGTTAAGTATCGTTTGGGTTTCATAAACTTTGCAAGTTCATGTTGAAATAGTCTATGTGATTAGATGTTATAATTGGACATTTTGGTGAATATACAACATGCTAGTTTTGTGGTTGACATTATGCCAAGTTCAACATGTTTAAACACAAGTTTGTATTAGCCTAAACTATGCCATTTCATATGTCACCTACTTAGTTATACTTTGATTTGAATGCAAGTTCACATGACCCATATTATACGTTAGTGAATTGCTAAATTGCAAGTTCATGCGCCACACACCTTTATGTATTACATGTTCTTGATTTCCCCTTTTTCTCACGTTTTGAAAGTTGGGCTGAATTGTAACAAGCCCAACACATGTTATAATGTTGCGAACAAACGAGGGTAATAATGTTGGGTGTAAAACATGAAAATATATGTTGACATGTTTGGTACATGCCAATGACAATGACATTTAAGCGGTATGAATTGATATACCCAAGAATAAAAGATATGACATTTACATATAATTGAGAAGTAATAAAATATGTAAATTTAGAAAACATGATATGCTTAACCCAAGGTTGGATTGAGTTGTGATGTAAACCTGCTTGGACCCGCCCGGCTGTTCAGTAGTCACAACAATACCTATCCAATGTGGGTGGTTAAGCATTGAGCCCAATAAGGACCCGAGGTTAGACTGAGCTACGGTGTAAACCTGCCCGGAACCGACCGGCACATCCAGTAACCGTAGCAATACCTGTCTAATGTGAGTGGTCTGGTGCTCCTAAGAGCCTAAGGACAGATGGTAGGGTTAAGTCAACTATAACACTTAAACAAATTCAACATGTTAACAAGAATTGATGGGTGTTGTTAGGTAAATACAGACATTTAACCACTTAACATGTTTGACAAGAAAATCCTGGTAACGAGGGACCCGTTTCAGCAGTAACCCAAGTTAGGTATCAACGGTACCCTGAAACTAGGCCGGGTGGGGCACGATTACTGGGTTGATTGTAAGCGGTCAAACGACGGCTGTGGGTGCACAGTGCAGGTCTAACGGGGTGCGGGCGTGCACACACTCCGGAGTAGACAACCAGGGCCCTGGGGACACCAGTAGTATAACCTATGCCTTCTAGAATTTGTGTCGGGGACGCCACCATGGGTCTTGATACACCCCATGGTGGGACCAGCATAGTTATCTACAATTCTTGGGGGCCGTATGACACATGTTAACGTGAGTAGGAGCCGATCTTTTAATAAGAATGGGGATCACTTCACCCTCACCATGGGGTGCCAGTTAAAATAAGCTCAAATAGGTGCAGAGATATAGTGTGGATACGATAGTATATTCGGTTCTAAGCGACACTTCCTTAGCTTGTGACACTTTTCTATTTCTAGTTTATACCTATCATGCCCTTTTCTTATTCACATACTGAAGAGTTACTAGATTTACTCAGGCTTTATGTCTGACTCTATTTTCTTTTCGTCTTCTTTTCTTTCGTCCTCCCCCCCCCCCCCCCCACCCAGGTCCACAGGGAGGAAACAGCTCAGCTCAGTCAGGCTCTTTACAAGCTCCAAAACCGTAGATGTAACAACCCGCATTCTACGCATCGGAGGATCGTAGAATATTTATTTCTTTCCCATATGAAGTCGTGTGGTCATGTGACTTTGGTAAACAACTATTAGAGTCATTTCCCATATTTATGATTTTTGCCGATTTTTAAATGACCGTTTTGCCCTAGCTGATCTTGTTTCGTCCATAACTTTTGATTGGGAAGGAATTTTGACCTGAAACCACTTCCATTAGATTCGTTTGATGGTTTACCTTTCCGTAGAGTGGTTACATGTGAGAAACGGACTTACCGTTTGGGAGATATGGCCGAAATAAGGTTTGGAAGGTGAAAAACTGCTTAACCGTGCCAAATAAGGTGACTAACAATTGGGCCCATAACCCATTTCGGGATTAGGGTTATGGGGAGGCTGAAATGAGTTAGGGTTTCATTTCATTTCAGTTTTCTAGCCTCCACTTACCTCTTAGAAACCCTAAAAATGGCCTCCAACCTCTAAATCACCTCCAAATCACCTTCTAATCAAGGATTAAGCTTAGCAACATCAAATCAAAGGAGATCTTCACCAAATCAAGATTAGAGCTGCTGTTTAGGATTATTATCCGCGCCAAATCCGAGATTTATTTCAGATCTAAGTCTTATTTGTGGCTAAGGTGAGTGATTTGCATAGTTCCTCACTAATTATGGCTAATTAAGGGTAATTAGTGTTAATTAGCGAATTTTAACATGATAAAATTCTGGAAAAATATTTATAAATTTCGAAATGATGTTTTAGACCTCTGATATGAATTTGGGTTAATTTCGTTAAGTTTTGCTAATGATATCATTAGTTTCACCTAAACATGCTTAAGGGAAAATATGGGGTTTTGCCTATGTTTGATCCATTTTAACCTGTCATATTGTTGTTTTGGTGTTTGTGGTTGATTATACATGTTGCTATGACTGTATGGTATGCTTTGTGATTGATTAGAATAGTTGGAATGGTCGAAAACGCCATTGAGTGGCGTAAACTGCTTGCTGGAAAAAGTGCAGGAAGACACCAGAACCGGATCGGATTGGTTAGGAGGACCCGAACCGAACTACTATAGCGCCCTTCCCCCACAATAGCTTTCGTACCCGATCCGCTCTCGCACTTCACACCCCGATCCGATCAGAGGAGGGCAACGCGAACTGGGGAAGCTCCGATCCACTTGCATCTCTCGTGGCACACAGCACTCCGATCCGACCCGCATGGCCACCTCCGAACCGAACCGACGCGTGGTGATTGGACTTGAAGAACCCGATCCGCCAGGGATGATGTCTGCCGATCCGATCCAGTGAAGAAGGAGCACTCCGATCTGAACCGAACTGATGATTAGAGGGAGATCCGAACCGATCCGATGATGACCAATAACCCGAGATGCAAAGGTAGTCCAAATGGAAGTTAGAGCTCAGGATCCAGTTGGGAACCAATGAGTTCACTTCATAGTTGGGCTTTGCTGCGGGACATGTGCTAAGGAGTTGTCGACATTCATAACTTCGATTCACAACTGAAAGGAATGATGGGCTACGTTATCAGTGCAATAGAGTCACTATGACTCGGGGGGCAAAGTGATCGTAGCAGGGCTACGTTATCAGTGCAGTAGAGTCACTATGACTCGAGGGGCAAAGTGATCGTAGTAGGACTATGTTATCAGTGCAGTAGAGTCATTATGACTCAAGGGGCAAAGTGATCGTAGCAGGACTATGATCCAGTGCAGTGGGGTCATTGCGACTCCATGGGGCAGAGTGGATATAGTAAAAGATTAGTAAGGCTATGAGCCAGTGCAGTGGGGTCATTGCGACTCCATGGGGCAAAGTGGACATAGCGAAGGATTGGTGGCTATGGATCAGTGCAGTGAAGTCATTGTGACTTCATGGGGCAAAGTGATCATAGCAAAGTATATTGGGTGATCAAAGTAGTGGATATCGTATGCTTTACGCACTGAGTGAGAGATGTGAGGATGGTTGTTATGCTTGATTGTTTGCCATCACTATGACATGCACACCCCCCACCCCCGTTATCTTTACACCATTTGAAATGGAACCTTAGAGTGTTGTACAGTATACAGTGCTAACTCTTTGGTTGCAGGTCCAAGTATGGTTTAGTATACCTGTTATTGTTCTGTTTAGCTACTTATCGCTCATACCAGACTTTTTGTCTGACCTAGAGTTTTTTGTCTCTTCTTATTAATCTGGGTGCTCACACGAGCAGACTAGATACAGGTTAGCTGGTAATGTGCGAGTAGCTGATCAGGAGGCGAGCATGAGGCTTCCACGTATGATATATAGATATTCTCCCTGTGTCGTTGGTGGTCGCTACTTGGTCATTAGTAGTGTACCTCCCTTATCTTGCTTTTTCTTTTTGAGACAGTTTGAAAAGTTGTAATAATGTTGGCTTTGGATTATAAGCTGTACTTGGATTTTCCGCTGCTATGTTGGTTTGTTTTCAGCTTATGCACTGTCTCACCTATTTTATGTCAAGTATGTTGTTATTATATTTTGTTCCATGCACTGTGAGACATTCTACAGGTTCCTTGTTAGTTCATTTCCTTCTTTCCTTTCCTTCTGACGACTGTCCCGCACTAACTAGACATGTGTACAACGCACTTTTGTAGTAAATGTCGGTTGGTGCGGGGCGGGCCGTCACAGTAGATGTATGATTTGGATCTGTTTTTCTCGGATTATGGCTTTGGATATCACTATGGGGATTTTTTTCACTTTATTTATGTTTTATGCTTCTTTAATAATCAAGACAGTTATGAGGTTGTAATGATGGAAGTATTTTGAGACAAATATGGAAATGTTTTGTTGGAACACATATTAATGAAATAAAAGTCTGTTTGGTTTCCGCTGTTTAAAATATGTGTATTTATATCTGTCTTGAGTTTATCTGTGGCCTTTTACTTATAAACCTCCACCAAAGTTAAGGCATTCCCTTTGTGAGTGAGCTTAACGGAGGTGGGTTGTTTCACTTGGTATCAGAGCACAGGTTTACCAGACAAGATAAAAGTTTTTGAAATTGTTTTCAAAAAGAAAGTTTAAAGAAGCATTTTTCAAGAAAAAGTGTTATGTTTATAAAAAGACAAAATCCCCCAAAGCCATGTGCCATATCTTTCTCTCTCTATCCTTCGTTTTGAATCTTTCTGTTTCAGCATGTCTGGAGACCTTAACCTCCCGGAAGGAGTGCCGATTCCCGGCTGGTTTAGGAGGTACTTAGAAGCAAGGGCCAATAGCGCGGGCCCAGCAGACATCCCTCCTCCAGTGGCCGCGGTTCCTCCTCCTCCTCGTGGGAATGCCTTCGCAAAAACATGTAGAGACTTCAAGGCTATGGGTGGAAAAGACTTTTATGGAACAGTATCCTTTGTAGGAGCAAGAAACTGGTTAAAGGAGACTGAGGATTTGTTTGTCATCTTCGGAGTTGATGACAGGCAAAAGATACAACTAGCTGTATGGTTACTTAAAGTTGAAGCTTCCTATTGGTGGGAAATTACCAATTCTCAGAGGGTGGTGGAAACATGGGAAGACTTCAGGACAAGGTTTGAGATGAAATTCCTCTCCCAAGCTAAGAGAAGCCTGCAAATGGAGAAGTTTCTAACTCTGAAACAGGGAAGCATGACGATCAGGGAATATGTTAATCGGTTTAACCAGCTGGCCGGATTTGGGCTAGACTTAGTAAACACCCAACACAGGAAGGCGCTTCGCTTCGTCAAAGGTTTGAATGAGCCTCTACACAGCCTTGCTATGACCCATGTGTCCACAGGAGCGACTTATGAAAGCTTGGTCGACATGGCATTGCTACACGAGGAAGACCACGGCAAGAAAGAAACTAAGGTGGAAGAGAAGAAAGAGGGTCTACAAGGAAAGAAAACAGACTTCAAGAAAGGAGGGAAGAACAATAAGCCCCGTGAGAAGAGAAGGTGCAATTTTTGTGGCATTGTGGGACATATATCAAAAGAATGCCGAAAAAGGAAGGCGAAGATGGGTGGTTGCTTCCATTGTGGAGAGTCTGGGCACCAAGCTAAGGACTGCCCAAAGAAAAAAGGGCGAGGACAGAAAGCCGGATCCACTTCAGGGGGTCAGGTTCATGCACTAGTGGCACCTCAACAGGAACGAGGTAGTGATATTTCTATAGAAAGTGTAGTCTATCTTTATGATCATCTAGTTCGTACACTTTTTGACTCTGGCGCATCACACATTTTTATTTCATCTGCCTTAGTAGAATCTCTACATCTAGACACTAGTATGGTAGAAGATCCCTTAGTAGTTTCAAATCCAATTGGGGGCTCCGCTTACTTGTCAATGGTTTGTTAGGGTTTGAAAATCTCTATTCTCAGCATTGAGTTTAGTTGTGATGCCTTTGTCTTAGGCTTCTCGGGATATGGTTTGATTTTAGGCATGGACTGGTTATCCAGTAATGGTGCCATCCTTGATTGTGAGAAAAGAGTAGTTAGGCTCTTGACTCAGCTTGGTAACACTCAAGAAATTTCTTGTAATCCCTTGAATGCTGTTATGCTTAGTTATCTAGAGTCGCTTGATGCTTCTGATGAGAATTTGCAATCAGTTATAGTAGTCCGGGAATATCTGGATGTCTTTGAGGAGGTGAAAGGCTTAATTCCGAGGCGGGAGATAGACTTCCGCATATATCTTGTGGATAATGCAAAGCCTGTAGCTTTACCTTTCAGACACATGGCTCCAAAGGAGAGAAAGGAGCTCAGTAAGAAGGTTAAAGAACTTCTCGAAAAGGGGTTCATTAGACGGAGCATTTCAGAATAGGGTGCTCCAGTGGTGTTTGCAACCAAAGCGGACGGTTCGCTTCACCTTTGCGTCGACTATAGGGAGTTAAACAATTTAACCAAGAAAAATAGGCACCCTCTTCCCCGAATCGACAATTTGTTTGATCAGCTTGTAGGTGCGACGGTCTTCTCCCAACTTGATCTAGCAACTGGGTTCCATCAGCTAAGGGTAGCTGAAGACAACATTGATAAAACGACGTTCAGAACCCCAGACGGTTTCTTCGAGTGGCTTGTCATGCCTTTCAGCTTGACAAACACACCCGCTTATTTCGTAGACCTAATGTGCAGGGTGTTCAGAGAATTCCTCAACAAATTTGTGGTTGTGTTTGTAGATGATAACTTAATCTTCTCAAGGAATGAGGAAGAACATGCTCAGCATCTGAAAGAAATCATGGATACTCTCCGCGCACATCAGCTAAAAGCCAAATTCTCCAAGTGCCACTTTTGGAGAAAGGAGGTAAGATTTCTGGGGCATATAGTGTCCAAAGAAGGGTTGGTCGTGGACCCCGCGAATGTGGTGGTAGTGCAAGATTGGAAGACACCAAGAAATGCAACCGAAGTTCGAAGCTTTCTTGGGCTAGCCGGCTTTTACCGAAAGTTTATTAGGGATTTCGCGAAAATCTCAGTTCCACTCACAAGGCTAACGAAGAAGAATCTGGCGTTCACTTGGGATTTGGACTGCGAGTTTGCTTTCCAACGATTAAAGAGGGCTCTCACAACAGCCCCAGTTCTGACCTTGCCAGATGGAAGCAAAATGTTCATAGTATACACGGATGCATGTGGAACGGGACTAGGCGCTGTTCCAATGCAAGAAGGAAGGGTAGTAGCTTATGGCGGAAGACAATTGAAAGTTCATGAAAAGAACTACCCAACCCACGATCTTGAGTTAGCTGCCATCGTCTTTGCGCTTAAGTCTTAGCGCCATTATCTCCTAGGTGAGAGGTTCGAATTATACACTGACTATAAATCGTTGAAATATCTCTTCTCGCAGAAGGATCTTTACTTGAGGCAGCAACGATGGATGGAGTTTCTTGCCTCATATGACTTTGAAATTTCCTACACTCCAGGAAAAGGCAACGTAGTAGCAGACGCGTTGAGCCGAAAGAAACTGACCTTAAGCCCTCTCTTTGTGGAAAGGCAAAGCCTGGAGTATATAGCCAGTTTTAACTTTAGGCCCTCCTCGGATTTTGTACCAGGTTTGTTAGCATCTCTCTAAAAACGCCCTACTCTCTTAGACTCAATAGGGGCTGCACAACGTGAAGACCCTCAGCTTGTTGATGTGATTGATAAACTTATTAGGGGTGAGACTTCTAGTCACCTCAATAGATACGCCATCGATGATAAGGGTTGGCTGAGGCGAGATGGAAGATTATGCGTCCCACAAGCAAGGGAGTTGACAAAGAAGGTTCTCGAGGAAGCGCATCATTCCAAGATGACTATACACCCTGGCGGTGATAAGATGTACACGGATATAAAAAGAACTTTATTTTGGAGCGGCATGAAGCAGGACGTGGCAGATTTCGTTTCTAAGTGCATGACCTGCCAACAGGTCAAGGCGGAACACAAGAAGCCTGGAGGACTACTTCATCCTTTAGAGGTCCCACAGTGGAAGTGGGATAGCATTTCAATGGACTTCATTGATGGGCTACCTAGTTCGAGAAGAGGCAATACTAGCATTAGGGTAATAGTGGATAGGCTTACTAAGAGCGCCCTCTTCATACCTATCAAGAGTAGAAGGACTGCCTCATCTCTAGCATCTCTTTATCTCAAGGAAATAGTTCGACTTCATGGGATCCCCTCCAACATTGTTAGTGACCGAGACCCTATCTTCACAAGTGAGTTTTGGCGGAGTCTGCAAGAAGCTGTAGGCACACAGTTATGTTTGAGCACGGCCTATCACCCCCAAACCGATGGCCTGATGGAAAGGGTGAATAAAGTTTTAGAGGATATTTTGAGACTTTGTGTTCTTGACTTTGGAGGGACATGGGAGGATCACCTTCCTTTAGTGGAATTTGCCTACAACAACAGCTATCAAGCTACCATCGGTATGGCGCCCTTCGAAGCCTTTTATGGAAGACCGTGCAAATCACCAACTTGTTGGTGGGAGTTAAACTTATACTTGGGCCGGACATGATTCGATAGACTTCGGAGAAAGTGGACTTGATACGTAGGAGAATGAAGACTGCCCAAGACAGACAGAAATCCTACGCCGATGAAAGAAGGACCGACCTTGAGTTTGAGGTTGGGGACAGGGTTTTCCTTAAGGTATCTCCTTTAAGGAACGTCGTTCGTTTTGGATCAGCAGGAAAGCTAGCACCAAGATTTGTAGGACCGTTTCCTATCATCGAGAGGGTTGGGAAGATGGCCTATATAATAGAGCTACCCGAGAGAATGGCCGGAGTTCACAACGTCTTTCATGTTTCTCACCTCCGGAAGTGTTTGCATGAGTCTGCGGAAGTGGTGGAACCTAACATTCTAAAAGAAGCCGAAGTGGAATGTGAAGCAACTGTGAGGAGAGTTCCAACCTGCATCTTAGGAACTGAAGTGAAAAAGCTACGCAACCGCGAAGTCAAACTCGTTAAAGTTCAGTGGAGCGACGTCGAGGAAGACGTGACTTGGGAAACTGAGGACAGAATACACGCAGCCTACCCTCTTCTTTTTTAGGGTACATCTTTGATCTCTCTTTTTCCTTAAGTTATGCTTTATCTATCTTTTTAGGTATATCTCCTCGGTCCTTTTTCCTAACTCCTTAGGTAGAAAACAAATGGATGCAAACATGTATTTGAAAACATGTTAAGGATGATGGTTGCAAATGGTTGCTAGTGATTGCTAGTGGTTGCTCGTGGATGCATATACACACACACACTAGGTTATAGATCGGCTCAGTCACTTCATATTGCATATGCACATATATGGATTCTCATTTGTATATGGTTGGAACTTGATATGCTGTCATATGGTCGTCGCATTTGTATGAATAGTTGTGCACTCATATAGAATTATGAGTAGGAAAAATTTGCATAAATAATGGATTCATGACACTTACATGATTCGCATTAAGGAGGTCAACTGAATCCGTAAACCGCCTGATTTCTGCATTAGATAAGGACATGTACACACATTATGCATATGATCATGAAGCATTAGAAGTCTTTTAAGGACAATGGACGCCTGTGTTTGTTGGTTGAGTAGATGGACTGTTGGATGGTAGGATATACATTCTTCCTAACTTAAAGATTTCGAGGACGAAATCCTTTTAAGGGGGAGAATGTAACACCCGTGAATTCTATAATGTTAAGCTTCACGAATTAAAGTATAATTAATTCTAAATGAAAGAATTAAGGGAAATGGGTTACGTCATTGCATTCGTCTCGGAATTCTGCTTGAGATAGAGTCCGAGTTTGCGTGAATCAGACTCCGTATAAAGGAGTTATGGCATTCGGAAGTTTTGGAATAAAATTTAAATTCAAATAGCTCATTTTAAATTTCAAAATTCGAATTTCGGGTTCAAACTGGGCTGGGCGGGAAAATTCCTGCCCAGAGACTAGGTCGACCATAGGGTCGACCATGGTGTCGACCTGGCCTCCCCAGGTTGACCACAGTGTCGACCTGGCCACCCCAGGTCGACCATAGTGTCGACCTGGGTGTCGACCTGCCAGTCGACCTTCCTGGTCGACCTGGCTGGCTAGGTCTAGCTCTTGCTCGAATTTTTGTGGCTCTGTGTGTCACTAGGGCTAACGTGTCACCTCTTGATTGGCTCTTTGAACTTTGTATGGTCTAGATTCCTCCTGTCTTCATCTGATGGCTCAAAACAATTTAAAAATCTATAAATACACCCTAAGTCTCAACTGAAAATTCACACAAAAAAAATAAGAAAGGAGTCGTCATGCTGCCAAGGAGGAATTAAGCATAGCCGTCAAGAGAGAAAAGCCTAAGAGACGAATCAAATTAAGAAGAAGATTAAAATTTAATCAAATCAATCAACGCAACGTTAGTCTACCCAAAGGAGTGCATCTCAGTTTCAGAATTCAGAATCCAGAATTCAAGATCCTGCATTCGTTGTAAGTATAGTGACCTTTCAGAATATGTTTAAAAACTGTGATGTGATTCGATGTAAATGAAAATAGAATTGTGTTATTATATAAATTCTGTGTATTGTAATGGTTCTATCATGACTTGTGTATTGATGTTTGTGGCATAAATTGATTGGTGCAAGCCTATTGAACAATTGTATATGAAAACAATGGCACTTGCAAGTTTGTGGCAAAAACTAGAATTTGATCCTTTTTTGTTTATGCCTATGGCATGGATTATATACATTCACTAAGTCTAAATTAAGACTTATGTAAACATGTTCTAGATTTGAACCCTTTTATGCCTACATGACCCAAAACCTATGATATCGTTTTCATGTTTATTTGCAAGTATAATTGGATCTACGTTAAGTATCGTTTGGGTTACATAAACTATGCAAGTTCATGTTTATTTGCAAGTACAATTGGATCTATGTTAAGTATCATTTGGGTTTCATAAACTATGCAATTTCATGTTGAAATAAGCTATGTGATTAGTTGTTATAATTGGTCATTTTGGTGAATATACAACTCGCTAGTTTTGTGGTTGACATTATGCCAAGTTCAACATGTTTGAACACAAGTTTGTGTTAGCCTTAACTATGCCATTTCATATGTCACCTACTTAGTTATACTTTGATTTGAATGCAAGTTCACTTGACCCATATTATATGTTAGTGAACCGCTAAATTGCAAGTTCATGCGCCACACACCTTTATGTATTACATGTTCTTGATTTCCCCTTTTTCTCACGTTTTAAAAGTTGGGCTGAATTGTAACAAGCCCAACACATGTTATAATGTTGCGAACAAACGGGAGTAATAACGTTGAGTGTAAAACATGAAAATATATGTTGGCATGTTTGGCACACGCCAATGACAATGACATTTAAGCGGTACGAATTGATATACCCAAGAATAAAAGATATGGCATTTACATATAATTGAGAAATAATAAAATATGTAAATTTAGAAAACACGATATGCTTAACCCGAGGTTGGATTGAGTTGTGATGTAAACCTGCCCGGACCCGCCCGGCTCTCCAGTAGTCACAACAATACCTATCCAATGTGGGTGGTTAAGCATTGAGCCCAATAAGGACCCGAGGTTAGACTGAGCTATGGAGTAAACCTGCCCGGAATCGACCGGCACATCCAGTAACCGTAGCGATACCTGTCTAATGTGAGTGGTTTGGTGCTCCTAAGAGGCTAAGGACAGATGGTAGGGTTAAGTCAATTATAACACTTAACCAAATTCAACATATTAACAAGAATTGATGGGTGGGGTTAGGTAAATACAGACACTTAACCACTTAACATGTTTGACTAGAAAATCCTGGTAATGAGGGACCCATTTCAGCAGCAACCCGAGTTAGGTATCAACGGTACCCTGAAACTAGGCAGGGTGGGGCACGATTACTGGGCTGATTGTAAGCGGTCAAACGACGGTGGTGGTTTCACAGTGCAGGTCTAACGGGGTGCGGGCGTGCACACACTCCGGAGAAGACAACCAGGGCACTGGGGACACCAGTAGTATAACCTATGCCTTCTAGAATTTGTGTCGGGGCCGCCACCATTGGTCTTGATACACCCCATGGTGGGACCAGCATAGGTATCTACAATTCTTGGGGGTCGTATGACACATGTTAACGCGAGTAGGAGCCGATCTTTTAATAAGAATGGGGATCACTTCACCCTCACCATGGGGTGCCAGTTAAAATAAGCTCAAATAGGTGCAGAGATATAGTGTGGGTGCGATAGTATATTCGGTTCTAAGCGACACTTCCTTAGCTTGTGACACTTTCCTATTTCCAGTTTATACCTATCATGCCCTTTTCCTATTCACATACTGAAGAGTTACTAGATTTACTCAGGCTTTATGTCTGATTATGTTTTCTTTTCGTCTTCTTTTCTTTCGTTCCCCCCCCCAGGTCCACAGGGAGGAAACAGCTCAGCTCAGTCAGGCTCCTTACAAGCTCCAAGACCGTAGATGTATGATTTGGATTTCTTTTGCTCGGATTATGGCTTTGGATATCACTATGGGGATTTTTGTCACTTTATTTATGTTTTATGCTTCTTTAATAATCAAGACAGTTATGAGGTTGTAATGATGGAAGTATTTTGAGACAAATATGGAAATGTTTTGTTGGAACACATATTGATGAAATAAAAGTCTGTTTGGTTTCCGCTATTTAAAATATGTGTATTTATATCTGTCTTGAGTTTATCTGTGGCCTTTTACTTATAAACCTCCACAAAAGTTAAGGCATTCCCTTTGTGAGTGACCTTAACAGAGGTGAGGTGTTTCCCTACACGTGGACCCCCATGCCTCCAACTGATGTAGTCTGTGACCCACCGATCAGGAATCCTGATCAAAACAACAAAATTGCACAGTGTAGCAGACCGTTTGACCTTTGGTGGTAGATGGGTGGAAATTTAAAACCACCAAGATTCAGGTAGCGAACCTGAATCAGGTCGACCAAAATGGAGTTTTTGCCCATTAGTACAATAGAGTCCAATCTATCCCAATCCCCAAAATCAAAAGTATTTTTAAAACATTATTTTGTAAATCATGCCATAAAAATTCATAGTGTTTATAACATCAAAACACTATATATAACCAATCATGGCAACATTCACAACAGCAAGTTTTATAAACCCCGGTATACTTTCCAAAAATGTTAACAACGCATGTCCATACATTGTCACTCTTCCGTTTCGCTCTAATACACAAGGACCCCATAATACTTATGTATGATAATGAAACATAGGCATTGTTTATCATGTTAAACTTGTTTGAGATTAACAAAATTACTCGACTATTTAATTTATACATAATTCTATTAATTTTGCTCGTAGAAATTATTTAAAGAGAACAATAATTTCCTAAAACATATAATTATTTTAAAATCTTATAAAAAACTAAATAAAAATAATTCTATTTTTTTTAAGGCTGTTCAGCCTGGGCTGCACAAACAGCCCACTGCTGGGCTGTAGTTAGTAGCTCATACGTGGGCTGCCGCGCAACCTGTTTGGGCTACAATGTAGCCCAGACACGGGCTGCATGGCAGCCCGTTATGGGCTGCTGCATGTAGCCCAGTCATGAGCTGCATGGCAGCCAGTTCTGGGCTGCTGCATGCAGCCCAGTCACGCGCTATATGGCAGCCCGTTCTGGGCTGCACTGCAGCCCGAACGTGGTTGCACTGCGGGCCCCTTCTGGGCTGCACTGCAGCCATAATGCGGGATACGCTGCATCCTATTCTGGGCTGCGTTGCAGCCCAAACACGGGCTGCTGTGCAAGCCTGTGCCTGGGCTGCCTGTGCATCCCAGTTCTAGCTACATAGTGCAGCTTAGCTGCGCAGGACTGCGCATCAGTCTTCCCCCTCCCCTTGATGAAACTTTCAGTAATTTTTTTCAATAGAACTGAAGTTTAACAGTATAGATTTGTCCATCAAGGTTTATAATTATGCTTCTTTTTAGAACAATTAAACAAGCATTTTGCGTGGATCTAAATTACATGCACAGAATAGCCTTCACTACATAACCTCTTCTTACAACCAATTTGTTACAAGTTCAATTGGGTAAAGGTTAACCACAAGAGGGGAGGGGCCAACATATAATTATGTAAAAATTAATCTTTTTCAACATGCATTCAACAAATCAAACCAAAAAGGAGAAAAAGGTTAAAACTTCACTCACCTACAACTCTAAAATGCAATCTTGAAGGCCTATGATAGCTTGCTTTTGATTGCAATCCTCTTCCTTCCCAATTCAAACAAAAATCAAAACCCACTAAATAATAATTCATGGAAGAACTAAAGAAGTGGATATAGGAGAATTTATTTAGGGACACTTACCTAGAGAATTGGGAATCCTACTTCAATCTTGATTGCAATTTTTTTCTTTAATTTCTAATTGGGATGAGAAGATCTAATTTATTTTTCTCTCTTTTCTTACTGTGGTGTTTCTGGTTTCTGAGAGGAATAGGAATACCTACTGTATGAGAAGGTGAGAAGGATTGTTAGTTTATCCCAAGGCCCCTCTCTAGAACCTTCAACCAAGCTCCCCCCCCCTTTATTTTATTATTTCACCCTTCATTTTATTTTTATTTTGTTTACCTTTTTTCCTTTTAATATAAAAGTCCTTTCTCTTTTTTTTCTTCAAATGCACACTTGAAAACTAACACACACATAAAAATAGTGTGTTATTTAAATTTCTCATACATAAAGGCAATAAACTTCACCATTGTTACAATAAAACATGCAACCTTTTACATCAGTTACATAAGCAAAATACTTAATAAAACATGTATTTTCCTCTCATCCCAAAATATATGTTTCTCTTTTATTTATTTACTTATTCATTATTTTTTTTTTCTAAGTTACCAAATCAATTAGTTGATTCCCAATTCAATATCCCTAAGAAATTTGGGATGTTGCAGATTCCCCCCTTACAAAAATTGCGTCCTCGTAATTTCTACATAAGGGATACATCTGTAACAAAATTATAGATTCAACTCAAAACAATAGGACATACCTTACTCAAGCGCCAAACAATTTAGGATAATGCCTCTGCATTGACTCTTATGTTTCCCAAGTGCAGTCCTTTCGATTACTTGACCACTGCACCTTGACTAAAGGGAACCACTTTGCTATCAAGCTTTTTCATCTTAGAGGCAATAATACGAATAGGACCTCGAGTAAAAGTCATGTTGGGAGCAATCTCTAGCTGTTGCAACTGCTTCGGCTCTATCACCTCTTCGGAATCCCTTAAACACTTTCTCAAGTGAGACACATAATAGACGTTGTGCACACTCGATAAGTGTTCCGGTAAGGCAACCCTGTAGGCAAGTTTTCCAATTCGCTCCACAATAGGATAAGGGCCAACAAATCTCGGAGCAAGCTTACTAGTCTTACTGAACCTCATTACTCCATTTAAAGGAGTAACATTCACGAATACATGATCCCCAACACTGAAATCCAAGTCCTTCCTTCGATGATCTGCATAGGACTTTTGTCTATCCCGTGCTTCTTTCATCCTTCTTCTAATTAGGTCCACCTTCCCAAAAGCTTCACGCACAGTGTTAGGACCAAGCACCAACCTATCCCCAGTCTCAATCCAACATGAAGGAGATCTAAAGGGTCTTCCATACAATGCTTCAAAAGGAGTCATGCTTATATTGGTTTGAAAACTATTATTATATGCAAACTCGACCAAGTATAGGTGGTCCTCCCAAGTCCCAACAAAATCAAGGATACAAGAACGCAACAAATCCTCCAATATCTAGTTAACCCGCTCATTTTGCCCATTAGACTGAGGATGATATGCTGAGTTGATATTCAATTTCATCACCAAAGCAGACTGCAAGCTTCTAAGAATCCACTAGTAAATAGTGGATACCTATCACAAACTATAGCACTAGGTACACCATGGAGGCGAACAACTTCTTTCACATATATCTTCGCCAAATATGGACCAGTCCTTTTTGACTTGACTGGGATAAAATGGGAGGATTTAGTCGAACGATCCACCACCACCCATATGCTATCATGCCATTTCTTCGACCTTGGCAATCCATCAATAAAGTCCATGGATACCTAAACAAAGCATTAATATTTACAGCATTGCACCGAACGATCTAAGTATAAATGGACAATTTAGAATCTTAAATTCACTTATACTTGATCCCATTTCCATAGAGGAATCTCCAATGGTTGAAGAAGACCGCTAGGATTTTGGTGCTCGCACTTCACCAGTTGGCAGGTAATACAATTCTTCACATACTCTCCTATATCGCGCTTCATACCTTCCCAGTAATATAGACGTTTCATGTCCATATACATCTTACTGCCACTAGGGTGAATGGTATATCGCGAACAATGGCAATCACTCATCACCTAATGCCTCAGACCTGCAACATTAGGTACAAAGATCCTGCCCTTCTTCCTTAAACATCCCTGAGCATCCAACTCAAATCCTTTCAAATCATCAGCATCATCTCCATTCTTCAGCCGATGAATACGCTCCAAAGCAATAGGATCTTCCGGCTGAGCATGAGAAATCTTATCCGTTAGGTTTGGTCTCATAACAAAATTGGCCAACGTACTTCCAAAGCTATGAGTGGGCAAATTGCAATAGATTCCACTAAAATCCAACACCTCCAAGTCTCGTCGTTCTGCTATCATCATCGATACAGCTGCCTGGTGCTTACGACTAAGAGCATCTGCTACACGATTACCTTTCCCAGGTGTATACTGAATGTCAAAATCATATACTGCCAAAAACTCCAACCATCTTTGCTGGCGCATATTCAACTCCTTTTGAGTAAAGAGGTATTTCAAGGACTTATGGTCAGTATAAAGGACAAACCTCTCACCCATAAGATAATGTCGCCATAGCTTCAGAGCAAAGACTAATTCTTCCAGCTCTAAATCATGAATAGCATGTCTAACCTCATTGGGTCTTAATTGTCTAGATGCATAAGCCACGACTCTTCCTTTCTGCATAAGCACAACACCCAGTCCAGACCCACAAGCATCAGTATACACCACAAGATCTTGATTACCTTCTAGAATCACCAAAACTGGTGCATTAGTGAGCATCTCCTTCAACTTAGAGAAAGCTTCTTCACATTTATCAGTCCGCTCAAACTTTACACCCTTCTTCGTCAGTCTTGTCAAAGGAGTGACAATCTTCAAATCCTTAACAAAGCGACGATAATATCTTGCAAGACCGAAAAAAGCTTCGAATCTCCGTAACAATCTGAGGCCTTTTCCAATTCTGAATTACTTCTGTCTTAGAAGGATCCAAGGCTAGACCAGCTTCGGATCTAATATGGCCCAATAACTTTACCTCCTTCTGCCAAAAGTGACATTTGGAAAATTTGCTTTTAGCTTATGTTCCCTCAAAGTCTCCAAAACAATCCTCAAATGCCCCTCATGCTCTTGCTCAAATTTAGAATATACTAAGATATCATCAACGAAGACCAAGACAAATCTATCAAGATAGCTTCTGAACACTCTATTCATCAGGTCTACAAAGTATGCAGGAGCATTCGTAAGCCCAAACAGCATTACCAACCATTCATAAGAGCTATATCGAGTGCGAAAGGCAATGAGAGGGATGATATCTTCCGCTACTCACAACTGATGGAATCCAGTGGCTATGTTGAGCTGGGAAAAGACTTTACTCCAGTTAACTGATCAAAAAGATCTTGAATACGAGGTAGGGTACTTATTCTTTACAGTTAGCTCATTAAGCTTCTTATAATCAAAGCACAAACGGAGAGAGCCGTCAGCCTTCTTTACAAAGACTGCAGCAGCTCCCCAAGGAGAGCTACTCGATTGGATGAATTGCTTCCCTTCGAACTCAGTCGACTGCTTTCGAAGCTCCTCCATCTCAACATGAGGCGTACGATTGGGAGGTCTACTGATTGGTTGGGCTCCAGGGATAAGATCTATGCGAAACTCCACAGCCTTCTTAAGCGGTAAGTTGATAACAGGCTCAAACACATCGCCAAAATCCCTAACAATAGGAACTCTGGCTATCTCGTCATCCTCTAGAGACTCAATGAAATAAAGAGAACCATGAGCATTAAGGGCCTTGCATATCAAGTGTTATATTAACGAGCCCTTTGAAAGATGGATGACTCAAGGTGACAACTCCGTATAAACAAGAAAGGTGAGCCTCATATCGTTCCAACCAATCCATCCCCAAGATAATATCAAAGCCAAGATACTCAAACACATGCAAGTCACATGAGAAAGGAAGTCCACCTAAGAAGATCTCAAGGTTCCTGCACACCCGCTAATGGGATTCGCAACCCTTAGAGATGTGACAAGATAAAGTACTTCCAAAGCATATCTTTCAACTAAACCTTTAGAGATAAAATAGTGTGATGCACCAGTGTCAGAAAGTATGCAAATGAAAGTATCTCTAAATGGGATTGTACCTTCCATTACTTGTTTTCCCTTCCTATAACTCGGACCAGGATCTCCCTCCACGACATGAAGCCTAGCTGCTTGATTCTTCTTTGTGAGTTATGGGCACTTGTTTCTTAGATGACCAATCTGGTGACACTCATAGCACTCCCTTTGAGGACAGACATTAGAAAAATGCCCCTTTGCTCCACACTTATAGCATTCCACCCCGCCTTTAGCTTTCTTTTGCGAGCCTGAAGCTTGTCCCTTCTTTTGATTCTTTTGATAATTCTGCTTCTTCTTAGGGGAAAATGGAGCTTTCCACTTTAGTGCATCATTATCTCTCTCACGGTACGAATCCTCATACCTCAAAGCTAGATCAACAATCTCATCAACAGTAGAGCGAAGCTAAGTCAAAAGTTGTTCCCT
This sequence comes from Allium sativum, assembly GCA_030737875.1. NCBI lineage: Eukaryota > Viridiplantae > Streptophyta > Magnoliopsida > Asparagales > Amaryllidaceae > Allium > Allium sativum. The sequence continues at coordinate 159,840,114 of CM060927.1, forward strand.
CAACTTCCTACGTAGACCATCCACAAATTTATGATTCTTTTTGAATTAGGTGTTGATTTAGTCTGCACCATAATTAGAGAGGGAATTTAAGGTATTGACATACACCTGAACTGACATATCCCTCTGCTTAAGCTCAATAAATCAACGAGTAAGGATGGCCTCATCTGCCTCTAGAACGAACCTCAGCTCAAAACGTTCCCTCAATCCTTCCCATGTGAGCTCCTCCTCCCCCTCTCAGCATTCACAATATCAAACCAATCAGCGGCATTACCGTGGAGGAAGCTAGAAGTAATCTCGACCTTTTGACGGTTAGTCACACCCATATGCCCAAAACACGCTCACAGGTCTTACGCCAGGCCTGAACTTCAATAACACCTTCTTTCCCCAGGAAAGGCTTCCCTCCAAGGCTCGTAAAGTCCTTACACATACAAGCGAAATCAGCTCTAGGAGCAGCATTAGGAGAGGGTGCGGCTTATTGCATGTTCTGCATCAACTCCAACCACTGCTCCATCGTCAGATGGGGAGGTCATCCAGCCATCTTTCTCACTACACTACATATAGTGAGATATATCATTAAGCTGGAATTAAAACAATACTCACACTAAAATGCTAAAAGATTGGGTTTCGGTTCAGGTGTGTACAACTATTATTATATGATGGGAGTGATACTATAAAATATCAGACATGTATGATGTTTCTACTGTCTTGTGCTAATCCCTGTTCTAAATATATTTTGTACTACGTTCAACCTGGGCTCTGATATCAAAAATTTAACGCTCGGCCCCTAGACCCATGCTAACGAAGAGCAACACTAAGTATTACTGTCGGAAAGCACGGAGAACGGGACTCGATAGGGCTAAACGCTGTACTCATTCCTTTAAACGAACACTGACACGAGAATTTAAAACTTCTCAACTTACCCTTTGTGCTCAATATAAGTTCAAAGCAATGGTACAAGAAAATTTCCCAAGTTACATAGTACAAAATATAATAGAATCAAGGGCAGCACAATAAAAAAAGAAGAATACATAATACATAACATAATAAAGATGTCCGGAATACATAGTCCATCATACATAATATCACTTCCCAAAATACATAATAGTGTACATACCATAATACTATTAACTACTGATGGTTTGAAGCTGCATAGTGCAAAACCCCAAAACGTGGAAAAGATAAGAATGACGCTGCAGTCTACGCAAACCTAACCTGCCAACAATCCTCAGCCTGACCCGAGGATTGTTTTAACAAAACAAATCACACGGGTCAGACTATGTCTAGTGTGAGTGAAGTAAGTATCTATGGACATTAAATAATTTAACAAAGAAGTCAAGGCACCAGATGTATAAGCCCAAAATGAGGCGTATGATTGTTACAATATTTGAACAATTTAGCATAATCATCGCATTGAATAAGCCATAATCTCAAGCATCGATATTGTATGTAACTCAGTACAGTACTAAACAATTATCATATGTAAAGAAATATGATAATATAAAGTAAGATTAAAAGGCATAGATATTGTATATAACTCAATACAATACCAAAGACAATTATCATATGTAAAGCAATATGGTAATATAAAGAGTAAGATAAAAGGGCGTAGGTATTGTATATAACTCAGTACAATACCATAACAATTATCATATACAAAACAATATGATAATATAATAATTTAGTTATAATACTGGGTTTCCAAATTAACGTGGGTAATATCCCAACATTATTCAAACAAATAAGAAGGTAATAAAGGATTATGGGAACTATGGGATAAATATAATATAACTCATAACAGATACCAAAGAAACATATGCTAGTATTGTAAAATCACAGTGGTAGAGCTCTAGCGCGCGGAGACATCAGCACCGTAACTTACTCATAATGCCATAATGACACCTGGCGATCAACCCAAGATAACCAAGACGTTTTAAGGAAAAGGCCGTACGCTACTCATTCACAACACTACACGTGGGACCCCTACGCCTCCATCTGATGTAGTCCATGACCCGCCGATCGGGAATCGCGATCAAAACAACGAAATTTCCCAATGTAGCAGACCGTTTGATCTTTGGTGGTAGATGGGCGGAAAATTAAAACAACCAAGATTCCGGTAGCGAACCTGAATCAGGTCGACAGAGATGGAGTTTTGGCCCGTTGGCACAACAGAGTCCAATCTATCCCAATCCCTAAATCAAAAGTATTTTTAGAACATTATTTTGTAAATCATGCCATAAAAATTCATAGTTTTTATAACATTAAAACACTATATAAAACCAATCATGGCAACATTCATAACAGTAAGTTTTATAAAACCAAGTATACTTTCCAAAAATGTTAACAACACACGTCCATAGATTATTTGTAACAACCCGTAAAATGCGAGCCAGTTTGAAATTTTTATTTTGGCAATTTTATCGAATTTTGATTATTTAAAATGAATTATTTTAAATAATATCGACGAGAAATTTATTTTGAATATAATTCGAACGTTTATATTATACGCATCGTCGTTAGAATATAAATATTTATATATAATTATAAATAGAATTGAAAATGGCGCGGTAGTTCGATAATTCGATTTCAAATTTCAAATGAATATACAGAATTCAATATAAGTCAGAATTGAACGAAACAAGAAATATTTGAATCTGTATAATTATATCTTTGTAACGAAGTTGAGAAACTGAGATTTCACTTTGTAAATGATGAGATATGTCCAGTTGAAAATTAGAAATAGTCGCTGTGGAATTTATATATATTTTAATATAATATATAGCCCTTAAAAATGGACATTTTGCAAACGACCTCGGATTTCGACGAAACCAGTTTTGTTGGGTCCGTGATGTCAAGTTATTGCTAGGTTTCAAATTTCATAATTTTTCGAATCAATATGTGAGCGTGGCAAAGGAAAACGCGTTTGACCATTTCAGTTGATTTTAATCGACTGGAAATTGGCCATCTTTCTAACGGTCTCAGAATTCGACGAAACTAGTTTTGTTAGGACCGTATCGTCAATACGAAGCTAGAAAATATTTTTCTGGAATTTTTCTAGTTAGTATGCGACCCCGGTAATTTGAAATGTACGTTTAAAATTCAATATAGTAATTTAAATGTAAATTCAACGGAAACTAATCGAAACGGTCAAATCAGCTTGTGATACATATCCCATTGGGTTCAGAATAGGGGTAAAATGCTATGGGCGACGGTCGGTGGGTCTCGTTTCGACTTCAAAAGAAAAGTCAGCTATGGAGAATAAAATAAGATAATAATAATAAAAAAAAAAAAAAAAAAAAAAAAAAGAATCCCCCTTTCCTTTATCAGCCGCCCCCCCCCCCCTTATAATTTCAGAAAAATCGAAAAAAAAAAAAAAAAAAAAAAAAAACCCTTCCCGTTCGTCGACGGCGCCGCCCCCCCTACGACTCCGCCTCCTCCCTGGCCAGCCGCCCTTCCCACGACGCCCTTCCCTCTTCCTCCTTCTCCGCTTCCATCTCTCCAGCACCCCATCGATGAAGCCGCCGAACCCCCCCCTCCCTCGATGAAGCCGCCGAACCCCCAGAAAACCGCCACCGCCTCAGGCGCTTCCCCCCCCTCTCTCTCCGTTCCTCCTCCGCCCTGCCCTCCTGCAGGACCACCGCTCGCGCCTGACAGCCCCCCCCGGTGAGTTTTAATGATTTATTTTAACTGTTTTTTTTATTTATTTATTTTAGTTTAAAACTGATTTTTAATTTTAGTTTATAACTGTTTTCTTTATTTAAGTTTAAAACTGTTTTTTTTTATTTTTTTTATTTTTTATTTGATTTAAAAAAAAAAAAAAAAACTGAATTTTTAATGATTTTAAAAACTGATTTTATTTTAAAAGGTTTAATCTTTTAAAAAAAAGAATTGAATTGAAAACATATATGAAATTGTTTTGAAAATATATGTTGTTTTAAAAATAAAAACAACTTTGTTTTTAAACAAAAGATATGAACTTTAAAAATGAAAAGGCGAAATCTTTATTTTAGAAAAGGCAAAATCTTTAGGTGGAAAATAGCGTGATAAAAATATAATTTTTATCTATATAACATAGTAATAAAAATTCGATTTTTATCTGTTGAAAAGCAAAGTAAAAATAGAATTTTTATACATTGAACTTCGAAGTAAAAATAGAATTTTTATATATTGAACTTCGATAGAAAAATACGATTTTTATATATTGAACTTCGAACTGAAAATTCGATTTTTATATATTGAACTTCGATAGAAAAATACGATTTTTATATATTGAACTTCGAACTGAAAATTCGATTTTTATATATTGAACTTCGATAGAAAAATACGATTTTTATATATTGAACTTCGAACTGAAAATTCGATTTTTATATATTGAACTTCGATAGAAAAATACGATTTTTATATATTGAACTTCGAACTGAAAATTCGATTTTTATATATTGAACTTCGATAGAAAAATTCGATTTTTATATATTGAACTTCGATAGAAAAATTCGATTTTTATATATTGAACTTCGAACAGAAAAATACGATTTTTATATATTGAACTTCGAACAGAAAAATACGATTTTTATATATTGAACTTCGAACTGAAAATTCGATTTTTATATATTGAACTTCGATAGAAAAATACGATTTTTATATATTGAACTTCGAACTAAAAATTCGATTTTTATATATTGAACTTTGAACTAAAAATTCGATTTTTATATACTTAACTTTGAAATAAAAATTCGATTTTTGTATATTGAATAGTGAAATAAAAATTCGATTTTTATATATATTGAATAGCGAAGTAAAAATGTGATTTTTACGTATGTAGTGAAAGCAGCAACGAAGGTGACAAAAAGGCGAAGCGACGAAGACTTCTGCAAAGGAGTGCCGTGGAGCTAGGATAGCAATCGGTGAGAATTTCTCACCTTTCTATTTTATTTCTAGTTATATATATATACTAGGATGCAGACGGTGCTTAGTAGCACCCGACACAATCGTCCACAGACCATGGACTTGTTTGTTTGACTGTTTGGTGATTGATTGCGATATTGGTTTGAATGTGGTTTGTGGTGTGAAAAATCGAATCGATAAATTGGTTAGGATTAGACGTGCGCCGTTATAAGGCGAAGGAGTAAGGCTAGGTTAGATCCTTACTTCAAAGTTTGTGGTTTGCATAACGAATTGATTTGATTGATGTGTGAATGGCGTGGGCCTTCACTAGACCGGGGATAAGGCTAGGCCTTGTCCCGTTTCTAGTATCGTGCCGTTATGCCGCCGAAATTTTCTAAAATAAGTTAGAAAAAAATAAAAATAGCATTTTATTTAACGAATGAACCGAATAGAAATTCATATGTTAAAATAAAATGTGTTATCGTTAAAAATATAATTTTTAACGTGAATGTGAATAAATAAATATTCATTTACAAACCAGACGGTTTGTTTATGTACACCTATTTGAATGACGTTGATTGGGTCGATAAATTTTACACATCGCCTAACTGCACAAATAAAATATGTGTTTGATTGTTTGAAACCCCACACGGGTGTTAGGATGAAATTTGAAGTTCACTCATCCTGATTGATTAAATATGTCGATCGATTGATTGACAAGCTGCTATAAGCGTTAAATGTCTATATTTGATGCTTATACAGTGTAGTGCACTTTGGTTGATGGTTAATTATTCATCGTTGTTGATATATACATGTGTTGTAGAAAATCCATATAATTAACATTATATGGTAATTGATTGGGCCTCATTCCAGTTTCGAAAAAAAAAAGAAATATTTGAAATAGAAATATTTGAAATAGAAATATTTGAAATAGAATATTTGAAAATAGAAATATGTGAAGCCGTGAGGATTAGATTGACGCCATTTTGACGTGAACGATATTTATATCGATTTTATTCATTTTAAAATGAATATTGAAAAGTGATTTCGAAATCGAATATTTTGAAATGAATTAAATTGAAAACGATTTCGAAATAAATTGAATTGAAAACGATTTCGAAATAAATTGAATTGAAAACGATTTCGAAATGAATTGAATTGAAAACGATTTCGAAATAAATTGAATTGAAAACGATTTCGAAATGAATTGAATTGAAAACGAATTCGAAATGAATTGAATTGAAAACGATTTCGAAATGAATTGAATTGAAAACGATTTCGAAATAAATTGAATTGAAAACGATTTCGAAATAAATTGAATTGAAAACGATTTCGAAATGAATTGAATTGAAAACGAATTCGAAATGAATTGAATTGAAAACGATTTCGAAATGAATTGAATTGAAAACGATTTCGAAATAAATTGAATTGAAAACGATTTCGAAATAAATTGAATTGAAAACGATTTCGAAATGAATAGAATTGAAAACGATTTCGAAATGAATAGAATTGAAAACGATTTCGAAATGAATAGAATTGAAAACGATTTCGAAATGAATTGAATTGAAAACGAATTCGAATTGAATTGAAAGCGAAGTGAAATAAATTCAAATTGAATTGAAATTTGAATTGAATAGAAATGGATTTTAAAACGAATTTATAAAGAAGAATTCAATTTTGATTTGAATTGAAATGGAAGTTGAAAATGTTTTTGAAACGAATTCAAAACTATTTATATAATTCGTTTTAAATAGAAATCGACGATATATATATTATATATATATTATATATAATATAATGGCCTGAATAGAACGCGCCGCGCCGCGGCAGTTCGCGAATTTCGACCATTTATTTCAAACGGGCATTACGGGAGATCCGACCGTCGGATTCTCCTAAAACCGGAACCGTTGGGTTCGTATCGAAAAGAGCTTTCTAACGAATGTGAGAAATTTGGAATCTAACGGTTGGATTTGGAGACACGTCCAAATCAAATTCGAAAAAGGTCGCTGTAAGTGCAGTTCGATGGCCATTGATGGAAATCGACTGTACGGGCCTTGATAAAATTATTAAAAATAGTAATAATTTGTGTAAAATCATAAGAAATGATTTGTGAAAGTTTCGGATGAAAAACTCCATATTTGAAAAGATAAAAATAGATTTTTATCGAAATGAACTAGTTTTGAACTAGAATTATAATTCTATTTATTTTTAAATAAATAAATTGAATTTGAAATGGTTTTGAAAATAACCAAAATTTCCAATGATTGCATTGGAGTGGATTTGAATCGAAATTGTCTTCGGAATATTTCGATGTTGGAATTCGTGATATTACAGGTGTTGTTATGGAAATTTGAAAGATATATATATATATCGTTATTTCCAATACGACATTTGTTAATCGTAGAATCTGATATTGAATATAAGCCGATATATTTTCTATTCAGAGCCTTATATTGAATATCAAATGGGATTTGGGTTTGTCGTGAATGGTGTCTTCACTAACACTGTTCTTGAACCCAGTTGAGAAAAGATTAAATCTTTTTATTTAGATTTAATGAAGTGTACCAATTAAATGATATTTAATTGGAATTGAATTGATATTGATTTTTGGGTTTATCGTGAACAGTGTTTTAAATAACACTTGTTCTTTAACCCGATAATTAATGAATGTGATTTGGGTTTGTCGTGAATGGTGTCTTCACTAACACTGTTCTTGAACCCAGCTGAGAAACGATTAAATCTTTTGATTTAGATTTAATGAAGTGTACCAATTAAATAATATTTAATTGGAATTGAATGGATATTGATTTTTGGGTTTATCGTGAACAGTGTTTTAAATAACACTTGTTCTTTAACCCGATAATTAATGGGATGTGACTTTGGGTTTATCGTGAACCGTGTTTTAACGGACACTGATTCTTTAACCCAGTCACAGATTAAAACTAAGTGGAGTTTTAATGAATCTTTAATTAGATTGAAAAGATCGAGGATGGAGTATCACCAGTTTTGCTCCAGGCGATAGTTAAATCTTTAATTAGATTTGAACGTGAAATTTAGAAACTAACTGTCGGTTAGCCAAGCAGAATGGTTTTCTGGATATTGATCTGATGTTGGTTTCGGCCTTCGGGGTTAATATTTGGGGAATTATTCTCTTGATTAATTTACGGTTAGTGACTAATGAATTGGAATGAGGCGTATGTTGTGTTTGTGTAACACTTATTTAAATATACGCGAGTTATTCGGAAAGACCGGGTTTATCCCATTCTGAATAACTGATACGACGATAAGTCGAAGATGAAGACGATGGTCGAAGACCGGAGGTCTTCACGTCGTTTGGGTGATAACTGATGATCTTGATTGGGCTGTACACCCAAGAAGATGGAAACAGTTAGTGATCGTCCAGACGTACTTGGAGATCGATGGATATGCGGGGTACTAGGTGCCTCCGGTTTCGTTCAGACCCAGAACGGACTTGTAAATGGACTGTGTGTCTGACATCGGATTTCATTCTGTGTGACTGATATCGGTTGCATAGGATGGTTTGCCTGTGTGGCATGCTAAGATGCAAATGATCAAGGCTTCTGTTGAAAAGCAAAGTCTTGTGGTGATGATCAAAGCACGGCCTTTGTGGCGTAGCTTTGTGTAACGTTTACCTCGCGTGTTTCGCACCAGGTATGAACCAAAAACGGGAGACGGACCTCAGGGAGGACTTGCGTTTCTTTCTAGCTAGAAGTGGCGTCAGTGGTTTTTTTTACGCCCTGACGAGTTTGACTTATGTGGTTGTTGCTGTTGCGAGGCGCCTCGGTTATATCGGTTTCGGCCGATGCTTCTGGTCGGCTGACGGACCAGACTTACACCCCATAGGGTGGGGAAACGTAGTGTTCAGGCATTTTAATCCACATCGGTGGACCGGCCCTGTCGCTCCAAGGCTTGACTGAGTACTTGCCTGTGGCTCGGGCTAGAGAGTCACGAATCGGTTGAGGATCTTGCCCCTAGCCTCGGTTCATAGACGGAAATCCAATTTCCAAATACGTGATTTCGCGGTTTTAGTTGTAAACCTATATATGGTGACATAGTGGCATGGGACGCTCATGTCGCCTATGATTGATACTTATGATTTGAAGTTGTTTTATACACTGTACACTTATTATAGTATCAAATGATCTGTTTTAAACGTATCAAGCATTCTTTGGCTGTTATAAGGGAAAACCCTATCCCCCGGCTTGCGTTGCATTGTGTGATAGGACCTGGGTCTTATAACAGCTTCATTTTTCTTTATTTTAGCATTGCGCTGTTTGTTTTATGCACTGGTATTCTTGGGAGGAAACCCGTTCCGTGTTATACGGCGTGGTCCCTTGATTTACCTAACGATTTAAAATAAAGATTAATAACTGTTTTAGTTCTCACACCAGTCACATGACTGACCTGGAGTTTATTGTTTTAACCTAAACTCTGGGTGCCCCTATTTTTGACACGGGCAGCTAGTAGTTTTGGTTTTGCAGATTTATATTCACAGGATCCTGGTTTACAGCTGGAACGATATCCGGAAGGCTTTGTATCCGTATATCTCTTCTAGTTGTGTATTGTATTATTTTCCGCTGCGATGTATTTAAATGTAATTTAAATCTCTGATATTTCTGTGTAATTTTCATTTATATTCTGTATATTCTTGTAATCTGATGCATTGTTGTTATATACAATGAAATGTTCTTTTATATGCGTTCTGTTGTGGTTTGTTCTCGAACTATCCGACGCTTTCCTTTACGGGGAAGTAACGGGTCTTCACATTTGGTATCAGAGCTTGGGTTTACAAAGCTCAGAGAACAAGACACATTAGAACCGTACGAAAGAATTCATCAGATATTGGATTAGTAATATCCAATTAGAATGACTCGTTAGAGATGGGATCAGTAGTATCCTAGAACGAGTGTGAAGAGTATATTTTGAAAATGAAAACCAATTTTGTTTTGAATATTTAAATCACTTAATCGTATTCGATTATTTATTTATATTGATTAGGACAGTCCAATATATAAAGATTTTGCGTATACGCCTAGCTAGCGTTTATTCGAAATTTTAATATACTGGATAGATATAGAATTACACCCTAGTCGCCCGAGGATGATTCTGATGATTGTAGCTACATCATCAGAATTAGTATTCGAGTGTTGAAGGTGTGATATCTATATATTTCCTATTGACTGGTGTGAGAACCAAAATTTGATAGGGCTAATTGTTGTGATTTGGCATCAAAAATCTGATTTTTGTATATGTATCAAAATTATGAATTTGAAACTCTAATTCACTAATTGATTGATGTTTGTGTTGTATGTTTATTTGTTTGATAATTTTTAGCCATTTAGCCTAATTAAATCAAATATTGAACTGTATTGAAAATTGGTCGCATTTGCTTGCATATACATATATATCATTGAACAGGTCATAGCAAGGAGGCTAGAGCAGAGAATAAAATTTGTTTGCCCGACAAATAGGTACATGTTTATTACATAATTTACTGTTTTGTTTGGGTGATGATGATTTTGTGAGCCTATTGGCTAGCCGCTTGGCTTTTTCTTTTTCTTTTTGAGATCTGAATGACCGGGGAAGCTATTTGAAATTCCCCGATGCTCCCGGTGCAGGGGAGGTTATGGCGAAATTTTTCGAAAATTTAGGGTGTTAGCCAAATTTTTGAAATTTTAGAAATTCTCAGAAACTGAAAAGTTGGAGAATGGAAGCCAGGTCGAGCGTAGAGTTGATTAATCAAACCACTTTCGACTTAGTTCCTTTTCGGGGACGAAAAGTTTTAAGTGGGGGAGATTGTAACAACCCGTAAAATGCGAGCCAGTTTGAAATTTTTATTTTGGCAATTTTATCGAATTTTGATTATTTAAAATGAATTATTTTAAATAATATCGACGAGAAATTTATTTTGAATATAATTCGAACGTTTATATTATACGCATCGTCGTTAGAATATAAATATTTATATATAATTATAAATAGAATTGAAAATGGCGCGGTAGTTCGATAATTCGATTTCAAATTTCAAATGAATATACAGAATTCAATATAAGTCAGAATTGAACGAAACAAGAAATATTTGAATCTGTATAATTATATCTTTGTAACGAAGTTGAGAAACTGAGATTTCACTTTGTAAATGATGAGATATGTCCAGTTGAAAATTAGAAATAGTCGCTGTGGAATTTATATATATTTTAATATAATATATAGCCCTTAAAAATGGACATTTTGCAAACGACCTCGGATTTCGACGAAACCAGTTTTGTTGGGTCCGTGATGTCAAGTTATTGCTAGGTTTCAAATTTCATAATTTTTCGAATCAATATGTGAGCGTGGCAAAGGAAAACGCGTTTGACCATTTCAGTTGATTTTAATCGACTGGAAATTGGCCATCTTTCTAACGGTCTCAGAATTCGACGAAACTAGTTTTGTTAGGACCGTATCGTCAATACAAAGCTAGAAAATATTTTTCTGGAATTTTTCTAGTTAGTATGCGACCCCGGTAATTTGAAATGTACGTTTAAAATTCAATATAGTAATTTAAATGTAAATTCAACGGAAACTAATCGAAACGGTCAAATCAGCTTGTGATACATATCCCATTGGGTTCAGAATAGGGGTAAAACGCTATGGGCGACGGTCGGTGGGTCTCGTTTCGACTTCAAAAGAAAAGTCAGCTATGGAGAATAAAATAAGATAATAATAATAAAAAAAAAAAAAAAAAAAAAAAAAAAGAATCCCCCTTTCCTTTATCAGCCGCCCCCCCCCCCCCTTATAATTTCAGAAAAATCGAAAAAATAAAAAAATAAAAAAAAAAAACCCTTCCCGTTCGTCGACGGCGCCGCCCCCCCTACGACTCCGCCTCCTCCCTGGCCAGCCGCCCTTCCCACGACGCCCTTCCCTCTTCCTCCTTCTCCGCTTCCATCTCTCCAGCACCCCATCGATGAAGCCGCCGAACCCCCCCCCTCCCTCGATGAAGCCGCCGAACCCCCAGAAAACCGCCACCGCCTCAGGCGCTTCCCCCCCCTCTCTCTCCGTTCCTCCTCCGCCCTGCCCTCCTGCAGGACCACCGCTCGCGCCTGACAGCCCCCCCCGGTGAGTTTTAATGATTTATTTTAACTGTTTTTTTTATTTATTTATTTTAGTTTAAAACTGATTTTTAATTTTAGTTTATAACTGTTTTCTTTATTTAAGTTTAAAACTGTTTTTTTTTATTTTTTATTTGATTTAAAAAAAAAAAAAAAACTGAATTTTTAATGATTTTAAAAACTGATTTTATTTTAAAAGGTTTAATCTTTTAAAAAAAAGAATTGAATTGAAAACATATATGAAATTGTTTTGAAAATATATGTTGTTTTAAAAATAAAAACAACTTTGTTTTTAAACAAAAGATATGAACTTTAAAAATGAAAAGGCGAAATCTTTATTTTAGAAAAGGCAAAATCTTTAGGTGGAAAATAGCGTGATAAAAATATAATTTTTATCTATATAACATAGTAATAAAAATTCGATTTTTATCTGTTGAAAAGCAAAGTAAAAATAGAATTTTTATACATTGAACTTCGAAGTAAAAATAGAATTTTTATATATTGAACTTCGATAGAAAAATACGATTTTTATATATTGAACTTCGAACTGAAAATTCGATTTTTATATATTGAACTTCGATAGAAAAATACGATTTTTATATATTGAACTTCGAACTGAAAATTCGATTTTTATATATTGAACTTCGATAGAAAAATACGATTTTTATATATTGAACTTCGAACTGAAAATTCGATTTTTATATATTGAACTTCGATAGAAAAATACGATTTTTATATATTGAACTTCGAACTGAAAATTCGATTTTTATATATTGAACTTCGATAGAAAAATTCGATTTTTATATATTGAACTTCGATAGAAAAATTCGATTTTTATATATTGAACTTCGAACAGAAAAATACGATTTTTATATATTGAACTTCGAACAGAAAAATACGATTTTTATATATTGAACTTCGAACTGAAAATTCGATTTTTATATATTGAACTTCGATAGAAAAATACGATTTTTATATATTGAACTTCGAACTAAAAATTCGATTTTTATATATTGAACTTTGAACTAAAAATTCGATTTTTATATACTTAACTTTGAAATAAAAATTCGATTTTTGTATATTGAATAGTGAAATAAAAATTCGATTTTTATATATATTGAATAGCGAAGTAAAAATGTGATTTTTACGTATGTAGTGAAAGCAGCAACGAAGGTGACAAAAAGGCGAAGCGACGAAGACTTCTGCAAAGGAGTGCCGTGGAGCTAGGATAGCAATCGGTGAGAATTTCTCACCTTTCTATTTTATTTCTAGTTATATATATATACTAGGATGCAGACGGTGCTTAGTAGCACCCGACACAATCGTCCACAGACCATGGACTTGTTTGTTTGACTGTTTGGTGATTGATTGCGATATTGGTTTGAATGTGGTTTGTGGTGTGAAAAATCGAATCGATAAATTGGTTAGGATTAGACGTGCGCCGTTATAAGGCGAAGGAGTAAGGCTAGGTTAGATCCTTACTTCAAAGTTTGTGGTTTGCATAACGAATTGATTTGATTGATGTGTGAATGGCGTGGGCCTTCACTAGACCGGGGATAAGGCTAGGCCTTGTCCCGTTTCTAGTATCGTGCCGTTATGCCGCCGAAATTTTCTAAAATAAGTTAGAAAAAAATAAAAATAGCATTTTATTTAACGAATGAACCGAATAGAAATTCATATGTTAAAATAAAATGTGTTATCGTTAAAAATATAATTTTTAACGTGAATGTGAATAAATAAATATTCATTTACAAACCAGACGGTTTGTTTATGTACACCTATTTGAATGACGTTGATTGGGTCGATAAATTTTACACATCGCCTAACTGCACAAATAAAATATGTGTTTGATTGTTTGAAACCCCACACGGGTGTTAGGATGAAATTTGAAGTTCACTCATCCTGATTGATTAAATATGTCGATCGATTGATTGACAAGCTGCTATAAGCGTTAAATGTCTATATTTGATGCTTATACAGTGTAGTGCACTTTGGTTGATGGTTAATTATTCATCGTTGTTGATATATACATGTGTTGTAGAAAATCCATATAATTAACATTATATGGTAATTGATTGGGCCTCATTCCAGTTTCGAAAAAAAAAAGAAATATTTGAAATAGAAATATTTGAAATAGAAATATTTGAAATAGAATATTTGAAAATAGAAATATGTGAAGCCGTGAGGATTAGATTGACGCCATTTTGACGTGAACGATATTTATATCGATTTTATTCATTTTAAAATGAATATTGAAAAGTGATTTCGAAATCGAATATTTTGAAATGAATTAAATTGAAAACGATTTCGAAATAAATTGAATTGAAAACGATTTCGAAATAAATTGAATTGAAAACGATTTCGAAATGAATTGAATTGAAAACGATTTCGAAATAAATTGAATTGAAAACGATTTCGAAATGAATTGAATTGAAAACGAATTCGAAATGAATTGAATTGAAAACGATTTCGAAATGAATTGAATTGAAAACGATTTCGAAATAAATTGAATTGAAAACGATTTCGAAATAAATTGAATTGAAAACGATTTCGAAATGAATTGAATTGAAAACGAATTCGAAATGAATTGAATTGAAAACGATTTCGAAATGAATTGAATTGAAAACGATTTCGAAATAAATTGAATTGAAAACGATTTCGAAATAAATTGAATTGAAAACGATTTCGAAATGAATAGAATTGAAAACGATTTCGAAATGAATAGAATTGAAAACGATTTCGAAATGAATAGAATTGAAAACGATTTCGAAATGAATTGAATTGAAAACGAATTCGAATTGAATTGAAAGCGAAGTGAAATAAATTCAAATTGAATTGAAATTTGAATTGAATAGAAATGGATTTTAAAACGAATTTATAAAGAAGAATTCAATTTTGATTTGAATTGAAATGGAAGTTGAAAATGTTTTTGAAACGAATTCAAAACTATTTATATAATTCGTTTTAAATAGAAATCGACGATATATATATTATATATATATTATATATAATATAATGGCCTGAATAGAACGCGCCGCGCCGCGGCAGTTCGCGAATTTCGACCATTTATTTCAAACGGGCATTACGGGAGATCCGACCGTCGGATTCTCCTAAAACCGGAACCGTTGGGTTCGTATCGAAAAGAGCTTTCTAACGAATGTGAGAAATTTGGAATCTAACGGTTGGATTTGGAGACACGTCCAAATCAAATTCGAAAAAGGTCGCTGTAAGTGCAGTTCGATGGCCATTGATGGAAATCGACTGTACGGGCCTTGATAAAATTATTAAAAATAGTAATAATTTGTGTAAAATCATAAGAAATGATTTGTGAAAGTTTGGGATGAAAAACTCCATATTTGAAAAGATAAAAATAGATTTTTATCGAAATGAACTAGTTTTGAACTAGAATTATAATTCTATTTATTTTTAAATAAATAAATTGAATTTGAAATGGTTTTGAAAATAACCAAAATTTCCAATGATTGCATTGGAGTGGATTTGAATCGAAATTGTCTTCGGAATATTTCGATGTTGGAATTCGTGATATTACAGGTGTTGTTATGGAAATTTGAAAGATATATATATATATCGTTATTTCCAATACGACATTTGTTAATCGTAGAATCTGATATTGAATATAAGCCGATATATTTTCTATTCAGAGCCTTATATTGAATATCAAATGGGATTTGGGTTTGTCGTGAATGGTGTCTTCACTAACACTGTTCTTGAACCCAGTTGAGAAAAGATTTAATCTTTTTATTTAGATTTAATGAAGTGTACCAATTAAATGATATTTAATTGGAATTGAATTGATATTGATTTTTGGGTTTATCGTGAACAGTGTTTTAAATAACACTTGTTCTTTAACCCGATAATTAATGAATGTGATTTGGGTTTGTCGTGAATGGTGTCTTCACTAACACTGTTCTTGAACCCAGCTGAGAAACGATTAAATCTTTTGATTTAGATTTAATGAAGTGTACCAATTAAATAATATTTAATTGGAATTGAATGGATATTGATTTTTGGGTTTATCGTGAACAGTGTTTTAAATAACACTTGTTCTTTAACCCGATAATTAATGGGATGTGACTTTGGGTTTATCGTGAACCGTGTTTTAACGGACACTGATTCTTTAACCCAGTCACAGATTAAAACTAAGTGGAGTTTTAATGAATCTTTAATTAGATTGAAAAGATCGAGGATGGAGTATCACCAGTTTTGCTCCAGGCGATAGTTAAATCTTTAATTAGATTTGAACGTGAAATTTAGAAACTAACTGTCGGTTAGCCAAGCAGAATGGTTTTCTGGATATTGATCTGATGTTGGTTTCGGCCTTCGGGGTTAATATTTGGGGAATTATTCTCTTGATTAATTTACGGTTAGTGACTAATGAATTGGAATGAGGCGTATGTTGTGTTTGTGTAACACTTATTTAAATATACGCGAGTTATTCGGAAAGACCGGGTTTATCCCATTCTGAATAACTGATACGACGATAAGTCGAAGATGAAGACGATGGTCGAAGACCGGAGGTCTTCACGTCGTTTGGGTGATAACTGATGATCTTGATTGGGCTGTACACCCAAGAAGATGGAAACAGTTAGTGATCGTCCAGACGTACTTGGAGATCGATGGATATGCGGGGTACTAGGTGCCTCCGGTTTCGTTCAGACCCAGAACGGACTTGTAAATGGACTGTGTGTCTGACATCGGATTTCATTCTGTGTGACTGATATCGGTTGCATAGGATGGTTTGCCTGTGTGGCATGCTAAGATGCAAATGATCAAGGCTTCTGTTGAAAAGCAAAGTCTTGTGGTGATGATCAAAGCACGGCCTTTGTGGCGTAGCTTTGTGTAACGTTTACCTCGCGTGTTTCGCACCAGGTATGAACCAAAAACGGGAGACGGACCTCAGGGAGGACTTGCGTTTCTTTCTAGCTAGAAGTGGCGTCAGTGGTTTTTTTTACGCCCTGACGAGTTTGACTTATGTGGTTGTTGCTGTTGCGAGGCGCCTCGGTTATATCGGTTTCGGCCGATGCTTCTGGTCGGCTGACGGACCAGACTTACACCCCATAGGGTGGGGAAACGTAGTGTTCAGGCATTTTAATCCACATCGGTGGACCGGCCCTGTCGCTCCAAGGCTTGACTGAGTACTTGCCTGTGGCTCGGGCTAGAGAGTCACGAATCGGTTGAGGATCTTGCCCCTAGCCTCGGTTCATAGACGGAAATCCAATTTCCAAATACGTGATTTCGCGGTTTTAGTTGTAAACCTATATATGGTGACATAGTGGCATGGGACGCTCATGTCGCCTATGATTGATACTTATGATTTGAAGTTGTTTTATACACTGTACACTTATTATAGTATCAAATGATCTGTTTTAAACGTATCAAGCATTCTTTGGCTGTTATAAGGGAAAACCCTATCCCCCGGCTTGCGTTGCATTGTGTGATAGGACCTGGGTCTTATAACAGCTTCATTTTTCTTTATTTTAGCATTGCGCTGTTTGTTTTATGCACTGGTATTCTTGGGAGGAAACCCGTTCCGTGTTATACGGCGTGGTCCCTTGATTTACCTAACGATTTAAAATAAAGATTAATAACTGTTTTAGTTCTCACACCAGTCACATGACTGACCTGGAGTTTATTGTTTTAACCTAAACTCTGGGTGCCCCTATTTTTGACACGGGCAGCTAGTAGTTTTGGTTTTGCAGATTTATATTCACAGGATCCTGGTTTACAGCTGGAACGATATCCGGAAGGCTTTGTATCCGTATATCTCTTCTAGTTGTGTATTGTATTATTTTCCGCTGCGATGTATTTAAATGTAATTTAAATCTCTGATATTTCTGTGTAATTTTCATTTATATTCTGTATATTCTTGTAATCTGATGCATTGTTGTTATATACAATGAAATGTTCTTTTATATGCGTTCTGTTGTGGTTTGTTCTCGAACTATCCGACGCTTTCCTTTACGGGGAAGTAACGGGTCTTCACATTATTACTCTTCCGTTTCACTCTAATACTCAAGTTACCCATAATACTTATGTATTATAACGAAACATAGGCATTATTTATCATGTTAAACTTGTTCGAGGTTAACAAAATTATCCGACTATTTAATTTATACATAATACTATTATTTTTTCTCCTAGAATTTTTTAAAGAGAAAAATAATTTGGTAAAACATATAGTTATTTTAAAATCTTATAATAAAAAAAAATAAAAAAAATTCTATTTTTTTTAGGATGTTCAGCCTGGGCTGCACAGACAGCCCACTGTTGGGCTGTAGTGTGCAGCCCGTTTGGGCTGCACTACATCCTGGACACGGGCTTCTGCGCAGTCCGCTTTGGGATGCATGGCAACCCATTTTGGGTTGTCCTGCAGTCCGTCACGGGCAGCATGGCAGCCCATTCTAGGCTGCTGCATGTAGCCCAGTCACGGGCTACATGGCAGTTCGTTCTGGGCTGCACTGCAGCCCAAACGTGGTTGCACTGCAACCCCTTCTGGGCTGCACTGCATCCATAACGCGGGCTGCTGTGCAGCCCACCCCAGGACTAATGTGCAAGCCTGCGCCTGGGCTGCCTGTGTAGCCCAGTTCTGGCCGCATAGTGCAACCTAGCTGCGCAGGACTGCATAGTGGTCCTCCCCCTCACCTTGATGAAATTTTCAGTAAATATTTTTTTCTTTTTTTTCAATAGAACTGAAGTTTAACAATATAGATTTGTCCATCAAGTTTTATAATTATGCTTCTTTTTGGAGCAATTAAACAAGCATTTTGCATGCGTCTAAATTACATGCACACAATAGCCTTCACTACATGACCTCTTCTTACAACAAATTTGTTACAGCTTTAATTGGGTAAAGATTAACCAGAAGAGGGGAGGGGCTAATATATAATTATGTAAAAATTAACCTTTTTCAACATGCATTCAACAAATCAAACCAAAAAGGAGTAAAAGGTTAAAACTTCACTCACCTACAACTCCAAAATGCAATCTTAAAGCCCTATGATAGCTTGCTTTTGATTGCAATCCTCTTGCTTTCCAATTCAAAGAAAAATCAAAAACCCTTAAATAACAATTCATGGAAGAACAAAAGAAGTGGATATGGAAGAATTGATTTAGGGATACTTACTTGGATAATTGGGAATCCTACTTCAATCTTGATTGTAATTTTTTTTCTTTAATTTCTGATTGGGATGAGAAGATCTAATTTATTTTTCTCTCTTTTCTTACGGTGGTGTTTCTTGTTTTTGAGAGGAATAGGAATACGTACTTATGAGAAGGTGAGAAGGATTGTTATTTTATCCCAAGGCCCCTCTCTAGAACCTTCAACCAAGCTCCCCCCTTTAATTTATTATTTCGTCCTTCATTTTATTTTTATTTTTATTTCTTTTATGCAACACAATGATTATACTTTGTCTCATTCGGAGATATTTTGGTTTTCCATCTTAGAAAATTTGATTCTAGAGCTTTCATCAAAATTGCATACTTTATTTTTATTTTTATTTTGTTTACATTTTTTTTCCTTTTAATATAAAAGTCCTTTCTCTTTTTTTTCAAATGCACACTTGTAAACTAACACACACATAAATATAGGTGGAAAATAGGCATAAGGACAAACTTTGGAAAAAAAATAGTCTGAAGGACGTCAAACTTTATTTTTAGGTTGAAGGACAAACTTTGAAAAAAATTAGGCTGAAGGACAATGATAAATATAATTAGCATTTTCTACAGTGTAAAACTGAATAATGATAGTTAAAACTAGCATTTTAGTATAGTGTAAATAACTGAATATAATGCTAATTACATTTAGCATTTTCCTTCAGCTTAATTTTGATTCAAAGTTTGTCCTTCAGACTAAAAGTAAAACTTGATGTCCTTCAGCCTAATTTTTCGGCAAAGTTTGTCCTTCTTCCTAATTACCTCTAAAAATAGTGTGTTATTTAAATTTCTCATACATAAAGGTAAAACTTCATTATGTAATCATAAAAATAATAATTTTAATACAAATTTTCTTTTTTTTTTTAAATTTGTTATTTAATCAAAAACAATAAACTTCACCATTGTTACAATAAAAAATGCAACCTTTTACATCAGTTACATACACAAAATACTTCATAAAAATGTATTTTCCTCTCATCCCAAAACATATGTTTCGCTTTTATTTATTTATTTATTTGTTTATTTATTTATTTATTCATTATTATATTTTTTCTGAATTACCAAATAAATTAGTTGATTCCCAATTCAATATCCCTAAGAAAAGTGGGATGTTGCACGTAAAGTCCAACTTGTGGCTATTAGAGGGCACTCCATAGGTACGACACAAATCCAAATCGTAGGGGGCTCGATATTGATAAATATGACAAGGGATCAAGGAAATAACCATCAGTAGGATTCTACCAGATTGCGGACCCAGGCTGGCGGTAACGCATATCCGCCGGGTACCGCCCACCCTAGACAATACTCCCAAAAATCAAAGAGCGCCCAATCAATCACAAAGAAAGAGATATGGTATCGAAGAAGCATGCCTACTAAGAGAAGCTAACTCACATTAACTTGGGTATGGCTCCTGTTTTAGTTATTTTAATTATGACCTAATGGTCAAGGCTATCCATCATCTTTCTCTTTCTTCAAATATTTTAATCGCCTCCAAATCATCCTACTTCATTCTGGATCTTCACCTCATGCACAGTTGTTAAAGTGGTTTTCAGTACTGGCAGAGAGTATGACAATATCCAATCCTGGTCTCTTTAACAACCAATTGTTTACGTTTTTCACACCATGTTCATTATTTTATAAATCATTTTATAAAATAGAATATACGAATTTTAAGTTCAAATTTGAATTCAAAATTAAATATTTAACTTCAATTTTGGCTTGATTTATTCTTGTCAAAACTCATGTTCAAACAATTCATAAGTCTAGTTTTACCTTTATAAGCATTCATTTAAGTTGATTCATGAAGTCTAATATTTCAGTTCGAATTCTATATAAATATAATTCAAATCAAAACTTGTATTCAATTTAAGCAAAACATATGATAACTTATAAATCTCAAGTCGTACAATTCAAAAATCATTATATATAATTTCGAACCAAAACCTTATATTTCAATTCAAACAATTTATACCATTTAAAACAATTCTTATAAATTTGATTTAACAAATTTCTTAATTCAACCAACGATGTAAAAAAAATCAGTTCCATATTTAAAATTTATATATTCACGTTCACATTCGGTCACTTAAAATCAAATTCATTTCATATCAATTATTAATTAAAATTAAACATCAATTTACACAATTCAAGTTCATTTCCCATAAAAGTTTATATATAACCAATTCAAATTCATCTCTAATAAAAGTTCATACCAATTCAAATTAAAATTCATATCGATTCTAAATTCAAATTAATTCCTTTAGCTTAGAAATTATAATTTTAATAAAATCAATTTCACAATTTAAGTTCATCCCTTTAAGTTCAAATCAATTTGAATCCATATCTTAATACGAGTTCATTCGTTAAATCAGATATCGTTATAAATTAAATCTTCAAACCGCAAACTCAAATCGCGAAAATCTTAACTTATCCACCTTTTAGTTTATTATTAATATTTCTAAAATATATATAAAAGAAAATTTAACTTTGAAAATATGAATATAAGTTTATTAATTTCTAAAATTAATTAAAATATAGAGTATAATCATAAGTAAGATTAAAATAATATAGAAATAGGTTTAAAAGAATTATTTATTATAATATAATTTTTTAAAAATATTTATATGATTAAATTATACGGTTAAAATAAATAAAATTATTAATAAAATCTGAAATAAATATTTAAATCAATATTTACCCATAACATCATTTTAAAACATACAATTTAAATTTTACGATTATATATATAAATACAAAAATATAAAATCTTAAGTTATTATTTTAAAATCAAATTTTCCAAATCACCTTATTTCGAAAATATGATCAACAGTGTCCATATATAGTTTTCTACCTTATGGTCAAAAGATACGGATATTTATCATTTCAACTCGCAATTTATAAAATTTACGGGTATATATCATTTCAACCCATAAAACCAAATTTAGTAAAAATCGTTCAGGTCTATCATTTTAACCCATATGGATTTTTCCCTAATCTAATGTCCATTCGGTATGTATTATTTCAACTCATAGTGATTTTCCTAAAGCTAAGGAAATCATTAACAATAAACAAATCATCACATAGCATAAATCACATTATAAGTCATATATCATCAGTGCACCTACGTGTCATATATATATCATGTCATATATGAAGGGTGTATACATATCGGATAAAACAATTTCTGACAGCAGTCCTATACATTTCACAACAGTTCATTTGTGCTGAATTGAACATCCATGAAACAATGTAAGTCAAAGTGTGAGATAAACTCACATTTCATGGCATAGAAATGGAGACGGCAAATCGATTAACACAGAACGAAACGATGACTTTCAAGCACGACTAAGAATAGATTCAATCACGGTACCTACTAAATATATTTTATTTTTATAAGAGGAGTTTAGGAAATTTCCAATGAATCGGTATGACTATTGGGTTTTTGAATGGTTACAAAATTTTACACCAAATTCAATTCAAAATAAACACAACAAAATTTTTACAAAACTTATATATATACACGTTAGGGAAATTGCGCCTTTGCGGAAGCTGTTTGAGAATGGAGTTTTGATGACAACAACCTTTTTCAATTATCATTGATTATAAAATATATACTAACAATTTTTGTGTAGAATATATATATATATATATATATTTGTGAGCGTAGGAATTATATACAGGAAATATTACTGAAGACTGTAAAGTTATAAGGATCATAGAGATTCATAGATCAAAGAAATTTCAAGACTCATGTGTAATCAAGATTTCAGGAGTTTAAGAGTTCAAGATTAATATATTTATATAGCCTAGATTTTGTAAGTCTCTAAATAGAACTCTAGGTTCAAATTCAAATTCTGATTTTCAAATTCTAATTTTGTAATTCTGGTTTTCAATTTTATCCTCAGTCCCCTCTATTTTGTTTTTCTATTTGTTTCTATTTTTATTCCTTTTGTTTTTCAAACTTAAGTATTTTATATACTTTATATTTGTACTTTATATAGTTTAAAACCTTATAATTTTATAAATATTTTTGTATAGTTTAAAAGTATGTTTTCATATGATTTTCTATCATATAATATTAATTTACAACACTAGAATTTTACTCAAGAATTTCCAGAATTAGTTTTATATCAAAACACTTGAAAATGCTTTGAAAATCAAAAATGTACATGGGCATGTCGACATAGCAAAAAGAGCATGTCGACGTATAACAACTATTTTTTCTAATTTTGAAGGGAAGTGTCTTTTCACTTTTTGAAATGCTTCAGAACCATTGCAAACCTTCATACTCTGTAAAAAGAGGTTAAAACAGAATTTTCTAACATCTCTTCTTCTCTAACTTCATACTCTGTCATCCCACCATTATTCTTAATAATTTTTATGGTTTTTACACTTATACTCTGCCGAATTCAATTCTGTTTTGATAAAACTTCTACTCTCTGAATCAAGTGCTACTGAAGAGTTATAGTGCTGTTTTTTGTAATTGGTTGGGTTAAATAAACCTTGTTGTGAGTCAATGAGGAGTCGGTGTGTCCTTGTGGGCCGTGAAATCAAGGAAATATGAGTCGGTGTGTTCTTGTGAGTTGTGAAATCAAGAAAGTAGGAATCAGTGTCTCTTTGTGAGCCGTGAAATCAGGGAGGGTGTAATTGATTATTGAAAGAGTAATAAAACTTTACACAATGCAGTATTGTGTGGGATTGGATGTAGGAGTAATCCAAACCAGTATAAAATTCGGTGTGTTCTTTCCTTTTCTGCATTTTTATTTCTATTTATCTTATTTGTGTTTGAATCTATGTCTGTGATTGTGTTTGTGACATTGTGTTGTTTGATTTATTCCATAATTCTCTTTAGTTTTAAGTTTTGTTTCAATTCTTACAAACACTATTCACCCCCTTCTAGTGTTTGCTTTGCCTTAACGATCCATTCCGCAGTCCTTAACAATTGGTATCAGAGCAAGGTCTTTCAAAAAGTTCATAAGCTGATTTGTGAAATTTTGGTAAAATGGCAAAATTTGGAATCTCTATTATTATTAGTGCCAATTCATGCATTGCATTAATGTTAAAAGAGTTTGCATTTATTAATACTAAAGAAGCATATGATCTACTAAAATATTGTTGAATGCAGAAAAGGCTGAGTTCTATGACTTTTGAAAATTCAAAAGTTGAAAAGATGGGTAAAGTGGCTATTGGTAGTTCGAATTATGAAGAGGTGTCTATTGGAATTTCAAATCGTGAACTGGTGTGTTACATGGCTATTGAAAATTCAAATTCTGGAAAGCAATTAGTGGAAACGAAAAAGGACAAATGGATACTAGATAGTGGTTGTTCGAGACAAATGACCGGAAATCCAGAACAACTCAATAATCTGAAATATGAAGATGGTGGATTGGTAAACTTCGGAGATAATTCTAAAGGATACATCATTGGAATCGGCAATGCCGGTAATTCTGAAAATCCTACTATTTTTGATGTTTTATTAGTTAGGAATTTAAATGAAACGACCCAAACTCGCCCTTACGGGAAAGCCCAGATTGAGTTGAAAACAGAACAAATCGGAACGCAGGCAGAAGAACATTTCATTTCTTATTACAACAATTACATCAGAGTACAAGATAATAACAGAGTATGAGTAAATATTACACATTGTAAAATATGAGAGATTAAAATATATTACATAGCAGCGAAAAAATAATACATAACATAACTGTAGGAAATACACGGATACAGAGCACTCCGAATATAGCTCCAGCTGTAAACTAGGATCTTGCGAATATAATATCTGCAAAACCAGAACTCCTAGCTGCTTGGGTGGAAAATAGGGGCACCCAGAGTTTAGGTTAAAACAATAAACTCAAGGTCAATCATGTGACTGGCACGAGAACTAAAATGGTTATTTAAAACTTTATTTCAAAGGTAAATCAAAGGATCACGTGGTATAACACGGAACGGGTTTCCTCCCAAGAATACCAGTGCATAAAACAAACAGCGCAATGCTTTTTGGAAAAATGAAGCTATTATAAGACACAGGTCCCATCATACAATACAACGCAAGCCGAAGGATAAGGTCATCCCTTATAATAGCCAAACATGCTTCTTACGTTTAAAACAGTTCATTTGACACTATAATTAGTGTATAGTGTCAAAAACAGCTTCAAATATAAATTTATCAATCATAGACGACATGGTTACCATATATCATGTCGCCATATAAGGGTCTACAATTAAAACCGAAATGTCACGTATCGGAAATAGGATTCCATCTATGAACCAAGGCAAGGGATCTTCCTTACCGCTTCGAGACAATCTAGCCTACCATATCTCAGGAACAGCCGCAACTGCACCTTGGATCTTCAGGGCTAGTCCACATTTTAAATGGATTAATAATCCCTGAACAATATGATTCCCTGCACTATGGGGCGTAATCGCCAGTATGTCGACCATATCATCCATCGGCCCCACAGTGACCGATATATCCGAGGTACCTCACTTTCCAACAACTAAATAAGTAAAACTATCTAGGCCATATCATGACACCACTCCTAGCTAGAAAGAAACACATGTCCTCCTTGTAGTCCTCTACCATTTCTGGTTCATACCAGGGTGTGAGGCTCGCGAATTAACGCTACACAAAGCTATGCTGCATTAAAGTCGTGCTTTGATCGCCAACAACAAGACTCTACTTTTCAGCAAAATCCTTGATCCTTTGCATCTCAGCATGCCACACAGTCAACTCACGCCATGCTACTGATGTCTATCCATAGATAACTTTGAGCTGGTACGTCTCGGAGAACGGCGTTAAGCAAGAGAATAAATTCTCCGCCGCCAAACAGATATATATTTAATAGAAATCAATCAACATAGAATAAAATCCAATGTCAGACACACATCCATTTACATGTTCGTTCTGGGTCTGAACAAAACAGAAGGCACCTTATTCCTCGTCCCATATGTCCAATACAGGAGTAAGGTCCTCGCATATCCGGTCGATCTTCAAGTACGTCTGGACAATCACCACTTATTACCTTGTCTTTGGTGTACAACCAAACCAGGACATAAGTAATCATTCAAACGATGTGAAGACCTCCAGTCTTCAACCACCGTCTTCATCATCGATTTATCGCCAAATCAGTTATTCAGAATGGGTATAAACCCGGTCTTTCCAAATAACTCACGTATATTATAAATAAGTGCTACACAAGCATAACATACACCTCATTCCAATTCAGAATATTCTTTTATTCAAATATTCACATCATTGGGGAAAGGTTCCCATTGATTTTATAAAAGATAAATCCTATAAATTTATTCATTAATCTTCCTTTGGATATCAATTCAAACCAAATTAAGGTTTATCCAAACTAGTCGGGATTAGCGCACCTTACCGAAGTAATCATTTGTTTAATTTCTCAATCCCAACCTATTTGTCCAATGGAGAAAAACGGGTGATACTCCATATTTACCACCACTGTGTTATCGGTAAAAATTAATTACCATTTTCCGTCCAAATATAATTAAAGATATAACTATCGTTTGGAGCAAAACAGCTGATACTCCATTCTCGACCATTTCCCAAATTTGGTAATTTAGAATATCATATCTTCATTTCAATCTAATTAAAGATTCATTAAAAGTCCACTTAATTTTAATCGTCCCTAAAATCAAAATTAATGATTATTTAACTTTAGGAAATCCAACGTGCCGCATCGACAATCTACACTGTACCATTGATCTTTGCCGATATATAACCTCTGAGCTCGTACGTCTTAGAGAAGGGTGTTAAGCAAGAGAATAAATTCTCCACTACCAAATCGATATATATTTAGCGGAGATCAACAATACAGTTCGAAATACAATGTTCGACATGTAATCCTGTCATTAACTGGGTTAAAGAACTAATGTCATTTAAAACACAGTTCACGATAAACCCCAAAATCACATTCCATTAGTTATAGAATCTTCGCGGAAAACAGATCAATATATAATCGATATCAATTTATGTATCCGACTAATAATACAAATGGAATAACGACTAAGCCTTTAAAATTCCATATATTTTAGTAGTCTTCCTCCACAGAAGTTCACTTCGATTATTATCAAATCGAATTCCATTCCATTCCAATTTGTAAATTGGAAAACTTTACTTTGGGAAATTTCCTTTAAATCTAAATAAAAAGATTTATAAATTCCAAATCACATTTCATTGTAAATCGGGTTAAAGAACGAATGTCGTTAAAAACATAGTTCACATTAAACCCAATTCACATTCCATTTTATTCCAATTATTAAATATAATTGGAAACTCTAATAATCTTGATTAAAAGATTTATTATTTTCACATGGGGTTCAAGAACAGTGTTACTGAAAACACCATTCACAACAAACCCAAAATCCAATTTTTTTTATTCAATTCCAATTAAATTTTTGTTAATTGGAAAAATTCACTAAATCTTAACTAAAAAAAATTATTGTTTTCTCAACTGGGTTTAAGAATAGTGTTAGTAAAGACACCATTCACGACAAACCCAAAATCCCATTTGATATTAAATATTAGGCTCTGAATAGAAATTATATCGGCTTATATTCAATATCAAATTCTAAAACCGACAAATATAGTATTGGAAATAACGATATATATATCTTCCAAATTTCCATAACGATATCCGTATAATCACAGAATCCAATCTCAAAATATTCCAAAGATTATTTCCATTCCAAATCCATTCCAATTCATTCGTTGGAAATTTCTGGTTATATTAAAATCATTCACAAATCCAATTTATTTCAATTAAAAATTATTGGATTTCAAATCTAGTTAATAACTAGTTCATTTTGATTATAATATATTTTTATCTTTACAAATGTGGGATTTTTCATCCCAATTCATTCCAAATCATTTATTATGATTTTACACAAATTATTAATATTTTCAATAATTTTATCAAGCCCCTTTCAGTCGATTTACATAAACGGTCATCGAACTGTACTTACAGCGACCTTTTCCAAACTTTATTTGGACATAATTCCAAATCCAACCGTTAGATTTATTCGTTGGAAATCTCTATTCAATATGAACCCAACAGTTCCAATTTTAGGAGAATCCGATGGTCGAAGCCACGCAATGTCAATTCGAAGTCAATGGTCGAAATTCGCGAACGGTCGCTGCGCGATGCGTTTGATTCATGCCATTAAATATATATATTATATATATTTCGTCGATTTTCATTTAAAACGTATTTTATAAATCATTTATGAATTTGTTTTAAAACAATTCCAAGTTGATTTTCAGTTTTAAATCAAAATTGAATTTTCCTTATCATTATAATATATAAATGATAATATTTTCAAAATATCAGGTTTTGAAATTATTTCCTTTTCAATATTTATTACAAAAATGAATAAAATCGATATAAATATCATTTGCATTAAAATGGCGCTAATCTAATCAACATGGCTTATATATTTCAATATTTTCGTGTCCATCCCAAATCGGACATCAAATCATATGTCAATCCTTTACTGAATATTATTTTAAAATATTCGTTATTTTAAAATATTCGTTATTTTAAAATATTCGTTCTTTCTGAATTGGAATCATACACAGTCAAGTAACATATAATGTTATTTATATGAATTTCATACACACATGTACACAACAATAATTATACACTATCAACCATCATCCAAAGTGCAATTTACAGCTGTATAAGCGTTAAAAATAAATAATTAACGTTCATCACCGTTTGTCAACCCATCGATTGACATGCAACTAAATATTGGGATTAGTGTATGTCCAATATCATCCCAATACCCGTATGGGATCTTCAAACAACAAATACTGATTATTATTTTTGCAGTTGGGCGATGTGTAAAATTTATCGTCCTAACCAATATCAGTTAAATGGGTACACATAAACAAATCATCCGATTTGTAAATGAATATTTATTTTCAACAAATGACCATTTTATATGGTTCATATATTCAATAAAAAATTATATTTTTATCATTCAAATATTTTGTTCCATACATGAATATTTTATATATTTTATTCATTCAATAAAAATGATATTTTTATTGTTCAAATATTTTATTCCATACATGAATATTTTATATATTTTAATCATTCAATAAAAATTATATTTTTATTATTTAAATATTTTATTCCATACATGAATATTTTATATATTTTATTCATTCAATAAAAATGATATTTTTATTGTTTAAATATTTTATTCCATACATGAATATTTTGTATATTTTATTCATTCAATAAAAATGATATTTTTATTGTTCAAATATTTTATTCCATAGAAGAATATTTTATATATTTTATTCATTCAGTAAAAATGATATTTTTATTGTTTAAGTATTTTATTCCATACATGAATATTTTATATATTTTATTCACTTAATAAAAATGAATTTTTATTGTTTAGATATTTTATTCTATACATGAATATTTTATATATTTCGTTCATTCAATAAAAATGATATTTTTATTATTCAAATATTTTATTCCATACATGAATATTTTATATAGTTCATTCATTCAATAAACACAGCACAATCAATTCAATCCAAACAAACAATCATGGTTTGTACAATCAATGGTGTCGGGTGCTACTAAGCACACCGTCTTCATCCTAGTATATATTTTACTGGAAAATAAATTGAGTGAGAAAGAGTTCTCATCTTTGGTTTCCACTCCGCCAGTTTTTATTTCTGAATTTCTGAATAGTTTGGATTTGAATTTTCCCCAAATTCTAGCATGCTGCAAATTGGACCTGGTCAGTTTTGTTGCGAAGCTCTCGGCTCCACGATCGCAGCGGATACAGTTTCGCACGATTTGGACCTCGTATGCAAAAGTTACGAATTTTTAAACGTTGATTACATTTGATAATTAAAATAATAGTTAATTAAACTTAACCAATTTTCTTACCGCTAATCACTTTCCTCCTCTTCCGTTAATTCCAGACATCTGATTTTAATTGAATCCATCGCTCAAAACAAAAATCATCCGCCCCCGCAACCACGACCGTCGCTACCCCCATCGGACCCATCCACCGTCGAACCCCCTGCATCGACTTCCCATGACCTCACCACCGGCCAACTCACACATCCCCTTTGTCCAGAAATCCAACCCAACCGCCACGCCTTTGAGCACCAATTCTGGCTGATTCAGTTCAATGATTCCAATCATGGTTATTGATTTGATCGAGCTCGAAGAGCTCTTTAATCTCGTAGTAGGACTTTTTGAAATCAAGAATTGGATTGGGATTAATTGGAGAAATAAAATCGAACGTTTTTGGCCCTTAAAATCGCAAGCGGCGGCTTCAGAAAGGGAACAAGGGTTTAGTTAAATTTTAGAGGGTATTTATAGAAAATAAATATAAATATTTAATTCAATTTATTTCTAAAAGGTGAATTTCGCATCTGAACTCCAAACCAAACCCGACGATTGCCGCCCCTAACTAAATACCACTATTTTAGACACAATGAAATATGTTTCGTAAGCCAATTCGACTGTTTTAATCAGTTTTCATAAAAATTAAAATATAAATCAATATAATGTTCAAAATTGATTTCAATGTACATTTTAGTTTACCGAGGCCACATACTGACTCCAAAAATCCCACAAAAATAAATCTAGCTATGTTTTGACGATACGGTCCTAACAAAACTAATTTCATCGAATTTGGGGGCCATTTGAAAAACAGTCATTTTCCAGTTGATTAAATTCAAACTGAACTGAGCAAACGCGTTTAAATTCACCATGCTCACATATTAATCTCAAAAATTATGAAAATTGGAATCTGGCAATAATTCGTCATTTTGGATCCAACAAAAGTGGTTTCGTTGAAAATGGAGATCGTTTGTAAAGTGGCTATTTTTAAGGGCTATATATTATATTAAATTCCATAGCGACTATTCTGAATTATAAACTAGACATAACTTTTTATTCTCGTTATGAAATATGATTTTCCACATTCGTTGGAAAGATATTTTCAAACAGATTCAAATATTATTGGTTTTTCTGAAATTCGATTTATTTCGAATCCTATGCAATCATTTAAAGTTAGAATTCGAATTTTCAAACTACCGTGCCATTTCAGGCTCGTTATATAATTAAAATAAATTTATACGTTCTAATTCTATTCAAAATAAATTTCTAGTCGTTATAATTTAAAATAAATCATTTTAAATATTGAAAATTTCATTAAAATAGCCAAAATAAAAATTTTATATTGGTTCTGATTTTCCGGGTTGTTACAATCTCCCCCACTTAAAATCTTTTCGTCCTCGAAAAGGAACAGAGAAGAAAGTTGTTTGACTAACCAACTCAAATTTCATTCTTCAACTTTTCAGTTTCTATGAATTTTCTAATTTTTCAAAAATTTGGCTAACACCCTAAATTTTTGAATTTTTTTGCCAGAACCTCCTTTGTACGAGGAGACCTTTAAAACCGCAACTAGCCACGCAAGGCCCTCATCATCCAAAAAGAAAAAGAAAAAGCTAAGCGACTAGCCAATCGGCTCATAAAATCATCCACACCCAATAAATTAGTAAACATGTACCTATTTGTCGGACATACAGTTTTATTCCTCTACTAAGCGTCCCTGCTATGACATGTTCAATGTATATATTTGTATATGCATACAATTTCATTAAATTTTCAATTCAGTTCAAAATTTTGATTCAATTTAGCTAAATTTTCCATACATTCTCATATTGGTTTAATTAATTATCATTCCAATATTTTTATTAGTGTAACTAATAATCAAACAACACAACCAGCAATCAATTTGTGAATTAGCTTTTCAAACATATATTTTTAATATATATAATCAAAAATCATATATTTGATGTCAAATCATAACAATATATCCTAACTATATTTTGGTTCTCACACCAGTCAATTGTAAATATATAGATATCCCACTTTCGAAACCCGAACATAAACACTAATATACTAGTAATCATCAGTATCATCTCCGGCTAACTACAATGTGATTCTATATCTATCCAGTATATTTGAGACTTCGTATACACGTGGATCAGACGTATATGCAAAATCATTGTATACTAGATTTTCCAAATCAATTTAAAATAAAATATTCAAATATGAATAATTGATATAAAATTCTAAAACTAAATTTGATTTTGAACTTTTTTTTAAAAAAAAACAACAATCTTTGAACTCACTCTAGGACACTACTGATCCTATCTCTAACAGGTCATTCTTATTGGATATTACTAGACCAATCTCTGATGAATTCTTTCGTTTGGTTCTAATGTGCCTTTTCCTCGAGCTCTGTAAACCAAAGCTATGAAACGACCCAAACTCGCCCTTACGGGAAAGCCCGGGTTGAGTTAAGAAAACGACAAATCAGAATGCAGACAGAAGAACATTTCATTGCTTACTACAACAATTACATCAGAGTACAAGATAACAAAAGAGTATGAGTAAATACTACACATTTTTAAATATAAGAGATTAAAATACATTACATAGCAGTGGAAAAATAATACATAACAGAATTGTAAGAAATACACGGATACAAAGCATTCCGAATATAGCTCCAGCTATAAACCAGGATCCTATGAATATAATATCTGCAAAACCAAAACTCCTAGCTGCCTTTATGGAAAATAAAGGCACCAAGAGTTTAGGTTAAAACAATAAACTCTTGGTCAGTCATGTGACTGGCGTGAGAACTAAATAGTTATTTAAAACTTTATTTTAAAGGTAAATCAAGGGACCACGCCGTATAACTCGGAATGGATTTCCTCCTAATAATACCAGTGCATAAAACAAACAGTGCAATGATTTTTGGAAAAATGAAGCTATTATAAGACCCAGGTCCCATCACACAATGCAACGCAAGTCGGAGGATAGGGTTTTCCCTTATAATAGCCAAACATGCGTGGTACGTTTAAAACAAATCATTTGATACTATAATAAGTGTATAGTGTCCAAAACTGCTTCATATAGAAATGTATCTATCGTAGACGCCATGGGTACCATATATCATGTCGCCATACTAGGCTCTACAATCAAAACCAAAATGTAACGTACTGGAAACTGGATTCCATCAATGAACCAAGGCAAGGGATCGTCCTTACCACTTCGAGACAATCTAGCCTACCATGTCTCAGGAGCAGCCACAACTGCACCTTAGATCTTCAGGGCCGGTCCATATTTTAAATGGATTAATAATCCCTGAACAATATGTTTCCCTGCACTATGGGGCGTAATGGGAAGTATGTTGACCATATCATCCATCGGCCCGTAGTGACCGATATATCCGAGGTACCTCGCTTTCCAACAACCACATAAGTAAAAATGTCTGGGCTCCATACCATGACACCACTCCTATCTAGAAAGAAATGCATGTCCTCCCTGCAGTCCTCTCCGATTTCTGGTTCATATCGCGGTGTGATGCTCTAGAATTAAACTATAGAAAGCTATGCTATATTAAGACATGCTTTGATCATCAACCACAAGACTCTGCTTTTCAACAGAAACCTTGATCCTTTGCATCTCAGCATGTCACATGGGCAATTCATGCCATGCGACTAATGTCTATCGATATATAACCTATGAGCTCGTACGTCTCAGAGAAGGGAGTTAAGCAAGAGAATAAATTCTCCGCCAAATAGATATATATTTAATAGAAATCAATCAAAACAGAATAAAATCCAACGTCAGATACACATCCATTTACAAGTTCGTTCTGGGTCTTAACGAAACCGGAGGCACCTTATTCATCGTCCTTTATGTCGAATACAGGAGAGAGGTCCTCGCACATCCGGTCGATCTCCAAGTACGTATGGACGATCACCACTTATTACCTTGTCTTGGGTGTACAATACAATCAAGACATCAGTAATCATCCAAACGATGAGAAGACCTCGTGTCTTCAACCACTATCTTCATCGTCGACTTATCACCAAATCAGTTATTCAGAATGGGTATAAACACGGCCTTTTGAATAACTTGCGTATATTGTAACACCCCACCTCCGTTAAGGTCACTCACAAAGGGAATGCCTTAACTTCGGTGGAACGTTATAAGTAAACAGAACAGAAATTTACAAGACAAATAAAGTAGTGCTTGAAAATTTTATTACTTTATTACAACAGGAACATAAATGAGTTTAGTTACATCTTTCAAAACCACAATATCGGAATTCAAGTACATAAATATCGGTCTTATACAAAAGCCTTCAGAATGCATAGCTTTTAAAGCCAAAATCCCCAACATAAACTGCCATGGAAAGATGGAACTACAGCCAAGCAATACTTCGAACACTTCAAGCAGAGAGAATCTGAATCAAGCTCCTATATTTCCACCCTGAGAACCTGGAGGGAGGGTGAAACGGAAAGAAAAGAGGCGAAACAAACTAGGTCAGACATAAGTCTGGTGAGTCCAGTGACTTTCAGCATATAAACAAATAATAGTATCATGATATGTAAATAAAACTGGATGAGAGATAACTGTAACAGGAGTAGCAGGTTAACAGAAGAAACAGAATGATTTTGGCTAAGCTAAGCTTCTTACTTAGTTTTCACTTCTCTGCACTAATACTAGTACAACAGGATTAGGTGTTACCCTAATGTCTAAACTGAAATAGAAACGGAAACAGAGTAATCTCTACAGAAACAGAATGCTAGTAATGGGCCTTTACCACCCGAACAGAGACAAACGGTACAGAAACAGAATGCTAATAATGGGCCTTTACCACCCCAATAGACAGAAGGTACAGAAGCAGAATACTAATAATGGGCCTTTACCACCCCAAAATACAGAAGGTACTGAATCAGAATCAGAAATGGAATCCGAGACGGAAACGGAATAATCCCTATGGAAACAGAATGTTAGAATTAGGTGTACACTAGTAATGGGCCTTTACCCCGAACAGACAGTACCACGCAGAAACAGACAGGTGTTACCACACAACAGAAACAGACGGTACCCACGGAACAGACAGAACTAGGTCTACCCTAAATTCTACCCCAAGTGATCGGCTCCCAAATACATAAATACCCTATGTCGGCTCCATAGTAGGGTGTATCAGTTCGTAAAGTGGCAACCTATTGTCATAGACATATTTAAAGATGTCACGGTGTCTTACATCATCAGAGCAGACTGGATTCATGCACGCACATGACTCGGTTGGAACGCACCATCAACACCCCTTGCCATTATCAGAATGAACCGCTTATAATTAGTTCAGTAAGCGTGCCCGGACCACTACATAGCGTGGGGTCAAAATTTTGATACCAGAAAGGGTTACTGACTAATATGGGTTCCACACAACAGATGACACAAGTATTCCCCTCCTAACATTGTGTCCCCAGACTAACAGATTTCAGATTAACTTGTTTATAGATTTCAGACACAGTTCAGATTACTAGTTCACAGATCAGACAATCAAGTTAACAAGTTTTCAGATTAACAGATCAGATGTACGGAGTTAACAGACTTACAGATTGTCTAACTTTGTATTGGGCCTACAAATTCATGAAACGGGTTTGTTTAATTCATCAGTCCAGTGGGTTTAACCCTATCCACCCAACACGTTTTAGACATCATATTTATCTCATATTTGCATTAATTAAATATTAATGCACATACCTCTCACATTAGGTCGGTAGCTTGTGGCCGCTGGATATGTCGGGCGGTTCCGGGAAGCCATCTGCCACAAGCCAGACCTAACCTCGTGTCTAAGCATATTTTAGTTATGCCTACGACCTCTCACATTAGACTGACAGTTTTCGGTCGCTGGTTAACCCGGTTGGTTCCGGGCAGGCTTCAACCGCAAACAAAGTCTAACCTCGTGTCATAGCCACTTTATTCCATTACAGAAAATATCAGACTAATTATGTCCATTTAGCAGATTTAACTTCTTTACAAGTTATGGTAGATTATCCAAAGTTCTATTAACATGTTTTGCTCAATTTTAGATCGAGCCTCCAAATTACAATTATTCATCTTTCAACAGATTAAGCAATTCAACAGATTTAGCAGATAACAGATCTAGCAGATTAGGGAATTTAGCAGATTAGCGGAACAGGCAATTCAACAGATTTAGTAGATTAAGCAATTCAGCAGATTAGCAGATTTAACATTTCTTAAAAATTATATTTACATATCTTGCCTAATGATAAATTAAGCCTAAACTTACATGCTCAAATCATGGTCATAATTCATAATAGAATATATGACCCCAAATTTTCGTTAAACTTTGCACAGTACAGAACACTCTCTAAAAGCCCCAAATCATGATATGAATTATGCAAAATTATAGCCTTTAATGCCAATTATCCAAAAATCCACTTTTAGGCGTATACACATTGATAGTTATCCTATTATAATATAGGCCTCTACGCTTAAGTCACATATTCCTTTTTTTAAATCATGAATCATTACATAAAATTTACCCAAAAATCTGGATCTTTAAATTATAACATTTCAAAATCAGATCTTAATTTTAATATGCATTATGTCCCCAAGTTTCAAGTCACATGTTATCATACAATGATTCCTCTTCTTCCAAATCACAGAGCATGCACGGATCTAGATCTAATTTACAACATATGCCCCTTTTCTCAAATCAGTCAAAGATCAGTTATGTCAATTATGCACTATCCATTATTTGTCCCAAAATTTAGCGTTCGTGCGTTAATCCCTTATGAGATTTGGCGTGGGCTCGTGGTAGCCTAGCTATAAACAAAAAGGACGAAAAGAGGGAATAGATATAGAACAGTCACAATAATATTAACAAGATTGATCCACAGAAAAGTATGCATAACCTCAGATCCAGATTCACAAAAATGTCAAGATAATTATTAAATTTCATATTTGAAAATAACTTTACTCACTATTGAAAAGGTAAATCTTGATTGTTGGGATCTGTATTCTGACACTGAATAGCGATCCTTTGGCGTGGACTATCGATTAGATTAGAAAATAGTTGATCTCTTTTAACTCTATTCAGATTGGAAGAAGATGCACTAGTTCTAGTTTTGATTCTTGCAGAGTAGCGACGCCATTTTTATTTTTAACTAGAATAGAGGCAGAGTATAGGCAGAATGTAATTGTGTGGGGAGAAAGCTAGGTTTAGGGGTGTTTAAATAGGAGAATAGGGTAATTTAGAGCCTTCAGATCAGTCCAGAAGCCATCAGAATCGTCTAGAGCAGCATGCCACATCACACAGCGAATCAGAGAGCGACACATAGCAGAACAAGTTAGAGCTGGATCGGGAAAACAGGGGGGAGGTTGACCCTAGTGTCGACCTGTGTACCCAGGTCGACCCCCAGGTTGACCCTAGTGTTGACCTGGGTCCTGGGCGGGAATTTTCCCGCATAACCCGGGTGTCTGTTTTGAATTTCGAAATCTGAATTTTGAATTTCGGGCTGGTTTTTGTTGAAACTTCTGAAAGCCATATCTTCTTCGTACAGAGTCCGATTTACGCAAACTTGGACTCTATTTCAAGTAGAATTTTGAGACAAACGCAATGGCGTAACCCATTTCCCTTAATTATTCTGTTACAATTTAATTATTCTCTAGTTTGTCATTCTTATGTTCACAGAAAAATACGAGGTGTTACATTCTCCCCTCCTTAAAGAATTTCGTCCCCGAAATCTTCAAGTTAAAAGAATGTGTCCTACTATCCAATCACCCATCTACTCAACCATCATCTACAAGCATCCATTGTCCTTAGAAACTTCTAATGCTGTATGAAAATATGCAAAATTATGTGTATATGTTCCTTATCTAATGCAAAGATCAGGCGGTTCACTGATTCAGTTGACCTCTTTAATGCAAATTATGTCAGTGCCATGAGTCCAACATGTGTGCAATTTTCCTATTTGATACATACCATTTCTATATGAGTGCACAACCGCTCATTAATATGCAACATCCATGTGCGGAGTCAACAATTTTGCATCCATAAAAATTGGAAATGCACACACATCCATATGCAGTATGAGAGTGTTTTTGAGCCGATCTAGTGCCTAGTGTGTGTATATGCATCTACGAGCAACCACTTGCATCCACTTGCAGCCATCAAACATAACATGTCTCAAACATATGTTTACACCCATTAGTTTCTACCTAAAGGTCGAAGATTCGATCGATACGATACAACCGAGTGATAGAAGCAAGTACGATTAAAACAAAAGTTCTATTCCCATTAGACATCAGTTTAAGAGAATAACCCCCTAAGTATCAACCCCGAAGACCGAAATAAACATCAGATTGACACTCAGAGAATTACTCCCATTAAACAAATGTCAAACTGGAAATCTACTTCATGCTTTGAGTAAAAACCGCTATCCTTTTCAGAAATATTCAGATACTTACAGACTACTGGTATAGATCAGATTGTCAAATGATTCTTAGGAAACTAAGGATGATAAAACCCCACCATATCCCAGAAAAACCAGAATGTATGTGTCACAATCAACTTAACGCTTAACCAGATACCTTCAAATCCCAACTTATAACAAAAAGATGAGTCGAAACCCTCATGGGGTTTGAGACTATAATGGAATCAAAAACAAGACTAGTATTAAACTGCAGAGTTTCAATTACAGAATCAAAATGCCAGAATCAAAGAGAGTTTTAACCCAATAATCAGATAAGAAAATTAACCCTTCTACAGAAAGTTTTCCTATTTCTATCCAATCCACCAGCCTCGAGGGTATTCTCCTGCCCTCCAGAAATAGGACCTGTCCTCTGCCCTTGCCCTCGTTTCTTCGGGCAGTCCCTAGTGAAGTGTCCCATCTCACCACAGTTGAAGCAAGTACCATTCCTCTTTCTGCAATCTTTGTTCAGATGAGTCGAGCTTCCACAAGTAAAGAACTTTTTCTCCTTCTTATCTTCAGATTTTTCATCCTTCTTTGTGTTTCCTTTTTGGGCACCGCCTTCTTGTTATGTGGTCCTTCAAGCTTTCCCTCTTTCTTTTTACTTTCGGTTTCCTCTTCGTGCATTAACGCCACGTCCACCAATTTCTCAAAGGTTGCCCCATAGGAATATGGGACATCGCCAATCCATGTAACGGCTCATTCAAACCTTTAGCACACCTCAGTGCTTTTATATGCGGTGTATTTACCAAATCTAAGCCGAATCTTGCCAACTGATTGAACTTGTTGACGTACTCTCTCACTGATAAGTCCCCTTGTTTCAACGCTAAGAACCTCTCTACGTATAGACTCTCTTCTGCTCGTGAGAGAAATTTAGTCTCGAAACTATACCTGAAATCCATCCATGTCTCTACCGGACGCTCTCCATTTGTGACCTCCCACCAAAAAGAAGCTTCGTCCTTAAGCAACCATACCGCCAACTGTATCTTCTTCCTATCGTCCACCTCGAAGATAATGAACAAATCCTCAGTTTCTTTGAGCCAGTTCCTTGCCTCCACGAAGGATTCAGTTCCAATAAAGTTCTTCCCACCCATGGCTCGAAAGTCTCTACATATCTTCGGGAAAGTATTCACGCGCGGAGGAGGAGGAGGAACCGCTGCAGCTAGGAGAGGAGGGACGTCTGCTGGGCCGCATCATTAGCCCTAGATTCTAGGTACCTCCTGAACCAGCCAAGTATTAGTACGCCCTCCAGAAGATTAAGATACCCATACATGCTGAAAAAGAAAGAAAAGGAAAGATTCAAAACAAAGGATAGAAAGATAGGAATATGGCTTTGGGGATTATGTTTATCAAAATAACTTTCCTTTTAAAAATACTTCCTTTTTAAAACCTTTTTGAAAATAGTTCTCAAAAACTTTTTATCAAATCTGGTAACCTTCAGCTCTGATACCAAGTGTAACACCCCACCTCCATTAAGGTCACTAACAAAGGGAATGCCTTAACTTCGGTGGAACGTTATAAGTAAACAGAACAGAAATTTACAAGACAGATAAAGTAGTACTTGAAAAATTTATAACTTTATTACAACAGAAATAGAAATGAGTTTAGTTACATCTTTCAAAACCACAATATCGGAGTTCAAGTACATAAATATCGGTCTTGTACAAAAGCCTTCAGAATGCATAGTTTTTAAAGCCATAATCCCCAACATAAACTACCATGGAAAGATAGAACCAAAGCCAAGCAATACTTTGAACACTTCAACAAAAAGAGAATCTGAATCAAGCTCCTATGTTTCCATCATGAGAACTTAGGGGGGAACGGAAAGAAAAGAGGCAAAACAAACTAGGTCAGACATAAGTCTAGTGAGTCCAGCGACTTTCAGCATATAAACAGATAATAGTATCATGACATGTAAATAAAACTGGATGAGAGATAACCGTAACATGAATAGCAGGTTAACAGAAGAAATGAAATGATATAGGCTAAGCTAAGCTTCTTACTTAGTTTTCACTTCTCTGCACTAATACTAGTATAACAGGATTAGGTGTTACCCTAATGTCTAAACTGAAACAGAAACGAAAACAGAGTAATCTCTACAGAAACAGAATGCTAGTAATGGGCCTTTACCACCCGAACAGAGACAGACAGTACAGAAAAAGAATGCTAATAATGGGCCTTCACCACCCCAACAGACAGAAGGTACAGAAGCAGAATACTAATAATGGGCCTTTACCACCCAACTAATGGGCCTTTACCACCCCAACAGACAGAAGGTATGGAAACAGAATCAGAAACGGAATCCAAGACGGAAACAGAGTAATCCCTACGGAAACAGAATGTTAGAATTAGGTGTGCACTAGTAATGGGCCTTTACCACCCGAACAGACGGTACCACGGAGAAATAGACAGGTGTTACCACCCAACAGAAACATACGGTACCCACAGAACAGACAGAACCAGGTGTACCCTGAATTCTACCCCAAGCGATCGGCTCTCTAGTACATAAATACCACGTGTCGGCCCCACACTCGGGTGTATCACTCCCTAAAGTGGCAACCTATTGGCACAGACCTATTTAAAGATGCCATGGTGTCTTACATCCTCAGAGAAGACTAGATCCATGCACGCACATGACCCGGTTGGAACACACCATCAACACCCCTCGCCTTTATCAGAATGAACCGCTTATAATTAGTTCAGTAAGCGTGCCCGGACCCCTACATAGCGTGGGGTCAAAATTTTGATACCACAAAGGGTTACTGACTAATATGTGTTCCACGCAACAGATGACACAAGTAATTCCCCTCCTAACCTTATGTCCCCAGACTAACAGATTTCGGATTAACTTGTTTACAAATTTCAGATAGAGTTCAGATTACTAGTTCACAGATCAGACAATCAAGTTAACAAGTTTTATGATTAACAGATCAGATGCACGAATTTAACAGACTTACAAATTGTCTAACTTTGTATTGGGCCTATAGATTCACGAAACAGGTTTGTTAAATTCATCAGTCCAGTTGGTTTAACCCTATCCACCCAACATGTTTTAGACATCATATTTATCTCAGATTTGCATTAATTAAATATTAATGCACAGACCTCTCACATTAGGTTGGTATCTTGTGGCCGCTGGATATGTCGGGCGGCTCTAGGTAGACTTCTGCCACAAGCCGGACCTAACCTCATGTCTAAGCATATTTTAGTTATGCCTACGACCTCTCACATTAAACTGACAGTTTGCGGTCGCTGGCTAAGCCGGTTGGTTCCGGGTAGGCTTCTACCGCAAATAAAGTCTAACCTCGTGTCATAGCCACTTTATTCCATTATAGAAAATATCAGACTAATTGTGTCCATTTAGCAGATTTAACTTCTTTACAAGTTACGTCAGATTATCCAAAGTTCTATTAACATGTTTTGCTCAATTTTAGATCGAGCCTCCAAATTACAGTTATTCAGTTTCAACAGATTAAGAAATTCAACAGATTTAGCAGGTAAAAGATCTAACAAATTAAGCAATTTAGCAGATTAGCAGAACAGGCAATTCAACAGATTTACCAGATTAAGCAATTCAGCGGATTAGCAGATTTAACATTTCTTAATAAGTCTATTTACATGTCTTCCCTAATCATAAATTAAGCCTAAACTTACATGCTTAAATCATGGTCATAATTCATAATACAATATATGCCCCCAAATTTTCGTTAAACTTTGCGCAGTACGGAACACTCTCTAAAAGCCCCAAATGATGATATGAATTATGCCAAATTATAGCCTTTATTGCCAATTATCCAAAAATCCACTTTTAGGCGTATACACATTAATAGTTATCCTATTATGATATACGTCTCTATGCCTAATTCACATATTCCTTTTTCAAATCAAGAATCGTTACATAAAATTTACCCAAAAATCTAGATCTTTAAATTATAACATTTCAAAATCAGATCTTAATTTAATATGCATTACGTCCCTAAGTTTCAAGTCATATGTTATCATACAATGATTCCTCTTCTTCCAAATCACAGAGTATGCACAGATCTAGATCTAATTTACAACATATGTCCCTTTTCTCAAATCAATCAAAGATCAGTTATGTCAATTATGCACTATCCATTATTTATCCCAAAATTTAGTGTTCGTGCATTAATCCCTTATGAGATTTGGCATAGGCTCGTGGTAGCCTGGCTATAAACAAAAAGGACGAAAAGAGGGAACAGATACAGAACAGTCACAATAATATCAACAAGATAGATCCACAGAAAAGTATGCATAACCTCAGATCCAGATTCACAAAATTTCAAGATAAGTATTAAATTTCATATCTTAAAATAACTGTACTCACTACTGAAAAGGTAAATCTTGATTTCTAGGATCTATATTCTAACACTGAATAGCGCTCCTTTGGCGTAGACTATCGATTAGATTAGAAAATAGTTGTTCTCTTTTAACTCTATTCATATTGGAAGAAGATGCACTAGTTCTAGTTTTGATTCTAGCAGTGTAGCAATGCCATTTTTATTTTTAATTAGAATAGATGCATAATATAGGTAGAATGAACTTGTGTGGGGAGAAAGCTAGGTTTGGGGGTGTTTAAATAGGAGAATAGGGTAATTTAGAGCCTTCAGATCAGTCCAGAAGCCATCGGAATCGTCCAGAGCAGTAGGCCACATCACATAGCGAATCAGAGAGCGACACATGTGGCAGAATAGGTCAAAGCTGGATCTGGGAAATCAGGGGGGAGGTCGACCCTAAGGTCGACCCTAGTGTCGACCTGTGTACCCAGGTCGACCCCCAGGTCGATCCTAGTGTCGACCTTGGTCCTGGGCAGGAATTTTCCAGCCCAGCCCGGGTGTCTGTTTTGAATTTCAAAATCTGAATTTTGAATTTCGGGCTGGTTTTTATTGAAACTTCTGAAGGCCATATCTTCTTCATACGGAGTCCGATTTACGCAAACTTGGACTCTATTCCAAGCAGAATTTCGAGACGAACGCAATGGCGTAACCCGTTTCCCTTAATTATTCTGTTACAATTTAATTATTCGTTGGTTTGTCAATCTTATGTTCAAAGAAAAATACGGGGTGTTACATATATTATAAATAAGTGCCACACAAACACAACATACGCCTCATTCCAATTCAGAATATTCTTTTATTCAAATATTCACATCATTAGGGAAAGGTTCCCGTTAATTTTATCAAAGCTAAATCCTTTAAATTTATTCTTTAATCTTCATTTGGATATCAATTCAAACCAAATTAAGGTTTATCCAAACTAGTCAGGATTAGTGCACCTTACCGAAGTAATCATCTGTTTAATTTCCCAATCCCAACTTATTTATCCCATGGAGCAAAACGGGTGATACTCCATATCTACCACCACTGTGTTATAGGTAAAAATTAATTACCATTTTCCATTCAAATCTAATTAAAGATTTAACTATCATTTGGAACAAAACTGGTGATACTCCATTCTTGACCATTTCCCAAATTTGATAATTTAGTTTATCATATCCTCATTTCAATCTAATTAAAGATCACTAAAACTCCATTTAATTTTAATCTTCCCAAAAATCAATATTAATGATTATTTAACTTTGGGAAATCAAACATGTAGCATCGACAATCTACGTTGTACCATTGATCTTTGCCGATATATAACCTCTGAGCTCGTACGCCTCAAAGAAGGGTGTTAAGCAAGAGAATAAATTCTCTGCCACCAAACAGATATATATTTAGCAGAGATCAACAAATATAGTTCGAAATACAATGTTGGACATGTAATCATGTCTTTAACTGGGCTAAAGAACTAATGTCATTTAAAACACAGTTCACGATAAACCCCAAACTCACATCCCATTATTTATGGAATCTTCATGGAACACAGATCAATATACAATCGATATCAATTTCCATATCCGAATAATAATATAAATGGAATAACGACTAAGCTTTTTAAATTCCATATATATTAACAGTCTTCCTCCACAGAAGTTCACTTCGATTATTATAAAATCGAATTCCACTCCATTCCAATTTGTAGTATTAAACTGGATAACTTTATTTGGAAAATTTCCTTTAAATCTAAACAAAAAGATT
Source organism: Allium sativum (assembly GCA_030737875.1). Lineage (NCBI taxonomy): Eukaryota > Viridiplantae > Streptophyta > Magnoliopsida > Asparagales > Amaryllidaceae > Allium > Allium sativum. The sequence goes on from CM060927.1 coordinate 159,884,753, forward strand.
GATAAATTCCAAATCACATTTCATTGTAAATCGGGTTAAAGAACGAATGTCGTTAAAAACACAGTTCATAATAAACCCAATTCACATTCCATTTTATTCCAATTATTAAATATGATTGGAAACTCTAATGATCTAGATTAAAAGATTTATTCTTTTCACACGGGGTTCAGGAATAGTGTTGCTGAAAACACCATTCGCGACAAACCCAAAATCAATTTTTTTTTTATTCAGATCCAATTAAAGATTAATTAATTGGAAAACTTCACTAATTCTTAATTAAAAGATTTATTCTTTTCTCATATGGGTTTAAGAATAGTGTTAGTAAAGACACCGTTCACGACAAACCCAAAATCCCATTTGATATTAAATATAAGGCTCTGAATAGAAAATATATCCGCTTATATTCAATATCAAATTTTGAAACCAACAAATATCGTATTGGAAATAATGATATATATTTATATTCATCTTCCAAATTTCCATAACGATATCCGTATAACCACGGAATCCAATCTCGAAATATTCCGAAGAATATTTCCATTACAAATCCATTCCAATTCATTCGTTGGAAATTCCTAGTTATATTAAAATCATTCGCATTCCCCTTGTCCAGTAATCCATCCCGACCGCCGTGACTTTGAGCACCAGTTCTGGCTGATTCAGTTCAATGATTCCGATCACGGCTATTGATTTGATCGAGCTCGAAAAGCTCCTCAATCTCGCAGTAGGACTTTTCGAAATCACGAATTGGATTGGGATTAATTAGAGAAATAAAATCGAATGTTTTTGTCCCTTCAAATCATAGGCAGCGGTTTCGGAAAGGGAACTAAGGTTTAGTTAACACTTTGAGGGTATTTATAGAAAATAAATATTAATATTTAATTCAATTTATTTCTAAAAGGGGAATTTTGCGTCTGAACTCCAAACCAGACCCAACGACTGTGCCACTAACTAAATACCCCCATTCCGAACATAATGGAATAATTTTCGTAAGCCAATTCGACTGTTTTAATCAACTTACCTCAAATTAAAATATAAATTAATATAACATTCAGAATTGATTTCAACGTACATTTTAGTTTACCGGGGTCACATACTGACTCCAAAAATCCCACAAAAAAATCTAGCTATGTTTTGATGATACAGTCCTAACAAAACTAATTTCGTTGAATTTTGAGACCATTTGAAAAACGGTCATTTTCCTGTTGATTAAATTCAAATTGAATTGACCAAACGCGTTTAAAATCACCATGCTCACATATTAATTCCAAAAATTATGAAAATTGGAATCTAGCAATAATTTGACATTCCGGATTCAACAAAAGTTGTTTCGTCGAAAATGGAGATCGTTTGCAAAGTGGCTATTTTTAAGAGCTATATATTATATTGAATTCTGTAGCGACTATTCTGAACTTTAAACTGGACATAACTTTTTATTTCCATTATGAAATCTCGATTTTTCACATTTATTGGAAAGATATTATCAAACAAATTCAAATATTTTCGGTTTTACTGAAATCCGATTTATTTTGAATCCTATGCATTCATTTAAATTTAGAAATCGAATTTTCAAACTACCGCGCCATTTCAGGTTCGTTATATAATTAAAATAAATTTATAAGTTCTAATTCTAACCAAAATAATTTTCTAGTCATTCTTATTTAAAATAAATCTTTTTAAATATTCAAAAATTATGAAAATAGCAAAAATAAAATCTTTTAATTGGTTCTAATTTTCCGAGTTCTTACAATTGTTAAACCAAAAATTGGCACTAACACCCAAATGTAGTTCACAGATCACAAAATATAGAAAATAGTAAATAAGAGTGGACACATGAGGTTTTTATAGTGGTTCGGCTGTAGATGTAGCCTACGTCCACTTTATAATCTTGTTGTTATACTGACAGATTACAAGAATCAGTTACATGTAGACACACAATCCGTGTGTTAATTGAGATTACAAGAGGAGAATTTAGATGTAAAAAGGTGCAAAGTCCTTGCACTTTAGTAATGGTGGAAGCCGCGGAGAAGAATGGCCCAAAAGTCCCTGAAAATGCCTTCAAGTGGTGTATTTATAGCTGTCGGAGAGGCCATAGTGAGGCCGGGTCGTGATGAGGCACGTGGCACCCGATCCGGGAAGGTAGGAGTGCGAGTAGCCTTGAGAATAGGTCAAGATATACGCATGTATTAGCAGGTTCGGTGGTCAGATCGCGGGTCGCGTATTGGGTCGTGGTCCATGCGCTCGTCACGAGCAGGTCGTGATCTAGGGGGATAAGCTAGTGTGAGAAGCTGGGATGGTGAGCCCACGAGCGGGTTGTGGTCCAAAAGTCTACCATGAGCGGGTCGTGGTCCAGAAGTCTACCACGAGCGGGTCGTGGTCCAGGGCCCTACCGAGCCGAGTGAGGTTGGCGAGCCAGTCCATGTCTCAAGATAACGATGCTTCGTTATTTCATCCAATTGATTGCCAATCTATGCCAGATTACATCAGTTCACAGAAACGGGCGTGACTTCCAAACCGTAAGTCCGTTTTAGCCGAACAAAAGCTCTACTTGAAGCTAATTCAGAGGGCTACAAGAGTTACGGAGCATAGCTCCGTAATTGCTATTTTCGGCCCAAAAGAGGTCACCTGATAGGAGTTTCGGGCCATTTTAGGTTGATCGTGTGATTTCGACCAAATCGCTCTATGTCTTCAGACGTTGTTTCCACTACGTGAGCGTGTTGCTATTCGGGAATTCCACGTGTAACAGCTTTGACCAAAAAGTGTGTCAACAACAATCTCCCCCACTTAAAATCTTTTCCTCCTTGGAAAGAAACGGAGCTGAAAGTTGTTTAACTAACCAGCTCAACTTTCATTCTGGCTTTCATTCTTCAATTCTTCAGTTTCTAAGAATTTTCTAATTTTCCAAAAATTTGGCTAACACCCTAAATTTTTGATTTTTTTTGCCATAACCTCCTTTTTACGAGGAGACCTTTAAAACCGCAACTAGCCACGCAGGGCCTCGTCATCCAAAAAGAAAAAGAAAAAGCCAAGATGATAGCCAATCGGCTCATAAAATCATCCAAACCCAATAAATTAGTAAACATGTACCTATTTGTTGGGCATACAATTTTATTCCTCTTCTTAGCTTCCCTGCTATGGACTGTTCAATATATATACATGTATATGCATGCAATTTCATTAAATTTTCAATTCAGTTCAAAATTTTGATTCGATTTAGCTAAATTTACCATACATTCTCATATTGGTTTAATTAATTATCATTCCAATATTTTTATTAGTGTAACTAATAATCGAACAACACAACCAGCAATAAATTTGTGAATTAGCTTTTCAAACATATATTTTTAATATATATAGTCAAAAATCATATTTTTGATGCCAAATCACAACAATATATCCTAACTATATTTTGGTACTCACACCAGTCAATTGGAAATATATAGATATCCCACTTTCGAAACTCAAACATAAACACTGATGATACTAGTAATCATCAGTATCATCTCCCGCCAACTAGAGTGTGATTATATATCTATCCAGTATATTTGAGACTTCTTATACATGTGGATTAGACGTATATGCAAATCTTTATATATTTATTGTCCAAATCAATTTAAATAAAATATTGAAATACGAATAATTGATATAAAAATTTTAAAACTAAATTTGATTTTGATTTTTTTTATTTAAAAAACAACACTCTTTGAACTCATTCTAGGATACTACCAATTCTATCACTAACAAGTCATTCTTGTTGGATATTACTAATCCAATCTCTGATGAATTCTTTCGTTTGGTTCTCATGTGCCTTGTCCTAGAGCTCTGTAAACCAAAGCTCTGATACCAACTGAAACTACCCAATCTCACCCTTACGGGAAAGCCTGGATTTAGTTGAGAACGTGACAAATCGGAATGCAGACAGAAGAACATTTCATTGCTTATTACAACAATTACATCAGAGTACAATATAATAACAAAGTATGAGTAAATATTACACATTGTAAAATATCAGAGATTAAAATACATTACATAGCAATGGAAAAATAATACATAACACAACTGTAAGAAATACATGGATACAGAGCATTTTGAATATAGCTCCAGCTGTAAACCAGGATCCTGTGAATATAATATCTGCAAAAGAAAAACTCCTAGCTGCCCGTGTGGAAAACAGGGGCATCCAGAGTTTAGGTTAAAACAATAAACTATAGGTCAATATTGTGACTCGTGTGAGAAATAAAACAGTTATTTAAAACTTTATTTTAAAGGTAAATCAAGGAACCACGCCATATAACATGGAATGTGTTTCCTCCCAAGAATACCAGTGCATATTATAAGACCCATGTCCCATCTCACAATGCAACGCAAGCCGAAGTACATGGTTTTCCCTTATAATAGCCAAACATGCTTGGTACGTTTAAAACAAATCATTTGATACTATAATAAGTGTATATTGTCAAAAAAAGCTTCAGATATAAATGTTTCAATCATAGATGGCATGGGTACCATATATCATGTCGTCATACTAGGCTCTACAATCAAAACCGAAATGCCACATATTGGAAATTGGATTCCATCTATGAACCAAGGCAAGGGATCGTCCTTACTGCTTCGAGATAATCTAGCCTGCCATGTCTCGGGAATAGTCGCAACTGCACCTTGGATCTTCAGGGCCGGTCCACATTTTAAGTGGATTAATAATCTCTGAACAATACGTTTCCCCACCCTATGGGGCGTAATGGCTAGTATGTCAACCATATCATCCACCGGCACCATATTGACAGATATATCCGAGGTACCTTGCTTTTCAACAACCACATAAGTAAAAATGCTTGGGCTCCATACCATGACACCACTCCTAGCTAGAAAGAAACGCATGTCCTCCCTATAGTCCGCTCCAGTTTTTGGTTCATACCGGGATATGAGGCTCGCGAATTAACGCTACAGAAAGTTATGCTATATTAAAGTCGTGCTTTGATCATCAACAACTAGACTCTGCTTTCCAACAGAAGCCTTGATCCTTTGCACCTCAGCATGACACACGGGAAATTCACGCCATGCGACTAATGTCTATCGATATATAGCCTATGAGCTCGTACTTCTTAGAGAAGGGCGTTAAGCAAGAGAATAAATTCTCTGCCGCCAAACAGATATATATTTAATAGAAATCAATCAACATAGAATAAAATTCAATGTCAGCCACACATCCATTTACAAGTTCGTTCTGGGTCTTAACGAAACTAGAGGCACCTTATTCTTCGTCCTATATGTCCAATACAGGAGAGAGGTCCTCGCATATCCAGTCGATCTCCAAGTACGTCTGGACGATCACCACTTATTACCTTGTATTGGGTGTACCGCCCAATCAAGGCATCAGTAATCATCCAAACGATGTGAAGAACTCTGGTCTTTAACCACCGTCTTCATCGTCGACTTATCGCCGAATTATTTATTCCGAAAGGGTATAATCCCGGCCATTCCGAATAACTCGCGTATACTATAAACAAGTGCTATACAAACACAACATACACCTCATTCCAATTCAGAATATTCTTTTATTCAAATATTCACATCATTAGGGAAAGTTTCTCATTAATTTTATCAAAGATAAATCCTTTAAACTTATTCTTTAATCTTCCTTTGGATATCAATTCAAATCAAATTATGGTTTATCCAAACTAGTCGGGATTAGCGCACCTTACCGAAGTAATCATTACCGAAGTAATCATTTGTTTAATTACCCAATCCCGACCTATTTTTCCCATGGAGCAAAACGGGTGATACTCCGTATGTACCACCACTCTGTTATCGGTAAAAATTAATTACCATTTTCGGTTCAAATCTAATTAAAGATTTAAGTATCGTTTGGAAGAAAACTGGTGATACTCCATTCTCGACCATTTCCAAAATTTGATAATTTAGATTATCATATCTTCATTTCAATCTAATTAAAGATTCATTAAAACTCACTTAATTTTAATCTTCCCAAAAATCAATATTAATGATTAACTTTGGGAAATCAAACATGCCGCATTGACAATCTACACTGTACCATTGGTCTTTGCCGATATATAACCTCTGAGCTCGTACGTCTCAGAGAAAGGTGTTAAGCAAGAGAATAAATTCTCCTCCACCAAATATATATATATATATATATATATCAGAGATCGACAAATACAGTTCGAAATGCAATGTTAGACATGTAATCCTGTCTTTAACTGGGTTAAAGAACTAATGTCATTTAAAACACAGTTCACGATAAAACCCAAAATCACATTCCAATAGTTAAGAAATCTTCACGGAAAACAGATCAATATATAATCGATATCAATTTCCGTAGCCGACTAATAATATAAATGGAATAAGGACTAAGCCCCTAAAATTCCATATATATTAATAATCTTCCTCTACAGAAGTTCACTTCGATTATTACCAAATCGAATTCCATTCCATTCCAATTTGTTGTATTAAATTGGAAAACTTTACTTTGGAAAATTTCCTTTAAATCTAAATAAAAAGATTTATAAATTCCAAATCACATTTCATTGTAAATCGGGTTAAAGAACGAATGTCATTAAAAACACAGTTCACAATAAACCCAATTCACATTCCGTTTTATTCCAATTATTAAATATAATTGGAAACTATAATAATCTTGATTAAAAGATTTATTTTTTCATACGGGTTTCAATAACAATGTTATTGAAAACACCATTCACGACAAACCCAAATTCCAATTCCAATTAAATATTAATTAATTGGAAAACTTCACTGAATCTTAATTAAAAGATTTATTCTTTTCTCAACTGGGTTTAAGAACAGTGTTAGTAAAGACACCGTTCACGACAAACCCAAAATCCCATTTGATATTAAATACAAGGCTCTGAACAAAAATTACATCGGCTTATATTCAATAACAAATTCTGAAACCAACAAATACCGTATTGGAAACAACAATATATATATATATATATATATATATATGCCAAATTTCCATAACGATATCCGTATAATCTCGGAATCCAATCTCGAAATATTCCGAAGATTATTTCCATTCCAAATCCATTCCAATTTGTTCATTGGATATTTTTGGTTATATTAAAATCATTCACATCCCCCTTGTATAGAAATCCATCTCGACCGCCGTGCCTTTGAGCATCAATTCTGGCCGATTCAGTTCAATGATTCCGATCATGGCCAATGATTTGATCGAGCTCAAAGAGCTATACAATCTCGCAATAGGACTTTTCGAAATCACGAATTGCATTGGGATTAGTTGGAGAAATAAAATCAAACTTTTTTGGCCCTTCAAATCGCTGGTGGCAGCTTCAGAAAGGGAACTAGGGTTTAGTTAAATTTTTGAGGGTATTTATAGAAAATAAATATTGATATTTAATTCAATTTATTTCTAAACGGTAAATTTCACATCTGAACTCCAAATCGAACCCAACGATTGTCGCCCCTAACTAAATACCCCCACCCCGGACACAATGGAATATGTTTCGTAAGCTAATTCGACTATTTTAATTAGTTTTCATTAAAATTAAAATATAAATTAATATAACGTTCAAAATTGATTTCAACGTACATTTTAGTTTACCGAGGCCACATACTGACTCCAAAAATCCCACAAAAATAAATCTAGCTATGTTTCGACAATACGGTCCTAACAAAACTAGTTTTTCGAAGTTGGAGACCATTTGAAAAATGGTCATTTTCCAGTTGATTAAATTCAAACTGAATTGACCAAACATGCTTAAATTCACCATGCTCACATATTAATTCCAAAACTTATGAAAATTGGTATCTAGCAATGATTCGACATTCTAAATCCAATAAAAGTGGTTTCGTCGAAAATGGAGATCGTGTGCAAAGTGGCTATTTTTAAGGGCTATATATAATATTAAATTCCATAGCGACTATTCTGAATTTTAAGCTGGACATAACTTTTTATTCCCGCTATGAAATCTGGATTTTTCACATTTATTGGAAAGATATTTTCAAACAGATTCAAATATTTTTAGCTCAACTGAAATCCGGTTTATTTTGAATCCTGTGCATTCATTTAAAGTTAGAAATCGAATTTTCAAACTACCGCACCGTTTCAGGCTCGTTATATAATTAAAATAAATTTATACGTTATAATTCTATTCAAAATAAATTTCTAGTCTTATTATTTAAAATAAATCATTTTAAATATTCAAAATTCATTAAAATAGACAAAATAATTTTTTTAAATTGGTTTTGATTTTCTGGGTTGTTAATTAAAACACAATTTACTATATATAAGTCAACTTTGCGATAAAAGATATAAAATAAAATTTGAAAAGAATAAATGTTTCATAGAAGATCAGAATTCAAAAGTTATATTTAAAGGAGATAAAAAGAAAAATATTTATGTATTAAGTTTGAAAATTTCCAACGATAATTTATGTCTTATGGCCAGTACAAGTGATCCCTGGATCTAGCATAAAAGATTTGGTCATACAAATTTCAAATATATTTCTAAAATTTCTAAATTGGATTCAGTTAGAGGATTACCCATATTGAAGTTCAAATTTAATAACTTATGTGATGCTTGTCAATTCGAAAAATTAAAGAAGAGTTCATTTAAATCAAAAGAAGAAATTACCACTTCAAAATAATTAGAGTTAATACAGATGGATTTATTTGGTCCATCTCAAACTTAATCAATAAATCATAATAGATATGTGTATATAATAGTTGACGATTTTTCTAAATACACTTGGATTTTGTTTCTTAAAAATAAAAGTGATGCTTTCGATCAATTTAAAACTTTCTCTAAAAGAATTCAAAATTTATTATCACTAAAATTTAAAATAATACGTAGCGATCATGGAGGAGAATTTGAAAATGAGAATTTTGAAAAATATTGTAATAAAACGGGAGTAACCCACAAATTTTCAATACCAATAACTCCTCAACAAAAAGGAGTAGTTGAACGTAAAAATAGAACGATACAAGAATGTGCAAGAACTATGTTATCCGATAGTAACTTACCAAGGAATTTTTGGGCTGAGGCAGTAGCAACAGCTTATTTTTATATTAATAGAATTTCAATTAGACCTTTGACTCTTAAAACTCCTTATGAACTTTTATATAACAAGAAACCAAAAGTATCATATTTTAAAAAAATTGGAGGTAAATGTTTTATGCTTAATACAAAAGATAATTTAGACAAATTTGATTCAAAATCAGATAAAGGAATTTTTATTGGATATTCTGAAAGAAGCAAGGCTTATAAAGTTTTAAATACTCGAACCAACACTATAGAAGAAACTTTAAACGTATCTTTTGATGAAAAATATAAATGTATAACTCAAAATGACAAAGACAATTTTGAGGATGAAATTAATGAAATAAATACTGAAGATAACCAACCAAATAAAAGAATTAGATTACTTAGAGAGCATCCTATAGAAAATATCATAGGAGATATTGAATACGTTGTCAGAACTAGTAATCAATTAAATAATATGAGTAATACTACATTTATATGACCTATAGAACCCAAAAATCCAAAGGAAGCTTCTTCCGATTATTCACGGATACTTGCTATGCAAGAAGAATTGAATCAATTTACTAGGAATGAAGTATGGGAACTTGTTCCTAGAACAGAGGATAAAACAATAATTGGAACTAAATGGGTGTATAAAAATAAAATGAATGAACATGATGAGGTAGTAAGAAATACGGCACGACTAGTAGCACAAGGATATACTCAAGAAGGAATATATTACGATGAAACTTTTGCCCCCATAGCATGAATTGAAGCTATTAGAATTTTACTAGCCTTTGCAAACTATAATAATTTCAAATTATGTCAAATGGATGTTAGAAGTGGTTTTCTAAATGGGTTTGTCAAAATGACGTATATGTAGAGCAAGCACCCCTATTTGAAGATGAAAAATTACCAGATCACGTATATAAATTGAAGAAAGCATTATATGGATTAAAACAGCCTCCTAAAGCTTAGTATGATAGATTAAAAATAAGTACAAATATATGTTGATGACATAATCTTTAGGTCAACAAATGAAAAATGAATAAAGAATTTTCAAATATTATGACCAAAGAATTTGAAATGAGCCATATGGGAGAATTATCATTATTTTTATGTTTACAAATTTGACAACTAAAGAATGGAATATTTATTAATCAAGAAAAATATGCGAGAGATTTAATTAATAAATACAACCTAACAACAACAAATGGTAGACCAACACCTATGGCAACTAATATTGCTTTAAGTAAAGATGATACATCAAAAGATGTTAATCAAAAATTATACAGAGGAATGATAGGATCATTATTATATATAACCGCTAGTAGACCAGATATAGTGCATAGTGTATGTCTCTATGCAAGATATCAATCACAACCTAAGGAATCTCTTTTAACAGCCGTAAAACGTATTCTGAGATATGTAAAGCATACATCAGATTTTGGATTATTTTATCCTAAAAATGATTCATTCGATTTAGTTTCGTACTGTGATGCTGACTACACTGAATATAAATCTGATCGGAAAAGTACTAGTGGATCATGTCATTTTCGAGGACATTTCCTTGTATCTTGGTTTTGTAAATAACAAATTATCGTATCCTTATCAACAACTGAAGTAGAATATATATCTGCTACTTTGGCATGTTCACAAGTAATTTATACGCAATAAACTTTAAATGATTTTTGTTTAAGTATAAGTAAATCACCTATATACTGCGATAATATACGTGCTATTAATATTTCTAAAAATCCTAATCATTATTCGAGAACTAAACATATTGATGTGCGACATTATTTTCTAAGAGATAATGTAGTAAAGAAAAGGTTTCACTTGAACTTATAGAAACAGATAAACAAATAGCTGATATATTAACCAAACCATTAAATGAAGCAACATTCACTAAATTTAGGAGAGAATTAGGTATATGTTCATTAAGTGAATTAGAGTAATTAAGTAATAACATATATATATAATAAAATAAGGAATAAAAATAATGTAACTTAAAACAATACTATGTCGACATGAAATTTCTGCTATGTCGACATGTAACTGGAAAAAAAATTAAATTAATTCCCACCAAAAGTTAGTTATTTCAACTATATAAATCTATTAATTCGAATTTTCTTCTTCATTTTTATTATTCTTCTCTGTAAAAACTCTAAATTAAAAATTACAATGGCTTCCACTAATCCAAATACTCAAAACAACGATTGATACGTTGGTTCAACGATTTACGCTTTCAAGAGTGAACATAATCGACGAGAAAATGGAGTATCTAGTGCAAATGATGGCTGAGATACAAGTACTCCAAATTAGAGTAAGTCAAGAGCAAAACAAACAAGGGAATGTAATGAGAAGTATCTTAAAATTTATAATGGATAATGAGACTAATCCGATTATCATTAATGATGATAATCAACCCATGGAAGAAGAAGAAAAGCCAGAAGAGGAAGAAGAAATTATGGAGGAAGAAGAACAACAAGAGACTCAACCAACGACTATGGATGACGATGATAACGTTGAATGCGTAGGTGAAGTTCTATTTGACGAAAATGGGAATGTGATTGAAAAGAATGGAGAGTTCTATCTCCATTATCCAAATTGCCCAATTCACAATTCTCCCATTGTTAAATAATTAAATGTTTAAGGATTTTCTGGATTTTTGTTATTACGTTCTTATAATAAATCAGATATGTATAAATCCATGTATATGTACACGTGATTGTTTAATAAAATTGTGATTTATGGTTTATGTAGTTATAACCTTCTAAAACATGCATATATGAATATCAAGTTAAGGGGGATTATTTTTTATAGTTACTTATGTTCTATTTAGAAAATTCTACAATTCAGGGGGGTATTTTTAGGAATATTACTTTGATTATAGAGTTATAAGGGGAGTATCTTTGGGATTTCTTTTTTATAATGCCAAAGGGGGAGAAATTATAAAATATTAGACATAGTTTATAGGATTTATATAGACTGGGGTTGTATTAGAAGGAACATCATCAAATAGGTATATACAGGTATGATATTTTATAAACTAAGGTTGTCATCATCAGAAAGGGGAGATTGTTGGAGAATGGAGTTTTGATGACAACAACCTTATTTCAATTATCATTGAGGAAAAAATATATACTAACACTTTTTGTATATAATATATATATATATATATATATGCAGGAATTATATACAGGAAATATTACTGAACACTGTTGTTAGATCCAAAATTGGCTCCAACACCCAAGTTGTTCAATTATGCAGAGATTAATATCAGAAAAATGCAAGAGAAACAGGAAAGACACGAGATTTATAGTGGTTCGGCGTTAACGAGCCTACGTCCACTTTATATTTATGATTATACTTAAATTTCAAGTACAATCGATGATTTATCCCTCAACCTTACTTTTACAATGTTGATTCACTCAATAAATTCGAGACAACTCCAAACAATAATAATAGAGATATGATAATGGTGGAGTCAGAGCATATAATTGCTAAAAAGATCCTGAAATATGCCATGTCCAGGGCTATTTATAGCTGATATTTGTAGACGGATCGCGGTCATACATGGCACAAATCCCGAGGATCTCGGACTGGTTCGTGGCTTGATGGAGAAATAGTCAATATGGCCGTTGTGGACAGGTGTTGTCAGATCCTGCGTTCACGGATCGTGGTGGACTTGGTCATAACCTTTACCACGTCTTCTGGGCTTGGATCGGATCGCGAAGGAAAGGACGGGTCGGATCGCGTAGGAAAGGAAGGGTCGGATCGAGATGACGGGGGCGGTCGCGATCAGGATAAGACCTTTATACAGGTGAAACTTCATCTTGGACTTGTGCTTGGATCTTGATGGTTTGGTTGAAAAGCTAGCCAACATTTTGCTCCCTCGAAGTATGTTTTATCAAGGATGGAACATGCTTCGAAATTTCCGAGTTATATTTTCATGAAGCGATGTGAATCAAAGGCCGTGTCTGTCTGAAACGTCATACTGCTTCAAGAAGTTGCGTTCTTTGACTGATATAAATATTGGGTTACATCACCAATCATTCCTTTGTTTACCGGGTAATTTTCATCTCTCGAATTCCAAAGGATATTGAAATCAACTCGTCAGGTATGCTTTAAAACTTTTTGTAAGAAGTTGTGTTTAATAACTTTCATATTTCTGTAAATATAGAATGCGTCCGGATTGGTTCATCACTTTGTTTCATGGTCCGCGGGAGGCTTTACAACATATCTGGATAAGGCCGCCCTATGTGCCATGGACCATTACCTGGAAAAGTCCGCGCACGAACCATGATGGGCTCTTCAGATGCTCCATGAGGCCTGACGATCCGTATGAGACAAGAAAGGGGAGACCAAGTGTCCAACCCTTGGATATATAAATCGTTTTAACCCCCATTATTTTACCCTCTTCAATTTTTTACAGCCTCCGCCCCTTCTTCTTCCTTAACCTTTCTCTTGTCTTTCACCTTAGCCGTCCACTGGAAATCAACCTAGTCCAACAACCTAAAACTGCAAGGTAGCTAAACTAAAAACGCCCACACATGTTTTCAATCTCGTTTTTCTCGTGTTTATTATTGGTTCGAATAACAAGAATAGTGGAGCTAGAAGCGTTTAGGGCGGTGATGGGTGTGTAACGACCTGGAAAATCTAAACTAATTTAAAATTTTTAAATTGGCTAAAATAATGGATTTTAAATATTTAAAATAAATATTTTAAATAATAACGATAAAAAGTAAGTTTGAATTGACATTTGAAAACGAATATAATTAATTCTAATTATAAACTGGGCCTGAAATGGCGCTGTAGTTTCAAAAATTGAATTCAAACTTTGTCTGGCTATACCGGGTGCAAAACAAAACGGATTTGAGTGAAACCAAAAATATTTAAATCTGTTAGTGAATACCTTTCTAACGAATCTGAAAAATCGAAGTTTCATCACGGAGTGCAAAAGTTATGACCAAATGAATTTTCAGAAAGGTCGCTATGGAATTTATATAGCCCGTGAAAATGGTCATTTTGCATACAACCTCGGAATTCGACGAAACCTCTTTTGTTGTATCCGGGATGTGAAGTTATTGCTAGGTTTCAAATTTCATAATTTTTGAAGCTAGTATGTGAGCGTGGCAAAGGAAAACATTTTTTGGTCAATTACAGTTAAATTGGATCGACCAGAAATGGGCCTTTTTGCAGACGGTCTCAAAATTCGACGAAACTAGTTTTGTTGGGACCATATCGTCATAACATATCCAGATTTATTTTTATGGAATTTTTCGAATCAGTTTGTGGCCCCGGCAAATTGAAATGTACGTTCAAAACAAATATTGAATGTTTTATATTTTAAATTGAATGGAAACTAACTGAAACAGTCGAATGGGCCTACGAAACATATCCCATTGTGTTCGGAATGAGGGTAAAACACTAGGGGAGACAGTCGTTGGGTTTGAATTGGTGTTCGTGTGTGGCAAGGTGTATTTTTGAGAATTTAAAAATATATAAAAAAAATATGATTGGTTGGTCACTTTCTCTCTCCCCGTCTTTTATCTGGAAACCCCCCCCCCCCCCCCCCGAACGAAGGTTAATGCTCCATCGTTCCCATCCATTTTCTGATCAATCCACTCACTAATATCAAGAGCTCCAGTTGAAGATTTTGATGAGCTCGAGACGAGCTTCAAATCCATATCTAGTTTCGATTTTTTCGTTGAGTATTTTGGGAGAATCGAGCTCGAGAAGTTCGCCCGTTCGTCGCCAGTTTTCGCCGCAACTGCCAGCTCGAGTTCGCCGCCGCTCAGGGCTCCGACGCGCCTCTCCTCCCTCTTCGTCGCTGCGAAGGCCGATCGTCCAACCACTTCAACGTTTGCACGGAAATTCAAAACCTAGTTTTGAATGAATTAGCTGAGGTACGGCTTGTTTTATTTCAACTGATTTTAACACCTTTAAACCGTTGCAAACTTTGAAAAATCATATCTTTTTCTTGTGTTGACGAAATTCAGTGAAACAAGAGACAGTGGACTCGTGTGGACGGCTTCTACCTTCTAGAAGAGACTGCATATTTTTCTGAGCCTTCTGCTATTTTTGGTGGAGTGGAACCCAAAGTGAGATTTCTAAATTATAAACGATATGGAAAACGATGATGTATAAATTATATAGTCGATGCATGAGTTATATAAGCGTTGTACACCTCTTGTATAAGCGTTGTATAAGTTGTACGTTCGATGTATGAGTTGTATATGCGTTGTAAAAATTATATATGTGTTGAAATAGAAGTGAAATGCTATATATATATATACGCCCCTCGTCCACAAACCATGGACGATATTTATTGGTTGTGATTGGTGTGAAAATTGATTGATAACGAATGGTTGATTGAAATTGTTTGTGGTTGAGATTGATTGATTGTGGTTGAAAAATACCCGTTTGTGGTTGAGAAATATTTGGTTGAAACCACATAGGATTAGTTTGTGGAAATGAAAAAAAATTACATGCTGCCTACGTGCGAACTAGATGCATGAATCCCCATTGTCAAAAACCGCGAGGTTTTAAGGTAGAGCGAGGAGCCGTACTAGGGACGGTCCCGGTTTTAACTACCCCGCCGTTATGCTACCGAAATTTTGAATAATATTCATGTGTTAGAATTATTTCCATTCGTTGAAACTATATTTATTTGTTGAATAGAAAAACATTCGTTGAATCGATATTCATTCGTTGAATTGAAATTCATGTGTTGAATGGTATTCGTGTTTTAAATATAAAAATCATCTTTTTATATATATACAAACTATAGAAAACCTACATGTGTTGAATAGAAATTCATTCGTTGAATTGAAATTCACGTGTTGAATGGTATTCGTGTTTTAAATATAAAAATCACCTTTATATATATATATATATATATATATATATGTATATATATATATACAAACTATAGAAAACCTTCATGTGTTGAATAGAAATTCATTCGTTGAATTGAAATTCATGTGTTGAATGGTATTCGTGTTTTAAATATAAAAATCACCTTTTTATCTATATATATAAACTATAGAAAACCTTCATGTGTCGAATCGATATTCATTCATTGAATGGAAATTCATGTGTTGAATGGTATTCATATTTTGAAAGAAATTGTTTTATAATAAAAATCCTATTTTTATCATCAATATGAACTATATAAAATAATCTCGTTTTGAAATAAATTATTTTATAATAAAAATCCTATTTCTATCATCTATAATAACTATGTAAAATAGTCGAGTTTTGAAATAAATTGTTTTACATTAAAAATCACATTTTTATTATATACATGAATTGTTAAAAATAGTGAAGTGTTGAAATAGAAGACAGTTAGATAAAAATATAATTTTTATCAAATGTATGAAAAGAATATAGCTTTGAAAGCGAAGAATCGATATATATATATATATAAATAGAATTAAAATATATCGAATAACGAAGCTGCAGTTCATATTTTGAAATCGTGATTTCAAACGATTAGTGCGGGAGATCCGACCATCGGATTTTCACGAAATCGCAACCGTTGGGTTCGCTTTGGAAATATCTTTCCAACGGCACTAACTTTGTAAAGATCCAACGGTTGGATTGTCTAGAATGTTTAATTCAAATCTGAAGAAAAACAGCGCCAGAATCGATTATATATATATAATTATATTTAATCGAATAACGACGCTGTAGTTCGTATTTTGAAATCGAAACTTCAAACAATTATACCGGGAGATCCGACCGTCAGATTTTCCCGAAACTGGAACCGTTGGATTCGTTTTGAAAAGATCTTTTTAATGATGTAAATTTTGTGAAGATCCAACGGTTAGATTTTCAGATATGTGTAAATCGAATCTGAAGAAAAACAGCGCCACGGCCGCGTTATGGCCCGAAGCGTTGTTTTGAATAAATTGGCTATTTTAAAATAAATAAAAATAGCGATAAATCATTATAAAATATTATAAACGATATGGATGTGAAATTTAGAAACTGACTGAAGGTTGACTAAGTCAAATGGTTTCTTGGGTATTGATCTGATGTTGGTTTCGGTCTTCGGGGTTAATATTTGGGAAATCGTTCTCTTGCTGATTGACGGTTAGTGACTAATGAATTGAAATGATACGTATGTGTATTTGTGTTGCACTTGTTTATCATATACGAGAGTTGCTCAGAAAGACCGGGTTTATCCCATTCTGAATAACTTAATCGACGATAAGAAGTCGAAGATGATGACGTGGTCGAAGACCGGAGATCTTCACCTCGTTAGGATGGTAACCGAGGTCCTGATTGGGAGGCATCCTGAAATATGGATAATGAGTGGTGATCCTCCAAACGTACATGGTGATTGATGGGTTTGCGAGGTATATAGTGCCTCCGGTTTCATTCAGACCCAGAACGGACTTCCAAATGGACAGTGTGTCTGACATTGGAATTTATTCTGTGTGATTGATAGCCATCAGTTGCACGGTGTGAATTGCCTGTGTGGCATGCTAAGATGCAATGATTAGGACTTCTGTTGAAAAGCAAAGTCTTGTGGTGATGATCAAAGCACCGCCTGTGTGGCGTAGCTTTGTGTATAACGTGAAATCGCGAGCCTCACACCCCGGTATGAACCAGAAACGGGAGAGGACCTCAGGGGGGACGTGCGTTTTCTTTCTAGCTAGAAGTGGCGTCAGTGGTTGTACATGCCCTAACGAGTTTGACTTATGTGGTTGTTACTGTTACGAGGCGCCTCCGTTAGATCGGACGATCCGGTTCCGATGGAGTCATTCGTTGGCTCATTTACGCCCCAAAGGGCGGAGGGACACATTGTTCAGGCATTATAATCCACTTCGTGTGGACCGGCCCTGACGATCCAAGGTATGGTTGCGGCTGTGGCTGAGGCTCGGGCTAGAGAGTCTCGAAGGCGGAAAGGACAATCTTTTGCCTTGGTTCATGACGGAAATCCAATTTCTAAATACGTGACTGTGCGGTTTTGTTTGTACATCTATATATGCCGACATAGTGGTATGGGGCATTAATGCCGTCTATGATTGATAGTTATGATTTGAAATTGTTTTTGAAACATATAAACACTAGTAGTAATATCAAATGCTTTTGTTTTATTCGTAACAAGCATATCTTGGCCATTATAAGGTAAAAACTCTATCCTCCGGTTTGCGTTGCATTGTGTGATGGGAACTGAGTCTTATAATGGCTTCAGTTTTATAAAAAGCATTGCGATGTTTAAAAGAATTATTTATTTTAAAAGCACTGGCAATCCAATGGAGTAAACCCGTTCCATGAAAGAGGTGTGGTCTTATGATTAGCCATCATTTAAATGTTTTAGGTAGATTTCTCATACCAGTCCCATGACTGACTCGTAGTTTGTTTCACTTTCAAACTCAGGTGCCCCTTTCTCTACATGAGCAGCCTTATATTCAGGTTTAGCTTGCTTTATCCGGATAGCTAGAGCTGAAGATGGATTCTACTATTTATCTCTTTTTATGCTGTTCAGCTCCTATTGTACATTATGTTTGTTTTCCGCTGTAGACATTTATGTATAGCTGAACTGTATTTGTACTAAGTATGATGTTGTATACTGTGTAACTTTGATGATTACGTTTATCCAGTATATTCTATTGTGCATTATCTGGTGTATTTATTTATTTCTGTTCTGCTATTATCTGTTTATGTGTTATATTCCAAGGATTACCCTTGCTGCCGTCAATACAAGGTTTGGGGTCGTCTCATTTGGTATCAGAGCTTTGGTTAAGCTTAGTTCTGGAATATAACATATTAACGAACTCGTCAGAAATAGAACCAGTAGTGTTCTAGGACGGGTAACTCTATACAGATAGGATCAGTAATATCCTAGTATGAGTAAAGCAGAATGAAATACACCCCAGTAGACACATTTACATTGATGTATATGTTCCTATGTTTTAAAATATCTTTTCTATGACCTGACACTTGATCTGCTGTTTGCAGAAGTACTAGAAAAATGAGTGTCAGAAACAGAAGGAATGCAGAACCAGATCTAGAGGCTCTATTTAAGAGATATCAAAATCTGGGTGGAGCACAATTATCGGGAAATGAATCTATTATTCAAACTCAAGCTTGGGTGAGCTCTGCAGAAAGAATATTTGAGCGTTTCCAGCTGAGAGATGACCATAAAAGGTTAGTAGCATCTTGGGCGCTCAAAGAAGAAGCTTTAATCTGGTAGGAAACAATCATCAAATATAATCCAGAAGGTGATATCACCTGGGATAGATTCAAAGAGATTTTCCTAGGAAGATTTACTCCTCCTGAGATGACAAAGCGATTATGTGATGAATTTTCTTATCTGATACAAGGTGATATGACCATCCCAGAATATCTTAAGAAATTCAATGAACTTTCTCACTTTGCTCCTCATTTGATTCAAAATCCAAAGAGGAAGAATCTGAGATTTATTCATGGCCTGCAAAGAAAATACCAGAATAAAGTAATGGGACATGTGAAGCTTCCTTTTTCTAAAATGATATACATGGCTTATCAGTATGAAGATCTCCATAAGAAAGGTATGTTGCACGACGAAGAGGAAGTCAGTTCTAGTAACAAAGAAGAGTCGGAAACTGAAAATCCTGAAGCTAGTACGGTGTCTGAGGTCAGTAAGAAGCCCAGTGCCAAGAGAAAAAGGGCCAAATCTGAGAAAGAATTAGTAACGACAGCTGTATGCAGTAACTGTAATAAACAAGGACATCTCTCGATAAGATACAGATCTCTGAAGAAACGAAAGAATGATGGTTTTAAATCCGGCAAGAAGCTCCAGGAAAGTAAAAGATGCAATCAATGTCATCGGTTTGGTCATGTAAAACAAGAGTGCCGGCTGTTAAAAACAACCAAAGAAGCTCAGGTAAATGAAATAGCCGAAGTGCCTGCATCTTCGTCTGCTCAAGAGAGGCTAGATGTTTTAGAAGGCATGCTAACTGTCAAAGATATTCCAGTTAAAGTATTGTTTGACACAGGCGCATCATGAAGCTTCATTGCCAAGAATGCAGCTAAGAAGCTGGATTTGAATTTGAAGAAGCTCAAGGAACCAATGACTGTCCAGAATCCGGTTGGGGGCTCCATTGATCTCAGTTGGGTTTGTGGAAGGCCGGTTTCTTTTTCTCGTTATCAGTTTCCTACCATCGCGGTCGTCATGAATTTTAAAGAGTTTGATCTTATCTTGGGGTTAGACTGGTTGACCAAATATGAAGCTGAGGTTAAATGCGCCGACAGAGTCGTTAAGGCAAAGATAAAATCAGGTGATTATATAACCATTCCCTGTGAAGGTCAGAATGCTAATAGAAAAGACTTCTGGGCAGCTTTGGATGTTTCTCCTGTTCAATTTGAAAATATCCCTGAAGTCACAGAGAATATTTCTGACCTCGTCAAAGATATTCGTGTCATCAAGAACTATGCGGATGTGTTCGAAGAAATTGTTCGCTTACCTCCGCAAAGAGAGATTGATTTCAAAATTTCTTTAATTCCGAATGCAAGGCCGGTAGTTCACACTATTCGAAGAATGTCCTTGAAGGAGAAAGAAGAACTTCACAATCAAACACGGCAGCTCGTATGGAAGGGTCTGATCAGGCCTAGTTTCTCAGATTGGGGAGCAGCAGTAGTGTTTGTCCCAAAATCAGACGGTACTCTACGGCTATGTGTGGATTATCGTGATTTGAACAAGCAGACCATAAAGAACAAATATCCATTGCCACGAATCGATGATTTATTGGATCGTCTGAATGGAGCACAGGTATTTTCAAGGATGGACCTAGCTACAGGCTTCCATCAGCATCGAATTGCCGAAGAATGTGTTCCAATGACAGCATTCAGGGGTCCAGACTTATTCTACGAGTGGTTAGTAAAGCCCTTCAGCTTATGTAATGCTCCAGCCTATTTCGTCGATCTAATGAACAGAGTATTCAGAGGAGTATTGAATAAATTTGTTCTGGTTTTCATTGATGATACCCTTATCTTCTCTAAGTCAGAAAGCAAGCACGAAAAACATTTGGAACAAGTGTTAGAAATTCTCAGAAAGAATGTGTTGAAAGCAAAGTTTTCCAAATGTATATTCTGGCAAGAAGAAGTCAAATTCCTTGGCCACGTAGTGTCAAAGCAAGGAATTTCAGTGGATCCCAGTAAAATCACTGCTATTCAGAATTGGAAACAGCCTCGTACGCCAACAAAAGTTAGAAGTTTTCTCGGGTTAGCCAGTTATTATCGGAAATTCATTAAGGATTTCGCGAAGATATCTAGTTCCTTAACAAAACTGACTAAGAAACATTCGAGATTCAATTGGACTCTGGTATGTGAGGAAGCTTTCCAGGAGCTGAAATTAAAACTGACAATTGCTCCAGTGTTAACAATAATAGATGGCAATGAGGACTTGAAAGTTTGGACTGACGCTTCTAGAGAAGGCCTTGGCGCAGTGTTAATGCAAAGAGGTCAAGTGATTGCGTATGCTAGCCGTCAGTTGAAGCCGCACGAGAAAAACTACATCACTCATGATCTTGAGTTATTGGCTATAGTATTCGCTTTGAAAATCTAGAGACATTATCTTCTGGGTGAGAGATTTGAACTGTTTACAGATCACCAGTCGTTAAGTATCTGTTCACCCAGAAGGACTTGAATCTGAGGCAGCAACGTTGGCTAGAGTTCCTTGCAGCATACGACTTTGAGATTATATACACTCCAGGGAAAGCCAATGTCGTGGCCGATGAGCTGAGTCGAAAGAATGTAATGATCGCCAGCTTTATTATTACGACTTCCTTGATTGACAAACTATCTATTCTTCAGAAGGAGGATAACTTTATTAAGGATATGATCAAAAGGATTCAGAAACGCGAACTCTCGTGTTTTCAAATAGATAACGACGAGACCCTAAGGTTGAAAGGAAGGATTTGTGTTCCTGACATCCCAGAGTTAAAAAGGGAAGTGTTAGACGAGTGTCACAAGTCCAAACTAAGTATCCATCCTGTTGTGGCCAAAATGTATAACGATCTCAAGCGAACGTTCTGGTGTAAGGCTATGAAAAGAGACGTATCAATATATGTTAGCCGATGCCTTAATTGCCAGCTAGTAAAGGGCAACCAATAGAAACTGGCTGAATTGTTACAACCGCTAGGCGTTCCAGGTTGGAAGTGGGAACATATTTCCATGGACTTCATAGATGGTCTGCCCAGAACCAGAAAAGGAAATGACAGTATTTGGGTGATCGTAGATCGCTTCACGAAGACCGCCCATTTCATACCTGTCAGATCAAACAGAACTGCTCAGAGTCTGGCGCAGATTTATTTCAAGGAAATAGTTAGACTACACGGAGTGCCGATCAGTATAGTGAGCGACAGAGATCCAATATTCACTAGCAAATTCTAGGAGGCATTTCAAGTAGAGATCGGAACAAAGTTGAACTTGAGCACCGCTTATCATCCTCAGACAAATGGTCAGACTGAGAGGGTGAATCGTATTTTAGAAGATCTATTGCGGGCTTGTGTTCTAGATTTCGGTGGATCATGGGAAGACCATCTGCATTTGGCTGAATTCTCATATAAGAACAGCTACCAGGCGCGTCTGACAATGTCGCCATTCGAAGCATTATATGGTAGACCGTGCCGATCTCCTGCTTGTTGGGTCGAACCTGGTAATAGACTCGTGTTAGTGCCCGATATGATCCGAGAAGCTGTGGACAAAGTCGATTTCGTTAAGAAACGATTACTCGCCCCTCAAAGCCGACAAAAGAGCTATGCCGATAGGAGAAGAAGGGATATATCCTTTGCTGTTGGCGACTATGTATATTTGAAAGTATCGCCGATGAGAGGAGTTATCCGGTTCGGTAAAACTGGAAAGTTGGCGCCCAAATTCATTTGTCCGTTTCCTATTCTGGAACGGATCGGAACTCTCACCTATAGGGTTACATTGCCAGATTGGTTGCCTGGGGTGCATGATGTATTTCATATATCTCAACTTCGAAAGCACGTTCATGATCCAGACTTGATCGTGGAAGAAGCAACTCAACAAGATATTGAAATTACTCCAGAATTAGCTGTGAGTAGAGAGCCGCTCAAGATTATCGGCAAAGAAACCAAAGAGCTGAGGAACAAGAAGGTTCACTTAGTGAAAGTGCAATGAAGTGGAGATCCGCGAGATTGTACTTGGGAAACTGAGGAGAGCATTCAGAAAGCCAATCCTAAGTGTCGAGTGGATATCTCTGATTGACTCCGGTGCAAGGTACATTTACCATACTTTGCATTACTAATTAGTTCTCTACTCTGTTGTTATTTTCTTTCCATTGATGTGCACTTTTAATTCTATAGTCTGGATGATTTGAAAAGAGTATAGAAATTGATTAGTATATATTTGAAAAGTTAAAAAGTTTAAAAACAATTTGATTGTTGTTTGTGTTGTGTGATAGTAGATTTGATTAATTAAATTATTAAAACGATAGTTAATTTAATCAATAAGAGAATAATGGTAGAATTTATTCATTTAAATCACGCATTGAACTGATTAGAAAATAAATAGAAATATATACATGTGCATTATATATGTTTGAACAGGTAAATGGATAGCTGTTGAGTAAAGAATTTATTTGCGTGCTCGACAAATAAGTAAACCTTAATGAGTTGGATGCGAAATATTATTATATCAACTCCTGTGAATGCCATTGGATGCGGAGTGCTGGTTATTCTGTGTGTAATAATAAACGACGCCATAGGATGGTAACAATTAATTTTGAACTACATTACATGGCATATTTCTGAAGATAGGAATACTTCATCATATACCACATAAGCATTTGGAGCTTGTGTGACGAGGTGGAAGATTTACCATATGAGCGAGAGGCTTGTATGGCGATGAATATATTTTACAGGTTGAACTGATGACTGATATGGACTATTTAAATTGTAACGATAAAATTGCCAGATTAATAAAAACCCCACACGTGTTAGGAGTTGACAATAATCACGTCTCTCTAGTTATTAGATACGGCACATGGACTATTTATTTCCCACACGGGACGAGGTGACGAGGATTTATCCTCTGGAGCATTTAAAATACACACTCCCTCAGGCTTTGACAAGGAGACGAGAATTTATTCTCTTGAGTTATTATCTATACACGCTCCCCTGTAAACACCAGAATATATCACTATAAATATGTGTATGCTTATTAGGATTTATTAGGTACCTAATACGGCCCAATGAATTTCCAAACCTCTCCCCGTACAAAGGAGGTTATGGCGAAATTTTTCGAAAATTCCGGGTGTTAGCCAAATTTTTGAAGAATTTGAAAATTCTCAGAAACTGAAAAGTTGGAGAATTGAAGCCAGATTGAACGTAGAGTTAATTAATCAAACCACTTTCGACTTTGTTCCTTTTCGGGGATGAAAAGTTTTAAGTGGGGGAAATTGTAACGACCCAGAAAATCTGAACCAATTTAAAAATTTTAAATTGGCTAAAATAATGGATTTTAAATATTTAAAATAAATATTTTAAATAATAACGATAAAAAGTAAGTTTGAATCGACATTTGAAAACGAATATAATTAATTCTAATTATAAACAGGGCCTGAAATGGCGCTGTAGTTTCAAAAATTGAATTCAAACTTTGTCTGACTGTACGGGGTGCAAAACAAAACGAATTTGAGTTAAACCAAAAATATTTAAATCTGTTATTGAATACCTTTCTAACGAATCTGAAAAATCGAAGTTTCATTGCGGGATGCAAAAGTTATGACCAAATGAATTTTCAGAAAGGTCGCTATGGAATTTATATAGCCCGTGAAAAGGGCCATTTTGCATACGACCTCGGAATTCGACGAAACCACTTTTGTTGGATCCGGGATGTGAAGTTATTGCTAGGTTTCAAATTTCATAATTTTTGAAGCTAGTATGTGAGCATGGCAAAGGAAAACGTGTCTTGGTCAATTACAGTTAAATTGGATCGACCAGAAATGGGCCTTTTTGCAGACGATCTCAGAATTCAACGAAACTAGTTTTGTTAAGACCGTATCGTCAAAACATATCCAGATTTATTTTTCTGGAATTTTTCGAATCAGTTTGTGGCCCCGACAAATTGAAATGTACGTTCAAAACAAATATTGAATGTTTTATATTTTAAATTGAATGGAAACTGACTGAAATAGTCGAATGGGCCTACGAAACATATCCCATTGTGTTCGGAATGGGGGTAAAATGCTAGGGACGACAGTCGTTGGGTTTGAATTGGTGTTCGTATGTGGCAAGGTGTATTTTTGAGAATTTAAAAATAGATAAATAAATAAAAAATATGATTGGTTGGTCACTTTCTCTCTCCCTGTCTTTTATCTGAAACCCCCCCCCCCCCCCCCCACGAACGACGGCTAATGCTCCATCGTTCCTATCCATTTTCTGATCAATCCACTCACTAATATCAAGAGCTCCAGTTGAAGATTTTGAAGAGCTCGAGACGAGCTTCAAATCCATACCTGGTTTCGATTTTTTCGTTGAGTATTTTGGGAGAATCGAGCTCGAGAAGTTCGCCCGTTCGTCGCCAGTTTTCGTCGCAACCGCCAGCTTGAGTTCGCCGTCGTTCAGGGCTCCGACGCGCCTCTCCTCCCTCTTCGTCGCTGCGAAGGCCGATCGTCCAACCACTTCACCGTTTGCACGAAAATTCAAAACCTAGTTTTGAAAGAATTAGCTGAGGTACGACTTGTTTTATTTCAACTGATTTTAACACCTTTAAACCGATGCAAACTTTGAAAAATCATATCTTTTTCGTGTGTTGATGAAATTCAGTGAAACAAGAGACAGTGGACTCGTGTGGACGCCTTCTACCTTCTAGAAGAGACCGCATATTTTTCTGAGCCTTCTGCTATTTTTGGTGGAGTGGAACCCAAAGTGAGATTTCTAAATTATAAACGATATGGAAAACGACGATGTATAAATTATATAGTCGATGTATGAGTTATATAAGCATTGTACACCTCTTGTATAAGCGTTGTATAAGTTTTACGTTCGATGTATAAGTTGTATATGCATTGTAAAAATTATATATGAGTTGAAATAGAAGTGAAATGCTATATATATATATATACATATATACGCCCCTCGTGCACAAACCATGTACGATATTTATTGGTTGTGATTGGTGTGAAAATTGATTGATAGCGAATGGTTGATTGAAATTGTTTATGGTTGAGATTGATTGATTGTGGTTGAAAAATACCCATTTGTGGTTGAGAAATATTTGGTTGAAACCACATAGGATTAGTTTGTGGAAATGAAAAAAATTTACATGCTGCCTGCTTGCGAACTAGATGCATGAATCCCCATTGTCAAAAACCGCGAGGTTTTAAGGTAGAGCGAGGAGCCGTATAGGGACTGTCCCGGTTTTAACTACCCTGCCGTTATGCTGCCGAAATTTTGAATAATATTCATGTGTTAGAATTATTTCCATTTGTTGAAACTATATTTATTTGTTGAATAGAAAACCTTCATGTATTGAATCGATATTCATTCGTTGAATTGAAATTCATGTGTTGAATGGTATTCGTGTTTTAAATATAAAAATCACCTTTATATATATATATATATACAAACTATAGAAAACCTTCATGTATTGAATAGAAATTCATTCGTTGAATTGAAATTCATGTGTTGAATGGTATTCGTGTTTTAAATATAAAAATCACCTTTATATATATATATACAAACTATAGAAAACCTTCATGTGTTGAATAGAAATTCATTCGTTGAATTGAAATTCATGTGCTGAATGGTATTCGTGTTTTAAATATAAAATCACCTTTTTATCTATATATATTAACCATAGAAAACCTTCATGTGTTGAATCGATATTCATTCGTTGAATGGAAATTCATGTGTTGAATGGTATTCATATTTTGAAAGAAATTGTTTTATAATAAAAATCCTATTTTTATCATCAATATGAACTATATAAAATAATCTTTTTTTGAAATAAATTGTTTTATAATAAAAATCCTATTTCTATCACCTATAATAACTATGTAAAATAGTCGAGTTTTGAAATAAATTATTTTACATTAAAAATCACATTTTTATTATATACATGAATTGTTAAAAATAGTGAAGTGTTGAAATAGAAGACAGTTAGATAAAAATATAATTTTTATCAAACATATGAAAAGAATATAGCTTTGAAAGCGAAGAATCGATATATATATATATATAAATAGAATTAAAATATATCGAATAATGAAGCTGCAGTTTGTATTTTGAAACCGTGATTTCAAACGATTATTGCGGGAGATCCGACCATCGGATTTTCCCGAAACCGCAACCGTTGGGTTCGCTTTGGAAATATCTTTCCAACGGCACCAACTTTGTAAAGATCCAACGGTTGGATTGTCTGGAATGTTTAATTCAAATCTGAAGAAAAACAGCGCCAGAATCGATTATATTTAGATATATATATAAATATAAATATATTTAATCGAATAACGATGCTGCAGTTCGTATTTGAAATCGAAACTTCAAACGATTATACCGGGAGATCCGACCGTCGGATTTTCCTGAAACTGGAACCGTTGGATTCATTTTGAAAAGGTCTTTCTAATGATGTAAATTTTGTGAAGATCCAACGGTTAGATTTTCAGATATGTGCAAATCAAATCTGAAGAAAAACAGTGCCACGGCCGCGTTATGGCCCGAAGTGTCGTTTTGAATAAATTGGCTATTTTAAATTAAATAAAAATAGCGATAAATCGTTATAAAATATTATAAACGATATGGATGTGAAATTTAGAAACTGGATGAAGGTTGGCTAAGTCGAATGGTTTCTTGGGTATTGATCTGATGTTGGTTTCGGCCTTCGGGGTAAATATTTGGGAAATCGTTCTCTTACTGATTGACGGTTAGTGATTAATGAATTGAAATGATACGTATGTGTATTTGTGTTGCACTTGTTTATCATATACGAGAGTTGCTCAGAAAGACCGGGTTTATCCCATTCTAAATAACTGAATCGACGATAAGAAATCGAAGATGAAGACGGTGGTCGAAGACCGGAGATCTTCACCTCGTTTGGATGGTAACCGAGGTCCTGATTGGGAGGCATCCCAAAATATGGATAATGAGTGGTGATCGTCTAGGCGTACGTGGTGATTGATGGGTTTGCGAGGTATATAGTGCCTCCGGTTTCGTTCAGACCCAGAACGGACTTGCAAATGGACAGTGTGTCTGACATTGGAATTTATTCTGTGTGATTGATAGCCATCAGTTGCACGGTGTGAATTGCCTGTGTGGCATGCTAAGATGCAATGATCAGGACTTCTGTTGAAAAGCAAAGTCTTGTGGTGATGATCAAAGCACCGCCTGTGTGGCGTAGCTTTGTGTATAACGTGAAATCGCAAGCCTCACACCCCGGTATGAACCAGAAATGGGAGAGGACCTCAGGGGGGACGTGCGTTTTCTTTCTAGCTAGAAGTGGCGTCAGTGGTTTTACGCGCCCTGACGAGTTTGACTTATGTGATTGTTACTGTTGCGAGGCGCCTCGGTTAGATCGGACGATCCGGGTCCGATGTAGTCATTCGTTGGCTCATTTACGCCCCAAAGGGCGGAGGGACGCATTGTTCTGGAATTATAATCCACTACGTGTGGATCGGCCCTGACGATCCAAGGTACGGTTGCAGTTGTGCCTGAGGCTCGGGCTAGAGAGTCTCGAAGGCGGAAAGGACTATCTTTTGCCTTAGTTCATGACGGAAATCCAATTTCCAAATACGTGACTGTGCGGTTTTGTTTGTACATCTATATATGGCGACATAGTGGTAAGGGGCATTAATGCGGTCTAAAATTGATAGTTATGATTTGAAATTGTTTTTGAAACATATAAACACTAGTAGCAATATCAAATGCTTTTGTTTTATTCGTATCAAGCATATCTTGGCCATTATAAGGTAAAAACTCTATCCTCCGGTTTGCGTTGCATTGTGTGATGGGAACTGAGTCTTATAATGGCTTCATTTTTATAAAAAGCATTGCGATGTTTAAAAGAATTATTTGTTTTAAAAGCACTGGCAATCCAATGGAGTAAACCCGTTCCACGAAAGTGGCGTGGTCCTATGATTAGCCATCATTTAAATGTGTTAAGTAGATTTCTCATACCAGTCCCATGACTGACTCGTAGTTTGTTTCACTTTCAAACTCCGGTGCCCCTTTATCTACATGGGCAGCCTTGTATTCAGGTTTAGCTGGCTTTATCCGGATAACTGGAGCTGAAGATGGATTCTACTATTTATCTCTTTTTATGTTGTTCAGCTCCTATTGTACATTATGTTTGTTTTCCGCTGTAGACATTTATGTATAGCTGAACTGTATTTGTACTAAGTATGATGCTGTATACTGTGTAACTCTGATGATTACGTTTATCCAGTATATTCTATTGTGCATTATCTGGTGTATTTATTTATTTCTGTTCTGCTATTATCTGTGTATGTGTTATATTCCAAGGATTACCCTTGCCACCGTCAGTACGGGGTTTGGGGTCGTCTCAGGTTGTGTGAGTTTATGAATGGAGAGGAGGAATGGCAAGGAATAAGGAGCAGGTTTGGTCGGGTCGTATACGAGATTTTGACTCGGGTCGCGGCAATAAAGGGAGCAGAGGGGAAGTAGGAGCATGGTTTTGGACAACAGATCGGGTCGCTGGACTGGGATCGGATCGTGGTGATGAGAATCAAGATGGATCGTGGGGGTGCTTCACGATCCGTTCAGGTACCACGAACCGAATGGTCCCACGATCCAAAGTCCATCCAATGGCGAAACCAATAGGCGATCCGTCCTCTGCGATCTAGTATGCAACCCACAATTCGATTAGATCGCGACACGAACTCCATTATTGTTACGAACCAACTTTGTTAGCGATCCCATTCATATACTAAATAAGAACACTGTGCAATCAAGATATATCAATGGACAGGTAGGTTAGAGCCTTCGAGATGGGTTTCTTGGACTGATCAACAACATGATTTAACAGCATTTTCATTGCACTTATCCAATTGGCTTTGTGACTTTGTTTTTTGGTATCATACACACTTGCACACACGAACACTTGCACATACATGGGATCCAAGGGTAATTATTTTCTAATTTCTCGTGTTTACTCGCCGAAAGAGGAATGTTAGATAAATGCTCTGCTAAAGAATCTGAAACAGTGATGGGCCCGGGGTTACCGAAACACCCCAATCCCGATGCCCCTCTAGTTAATCCCGAAGGTGATGACTCTGAGTCAGAATACGAGGCAGAGACAGAATCAAATTCATCTGGGAGTACCTCGCTTGAGGAGGAATCCGATGCAGATGATCGTGCTCCTTACGAGATCACCGATGCTAAGGAAATTGAGAAGTTCACCGGTTGTCTGGCTTCCAAGTTAAATGATATAAAACTTAAGAAGATATGTTTAAGACACGGAATTCCCTGGGACGATGTGAAAGTTCCAGAAAGCGAAGATAGACCTCATTCTGCTCCAGAGGGGTATGTGACCATTAGTCGACACATGTGCTGGATAGGGGCTATTCCTCCTTTTCCTCCACTTGTTGATCTCTTGAGACAATTACACATTGCTCCCATGCAACTCCACCCGAATGCCTATGCGGCTTTGTTTACTCTGTATGTTGCTTATATGGAGATTCTGCAGACCGAACTTACTCTTAAAGATTTGAAGTTCTGTTACCATTTCAAACATCGTTCCGCAAAGGCTCCCAATTTCTCTTTCTTCGAGTCGGTCACCAATAGAAAAGTTGTGACAGATGGTTATAGTAATATAGGGGACGTCAAATCTGACTGGTTCTATATAAAACACCAAGCCGGATGCGCGAGGAAGTGGCTACAAGCAAGTATGTTTTCAACTTCTCCGCATTTAATTCGATTGCATAACTTCAGTGCTAACGAATCATTTTGTTCCATACATATCACAACTTTGAGAGAATGGAAGGATCGATATACGAAGACCAAACGTCCCGCTTCCTCAAGAGTAACTCAGATTTCTTAAGGATTAAGAAATGCATCACTGACGAGAACCTTCACAAACACCATCTCTTAGACATAAGGTTCGGACTTGGAGCAGGAGGTAAACCTTACAAGTATATACCCCCTACTGAAGAAGAAGGAGCTTCTCAAGCTGTAAAGACAACTACTCTTCGCAAGAGTCCTTCGCCAATGATTAATCAGGATGATGAGGATTTAAACGTATACAAAGGGGATGAGGGACGAGCCGATGAATCAAAGGAGGTACGACCTCTGAGGGGCAGTCTCCCTTAAGAACTTCATCGCCTATTGAGTCTGTCGCCCAAGATGAACTAACGGAGGAACAAATACTCGGGGAATTAAATAAAATTCCTTTGCCAGATGATATTTATACTCAAGAAGATCTCGGACGGGAACCAATTTTTCCCATCTCTGAAGAGACGAGTGCCCCAGTTGGAGAAAAAGAAGTCATCCAAACGAGCCTAACTCCCAGCCCTGGTTCGTTTAAAAAGGGGATTTCATGGGATGCACAAATCACATGCACCATTTATCATGACACTCCTTTGCTACTGTGGCTTATAGTTCTAACATGCACTTGTTTCCTTTGCAGGGAGAATGTCTCGCAAACGGTCTTATTCTTATTTCTCTCTTCGCAAGGGCACACCAAGCCTCCTTCCAGATCCAGAGAATACTCGTAGCGATAGTCGGGGAAGGGATAGCCGTCGGCCCTGGGATTCTAATTAATCTTATTCTGCACGACCTCGATCTCCACCGAAGCAAGGTTATGGAAAGCCACATAGTCGTTGTAACACCCCACCTCCGCCAGGGTGGCTCTTGCGAGCACTCTGACTTTGGAGGGGCGTTTGAATCAGGTAAACATGCATAATGATATATCAAGGCAGAACAAGAACATATGTATATATGTAAACAGAGTAAATAACATAGATAAAACAGCGGAAGATTTCAAACCATTTCAAAACAAGTCTGGTACAACATAATGTCAACTTTCCAAATACACAAGTCTAGATAAAAACAACATTACTGACAAACTGAAATACATAAGTACTATCCCCAAAATAAGTGATAACCATAGCTAGCTTCATGTCAAGACCGTACATGAGCTAAAATCACACAAGCAAGCGATTAGAAAATCCAAGCTAAGCTCCAATATTCCCACCCTGAGAACCTGGGGGGGGGGGGGGGAACGGAAGAAAAGAGGCGAAAGAAAAACAGGTCAGTCAAAAAGACTGAGTAAGCCCTACTACAATCAATGTAAACTGATAAAGTTAACTGGCATGAAAAGCAGGGATGAACATAAGGATAACAACATACTAGCATGATGATTAACTAACAAGGTAGATAAAGGTGTCATCGCATAATCAGGTTTAAGGTTTTTGCACCACAGGTGTACTAGCAAACTAACATGACTTGAATAAACAAGTATTGATCCCTTGGCCCAAGCTTTGGCCCAATAACATGAAGTGACCCTAATACGAGGTCCAATAACATGAAGTGACCCTAATACGAGGTCCAATAACATGAAATGACCCTAATACGAGGTCCAACCAAACGGTCTAGTCGATCGGCTCCCTATAAGCCTAACTCGTCATGTGTTGGTGTCAATACGGCCCAAACATAATTGTAGTCGGACTGTGCCGGGTCCACCCTTCGGGTGTATCAAGCCCTAGGGTGTAAACCCCTGGACACCATAAACATAAGTGCACAGTCTCGATCTACTGGTACCCGTGCATGTTTTCTCCGGCTACGGACTACGTGCACGACCATAGTCCGTCCGGAACTACACCGGCGTACCACTCTGCCGTCGTTTTTGGTCACTTACCTCAAGTCCAGTAATCGTGCCCCCTCCCTAACCTAGTCCCTAGGGTCTTAATGATACAAACTTGGGATTACTGCTGGAGTGGACCCCCATTGCTAGGATTTTCTAGTGGGTTAAGTACGGTTTAACCCTCTTGCTAATCATGGATTAACTTGGTTAAGTGTAACGATGAGTTCACGACTTAACCCTGATTAATCTACTAAGCCCACATTGATTAAGTATTAAGTGGACCATGACTTAAACCCTAATCATGAGGCATTAATTAATTAATGTGCCTTAACCTCTCACATTAGACTTCGTTGTGGTTACTAGTTAAGCCGGTCGGTTCCGGGTAGCTTTATACCACAACTTGGTCTAACCTCGGGTTCAAGGTACAACATGACCAACTTCTCACATTGGGTCCTATTGTTTGTAGCAACTAGTTAAGTCGGTCGGTTCCGGGTAGGTTTACGCTACAAACTCAACCCAACCTCGAGTTGGTCACACTTATATTTTCTAAGTGTCATGTCCATTATGTTTCCAAAACATATTACAAGTTTTCAAGCATTTGGGTAGACCTAACTTAATAGGTAATTTCCCAATGGGTAGACCTAACTTAATAGGTAAATTCCCAATCTTATGTTTTTATGTCTTTTAAGTTTACCCAACCCCAAACGCAATCCCATCGCTTACATATCGCAATAGTGCATAAAGGATAGAAAGAGGGAACTTGGCATAATCATGACATAAAGGTGTTGAAGCCACAAGTTTAACATGGTGGCATATGAAATGTACATATGTTCATATACTTGCATATTACATTTTTAGGCCTCAAAAGCATGCATAAAACCAAACTTAGCATATTGGTGATACATGGTGATAAATGACATGTAGAAATGGCCATAAGTTCGCATTTAGCCTCACATGCAAGTTATCATAAGAGACATGATAACTTACATGTTGCCAAAATGCAACCTTTAGCATAAAGCTTGAAGCTTTATGTTCATATACTCAAGGTAAGCTTGCATAACATGGTAACATGAACAAAATGATCAACCCAAACTTGCATAACATAACTTGAATATCATATGACAAACTTGCATATCAAACTTGCATAACATAACATGATCAAACTTGCATATCATAACATGGCAAACTTGCATAACATAACATGATAAACTTGCATATCATGGCAAACTTGCATATCATAATGATCAACCAAACTTGCATCATTCATTTAACTTTAGAGTTTAAATATGAAAGTAGAAAAGGGCTTACAATGCTTACGAAGGCACAAAAATATATATAGATTGAGACAAAGCCCTTATGTAATCAAATAAACCCAAAATGCAAGCTCCAATAGAAAAACCCTTGAGCAAAAATGATCAAAACTCTTGCTTTATGATGTAAATATGGAAACTTGACTTGAATGCAAGCTAATGACACTCATACAAGCTTGAAAACACTTGTATGCATGGAAAATCTCTCATAGAAATAACTTAGAATTTTATGAAGAGAGTGGAGGCCATGAGAGGAATGATTTTGCCATAGTTTAGTTGTAGGGTTGAATAATGATGACTTAGGGTTAGGTTAGGGGCTTATTTATAGAGATTAGGATTAGTTTCAACCTTAGGATTAAAGCCTAATTCCAATCTCAGCCCTTAAAACCGAATCTGGCCCCCAAACTCAACACAACTCCCAAAATGGTGCACCAGGCAAAACTGCCCGGCTGAGCCAAGTCGACACCCAAGTCGACAGGGCTGTCGACTTGGGCCTAACCATGTCGACTGCCCAGTCGACAGGGCTGTCGACATGGGTGGTCTGGCGGGAAATTTCCCGCCTGCGCCCAACTGCCCTAATTTCCAAATTCAAACTTGAATTTGAAATCTGTTTTTACTTTGAAATTTTCTGAAAACTTCGTTGGGCCTTAATCGGGTCATACGGACTCCGATTTTCGAAAACTCGGACTCTATTTCGCGTATTTTTCCGAGACGAACGCAATGGCACAGCCCGTTTCCCTTGATTCCGATTTATAAATTAAATTCTGCCTCGATTTATGTTATAACAGGTTATTGAAAATACGGGTTGTTACATTCTCCCCTCCTTAAAGGATTTCGTCCCCGAAATCTTCAAGTTAGGAAGAACGTATCCTACCATCCAACATCCATCTACTCAAAACATCATCCACGAGCAATCATTGTCCTTACAAGATTCTAAATGTTGTATGAACATATTTAAAGGTGTGTGTATATGTACTTATCTAATGCAAATATCATCAATGCAAATTATGTTAGTGAAATGAATCCATATGTATGCAATTCCTAACATAATGTATAACATCTATATGTGTGCACATAACATACATCCATATGCAACATCCATGTGATAACACAAAAAATTTCATCCATGAATAAGCGTAAACACTCATGCATATGCAATATGAGGAGTGTGTGAGCCGATCTAGTGCCTAATGTGTATAATCCATCCGCGAGTAACCACTTGCAAACACTTGCAACCACTTGCA
Source organism: Allium sativum (assembly GCA_030737875.1). Taxonomy (NCBI): domain Eukaryota; kingdom Viridiplantae; phylum Streptophyta; class Magnoliopsida; order Asparagales; family Amaryllidaceae; genus Allium; species Allium sativum. Next base: position 159,920,110 of record CM060927.1, read on the forward strand.
AACATCAAGCATAACATGTTTCAAACACATGTTTCATCCAAAGGGTTTCTACCTAAGGTTCTCATGACAAGATTAACACGATAAACTAGATAAACATGGATAGCAAAGAGAAAGATATGCTAACAAAGAAAAGAGATTGAGAGTGTACCCTCAAAAAGGAATGGATAAAGCCCACGCATCATCTCCTCGGTTTCCCAAGTTGCGTCTTCTTCGGCTTCACCCCATTGAACCTTCACCAACTTGACCTCTCGATTCCTTAGCTTCTTGGTCTCCGTCCCCAAGATACGAATAGGAGCTTTCCTCAAGGTAGCCTCTTTCTCCACTTCCACATCTTTCAGAACACTTGGCTCAACAACCTCTGCTGATTCATGTAAACACTTCCGGAGATGCGAGACATGAAAAACATCGTGTACTCCGGCAAGCTTCTCGGGCAACTCCACTCTATAAGCCATCTGCCCGATCCTCTCTATAATAGGGAATGGTCCAACAAACCTCGGTGCTAACTTCCCAACGGCTCCAAATCGGACCACATTCCGCAAAGGAGAAACCTTCACGAAAACCATATCCCCAACATCAAACTCCAAATCAGTTCTTCGCTTATCAGCATAGGATTTCTGTCGGTCTTGGGCCGCTTTCATCCGTCTCCGAATAAACTCGACCTTCTCGGATGTATCTTTGATCATATCAGGCCTAAGTATAAGCTCATCTGTAGTCTCCCACCAACATGTAGGCGACTTGCACGGCCTCCCATATAAAGCTTCAAATGGTGCCATCCCTATGCTTGCCTGATAACTGTTATTATATGCAAACTCAACTAGAGGAAGATGGTCTTCCCAAGTACCACCAAAATCCAGAATACAAAGCCTCAACAGATCCTCGAGTACCCTATTCACCCTTTCGGTTTGACCGTCCGTCTGTGGGTGATAAGCCGTACTTAGATTCAACCTCGTGCCCATAGCTTCTTGCAAGCTATTCCAGAATTGACTTGTAAAGATTGGGTCACGGTCACTGACTATACTAGAAGGGACTCCATGTAGTCTCACAATCTCACGAAGATATACAGACGCTAGCCAAGATGCGGTCCTCTTGCTCTTCACCGGAATGAAATGAGCACTCTTCGTAAGTCTATCCACAATAACCCAAACGCTCGTATTCCCTTTCCTTGACCTTGGTAGCCCATCGATAAAATCCATGGAAATACTCTCCCACTTCCATAGTGGAACGTCTAGAGGATGCAATAGCCCACCGGGCTTCTTCGACTCGGCCTTAACTTGCTGGCAAATGATACATCTAGAGACAAACTCTGCCACATCCTTCTTCATCCCAGGCCAAAAGAAAATGCGCTTCATATCTTTATACATCTTATCTCCGCCCGGATGTATAGTCAACTTAGAGCGATGCGCTTCCTCAAGAACTTTTCTTACTAAATCTTCTACCATTGGAACACATAACCTTCCGTCTCTCCTCAGCCAACCCTTGTCGTCAATAGAATATCGAGCGAGATGACTAGACGCCTCTCCTCGAATCAGCTTATCCATAATCTCAACTATCTGAGGGTCTTCTCTCTGCGAAGCCCCAACTTGATCAAGAAGGGTAGGTCTGAGTTCCAGAGTGCTAAAGAACCGGTCATCGACTCAATCGCCAAAGAGAAATCAAAGGTTGCCACATACTCTAAATTCTTCATCTCAACGAATAGAGGACTCAGAGTCAACCTTTTTCTACTCAATGCATCTGCTACCACATTCCCCTTGCCAGGGGTATAAGCTATCTCAAAATCGTAGGACGCCAAGAATTCCATCCATCTTTGTTGCCTCAGATTCAGATCCTTCTGAGAAAAGAGATACTTCAATGACTTGTGATCGGTATAAAGCTCAAATCTTTCTCCCAGAAGATAATGGCGCCAAGCCTTGAGTGCATATACTATTGCTGCCAACTCTAAGTCATGAGTGGGATAATTCTTCTCATGCACTTTGAGTTGTCTACCGCCAAAGCGTATCACTCTTCCTTCTTGCATCAGAACAGCTCCTAACCCCATGCCACATGCATCGGTGTATACTGTAAGTAACTTCCCTCCATCGGGCAAAGCTAGAACAGGTGCTGATGTGAGAGCTCTCTTGAGCCTCTGAAAAGCAAGCTCGCATTCTATGCTCCAAGCAAAAACTAAATTCTTCTTCGTCAATTTAGTGAGAGGAGCGGAAATCTTCGCGAAGTCCTTGATGAACTTCCGGTAAAAGCCTGCAAGACCTAGAAAACTTCTCACTTCGGTTGCATTCCTTGGAGTCTTCCAATCCTGAACTGCAACTACCTTAGCGAGATCCACCGCTAAGCCTTGCTTAGATACTATATGCCCAAGGAATCTAACTTCCCTTCTCCAAAAGTGACACTTGGAGAACTTGGCCTTCAACAAATGCGCTCTAAGCGTATCCATCACCTCCACGAGATGCCTTGCGTGCTCTTCCTCGTCCTTAGAGAAGATCAGAATATCATCTACGAAGACCACGATAAACTTGTTCAAGAACTCCCTGAACACCCTACTCATCAAGTCCACGAAATATGCGGGTGCATTGGTCAAGCCGAACGGCATGACAAGCCATTCGAAGAATCCATCTGGCGTTCTGAACGCAGTCTTGTCTATACTATCTTCAGCTACCCTGAGCTGATGGAATCCAGTAGCAAGATCAAGCTGAGAGATAACAGAGGCACCGATAAGCTGGTCAAAGAGATCATCAATCCTCGGTAATGGGTGTCTGTTCTTCTTAGTCAGCTTATTCAACTCTCGATAGTCAACACAAAGTCGGAGAGAACCATCTGCCTTGGCAGCAAATACCACAGGTGCTCCCCATTCAGATATACTTCGTCTAATGAAGTTCTTCTCAAGCAACTCCTTCACTTGCTTACTTAGCTCCCGCCTTTCACGCGGAGCGATGTGCCGAACGGGCAAAGAAACCGGCTTTGCATTATCCACCAGATAAATGCGGAAATCAATCTCTCGCTTAGGGGGCAACCCCCTAACTTCATCGAAAACATCCGGATACTCTCGAACCACTCTCACAGACTGAAGAGTTTCCATTGACGAGTCGAGTGATTCAAGATAGCACAACATGACGGGACCTCTCGGATTACAAGAAATTTCTAGGGTGTTTCCGAGGCGAGTCACGAGCCTCACAACCTTATGCTCACAATCAAGGATGGCTCCATATCTGGACAACCAATCCATGCCCAATATCAATCCGTATCCCCTAAAACCAAGAACATAAACACTACACAAGAACTCTACACTCAGTATAGAGATCCTCAAATCCCCACATATCATAGACAGATGGGCGGAACCCCCAATAGGATTTGAGACACAGACGGGATCATCTACCAAGCTAGTACTAAGGTGCAAACTATCAACAAGATCAGATGAGATAAAGCTATGTGATGCACCAGAATCAAACAAGGTATGAACTGGAAAATCAGAAATATATACAAGGCTCTCAACAGAAATACTACCTCGATCGGGAACTGGAGCGGTATTGAGAGCATGAACTTGCCCTCCTGAAGGTCCAGCACGCTGAGTCTGAACCTGGCCTTGCCCTTGCTTCTTCGGGCAATCCTTACTGAAATGTCCAGTCTCACCGCAGAAAAAGCATTCACCGTTCTTCCTTTTCCTCTTCTTACAATCCTTAATAAGATGCCCAACTGAACCGCAATAATGGCACTTCCCCTTGTTGTTCTTGCCCTTGTTGTTGTTCCCCTTGTTGCGTTGACTCTTGTTCTTGTTCTTGTTCAGATTGCCTTGACTGCTCTGACCACTTGGATTACCCTGATTTCCTTTCCACTGGGAATCAGTTTTCTTGGCTTGAGTATCATTCATCTTGATCTCTTTCTTGACATCTCCCTGAAGTAACGCCATATCAACCAAGCTCTCAAACGTGGCCCCATGGGGAATATGTGACATAGCCAATCCCTGCAACAGCTCATTCAATCCTCTAGCAAAACGAAGAGCCTTCTTCTGAGGAGTATTCACCATATCCAAGCCAAAACGAGCTAACTGATTGAACTTGTTCACATATTCCTTGACAGACATATCTCCTTGTTTTAAAGTTATGAACCTCTCCATTTGCAGATTCTCCTCAGCAGAAGATAGAAACTTAAGCACGAACCTTGCCCTGAAATCGGCCCAAGTCTCAACAGGCCTAGTACCATTGGTGACTTCCCACCAATAAGCGGCTTCATCCTTCATAAGCCAAACCGCCAACAAGATCTTCCTCTGATCGTCTAACCCAAAGATAGCAAATAAATCCTCGGTCTCTTTCAACCAATTTCTGGCCTCTACAAAAGTCTCAGTGCCTTGAAAGTTCTTGCCACCCATTGCTTTGAAATCTTTGCAAGTCTTTGCGAAGTCAGCTTGAGGATGCTGAGGGGGAGGAGGAAGAGGAACCTCAGCGACAGGAGGAGGAGGAACATTAACTACTGGAGGAGGAGGAACATTAACTACTGGAGGAGGAGGAGGGACATCTGCGGGGCCGGCTTCGGTCGCCCTAGCCTCCAAAAGTCTCCTATACCAAACAGGTACGTGTACTCCCTCCGGAATAGCAAAGTTATCGGCCATACTGAAAACGAAGAAAAAGACAGATTCAGAATGGAGAAAAACGAAGGAATTTTGCTAATGGCTTTTTGGGGAATAGCCTTTAAAATAAACTAGACTTTTCTTTGGAAAATACTTTATACTTGGTTTTGAAAATAGTTTTCCAAAAGTTTTAAAAACCTTTTTGTTCCTTCTCGTAAACCATATGCTCTGATACCAAATGTAACACCCCACCTCCGCCAGGGTGGCTCTTGCAAGCACTCTGACTTTGGAGGGGCGTTTGAATCAGGTAAACATGCATAATGATATATCAAGGCAGAACAAGAACATATGTATATATGTAAACAGAGTAAATAACATAGATAAAACAGCAGAAGATTTCAAACCATTTCAAAACAAGTCTGGTACAACATAATGTCAACTTTCCAAATACACAAGTCTAGATAAAAACAACATTACTGAAAAACTGAAATACATAAGTACTATCCCCAAAATAAGTGATAACCATAGCTAGCTTCATGTCAAGACCGTACATGAGCTAAAATCCCACAAGCAAGCGATCAGAAAATCCAAGCTAAGCTCCAATATTCCCACCCTGAGAACCTGGGGGGAAACGGAAGAAAAGAGGCGAAAGAAAAACAGGTCAGTCAAAAAGACTGAGTAAGCCCTACTACAATCAATGTAAACTGATAAAGTTAACTGGCATGAGAAGCAGGGATGAACATAAGGATAACAACATACTAGCATGATGATTAACTAACAAGGTAGATAAAGGTGTCATCACATAATCAGGTTTAAGGTTTTTGCACCACAGGTGTACTAGCAAACTAACATGACTTGAATAAACAAGTATTGATCCCTTGGCCCAAGCTTTGGCCCAATAACATGAAGTGACCCTAATACGAGGTCCAATAACATGAAGTGACCCTAATACGAGGTCCAATAACATGAAATGACCCTAATACGAGGTCCAACCAAACGGTCTAGTCGATCGGCTCCCTATAAGCCTAACTCGTTACGTGTTGGTGTCAATACGGCCCAAACATAATTGTAGTCGGACTGTGCCGGGTCCACCCTTCGGGTGTATCAAGCCCTAGGGTGTAAACCCCTGGACACCATAAACATAAGTGCACAGTCTCGATCTACTGGTACCCGTGCATGTTTTCTCCAGCTACGGACTACGTGCACGACCATAGTCCGTCCGGAACTACACCGGTGTACCACTCTGCCGTCGTTTTTGGTCACTTACCTCAAGTCCAGTAATCGTGCCCCCTCCCTAACCTGGTCCCTAGGGTCTTAATGATACAAACTTGGGATTACTGCTAGAGTGGACCCCCATTGCTAGGATTTTCTAGTGGGTTAAGTACGGTTTAACCCTCTTGCTAATCATGGATTAACTTGGTTAAGTGTAACGATGAGTTCACGACTTAACCCTGATTAATCTACTAAGCCCACATTGATTAAGTATTAAGTGGACCATGACTTAAACCCTAATCATGAGGCATTAATTAATTAATGTGCCTTAACCTCTCACATTAGACTTCGTTGCGGTTACTAGTTAAGCCGGTCTGTTCCGGGTAGCTTTATACCACAACTTGGTCTAACCTCGGGTTCAAGGTACAACATGACCAACTTCTCACATTGGGTCCTATTGTTTGTAGCAACTAGTTAAGCCGGTCGGTTCCGGGTAGGTTTACGCTACAAACTCAACCCAACCTCAAGTTGGTCACACTTATATTTTCTAAGTGTCATGTCCATTATGTTTCCAAAACATATTACAAGTTTTCAAGCATTTGGGTAGACCTAACTTAATAGGTAAATTCCCAATGGGTAGACCTAACTTAATAGGTAAATTCCCAATCTTATGTTTTTATGTCTTTTAAGTTTACCCAACCCCAAACGCAATCCCATCGCTTACATATCGCAATAGCGCATAAAGGATAGAAAGAGGGAACTTGGCATAATCATGACATAAAGGTGTTGAAGCCACAAGTTTAACATGGTGGCATATGAAATGTACATATGTTCATATACTTGCATATTACATTTTTAGGCCTCAAAAGCATGCATAAAACCAAACTTAGCATATTGGTGATACGTGGTGATAAATGACATGTAGAAATGGCCATAAGTTCGCATTTAGCCTCACATGCAAGTTATCATAAGAGACATGATAACTTACATGTTGCCAAAATGCAACCTTTAGCATAAAGCTTGAAGCTTTATGTTCATATACTCAAGGTAAGCTTGCATAACATGATAACATGAACAAAATGATCAACCCAAACTTGCATAACATAACTTGCATATCATATGACAAACTTGCATATCAAACTTGCATAACATAACATGATCAAACTTGCATATCATAACATGGCAAACTTGCATAACATAACATGATAAACTTGCATATCATGGAAAACTTGCATATCATAATGATCAACCAAACTTGCATCATTCATTTAACTTTAGAGTTTAAATATGAAAGTAGAAAAGGGCTTACAATGCTTATGAAGGCACAAAAATATATATAGATTGAGACAAAGCCCTTATGCAATCAAATAAACCCAACATGCAAGCTCCAATAGAATAACCCTTGAGCAAAAATGATCAAAACTCTTGCTTTATGATGTAAATATGGAAACTTGACTTGAATGCAAGCTAATGACACTCATACAAGCTTGAAAACACTTGTATGCATGGAAAATCTCTCATAGAAATAACTTAGAATTTTATGAAGAGAGTGGAGGCCATGAGAGGAATGATTTTGCCATAGTTTAGTTGTAGGGTTGAATAATGATGATTTAAGGTTAGGTTATGGGCTTATTTATAGAGATTAGGATTAGTTTCAACCTTAGGATTAAACCCTAATTCCAATCTCAGCCCTTAAAACCGAATCTGGCCCCCAAACTCAACACAACTCCCAAAATGGTGCACCAGGCAAAACTGCCCGGCTGAGCCAAGTCGACAGGGCTGTCGACTTGGGCCTAACCATGTCGACTGCCCAGTCGACAGGGCTGTCGACATGGGTGGTCTGGCGGGAAATTTCCCGCCTGCGCCCAACTGCCCTAATTTCCAAATTCAAACTTGAATTTGAAATCTGTTTTTACTTTGAAATTTTCTGAAAACTTCGTTGGGCCTTAATCGGGTCATACGGACTCCGATTTTTGAAAACTCGGACTCTATTTCGCGTATTTTTCCGAGACTAACGCAATGGCACAGCCCGTTTCCCTTGATTCAGATTTATAAATTAAATTCTGCCTCGATTTATGTTATAACAGGTTATTGAAAATACGGGTTGTTACAGTCGTCCATTGCCACCGGCTGGGGGAAAGCAACTTCTTAGAGATTTAGCTCCTCCGGAAAGTACTCCTTCTCACTCCCAATCTTCTAGAAAACACCCCGAGCTAGAGGGCAAGATTAAAGATGAGGGCATGATTATAGAAAAGGGGAAGACAGCTCCTGTTTCCTCTAGTGAGCGTGGCTTGGATACTACTACCGCAGAGGATGTTGCCCCCAGTTATGAGATTATGGCCAGGCTAGAGCGCTTGTGAAAGCAGTTCCCTGATATTTACTTTGATAGGATGGTGTTCGTCTTAGATCTTGAAGCGGTCCTCGAGGATTGGGATACAGAGGTGGTAGGGTACGTCTGCCATGTGGCTAAACAATACGCGGTAATGAAGAAGCATGCCGCTACACTTTCCACTATCATCCGCCAAATGGAGACGGACGTGGCCAGAGCTAGAGTAAAGATTGATAATGATGCTAGGGCTAGGAGCAAAATGGAGAAAGAACTAGAGGATGCACAGGCCCAACTGGCTTTAGCTCGGCGGGACTCATAGAATTATAGGTCCGAGTTGGAGAGTGCTAGGGAGCGTTTTCGCAATGAGCTTGAATTAAACAGCCAGGAACGGGTGGCCCTAAGAAAGGAAGTGGAAGATCTCAGCGCAATTAATATCGAGCTAAAGACAGCACAAGAATGCTTTGCTGCTTAGAAAGATGCCTGGGAGAAAGAGAAGGCGAGCTTAAAAGTTGACCTTGCTCTCGCCAAAAATGAAAAAGAGATTTTAAACGATCAACTTGCTCAAGATGAGGAGCGTGCAGCTCTCGCCGAAAGTAATGCTAATAATACTCTTGAGTCAGCAACTGCTGCAGCCGATAAGCACGTTGAAAGAGAGAAAGACATAGCTAGTTTTGAGGAACTGTTGTTCGAATTCTTTGGTCAAATTATCAAGACTCGAGACATCTCTTGGATTCCAGACTACCATGTTACCTTGGCCAATGTATGGGACGCAATTGTCGAGGGCGAGAACCGGCGATTGGGGGTCGACGAGATTGACGAAAGCCAGCTGATGCAGACCTTCCTCAGAGGTGAAGAACCTGAGGCTTTGGATGAAGGTAGACGCCTAATCCATGAGGAGATGGAGAGGGAGAAGAGTAGGCTCAAGGGCAAGGATAAGGTTGGGAAAAGCTTGAGCTCGGTGGTGGAGCCCAAAACCTCTGAAATTGAGGGATATAACCCTGATGATCCGTTGATCCCCTTGGCTCCTACTCCTCTAATTGTCAGAACCACCAGTATAAGTCTGGGAGATGAGTCGGCTGAAGGTATCGTCATATTCTCTCTATGGTTCATTAAAGCAATTGTAACTGGTCGTCGTCTCACGGACGGACAACTGACATGGCCACATCTCCTCCCGATTCACTAACCTTTGCTTCTTATGGTGTAGGTACCAAAGTGGTCGAAAAAGGTGCAGAGGAGAATGCAATGGCAGAGAAAGTTGATGTCCCTCCGGTTCTGGAATTGAAATTTCCGAGATTCCAAAGCAAGCCGAGGGCTCAACAAGTGATAGAGTTACGGTAGCACCCACGGAATCTGGCACTGGCGCTCCTGCAGACACCGAGATTATTGCTACTTTGCATGACACAGATGGCAGTCATGGAGATGAGGAAGAGGAGGTAGAAATCATAGACGAGGCCAAGGATGATGATAGTGAAACCTTGGCTGACATACAAGCTAGGAAGGAGAAGCAGTTGGTTCATAGGAAGGGGGAACATGATCCTGTATTCGTGCCCCCTATTTCTGAAATTGAACCCAAAACTGGGATGGTTATAAGATTCTCTTCCAAATCAATAACTTCACAACTTGACTCTGAACCCTCCAGTCCTCCCCAGGAGCCTCTTGTCGATAAGAGGAAAAGGAAGAAAAGTGACCGCTCTGATACTGATAAAGAGGAGTTGGAGAAACAGAAGAAGGACAAGAAATCAAAGCCATCTCTTAAGCCTAAATAGAATGCAGTTATTTGCTCATGTTTTAGTTTTAGGTTTCCTTTGGCCAAAAAGATGTAGTCGTGAGATTGGCCCTCACTTTTGTTTAGCTTCTCGTTCTTTGTAAATCCGCTTTCAGCAAATAAAGATTTACTTCTTTTGCGCCGTTGTGTTCCTGCGAATTCATCATGTTAGCAGAGCCTAAATGGTCATAACTGAAATATTCGTAATTAACTATTAAAGTCATAAGTAAAAATTATTAATCATGACCGAAACGATTATCGAAAAATACACGTGCTAAGTAAATGTGTAGTGGTGCACGTATATACCCTTAATCAATCGTCATTATAGTGCCTAGCCAGGGCTTATTGGCGATCGATTAGGATTATATTCGTACTATCCCGATCTTCCAACGGGGTAATGATTCTTGCAGCGCTAAGTCTCTAGCGCTTTTATACTCTCCCGATCCTTCAGCGGGTTAGAGTTCATGTGGCGCTAAGTCTCTAGCGCCTTTATACTCTCCCGATCCTTCAGCGGGTTAGTGTTCGAGCTCGATTATTGGTCTGCTCACCGATCCTTTAGCGGGGCAGAAGTTCTAGGGGCGCTAAGTCTCTGGCGCCTTTATACTCTCTCGATCCTTCAGCGGGTTAGAGTGTTATCAAGGCGGTTTTATTATGGTGCACCTTCACACCTTCGGGATGTTATCTCCGCGTCCTTTATACTCTCTCCCAGATCTCAGGAGTTAGAGTGCAAGCAGTACTGTGATTTACCTCGCTGCACCTTTTGGAGCTTTAATTACCGTGAGCCTTCCGATCCGACAAACGACATTTTGAATCAGCTGTTTTGAGATTACTACATAAATTTAAAACAAATCTGGAAATGGTAACAGTTTATATTGATCAAAATAAAAGAGTAGATAAGAAATGGTGCAGTAAAGGCAAATGACACGCGATATTTTTATAGTGGTTCGGTCGAATCATGACCTACGTCCACTTTATAATCTTCTGTTCAAATAACCAAACTGTTCTAGGCAAGTCAAGCCTTTTTACATGGTTCTAAAAACAAAAGAGTAGAACTGACATTTTTATGTCCGATATGGCCGCAAATGCTAGGCATTCCACCCTCTGTGGATTTCATCTCCATCTACGGTTGCTAGCTTGAAGGTTCCATTATCAATCCTTCGTAAAATGGAGTACGGTCCTTCCCATTTCGGGCCAATATGTACTGGGGGAGGAAAGACTTGCTTCAGAACCAAGTCTCCAGGTTCAAATGTACGAGCTCGTACTCTTCTGTTGTAGTATCGAGCTATTTGTTGTTTGTGCCTCAGGGCACGTTAGTCGGCTTCGTCCCTTTTTCCTCAACCATGTCCAGGGATTCAAGGAGAAACTCATTGTTGGTAATCGGATCGTAATAAATGCTTCGATGAGATGGTACTTCCAACTCGATCGGAATAACTGCTTCAGCTCCAAAAGCAAGGGAAAACGGGGTGTGACCCGTCGCCGACTTGTACGTTGTTCTATAGGCCTATAGTGCCAGGAGTAATTCATCAACCCACATGGCTTTGGCCCTCTTCAATCTTTTCTTTAGAATGGATTTGATCACCTTGTTTTCCACTTCAAGTTGTCCGCTCGATGGCGGATGTGCCACAGAGGTGTATCTTTTCTCGATGTGATACTTCCGACAGAAATCTTGAAACTCTGTGTTGTCATATTGGGTCCCATTATCGGTTATGATGATTTTTGGAATCCCAAATCGACATATAATGTTCTTAACAACAAAGGTGATCACTCGCTTGGTTGTGATCGTGGTCAAAGGCTCTTCTTCTACCAATTTAGTAAAATAATCCATGGCCAAAATAACGAACTTTGCTCCGCCCTTTGCTATGGAAAGGCTCCCAATAATGTCAATTCCCCACATAGCAAAAGGCAACGGGCTTGTCATTGTCTTCAACTGGTTAGGTGGTGCCCTAGGAATTTTGGAGAACTTCTGGCAAGCATCACAACGTCGTGCATACTTGGCTGCATCCTTGTTTGTAGTGGGCCAGAAATAGCCGTATCGCAATATCTTCTTTGCCAATGTTTGCCCTCCATTGTGGTCGCCACTCACCTTCATGGACTTCCTTCAGTACACGCTTGATGTCGTCATGGGCGATGCACTGGAGGAGAGGCATCGAGAAACCTTGTCTGTATAGGACTTCGACTTGCAACACATATCGGGAAGCCTTCCGTATAAATTCACGACTCTCACTTTTCTTTGTTGGGAGCGTTCCATTCATCAAAAAATTCTTTAGGGGGGGTCATCCATGACTCCCTTTCAGGTTAAATCTCTAGTATCGGATCAACTTCCATCTTATCCACGCTAGGGAACTATAGTACTTAAATCGGGACTAGCTCCGTATGTTCTGGATTATCGAAACTAGCCATCTTTGCTAACTTGTCTGCAGTTTGATTCTCTGCTTGAGGAATGTGAGATATACTGTGGTGATCAAAACCATCCAGCAACTTCCTTACTTTTTCCAAATATGATATCAACCTTGGACTCTTAGCCTGAAACTTTTCATTAACTTGGTTCATGACTAAATTGGAGTCACAAATGATGTCTAGCTTTGTTATCCCTAGTTCCTTTGCAAGCTTCAACCCGGCAATTAGAGCGTCATACTCGGAATCATTATTAGTTGCGTGGAACTCCAATCTAAGAGTGTAATATATTAGTCGTTTCTTTGGAGTTCCAAGAACCACTCCGGCACCAGATCGTCTGTCATTTTTAGCTCCATCAGTGTATAGTTCCCAGGCATTAGGGTCAAGGAGTAGCTTTGGAAGATCGTCTTCCTCAGTTACTGCATCATTTTCTGGGATGGTAAATTATGTTATAAAGTCTGCAAGTGCCTACCCTCTTATCGACCTCCAGGGTTGGAAGTTCAGGTCGAATTGACTCAGCTCAATGTTCCATTTAAGCAACCTTCCCGATGCTTCTGGCCTTTGTAGGACTTTCCTAAGCGGGTGATCAATATAAATAGTAATGGGATGAGCCTTGAAGTAGTGACGAAGCTTCCTAGATGCAATGAACAAAATGTACGCAAGCTTTTCTATTTTTGGGTAATTTCGTTCTGCGGCTGCCAATATCTTACTCACATAGTACACCGGTCTTTGCACCTTATCCTCTTCTCTTACCAAAGCCAAACTGATTGCGTGGGATGACACTGCCAAGTACATAAATAAATCCTCATGATCCATAGTCTTAGACAGTATCGGGGGATCAGGAGTCCATTTAAAGTTGCGCTTGCCTCGCTTTATTAGTTTGAAAAACGGGATGCATTTGTCTGTAACTTTTGAGATAAATCTGCTGAGCGCTGCCACTTTTCCAGCAAGGCTTTGCACATCTTTAATCTTCTTTGGTTCTTGGATATTTTGGACTGCTGTAATTTGGTCTGGATTGATCTCAATTCCGCACGAGCTTACAATGAACCCTAGGAATTTTCCAGATGCTACCCCAAACGAGCATTTCAAAGGATTCAGTTTCATCCCATATTTTCGGAGAATTCGAAACATCTCTGCTAAATTGTTAGTATGATCGGATGACTGTCTGGACTTTACCAACATATCGTCGACGTATACCTCCATCGTTTTACCAATTTAATTGTAGAACATCCGATTCACCAATCGCTGATATGTAGTGCCGGCATTTTTCAAACCGAAAGGCATCACCACATAGCAATATAATCCCAAATCTGTAATGAAACTGGTATGCTTTTGGTCTAGGACGTGCATGGGGATCTGATTGTACCCCGAGTATGCATCCATAAAAGAAAGAAGTTCATGACTTGCGGTTGAATCTACCAACTGATCGATTCTAGGCAATGGGAAGCTATCCTTTGGACATGCCTTGTTTAGATCTGAGAAGTCGATGCACGTACGCCACTTTCCATTGGCCTTTTTTACCAAAACCGGGTTTGAAATCCAGTCAGGGTAAGTTGACTCTTTAATGAACCCATTACTTCTTAGCTTTGCAACTTCTTCTTTCAAGGCGGCAGTCCTCTCTGGGCCAAGCATCCGCCTCTTTTGTTTGACCGGAGGATGTTTCGGGTTAGTGCTTAACGAATGACTCATAATCGAGGGAGATATCCCACACATGTCCGCATGGGTCCAGGTGAATACATCCAAGTTAGCTTTCAGGGAATTTATTAATTCTTTGGCTCGAACAGGATCCAATTAGGATCCAATCTTCAGGTCCTTCTCTGGGTCACTATCATTGATTGGTACATCCACAGTCGCTTCATTGGGAGTCGCCATTCTGCCCCCAGGCTCTTCATCCTCTGTGGGATCTATATCCTCAAGCAACTCCTTGGGCGACCATCCTGGAGGTATTTCATTTAGTTGCTATGGCGATTACTCCCTTGGAGGGGAGGAACCACCTTCTGCTTCTACACCTTTCCCTTTGCAGACAACTTTAACTCTGCAATGTAGCATGCTCGAGCAACAACTTGATCTCCTCTGACTATACCCACACCGGAATCCGTTGGGAACTTCAACAATAAGCATTAGGGTGCAATACATGCCCTGAATTTGGCTAGGGCTGATCGGCCTAGGAAAGCATTGTATGGTGATTCAATATCCAGGACTACAAAGTGGAGGATCCTCACTCTCTGGCGATCTCCTTCCCCAAGGTTACTGATAATTCCACATATCCTATTGGAGTGGTCAAGGCCCCATTAAATCCACATATCCAACCTTCACATGGCTTCAAATCCTTCGGCTCGAGCTTCATTTGGTCGAATATTTTCTTGAACAGAATGTTGACTTAACTCCCGTTATCTACCAAAACTTTTTGAACTATAGCTGGGCCGATGGTGACAGTGATCACCAATGGGTCCTCAGTTGGGTAGTGTACTCTAATACTCTCTCGCTCGTGAAATATGACATCATCGGACATCGTCTTTTGTTGCTTAACTGGAGCGTTGTCCTCGGGGTTACCACATTACCCCACTTCGAAATGATGTTTAGCTGCATTTATGTGTTGGTTCATAGCTCTAAAACTGTGCCCTGCCAGGTGAAGTCCACCAACTATGGTATTGATAACGATATTTTTTCCTTTTTGCTGAGCCGTCGGTTTGGTAGCGGGTTGGCTTTGGTTCGGGACTTGTACGGCTTGCCCCCTGTCCCTAGGAGTCACCTTATACTCATTAAGCTTCCCTTCTCGGAGCAGCCTTTCAACCACGTATCTCAAGTGACGACATTCTTTAGTGGAATGACCATGGATCTGATGAAAAAGACAGAATTTCCCAGTTTCACGCTCTTTCTTTGTAGAATCTCTCGGAGGAGGCCTTTTGTACCGGAGGACATTATATGTATCTAGGAAGATGTTTTCCAATGTATCATTTAATGGTGTGAAGCTCTCAAACGGTCTGGGCCGAGGTCTCCTTTCAGAGTCATTTCCTCGATTTCTTTTCCGATTATTGTTATTATTGTTCTCTGTTTGGCGACCGCTGCCTTGATTCTTGTTCCCAACGTTAACTTCAACTTTTCCTGACTATCCCCTGTTTGCTTGATGGCCACGTTGCTTTGGATATCTTCTTTATCTATAGCCTTTCTTTTCCGATTAGCGTATATCTCCTCCCGATGCAGGAGAAAATTAGCTTTTTCATAAAATATTTCTTCGATCAGGGGTGGTATGCCGGCCAGATATCTTCCAAACTCGGTATCTTTATCGACGCCATCGATCAGGGCCATCAACACAGTTTGCTCATGCAGATCTTTGACTTCTGTGACAGCCAAATTAAAACGATTCAAATACGACCTCAGGCTTTCATCGGTTCGTTGTTTAATAAGGGATAGCTTAATTACATTCTTAGACCTCTGGGCATGAAGACAGAATTGATTCACGAATTTCTCACTCAATTCCCTGAAGTTGGATATTGACCGTGCCGACAGGCGGGTGGACCATAACAACGCCACATCTTCTAGGAATATAGGGAATGTCTTACATTTTACCACGTCTGTAGTTGCAGCGGCACTCATTGACTAGGAGTATCGCATTAAGTGCTGAATGGGGTCAGTTCTGCCCATATAGCAATTCATGGTTGGCATATTGAAGCACCTCGGGAATGTAACATCCAGTATGTCATCAGTAAAAGGTGTATGACTGCGATCTATGCCCCAATCTTCATTCGTCTGTCCACGGCTATCTTCCATGACTTGCCTAATCATTGCTTCAAACTCTACATGGGTCAGGGTAGATTCGTGATCAGCGCTTCTTGCCCGACGGCATCCTCGGGCATTTCTTTGACGTGCTGCTAAAAAGTCTAGACCCTGAGCAGAACTCCCTTGCCCCCTATTGCTGCGGTCGATCAAGCAACGAGCGGGAGGCACGCCGTTCCTTGGTGGTAGAGCGGGCTCATTTAAGTTGTGGTTACTAGTTCCCTGATTAAGTGAAACACCCCACCTCCGTTAGGGTCACTCTCAAAGGGAATGCCCTAATTTTGGTGGAGGTTTATAAGTACAAGTCACAGATATACAAGACAGATATAAGAACACATATTTGTAAACAGCGGAAGAACAACAAACTTTATTTCATAAAGTCAAATACGTGTTACAACAACATCCTTTCCAAAAACATAACATAACACTTTCATAATCTGTCTTGAGTACATTATTTCTAAAGAAGCATAAATAAAACATAGATAAACTGCAAAAGCCCCATAGTGGATTGTCCAAAGCCATAGTTCAAAACAGGAAAGTCCAAGCAATACATTTCTCTTCTTCAAGCTGGATGTTGAGATTGGTCAAGCTGCTGTGTTCCCTCCCTGAGGACCTGGGGGGGGGGGGGAAACGGAAGAAAGAAGACGAAAGAAAAATAGAGTCAGACATAAAGCCTGAGTAAGTCTAGTACTATTTTGTCTATGAATAAAGAACTGGGTATGATAAGTATAAACAAGAAGTGGGCAAGCACAATAAACTTGGTTAAGTTGTCTAGGGTCGAATATACTATCGTACCCCATGCTAATCTCTGAACCCATATAAACTAGTTTCCAATTTGCACCCCATGATCAGGGTTATGTGATCCATTCTACGATGATCGGCTCCTACTCGCATAATTACATGTGTCTTACGGCCCCCGATGTCTGTAGTTACCTATGCTGGTCCCACCATGGGGTGTATCAAGTCCCATAGTGGCAACCCGACACAACCTTAGAGTGCACAGGTATGCTACTGGTGCCCAGTGCCTTATTTTTCTGCGCCGGAGTGTGTGCACGCCCGCACTCCGTTAGAACCTACACTGCTACACCACCGCCGTCGATTTGACCTCTTACAATCAGCCCAGTAATCGTGCCCCACCCTGCCTAGTTTCAGGGTATCCTGATACACCTTCTAGGGTTACTGCTGAAAAGGGTCCCCCGTTACTAGGTTTTCTATCTCTAGCCAACATGCTAAGTTGGTTAAGTGTTTCCTAACCTAACCCCACCAGTCCGTTTAGTTTAGCATGTTCCATTTTGATTAAGTCTTTAGTTCACTTAATCCTATCAATCCTGACTCAGCCTTAATTGTCTTATTAAGGCCCTGACCTCTCACATTAGACAGGTATTGTTGTGGCTGCCTGTTGCCGGTTGGTTCCGGGCAGTCTTACGCCACAACTCAGTCTAACCTCGGGTCCTTGCTGGGCTCCATGTTTAACCTCTCACATTGGATAGGTATTGTTGTGACTACTGGACAGCCGGGCGGTTCCGGGCAGGTTTACATCACAACTCAATCCAACCTCGGGTTAAACACATCGTATGTTCTACATTTACATATCTTGTCATTCTTCTTTATTTCTTATATGTAAATATTTGCGGCCCATTATTAAGTTAATGATGTAAAGGTTACACCAATCATGGGCCCAACCCATACTTGAATTTGGGCCCTTCTATTTTATATTTTCATTCATTAATTAATTTTAACCCAACGTTATTTTCCCCCGTTTTACATGTCCGTTTATATATATTGGGCTTAGCCTTTTAAAGCCCAATTTAGCCATGCGAAAAGGGGAGGCTTAAAGCGTGATTACATACACAAAGAGGGGAAAGTGAGCGCATGAACTTGCATATGACGTTGGAAATACAACATAGAAACTGGTGTACTTGCATAGTGGTAACATAGGTGACGTGAATCAAAGCATGTGAACTTGTAATTGAGATATCATTATTGTCACATGAACCTATATTTTTACTTAGGCATAATGTCAAACATAAGCATGGCATAATATTTCTAGCATAAGCATAGCATAATGTCAAACATAAGCATGGCATAAATACTTCTAGCATAAACATGGCATAATGTCAAACATAAGCATGGCATAAATACTTCTAGCATAAACATAGCATAATTCAACTTAATCATGATTTAAGTCTAATCACATAACGATGGTATAAACATACTTATGCATAAATATTCCTAAACATGGTGTTTGCTTTAAACTTGCAAAAAGGGATTCTTGAGTCTAACCTAGCCATGTCTCACATATGTCATCATATAATTCTTTTAAACAAGATGGATTTCAATTATGCCAAATATCATCCATAGCCTAGCCATATTCATAAGTTTGCAAAAGCATGACTTAATACATGGATTATGGTGTCAAAATTCCAACATAGTTTCATATGAACTATAATAACCAAACTTGTTTCAATTACTTGCAAAATGATTTATGCACAAAAATATACATCATGGTGGCATAGAAGCAAAACCCCAAACTTGCATAAATTTCAATCAACTACATACATGTAGCTTCAACATAGGTTACATAATTTGCGCAATATTCCAAACGTATATTTGCATAGAACTACCGCATGTAGTTCTTTATAATGAATAACATAATTTTGCACAAATATGAATTACTTTATTATCCCAATTCAAGCATACAAATCAATACAGTTGTTTATTCATACCAAAGTAATACTCTACTTACAATGGTTGCGGCGAATTCTCTAATTAAGAGATATGATTCCTATGTTGAATTGATTGGCTTTAGGTTGCTTGAATTGCTTTAGGCTTTAGAACTTTCTTCCTAATCCTCTCTCTAGTTGGCGGCTACTCTTTGTCGTTCCTCAGCAACATGGCGGCTATGTTCTTAATTTTGAATGAATAGATTAGGGTTTAGTCTAGGGTTGTTTATATAGAGGTTAGGAATTGATTAGGACCATTGATGTTGCTAGGTTAGATCATAGCCATTCATTAGGAAGAGAGACCAATTAAAACCCGCCACCTAGCCCTAATGACAAAGCAGACCATAGAAATTTGTCCAAACACAGACCTGGCCAGCCAGGTTGACTGGGCTCGACCAGGTCGATACCCCTGTCGACAGGGCTGTCGACAGCCCTGTCGACATGGGTAGCCCAGGTCGACAGCCCAGTCGACCTGGGTGGCCTAGGCGGGTGTTTATCCGCCCTGGCCTACTGGGCCCGATTTTAAATTATTTTATTCTGTTTGAATTTTAAATTTGATTCAAAACTTCCGAAGGCCATATCTTCTTCATACGGACTCCGTTTTTCGAAAACTCGGACTCTATTTCGCGTATTTTTCCGAGACGAACGCAATGGCGTATCCCGTTTCCCTTAGTTCTTTGATTTCAAATTAATTATACTTTAACTTGTTACCTTCACAGTTATAGAATTTTCGGGGTGTTACATTCTCCCCCACTTAAAAGGATTTCGTCCCCGAAATCTTCAAGTTAGGAGGAATGTATATCCTAACATCCAATCATCCATCTACTCATCCATCAAACACGAGCATCCATTGTCCTTAAAAGATTTCTAATGCTTCATGATCATATGCGAAGTGTGTGTGTACATGAACTTATCTAATGCAAAATCAGGCAGTCTACTGATTCAGTTGACCTCCTTAATGCGAATTATGTAAGTGCCATGAATCCATTATGTATGCAAATTTTCCAATTCTTGATTCTACATGAGTGCACAATCATTCAATACAAATGCAACATCCACATGTCAACATATTAATGTTCAACCATAGACGAAAGCAAACATATATGCATATGCAATATGAAGTGACTGAGCCGATCTAAAACCTAGATTGTGTGTGTATATGCAACCACGAGCAACCACTAGCAATCACTTGCAACCACTTGCAACCATCATACATAACATGTTTCAACTACATGTTTCCATCCAAAAAGATTCTACCTAAAAGATACGGTCGAGGAAATATACCTAAAAAGATAGATAAAAGTGCAACTTAAGGAAAAGGAAAGATCAAGGATGTACCCTCGAACAGAAAAGGGTAGGCTGTACGGATTCTAGCTTCAGTTTCCCAAGTCGCGTCTCCCTCGGCGTCGCTCCACTGAACTTTGACGAGCTGGACTTCGCGGTTGCGTAGCTTCTTCACTTCCGTTCCTAATATGCGGGTTGGAACTTTTCTTATGGTTGCTTCGCGTTCCACTTCGGCCTCTTCGAGGATATTCGGCTCTACCACCTCGGCTGACTCATGCAGACATTTTCGGAGATGTGATATGTGAAAAACGTTGTGGACTCCGGCCAACTTCTCGGGCAGCTCTAACTTATAGGTCATTTTCCAAATTTTCTCAATGATAGGAAATGGTCCTACCTAAAGGTATAGTCGAATGATAGAAGCAAGTAAAAACTTTGTGCCCATTAGGCAATGTCAAAACTGGAAATCTATGCCACATATATATTGATTAGGAGAAAAACTCTCTAAGCATCAGCCCCGAAGACCGAAATCAACATCAGACTGACACCCAAAGAATTACTCAACCCAACCACCATATATGATTCTAGGAAATTGAGCATGATGGACTCCTTTTAGGTCACAAGGGAGTCCCTTCCTAAAACCAACCTGTATCCTATAAAGCCCAAAAACTTTGGTCAATCCAACGAACACCCTCAAGCCCCCAACATGTGTTACTAACAGATGAGTCATACTCCCTATGGAGTTTGCAATAGAAATTGGATTAAGAATGGGACCGAGAGGATATACAGAAAAGACACCATGCAAGTAAGTTCTACAGGGAGAGAGGGATCAAGGATATACTCTTAAGAAGAGATATTATGCACGAATCTAGTCTTCAATCTTCTAAGTCGCATTTCTTGAGCTTAACTCCATTATGCTTTGTCCGTCTTTAACTTCACAATTTTGTAGCTTCTTAATTCTTGTTTCCAAAATATGAGTTGGAACCTTTTCCATCGTTGCCTCTCGTTCCACTTTCACTTACTCTACTTCTAATATACTTGGCTCAAGCCTAACTGCGTACTCATGGTCCCATGCAAGCTCTCCAAAATTCACTAGTGAATCTTGGATCTTGTTAACTTACTAGAAGGTATTCCACAACCCATTCATAAGCGAACTGAACTTTCCGCCTTAGTGGCGAACACTACTGGAGCGCCCCATTCTGAAATGCTCCTCCTAATGAACCCCTTTCTCTAGAGGCTCTTTAATCTGTTTACTGAGCTCTTTCCTTTCCCGTGGAGCCATGTGTCCAACGGGCAACGCAACGGGCTTTGCATTATCTACAAGATATATGCGGAAGTCTATTTCCCGCTTCGGAGGCAAGCCCTTCACCTCTTCGAAGACATCCGGATATTCCCGGACCACTCTAACTGATTGCAAATTTTCAACAGAGGCATCTAGCGATTCAAGATAACTAAGCATAACTGCATACGAGGGATTACAAGAAATTTCCAAAGTATTACCGAGCTGGGTTAGGAGCCTAACAACCCTTTTCTCACAATCAAGGATGGCCCCATTACTGGATAGCCAATCCATACCCAAAATCAAACCATACCCCGAAAAGCCCAAAACAAAGGCACTACATTGAAATTCAACACTTAGTACAGAAATTTTCAAATCCAGACAGATCATAGACAAATGAGCTGGGCCCCCAATTGGGTTTGAAACAGTTAAGGGGTCCTCTACCATACTAGTTTTTAGGTGCAGAGATTCTACTAAAACAGACGAGATAAAGGAGTGTGATGCGCCAGAATCAAACAAAGTGCGAACGGGGTGATCATAAAGATAAACTACACTTTCTACAGAAGTATTTATACCTCGCTGTTGCAGAGGTGGCGCTTCTAGCACATGGACCTGTGCCCCTGGGGTGGATCCAGTCCTCTGCCCCTGTCCTTGTTTCTTTGGGCAGTCCTTAGCCCTATGGCCCGTCTCACCGCAAGAAAAGCACCCACCATTCTCCTTGGCCTTCTTTTTCCGGCAGTCCTTTACTAAGTGCCCCACTTTGCCACAGAAATTACACGTCCTCTTCTCTTTGTTGCCTTCCCCGCCTTTCTTAAAGTCTGTCTTCTTGGGCTGCAAACCCTCTTTCTTCCCTTGAGAGCTTTCTGCCTTTGTCTCCTTCTTGCCCTTGTCCTCTTCATTCAGCAATGCCATTTGCACCAATCTTTCATACGTGGCTCCCATGGGTATGTGGGTCATGGCCAAACTGTGTAATGGCTCATTTAACCCTTTGACGAAACGGAGAGCCTTCTTGTGCGGGGTGTTGACTAGGTCAAGCCCAAACCTAGCCAGCTCATCAAACTGATTCACATACTCTCTGACTGTCTTGTCCCCTTGCTTAAGAAATAAGAATTTTTCCAACTGCAAACTTCTTTCTGCATCTGAGAGAAATTTAGTCTCAAACCTTGCCCTAAAGTCCTCCCATGTCTCCACTGGTCTTTCAGCATTAGTGACTTCCCACCAGTAGGAAGCCTCGCCCTTCAATAGCCACACTGCCAATTGTACTTTTTGCCTATCTTCTACCTCAAAGATAATGAATAGGTCCTCCGTTTCTTTCAGCCAATTTCTAGCTGCTACGAAGGACTCAGTTCCATGGAAATCCCTTCCTCCCATAGCTTTAAAATCTTTACATATCTTAGCAAACGTGTTTCCCCGTGGAGGAGGTGGAGGAAAAGGTGCCGCTGCAGCTGGATGATTTCCTTCAGCTGGAGGAGGAGGAACGGTAGGACCTGGCTGAGTGGCCCTAGCTTCTAAGAATCGTCTAAACCAACCAGGTATGGGTACCCCTTCCGGCAAGTTAAGTTCTTGGGACATGCTGAAACAAAAAGGATAGATTCAAAACGAAGGATAAGAGATAGTACCTATGGCTTTGGAGAGTGGACTTTGCCTTTTTAAAATAAAATAATATCTTTCGTTTAAAAATGCTTCCTTAAAATTTCCTTTTTGAAAATAATTTTTCAAAACTTTTTATCTCATCTGGTAAACCTATGCTCTGATACCAAGTGAAACACCCCACCTCCGTTAGGGTCACTCTCAAAGGGAATGCCCTAATTTTGGTGGAGGTTTATAAGTACAAGTCACAGATATACAAAACAGATATAAGAACACATATTTGTAAACAGCGGAAGAACAACAAACTTTATTTCATAAAGTCAAATACGTGTTACAACAACATCCTTTCCAAAAACATAACATAACACTTTCATAATCTGTCTTGAGTACATTATTTCTAAAGAAGCATAAATAAAACATAGATAAACTGCAAAAGCCCCATAGTGGATTGTCCAAAGCCATAGTTCAAAACAGGAAAGTCCAAGCAATACATTTCTCTTCTTCAAGCTGGATGTTGAGATTGGTCAAGCTGCTGTGTTCCCTCCCTGAGGACCTGGGGGGGGGGAAACGGAAGAAAGAAGACGAAAGAAAAATAGAGTCAGACATAAAGCCTGAGTAAGTCTAGTACTATTTTGTCTATGAATAAAGAACTGGGTATGATAAGTATAAACAAGAAGTGGGCAAGCACAATAAACTTGGTTAAGTTGTCTAGGGTCGAATATACTATCGTACCCCATGCTAATCTCTGAACCCATATAAACTAGTTTCCAATTTGCACCCCATGATCAGGGTGATGTGATCCATTCTACGATGATCGGCTCCTACTCGCATAATTACATGTGTCTTACGGCCCCCGATGTCTGTAGTTACCTATGCTGGTCCCACCATGGGGTGTATCAAGTCCCATAGTGGCAACCCGACACAACCTTAGAGTGCACAGGTATGCTACTGGTGCCCAGTGCCTTATTTTTCTGCGCCGGAGTGTGTGCACGCCCGCACTCCGTTAGAACCTACACTGCTACACCACCGCCGTCGATTTGACCTCTTACAATCAGCCCAGTAATCGTGCCCCACCCTGCCTAGTTTCAGGGTATCCTGATACACCTTCTAGGGTTACTGCTGAAAAGGGTCCCCCGTTACTAGGTTTTCTATCTCTAGCCAACATGCTAAGTTGGTTAAGTGTTTCCTAACCTAACCCCACCAGTCCGTTTAGTTTAGCATGTTCCATTTTGATTAAGTCTTTAGTTCACTTAATCCTATCAATCCTGACTCAGCCTTAATCGTCTTATTAAGGCCCTGACCTCTCACATTAGACAGGTATTGTTGTGGCTGCCTGTTGCCGGTTGGTTCCGGGCAGTCTTACGCCACAACTCAGTCTAACCTCGGGTCCTTGCTGGGCTCCATGTTTAACCTCTCACATTGGATAGGTATTGTTGTGACTACTGGACAGCCGGGCGGTTCCGGGCAGGTTTACATCACAACTCAATCCAACCTCGGGTTAAACACATCGTATGTTCTACATTTACATATCTTGTCATTCTTCTTTATTTCTTATATGTAAATATTTGCGGCCCATTATTAAGTTAATGGTGTAAAGGTTACACCAATCATGGGCCCAACCCATACTTGAATTTGGGCCCTTCTATTTTATATTTTCATTCATTAATTAATTTTAACCCAACGTTATTTTCCCCCGTTTTACATGTCCGTTTATATATATTGGGCTTAGCCTTTTAAAGCCCAATTTAGCCATGCGAAAAGGGGAGGCTTAAAGCGTGATTACATACACAAAGAGGGGAAAGTGAGCGCATGAACTTGCATATGACGTTGGAAATACAACATAGAAACTGGTGTACTTGCATAGTGGTAACATAGGTGACGTGAATCAAAGCATGTGAACTTGTAATTGAGATATCATTATTGTCACATGAACCTATATTTTTACTTAGGCATAATGTCAAACATAAGCATGGCATAATATTTCTAGCATAAGCATAGCATAATGTCAAACATAAGCATGGCATAAATACTTCTAGCATAAACATGGCATAATGTCAAACATAAGCATGGCATAAATACTTCTAGCATAAACATAGCATAATTCAACTTAATCATGATTTAAGTCTAATCACATAACGATGGTATAAACATACTTATGCATAAATATTCCTAAACATGGTGTTTGCTTTAAACTTGCAAAAAGGGATTCTTGAGTCTAACCTAGCCATGTCTCACATATGTCATCATATAATTCTTTTAAACAAGATGGATTTCAATTATGCCAAATATCATCCATAGCCTAGCCATATTCATAAGTTTGCAAAAGCATGACTTAATACATGGATTATGGTGTCAAAATTCCAACATAGTTTCATATGAACTATAATAACCAAACTTGTTTCAATTACTTGCAAAATGATTTATGCACAAAAATATACATCATGGTGGCATAGAAGCAAAACCCCAAACTTGCATAAATTTCAATCAACTACATACATGTAGCTTCAACATAGGTTACATAATTTGCGCAATATTCCAAACGTATATTTGCATAGAACTACCGCATGTAGTTCTTTATAATGAATAACATAATTTTGCACAAATATGAATTACTTTATTATCCCAATTCAAGCATACAAATCAATACAGTTGTTTATTCATACCAAAGTAATACTCTACTTACAATGGTTGCGGCGAATTCTCTAATTAAGAGATATGATTCCTATGTTGAATTGATTGGCTTTAGGTTGCTTGAATTGCTTTAGGCTTTAGAACTTTCTTCCTAATCCTCTCTCTAGTTGGCGGCTACTCTTTGTCGTTCCTCAGCAACATGGCGGCTATGTTCTTAATTTTGAATGAATAGATTAGGGTTTAGTCTAGGGTTGTTTATATAGAGGTTAGGAATTGATTAGGACCATTGATGTTGCTAGGTTAGATCATAGCCATTCATTAGGAAGAGAGACCAATTAAAACCCGCCACCTAGCCCTAATGACAAAGCAGACCACAGAAATTTGTCCAAACACAGACCTGGCCAGCCAGGTTGACTGGGCTCGACCAGGTCGATACCCCTGTCGACAGGGCTGTCGACAGCCCTGTCGACATGGGTAGCCCAGGTCGACAGCCCAGTCGACCTGGGTGGCCTAGGCGGGTGTTTATCCGCCCTGGCCTACTGGGCCCGATTTTAAATTATTTTATTCTGTTTGAATTTTAAATTTGATTCAAAACATCCGAAGGCCATATCTTCTTCATACGGACTCCGTTTTTCGAAAACTCGGACTCTATTTCGCGTATTTTTCCGAGACGAACGCAATGGCGTATCCCGTTTCCCTTAGTTCTTTGATTTCAAATTAATTATACTTTAACTTGTTACCTTCACAGTTATAGAATTTTCGGGGTGTTACATTAAGTGCCTCTTCTTCATGAGATGGAAGTGACCCAAATCGAAGCTACTCTATGTTCTCGGCCCTTTCTAACGGGGGCCATCATCGGTTCCTTCCGGGTTCTTCAGACGAAGATGTATGTTCCGGAGAGAAAGGGTGAGCTGGAGGTGGTGAAACCTACCTTTGAATATCGTCAATTCTTCTACCTAGGGCAATAATATTTTGATGCAGCAACGAGCTCTCTTGCCTTTGAGCAGCCAGTTCATCGGTCTGCCTGTCCAACGCTTCAAGTATTCGAGTCAGATGTCCTTCGGTAACTGGGGAAGAAGGGTCGAACTGGTCATCTTCTTCTTCTCTTATACGCAAGGAACTTGAACCGGGTTGAGCAGAAGTACTAGCACGAGCGGAACGAGCCATAATTTCCTTCCTAGGTCAGGTAGTAATCTGATTATCAGTTTGGATCGTGGTCCTCCTGTGCTGGTGGCTCGCGGTATCTTCCTGGCGTCGATTCGTGGTAGTTCCCTGGGATCGATCGCGGAAGGGTTAGTAGGGGGATGGCGACGTTATCTTGGGATCGGTTCGTGACACACTCAACTGGTCGGGTCGCCATGCCTTCATTGGATCGGATCTCCCCCTCTTCTCCACGATCCACGGACAGAACTTCGATCCGCTCCTGAACGCTCTCTTCAATTGCTTCGTTCGTAGCTTCAGTCACTTGGGAGGCTCGTACTTCCTTAGACTTCTTTCCAGCCATGATATCTGAGCTTTACTGAAAACTTTAAAAATCGAAACAGTGGAGTTTTGGACCGTTTTCTTCGAACTTGATTGTCCGAATAATAGAACTACAATCCAATATGCTGAGACTTTGTTCTCAGTGAAAGCACCAAAATGTTAAATCCAAAATTGGATCCAACACCCAGGTTGTTCAATTATGCAGAGATTAATATCATAAAAAATGCAAGAGAAACCGGAAAGACATGAGATTTATAGTGGTGCGGCATTAACGAGCCTATGTCCACTTTATATCTATGATTATACTTAAAATTCAAGTACAATCGATGATTTATCCCTCAACCTCACTTTTACCATGTTGATTCACTCAATAAATTCGAGAAACTCTGAACAATAATAATTGAGATATGATAATGGTGGAGTCAGAGCTCAGAATTGCCAAAAAGATTCCTGGGCTATTTATATTTGATATTTGCAGATGGATCGTGGTCATACGTGGCACAAATCCCAAGGATCTCGGACTGGTTCGTGGTTTGATGGAGAATAGTCAATATGACCGTCGTGGATAGGTGTCGTCAGATCCTGCATTCACAGATCGTGGTGGACTTGGTCATAACCTTCACCACATCTTCTGGGCTCGGATCGGATCGCGTAGGAAAGGACAGGTCGAATCGCATAGGAAAGGACGAGTCGGATCGAGGTGACGGGGGTGATCGCGATCAGGCTAAAACCTTTATACAGGTGAAACTTCATCTTGGACTTGTGCTTGGATCTTGATGGCTTGGTTCAAAAGCTAGCCAACAACTGTACAATTATATAGATGCTAGAGATTCAAAGTTCAGAGAAATTTCAAGACTCATGAGTAATCAAGATTTCAATAGTTCAAGATTAATATATTTATAGAGTCTAGATTTTCTAAGACTCTAAATAGCACTCCAGGTTCAAATTCAAATTCTGATTTTCAAATTTTAATTTTCAAATTCTGATTTTCAATTTTATCCTCAATCATCTCAATTTTGTTCTTCTATTTATTTCTATTTTTATTCTTTTTGTTTTTCAAACTTAAGTATTTTATATAATTTATATTTATACCTTATATAGTTTAAGACCTTATAATTTTATAAATATTTTTATATAGTTCGAAAGTATGTTTTCATATGATTTTCTATCATATAATATTAATTTACAACACTAGAATTTCATTAAGAATTTCCAGAATTAGTTTTACATCAAAACACTTGAAAATGCTTTGAAAATCGAAAATGTACATGGGTATGTCGACATAGCAAAAAGAGCATGTCGACATATAATAGCTATTTTTTCTAATTTTGAAGGATAGTGTCTTTTCACTTTTTCAAATGCTTCAAAACCATTGCAACCCTTCATACGCTATAAAAAGAGGTTAAAACCGAATTTTTTAACAACTCTTCTTCTCTAACTTCATACTCTTTCATCCCACCATTATTCTTAATCATTTTTATGGTTATACTCTACCGAATTCAATTACTTTTTGATAAAACTTCTTCTCTCTACACTCTCTACTATCTACTCTCTGAATCAAGTGCTATTGAAGAGTTATAGGGCTATTTTGTAATTGGTTGGGTTGAATAAACCTTGGTGTGAGTCAAAGAAGAGTCGTTGTGTCTTGTGGGCCGTGAAATAAGGGAAATAGGAGTCGGTGTGTTCTTGTGAGCCGTGAAATCAAGAAAGTAGGAATCGGTGTCTCCTTGTGAGCCGTGAAATCCGGGATGGTGTAATTGATTATTGAAAGAGTAATAAAACTCTGCACAATCCAGCATTGTGTGGGACTGGATGTAGGAGTAATCCGAACTAGTATAAAATCCGATAGGTACTTTCCTTTTTTGCATTTTTATTTCGGTTTATCTTATTTGTGTTTGAGTCTGTGTCTGTGATTGTGTTTGTGTTGTTTGATTCATTTCAAAATTCTCTTTAGTTCTAAGTTTTGTTTAAATTCTTACAAACTATTCACCCCCCTTCTAGTGTTTGCTTTGCTTTAACGATCCTTTCCGCAGTCCCTAACAGAAGACACTAGGATCTTATTCACCCATATACTTAAAGATGATTTCAATGAAAAACAACACAGATATTAAATCACACGCACAAACAAGATATTCCACCCAACCACCCTCTTTATTGATTCAACAATACTAATTTTGTTTACATACAATGGATCTACGACTAAAAATAAACAAAATTACAAGAATCATTAAACTTATTGAGATAGGAAAAGAATTCTAGATGATTGCTACTTTTGTTGGAGAAGGAGAACAATGAAGAACAGCGGCAACCTCTGAATTAACTGTTCAGTCTCAATCTCATGCTCTTAATCCAATCCTAGACATTGCTAATATACGAGAATAGAAGGCCGAGGCAAATATTCAATTTGCCCTTTAGAAATATATCTAGAATAAAATTATTCATTTCTATTCTTTTGTGATACAATCGATCAACTAATCAATCAACTAATCAATCAAACCAATTAGTCAACTAATTAATCAATCAATCTAATCAAATCAAATCTATCTTCATTAACATATGTGATTTCATGTCACAACACCTTGATATAAAATCACATCAAATGAACTTCCAACACACAACTCATCTAGCTCTTCCAATGATGCCTACTTTTAATTAAACCATTACAAACACAACCCACCGCCTGCCAAAAAAATGCATCTTCCCCCGAGATGCACCACGCAATACCAACAGTCTAAAAGTGCTTGTAATACCACAAGGATCTCCACCTTGTGGGTTTTCCTCATCGACACCCGACTACCACATGATTTGATCCCCTTCCTTGATCACTCTCGATCCCTCGAGCATCATCAACACGAAGAACCCTATCTATTCAATCAGAAATGAACAAATTAACCTCTCTACCTTGTTGTGGACTAGGTTCTTCAACCGTCACTCGCCTTCCAGAGTTGACCATAGAACCAACCAATCTATACAGGTTTCCCTCCTGCAAGACACCTCCCATTACAACACGACCACCCTTCTTAACTCTTAAAACTCTACCTTGAGTATCATAAGTGCAACCACGATGATCCAGCTGACCGAGAGAAGTTAGGTTATGCGAACTCGTGGGTACATGTATAACTCCAGAGACTTCTCTTACCATGCCATCATGCACACGAAACCGGATAGATCCAATACCACAAACTGGTAGCTCTACTCCATTGTTTGTTCTAATCACGTCAACATTCTTCTCATAAGGAGAAAAATACTTCACATCCATAAAAATATGAAAACTGGCTCCCGAATCCATCTTCCAAGGATTAACTTCGCTAAACAGGATACCACAAGAAACATCACTAAGGGAACCTACAGCAAGACCAGCCTGTGCCTCATCACTACTACTATCACCATCCGCAACCTTCTTCTTATCCCTTTGATAAGCATGGCAATCTTTGCACATGTGACCTTGCTTATTACAATAGTGACAAGTGATGGCACATTTACCATTAGCCCCTTTCTTCTTCCTCCTTATACCTTTCCCTGAGTCCTTTGCTACCATAGCATCACCTCGAACTAATTTCAATCCCGACCATTTTCTCCTTAGTTCTTCATTGAAAAGGATTCTTTGTACTGTTTCCAAAGAGATAGCTCCACTAGCATTGGAGTTACACAATGAAACAACCAAAGTGTGCCAACTTTCGGAAAGCGAACTTATCAGCAAAAGAGTCTGTAACTCATCATCAAAATTGACCTTCAGATTTGCCAATTGATTGATCACACCTTAAAATTCATTCAGGTGCTCAGCAACAGACTTCTCCTCTCCCAATCTAAGCTGAACAAGCTTTCGAACAAGAAACGCCTTACTAGTAGCACTCCTTGACTCATACAAAGATACCAACTTGTCCCACAAATCCTTCGCGGATTCACAACTAGCCACATGATGAAATACTGAATCATCAAGGTATTGACGAATCAAGGCAATCACATTCTTATCCATCTTCTTCCACATTCTCTCATCCATACCGGAGGACTTCTCCACATCTCCATCTATCAGATCAAGAAGATCATTAAGGTAAAGCATGTCCTCCATCTTAAGGCTTTCAGATCCACCAATTTCTTCCACCAAAAATAGTCATCTTCGGAAACACCATCATATCTAACATAAAAAAATGATTTTTTTAATCCAAAATCACTATAAGCTTTGCGATGATCTAGCTCCGATACCAATTGTTAGGGAAATTGCGCCTTTGCGGAAGCAACCGGGATCTTATTCACCCAAATACTTAAAGACGATTTCTATGAAAAACAACATAGATATGAAATCACACGCGCAAACAAGATATTCCACCCAACCATCCTCTTTGTTGATTCAACAGTACAAATTTTGTTTACATACAATGGATCTACAACCAAAAATAAACAAAATTACAAGATTCAATAACCTTATTGAGATAGGGAAAGAATTCTAGATGACTACAACTTTTGTTGGAGAAGGAGAACAATGAAGAACAGTGGAAACCTTTGAATTAACTATTTCGGTCTCAATCCCATGCCTTAATCCAATCCTAGATGCTGCTAATATAGGAGAATGGAAGGCCTAGGAAAATATCCAATTTGCCCCTCAGAAATATATCCAGAATAAAATTATTCATTTCTTTCCTTCTACGATACAATCAATCAATCAATTAACCAATAAATCAATGAATCAAATCAATTAGTCAACTAATTAATTAGTCAATCAAACAATCAATTAATCAAATCAATCTTCATTAACATATGTGATTTCATGTCACAAATAACAAAAATATATATTTCTATACACGGTAAAATTTATAAAATATATTTAAAAATCAACACAACGCTAAGCACGCACGCACACACAACACATTAAAACCGTATGTGTATATTATATAAACACACCCGAATCATATATATATACACACACAAGAGTAACAGCACGCACTTTGCGCGTGATGACGGCATGCACTTCACGCATGATCAAGGCACGCGCTTCGCGTGTGATGACTGCACGCGCTTCGCGCATGGATTGTTGTTCCTCAAATATTTTCATGTGTGATGCATGTGCGCACTAGGGTATTAGTATTAGAAAAGACTATTTGTGGAAAAAAAGTATTTTTTTACAAAGTGTAAGAGGCATTTGAATTGGGCGCATTTGTGGGAATAAAATATTGATAATTATTAATTTGCAGAAATTAGAGGTTGAAATGATGCTAAATGTGTAGTGTAGTCTATTATATACCTACAACAAATAAGAGCAGTAAACTCTGCAGCTGATGGCGCTATCTCCTATATTATGGATGTTTAGATCACACCCTTGTTCATCATGTGGAAATAGTAATGGATATTGCAGTGGGTCATATTATCCTGTAGTATTTGGAATTCGTTGCAGTTGACATGTTCTTGTTTCAACTATGATATTTCTATCATTAACCTTAGAATCATCGTTTCCAACAATGATTCCTGCTACTTGTGATGCACTTTGCAATTCATAACGATGTCGATCTACGATAATTTCCTTTATTTGAAGCATACAATTTTGTATGTCAGTGCGTTGCCCCAACTATCGTAGAACATGCACATAGCGATTATTTGAATCTAAAATTTGTTGTGGACTTTGTCTTTCATCGGGTTGTAAAGATGATGTGACAACCCGAACTTCCCTGTAAAGGGAAGAACGAATTTATTTGAGAACAAGACAAATCAGAACTCAAACAGAAGAACATTTCAATGCTTATTACAACAATTCCATCAGGATACAAGAATATACAGAGTATGAATAAATATTACACATCATAAAATATCAGAGATTAAATTACATTACATAACAGCGGAAAAAAATACAATACACAGCTGAAAGAGATAAACGGATATAGAGCTTTTCAAATATCATTCCAGCTGTAAATCAGGATCCTGCGAATATAAATCTGCAAAACCAAAACTACTAGCTGCCCGTGTGGAAAATAGTGGCACCCAGAGTTTAGGTTAAAACAATAAAATCCAGGTCAGTCATGTGACTGATGTGAGAACTAAAACAGCTATTTGAAACTTTACTTTAAAAGAGAGTAATTCAAGGGACCACGCCGTATAACACGGAATAGGTTTCCTCCCAAGAATACTTGTGCATAGAATAAACAACGCAATGGTTTTTGGAAAAATGGAGTTATTATAAGACTTAGGTCCCATCACACAATGCAACGCAAGCCGAAGGATAGAGTTTTACCTTATAATAGCCAAACATGCTTGGTACATTTAAAACAAATAATTTTAATACTATTATAATGTAAAGTGTATGAAAACAACTTCAAATATAAATGTATCAATCATAGATGGCATAGTGCCCCATACCACTATGTCGCCGTACTAGGATCTATAAATAAAACTGAATGTCACGTATTGGAAATTGGATTTCCGTCATGAGTCGAGGCCAGGGATGGCTCCTCACCGTTTCGAGACACTCTAGCAAATGTCTCAGGACTATGCACTTTGGGCAACCCTTGGAATCGGTTGGGCCAGTCCTCCGCTACGTTTGAAGATAGGCAATTCCTGAACACACGTTTCCCGGTCCTATCGGACCTATCCATCGGCTTCGAAGAGACCTATATAACCGAGGCGCCTCGTAATCCAACAACCACATAGGTAAAAATAATATAAATGTCAGGGCTTGTAAAATGCTGATACCACCCATAGCAAGAAAGAAACGTCGTGTTTTCCTAACGGTCCGATCCCGTTTTTAACTCATACCGAGGTGTGAGGCTCGCGAATTAACGCCATACATAAAGCTATGCCACAAAGGTCGTGCTTTGATCATCAACCACAAGACTCTGCTTTTCAACAAAAGCCTTAATCACTGCATCTCAGCATGCCACACAGGCAATTTATGCCATGCGACTGATATCTATCGATATATAACCTCTGAGCTCGTACGTCTCAGAGAAGGGCGTTAAGCTAGAGAATAAATTCTCCGCTACCAAACAGATATATATTTAATAGAAATCAATCAACACAGAATAAAGTCCAATGTCAGACACACAATCCATTTATTAGTTCGTTCTAGGTCTGAATGAAACTGGAGGCACCTTATTCCTCTCCCGTATGTCCAATACAGGAGAGAGGTCCTCGCATATTCGCCGATCTCCAAGTACGTTTGGACGATCACCACTTATTACCTCGTCTTGGGTGTAAAGCTCAATCAAGACATCAGTAATCATCCAAACGATTTGAAGACCTCCGGTCTTCAACTACCGTCTTCGTCATCGACTTATCGTCGAATCAGTCATTCAGAATGGGTATAAACCCGGCCTTCTCGAATAACTCGTGTATATAATAAACAAGTGCTATAAAACACAAAATACGCCTCATTCCAATTATGAATATTCTTTTATTCAAATATTCACATACTTTGGGAAAGTTTCCTATTGATTTTATCAAAGATAAATTCTTTAAAATTTATTCTTTAATCTTCCTTTTGATGTCAATTCAAACCATGTTACGGTTTCCAAACTAGTCGGGATTAGCGAACCACACCGAAGTAATCATTTATTTTATTTCCCAACCCCAACCTATCCATCCGTAGAGCAAAACTGATCATACTTCATATCTAACACCACGGTGTTATCGGTAAATTTAATTACCAATTCACGTTCAAATATAATTAAAGATTTAACTATCTCCAGGAGTAAAACTGACTATACTCCATTCTCGATTATTTCCCAAATTTGATAATTTAAATTATCACATTCCATTTCAATCTAATTAAAGATTCATTAAAACTCCACTTGGTTTTAATCTTCCTAAAAATCAATATTAATGATTATTTAACTTGGAAAATCATATCCTGTCTTTAACTGGGTTAAAGAACCAATGTAATTTAAAACACGGTTCACGATAAACCCAAAATCACATTCCATTCCATCAGCCTCTAACCGTAAATTAGCAAGTGAACAATTCACTAAGTATTAACTCCGAAGGCCGAAACCAACATCAAATCAATACCCAGGAAACCATTCAACTTAACTAATCTCTAGTTAGTTTCTGATTTTCTTAACTCCATTTGGTTCAAGAACAGTATTGTTAAAGATACCATTCACGACAACCCAAAACCTCCTTCCATTGTTAGTTGGGTTAGAGAACATGTTTTATTTTAAAACACCTTTTACGATAAACCCAAATCACATTCCATTAATTATGGAATCATCACGGTAAAACAAATCAATATATAATCGATATCAATTTCCGTATCCGACCAATAATATAAATGGAATAACAGCAAAGCCATTTAAATTTCATATGTATTAACAGTCTTCCTCCACAGAAGTTCACTTAGATTATTATCAATCAAATTCCATTTAATTCCAATTTAATATATTAAATTGGAAAACTTTATTTTGGAAAATTCACGTTAAATCTTAATAAAAAGATTTATAAATTCCAAATCACGTTTCACTGTAAAGAGGGTTAAAGAACGAATGTAATTAAAAACACAGTTCACAAAAAACCCAAAATCCCATCACTCTCTAACCGTAAATTAATAAGAGAACAATTCCCTAAGTATTAACCCCAAAGGTTGAAACCAACATCAGATCAATACCCAGGAAACCATTCAACCTAACTAATGTCCAGTCAGTTTCTAATTTTCTTAGCTCCATTGGGTTGAAGAACAGTATTATTAAAGATACCATTCACGACAAACCCAAAATCCAATTAGATATTAAATACAAGGCTTTGAATAGAAAATATATCGGCTTATATTCAATATCAAATTCTGAAACCAACAAATATCGTATTCGAATAACGATATATCTATATCTTCCGAATTCCTCCACAATATCCGTAAAATCACGGAATCCAATGTCGAAGTATTCCGAAGATAATTTCGATTCAAATCCATTCCAATTCATATATTGGAAATTCTGGTTATTTTTAAAACTATTTCAAACCCAATTTATTTATTTAAAAATATTGGATTATAATTCTAGTTTATAACTAGTTCATTTTGATAAAAAATATACTTTTATCCTTTCAAATATGGAATTTTTCATCCCAATTCTTTCCAAATCATTTATTATGATTTTACACAAATTATTGATGTTTTTAATATTTTTATCAAGGCTCGTACAGTCGATTTCCATAAATGGCCATCGAACTGCACTTACAACGACGTTTTCCAAATTTGATTTGGACAGGATTCCAAATCCAACCATTAGATTTCTAATTTCTAATATTCGTTAGAAAGCTCTTTTCGATACGAACCCAATGGTTCTGGTTTTAGTAGAATCCGATGGTTGGATCTCCCATAATGTCCGTTCGAAGTCAATGGTCATAATTCGCGAACTGCCGCAGCGAGGCGCGTTCTATTTAGGCCATTGTATTATATATATAATATATATTTCATCGATTTCCATTTAAAACGTATTTTATAAATCGTTTTCAAAATAATTTCAAGTTATATTCAATTTCAAATCAAAATTGAATATTCCATATCAACAATATATAAATAATAGTATTTTCAAAACATTGGATTTAAAAATCATTTCCTTTTCGGTATTCATTATAGAAATGAATAAAATCGATATAAATATCGCTCCCGTCAAAATGGCGTCAATCTAATCAACACGGCTTTATATATTTAAATATATTCGTGTCCATCCCAAATCAGACATCAAAATTTGATTTTGATCTTTTACTGAATATTATTTTAAAATGTTCATTATTTTAAAATAATCATTTTTTTAAAATATTCATTCTTTCTGAACTGGAATCAGACACAGTCAAGTACCATATAATGTTATTTATATGGATTTCATACACATATGTACACAACAACAATCAAACACAGTCAATCATCATCCAAAGTGCATCCTACACCGCGCATAAGCATCAAATATAAATATTTAACGTTTATAACCGTCTATCAACCAATCGATTGACATACAACTAAATATTGGGATTAGTGTATGTCCAATATATCCCAATACCCATGTGGGGTTCCAATCAACTAAACACAGATTTTATTTGTGCAGTTGAGCGACGTGTAAAATTTATTGTCCAATCAATATCAGTCAAATGTGTGTACATAACCAAATCATTCAATTTGTAAATGAGTATTTATTTTATATACCCGTTAAAATTTATATTTTTAACTATAAAATATTTATTGCATACCACATCACATAATCAATTTTCACAACACAAACCAACAAACAAACAAGTCGTCCATGATCTGTGGATGATGAGTGTCGGGTGCTGCTAAGCACCGTCTGCATCCTAGTATATATTTATAACTAGAAAGTAAATTTAAAGTGAGAAGTTCTCACTTTTGGGTTCCACTCCTCCTTTCTCTATTTCTAAATAGTTCGGACTTTGTTTTAATTTCAGCCCATTCCCTCACCCTCCTTTTCACGCTGTTCATAGTAAAAATCATATTTTTGTTATTCGGTTTTATATAAAAATCATATTTTCACATCGTCGCTTCGTTATAAAAATTATATTTTTATAACGCTACTTTCTATATAAAAATTATATTTTTATAACGCTACTTTCTATATAAAAATTATATTTTTTCCATGTTAATATATATATAAAGATGTCACTTTAATCACATCACTATTTATATAAAAATCAAATTTTCATACTATAACTATATAAATAAAAATCATATTTTTATTATCTTTATTATATAAAAATCATATTTTTATTATCTCTATTATATAAAAATCATATTTTTTTATTATCTCTATTATATAAAAATCATATTTTTATCTTCTCTATTATATAAAAATCATTCTTTATATAAATAAAAATCTATTCTTTTTTATCTATAAAAATCTAAGCTTTATTTAAATTAAAAAAAATCTAAACTTTAAGAATCCAAATCGGGAAAATTACAGTCGTCGGAGAAGGGGGAGGAGCGGCCAGAGGCGGGTGGATTCTGGTGGTGGAGGCGGTTTCCGTTCTGGCCTTGGGGGGTTAGAAAATGGGGGGAATGGGGCACGTTGGTTTCTCAAAGTGGGTATGAGATTGGCGGTCACGGATTTCAATCGAAGGGGGGAGGCGATGTCAGCAAGGAGGGGAGGGTTGCCGGACTGGGCGCGGCGAGGTTGGGGCTCCGGCGGCGGTCCACGACGAGGGGGGTTCCCGAGCGCGATGAAGTTTTATCTTTTTATATTTTTTTGTGAATGATTGTTGACTTCTACAGGAAGAGAGGATAGAAGAGAGTTTATATTAATATATATATATATATATAATTAATTTAATTTTCAAAAAGCAACTTTTTTGTTCTGACTTGGAATCTAATCCAACTACTGTTGTCCCTAGCTAATTACCACCATTTCGAACAAAATGGGGTATGTTTCGCAAGTCAATTCGGCTGTAACGATCAGTTTCCATTAAAATCAAAATATAAATCTATATATTGAATTTGAAAACACATTTCAATTTACATGGGGCATATATGGACTCTAAAAATTCTATAAAAATCATTTCTAGCTTCGTATTGACGATACGGTCCTAACAAAACTAATTTCATCAAATTTGGAGACTGTTTGAAAAATGGCCATTTTCTGGTCGATCCAAATTGACTGAAATTATCAAAACACGTTTTTCTTTGCCACGCTCACATATCGATCCCAAAATTATGAATTTTGGAATCTAGCAATAATTTAACACTATGAATTTCGGAAACGGAGGTGATTTGCAAAATTTCCATTTTTAAGGGCTATATTTCCATAGAGACTATTCCGAATTTTCAACTGGACATAACTTTTTATTCCCGCTACGAAATTTCAATTTTTCGGATTTGTTGGAAAGATATTTTCAAATAGATTCTAATATTTTTGGTTTCACTAAAATCCGATTTATTTTGAATATTGTAGGTTCATTTGAAATTTGAAATCGAAATTTCAAACTATCGCGCCATTTCCAATTCCTTTTATAATTAAAATAAGTATTTATATTCTAACGACGATTTATATAAATATATACGTTCTAATCCTATTCAAAATAAATTTCTCGTTATTATTATTTAAA
This sequence comes from Allium sativum, assembly GCA_030737875.1. Taxonomy (NCBI): domain Eukaryota; kingdom Viridiplantae; phylum Streptophyta; class Magnoliopsida; order Asparagales; family Amaryllidaceae; genus Allium; species Allium sativum. The sequence continues at coordinate 159,959,152 of CM060927.1, forward strand.
ATAATTCATTTTAAATATTCAAAGTTCATTAAAATTGCCAAAATAAAAAATTTAAATTGGTTCTGATTTTCCGGGTTGTTACAGATGAACTGTTTTGTCTACTATCATTAAACTGCAATTTCCGAGTCATAATAAAGATGAACTTAAATCACAAAAGAGTTGACGATTACAGAAGCTTTTGTAGTAAATCCCTTTTATGATTAATAGCATGTAGCTCGTGCCGATGGCACAGATTTAGAATTTTATTGACACAACCCAAGATGTAATGCATTGGAAATGAACATAAATAACCAAGTAACCACTATATTTTGTTGATATTAACATTCATGTAGTTATTGTGTACATATTAGTATGTTAAACTGTCCATTTCCTTATACATCTAAGTAAACCGATGCTTACGTGGTTTAGTAGACAATCAATTTGTATGTATTTAATGTACTGTAATAGCAAAGTTCTTAAGGTATAAAAGAGTATAAAAAACGTAAGTATTTAATGTATTGTACTGGCTAAGTTTTACATTTTACATGAAATATTTTATCAATATGTGCATGAAATGTTGGCTTGCATGCACGTATTTTTAAGATGTATCAAAAAATAGATACTCTTCAAACTGCATATGTACACATGTTATTTCGACCTTTTAATTAAAGTAAAGACCCAAAAAAGGAATTGAGTCTAGTACGTACAAATTTTGCATTGTACATGTATACTTTTATCAATTTGGCATGAAATATATGTATACGTACATGCATTGTTAAAATGCATGTAAAAAAGTGAGTGCTTTTCAAACTGCATAAAAATTGTGTACTCCTCAAACTGCATATATATAACTATATAAGCACGTGCTTTTTTTAAAATGATATGTAATTGTGCTCTTTAACGGACTTCAACTACAGTGTTAAACTGAGAAGTAATGAAAATAATCGGCTAGCATGTAAATGATTGCAGACCCAATATAACTGCTTCCCACACCATTTACAAGGTAGATCACTACATAATGTATAATATCTCTTTTGTTTTGAATCAAATGTTATGACTTCCCTGATACGGATAAAAATAATCAGTCACCCATGCCATGTTCTTCTCCATATACAAACCAAAGTATTCATATAAAGGTTTTGCATATGTATTGATGTTTGCATTTTTGCTTGAGGAAACACCATGCCGCTATTTCCAAGATTAATTTTATGCAACAACGACCACCTTGATAAAAATGATTAGATCAAAAAATATCAAATTGAGAATTCATTTTACACTTTATGGGTTGACATAAGTGAAAATGATCTCCAATTCACTAACACACATCCATTTTATGTAGAACTATATTGTTCAGAGGGAGACTTCAACGACTACATAATTCAATTTATGTCATCAGAGAATGCATCTTTTCTTTAAATTCAGCCACATCCACATCCATAGTCCCTCATAAAATAATTTCCCATCAACCAAAACCACAACCGCTCCATTCATACCAAAAGAAGACACAAAACTTAGTATTTATGATGTTGTAAATTTTCAAATCTATGTTTTGGGCTTGGTTTTGTGAAGAGGGAAGAAAGAAGGACGAAGAAAAGGAGGGGAAATGTTTTGTCCCATATCATGAAATATTCATAGGTTTATCTCTATATATGTAATGAGATGATGTATCATAACAAAGAAAGAAGAGAAGGGGGAGATAAGGCATTAGCATGACCATGGCATACATATTAATATTTAATGGTCAAAAGATGGGCCTTGGACCTTGGGGCTCTTAGGTTCTCGTGATCAGTTGGGCATCAAAACGCTGATGGGCTTGCTTCGATGCGGACTGTTGTGGTTTTGAACTAGACGTGCATGTTTGTAACGCTTCAGGGCCATTGCAAAAGAACTGATGTGACTTTTCATTCAAATTCGCAACGCTTTGAAACGTTGCACGGTTGAAAGGATGCATTTGTTCAAATTTGAACAGAAAGGACTGTCACAAATAACAGTCACGATGCTTGGATGAACGATCACCTCCCTCTACATATATAAATAGGCACAGTTAGGACCGAGAGAAAAATAATTAGAATTCATCTTCATCTTCTTCCTCACAAATTCTACAACACCATTAAACTGTTGCAAAACAGTTCTGTCCGAAACACTACTATAGTGCTTCAATTCTAAAAGTGTTCCAGAATTGCTATCCTCTTCTTCCTCTTCAATTCCATATTCTAAATTACATCATCAATAATCATATTTCAGAGTATTCTTGGTCGGATCAAAATCGTACAAATTTTGAATCCGATTACGTTGTTTCAAGGCTTTATTGAATCCTCAAAGTCAATAGTTTGATAATCCGTTTGTACGTGGTGGATTGAACTACTGTCTGAAAGAATTTGCTCTGCGAATCCTTAAAATCTGAAGTACGACAATCATTCGACGTTCATCATCATCCGAAAGCGTCTTAGGCCACAAAATCCCCAACAAAATTTCAGTCAATATCTTCAATCATGGAAGGTTTGAGCGCGTTACAACTTATGAATCCACATTTGATGAAATTGGAGCATTTTGGTGGTGAAAACTTCACTCATTGGCAAGAGACGATGAAGTTCTTCCTGATCACTGTGAAGTTGTTCTATATCTTAGAAGATGATTTGGAAGTTACACCATGGGAAACTACTAACGAGGATGCCGCTCTGAAAGAGTAACGAGCAAAGTGAAAAGAGGTCGATTTTCTATGTAGAGGGCATATTCTGATTTCATTGTCTACTCCAGTCTACAACGCTCATAGGACCTTGGAAACTGCAAAGGAACTCTGGACTGCTTTGGAAAGCAAGTATCGCATATCCGAGGCAAGTAATAAAAAATTTCTTATTTGTAATTTTATGGATTTCACAATGGTCACCAACAGATCCATAATTGGACAAGTAAGTGAAATACTATTGTTGGTGAATCAACTTAAAATGCCAGTATTGATCTCCCTGAATCTTTTGTTGTTGGAGTTATTATTTCGAGACTCCCGAATTCTTGGAATGATTATAAGAAAAAAAATGAAACATGCAAAAACGGATTATGATTTAGACGGTTCACAGCGTCATCTTCGTATTGAAGACGATTCTCAAAATGCGAACTAGATGATAATCCTCTAACTGAGTCTCAGCCTAAGGCAAATAATATTGAAATTACTGATAAATTAAAGCCTAAGAATGAGACAATTTTAAGAATAATAATAATTCCAAGAACAAAAAGAAGGGTGCCTGTTACTATTGTAATAAACCCGGCCACCGTGCCCGAGACTGACTCTTGGGAAGAAACAATAAAAAGCAATTGTGATCAAAGAAAAGCTTGTGGCTGTCGTACAAGAGACGAACTCCGTTAGTGACATTGATAATGATTGGTGGCTTGATACTAGAGCAACAATTCATGTTTGCAAAGTCCGTAATCTATTCAAGAATTACAAAGAAAATAAAGGAGAATCCAACGAAGTTACTGGTGCAAACAAAGTTGCAAGCAAAGTACTGGGAAAAGACACTATTGAACTTACATTCACCTCTGGGAATGTTCCTACATTAGTTAATGTATTTTATGTACCCGATATGTCTGGTTTCTGGATATCTTCTTAACAAAGAAGGATTCAAGATGGTGTATGAGTCTGGCAAGTTAGTGTTTCCCAAGAAAGCAAATTTATTGGACAAGGATATTCTTGTAACGACATGATTAAGTTGAATCTAATGAAGAAATCTTCTACTTATTTTGTTGATTCTATCAATTTATGGCATGGTAGACTAGGACATGTTAATTATAAATCTCTTAGAAATATCCATAAATTAGGATTAATTTCTGATTGAGATTTCAATTTCACCACTAAATCTGAAATTTGTGTTCAAGCAAAAATACACTGGAAGTCATTTAAATATGTTGAAAGGAAAACTGATTTGCTTGATTTGGTATATAGTGATGTGGGTGACTTAAAAAGTCATATCACCTATGGTGGTAACCAATACTATATAACATTTATTTATGATTATACTAGATATGCATATGTATATCTAATGAAATCTAAAGATGAAGCTTTTGATAAATTAAAAATTTACAAAGCAGAAGTCGAAACACAATTAGGAGTTAAGATTAAATTGTTACACTCAGATCGTGGTGGTGAATATTTTTCAACTGAATTTACTTTTTTTGCAAACAAAATGGTATAGTTCACCGATGTACCGCCCCGTATACACCACAACAAAATGGTGTTGCTGAAAGGAAAAATAGAACTTTAGTAGGAATGGTTAACGCCATACTCATAAGTTCTAATTTACCTTATAACCTATAGGGTGACGCTATGTTGTCTGCCTGTTACATTTTAAATAGAGTACCACTTAAAAAAATATTTCCCCTTATGAATTATGGTTTAATAGAAAATCTAACCTTACTAGACTTAAAGTTTGGAGCTGCTTAGAATATGCTAGAAAACCAGACCCTAAACAACCCTAGTTTGGAAATAGAGCATTTATGTGTGTTTTCATATGATATTCTCTTAATAGTGTAAGCTATAGATTCCTTATTCTTGACACCTTAGAAGTTACAGAATCTATAGAAGTAGAATTCTTTGAAAATCAAACTATTGAGAATCCATTGAGATCATCTAGTCTGGAACCAACCGAGACTAATGATATCAATGATGATGATTATGCTCCTGCTCATAATAGAAATGAAGTGTCAATACCAGATAATAGTACTGAACACAGAAGAAGTAAAAGAGCAAGAATAGAGAAGGACTATGGTCCCGACTTCATAACATATCTCATAGAAGACAATAAGGATGAAGTCCTTAATGTGACAAGATATGTAATGAACATCGATGATGATCCCAAAACTTATTCTAAGGCTATGAGTTCTCGAGATTCTAATTTCTGGAAGGAAGCTATCAATGATGAAATGAATTCTATAATGTTAAACCAAACTTGGGTTTTAACTAATTTACCTCATGGTGCTAGACCTATAGGATGTAAATGGATATTCAAGAAAAAGTTGAATACAAATGGATCCCTTGATAAGTTTAAAGCCAGATTAGTTGCTAAGGGATATAAACAAAGACGAAGAGTAGATTATGCTCCAGTTGCTTGCATATCTTCCATATGTTGTTTAATGGCAGTTGCATCAATTCATAATTTGGTCATACATCAAATGTATGTAAAGAAAGCTTTTCTAAATGGAGATTTAGAAGAAGAGATATACATGGAACAACCTGAAGGTCTTATGACCCCAGGCCACGAAAAGAAAGTTTGTAAATTAGTCAAATTTCTTTATGGCCTAAGGCAAGCTCCCATTCAATGGCATGAGAAGTTTGATAAAGTTGCACTGTCATTTGGATTCATTGTTAATGATGCAGATAAATGTATTTATAGCAAATCGGATAACTACGGTTATGTTATAATATGTTTATACGTTGATGACATGCTGATATTTGGTTCCAATTTATCACGTGTGAATGAAACTAAGAAGTTTCTATCTTCTAAATTTGATATCAAAAAGATCTAGGAGAGGCTGATGTAATTTTAAGAATTAAAATCATTAGGAAAGCGGGGGAGTTATTACTAACCCAGTCTCATTACATTGAGAAGTTCCTAAAGAAGTATGGTCATTACGATGACAAACCAGCACCAACTCCTTTAGATCCAAGTATCAAATTAGAAAAGAACATTGGACGTACCATTTCTCAACTTGAGTATTCTAGTGTTATTGGGAGTTCCATGTATGCTATGCATTGCACTAGACCCAACATCGCACATGCTATAAGTGTATTGTGTCAATTTACGAGTAACCCAGGTTTCGAACAGTGCAGCCATTTCCAGAGTTTTAGCTTATTTGAAAGGAACCATTAACAATGGTTTATCTTATAAAGGATATCCTTCTGTAATAGAAGGATATAGTGATGCAACCTGGAATAATGTAGAATCCAAATCCAATTCTACGACAGGACGAATATTTACATTAGGAGGCGCTGCTGTATCTTGGGCTTCTAAGAAGCAGACCTGTATATCTGATTCAACTATGTTGTCCGAATTAATTGCATTAGTAGATGCATGTAAGGAAGCGGAATGGCTTAGGAATTTGTAAATGGAAATCCTGTTGTAGAAGAAGCCATCTCTGCAGTCTTGATTAACTATGATAATCAAGCAACGATATATAATGTCTCTAGTAAAACATAAAATGGAAAGTCGAGACATGTGAGTCTAAGACATCAGATGATAAGACAGTTACTCAAAAGTGGAGTCATAACTTTTGACTACATAGAAACGGAGAAAAACTTGTCTAACGCAGTTACTAAAGGTCTTCCAAAGGCTATGGTTTCTATAAGTCAAAAGAAATGGGACTAAGGTCTGTGAATGAAAATTGATCATCCTTAACAGAAACCCAACTTGCGTTTTGAAAACAATTGAAAAAGTTCAATGGGTACCAATAAGTTAAGAGTATGATTACAGAACACTAAACAATTATCCCATAATACTTGGTATTGGATTCTGCAGGAATAAAGGATGGATAATATCCTTAATAAATCTAGAAACCTTAAAAGGTGTATCGCAGAAACACCTTAAGAGACTTACCTATATAAGTATGGAAATCAGGTTGTTTCCTAGGAAAGTAAGAACGCTCTCAAAAGTAGACTCATGAACCAGGATTAAAGCCCATGGCCATTAACGTCCTGAGCAATACAGAACACTCTAACTAAGGAATACAACATGTGTGATTATTTCGATTTTATCGTTAAGGGATACTTAGTTCATGATTCGTTCACCATTGAAACTCGATAGAACTTTGAATGTTTTTCACTAAGTAAAGGTCAAATCCAAAAGATACCATTTATTTATGTGTTGTTTCCACGATGACGCAAAACTTGATCTTAGAACTACATAGGCTTGATCCCACTTGGGTATGTAGGAAGTCACACTAGTGATTCAGCCGTCCACTTTATTTATTTTTCTTTATTTTGAAAACTGGGGGAGATTGTTGTAAATTTTCAAATATATGTTTTGGGCTTGGTTTTGTGAACAGGGGAGAAAGAAGGAAGAAGAAAAAGGGGGAAATGTTTTGTCCCACATCATGAAATATTCATAGGCTTATCTCTATATATGTAATGAAATGATGTATTATAACAAAGAAAGAAAAAAGGGAGAAATAAGCATTAGCATGACCATATCATACATATTAATATTTTATGGTCAAAAGATGGTCCTTTGGGCTCTTGGGGTCGCGTGATCAGTTGGGCCTCAAAACGCCGATTGGCTTGCTTCGATGTGGACCGTTTTGGTTTTGAACTAGACGTGCAGGTTTGTAACGCTTCAGGGTCGTAGCAAACGAACCAACGCGTCTCTTCATTCAAATTCGCAATGCTTTGGAACGTTGCACGGCTGAAAGGATGCATCTGTTCGAATTCGAATAGAAAGGACTGTTGCAAGTAACAGTCGCGATGCTTGGATGAACGGTCGCCTCCCTCTACATATATAAATAGGCACGGTCAGAACCGTGAGAAAAATAATCAAAATTCACCTTCATCTTCTTCCTCTGAAATTTTACAACGCCATTTAACTGTTGCAAAACAGTTCTGCCTGAAACACTTCTATAGTGTTTCAATTTTGAAAGTGTTGCAGAATTGCTATCTTCTTCTTAATCTTCAATTGCATATTCTAAATTGCATCATCAATAACTATATTTCAGAGTATTCTTGGTTGGATCAAAATCGTACAAATTATCAACTCGATTACGTTGTTTCAAGGCTTTATTGAATCCTGAAAGTCAATAGTTCGATAATCTGTTTGTACCTGGTGGATTGAACTATTGTCTGAAAGAATTTGCTTTGCAAATCCTTAAAGTCTAACATACGGCAATGATACGACGAATCATCATCCAACAGCGCCTCAAACCACAAAATCCCCAGCATATGATGCAAAACATTACCATAATGATGGTAATAAAATGCAAATTAAAAAGTGTTGTAGTATGTGATGTCTATATTAACGTGATAAATTTATAATAGATGACACATTATGCAGTTGAAATCATGATCGTTTTGACTATATTAACATGAGTTGGTAAAAATTTAATTATGACTTACAAATGGTATTGTATATATTCTCAAATAAGAGGATGTCAACATTCTTATGTACAAAAGGGTAAAAACATTAATGTGCCCTTAAAATGGCTGGTATACACATATATTTTATGCAACAAAAGGTGTTGAGGGTGTATCTTGAAAAAGTAATAGTTTTTGACAACTAAAATAAAACTGAAGTGCAAACTTTATATAATAAGGTATTATGATTATTATTGCATTGAAAGCTTCTTATATAAATATATATTACATAATCTTTGTTGATAAACTTCACAGCCTACCGTCCAACTGTTTGATGTTCGGTTGCATCATCTGCGTTCATAGAATTCTCAGACTTCTCCAGATTCTCTTCTTTACACAAAATTGCAATTTCCTCACTGCCATTTGACACTTTGCCATTTTGAGTAGCCACTTAGTTATTATCTGAATTCTCTTCTTCAGGTTTTTCAGCTCCATCTTCTTGCGGCTTATCTAATCCTTTGTTTGTTTCAATTTGATCAACATTCTCTATATCATTTTTCTTGCTTCCCAATTCTTTGTGGTTCTCTGCATTACTCGATTCTTCTTTAACTAGACCTAGGACATTTACTATCACTATAAGAACATATGTCTATTCCAACGGCTATTCGCCGTTGGTGGCCATTGAAAGTCGTTGGAACAGCCGTTGGAATAGAGTTCACATCTTCTAACGGCTTCCATCGGAGCCCAAAGATATTTTCCAATAGCTGTTCCAATGAATTTCGACAGAACAAACCGTTGGAAACCATTTGAAAAGAATGACCATATTGCCGTTGGAAACCATTGATAGTCGTTGGAAATACTGGATGTTTTTTATATAACAGCAAGCAAGCTACCTTCCAGCCTTCCCAATTGATTTCATTTCCAATCCATTCTTATTTCCAATCCATCTCTAACCAATTCCACATATATTCAACACATATAAACCAATAGCAACACTAAAAACCAAAATAAAATGCATAAACATCAATATATATAATAAAAACAATCTACACATCATAAAAAATCATCCAAACATGTCTATAAAGCATAGAACATATACAAACACCCAAAAAATCATTCAAACACATCTACAAAGCGTACCAATATATACAAACCATCAAATACCATCCAAACTTGTCTCATCAAAACAAAACACATCCCCAACAAAGCATTAAAACACATATCTCAAGCTGCGTCATCACTATGTTCTCCAGAAGCAGATGATGAAGGAACATCACCATGATTACGCACGTATTCCACAACCTTTTGATTCATCTGCTTAATCTGCATACCCTACATGCGATTCTGGTCCTGTAGTTGATCAATTAATGCTTGCTAGTCCTTAATTTCTTCTTTGTCTTGTGCCTTCTTATCTTGTCGAACCTGCAAATATAAGTATAGAAGAAAACGATCAAAAGATACTCTTGGACAATCATGAATTAAAATCATAACAAAATGAGAGCAGGATGTATGTCTACTATTTTTTCTAACAAAATGAAATCATAAAAAAAACTAAAATATGGGATAAGCAAAACAAAAACGCACTTTATGCGACAAAATAAAACGATTTTAGAAATTACCTTGTAATCTATACACGTTCTCAAAGGCTGGATATGTGAATTAGAGTAGCATGAATATTTTAACTGATTTGTAAATATAACTGTTATGAAGTAAAAAACAAGAAAACTAAACCTGAAAAAAATATTACAAAGTATTTTTATTTGAACACAAGGTATTAAGACGATCATAAAATGACTACTAACAAATTCATGACCTAAAATTTAAAGTTTAAATTTCCTAATTTGAAACAACACATACAATTATAAATAATAAAAGAATATTACCTCGATTATCCAATTCAAAGTCAAGAGATAAAGAAGCTTCTAAATGATTTAAATTCATAATAAAAAAATTCTTATCCTGAGCATTTAACTTGGAGTTGTTATTTTAGCAATAGTGTACATTACCAAATACATGTTGACATTTTTCTTGCTTATAACATACAATCGTTATACGAGTAATTTGTTATACAAGTAATTTGAATAAGTTATTTTTATTTACAAGTAATTGTCATAACATGCAATTTTAAAGTCATTTTAACTATGCAGGATGTATGTCTACTATTTTTTATAACAAAATTATGGCAAATATAATTATTATTTATAAAGGGTGGATAAGGCCAATTTTTATAACAAACAATTTTTATACAAGTAATTTGTTATACGTATATCATTATTAGTGAACGAAGGCGTTTCTAGTGTACTTCAGACGATTAAGGTTTTTAAGTAAAAGTAAGTCTTAACAGAGAAAAAAACACTTAATGATGTAGATGTAAATAATTTATGCTATACGAACATTACCGTTAGGTTGTCGAATCCATAACACCAGCCCCGTTGTGATTTTTCCATAAAAGCATCAAATAGGCGGTCGCCCTCCTCCCGCGTCAACTCATTGCGGCCCGACTCCTCAAGCACATGAGCATGTGCCCCCTGGAACTTTGCTTATAATGCAATAAACAATTTCATTTAAAAAATAATAAAATGATGATTTTATTTTACATTAACTAGTAATTAATTAATCGATTCATTCTTGTAATATTTAAAATACGCATATGTATGCAGTTGTCGCCTTGTCCTGATCAACCCACTCATATGTGACGTTGCCAACCTCGTCTACCTTCCTGGATGCATGGTGGTGAGTAAATACGTCCATGTATGACACGACATGTCCACAAGCTCGTCCATGCAGTTGATAATTTGAATAATTCAATTCCACGTAGTCAATCACTGAACTAATCAATGTACAAATGTAATAATTAACAAATTTACCAAGTCCTCGCGATGATGTTGAAAAGACTTGGATCCTTTGCGATGAGTTACTGGATTCCTTTTCCTGTTTGCGAATTTCCTTTCTGACTTAGCCTGGAAATGTACATTGACAATTATTTAAAATCGGCAAAAAATAAATTAGATTCGTTATAAATTTACCTTGAACTAAGGCATGTCCCACCATGCAACCATCTTCTCAAACACTTCATCGCCCATCAGCTTTGGTTGCTTTCACTTTTAATTAAGCTCATTTATCTTCTCTCTATAATTCCTTGTGACCTTCGAGTTCCAATGTCGCTAAATTAGACTCAAGTCAGCATCCTTCACATCCACTGCTCCCTGTATAATGAGAAGATATTACTAATCTCATTCATATGTGTTTAACTAGTCTCTTAAACGTATGAAGCGGTATTGTAACAACCCAGATTTTCAGAAATAATTTAAATTTTTTATTTTAGCTATTTTTATGGATTTTTAATATTTAAATTTATTTATTTTAAATAATAACAACTAAAAATTTATTTTAAACGTAGTTAGAACATATAAATTTATTTCAATAGTAAAAAGAACTTGAAAGGTATAGTAGTTTGAAAATTCGATTTTAAATTTCCATTGAGTGTACAGGATTTAAATAAATCGGATTTCGGTAAAACAAGAAATATTTGAATCTGCTTAACTATATCTTTCTAATGAATGTAAGAAACTGAGATTTCATAACGAGAATTAAAAGTTATTTCCAATTTAAATTTTAAAATAGTCGCTATGGAATTTATATATATTTTATATAACATATAGCCCTTAAAAATAATGATTTTGCAAACGACCTCCGTGTAACGAGTCGGATTTTGCCCGGCCTTAACTGATCGCAAAATCGATCAAAACCGTTCAAATTCTGCCTACGTTAACTTTGGGAATACAACACATCAGAACAACAACAGACTTTTATAATATTAATAATAAATGTCACATCAGAGTACAGAATATCAGAGTATATTGGCTAATAATTACAGTGGAAGATAATTTTACATGATTTTAATACATTGCAGCGGAAACAAAATAACTAAGGCAGCAGAAGACTTCCAATGTTCTGGACACAGCTTTAAGCTTCAATCCAGGATCCTGCTAAAGAGATAAACCTGTAGACAAACTGCTCGACTGCCCGTGTGGAAAGTGGGCACCCGAGTTTGCAAAAAGGTGGAAACAAACAATAGGTCAGTCGTGGGACTAGTGTAAGAATTCTTAACTAATAAATCACTAATAATAGGGCAAATCCAAAGACCACGCCGCTAATGCGGAACGGGTTTACTCTAACGGATTGTCGTGCATAAAAGTGTCAAAAACAACTAATAAGTAAATCGTACCAAAACGTTATTCTTTTAAGAAAAATGGAATCACCATAAGACCCAGGTCCCATCACACAATGCAACACAAACCAGAGGATAGGGTTTTACCTTATAGTGATTAAACATGCTAAATACGGCAAATACGAGTTTAATATTATTATTAGTATATATCAAAACATTTCAAAGTAAATGTAGAAATCCTAGGAAGAATAGTATCCCATACTACTATGCCTCCATACTAGTAATACAATCAAATCCGAATGGGGTCGTATTGGAAATTGGTTTCCATCATGAGTCAAGGCTAGGGAGGAGCTCCTACCGATTCGAGACACTCTAGCTAATGTCTCAGGATTCCCCGTAGTGAACCCTTGGAAAGCTGCAGGGCCGGTCCGCCATACGAGTTGCGGATTAGTTATTCCTGAACACACGTTTCCCAATCCTATAGGACCTATCATCCGAGGCGCCTCATTGCATCATCCACATAAGTAAAATGTTGGGCCGTGTCAAAACCCAATCACCACTTCTAGCTAGAAAGAAACGTGCTACTCTCCCTGCGTTCCCTTCTCCCGTTTTAGACTCCGCCAGTGTGTGAGGCTCGCGAAGTCACGCTATACACAAAGCTATGCCTAAACAGGCTATGCTTTGATCGTCCCACAAGGCCTGCTTTTCAACAAAGCCTTGATCATATGCATCTTAGCATGCCACATCATCACTCCATATCACACTACCAATCCTTTGCCGAAATATATGAACGGGTGTTAACCAAGAGAATAAATTCTCCGCCACCAACATCCATACATTCGACAGAAGATTAATAACAGGATATGCAATGGAGTACGATGTCAGACACACAATCCATTTATAAGCTTATGCTCTGGGTCTGAGCGAAAGCCAAACCCGTACAAATCAACACTACGTCCGGGAAGCTCCTACTATTACCTTATCATGGTAACGAGCCATTCTAAGGCAACAGTCATCATCGTCCATTCGATGTGGAGATTTGACGGTCTTCAATCGCCGTCTTCCAATCTTGGATTTTTAAACGTCGTTCAATTATTTGGAATGAGATAAACTCGGACTTTCCAAATAATCCTCGTATATATATATATATATATATATATTTAAAATCCTTCTTACTCATTAATAATTATTTTTATTAACGATTCATTCCTATTTTAAAATAATTAAATTTTTATATAACGACACCTTAAGTCCATGGGCGACTATGGCGCTCCATTCAACCAATTTTGATTTTTACATTTCTCAGAATCTAACCGTTGGATCTTAACGTAGTATATATCGTTGGAAAGATTTTTCCAAGACGGTCCTATCGGTTTCAGTTTCAAGAAAATCCGAAAGTCGGATCTTCTTGTACAGTCGTTTAAAAGTACGATTTCAAAATGCGAACTACCACGCCCTATTCGTTAAATTTTAATTAAATATATGTATAATCATTGAATCGTAATAACGTCGTTTGATTAAAACAACGCTCTACACAATTACCGACACTCACCAAATTTTTAATTCATTTGAAAATGAAAATACTATTACCGCATCCTAACTTCATTCTTTCCTTACATTGAAAATGTAAATTCCATCCTTTTTATTTACATAAAAATGTAAGTTTAGTTCCTATGCAAATTCCTATATTCTTTATTTACATGTAAAACAAATATAAATTTTGATACATTCAAAATCCTACTTCTAAATTACATATAAATAATGTAGATTTCAACTTCAATGTACATTCTCATCTTAGTTCCATTATAAAAATGTAACTTATATTTGCAGTGAATCCTATTTTAGATTTACATATAAAAATGTAAGTTCTAATTACAATGCAAACTCTTCTTCTAGTTTACATTGTAAAAATATGATTTTTAATTACAATGCAAACTCTACTCCCTATTTACATTGTAAAAATATGATTTTTAATTACAATGCAACACTACTTCTAATTTACATTGTAAAAATATGTTTTTTAATTATAATGTCACATTTCTACATATAAAATAAATAAATTTTATTTCTAATGTTCATTCTCATTTCATGTTACATATATATATATATAAGAAAAATACAAATTCTATCATACAATGAAATTGCATCCTTTAATAACATTGAAACATGTAGTTTTTGTCATACGGTATACTTTCCTATAGACATTACATATAAAAATGTAATATTTTACACACAATGTATATTCATGTTTTACTTACATATAAAAATGTAAATTTTTATCCTACGTTGTAATTCCCTATATAATGTACATATAAAAATGTAGATTTTAACATACGATGAAATTTCCATGTTAATTACAAAGAAAAATGCTATTTTTGACATACGGTATAAATTCCCTTTATAATTTACATATAAAAAATGTAAATTTTGACATACGATGGAATTCACTTGTTAATTACAAAGGAAAATGTAATTTTTGATATACGACATAAATTCACTTCATAATTTACATATAAAAATGTAAATTTTGACATACGATGGAATTCTCATATTAATTACAAAGAAAAATGTAATTTTTTAATATACGATATAAATTCACTTCATAATTTACATATAAAAATGTAAATTTTGACATACGATGGAATTTCCATGTTAATTACAAAGTAAAATGTAATTTTTAACATACAGTATAATTTCCTATATAATTTACATATAAAAATGTAAATTTTAACATACGATGAAATTCATATGTTAATTACAAAGAAAAATGTAATTTTTAATATATGATATAAATTCACTTCATAATTTACATATAAAAATGTAAATTTTGACATACGATGGAATTTCCATGTTAATTACAAAGAAAAATGTAATTTTTAACATACAGTATAATTTCCTATATAATTTACATATAAAAATGTAAATTTTAACATACAGTGGAGTTCACATGTTAATTACAAAAAAAATGTAATTTTTAACATACAACGTTAATTCACTATATAATTTACATATAAAAATGTAAATTTTGACATACGATGGAATTTCTATTTTATTCACACTAAAAATAATGTAAATTTCATACAGTGAAATTCTTATTTACTTTACATAAAAAAAAGTAGACTTTACATATGGTGAAATTCCTATATATTTACATTAAAAAAAATGTAAGCTTTTCATACGGTGAAATTCTATATATTTACATTAATAAAAATGTAAACCTTTCATACGGTGAAATTCTTCATTATAATCGCATCTAAAAATGTCATTTATACTTTATCGTTCCAATTTACATTAAATTAACATATAAAAATGTCATCTTTATTTCATCGTTCATTTTTACATTAAAATAACATATAAAAATGTCATCTTTATTACATCGTTCATTTTTACATTAAAATAACATATAAAAATGTCATCTTTATTACATCATTCATTTTTACATTAAAATAACATATAAAATTGTCATCTTTATTCATCGTTCAATTTTACATTAAAATGACCATATAAAAATGTCAATTTTCCTACATTAATTCACAATAAAAATAATGTAAATTGCATAACGATGTAAATTTCACGACGATGCGAATTTCCAACTTTAATTCACGTTAAAATAATGTGAATTGCATAACGACGTATATGATGATAGATTTATATATGATTCATGTCCACAAGGCATACTTCAACAAATTTAAACGAGGAAAAATCTAATTTTTCCTATCGATCTATGTTTATAATTAACAGATCTTTGAATAAACATAATGGATCTACAATCATAGCATCACAACAATTTGAATCCATCACATGGTAACATTTCATCGCAAATTCAATTGTTTTTTACTTTCAATTTCACATAACGCCATAATAATAATAATAATAATAATTAAATTAATTAAATTTAAATAATAAAAAAAATTCTCACCTAGCTCGGATTTGAAAGGAAGGCTCGGATTCAATCAGATCTCGTGTTCAAAGTCACGGCAGTTACAGATCTGAAAGATTTCCATTCGAAGTTCATACAAATAAATCAGAACCGACTTTTAACAACTGTCGCTGTAACGCTTACAAGCATCGCAAAATCTGAAATATTCATAACTTAAATTTTCAGAAATGTTCAAAACTTTGAATCCAGATTTCGGGAGCTATAGTCGATGGTTTTGCGAACGGTTTGCGGGAGATTGGTGAGCTACGAGAGGCGCATCCACGCCGGAACCTAGGGGGGTGCGGGGCATGTACAGAGGGCGGCGGCGGCTTAAAGGCTGCGGGTTTGGGGAGGTGGTTCGAGAGCTACGGGCATCGGTTTGATGTGGAACTTGTCTAGAATCGAAGAGATTGAGGAGAGCTACAAAAAGTTTAACTACGGCTGAGTCTAAAAGTGAGTGGATTAGGAGATAGGGAGGAGAGAAGGTGACAAGGGGGAGGCGGCTATGGGTTCGGCTGAAACGTGAAGGGGAAGATGAATGAATGGTGTTTTTATAATAAAATAATAGTATTAAATAATTAATTAGCCCAATAAAGGTCCGTTTGGCCACTAACTCGGAATTTGGCCTGCTTACTGCCGTTCTTAAGGTTTCGACGCCTTCTGAACGCAATAGCGCTATTGTCGAAGTCCAATTCTGAAGTTAAAAGCATGTTTCTTTTACTTTCAAATTAATTCTTTTATTTTTAATTCGAACGTTCTTTCTAATTTTACTGGGGTCACAAACGAAGTCAGAAAAATCCGGAAAAATTATTTTTTGCTATGTTTTGACGATACGAACCCAACAAAATTATTTTCGTCGAATTCTGAGACTGTTTGAAAAATGGCTATTTTTAAGGCGTTTAAATTTAACTGAAATAGTCAAAACACATTTTCTTTTGCCACGCTCACATATTAATTCGAAAAATTCTGAAAATTGAAACCTAGCAATAATTTGACATTCCGGTTCCAACAAAAGTGGTTTCGTCGAAAACGGATGTCGTTTGAAAAATGACTATTTTTAAGGCCAATATATTTAATATTAAAAATACATTTTTAAACAAATAATTTTCGAAACTCAAAATATATAAGTGTTTACTATTTTTCAATGCAGAAACATCATTCCGAACTCAATGGAAGTGGTTTCGAGTCGAAATTCCTTCATATGTGAAAAGTAGCCTTTCGGGCCATATTTAATATATATATAAATTCTACATCGACCTTTCTAAAAATTGAATTGGCCATAAATTTTGATTTCCGCTATGAAATTTCAATTTTTCGGATTGGTTGGAAAGATATTTTTAAATAGATTCTAATATTTTTGGTTTCACTAAAATCCGTTAAATTTTGCGTCCTATACAATCAGTCAAAGTTCAAGTTTGACTTTTCAAACTACCGTGCTATTCCTAACTCTTTTTATAATTAGAATTGAATTATTCGTTCTAACTTTGATTTAAATCAGTTTTCAATCATTTTTATTTTAAATATCGAAAACTCATTAAAATCACTTAAAATAAAATTTTAAATTGGCCCCCAAAAATCAGGGTTGTTACACTCCGCTTCGATGTATCCACATTTGTCGGATCTGGAATGTCAAATTATTATTGTATTCCAATTTTCATAATTTTTGGAATCAATATGCGAGCGTGGTGAAATTAAACGCGTTTGGTAATTTTAGTTTGAATTTAATCGACTGGAAATTGGCCATTTTCAAATGACCTCCAAATTTGGCGAAATTAGTTTTGTTAGGACTGTATCGTCAAAACATAGCTAGAAATAATTTTTCTGTAGTTTTAGGAGTCTGTATGTGCCCCCGGTAAATTAAAATGTACATCTGAATTCAATATACATTTATTCATACTTCAATTTAAATGAAAACTGATTGAAACGGTCAAATTGGCTGACGGGACATATCCCACTATGTTCGGAATGGGGGTAATGAGTTGAGGACGACATTCGTTGGGCTCGATTTGGAGATTGAACAAAAAAGTTATTTTTTGAAATTAAATTAATTAAATGTTATATAAGGTCAAGCCCATTCTCCCATTATCCTCCACCGTTCAAAAATCAAAACAAAAAAGGAAACGTGGAAAACTGCTTTGCTCCACTGCCGCTCAGCCTCCTCCGTTGCACCCATGCCAGCGCCACGCCGCCACTACTTCGGCGGTCCCCTCCTCCTGCTCCTCGTCGCCCCCTCTCTCCCCCCCCCCCTTCACCATCGTTAACCCCAAGCCCTAACACCCTAAAAACCGGCGCTCCAGCCCAATACCCATCACCGCCGGCCCCAATCGCTACCCACCCGACCAACACGACCCCACGCATGCCCTCCTCTAACCACCATTCCGATCTATGGGCCCTTCTCCAGCAAAGATTCATTTTTTACACAAATGTGAACTTTTATTTTATGTTTTTATTTTTATTTAAGGTAATTAGTTCTAGAAAATATAAAAATTAGTTTTAGTTTTATATAAATAACATAGTTTCAAGAATCAATTTTTATATTATGGCATTGAATAAAAATTTGATTTTTATATGTAAAGTTGCATTATAAAATTTTGATTTTTATATATAGAGTTGGATTATGAAAATATGATTTTTATATATATAATAGCATTATAAAAATATGATTTTTACTATATAGGTAGCTTTATAAAAATGTGATTTTTATATATATAGTAGCAAGATAAAAATATGATTTTTAAATACGTAATAGCTTTAATAAAATTGATTTTTAATATATATATATATAGCATAATAAAAATGTGATTTTTATTTATAAAGATCATTGTTTAAAAATGTGATTTTTAACATAAAATGTGTAAAATAGATTGCAATGAAACCAAGTGGAAGCAGAACGGAATCCAAATCGTCCACTAAAGAATGACTGTGTAACGTCCCAAATTTAAGACAATTTATTTTGAATATTTAAATTTATTTTAAATATTGAATTAGAATAATAAATGGATTTTTATATTGAATTTATTAATTTAATAATGGATATATGATCTAATTTCCAGTATATTGAAGTTTCAAATACGGGGACAACAAACAATTGAATTCAAAATTTAAAACTGAATCGAAATGATTCTATCGATTAATATAAATTCTATATTGAATTGTAACAACAATAATAATTTATTTTTAATACATTTAACTATTTAAAATCGATTTATAATTTTAATCAAATTTAATTTAAATTGTTATCTCCTCTACACACTCGAATTAAATTCCAGAATCAGTTCCGTGGAGTTCAAAATAACTCCATAATCTGTAAATGTTGGTCGTATGTTAAAATAAGTGGTTCGAAATTGCAATTTGGGTGCCATAAGATATTTTTAAATATTTTACGTAATAAAATAAAATTAATCAGCCGACCTAGGCTATTAAAAATCGTGCTGAACTAATATTGTTATTCCACGAGCAAACTATTTTGTCTTCCCCATTCAATATGAAAGGAACATCAATTTAATGGCTTAATACGAGATGTTTCTCTCTCGCGCATATATATACAAGCCATGTCTTCATTTCAGAAACCCAAATTTATTTCATTTCGCTTTTCCCTTTTTCCTCAGCCTCGTAAATCAATTCTGTCCTCCGTTGGAAAAGAAGAAGTGAAATTAAATCCTGGATCACAATCACGAAGAGCACAAGAGTTCGATATCGATTCTGAAGCTGGTCAAACGCCAGAAGCGCTGGTGAATTTGGGGAACTCGAGGATTGAAATTTGGAGTCGCTAGATCTTGAATCTCGACATCAAAACTGGGATGGTGCGATAGGTATTCGAGTTGATTTTGAGGGGGTCCAATGAGTCAATGATGCCGGAATTGAAATTGAGGCTGGCGTTGAGATTCAAGTGAGACGGCGCATGAGTTGTGGTGCTCGAAAGGAGGAAAGCAAGGTCAGTTTTTTCCTTTCGAACCTGGTAATGCAATGTCTGGTTTTATTTGGACTGAGGGGACTGGGAGGGGGTTGCGACTGTGGGTAGTAAAGATGGAAACAGTTAAGGCGTGATGATTATTCCCTGGTGATTTGTTGGGCAATGACCCTGACATATGTTTGTGGTATTCTAGTGGCAATGTAATTATGAGGGATGGAGGATAACCAATGTGTATTAGATAGGAAACTATGTAAGGATCAATATGCTAGTATGACAACAATAGAAAATATAACAGTGGTGTGGGGTCAAGTCTGATTGGTGCAACAACAGTTTGGCAGTAATTATTGATTATCAACAAAGTCTTAGATGAAATGCTAGAGTAGAATGTGACGGTTTTGGAGGCTGATTTTCAGTAGTAACGAGGTATACGCTCTTACTGAAATTTAAAAATACTTTGGATCAATTTATTTGTTCGTTACTAGTAAAAAAATGGTCAATTGTTAAATAAAAATAAATAATCGCAGGTATTGAATAGATTCATTCGAGATAATTCATAGACATGACATTGTGGAAATTAACCGGGTATTCCGAGCAAATGAAATAAAAGGTGAGTAAATCTCACTCAAAAGTTATATTTAATTTATTTTTATCATTAAAAATAAATTGTTGGCTGTTTCAATGCATGCATGGACTAGTGATTCATTGTGAATATTATATAAATAATATATTAGTTATTTAGGCTTCGTGGTTGTGTTTATTATATATATATATATATATATTGGATATTTCCCGCAGTATCATAGCGGATGCCCGCAGTATCATTAGCCGATGACACTATCGCCCCATGATAAATGAGTGGATTACCTTTTGTACTGCGATATCCAACCTCAAAGCAGGATTGGTATTATTTATGTTGTTTGACATATGTGGATGCAGAAAAACAGGTTGGAGGGATCTAACTGGATCCCTCAAAATTTATTATTGTTTGTTTGCATATATATAATCATATATGATGTGTTACAAACCTGTGATTTGAAATTTTGTGTTTTGAATGTTTGAACATCACTGGCCCTAGATATTGATATCTAAAAATATTACACAAAGGGAATTTTAGATTTAAAAAAAAGAAAAATTTGATTTTCAAAATAGGAATGGAATTTCGAATGGATTGAGAAATAATAACTTGTTTACAGTAATAAAAACAAGTAATTGAATTTATAAACCATGGTTATAAATAGAAAGAAATGTTATCATTTGATAATATTAAATATTAAATTCAAGTATGAATTTTAAAGATGAAAAAAAATCATTTTTCGAAGTTGAAATTGATTTCAAATGGAATATGAAATAGAAACTTGTTTTGAATATTTAAAACAAGAAGTGTAATTTATAAAAGGAATTTACAAATAAATTTAGAGAAATTATCATTTGATAAATTATAAATTTAAACTCAAATGGATTTAAAGGGAAATGAAATAGTTTTAAAAAGAAAGGAGGATTTATTTCCGATGTTCGAAATGCAGTTGAATTGAAATAAATTTATTTTTAGAAAGGACATTAGAAATTTATTTAGTAGAAACTAAATTTTAAAATTTTATTATTTTAAGAAGTTGACATCTCCATGATAAAAAAATACGAAAATAGACTATATGCTTGTAAATAAAAGTTATAGTGATAAAATATTTTTCATATGAAAAATGAAAATAAAATTGAGATTCAGAAGGGAAATAAAATATTCAAAAATGAAAATCAAGATTCTATAGATTATTAAAATGGAAGTCTGTTTTTAATAAGAAAGTTTAATTTATAAACAACAATTATAAATATGATAAAGTAAATTTCCATCGAGTAATTTGGAAACAGATTTCCAAATTTAAGAAATGGAATAAAAAGGCAAGATCTTAAATCATGTCTTTATATTACAAACTTTTATCTATCTCCAAATAAGAATGTTGTCGGCCAACGTCTGAGAAGTAAATAAAATACCCCAATTTGAACAGCTTCACTATTGTCAAGGGATGATATTTGTAATATCAAAGGACGTTGAATTAGTTAATTATTCCCATAAAAAGGATTTATAACTGGAATTCTATTATATTGAATTTTATAAATAATGTAACCCCAGGGGATTGAAAGCGAATATAGAAATCGAGTTTTGAATAAATTCAGAGGCATAAATAATCGACGTGTTGAATAATATGAATTTTGAAGTTAGATTTTGATAACCGGCTTAATTTATTTTAAAAATATTGATAATTGAGTTGGAATTTATTTTATAAATGAAGTTAACGTTTATATGTAAATTATAATTAAAACGAGCTTGCCGCAGCGCGGTAGCTCTCAAAATGACGATTCAAACTTCAATTAAGTATATAGAACTTAATATAAGTCGGAATTTGATGAAACCAAAAACGTTTGGACCTATTGAATAGTAATTTTCTAATGGAAGAGAAGAACCTGGATTTTTTTCTTATAGATTTTGAGTTATATCAGAATCAAATATTCAGAAAAACAACACCATAATCGTTTTAAACCATAACGGTTTATTTAATAAATTAAAAGGATTTTGAATAAATAAAATTCGAATTTCCATTAGAAAAATCCAAATTTGAGTTATAAAATAAACGTAGACTCATGTCTGGTAAACGGATTGATTTTTGGAACAAGAATCATATTTTTAATTATCGAATGAAGTTAACTAATTTCTTTGAAATTAGTTAACAGAGTTTGGCCCGAATTTAACTTTGTTTAACTGATTTGAATTTGTTAATTGAAATTCGAAATTCGAATATGGGGCGTGAATTAGAATTGGGAAGCAAGCAAGGAGATTAGTTTAATTTATAAGTGAAAATAAACGTGATTAAGTAAAGATGCCAATTTGAAAGTAACTAGCTAATGGAAATCGATTTAAGAAAAGACATTGAATTGATGTGAAGCAAACGGGGGATGGTTGAATATTTGTAAAGAGGTATAGGATGAAGAGTATGAAGAGAGTATGAAGATTACAATTTAAGTGCCCGACAAGAAGGTACACGTTTCAATTCCATATGAGGTTTTATGAGCCTATTGGGCAAGCCGCCTGGCTTTTTGATTTTCTTTTTGAATGAAAAGGGCCTAGAGAGACGAGTTGGGGTTTGAACTATGACCCGTAAAAAAAGAGGTGCTGGCGAAATTTTTCGTAAATTTAAGGAGTTAGAATATTTTTAAGAAATTTTGATAATATAAATCGATATAACAATATATATAGAATTCACTAAGAAAATGTATTTAATACAAAATATTAAAAGTGGCCAGTGATTGTGTAATTGTTTGATGGATGTTTATTTTTCCTTTGATAGTTAAATCACCGGCTATCAAAGATTTTTTTCCATTGTTGTCAATTCCGAGAGACCGGTTGGATCTAATATCGAAAACCTGTCTGTATAGGCATAGGCGTTGCGAATTAGATTATTTGAAGATAATCGAAGATGGAGTAAATTGCTAGGAATGTTTGTTTGTCCAGTCCCAGGACAACTTGTATGGACGAATGTCTGACAGGGTATTCCTAACAAATCACATAAGACGATCTTTTCAAGGTATTATGCCTTATGGCGGAGAAATTCGTTTCTCTTAGCCTTTATACCCGTAATATTTTTGAGAAGATCAACAAGTGATTTGACGGGTTTGACGATGTGGCATTCAAAGTATATGGTGGCCAGATGTTCTAAAAGATTAACGTAGCCTCAAGCCTCACAACTAGGAAATGACAAAAAACGGGCAGGCAGCAAGGCTAGGTGGGCCATACCCAAGCAGGGTATATTTGTCACTGATCTATAGAAAATTCTTTATTTATTCTTCTTTCGATTATGTATCTTACGGCGGTTGGATGGCCAACAACCGTAGGTGACAATATATTCGCTACACTCAAGCTAAATGAGTGGGAGGTCATGTGTGGTCGGGTTACAAGATGTTCTTGCTGAACCCCAGTGTATCCCCTCAAGAGTACACTGACCGGGAGGTGGTCCCATGCCTTCTCATAATTGGAATCCAATCTCCAATAAGAGCCCTATGGTTTTCGATTTTATACTATATATGTAGAGCGTGAGATGCAAGAGTTCTACTATTTGGTTATTTATTTGAATAGACATTATTATAATATCACTGGATTTTGATATCAAAAATGTGTTGGTTATAGTAAGGTTAAAACCGTCCATGTTTATGTCTGGGTTGGTCATACAATTACCCTTTCTTCCAAAGGATTTTCAAAGTTAAACAATATGGTTGGAGTTTACTCACACCAGTCTTATGACTGACCTGGAGTTTATTTTGTTTGTTTTTCCTAAACTCTTGGGTGCCCAAATTTGTACGGGCAGTCAGGTGTTTCAGGCTTTTACAGATACACTTGGAGGAGCTTGAAGCAGGAGGCTTCACCATTAGTTATTTAGAGATATTTCCGCTGCATTGAATGTTATGTTTCACTCTGATAATGGTATGTATATGTGATACAATTTTTTTTATTTCAAAGTTTATATTATATAATATATTTTATTCGTTCCGTTGTGAGATTCTGTTTTTTTATTTCTGTTCTATTTGCTATCTATTTCTATTTCTTTAAACCTATTGACTCATATTTTTGTATTATTTGGGTTGGACGTGTGTTCATTAGTCAACTCGGATAGTACAGATTTTTGGGCCGTTACAGTTGGTATCAGAGCTTAGGTTGAGCGAATACCTAGGCTTTGATGGGGGTTTACTCATTAGAGATAGGGTCAGTAGTACCCTAGAATTAGTTGAGTGTATATATATGAGAGAGCGTATTTGTAGATTTGTACAAAAAACATTATATTGTGTTAATCGATCTGTTGAGTGGTATATAAATTTCACATTGACGCATTTAGCTGACGTGGCTGATAGGGATTTATAAACACTTAAACAGAGTAATTTGACACAATATGTTTTGAAAGCTGGGTAAATGAAATAATTTTACTCCAAACTATATTTTTATATATGAAAAGGACAATTTTCTAAAACTTTTATCATATATGGAATTGTTGGTTGAGATTATAATCAAATAAGATTATAAATTGAAATGGTTATATATAACCAAATTGAACTTGTATATACAAATGAAATGAATTAAAGTTGGATTGAAACCCGTATTGGGAATTTTAGTCCCGATTATTTGAAAAATATTTTGATATAATATGGTTATGCTTTGGAAGGATTTTGGATTTAAAAAAAATATTAAATGGATTTTTGAAAATGATAAAGCACTAAATTCACTTTGGTCACTGGAAAATAATTTTGATGATGAAGCGCGCCATCGTTGGTGTTCATTTTTGAGTTTCCAAGTGATGGATTGCTACCATAATGAGATTTTCAAAGGAAATTATTTGAGAAAAACAAGTTGGTTTGGAAAATTCAAATTTTTTTTTTTGAATTTGAGATGACTATAATAATTGTGTATATTTATGAGATTTCAAAGGAATTTTAAAAAATATCGGGTATTTGAATTCTATAATCAAAATTTAACTTAAGCAAGTTAAATAAATCGAAATGATGGAAATCAGTTAAATGAATTGAAATTGAATATTACCATGAAAACTTAAAGTTTTATGGAATTTGAGTTATAGAATATGAAATGTTGAGTTATAACAAAATGGGCTTTTGAAAAGTTACGTGTCTGTAGCATTTCTTTTGCCTTAGCAATTTCGGGGACGAAATTCTTTTAAGGGAGGAATGTAATGTCCCGAATTTTAGACAATTTATTTTGAATATTTTAATTTATTTCAAATATTGAATTAGAATAATAAATGGATTTTTATATTGAATTTATCAATTTAATAATGGATATAAGATTTAATTTCGAGTATATTGAATTTTCAAATATAGGACAATAAATAATTGGATTCAGAATTTAAAACTGAATTGAAATGATTCTATCGATTAATATAAATTCTATATTGCATTATAACAACAACAATAATTTATTTTCGGTACATTTAACTATTTTAAATCGATTTATAATTTAATTTAAATCATTAATTTAAATTGTTATCTCCTCTACAACTCGAATTAAATTCCAGTATCAGTTCCGTGGAGTTCAGAATACGCCATAATCTGTAAACATCAGTCGTATGTTAAAATTAGCTGTTTGGGATTGCAATTTGGGGATCATAAGATATTTTGAAATATTTTACATAATAAAATCAAATTAATCAGCCGACCTAGGATATTAAAAATCATGCCGAACTATTATTTTTATTCCTCATGCAAAATATTTTGTCTTCCCCATACGATATGAAAGGAACATCAATTTAATGGCTTAGTACGAGATGTTTCCTCTCTCGCGCATATATATACAAGCCAAGTCTTCATTTCAGAAACCCAAATTTAGTTCATTTCGCTTGTTCCTTTTTCCTCAACCTCGTAAATCAAATCGGTCGTCCATTAGAAAAAAGTGAAGTTTTATCCTAGATCACAATCGCGAAAAGCACCAGAGTTCGACACCAATTATGAAGTCGGTCAAACGCCAGAAGCGCTGGTGAATTTGGGGAACTCAAGGATCAAAATTTGGAGTTTCTAGATCTTGAATCTCGAAGTAAAAACTGGAATTGTGCGATAGGTGATTCGAGTTGATTTTGAGGCTGTTTGGTGAGTCAGTGATGCCGGAATTGAAATTGAGGGTGGCATTGAGATTTAAGTGAGAAGGTGCACGAGTTGTGGTGCTAGAAAAGGAGGAAAGCAAGGTCAGTTTTTTTCTCTCAAACCTAGTAACGCGATGTCCGGTATTGCTTGGACTGAGGAGACTGGGAGGCGGGTTGCGACAGTGGGAAGCGAAGATGGAAACAATTAAGGCATGATGATTATTTCATGGAGTTGTTGGGCAATGAACCTGATGTATGTTTGTGGTATTCCAATGGCAATGTATTAATGAGGGATTGAGGAGAACCAATGTGTATTAGATAGGCAACTATGTAAGGATCGATCTGCTAGTATGACAATAACAGACAATGTAACAGTGGTGTGAGGTTAAGTCCGATTGGTGCAGCAACAGTTCAATAGTAATTATTGATTATCAACGAAGTGTTCGATGAAATGCTAGAGTAGAATGAGACGGATTTGGAGGCTGATTTTAAGTAGTAACATGGTATACGCTCTTACAGAAATTTAAAAATACTTAGGATCTATTTATTTGTTCGTTAGTAGTAAAAAAATGGTTAATTGTTAAATAAAAAAAATAAATAATCGCAGGTATTGAATAGATTCGGTTGAGACGATTCATAGACACGACATTATGGAAATTAATTGGGTATTTCGAGCAAATGAAATAAAAGGTGAGTAAATCTCACTCAAAAATTGTATTTAATTTATTTTTATCGTTAAAAATAAATTGTTGGCTCTTTGAATGCATGCATGGATTAGTGATTCATTGTGGATATTATATATATCTAATATATCAGTTTATCTAATATATCAGTTATTTAGGCTTGGTGGTTGTGGTTATTACATATATATATATATATTGGATATTTCCCGCAATACCATTAGCGGATGCCCGTAGTATCATTAACGAATGACCCTACCGCCCCACGATATATGAGTGGATGACCTTTTATACTGCGAAATCTTGCCTCGAAGCCGAATTGGTATTATTTATGTTGTTTGACATTTGTAGATGCAGGAAAATAGGTTGGTGGGATCTAACTGGATCCCTCAAAATTTATTATTGTTTGTTTGCATATATATAATCATATATTGTGTGTTATAAACCTGTGATTTGAAATTCTATGTTTTGAATGTTTGAATATCACTGGCCCTAGATATTGATATCTAAAAATAGTATACAAAGGGATTTTTGGATTTTTTTTTTTAAAAAAGGAAAATTTTAATTTTCAAAATAGAAATGGAATTTTGAATGGACTGAGAAATATTAACTTGTTTCCAATAATAAAAACAAGTAATTGAATTTATAAATGATGGTTATAAATAGAAAGAAATATTATCATTTGATAATATTAAATTTTAATTTCAATTTTGAATTTAAAGAAGAAAAAATCATTTTTCGAAGTGGAAATTGATTTCAAATGGAATATGAAATGGAAACTTGCTTTGAATATTTAAAACAAGAAGTGTAATTTATAAAAGGCATTTATAAATAAATGTGGAGAAATTATCATTTGATAAATTATAAATTTAAACACAAATGGATTTAAAGGGTAAATGAAATAGTTTTAAAAAGAAAAAATGGGATTTATTTCCGATGTTCGGAATGTAGTTGAATTGAAATAAATTTATTTTTAAGAAGGACATTGGAAATTTATTTATAGAAACTAAATTGTTAAATTTTATTATTTTAAGAAGCTAACATCTCCAGGATATAAAAATACAAAAATAGATTATATGCTCGTAAATATAAGTTATAGTGATAAAATTGTAACGGCCCGCAAATCCGTACTGTTTGAGTTGACTAATAACACAACACGTCCAATCCAAATTGCATAGAAAATACGAATCATTATTAGAAAGAAGTTAGAGGATGAGAAATAGAAAGAAATAAATATTAGAATAGAAGAAAACAAAGATCAAAAACTCACAGCGGAACGAATAAAATATATTAGGTAACATAAACTTTGAAATACAATTCGGTAACTTTATATACATACCATCATCAAAGCACAACAACTATTTCTGGAACAATTATAAACACCTGTTTCCAGATACAAACATGGTACACAGCGGAATATATGATAATCTATAGCTTACTGGTGAAGCCTCTTGCTTCAACTCTCCAAGTGAATCTGTAAAATCCCGACTATTTGACTGCCCGTACAAATTTTGGGCACCCAAGAGTTTAGGGAAAACAAACAAAATAGACTCTGGGTCAGTCATGGGACCGGTGTGAGTAAACTCCAACCATTTTTTTAACTTTCAAAATCCTTTCGAAAGAAAGGATAATAGTAAGACTAGCCCACACATAAACATGGACGGTTTTTACCTTACTATAACTCAAACACTTTGATACAAAAATCCAGTGATATTATAATAGTGTCTAAATCAAATTAATAACAATCTAGCAAAACGTTTGCATCTCACGCTCCATACATAATATAAAATCAAAAAAAAACGCAGGTTGCTTATTGGAGATTGGATTCCGACTATGACAAGATATGGAACCACCATCCGGTAGTGTATCTCTAGAGGGGAATACACCGGGTTCAAAAAGAACATCTTGCATCCTGGCCCACACATGACCGACCACTCATTTCGCTTGAGTGTATCGAATGTATATCACCAACGGTTGGGATCAGCAACCATTTCCCGAATGGGACAGCATTGAACAGAACAAGGAACTAAACGAAATTCTCTAGATAGGTGATTATACACCCTAATGGGAGCGACCCACATAGCCATGCTGCCTACCCGGTTTTTGTCATTTCCCGGTTGTTGAGGCCTGAGGCTATGATTTCTTATCATTCATTGATAGCACAATCACTTTGAATGCCACATGGTCAGATCCGTTAATCACTAATTGATTTGCATAAATATAATCTAGATAGTATGCCAAGAGAATAAATTCTCCGCCACCATATATATTTATACAGACCAACATATGCGATCATTGGAAATACTCTGTCAGACACTCGTCCATACACGCTCGTTCTGGGACTGAATGAGACCGAAGGCACAATTTCTATTAATAGAAAAAGTCCTTGCACTTTACTCCAACTTCGATTATCTCCGTATAATCTAATTTGCAACGCTACTGCCAATACGGAGTGGTTCTCGGATAATAATCCAACTGGTCCCTCCATATTGACAAATACTTCGATAGTCGGTTATTTAACTATCGAAGAAAAATAAATTAACATTCATTCAAAGCATGAAACAAATCACTAGGCCATTTAATTGATATTTCATTAATTAAAACACTTATCCATTTCCTTATCCATATTCGTTAACATGATATTTCCGATAATCATCCTGACCTCTTACGCTATTTGGAAAACATTTCCATATATCGCCTTCTTTTATTTTATATACTTAGAAAATATATTCTATTTATAATTGGAAAAAAATTCCAATTACTTATCTCTTCCACTACCATTCATTTATTTCTATACTTAGGAAATATTTATTATTATATTTCTAAATTTCCACTTACATGGGTTAAAATGAATGTTGTGTAAAACGTCGTTACAACAACCCAAAGTACTACATTCAACTTACTCTTATTCAAACATTTCTCTTGGAGACTGGGTCTTGCTATTTATCGGTTAAAAATGAAATCAATCAAGTTGGGGTATAACTACCTCTCAGACCTTGACTGAAAACATCCTTAACTTCAAAACAGACAAGACCACTTACCTCGAATAATCAACATCATAAAACCAATTATTCATTTTTAAACCTGCATACGTTTCTCTTTCAAATTTTATTAGATTTAATTATAGATTTCCCTTTTTTTATAACATTCTATTTTAATTTTGTTTCCTTATCGAATTCTATATATATTGATATATACATTTATGAAAATAAAATTATCTTAAAAATACTCTAACTCCTTAAATTTCCGGAAAATTTCGCCATAAACACCTTTATACGGGTCGATAGTTCAAACCTCAATTCGCCTCTCTAGGCCCTTTCCATTCAAAAAGAAAATCAAAAATCCAAGCGGCTTGCCGATCCGGCGCATAAAACCTCATATGTAATTTAAACATGTACTTTTTTGTCAGGCACTAAATTTATAAACTTCATTCTCTTCATTCCATACCTGTTAACACATATACATCCATTCCTAATTTATTCCAACTCAATCTGGTAATTTTAACTCAATTCGCTAATTTATTCTTTAATTAACTCTTTCGCCTATTTCACTTTTTTATTTGAACATATCACGTTCAAATATAAATCAATTTGTCTACAAAACAATCAAATGCCATTTCTAATTTAAGTTTCATATTCGAATTTGAATGTAAATTTAAAAACCCTTTTTTTTGATCCAAAGTCCAATTTCGATTTAAAATTCCACTAACTAATTTTTCTTCAAATTAGTTAATTCTACTCAACAATTAAACATCTGGTTTGATTTTGTTTCAAAATCAATTTCGTTACTCCACTTGATTTCAGATATTATTTACAACTCAAATCTGGATTTTTCCTAAATGAAATTCGAATTTTATTTACTTAAAATCCTTTTATTTATTTAAATAAACCATTATGGTTTTATAATGGTTATGCCCTGCTTTTATGAAAATTTGATTTTTGACATAACTCAAAATCTAAAATACGAAATCCAGATTTTTCTATTCCATTAGAAAACCATTATCAAATAGGTCCTGACGATTCTTGTTTCAAAGAATTATGACTAAAATTGAGTTCTATGTACTCAATTTAAGTTCGAAACACCAATTTATGAACTATAGTGCTGTGGCGAGTTCGTTTTAATTATATTAATATATATAAACATTTAAACTTCATTTATAATAAATTTCAACTCCATTCTAATATATTTTTTATATATAAAAAATCCAGTTTTCAAATTCAACTTAATATTTCCGATTTATCTCTAATCATCGATTTTTCATTACTCAATTACCAATTCAATTAAAACTCCATTTCTGTTATTACTTTCTAATTCCATTAGAAATAAATTAATTTATAAAAATTTGATGAAATCAAATTCTAATTATAATCCACTGGATTTTCCTCAATTCAACTTATATTCTGAATTTCGAAATATAATCAATCGTTCTGCTTCAATCACTTCCCAATTCACTTTTAAATTCATAATTGATTTTAAATACTTTAAATTATCTAAATGATAATTATCTCACATAATTTATATACGTTGTTTATAAATTTAACTTCCTTGTTTTATGTATTAAACAAGTTTCCATTTCGATTCCATTTCAAATTCTACCTTTCGAATTCATACTTGAATTTAAACATCTAAATTATCTAATGATAATTTATTTCACTAGATTTATAAATATCGTTTATAAATCCAACTTCCTTGTTTTATAAAATAAAACAAGTTTCATTTCAGAATCTGTATGAAAACCAAACCTTATTTTGGAATATTTTATTTATTATAACTTATCTAGATAAATGTAGAATCTATTTTCATATTTAACTTTAAACTTCTATTAAATAAAATCCTAATATCTTCTTCTGAAAATATTTTATTTAAATAAATTTGATCTAATCGAATTTAAATCGTAAATCCATACGGATTTATTTTGTAACACCCCGTATTTTCTATGAACATAAAAGTATCAAAACGAAGTATACTTAATTTTTAAAAAAAGAATTAAGGGAAACGGGTTACGCCATTGCGTTCATCTCGGAATTCTGCTTGAGATAGAGTCCGAGTTTGCGTAAATCGGACTCCGTATGAAGAACTTATGGCCCTCAGAAGTTTCAGGAATTTAAATAAATTAAAACAGCTCAGATTTAAGTTTGAAATTCAAATCACACACCCAGGCTGGGCGGGAAATTTCCCGCCTATGACCCAGGTCGACTAGGGGGTCAACCTGGGGGTCGACCAGGGGGTCAACCTGGGGTCGACCTGGGTCACATAGGTCACCAGGGGGTCGACCAGGGGGTCAACCTGGGGGTCGACCTGGGTCACATAGGTCGACCAAGCGGTCGACCTCCCCCCATATTTCCAGATCCGAGGACTGGTTCTTTTTTCTGAATTTGGATGCCCGTTAAGACCTGATTCGTTGTTCCCTATGCTATTTAAACACCACAAACCCCACTTTCTCTCCGCACCAAACCATTGTTACGCTATGCTGCCTTAGTTCTAATTAAAATAAATTAATGGCGTCTCTACTCTGCTGAAACCTAAGCTAGAACTAGTGCTTCTTCTTCTTCCAATATGAATTGGATTAAAAGAGAGTGACTACAACCCTTTTTCTTTTAGAATCCAACCAAGGTGAGTACAGTTATTTTCAGTTATGAAATTTAATTATGATCTTGACATGGCTATAAATCGAAATTTGAGATTATGCATATTCTTGTTTATCAGATCTGTTTTTCTATGTAGATCTATCTTATTAATATTATAGTAACTATTCTGTATCTCTTCCTTCCTTCTGTTCTATAACCAGGCTACCACGAGCCTGAGCCAAATCTCATAAGAGATTGACGCACGAACGCTAAATTTAGGGAAAATAGTGAATGATGCATAATTAGACATGACTGATTTGTGATTGATTTGAGGAAAGAACATATGTTGTAATTCAAGATCTGGATCTGTGTAATAACCCAAAAATCTGGGCCAATTTAAAATTTTTATTTTGGCAATTTTAGTGAATTTTTATTATTTAAAATGAATTATTTTAAATAAAAACGACGAAAAATTTAATTTGAATAGAAATAGAATGTATATATTTATATAGATCGTCGTTAGAATATAAATATTTATTTATAATTATAAAAGGAATTGAAAATGGCGCGGTAGTTCGAAAATTCGATTTCAAAGTTCAAATGAATGTACATGATTCAAAATAAACCGGATTTTAGTGAAACCAAAAATATTTGAATCTAATTGAGAATATCTTTCCAACGAATCAGAAAAATCATAATTTCATAGCGGGGATAAAAAGTTATGTCCAGTTGAAAATTCAGAATAGTCGCTATGGAATTCTGGCCCTTAAAAATAGAAATTTTGCAAACGACCTCGGTTTTCGACGAAACCACTTTTGTTGGATCCGGGATGTCAAGTTATTGCTGGGTTTCAAAATTAGTGATTTTTCGAATCAATATGTGAGTGTGGCAAAGGAAAACGCGTTTGACCAATTTCAGCTGATTTTAATCGACTGGAAAATGGCCATTTTTCAAACGGTCTCAGAATTCGACGAAATTAGTTTTGTTAGGACCGTATCGTCAATATGAAGCTAGAAATATTTTTCGGGAATTTTTCTACTTAATATGTGGCCCCAGTAAATTGAAATGTGCGTTCAAATTCAATATATAGAGTTATATTTGGATTTTGACGAAAACTGATCGCACGGTCGAATCAGCCTACGATACATATCCCATTGTGTTCGGAATGGGACGACAGTCGTTGGGCCTCGTTTGGGGTTCAAGAGAAAAGTCAACTGTAAGGAGAATAAAATAAAATAAAATATAAAATAATTTTATATATAAGCCCCCCTCCTTTATCTTCCCCGATTCAGTTCAGAAGAAAAAAAAACCCAAATCGTCCAGCCCTAAATCGACGTCACCGCAGCCCTAGGGGCGCGCCACCCACCACACCGCCATCCAAGCAGGCCCCACCCCTATCGACCACCTCCATCCTCTCCCCCCTCTCTCGTTCTCCCTCCGACCCACGAAACACCCCTTTTCCTCGAACACCGTACCGCCCTCCAACCAATCAACAGACGCATCGCACCCCCCCCCCAACATAGACGCGCCTCCAACCCCTGCGCCATATCCTCCGACCGACGCCAGTCACCCCGAAGACCGAAAACCCCAAATTTGACCACCGCTGACCGCTGTTCGATGCCCCATTCGCGATGACCAGCGCGAGACCCTCCTCTTCCGCCTCAACACGAAGCCCTTCAGCCCCTCCTTCGACTGCAAAGGTGACTTTCAATTTATATAACTTCTCTTTTATTTATTTGTTTTAAAAACAATTGTTTAAAAATCTGAAATAACATTATAAAATTCTAATTTTATATATGAAATGGAAGTTATATAAAAGAAGGCGAGATTTTTATTTATATAATGGCAAGATTTTTATTTATATAAAGGCGATAATTTTATTTATATAAAGGCGAGATCTTTATCGTTTGAATGGTTAAGGAAAAATATGATTTTTGGATTGAAAGTGAACAAATAGAAATGTGATTTTTGTTTTAAAGATAGTGGAATAAAAATATGATTTTTATATAAGTAGTGAATCAAAAATATAATTTTTATCTATATAGTAGTGGCATAAAAATGTGATTTTTATCCATATAGAGCAAATTAAAAATATGATTTTTATATACGTAGCTACAATATAAAAATGTGATTTTTATACATGTAGTGGCTATAGGCAACGAAAGTGACAAAAGGTGAGAACGGCGAAGACTCCTACATAAGAAGAGTCGTGGAGCTTGGTTTAGCTAATCGGTGAGAACTCCTCACTTTTGTTTTTATTTCTAGTTTGAAATATATACTAGGATGCAGACGGTGCTTAGTATGACACCCGTCGTCCACAGACCATGGATGGCTTGTTTGTGTGATTGCTGTGTAGTGAAATTTGATTGTGTGATGGTGAATGAAATAAAATATTTTATAGTGGAAAATATTTTATAGTTAAAAATATAATTTTTAACGTGTATATAAAATAAATATTTATAAACAAATCGGACGATTTGTTTATATACACACATTTGACTGATATTGATAGGGACGGTAAATTTTACACATCGCTCAACTGCACAAATAAGATCTGTGTTTGATTGTTTGAAACCCCACACGGGTATTGGGATGATATATGACGTACACTAATCCCAATAATTAGTTGTATGCCGATCGATTGATTGACAGGCTGTTATAAGCGTTAAATATTTATATTTGATGCTTATACAGTGTAGAATGCACTTTGGATGATGGCTGATTATTTATCGTTGTTATTTTATACATGTGTTGTAGAAAATCCATATAATTAACTTTATATGGTAATTGATTGGGCCACCAGTTTTGAAATAGAAATATTTGAAATAAAATATTTAAATAGAAATATTTGAAACGAAACATTTGAATAGAATATTTGAAATAGAAATATATAAAGCCGTGTTGATTAGATATGCGCTATTTTGATGCAAAAGATATTTATATCGATTATATTCGTTTTTATAATGAATATTGAAAAGTGATTCCAAAATCGAATATTTTGAAATGAAATTCGAATTAAATTGAATTGAAACGAATTAGAATTCGAATTGAATTGAACAAAATAGAATTTGAATTGGAAATGAATTCGAATTGAATTGAAAACGAACTGAAATTGAATTAAAAATCGAATTAAAAATCGATTTGAATTGAAATCAATTTGAAATGAATTTAAAACGAATTTATAAGGAAAATTTTCAATTTTGATTTGAATTTGAAATGAAGTTGAAATCGTTTCAAAAACGATTTATAAAATACGTTTCAAAAGGAAATCGACTAAATATATATTATATATATAATATAATGGCCTGAGTAGAACGCGCCATGCCACGGCAATTCGCGAATTTCGACCATTGACTTCAAATGGATATTGCGGGAGATCCGACCGTCGGATTCTCCTAAAAACGGAACCGCTGGGTTTGTATCGAAAAGGGCTTTCTAATGAATATTAGATATTTGAAATCTAATGGTTGGATTTTGAATTATGTCAAAATCAAATTTGGAAAAGGTCGCTGTAAGTGCAGTTCGATGGCCGTTTGTGACGGCCCGCCCCGCACCAACCGACGTTTACTCCACTTGTGCGCTGTACACATGTCCAATTGGCATGGGACGGTCGCCAAAGAAGAGAAAGAAAGAAGAGGAACCAAATAAAGAACCTGTAATATGTCTCACAGCGCATGGAATAAAATATAATAGCCAACATATACTTGACATAAAACAGATGAGACAGTGCATAAGCTGAAAACTTGAACTAACATCATCAGAGTAGCGGAAATATCAAATACAGCTTATTACAACTCCAAAATACTGTCTCTAAGATAAGCAAAATAGGTATGCTACTAATGCCCAAAGTAGATACCGATCACGACACAGGGAGAATAACTATATATCATACGTGGAGCCTCCTGCTCGTCTTCAGTCCATCTACCAAGCGCACTACCAGCTATCCCTGTCTCTAGTCTGCTCGTGTGAGCACCCAGAGTAATAAGAAGAAACATAAAACTCTGGGTCAGACATCAGTCTGGTATGAGTGGTAGCAAGCATAAACAGAATAATAACAGGTATACTAAGTCATACCTGAACCTGGACCTGCAACCAAAGAGTTAGTACTACACGGTACAACACTCTATGATGTCACAAACACATAATATAAGTATACGGGGGTGGGGATGTGTGTGTCAGACAATCAAGCACAGCAACCATCCTCGCATCTCTCACTCAGTGCGTAAAGCATACGACGTCCACTTCTTCGATCACTAGAGCACCTTACTCAAACGACAGAACTCGACTTTGTACGACTATGTACATTCCTACTACCACCAACGCCATACCTATGGGATCACGCCCAACGTTTCCATGACCCCACTCCATTGGTAGGTAGCTCCCTAGTCGCACCATATCCAAAGCCCGAGTTTGTCTCTCTATCTCCAACACCTAGTGATCCAAAGTCATAGACATCGACAACTCCTTAGCACACGTCCCGCAGCAAAGCCCAATCACGAAGTGAACTCATTGGTTCCCGTCTGGATCCTGAGCTCGAACTTCCACTTGAACTACCTTTGCATTTCGGGTTATGGATCTCCATTGGATCGGCCTTCTTCACTTTGCTTCAGGTCGTGGTCATCACCCTTGCTCGGTTCGGATCGTGCTCCCCTATCTGGATCGGGTCCCCCACTTCAGTTCGGGTCGGATCGTGCCACCATGTCTTCGTGGTCCTCGCCCTTAGTCAGCTCGTGATGTTCGCCGGTTCGGTTCGTGGAACTCCTCAGGTGGCGGATCGGTTCGGTGCTCTGACTCATGGTGGTTCGGGTCGTCAACACCCTCAGTGGATCGAGTCGTGCTCCTCCAGTTCGTGGCTACTCCTTCTTGTTCGGATCGGTATCATCACCTCGGGTCGGTTCGTGGGGTCCTTCAGGCGAGCGGTTCGGGTCGAAGGAGGTGGGTGGATCGTGGGCACGAGAAGATCAGTTCATAGCCACCATTGACTAGTGATTCGGATCGGGTATTATGATCGGTTCGGTTCGCGAGTTGCACCTCGGGTCGGGTAGGGGGCGATCCGATCCGATTTCCTGCACTAATTCCTGCAACTTTCCAGCAAGTGTTTATACGCCTCTCGACGGCGTTTTCGAACATTTTGACTACTGAAACCAATCACAAAGCATACCAAAGGGTCATAGCAACGCATACAAGTGACCCCAAACACCGAAACAACAATATGACATGGTAAAATGGATCAAACATGCCCAAAACCCCATATTTTCCCTTAAGCATATGTGAGCATAACTAATGACATGATTAGCAAAACTTAACCAAATTAACCCAAACTCATATCAGAGGTCTAAAACATTATTTATGAATTTATAAACATTTTTCCAGAATTTATTTTCGTTTAAAAACACTAATTAGCACTAATCACCCCGAATAACCATAATTAGTGCAAAAAGCAAGCTAATCACTCACCCTAGCCACAAATAAAACAAGATCCGAAATAAATCTCTGATTTGGTGAAGATAACAAGGTGTTGTAGCAGCTCTAATCCCGATTTGGTGTCGATTTGCCTTGATTTGTCGTTGCTAATCTCTTTTCTTCAAGTTTGGAGTGGTTTGGAGTGATTTAGAGGTTGGAGGCCATTAATAGGGTTCTATGAAATGAAGTGGTGGCTGGAAAAATGACTAAAAGGATGTTTTCTAACCCTAATCAGCCCTTATACAGCCCCAATCCCGAAACCCCCTTATGGGCCCAATTGCTAACTACCCGGTTTAGCCCACTTATGCAGTTTTTCACCCTCCAAACCTTGTTTCAGCCATATCTCCCAAACGGTAAGTCCGTTTGGCTATTATGACCACTCTACGGAAAGAGAAACCATCAAACAAATCTAATGGAAGTGGTTTCAGGTCAAAATTCCTTCCCTATCAAAAGTTATGGCCAAAACAGTACTGGCTAGGGGCAAAATGGTCATTTAAAAATCGACAAAAATCATGAACAGGGGAAATGACTCTAATAAATGTTTCCCAAAGTCACATGACCATACAACCTCACACGGGAAAGAAATAAATATTCTACAATCCTATGATGTATAGAATACGGGTCGTTACATTCTCCCCCCCCTTAAGAAATTTCGCCCCCGAAATTCCCTAATCAAAACACACACAAGGGTCCCGCATGCCTATCAATCATAAAACAATCATCAAGCATGCAAACAAGCAAAACAAGTCTATCCTAGCATGCGGAATAACTAAATTGCAAAGTAAATCTTACCAGGCAAAGAGTTCTGGATAAGCCTTTCTAATGCTTTCCTCTGTCTCCCAAGCACAATCATTTTCGTCCTCGCCCCACTGAACTTTGACTAGCTTCACCGACTTTCTTCGAAGTTGCTTCGTATCATGCCCCACAATACGAATCGGCTTGCGGTTCCCAACCGCCTCAGGTTCTACTTCGAAGTCCTCTAACTGATCAGGTGAAATAATCACATTTGAGTCGTGAACGAACTTCCTTAGTTGGGAAACATGAAACACATTGTGAACTCCTGCCATTTTCTCTGGTAAGCCAACACTATACGCCAAATTCCCAACTTCCTCGAGAACTTGGAAAGGACCCACAAATCTTGGTGCCAACTTGCCTCTCCTGCCAAATCGTATCACGCTTTTCAACGGAGAGATCTTGACAAACACCAAGTCACCAACGGAGAATTTCAAGTCTCTTCTCCTCTTATCAGCATAGCTTTTCTGCCTATCCTGAGCAGCTTTCATTTGTTGCCGAATGATCTTGATCTTATCGGAAGTTTCTCTCACCACATCTGGTCCAAGCACAAACTTCTCGCCAGTCTCTATCCAACATGATGGTGAGTTGCACGGTCTTCCGTACAAAGCTTCATATGGAGCCATACCGATACTGGATTGGTAGCTATTATTATATGCAAACTCCACTAGATGCAAATGGTCATCCCATGATCCACCAAAATCCAATATACATGCTCTCAAGAGATCTTCCAAAATACGGTTCACCCTCTCCGTCTGACCGTCGGTCTGAGGATGATATGCGGTACTGAGATGTAATCCTGACCCTAGAGCCTCTTGTAAGCTCTTCCAAAACCCACTAGTGAACAACGGGTCTCGGTCACTCACAATGCTTTTGGGTACTCCATGAAATCTCACTACCCACTTCATATACAATTCTGCCAACTTGGCTGCCGTTCTGGTCGATTTGACTGGTATGAATCTTGCACTCTTGGTCAGTCGATCCACAATTACCCAAATGCTATCATGCCCCGATCTAGTCCTCGGTAAACCATCGATGAAATCCATCGAAACTTGTTCCCATTTCCATTCGGGAATTTCTAATGGTTGCATCAACCCACTAGGCTTCTTTTGCTCGGCTTTAACTAGCTGGCAATTCATGCATTTGGATATAAACTTCCCAACGTCTCTTTTCATCCCCTCCCAGTAGTAAGTCTGTCTCATGTCTCGATACATCTTATTACCACCGGGATGTATAGTCAGTTTTGAGTGATGACATTCTCTAAGCACTTCATCTCTCAAACCATTCACGTTGGGCACAACTAGTCTTCCATTCTTCCGAAGCCATCCATCTCGATCAAGCCCATACTTGTTCACCTCCTCATCGATACCCATCTCTAACTTGGAGATGATTTCTAATAGGTTAGGATCGTCTCTCTGACTAGAGCCGATCCGCTCAATCAAAGTGGGTCTGATCGTCAAGCTAGATAGCATAACTGGATCCAATTCGCACCTTGGTCTGAAATCAAACCCCGCGATATACTCCAGCTGCTTCCATTCAAGAAACATTGCCCCTAAGCTGGCATGTCTCCTACTCAAGGCATCGGCTACCGCATTACCCTTCCCAGGTGTATACGCGATATCAAAATCATACGAAGCCAAGAACTCTAACCATCTCTGTTGACGGAGATTCAGATCTTTCTGAGAGAAGAGATACTTTAACGATTTATGATCGGTAAACAGCTCAAATCTTTCTCCCAAGAGGTAATGTCTCCACATCTTCAGCGCA
Source organism: Allium sativum (assembly GCA_030737875.1). NCBI lineage: Eukaryota > Viridiplantae > Streptophyta > Magnoliopsida > Asparagales > Amaryllidaceae > Allium > Allium sativum. Next base: position 160,000,079 of record CM060927.1, read on the forward strand.
AATACAATCGCTGCCAATTCCAAATCATGGGTAGGATACTTCTTCTCATGTGGCTTTAGCTGTCGACTAGCATAAGCTACAACCCTACCTCCTTGCATCAATACCGCACCCAGTCCGGTACCACAAGCATCCGTGTATACCGTCATCTCTTCATTTCCCTTAGGAATGACCAACACTGGCGCACGCGTCAACTTTTCCTTTAGACTCTTAAATGCTTTTTCACACCCTCCGTCCCAAATGAAGGCTTGATTCTTCTTAGTCAACTGAGTCAATGGTGCCGCTGTCTTGGAGAAGTCTTTGATAAACTTACGATAATATCCAGCTAACCCCAAGAAACTTCTTACGTCTGTTGCATTCTTGGGCGTAAACCAATCTTGCACCGTAGCCACCTTCGCAGGGTCCACGGCAATTCCATTCTCTGAAACAACATGGCCCAAGAACCTCACTTCCCTCCTCCAGAAGTGACACTTAGAAAATTTAGCTTTCAGTTGGTGTCTTCTCAACACCTCCAACACAATTCTCAAATGTTCCTTGTGTTCCTCTTCTGTCCTCGAGTAAACAAGGATATCGTCTACGAACACAAGAACAAACTTATTCAGTTGGTCTCTGAATACTCTATTCATAAGATCCACGAAGTATGCTGGTGCATTGGTCAACCCAAATGGCATGACCAACCACTCATAAAACCCAGACGGCGTCCTAAATGCCGTTTTAACTATACTATCAGCTGCTACACGGAGCTAATGAAATCCTGTCGCGAGGTCCAACTGGGAGAACACTCTCGCTCCTTCCAGTTGATCAAACAAATCATCTATCCGTGGTAGAGGATACTTATTCTTCCTCGTCACCTTATTTAACTCGCGATAGTCCACACACAATCGAAGGGAACCATCTGCCTTAGTAGCAAACACAACTGGTGCTCCCCACTCGGAAACACTTCTTCTAATAAATCCCTTCTTCAAAAGATCGCTAACTTGCACCTCGAGCTCTCGCTGTTCTCGTGGTGCCATACGACGAAGTGGCATCACTATAGGTCTGGCATCTTTCACTAAATCAATACGAAACTCAATCTCTCGGTGTGGTGGAAGTCCGGTTACTTCCTCGAAGATGTCCGGGTACTGACCAACCACGGGCAAACCTGATAACTCATCATGCGGAATGTCGAGGGAATTTACAAAACTAGCCATTACCCCATCACAGGGTAGATTACCAAACACTACCCTCCGCCCATCATCCGCCCTAACTGTCACCAAAAAGCCCTCACAGTCTACCACCACCCCGTATCTTTGGAGCCAATCGACTCCCAAAATAATGCCATACCCAGTAAAGCCCAAAACAAAGCAATCACAAACAAACATACATCCATGACTCGATAAGACCACATTACGACAGATCATACTGAGGTTTGTTGAACCACCAATCGGGTTCGTCACAGCTAATGGTCTATCGACTAACTCGGGTTCCAATCCCAACCTATCTACCAGGTCACTAGATATGAAGGAATGGGAAGCCCCGGTATCGAACAAAACTCTAACAGGAAGATCATAAACGGAAAGCATACCTTGAATGACGACTCCCTTTCCTTTCTCCACCGCAGTTGGGGCATTCGACGAAGAAGGAACAGCATTGATGGCATATGCTTTCACAATCTGATTCTCCTTCAGAGGTTGCGGGCACTTATCCTTAAAATGTCCCTCTTGGCCACAGTTAAAGCACTTCTTTCCCACTGTCTTGGCCCTACATTCCCTTGCATAATGGCCCTTCTTTCCACATTTGAAGCACTCGACTTCTTTCCTGCTTTTCTTCTGGCCATCCTTAGCTTGGTTCTGCTTCCTCTTATTCTGAGAGTTATTCTTGCCTCCACCGCTTGCTTGCGGCTTTGGCTCTTCAGCAGATGCAGCAACAACCCCAGTCTTCGGCTTAGGGTAAAGACTTTCTGACCTCAAAGCTTTTCCCACAATCGACTCAAACGTCTCATCGATGTGATTAATCAGCCTCTCCCCTAAGTATTCATCCAAACCAGTGATGAACTTCTCATTTTTCTTTTCGGGAGTATCGATTAGAGATAACCCATACTTCGACAAAGTGTCGAACTCAGCAACATAATCCGATACTGCCCTCCCATTCTGCTTAAGCTCCAAGAACTTCCTAAACAATTCCGATTTCTGGGCAGCTGGGATATACTTGTCGCTAAAGCGAGCTTTAAACTGATCCCAAGTAACTTGATCTTCTGGTGTGGCTGCCCTAATAGCATTCCACCAATTCATCGCTCGTCCTTGCAGCTGACGAGACGCTAGCCTTCTCTTCATCGCATCCTCGATACCCAAGTCATCGAAGATCCGATCACAGCTATCCAACCAATCCTGAACATCCGTGGCCGACTCTGTTCCGTGAAACGGCTTTCCACCAAGATTAGTGTAATCCTTACTCAGCTTGGCGAAATCGACCCTAGGCGCTTGCACTACTGGGCCACCACCAATTCCGGGATTAGGAACTGCCCCTTGCACTTCTCTAAGCATGTCTCTCATGAGGTCGGTAAACATCGCCCTCATGTCAGCGGCATTTCCATTATTGGCCCCTCTACCAGTACCTCTTCCTCGGCTCATCGTAAAATCTGTTAAAGAGAAAACGATTAACCATCTCCATAGTGGTGCCAGTGCAGTGCAATGCGACTTCACTCTTAAACATACTAATACTATATATAGATATAGCTTTTGAAAACCAAAATAATCACAAATACGCGCTCTCATATACGTACTATCTCTCCCTAGTGTCTTTCCCTAGGTGTATTACGCAACCTGGCTCTGATACCAAGTGTGACGGCCCGCCCCGCACCAACCGACGTTTACTCCACTTGTGCGCTGTACACATGTCCAATTGGCATGGGACGGTCGCCAAAGAAGAGAAAGAAAGAAGAGGAACCAAATAAAGAACCTGTAATATGTCTCACAGCGCATGGAATAAAATATAATAGCCAACATATACTTGACATAAAACAGATGAGACAGTGCATAAGCTGAAAACTTGAACTAACATCATCAGAGTAGCAGAAATATCAAATACAGCTTATTACAACTCCAAAATACTGTCTCTAAGATAAGCAAAATAAGTATGCTACTAATGCCCAAAGTAGATACCGATCACGACACAGGGAGAATAACTATATATCATACGTGGAGCCTCCTGCTCGTCTTCAGTCCATCTACCAAGCGCACTACCAGCTATCCCTGTCTCTAGTCTGCTCGTGTGAGCACCCAGAGTAATAAGAAGAAACATAAAACTCTGGGTCAGACATCAGTCTGGTATGAGTGGTAGCAAGCATAAACAGAATAATAACAGGTATACTAAGTCATACCTGAACCTGGACCTGCAACCAAAGAGTTAGTACTACACGGTACAACACTCTATGATGTCACAAACACATAATATAAGTATACGGGGGTGGGGATGTGTGTGTCAGACAATCAAGCACAGCAACCATCCTCGCATCTCTCACTCAGTGCGTAAAGCATACGACGTCCACTTCTTCGATCACTAGAGCACCTTACTCAAAAGACAGAACTCGACTTTGTACGACTATGTACATTCCTACTACCACCAACGCCATACCTATGGGATCACGCCCAACGTTTCCATGACCCCACTCCATTGGTAGGTAGCTCCCTAGTCGCACCATATCCAAAGCCCGAGTTTGTCTCTCTATCTCCAACACCTAGTGATCCAAAGTCATAGACATCGACAACTCCTTAGCACACGTCCCGCAGCAAAGCCCAATCACGAAGTGAACTCATTGGTTCCCGTCTGGATCCTGAGCTCGAACTTCCACTTGAACTACCTTTGCATTTCGGGTTATGGATCTCCATTGGATCGGCCTTCTTCACTTTGCTTCAGGTCGTGGTCATCACCCTTGCTCGGTTCGGATCGTGCTCCCCTATCTGGATCGGGTCCCCCACTTCAGTTCGGGTCGGATCGTGCCACCATGTCTTCGTGGTCCTCGCCCTTAGTCAGCTCGTGATGTTCGCCGGTTCGGTTCGTGGAACTCCTCAGGTGGCGGATCGGTTCGGTGCTCTGACTCATGGTGGTTCGGGTCGTCAACACCCCCAGTGGATCGAGTCGTGCTCCTCCAGTTCGTGGCTACTCCTTCTTGTTCGGATCGGTATCATCACCTCGGGTCGGTTCGTGGGGTCCTTCAGGCGAGCGGTTCGGGTCGAAGGAGGTGGGTGGATCGTGGGCACGAGAAGATCAGTTCATAGCCACCATTGACTAGCGATTCGGATCGGGTATCACGATCGGTTCGGTTCGCGAGTTGCACCTCGGGTCGGGTAGGGGGCGATCCGATCCGATTTCCTGCACTAATTCCTGCAACTTTCCAGCAAGTGTTTATACGCCTCTCGACGGCGTTTTCGACCATTTTGACTACTGAAACCAATCACAAAGCATACCAAAGGGTCATAGCAACGCATACAAGTGACCCCAAACACCGAAACAACAATATGACATGGTAAAATGGATCAAACATGCCCAAAACCCCATATTTTCCCTTAAGCATATGTGAGCATAACTAATGACATGATTAGCAAAACTTAACCAAATTAACCCAAACTCATATCAGAGGTCTAAAACATTATTTATGAATTTATAAACATTTTTCCAGAATTTATTTTCGTTTAAAAACACTAATTAGCACTAATCACCCCGAATAACCATAATTAGTGCAAAAAGCAAGCTAATCACTCACATTAGCCACAAATAAAACAAGATCCGAAATAAATCTCTGATTTGGTGAAGATAACAAGGTGTTGTAGCAGCTCTAATCCCGATTTGGTGTCGATTTGCCTTGATTTGTCGTTGCTAATCTCTTTTCTTCAAGTTTGGAGTGGTTTGGAGTGATTTAGAGGTTGGAGGCCATTAATAGGGTTCTATGAAATGAAGTGGTGGCTGGAAAAATGACTAAAAGGATGTTTTCTAACCCTAATCAGCCCTTATACAGCCCCAATCCCGAAACCCCCTTATGGGCCCAATTGCTAACTACCCGGTTTAGCCCACTTATGCAGTTTTTCACCCTCCAAACCTTGTTTCAGCCATATCTCCCAAACGGTAAGTCCGTTTGGCTATTATGACCACTCTACGGAAAGAGAAACCATCAAACGAATCTAATGGAGGTGGTTTCAGGTCAAAATTCCTTCCCTATCAAAAGTTATGGCCAAAACAGTACTGGCTATGGGCAAAATGGTCATTTAAAAATCGACAAAAATCATGAACAGGGGAAATGACTCTAATAAATGTTTCCCAAAGTCACATGACCATACAACCTCACACGGGAAAGAAATAAATATTCTACAATCCTATGATGTATAGAATACGGGTCGTTACACCGTTGATAGAAATCGACTGTACGGGCCTTGATAAAATTATTAAAAATATCAATAATTTATGTAAAATCATAAGAAATGATTTGTGAAGAATTAGGATGAAAAACTCCATATTTGAAAAAATAAAAATAGATTTTTATCGTAAAGATCTAGTTTTGAACTAGAATTATAATTCTATTTATTTTTAAATAAATAAATTGAATTTGAAAAGGGTTTTAAAAGTAACCAGAAGTTTCAATAATTGAATTGGAATGGATTTGAATCGAAATTGTCTTTGGAATATTTCGATGTTGGATTTCGTGATTAAACAGATATTGTTATGGGAATTTGAAAGATATATTTATATCGTTATTTCCAATACGATATTTGTTGGTCGTATAATTTGATATTGAATATAAGCTGATATATTTTCTATTCAGAGCCTTGTATTTTATATCAAATGTGATTTGGGTTTGTCGTGAATGGTGTCTTCATTAACACTGTTCTTAAGCCCAGTTGAGAAAAAGATTAAATCTTTTTATTTATATTTAATGAAGTGTACCAATTAAATAATATTTAATTGGAATTGAATTGGTATTGATTTTGGGGTTTATCGTGAACCGTGTTTTAAATGACACTGATTCTTTAACCCAGTCAAAGATTAAAACTAAGTGGAGTTTTAATGAATCTTTAATTAGTTTGAAAAGATCGATAATGGAGTATCACCAGTTTCGCTCCAGGCGATAGTTAAATCTTTAATTAGATTTGAATGCGAAATGGTAGTTGAATTTACCGATAACACCGTGGTGTTAGATATGAAGTATGACCAGTTTTATTTCATGGGATGAATAGGTTGGGATTGGGAAATAAAATAAACGATCACTTCGGTGTGGTTCGCTAATCCCGATTAGTTTGAATTGATATTCAAAAGAAGATTAAGGAATAAATTTAAAAGAATTTATCTTTGATAAAATTAATGGGAACCTTTCCCTAAGAAAGTGAAATTTAGAAACTAGCTGTAGGTTAGCTAAGATGAATGGTTTCCTGGGTATTGATCTGATGTTGGTTTCGGCCTTCAGGGTTAATGTTTGGGGAATTATTCTCTTGCTAATTTACGGTTAGTGACTGATGAATTGGAATGAGGCGTATGTTGTGTTTGTGTAACACTTGTTTATTATATACGCAAGTTATTCAGAAAGACCGGGTTTATCCCATTCTGAATAACTGATTCGACGATGAGTCGAAGATGAAGAAGATGGTTGAAGACCAGAGGTCTTCACGTCGTTTGGATAATTACTGATGATCTTGATTGGGATGTAGACCCAAGAGGAGAGAATCAGTTGGTGATCGTCCAGACGTACTAGGAGATCGATGGATATGCGAGGAATAAGGTTCCTCCGGTTTCGTTCAGACCCAGAATGAACTTGTAAATGGATCGTGTGTCTAACATTGGATTTTATTATGTGTTATTGATTTCTATTAAATATATATCTGTTTGGCAACTGAGAATTTATTCTCTTGCTTAACGCCCTTCTCTGAGACGTATGAGCTCAGAGGTTATATATTGATAGATATCAAACGCATGGAGTGAATTGCCTATGTGGCATGCGTAAGTGGCAATATGATCAAGGCTTCTGTTGAAAAGCAGAGTCTTGTGGTAGATGATCAAAGCACGGCCTGTGTGGTATAGCTTTGTGTAGCATTGATTTGTGAGCCTCACACCCCGGTTTTGAACCAGAAATGGGAGAACGATCCAGGGAGGACATGCGTCTCATTCTAGCTAGAAGTGGCGTCAGTGGTTTTACACGCCCTGACGAGTTTGACTTATGTGGTTGTTGCTGTTGCGAGGCGCCTCAGATATATCGGTCGCTCTCGGACCGATGGAGTCATTCGTTGCTCATTTACGCCCCATAGGGCGGGGAGACGTAGTGTTCAGGGTTTCGTCTAATCAACATCGAGTGGACCGACCCTGTAGCTCCAAGGTACGATGTGTTCTGTTCCTGGGACTCGGGCTAGACAGTCTCGAATTTGGTAAGGACGATCCCTTGCCTTGGTTCATAGATGGAAATCCAACTTTCAATACGTGACTTTGTGGTTTTGATTGTAGAGCCTATATATGGCGACATAGCGGGATGGGGCACTTATGCCGTCTATGATTGATACTTATGATTGAAATTGTTTTGACACTATACACTTATAGTAATAATAAAAGATGAAATTTAGTGCATCAAGCATTCTTGGCTATTATAAGGTAAAAACCCTATCCTCCGGCTTGTGTTGCATTGTGTGATGGGACCTGGGTCTTATAATAGCTTCATTTTTCTTTATCTAGCATTGCGCTATTGTTTTATGCACTGGTATTCTTGGGAGGAAACCCGTTCCGTGTTATATGGCGTGGTCCCTTGATTTACCCAACTTTAAAATAAAAATTTATAGCTGTTTTAGTTCTCACACCAGTCCCATGACTGACCTAGAGTTTATTGTTTTAACCTAAACTCTAGGTGCCCTTATTTTGACACGGGCAGCTAGTAGTTTTGGTTTTGCAGATTTATATTCACAGGATCCTGGTTTACAACTGGAACGATACTCGTAAAGCTCTGTATCCGTTATTACTTCTAGTTGTGTTTTGTATTATTTTCCGCTGCGACGTGTTTAACTGTAATTTAAATCTCTAATATTTTCTGTGTAATATTTATTATTACTCTGTATATTCTTGTATTCTGATGGAATTGTTGTAATATACAATGAAATGTTCTTCTGTCTGCGTTCCGATGTGACTTGTTCTCAACTCAATCCGTGATTTCCCGTGAGGGGGATTTCGGGTCGTGTCGTCGTGGTATCAGAGCTTTGGTTTACATAGCTTGGAGAACAAGACACATTAGACTCGTACGAAAGGATTCATCAGAAATTGGATTAGTAATATCTAATGAGAATGACTCGTTAGAGATAGGATCAGTAGCATCCTAGAACGAGTGTAAAGAGTGTTATTTTGAAAAATAAAATTGAAAACAAGTTTTGTTTTGAAATTTAAATCGTTGTATATGTATTTGAATATTTATTTTAAATAAATTTGGACAATCCAATATATAAAGATTTTGCGTATATGTCTTGCAAACGTGTATTCAAAGTTTTAATGTACTGGATAGTTATAGAATCACACTCTAGTTGCCCGGGGATAATTTTGGTGATGGGGCACCGTCGCCAGTATTTATTTTCGAGTTTCAAAAGTGAGATTTCTATATATTACCAATTGACTGGTGTGAGAACCGAAACTAGATAGGGCTTATTGTTGTGATTTGGCATCAAAAACGTGATTCTTGACTATATATCAAAATTATGAATTTGAAAAGCTAATCAACTAATTGATTAATGGTTGTGTTGTTTGATATTGGCTGAGTAATTAAAATGTTGAACCTTTATCCAAATTGAATCAAATAGTGAGTTGTATTGGAAATTTGTCGCATTTGCATGCATATACATGTACTTACATTGAACTGGTCATTGCAAGGAGGCTAGAGCAGATGAATAAAATTGTTTGCCTGACAAATAGGTACATGTTTACCATAATTAACTGTTTTGTTTGGGTGATGACGATTTTATGAGCCGATTGGCTTTTTCTTTTTCTTTTGGATTGAAGAAGGCCATGGGAGGCTATATGAAATATCCTGAAGTCCCCGGTGCAGGGAAGGTTATGGCGAAATTTTTCGAAAATTTAGGGTGTTTGCCAAATTTTTGAAAAATTTGAAAAGTTCTTAGAAGCAGAAAAGTTGAAGAACTTAAGCCGTAAAGAAAATAATGAAAGTTGAGTTGATTAGAGAAACAACTTTCGGCTTCGTTAGTTTTTGGGGACGAAAATTTTTAAGTTGGGGAGATTGTAATAACCCGGAAATCCGGGCCAATTTAAAAATTTTATTTTGGAAATTTTAGTGAATTTTGATTATTTAAAATGAATTATTTTAAATAAAAATGACGAAAATTTTATTTTGAATAGAAATAGAACGTATATAGTTATATAGATCGTCGTTAGAATATAAATATTTATTTATAATTATAAAAGGAATTGAATATGGCGCGATAGTTCGAAAATTCGATTTCAAAGTTCAAATGAATGTACAGGATTCAAAATAAACCAGATTTTAGTGAAACCAAAAATATTTGAATCTAATTGAGAATATCTTTCCAACGAATCAGAAAAATCAAAATTTCATAGCGGGGATAAAATGTTATGTCCAGTTGAAAATTCAGAATAGTCACTACGGAATTCTGGCCCTTAAAAATGGAAATTTTGCAAGCGACCTCGGTTTTCGACGAAACCACTTTTGTTGGATCCGGATGTCAAGTTATTGCTGGGTCTCAAAATTCGTGATTTTTCGAATTAATATGTGAGTGTGGCAAAGGAAAACGCGTTTGAGCAGTTTCAGTTGATTTTAATCGACTGGAAAATGGTCATTTTTCAAACGGTCTCAGAATTCGACGAAATTAGTTTTGTTAGGACCGTATCATCAATACGAAGCTAGAAATAATTTTCGGGAATTTTTCTAGTTAGTATGTGGCCCCAGTAAATTGAAATGTGTGTTATAATTCAATATATAGAGTTATATTTGGATTTTGACGAAAACTGATCGAAACGGTTGAATCAGCCTACGATACATATCCCATTGTGTTCGGAATGAGGGTAATTAGCTAGGGACGATAGTCGTTGGGCCTCGTTTGGGGTTCTAGAGAAAAGTCAACTCTTAGAAGAATAAAATAAAATAAAATATAAAATAATTTTATACATAAGCCCCCCTGCTTTATCTTCCTCGATTCACTTCCGAAGAAAAAAATCCCAAATCGTCCAGCCCTAAATCGACGTCACCGACGCCCCAGGGGCGCGCACCACCCACCGCGCGCCGTCCAGCAGGCCCTACCCCCAATCGACCACCTTCATCCTCTCTCCCCTCTCTCGTTCTCCCTCAGACCCACGAAACCCCCCTTTTACTCGAACACCGTACCCCCCTCCAACCAATCAACAGACGCACCGCAACCCCCCACACAGACGCGCCTCCTGCCCCTGCGCCATATCCTCTGACCGACGCCAGTCACCCCGAAGACCGGAAACCCCAAATTTGACCACCGCTGACCGCTGTTCGACGCCCCATTCGCGATGACCAGCGCGAGACCCTCCTCCTCCGCCTCAACACGAAGCCCTTCAGCCCCTCCTTCGACTACAAAGGTGACTTTCAATTTATATAACTTCTCTTTTATTTATTTGTTTTAAAAAAAATTGTTTAAAAATCTGAAATAGCATTATAAAATTCTAATTTTATATATGAAATGGAAGTTATTTAAAAGAAGGCGAGATTTTTATTTATATAAAGGCGAGATTTTTATTTATATAAAGGCGAGATCTTTATCGTTTGAATGGTTAAGGAAAAATATGATTTTTAAATTGAAAGTGAACAAATAGAAATGTGATTTTTGTTTTATAGATAGTGGAATAAAAATATGATTTTTATATTATAGAGATAATAAAAATATGATTTTTATATAAGTAGTGAATCAAAATATAATTTTTATCTATATAGTAGCGGCATAAAAATGCGATTTTTATCCATATAGAGCGAATTAAAAATATGATTTTTATATACGTAGCTACAATATAAAATTTTGATTTTTACATATGTAGTGGCAATGGGCAACGAAAGTGACAAAAGGCGAGAACGACGAAGACTACTACATAAGAAGAGTCATGGCGTTTGGTTTAGCTAATGGGCGAGAACTCCTCACTTTTATTTTTAATTCTAGTTTGAAATATATACTAGGATGCAGACGGTGCTTAGTAGCACCTAACACCCGTCGTCCACAGACCATGGATGGCTTGTTTTTTTGATTGCTGTGTAGTGAAATTTGATTGTGTGATGGTGAATGAAATAAACTACTTTATAGTGGAAAATATTTTACAGTTAAAAATATAATTTTTAACGTGTAAATAAATAAATATTTATAAACAAATCGGAAGATTTGTTTATATACACACATTTGACTGATATTGATTGGGATGGTAAATTTTACACATCGCCCAACTGCACAAATAAGATCTCTGTTTGATTGTTTGAAACCCCACATCGGTATTGGGATGATATATGACGTACACTAATCCCAATAATTAGTTGTATGTCGATCGATTGATTGACAGGCTGTTATAAGCGTTAAATATTTATATTTGATGCTTATACAGTGTAGAATGCACTTTGGATGATGGTTGATTATTTATCGTTGTTATTTTATACATGTGCTGTAGAAAATCCATATAATTAACATTATATGGTAATTGATTGGGCCTCATTCCAGTTTTGAAATAGAAATATTTGAAATAAAATATTTGAAACGAAATATTTGAATAGAATATTTGAAATAGAAATATATAAAGCCGTGTTGATTAGATATGCGCTATTTTGACGTAAACGATATTTATATCGATTGTATTCGTTTTCATAATGAATATTGAAAAGTGATTCCAAAATCGAATATTTTGAAATGAAATTCGAATTAAATTGAATTGAAACGAATTAGAATTCGAATTGAATTGGAACGAAACAGAATTCGAATTGGAAATTGTAACGACCCAGATTTTTGAACAGTTTATTTTAAATATTTAGTATGGTTTTAAATATTGAATTCATAATATAAATGGTATTTTATTGGGTTATCGATTAAATAATCGAAATACGATTTATTTTGATAATTATCGAAATACGAGAAGTTTGAAATAATTCAATTCGAAGATAAAACTGAATCAAAACAGTTCAGTCGACTGATATAAATTCTATATTGAATTAGAACGATAATAATAATTTATTTTCGATGAATGTATCCGTTTGAAACCGATTATATATTTAAATTTGATTTAAATTAAATCGTCAATTTTATATTGACAGTCTGTATAAACAATCAAATTAAAGTTCAGAATATCGTAGAAACTTGGAATGTCGGTCGTTACATCTAGATAAGGGTTCAGGATTTCACATTAGATACCACAGGATATTTTCGAATAAAATATAAACAAAATCAAATTAGTTTAATTACTTTCAACCTGAGCCGACGTTAGTTTTCTTTTCGCAGACCTAAATGTTGAAATTTACCATCTTCATTTGTACCCCTCGCAGACCTACTTCTTTAATTCACATACCATTTGTCTTTCCATTTCGATATCAAGGAAGCAAGGATTTAATGTCCATTGTACTGTTGTCTCCTTCGCTTCTGTATAAATAAGCATCGTCTCCGTTCTACTTCTTGACTCCAATCCAACTTAAAACCTTTCGAGTCTCTACTTCTTCTATTTCCTTTTGTTCCATTTTTTCTCAGTTAATAAAACCAAATCGAACCACCAGTTATAAAAAAAAAAATAGATCGAGACCCAAATCACGATCGAATTCTGGAAGATCGAAATTAGGGCTAGCACGTTGGCTTTTGGCGCAACGAGGAAGATAGATGGGTGCGACTGTTCTCTGAGTTTTCGAGTTCAAACCAGGTAGAAGACGCTTGAAAAGGGGTTCGAGGCTAGGAGAGGGTGATGTAAAGGAGGTCGACTATCTGGTGGAGGGCTGGGGTTCGAACGGGTGTTCAGTGAAGGAGTTCGATCCTTCTAGTGACAAACTGGAGTTCGGTATTGGGATTTGAGGAGTTCGACAGTGAAAGGTTTGGGAAGTTCGATCCGTGATTTCTAGGAGGAATTTGAGAGGAGCCATGTACTATGGTGGAAGCAGGCGTGACAGAAATGGTCATCACTTTGAGAAGAATGGAGTGTCTGCAATGTGTTCGAGGAAATGCCATAATGGATGACTGAAATTTTAAGGGTTGTTTGCAGTAAAAAGGTTGATCGATGGCTGTTGAGTGGCTTCGTAGTCGTTCAAGAAATAAGGTATACGTTTATTTTAAAATACATAGAAGAATTATTTTATTTATCGTTAGTTATTAATTAAAATCAATAATCCGGTTAATCATAAATAAATATTCGTAGGTAGAATTTCACTTAAGACAAATTGTAGCTGCGATGTTCCGAGATTTGAATGGATATTCAGCGCAAATAATATCGAGGTGAGTAAATCTCACTCACCTTTAGAATTATTTTTATTTCATTAAAAATAAATTGTTTGTTGCTTGTTGAATGCTTTATGGTTGTTTTATATATATTAGTTATTTAGGCTATATATATATTGGGTTGATTGATTGGTTGGATTCCCGCAGTCTCATTAGCGGATGCCCGCAGTTTCATAGCGGATGATTACCCTATACGCCCCACGCTATGATTAGTGGATGACCTTCTATACCACGATATTCTGCCACGAAGCAGAATGGGTATTATTTATGTGCTAACATCTGTGGATGCAGGTAAACAGGTTGGAGGAATCCAACTGGATTCCTCAAAAATATATTATCTGTTTGTTGTTTGCTGATTTCATATATTCATATATGATGTGTTAAAAATAAAATGATTGAAAATTGGGTGATTTGATTGTTTCAAATATCACTGGGCTAAGTGTTAATTTATTTAAAATATCATGGAAGGATATTTGAGATTTAAAAGGGAAAATTCTATTTTTAAATAGAATTTGAATTTTTAATGGAATAAAAATATAAACTTGTTTTTTTGAAAAATAAAACAAGTAGTTCTTTTATAACGAAGTTTATAAATAATTCTTTTATAACGAAGTTATAAATGAAGTGAAAAGAATTATCATTTGATAATTCAGAAATAGAAATACAAGTGTGAAATTGGAATTTGAAATGAAATTTCAAAATAGGATGTGAAATGAAATTTTTAAATATATAACTCAAATGAAATTTGAGTATAACATTTGAATAGTAGAATTAGGAAAGAAGTTTAAATATTTGAATTTTAAATAAAAGAAAAGGAGATTGAATATTAGAAATTCAAATAGAAGTTCAAATAGAATTTGAATAGACGAAATTAGAATGAAAAATAGAATTTGAATTCAAAGGGATAAAAATAGAATTTGAATTCGAAGGAATTCAAATAAAGAAAATTCAAATAGAGACTTTGATATAAAATTTGAATAAAGAAATTCAAATAGAGATTTGAATGTAGAATTTCAAAATAGAATTTGAAGTAAACTTTGAAAATAGGATTGGAAATAGAATTTCAAAATAGGATTTCAAAATAGGAAATCCAAATGGTTTTGAAATGGAATTTGAATTCAAGGGAATTCAAATGGATTTGAATGGAGAAATTCAAATGGGATTTAAATAATGGGTTTTAAATAAAGAGGATTCAAATATAAGAATTTAAATAGAATTTAAATGGAGTTAAATATAAGAATATAAACAAACTCAAGTGGGGTTTAAATATAGGATTCAAATAGAATTTGAATAGAATTTGAATAAGAGGAATTCATAGAAATTTGAAACATGGTATTTGAATTCAAAGGAACTAAAATGTGGTATGTGAAGCTCAAGTAGATTAAAAATGGAGTTTAAATATTTGAAGTTCAAATAGATTAAGAATGGAATTTGAATTCAAATAGTTTTGAAATAATATTTGAATATAGGATTTCAATTGGAATAGAATTGGAATTTGAATATAGATTTCAACTACAAGTGAAATAGAAGATCGGATAATTTGTTGAATTGGGAAAATTGGTTAAATATATCAGAATAGGGTTGGAAATTTTATATAAACAAAGTTTAAACATATATATATTAAATATAAATAAAACGAACTCGCCGCAGCGCTGCAGTTCGTAAATTGGCGATTCGAACTTCAATTGAATATACAGAACTCAATTGAAGTCGAAATTCTTTGAAACAAGAAACGTCAGGACCGATATGATAATAGCTTTCTAATGAAGGAGAAAAATCTGGATTTCATCGAATAGATTTTGAGTTATGTCAAAAATCAAATTTTCAGAAAAGCAGCGCCAGAACCATTATAAAACCATAACGGTTTGTTTAAATAAACTAAAGGGTTTTTAAGAAATAAAATCCGAATTTGCCATGAGAAAAATCCAGACTTGAGTTGTAAATTAAATACGAACTCAAGTGGTGTAAATGAGATGATTGTTGAAACAAAAAAATCAGATTTTTAATTATTGATTAGAATTGACTAATTTAAAGAAATTAGTTAATGGAATTTTAGAATCGAAATTTGGGTTTTGAATCAGACAAGGGGTGTGAAAATTCATATTCGAAATCGAATATGAAACTTGAATTAGAAATGACATTCGATTGTTGTATCAACAAATTAATATATATTTGAACGTGATATGTTCAAATAACAAGTGAAATAGGCTAAGAAGCTAATTAAAGAATAAATGGGCGGAACTGAATTCAAACGATTGGTTTGAGTTGAATTGAATTGCAAACAGGTGAACATGTGTAAGCAGGTTTGATATGAAGTATATGAAGATTTAAATTTATGTGCTCGAAAAAAAAAGTACACGTTTAATTTCCATATGAGATTTTATGCGCCGTATCGGCAAGCCGCTTGGCTTTTTCTTTTCTTTTTGAAATAAGAAGGACCGGGAATGCTATTTGAAATTTCCCGATGCTCCCGGTACAGGGGAGGTTATGGCGAATTTTTCCGGGAAATTAAGGAGATAGAATATTTTTCAGATAATTTGACAGTTATAAATCAATGTATCAATATATGTAGAATTCGATAAGGAAATGAAATCAAAATAGAGTATTGGAAACAGAAAGGGAAATATATAAATTGGAAATAGAAAGCTAACTTCATACATGTTTTAAAAAAATGAATAATTGGATTGTATAGTGTGTTTATTCGAGGTAAGTGGTTTTGCCATTTTGAAGTTGAGGATGTTTTCAGTTAAGGTCTGAGAGGTAATTTTACCCCAACTTGATTGATTTCATTTTTAATGGATAAATAGTAAGATCCAGTCTCGAAGAGAAGTGTTTGAAAAGGGTTAGTTGAATAAAATATTTTAGGTTGTTGTAACGATGTTTTACACAACATTCGTTTTAAACCCAAGTGATGGAATTTTGGAAATATAACAAGTAAATATTCCTGAGTATAATTAAAATAGTCGGGATAGAGATAAGTGATTGGAATTGTTTCCAATTGCAAATAGAGATATTTTCTAATATATAGAAAATAAGAGAAGGCGATATATGGAAATGTTTTCCAAATGGCATAAGCGACCAAGATGATTATTGGAAATATTTGGTTAACAAATATTGATAAGGAAATGGAGAAGAGATTTAATTAATGAAATATTAATTAAATGGCCCAGTGATTTGTTTGATATGTTTGGATGAACACTTGTTTTTATTCGATAGTTAAATCACAGACTATCGAAGTTTTTGACCATCGTTGTCAATATGGAGAGACCGGTTGGATTATTATCCGAAGAACCACTCCGTATCGGCATAAGCGTTGCGAACCAAGTATGCTGAATTTATTGAAGACGGAGTAAAGTGCAAGGACTCTTTCTATTACATAGAAATAGTGCCTTCGGTTTTGTTCAGTCCCGGAACGAACGTAAATGGACGAATGTCTGACAGAGTATTTCCAATGATCAAATGGGTTGGTCTGTATATATATATGGTTGCAACGGATTTATTCCCTTAGCATAACATCCAGAATATTTGTGCAAACTTAACTAGTGATTAACGGATCTGACAATGTGGCATTCAGAGTGATTGTGCTATCAATGAATGGTAAGTATTCGTAGCCTTAGGCCTCAACAACCGGGAAAGGACAAAAATCGGGCAGGCAGCATGGCTATGTGGGTCGCACCCATTAGGATGTATAATCACATATCTAGAGGTTCATTTAATTTCTTATTCTATTCGATGCTGTCCTAGTCGGGAGACGGTTGCTGATCCTAACCGTTGGTGATATACATTCGATACACTCAAGCGAAATGAGTGGTCGGTCATGTGTGGGCCGGGTTACAAGATGTTCTTGTTGAACCCAGTGCATTCCTCTCTAGAGATACACTAGCGGAAGGTGGTTCCATACCTTGTCATGTTGGAAATCCAATCTCCAATAAGCGCCATGCGGTTTTTGATTTTATAATATATATGTGGAGCGTGAGATGCAAGCGTTCTGCTATTTGGTTATTTACTTGATGTAGACATTATTATAATATCACTAGATTTTCGTATCAAAGTGTTTTGGGTTATAGTAAGGTAAAAACCGTCCGCGTTTTATGTGTGGGCTGGTCTTACTTTTACCTTTTCTTTTGAAAGGATTTTTAAAGTTAAACAAGTGGTTGGAGTTTACTCACACCAGTCCCATGACTGACCCAGAGTTTATTTTGTTTTGTTTTCCCTAAACTCTTGGGTGCCCAAATTTGTATGGGCAGTCAAGTAGTTGGGATTTCACAGATTCATTTGAAGGAGCTGGAAGCAGGAGGCTTCACCGGTTAGCTATAGGCTATCATATATTCCGCTGTGGACCTTGTTTGTATCTGGAAACAGGTGTTTATAACTGTTCCAGAAATGACTGTTGTGCTCTGATGATGGTATGTTTATAAAGTTACTGATTTGTATTTCAAGAGTTATATTATGAAATATATTTTATTCGTTCCGCTGTGAGTTTTGATCTTCGTTTTTCTTCTATTCTAATATTTCTTTCTTTCTATTTCTCATCCTCTAACTTCTTTCTAAAAATGATTCGTATTTCTGTGCAATTTGGGTTGGACGTGTGGTGTTATTAGTCAACTCAGATAGCACGGATTTGCGGGCCTTTACAGTTGGTATCAGAGCTTAGGTTGTGCGAACACCTAGGCTTGTGTGGCATGTGCTCATTAGAGATAGGGTCAGTAGTATCCTAGAATGAGTTGAGTGTATAGATACGAGAGAGCGTATTTGTTATTTGATATAAAAGCTATTTTATATTGTGTTGACTAGTCTGTGAGTGGTTTATGAATTCTGGTCGAATCGTGGGACGCCACGAAGTCGATAGGGATTTCTAAACACTTGAACAGAAAATACGACATGATATTGTTTTTAAGTGGGTAAATGAAATAATTTTACCCAAAATTTCTATTTTTGATATAGAAAGAATAATTTTCTAGAATTATTATTATATGGATGTGTTGGATGTTGATTTTATAATCAAATGAGATTATAAACTTAGAATGGTTATTTATAACCAAATAGAATGTGTATAGGAATTAAATATACAAATGAGATGAATTAGAATTTAATTCAAACCAGAATTTGGAATTTTAATCCTGGGAAGTTGAAAAATATTTTTCAAAGTATATTAAAATAATATAGATTTGTTTTAAAGGATTTGAAAGAAAATCATGGATTTTGAAAGTGATAAAGCACTGAACTCACTTCAGTGGCTGGGAAATAATTCTGATGATGATTGCAACATCATCAGTGTTCATTTCTGAGTTTCTAAGTGATGAAATTGCTACCTTAGAAAATTTTTGATGGAAATTTGTTTGGAAGAAAACAAATAGTTTGGAAATATTCAAATGTTTTGAATTTGAATTAGTTATAAATATATGTGATTTCAAAAAGGATTTGAAATAAAAACCCTGGGATTTGGATTCTGGAATTAAAATTTAACTTAAGCAAGTTAAATGGTTCGGGGTGAATCAATTGACTAGAATCAATTTGAATTAGTTTAATAGAACATAGATTGGATATAAATGGATTGATCGTAGATCATTCAAATTAAATGAAGGAAGACCAAAAGTTTTGGTGGAATTAAATTTGTTGAAATATGAGGAGTTGAGTCTCATCATAAGTGAATTTTTGAAAAGTAATAGATTTGTACCATTTTTCCTTCCTTAGCAATTTCGAGGACGAAATTATTTTAAGGGGGGAAGAATGTAACGACCCAGATTTTTGAACAGTTTATTTTAAATATTTAGTATGGTTTTAAATATTGAATTCATAATATAAATGGTATTTTATTGGGTTATCGATTAAATAATTGAAATACGATTTATTTTGATAATTATCGAAATACGAGAAGTTTGAAATATTTCAATTCGAAGATAAAACTGAATCAAAACAGTTCAGTCGACTGATATAAATTCTATATTGAATTAGAACGATAATAATAATTTATTTTCGATGAATGTATCCGTTTGAAACCGATTATATATTTAAATTTGATTTAAATTAAATCGTCAATTTTATATTGACAGCCTGTATAAACAATCAAATTAAAGTTCAGAATATCGTAGAAACTTGGAATGTCGGTCGTTACATCTAGATAAGGGTTCAGGATTTCACATTAGATACCACAGGATATTTTCGAATAAAATATAAACAAAATCAAATTAGTTTAATTACTTTCAACCTGAGCCGACGTTAGTTTTCTTTTCGCAGACCTAAATGTTGAAATTTACCATCTACATTTGTACCCCTCGCAGACCTACTTCTTTAATTCACATACCATTTGTCTTTCCATTTCGATATCAAGGAAGCAAGGATTTAATGTCCATTGTACTGTTGTCTCCTTCGCACCTGTATAAATAAGCATCGTCTCCGTTCTACTTCTTGACTCCAATCCAACTTAAAACCTTTCGAGTCTCTACTTCTTCTATTTCCTTTTGTTCCATTTTTTCTCAGTTAATAAAACCAAATCGAACCACCAGTTATAAAAAAAAAAAAGATCGAGACCCAAATCACGATCGAATTCTGGAAGACCGAAATTAGGGCTAGCACGTTGGCTTTTGGCGCAACGAGGAAGATAGATGGGTGCGACTGTTCTCTGAGTTTTCGAGTTCAAACCAGGTAGAAGACGCTTGAAAAGGGGTTCGAGGCTAGGAGAGTGTGATGTAAAGGAGGTCGACTATCTGGTGGAGGGCTGGGGTTCGAACGGGTGTTCAGTGAAGGAGTTCGATCCTTCTAGTGACAAACTGGAGTTCGGTATTGGGATTTGAGGAGTTCGACAGTGAAAGGTTTGGGAAGTTCGATCCGTGATTTCTGGGAGGAATTTGAGAGGAGCCATGTACTATGGTGGAAGCAGGCGTGACAGAAATGGTCATCACTTTGAGAAGAATGGAGTGTCTGCAATGTGTTCGAGGAAATGCCATAATGGATGACTGAAATTTTAAGGGTTGTTTGCAGTAAAAAGGTTGATCGATGGCTGTTGAGTGGTTTCGTAGTCGTTCAAGAAATAAGGTATACGTTTATTTTAATATACATAGAAGAATTATTTTATTTATCGTTAGTTATTAATTAAAATCAATAATCCGGTTAATCATAAATAAATATTCGTAGGTAGAATTTCACTTAAGACAAATTGTAGCTGCGATGTTCCGAGATTTGAATGGATATTCAGCGCAAATAATATCGAGGTGAGTAAATCTCACTCACCTTTAGAATTATTTTTATTTCATTAAAAATAAATTGTTTGTTGCTTGTTGAATGCTTTATGGTTGTTTTATATATATTAGTTATTTAGGCTATATATATATATATTGGGTTGATTGATTGGTTGGATTCCCGCAGTCTCATTAGCGGATGCCCGCAGTTTCATAGCGGATGATTACCCTATACGCCCCACGCTATGATTAGTGGATGACCTTCTATACCACGATATTCTGCCACGAAGCAGAATGGGTATTATTTATGTGCTAACATCTGTGGATGCAGGTAAACAGGTTGGAGGAATCCAACTGGATTCCTCAAAAATATATTATCTGTTTGTTGTTTGCTGATTTCATATATTCATATATGATGTGTTAAAAATAAAATGATTGAAAATTGGGTGATTTGATTGTTTCAAATATCACTGGGCTAAGTGTTAATTTATTTAAAATATCATGGAAGGATATTTGAGATTTAAAAGGGAAAATTCTATTTTTAAATAGAATTTGAATTTTTAATGGAATAAAAATATAAACTTGTTTTTTTGAAAAATAAAACAAGTAGTTCTTTTATAACGAAGTTTATAAATAATTCTTTTATAACGAAGTTATAAATGAAGTGAAAAGAATTATCATTTGATAATTCAGAAATAGAAATACAAGTGTGAAATTGGAATTTGAAATGAAATTTCAAAATAGGATATGAAATGAAATTTTTAAATATATAACTCAAATGAAATTTGAGTATAACATTTGAATAGTAGAATTAGGAAAGAAGTTTAAATATTTGAATTTTAAATAAAAGAAAAGGAGATTGAATATTAGAAATTCAAATAGAAGTTCAAATAGAATTTGAATAGACGAAATTAGAATGAAAAATAGAATTTGAATTCAAAGGGATAAAAATAGAATTTGAATTCGAAGGAATTCAAATAAAGAAAATTCAAATAGAGACTTTGATATAAAATTTGAATAAAGAAATTCAAATAGAGATTTGAATGTAGAATTTCAAAATAGAATTTGAAGTAAACTTTGAAAATAGGATTGGAAATAGAATTTCAAAATAGGATTTCAAAATAGGAAATCCAAATGGTTTTGAAATGGAATTTGAATTCAAGGGAATTCAAATGGATTTGAATGGAGAAATTCAAATGGGATTTAAATAATGGGTTTTAAATAAAGAGGATTCAAATATAAGAATTTAAATAGAATTTAAATGGAGTTAAATATAAGAATATAAACAAACTCAAGTGGGGTTTAAATATAGGATTCAAATAGAATTTGAATAGAATTTGAATAAGAGGAATTCATAGAAATTTGAAACATGGTATTTGAATTCAAAGGAACTAAAATGTGGTATGTGAAGCTCAAGTAGATTAAAAATGGAGTTTAAATATTTGAAGTTCAAATAGATTAAGAATGGAATTTGAATTCAAATAGTTTTGAAATAAAATTTGAATATAGGATTTCAATTGGAATAGAATTGGAATTTGAATATAGATTTCAACTACAAGTGAAATAGAAGATCGGATAATTTGTTGAATTGGGAAAATTGGTTAAATATATCAGAATAGGGTTGGAAATTTTATATAAACAAAGTTTAAACGTATATATATTAAATATAAATAAAACGAACTCGCCGCAGCGCTGCAGTTCGTAAATTGGCGATTCGAACTTCAATTGAATATACAGAACTCAATTGAAGTCGAAATTCTTTGAAACAAGAAACGTCAGGACCGATTTGATAATAGCTTTCTAATGAAGGAGAAAAATCTGGATTTCATCGAATAGATTTTGAGTTATGTCAAAAATCAAATTTTCAGAAAAGCAGCGCCAGAACCATTATAAAACCATAACGGTTTGTTTAAATAAACTAAAGGGTTTTTAAGAAATAAAATCCGAATTTGCCATGAGAAAAATCCAGACTTGAGTTGTAAATTAAATACGAACTCAAGTGGTGTAAATGAGATGATTGTTGAAACAAAAAAATCAGATTTTTAATTATTGATTAGAATTGACTAATTTAAAGAAATTAGTTAATGGAATTTTAGAATCGAAATTTGGGTTTTGAATCAGACAAGGGGTGTGAAAATTCATATTCGAAATCGAATATGAAACTTGAATTAGAAATGACATTCGATTGTTGTATCAACAAATTAATATATATTTGAACGTGATATGTTCAAATAACAAGTGAAATAGGCTAAGAAGCTAATTAAAGAATAAATGGGCGGAACTAAATTCAAACGATTGGTTTGAGTTGAATTGAATTGCAAACAGGTGAACATGTGTAAGCAGGTTTGATATGAAGTATATGAAGATTTAAATTTATGTGCTCGACAAAAAAAGTACGCGTTTAATTTCCATATGAGAGTTTATGTGCCGTATCGGCAAGCCGCTTGGCTTTTTCTTTTCTTTTTGAAATAAGAAGGACCGGGAATGCTATTTGAAATTTCCCGATGCTCCCGGTACAGGGGAGGTTATGGCAAATTTTTCCGGGAAATTAAGGAGATAGAATATTTTTCAGATAATTTGACAGTTATAAATCAATGTATCAATATATGTAGAATTCGATAAGGAAATGAAATCAAAATAGAGTATTGGAAACAGAAAGGGAAATCTACAAATTGGAAATAGAAAGCTAACTTCCTACATGTTTTAAAAAAATGAATAATTGGATTGTATAGTGTGTTTATTCGAGGTAAGTGGTTTTGCCGTTTTGAAGTTGAGGATGTTTTCAGTTAAGGTCTGAGAGGTAATTTTACCCCAACTTGATTGATTTCATTTTTAATGGATAAATAGTAAGATCCAGTCTCGAAGAGAAGTGTTTGAAAAGGGTTAGTTGAATAAAATATTTTAGGTTGTTGTAACGATGTTTTACACAATATTCGTTTTAAACCCAAGTGATGGAATTTTGGAAATATAACAAGTAAATATTCCTGAGTATAATTAAAATAGTCGGGATAGAGATAAGTGATTGGAATTGTTTCCAATTGCAAATAGAGATATTTTCTAATATATAGAAAATAAGAGAAGGCGATATATGGAAATGTTTTCCAAATGGCATAAGCGACCAAGATGATTATTGGAAATATTTGGTTAACAAATATTGATAAGGAAATGGAGAAGAGATTTAATTAATGAAATATTAATTAAATGGCCCAGTGATTTGTTTGATATGTTTGGATGAACACTTGTTTTTATTCGATAGTTAAATCACAGACTATCGAAGTTTTTGACCATCGTTGTTAATATGGAGAGACCGGTTGGATTATTATCCGAAGAACCACTCCGTATCGGCATAAGCGTTGCGAACCAAGTATGCTGAATTTATTGAAGACGGAGTAAAGTGCAAGGACTCTTTCTATTACATAGAAATAGTGCCTTCGGTTTCGTTCAATCCCGGAACGAACGTAAATGGACGAATGTCTGACAGAGTATTTCCAATGATCAAATGGGTTGGTCTGTATATATATATGGTTGCAACGGATTTATTCCCTTAGCATAACATCCAGAATATTTGTGCAAACTTAACTAGTGATTAACGGATCTGACAATGTGGCATTCAAAGTGATTGTGCTATCAATGAATGGTAAGTATTCGTAGCCTCAGGCCTCAACAACCGGGAAAGGACAAAAATCGGGCAGGCAGCATGGCTATGTGGGTCGCACCCATTAGGATGTATAATCACATATCTAGAGGTTCATTTAATTTCTTATTCTATTCGATGCTGTCCCAGTAGGGAGACGGTTGCTGATCCCAACCGTTGGTGATATACATTCGATACACTCAAGCGAAATGAGTGGTCGGTCATGTGTGGGCCGGGTTACAAGATGTTCTTGTTGAACCCAGTGTATTCCTCTCTAGAGATACACTAGCGGAAGGTGGTTCCATACCTTGTCATGTTGGAAATCCAATCTCCAATAAGCGCCATGCGGTTTTTGATTTTATAATATATATGTGGAGCGTGAGATGTAAGCGTTCTGCTATTTGGTTATTTACTTGATGTAGACATTATTATAATATCACTAGATTTTCGTATCAAAGTGTTTTGGGTTATAGTAAGGTAAAAACCGTCCGCGTTTTATGTGTGGGCTGGTCTTACTATTACCTTTTCTTTTGAAAGGATTTTTAAAGTTAAACAAGTGGTTGGAGTTTACTCACACCAGTCCCATGACTGACCCAGAGTTTATTTTGTTTTGTTTTCCCTAAACTCTTGGGTGCCCAAATTTGTATGGGCAGTCAAGTAGTCGGGATTTCACAGATTCATTTGAAGGAGCTGGAAGCAGGAGGCTTCACCGGTTAGCTATAGGCTATCATATATTCCGCTGTGGACCTTGTTTGTATCTGGAAACAGGTGTTTATAACTGTTCCAGAAATGACTGTTGTGCTCTGATGATGGTATGTATATAAAGTTACTGATTTGTATTTCAAGAGTTATATTATGAAATATATTTTATTCGTTCCGCTGTGAGTTTTGATCTTCGTTTTTCTTCTATTCTAATATTTCTTTCTTTCTATTTCTCATCCTCTAACTTCTTTCTAAAAATGATTCGTATTTCTGTGCAATTTGGGTTGGACGTGTGGTGTTATTAGTCAACTCAGATAGCACGGATTTGCGGCCTTTACAGAAATGAATTCGAATTGAAATTGAATTTAAAACAAACTGAAATTGAATTAAAAATCGATTTGAATTGAAATCAATTTGAAATGAATTTAAAACGAATTTATAAGGAAAATTTTCAATTTTGATTTGAATTTGAAATGAAGTTGAAATCGTTTCGAAAACGAATTTAAAACGATTTATAAAATACGTTTCAAAAGGAAATCGACGAAATATATATTATATATAATATATATATATAATATAATGGCCCGAGAAGAACGCGCCGCGCCGCAGTAGTTCGCGAATTTCGACCATTGACTTCGAATGGATTTTGCGGGAGATCCCATCGTCGGATTCTCCTAAAACCGGAACCGTTGGGTTTGTATCGAAAAGGGCTTTCTAATGAAAATTAGAAATTTGAAATCTAACGGTTGGATTTGGAATTATGTCCAAATCAAATTTGGAAAAGGTTGTTGTAAGTGCAGTTCGATGGCCGTTGATGGAAACCGACTGTACGGGCCTTGATAAAATTATTAAAAATATCAATAATTTATGTAAAATCATAAGAAATGATTTGTGAAGAATTGGGATGAAAAACTCCATATTTGAAAAGATAAAAATAGATTTTTATTGAAATGAACTAGTTTTGAACTAGAATTATAATTCTATTTATTTTTAAATAAATAAATTGAATTTGAAAAGGGTTTTAAAAGTAACCAGAAGTTTCAATAATTGAATTGAAATGGATTTGAATCGAAATTGTCTTTGGAATATTTCGATGTTGGATTTCGTGATTAAACAGATATTGTTATGGGAATTTGAAAGATATAATTATATCGTTATTTCCAATACGATATTTGCTGGTCGTAGAATTTGATATTGAATATAAGCCAATATATTTTCTATTCAGAGCCTTGTATTTAATATCAAATGTGATTTGGGTTTGTCATGAATGGTGTCTTCATTAACACTGTTCTTAAGCCCAGTTGAGAAAAAGATTAAATCTTTTTATTTAGATGAAATGAAGTGTACCAATTAAATAATATTTAATTGGAATTGAATTGGTATTGATTTTGGGGTTTATCGTGAACCATGTTTTAAATGACACTGATTCTCTAACCCAGTCAAAGATTAAAACTAAGTGGAGTTTTAATGAATATTTAATTAGTTTGAAAAGATCGATAATGAAGTATCACCAGTTTTGCTCCAGGCGATAGTTAAATCTTTAATTAGATTTGAACGTGAAATGGTAATTGAATTTACCGATAACATCGTGGTGTTAGATATGAACTATGACCAGTTTTACTTCATGGGATGAATAGGTTGGGATTGGGAAATAAAATAAATGATCACTTCGGTGTGGTTCACAAATCCCGATTAGTTTGAATTGATATTCAAAAAAAGATTAAAGAATAAATTTAAAAGAATTTACCTTTGATAAAATTAATGGGAACCTTTCCCTAAGAAAGTGAAATTTAGAAACTAGCTGTAGGTTAGCAAAGATGAATGGTTTCCTGGGTATTGATCTGATATTGGTTTCGGCCTTCGGGGTTAATGTTTGGGGAATTATTCTCTTGCTAATTTACGGTTAGTGACTGATGTATTGGAATGAGGCCTATATTGTGTTTGTGTAACACTTGTTTATTATATATGCGAGTTATTCAGAAAGACCGGGTTTATCCCAATCTGAATAACTGATTCGACGATGAGTCGAAGATGAAGTAGGTGGTTGAAGACCGGAGGTCTTCACGTCGTTTGGATAATTACTGATGATCTTGATTGGGATGTACACCCAAGAGGAGAGAATCAGTTGGTGATCGTCCAGACGTACTTGGAGATCGATGGATATGCGAGGAATAAGGTTCCTCCGGTTTCGTTCAGACCCAGAACGAACTTGTAAATGGACTATGTGTCTGACATTGGATTTTATTCTGTGTGATTGATTTCTATTAAATATGTATCTGTTTGGC
The DNA here is from genome assembly GCA_030737875.1 of Allium sativum. Taxonomy (NCBI): domain Eukaryota; kingdom Viridiplantae; phylum Streptophyta; class Magnoliopsida; order Asparagales; family Amaryllidaceae; genus Allium; species Allium sativum. Next base: position 160,027,311 of record CM060927.1, read on the forward strand.
GGCGGAGAATTTATTCTCTTGCTTAACGCCCTTCTCTGAGACGTGCGAGCTCAGAGGTTATATATTGATAGATATCAAACGCATGGAGTGAATTCCCTGTGTTGCTTGCCTAAGTGGCAATATGATCAAGGCTTCTGTTGAAAAGCAGAGTCTTGTGGTTGATGATCAAAGCACGGCCTGTGTAGCATAGCTTTGTGTAGCGTTGATTTGTGAGCCTCACACTCCGGTTGTGAACCAGAAACGGGAGAAGGATCCAGGGAGGATACAAAGCTTTTCGGATATCGTTCCAGCTGTAAACCAGGTTCCTGTGAATATAAATCTGCAAAACCAAAACTACTAGCTAACCGTGCGGAAAATAGGGGCACCCAGAGTTTAATTAAAATAATAAACTCCAGGTCAGTCATGGGACTGGTGTGAGAACTAAAACAGTTATTAGTCTTTATTTTTAAAGTTAGGTAAATCAAGGGACCACGATGTATAACACGGAACGGGTTTCCTCCCAAGAATACCGGTGCATAAAACAAACCGCGCAATGCTAATTAAAGAAAAATGAAGCTATTATAAGACCCAGTTCCCATCACACAATGCAGCGCAAGCCGGAGGATAGGGTTTTTACCTTTTAATAGCCAAGAATGCTTGATACGTTTAAAACAAATCATTTGATACTATCATAAGTGCATAGTGTAAAATCCAACTTCCAATACGTGACGTTTCGATTTTAGTTGTAATCCTATATATGCAGACATAGTGGGATGGGGCGCTTATGCCGTCTACGATTGATACTTTCGCTTTTCAACAAAAGCCTTGATCATCTGCCACTTAGGCATGCCATACAGGCAATTCACTCCATGCAATTGATATCCATCAATATATAATCCCTGAGCTCGTACGTCTCAGAGAAGGGCGTTAAGCAAGAGAATAAATTCTCCACCGCCAAACAGATGTATATTTAATAGAAATCAATCACACAGACTAAAATCCAATCTCAGACACACAGTCCATTTTCAAGTTCGTTCTGGGTCTGAACGAAACCAAAGGCACCTAGTACCCCGCATATCCATCGATCTCCAAATACGTCTGGACGATCACCAACTGATTCCCTCCTCTTGGGTGTACAGCCCAATCAAGATCATCAGTAATCACCCAAACGACGTGAAGACCTCCAATCTTCGACCACCGTCTTTATCCTCGACACCACGTCGAATCAGTTATTTAGAATGGGATGAACCCGGTCTTTCTGAATAACTCGCGTATATAATAAACAAGTGTTACACAAACACAACTTACGCCTCATTCCAATTCAGAATATTCTTTTTATTCAAATATTCTTACACTTTGGGAAAGGTTCCCATTAATTTTATCAATGATAAATTCTTTAAATTTATTCTTTAATATTCCATTGAATATCACTTCAAACTAGTCGGGATTAGCGAACCATACCAAAGTAATTTTTTATTTTATTTCCCAATCCCAACCTATTTATCTCATGAAGTAAACCAGGTAATACTTCATATCGAACACCACGGTGTTATCGGTAAATTCAATTACCATTTCACGTTCAAATCTAATTAAAGATTTAACTATCGCCTGGAGTAAAACTGGTGATACTCCATTCTCGATCTTTTCAATCTAATTAAAGATTCATTAAAACTCCACTTAGTTTTAATCTTTAAATGGGTTAAAGAATCAGTGTCATTTAAAAACACGGTTCACGATAAACCCAAAATCACTTTCAAATTCAATTCCAATTAAATATCATTTAATTGGTACACTTCATTAAATCCAAATAAAAAGATTTAATCATTTTCTCAACTGGGCTTAAGAACAGTGTTAATGAAGACACCATTCACGACAAACCCAAATCACATTTGATATTAAATACAAGGCTCTGAATAGAAAATATATCAGCTTATATTCAATATCAAATTCTACGACCAACAAATATCGTAATGGAAATAACGATATATATATATATATCTTTCAAATTCCCATACCAATATCTGTATCATCATGAAATCCAACATCGAAATATTCCAAAGACAATTTTGATTCAAATCCATTCCAGTTCAATTATTGGAAATTCTGGTTACTTTTAAAACCCTTCTCAAATTCAATTTATTTATTTCAAAAATAAATTGATTTTTTTTATTCTAGTTCAAAATTAGTTCATTTCGATAAAAATCTGTTTTTATCTTTTCAAATATGGAGTTTTTCATCCCAATTCTTCCCAAATCATTTCTTATGATTTTACACAAATTATTACTATTTTTAATAATTTTATCAAGGCCCGTACAGTCGATTTCCATCAATGGCCATCGAACTGCACTTACAGTGACCTTTTCCAAATTTGATTTGGACATAATTCCAAATCCAACCGTTAGATTTCTAATTTCTAATATTCGTTAGAAAGCTCTTTTCGATACGAACCCAACGGTTCCGGTTTTAGGAGAATCCGACGGTCGGATATCCCGTAATATCCATTCGAAGTCAATGGTCGAAATTCACGAACTACCGCAGCGTGGCGTGTTCTATTCAGGCCATTATATTATATATATAATATATACTTCATCGATTTCCTTTTAAAACGTATTTTATAATTTGTTTCAAATTCGTTTTCGAAACAATTTCAACTTCTTTTTCAAATTCAAATCAAGATTGAATTTTTCAATATAAATTCGTTTTAAATTCATTTCAAATTGATTTCAATTCAAATCGATTTTTAATTCAATTTCCATACGTTTTCAATTCAATTTCAATTCGAATTCATTTCCATCCAATTTCAATTCGAGTTCAATTCTATTCAATTTCAATTCGAATTCATTTTCAATTCGAATTCATTTTATTTTCAATTCGAATTATAATTCGTTTCAATTTAATTTAATTCGAATTTCATTTCAAAATATTCGATTTTGAAATCACTTTTCAATATTCATTATAAAAATGAATACAATCGATATAAATATCTTTCGCGTCAAAATAGCGCATATCTAATCAACACGGCTTTATATATTTCTATTTCAAATATTCTATTCAAATATTTCGTTTCAAATATTTGTTCTCAAATATTTCATTCAAATATTTCTCTTCAAATATTCTATTTCAAAAATATTTCTTTTTCAAATATTTCCATTCAAAATATTTCTTTTTTAAAAGTAACTTTTGTTTTCGAACTCGAAACGAGACCCACCGCCTGTCGTCCATAGCTAATTACCCCTATTCCGAACACAATGGGATATGTATCGCAGGCTGATTCGGCTGTTTCGATCAGTTTTCGTCAAAATCCAAATATAACCCTATATATTGAATTTGAATGCACATTTCAATTTACTGGGGCCACATACTAACAAGAAAAATTACCGAAAAAATATTTTCTAACTTCGTATTGAAGATACGGTCCTAACAAAACTAATTTCATTGAATTCTGAGACCGTTTGAAAAATGGTCATTTTCCAATCGATTAAAATCAACTGAAACTGGTCAAACACGTTTTCCTTTGCCATGCTCACATACTGATTCGAAAAATTATGAAATTTGAAACCTAGAAATAATTTGACATCGCGGATCCAACAAAAGTGGTTTCGTCGAAAACCGAGGTCGTTTGCAAAATTCCCATTTTTAAGGGCCGAAATTCCATAGCGACTTTTCTGAATTTTCAACTGGACATAACTTTTTATCCCCGTTATGAAATTTCAATTTTTCGGATTCGTTGGAAAGATATTCCCAATTAGATTCAAATATTTTTGGTTTCACTAAAATCCGGTTTATTTTGCACCTGGTACATTCAGCTGAAATTTGAAATTGAATTATCGAACTACAGTGCCATTTTCAATTCCTTTTATAATTTAAAATAAATTTTTATATTCTAAAGATGATCAATATAAATATATACGTTCGAATTCTATTCAAAATAAATTTCTCGTTGTTATTATTTAAAATAATTCGTTTTAAATATTCAAAATCCACTAAAATCGCCAAAATAAAAATTTTAAATTGGCTCAGATTTCCGGGTTATTACAATCTCCCCCACTTAAAACTTTTCGTCCCCAAAAAGGAACGAAGCCGAAAGTTGTTTTACAAATGAACTCAACTTTCACTATTTCCATTACGGCTTAAGTTCTTCAACTTTTCAGTTTCTAAGAACTTTTCAAAAATTTCAAAAATTTGGCTGACACCCTAAATTTTCGAAAAATTTCGCCATAATCTCCCCTGCACCGGGGACTTCGGGATATTTCATTTAGCCTCCCATAGCCTTCTTCAATCAAAAAGAAAAAGAAAAAGCCAAGCGGCTAGCCAATCGGCTCATAAAATCATCATCACCCAAACAAAACAGTAAATTATGGTAAACATGTACCTATTTGTCGGGCAAACAATTTTATTCTTCTGCTCTAGCCTCCTGTCAATGACCAGTTCAATGTAAGTACATGTACATGCATGCAAATGCGACAATTTTCAATACAATTCACTATTTGATTCAATTTGTCTAAATGGTTCAAATTTTAATTAATCAACCAATAATCAAACAACACAATCAGCAATCAATTAGTTGATTAGCATTTCAAATTCATAACTTTGATACATAGTCTAAAAATCAGATTTTTGATGCCAAATCACAACAATAGCCCTATCTAATTTTGGTTCTCACACCAGTCAATTGGAAATATATAGAAACCTCACTTTCGTCACTCGAACATAAATTCTAATGATGGAGCTCCATCATCAAAATCATCTTCGGGCGATTAGAGTGTAATTCTATATCTATCCAGTATATTAAAATTTCAAATACACGTGGATCAGACGTATACGCAAAATCTTTATATACTGGACTGTCCAAATCCAATACAAAATAAATAATCAAATACGAATAATTGATTTAAATTTCAAAACAAGATTTGTTTTCACTTTAAAAATATACCCTTCACACTCGTTCTAGGATACTACTGATCCCATCTCTAACGAGTCATTCCCATTGGATATTACTAATCCAATCTCTGATGAATTCTTTCGTATGGTTCTAAGGTGCCTTGTTCTCTGAGCTTTGTACAAAGCTCTGATACCAAGATGTTACGACCCGAACTTCCCCGGTCTCCGAAGAGAAGAGAAAGAATGAATTGTATTGAGAACACGACAAAATAGAACGCAAACAGAAGAACATTTCATTGTATATTGCTACAATACATCAGAACAATAAATTAAATAGCAGTGGAAAAATAATTCAATACACAACTGAAGGAGATATACGGATACAAAGCTTTCCGGATATCATTCCAGCTGTAAACCAGGTTCCTGTGAATATAAAACTGCAAAACCAAAACTACTAGCTGCCTGTGTCAAAATAGGGGCACCCAGAGTTTAGGTTAAAACAATAAACTCCAGGTCAGTCATGTGACTGGTGTGAGAACTAAAACAGTTATTAATCTTTATTTTTAAAGTTAGGTAAATCAAGGGACCACGCCGTATAACACGGAATGGGTTTCCTCCCAAGAATACCAGTGCATAAAACAAACAGCGCAATGCTAAATAAAGAAAAATGAAGCTATTATAAGACCCAGGTCCCATCACACAATGCAACACAAGCCGGAGGATAGGGTTTTCCCTTATAATAGCCAAAGTATGCTTGATATGTTAAAAACAAATCATTTGATACTATAAGTGTATAGTGTCAAAACAATTTCAATCATAAATATCAATCATAGACGGCATGGGTACCATATATCATGTCGCCATACTAGGCTCTACAATCAAAACCGCACAGTCACGTATTGGAAGTTGGATTTCCATCTGCGAACCGAGGCAAAAGATAGTCCTCTACTGAATTCGAGACTCTCTAGCCCGAGCCTCAGGCAAATACTCTGTCAAGCCTTAGGAGCCACAGGGCCGGTCCACCCATGTGGATTAAAATGCCTGAACACTGCGTTTCCCCGCCCTTTGGGGGCGTAAATGAATCCAATGACTCAATCGGTCCTGGATCGACCGATATATTCGAGGCGCCTCGCAACAGCAACAACCACACAGGTGAAAAGTATATAAATGTGAGCCAGTTTAAGCACTGACACCAACACTAGCTAGAAAGAAACGCATGCCCTCCCTGGATCCTTCTCCCATTTTTGGTTCACAACCAGGGTGTGAGGCTCGCGAATCAACGCTACACAAAGCTATGCCACACAGGCCGTGCTTTGATCATCAACCACAAGACTCTGCTTTTCAATAGAAGCCTTGATCATATTACCACTTAGGCATGCCACACAGGCAATTCACTCCATGCGTTTGATATACATCAATATATAACCCCTGAGCTCGTACGTCTCAGAGAAGGGCGTTAAGCAAGAGAATAAATTCTCCGTCACTAAACAGATATATATTTAATAGAAATCAATCACACAGACTAAAATCCAATGTCAGACACGCAGTCCATTTACAACGTGCCTCCGGTTTCGTTCAGACCCAGAACGAACTTGTAAGTGGACTGTGTGTCTGACATTGGATTTTAGTCTGTGTGATTGATTTCTATTAAATATATATCTGTTTGGCGGCGGAGAATTTATTCTCTTACTTAACGCCCTTCTCTTAGACGTACGAGCATAGGGGTTATATATTGATGGATATCAAACGCATGGAGTGAATTGCCTGTGTAGCATGCCTAAGTGGCAATATGATCAAGGCTTCTGTTGAAAAGCAGAGTCTTGTTGTTGATGATCAAAGCACGGCCTGTGTGGCATAGCTTTGTGTAGCGTTTATTCGCGAGCCTCACACCCTGGTTGTGAACCAAAAACGGGAGAAGGATCCAGAGAGGGCATGCGTTTCTTTCTAGCTAGTAATGGTGTCAGTGCTTAAACTGGCTGACATTAATATACTTTTCACCTGTGTGGTTGTTGTTGTTGTGAGGCGCCTCGGATATATCGGTCGATACGGGACCGATAGAGTCATTGGACTCATTTACGCCCCAAAGGGCGGGGAAACGCAGTGTTCAGGCATTTTAATCCACATCGGTAGACCGACCCTGTGGCTCCTAAGGCTTGACAAAGTACTTGCCTGAGGCTTGGGCTAGAGAGTCTCTAATTCGTTAGAGGACTATCTTTTGCCTCGGTTCGCAGATGGAAATCCAACTTCCAATACGTGACTGTGCGGTTTTGATTGTAGAGCCTAGTATGGCGACATGATATATGGTACCCATGCCGTCTATGATTGATATTTATGATTGAAATTGTTTTGACATTATACACTTATAGTATCAAATGATTTTTTTTTAACGTATCAAGCATGCTTTGGCTATTATAAGGGAAAACCCTATCCTCCGGCTTGTGTTGCTTTGTGTGATGGGTCCTGGGTCTTATAATAGCTTCATTTTTCTTTATTTAGAATTGCGTTGTTTGTTTTATGCACTGGTATTCTTGGGAGGAAACTCGATCCGTGTTATACGGCGTGGTCCCCTGATTTACCTAACTTTAAAAATAAAGATTAATAACTGTTTTAGTTCTCACACCAGTCACATGACTGACCTGGAGTTTATTGTTTTAACCTAAACTCTGGGTGACCCTATTTTCCGTACGGGCAGTTAGTAGTTTTGGTTTTGCAGATTTATATTCACAGGATCCTGGTTTACAGCTGGAATAATATCTGGAAAGCTTTGTATCCGTATATCTCCTTCAGTTGTGTATTGTATTATTTTCCGTGGATATGTAATTTGTTGTAATCTCTGATATTTGGTAAGTGTGTAATATTGATTTATACTCTGTATATTCTTGTATTCTGATGGAATTGTTGTAATTAACCACGAAATGTTCTTTTGTTTGCGTTCTTCTGTGTGTTGTTCTCGAAGTATCCGCTCTTTCCTTCACGGGGAAGTTACGGGTCCTAACATGTCGATTTCCTTTTAAAACGTATTTTATAAATCATTTTAAATTCATTTTCAAAACGATTTCAACTTCCTTTTCAAATTCAAATCAAAATCGAATTTTTCAATATAAATTCATTTTAATTTCATTTCAAATCGATTTCAATTCAATTTCAATTTAATTCGAATTGGTTTCAGATCAAATCAATTTCAGTTCAATTTCAATACGTTTTAAATTCAATTCAAAACGATTTGAAATGAAATTAAAATGAATTTATATTGAAAAAATCGATTTTGATTTGAATTTGAAATGGAAGTGGAAATCGTTTTGAAAACGAATTTAAAATGATTTATAAAATAAGTTTTAAAAGGAAATCGACGAAGTATATAGAAATGAATTGTTTTACAATAAAAATCACATTTTTACTATATACATGAATTGTTAAAAATAGCGAAGTGTTGAAATAATTGTCGGTTGGATAAAAATATAATTTTTATCAAATGTATGAGAAGAATATAGTTTTGAAATCGAAGAATCGATATATATATATATAATTAATTAAAATATATCGAATAACAAAGCTGCAGTTCGTGTTTTGAAACCGTGATTTCAAACGATTAGTGCGGGAGATCCGACCATCGGAATTTCCCGAAACCGAAGCCGTTGGGTTCGCTTTGGAAATATCTTTCGAACAACACCAACTTTGTAAAGATCCAACTATTGGATTTTCTAGAATGTTTAATTCAAATCTGAAAAAAAACAACGCCAGAATCGATTATATATATATATATATAATTATATTAAATCAAATAATGACGTTACAGTTCGTATTTTGAAATCAAAACTTCAAACGATTGTACCGGGAGATCCGACCGTCGGATTTTCCCAAAACTGGAACCGTTGGATTCGTTTTGAAAAGATCTTTCTATTGATATAAAATTTGTGAAGATCCAACAGTTAGATTTTCAGATATGTATAAATCAAATTTGAAGAAAAAACAGCGCCACGGCCGCGTTATGGCCCGAAGCGTCATTTGAATAAATTGGTTATTTTAAAATAGATAAAAATAGCGATAATTCATTATAAAATATTATAAACGATATGGAATGTGAACTTTAGAAATTAACTGAAGGTTAGCTAAGTCGAATGGTTTCCTGGTTTTAATTTGATGTTGGTTTCGACCTTCGGGGTTAAAATTTGGGGAATCGTTCTCTTACTGATTGACGGTTAGTGACTAATGAATTGGATTGAGGCGTATGTTGTGTTTTTGTAGCACTAGCTATTTATACACGCCAGTTGCTCAGAAAGACCTGGTTTATCCCATTCTGAATAACTGAATCGACGATAAGAAATCGAAGATGAATACGGTAGTTGAAGACTGGAGATCGGAGATCTTTACATCGTTTGGATGGTAACTGATGTCCTGATTGGGAGGCATCCCGAAATATGGATAATGAGTGGTGATCGTCCAAACGTACATGGAGATCGATGGGTTTGCGAGGTATATAGTGCCTCCGGTTTCGTTCAGACCCAAAACGGACTTGTAAATGGACTGTGTGTCTGACATTGGAATTCATTCTGTGTGATTGATAGCCATCTGTTGCACGGTGTGAATTGCCTGTGTGGCACGCTAAGATGCGGTGATCAGGGCTTCTGTTGAAAAGCAAAGTCTTGTGGTTGATGATCAAAGCACCACCTGTGTGGCGTAGCTTTGTGTATAACGTGAATTCATGAGCCTCACACCCCGGTATGAACCAGAAACGGGAGAAGGACCTCAGGGAGGGCATGCGTTTCCTTCTAGCTAGAGGTGGTGTCGGTGCTTAAACTGGCTGACATTTATTCTATTTTTCACCTATGTGGTTGTTGCTGTTGCGAGGCGCCTCGGATAAATCGATCTATCCGGGACCGATGGAGTAGTCATTCGTTGGCTTACTCACGCCCCAAAGGGCAGTGAAACGCAGTGTTTAGGAATTTTAATCCACATCGGTGGACCGGCCCTGACGATCCAAAGGCTTGACTGAGTACTTGCCTGAGGGGCGGGCTAGAGCGTCTCGAAGTCGGTAAGGATTATCTTTTGCCTTGGTTCATGACGGAAATCCAATTTCCAAATACGACATCGTGCGGTTTTGATTGTATATACATACAGCGACATGATGTATGGTACCCATGCCGTCTATGATTGATAGTTATGATTCGAAAATGTTTTTTTGGAACATGTAAACACTAGTAATAATATCAAATTCTTGTGTTTTATTCGTATCATGCATATTTTGGCCATTATAAGGTAAAACTCTATCCTCCGGTTTGTGTTGCATTGTGTGATGGGAACTGAGTCTTATAATGGCTTCATTTTTATAAAAAGCATTGCGATGTTAAAAGAATTATTTGTTTTAAAGCACTGGCAATCCAATGGAGTGAACCCGTTCCACGAAAGTGGCGTAGTCCGGTGATTTTCCATATTATAAATGTGTTAAGTAGATTTCTCATACCAGTCCCATGACTGACTCATAGTTTGTTTCACTTGCAAACTTGGGTGCCCCTATTTCTACACGGGCAGCCTTGTATTCAGGTTTTATTAGGCTCTTTCTGGATAGCTGGAGCTGAAGATGGATTTTATCATTTATCTCTTTTTATGCTATTCCGTTCCTATTGTACATATTATGTTTATTTCCGCTATAGACATTTATGTATAGCTGAACTGTATTTGTACTAAGTATGATCCAGTATACTGTGTAACTCTGATGATTATGTTTATCCAGTGTATTATTTGTTCATTATCTGGTGTATTTATTTAATTTTGTTCTGTTGTTATCTGTTTATGTGTTATATTCCAAAGATTACCCTTGCCACCGTCAGTACGTTGTTTGGGGTCGTCACACGTGGTATCAGAGCTTTGGTTAAGCTTAGTGCTGGAATATAACATATCAACGAACTCGTCAGAAATAGGACCAGTAGAGTTCTAGGACGAGTAACTCATTAAAGATCGCATCAGTAATATCCTAGTATGAGTAAAGTAGAATGAAATACACCCCAGTAGACACATTTACATTCAAGTATTTGTCTCTATATTTTGAAATATCTTTTCTGTTGACCTGACACTTTGTCTGCTAATTGAAGACGCACTAGAAAATGAGTGGCAGGAACAGAAGAAATAATCGTATGGCTCGACAAGCTAATGAGCCAGTTGTGCTCCCGCAACCAGAATCAGATATAGAAGTTCTATTCAAGAGATTTCGAAATTTGGGTGGACCGCCATTCTTAGGCAAAGAATCCATCATGGAAACACAAGCTTGGATTCGTTCTGCAGAGAAAATATTTGAAGGTTTAAAGATGAGAGATGATCAGAAAAGATTACTGGCATCTTGGGCACTCAAAGAAGAAGCTTTGTTTTGGTAGGATTCGATTGTTAAAGATAATCCAGAAGGAGATATCACCTGGGATAGATTCAAAGTGATTTTCCTGGAAAGATTTACCCCTCCTGAAGCAACTGAGCAGTTATGTGATGAATTTTCTTATTTGATACAAGGAGATATGACCATTCCAGAATATCATAAGAAATTCAACGAACTCTCTTATTTTGCCCCTCATCTGATTCAAGATATAAAGAGGAAGAATCTGAGGTTTATTCATGGCCTGCAAAGAAAATATCAGAATAGTGTAATGAGGAATGTGAAGCTTCCTTTTTCTGAAATGATATATATGGCTTACCAGTATGAGGATCTCGACAAGAAAGGTATGTTGTGTCACAAAGAGGAAGTCAGTTCGGGTAATAAAGGTGAGTCTGAAACTGATAATCCTGAGGCCAGTACGATGTCTGAGGCCAGTAACAAGCCCAAAGTCAATCGAAAAATGGCCAGATCCGGGAAGGGACTAGTAACGACTGCCACATGCTCAAGCTGCAATAGGAAAGGACATTCGGCGATAAATTGCAAATCTTGGAACGAACGGAGAAAGAAGGGGTCTAAACCCACTAAGAAACAAAAGAACTCACATGGTGAAAGGAAATGCCATAAGTGTAATCAAGCAGGTCATACTGCACGGGAGTGCCAACTCTTAAAGAAATCGGAAGCAGTACATATAAATGAAATAGTAGAAACTTCTGAGCCCTCAGCTGTTCTGGAAAGCCCAGATGTTTTAGAAGGCACGCTAACTGTCAAAGATATTCCAGTTAAAGTACTGTTTGACACCGGCGTGTCGCGAAGCTTTATTGCAAAGAATGTGGTTTAGAAACTGGATTTGAATTTGAAGAAGCTTAAAGAACCAATGACTGTCCATAATCCGATTGGGGGTTCCCTCGATCTCAGTTGGGTTTGTGGGGTGCTAGTTTCCTTTTCTCGTTATCGGTCCCCTACCATCGCGGTCGTCATGAATTTTACAGAGTTTGATCTTATCTTGGGGTTAGACTGGTTGACCAAATATGAAGCTGAGGTTAAATGCGCTGACAGAGTCGATAAGGCGAAGATTAAATCAGGTGATTATATAACCATTCCCTATGAAGGTCAGAATTCTAATTGAAAAGACTTATGGGCAGCTTTGGATGTTTCTCCTGCTCAAATAGAAAATAACCCTGTAGTCACAGAGAATATTCCCAACCTCATCAAAGATATTCCTGTTGTAAGGAATTATGCGGATGTGTACGAAGAAGTTGTCAGCTTACCTCCGCAGAGAGAAATTGATTTCAAAATTGCTTTAATTCCGAACGCAAGGCCAGTAGTACACGCCATTCGGAGGATGACCCTAAAGGAGAAAGAAGAACTAGAGAATCAAACACGATAGCTTGTATGGAAGGGTCTGATCAGGCCTAGTTTCTCTGATTGGGGAGCAGTAGTGGTGTTTGTCCCAAAATCGGACGGTACTCTGCGACTATGTGTGGATTATCGTGATTTGAACAAGCAGATAATAAAGAATAAATATCCATTACCGCGAATTGATGATTTATTGGATCGTCTGAATGGAGCACAAGTATTTTCAAGGATGGACCTAGCTACAGGCTTCCGTCAGCTTCGTATTGCCGAAGAGTGTGTTCCTATGACAGCATTCAGAGGCCCCGACTTACTCTATGAGTGGTTAGTAATGTCGTTCGGCTTATGTAACACTCCAGCTTACTTCTTTGATTTGATGAATCGAGTGTTCAGAGGAGTCTTTAATTAGTTTGTTCTGGTTTTTATTGACGATATTATAATCTTCTCTAAATCGAAGGCCGAACATGAAAAACATTTGGAGCAGGTTCTAGAAATTCTGAGAAAGAATGTATTGAAAGCTAAACTGTCCAAATGTATATTCTGGCAAGATGAAGTGAAATTTCTTGGCCACGTTGTATCGAAAGAAGGAATTGTTGTGGATCCAAGTAAAATCACAGCTATTCAAAACTGGAAACAGCCTAGTACCCCCACAGAAGTCCGAAGTTTTCTTGGATTGGCTAGTTATTACCGGATGTTCATTAAAAAAAATTCGAAGATATCTGGTCGCTTAACAAAGCTTACAAAGAAGCATGCAAAATTCAAGTGGACTCCAGAGTGTGAGGAGGCTTTTGAGGAGCTAATGTTAAGGTTAACAACGACTCCAGTGTTAACGATAATCGACGGCAATGAGGACTTGAAAGTCTGGACAGATGCCTCTAGAGAAGGCCTGGGTGCAGTGTTAATGCAAAGAGGTCAAGTGATCGCTTATGCTAGCCGTCAGCTGAAGCCACACGAGAAAAACTACGTCACTCATGATCTTGAGTTGTTGGCTATAGTATTTGCTTTGAAAATCTGGAGACACTATCTTCTGGGTGAGAAATTCAAACTGTTTACAGATCACCAGTCGTTAAAGTATCTGTTCACCCAGAAAGACTTGAATCTGAGGCAGCAACGTTGGCTAGAGTTCCTTGCAGCATACGATTTTGAGATTCTATACACTCCGGGGAAAGCCAATGTCATGGCCGGTGCGCTGAGTAGAAAGAATGTAATGATCGCCAATTTTATTATCACGACTTCATTGATTGATAAAAATATCTACTCTTCAGAAGGATGATCAGTTCATTCAGAAGATCAGAGAGATAATTCAAAAAGGCGAGCCCTCGAGTTTTCAGGTTGATAATGATGGGATTCTAAGGCTAAAAGGTCGAATTTGTGTTCCTAACATTTCTGAGCTCAGAAAGGAAGTACTGGATGAGTGCCACAAGTCAAAGTTCAGTATCCATCCAGGAGTAAGCAAGATGTATAATGACATCAAATGCACTTTCTAGTGGAAGTCGATGAAGAGAGACATCTCTTTATATGTAAGTCGATGCCCTACTTGCCAACTAGTCAAAAGAGACCAACAGAAACTGGCTGGATTGTTGCAACCGCTGGACGTTCTAGGTTGGAATTGGGAACATATTTCCATGGACTTCATTGATGGTTTTCCCAGAACTAGGAAAGGAAATGACAGTATTTGGGTGATCGTAGATCGCTTCACGAAGACCGCCCATTTCATACCTGCCAGATCGAACAGTACTGCTCAGAGTCTGGCGCGGATATATTTTAAGGAAATTGTTAGGCTACATGGAGTGCCGCTTAGTATAGTTAGTGATAGAGATCCAATATTTACTAGCAAATTCTGGGAGGCATTTCAAGTAGAAATGGGAACAAAGCTGAATCTAAGCACCGCCTATCATCCTCAAACAGATGGTTAGACTGAGAGGGTGAATTGCATTTTAGAAGATCTATTGCGGGCTTGTGTTCTTGACTTTGGTGGATCATGGGAAGACCATTTGTATTTGGCAGAATTCTCCTATAACAACAGCTACCAAGCAAGCCTGACGATGTCACCATTCGAAGCATTGTATGGTAGACCGTGTCGATCTCCTGCTTGTTGGGTCGAACCTGGTAATAGACTTGTATTGGGGCCAGATATGATCCGCGAAGCTGCAGACAAAGTCGATTTCGTTAAGTAACGATTACTCGCCGCTCAAAGCCGACAGAAGAGCTATGCTGATAGGAGAAGAAGAGATATATCATTTGCTGTTGGCGATTATGTATATTTGAAAGTATCGCCGATGAGGGGAGTTATCCGGTTCGGTAAAACTAGGAAGTTTGCGCCCAAATTCATTGGTCTGTTTCCTATTCTGGAACGGATTGGAACTCTCGCTTATAGGGTTCAATTGTCTGATTGGTTGCCTGGAGTGTATGATGTATTTCACATATCTCAACTTCGAAAGCACGTTCATGATCCAGACTTGATCGTGGAAGAAGCAGCGCAATAAGATATTGAAATTACTCCAGAATTGGCTGTGAGAAGAGAGCCGCTAAAGATTATCGGCAAAGAAGCCAAAGAACTGAGGAACAAGAAGGTTCACATAGTCAAAGTGCAATGGAGTGGGGATCCGCGAGATTGTACTTGGGAAACTGAGGAGAGCATTCAGAAAGTCTATCCTAAGTGTCGAGTGGATATCTCTGATTGACTCCGGTGCAAGGTACATTTACCATACTTTGCATTACCATTTAGTTCTCTACTTTGTTGTTATTTTCCTTTCATGGATGTAAACTTTTAATTCTATAGTTTGAATGATTTTAAAGGAGTATATGAATTGATTAGGACATTTTGAAAAGTTAAAAACAAATTGCTTGTTGTTTGCATTGTGTGATAGTATATTGGATTAATTAAATTATTAAAACGATAGTTAGTTTAATTAATAAGAGAATGAATGGTAGAATTTATTCGATTAAATCACACATTGAACTGATTTAAGGATAGATAGAAATATATACATGTGCATGATATACGTTTGAACAGGTAAATGGATTAGCTGTTGAGTAAAGAATTTATTTGCATGCCCGACAAATAGGTAAACCTTAATGAGTTGGATGCGAAATAATATTATATCAACTCCTGTGAATGCCATTGGATGTGGAGTGCTGGTTGTTCTGTGTGTAATAATAAATGTCGCCATAGGATAGTAACAATTAATTTTGAACTACAATACATGGCATACTTCTTGAAGATAGGCATACTTCATCATATACCACACAAGCATTTGGAGCTTGTGTGACGAGTTGGAAGATTTACCATACTAGCGAGAGGCTTGTATGGCGATGACTATATATTACAGGTTGAATTAATGACTGATATGGACCATATAAAATTGTAACGATAAATTGCCAGAATAATAAAACCCCACACGGGTCTGGAGTTGACAATAATCACGTCTCTCTAGTCATTAGATACGGCACATGGATTATTTATTTCCCACACGGGATGAGGTGACGAGAATTTATTCTCTGGAGCAATTAAAAATACACACTCCCTCAGGCTTTGACAGGGTGACGAGAATTTATTCTCTGGTGTTATTATCTATACACACTCCCCTGTAAACACCAGAATATATTACTATAAATATGTGTATGCTTTATAGGATTTATTGGGTACCTAATACGGCCCAATAAATTTTCAAACCCCTCCCCGTACAAAGGAGGTTATGGCGAAATTTTTCGAAAATTCCGGGTGTTAGCCAAATTTATAAAGAATTTGAAAATTCTCAGAAACTGAAAAGTTGGAGAATGGAGGCCAGATTGAATGTAGAGTTGATTAATCAAACCACTTTCGACTTTGTTCCTTTTCGGGGACGAAAAGTTTTAAGTGGGGGAGATTGTAATGACCCGGAAAATCTGAACCAATTTAAAATTTTTAAATTGGCTATTTTAGTGGATTTTAAATATTTAAAATAAATATTTTAAATAATAACGATGAAAAGTAAGTTTGAATCGACATTTGAAAATGAATATAATTAATTCTAGGGGATTTTTCCCACAAGGGCAAACTCATCCAAAAACTTGCCCAAAAGGACAAGAGCCCAAAAACTTGCCCAAAAGGACAAGTTTTAGTGCAAATGGTGGAATTCAGGGGGGTCCCATGTTTTTCCACTTTGCACTAAAACTTGTCCTTTTGAGCAAGTTTTTTACCCCTTGTCCTTTTGGACAATTTTTTTGGTCTTTTTGTCCTTAACAATTTTTTCCTGTTAATTCTAATTATAAACAAGGCCTGAAATGGCGTGGTAGTTTCAAAATTTGAACCAAACTTTGACTGACTGTACCAGGTGCAAAACAAAACGGATTTGAGTGAAACCAAAAATATTTAAATCTGTTAGTGAATACCTTTCTAATGAATCTGAAAAATCGAAGTTTCATAGCGGGAAGCAAAAGTTATGGCCAAATGAATTTTCTGAAAGGTCGCTATGGAGTCTATGTAGCCCGTGAAAATGGCCATTTTGCAAACGACCTCGGAATTCAACGAAACCACTTTTGTTGGATCCGGGATGTTAAAATATTGCTAAGTTTCAAATTTCATAATTTTTGGAGCTAGTTTGTGAGTGTGGCAAAGGAAAATGTTTTGGTCGATTTCTATTAAATTGGGTCGACCAGAAAATAACCATTTTGCAAACGACCTCAGAATTCGACGAAACCACTTTAGTTGGATCCAGGATGTCAAATTATTGCTAGGTTTCAAATTTCACAACCTTTTAAGTTAATTTGTGAGCATGGCAAAGGAAAACATGTTTTGGTCAATTACACTTAAATTGGATCGACCAGAAATGGGCCATTTTTCAAACGGTCTCAGAATTCGACGAAACTAGTTTTGTTGGGACCGTATCGTCAAAACATAGCTAGATTTATTTTTCTGGAATTTTTTGAATCAGTTTGTGGCCCTGGCAAATTGAAATGTACGTTCAAATCGAATATTGAATGTTTTATATTTTAATTTGAAGGAAAACTGACTGAAACATTCGAATGGGCCTTCAAAACATATCCCATTATGTTCGGAATGGGGGTGAAACGCTCGGGACGACACTCGTTGGGTTTGGATTGGTGTTCGTGTGTGTAAGAGGGTATTTTAGAGACTTAAAAATATATAAATTAATAAAAAAAAATCATTGGCCCAGGCTTATTCTCTCTCCCCAATTAACCATCGCGATATACGGCGGCGAAGCTTCACTTCTTCTCTCCTCATTATCTTCTAAACCACACAACGAAATCTCGAGCTCCAGTAGACAATTCTGAAGGGAATTTCGTTAGCTTCAAATCCATACTGGCCTTGGATTTTATCGTTCGATATCCACGAAGTTCTGAGCCCTCGAAATCGCAACCTTCCTTGCGCCACCGGAGCTCCTCCTCACCATCGATCTGAGCATCGAGCACGGCGCCAGAAAGCTCTCTCCTAGCTCTACGCTGTGGCGCTGGCCGATCATCCTGAAGTGGCATAGATTTCGAGAAAAATGAAGACCTAGCTTTGAACGAATAGGTGAAGGTATACGGCTATTTTATTTTAAACTATATTATAGCAGTTTAAAGCGCTACGGTTTTTGATTTCACTGTAAAAATCATATCTTTTTCATTTGTTGACGAAATTCAGTGAAACAAGAGACAGTGGACTCGTGTGGACGTCTTCTACATTCTAGAAGAGACCGGATATTTTTCTGAGCCTTCTGCTATTTTTGGTGGAGTGGAACCCAATGTGAGATTTCTCAATTATAAACGATATGGAAAACGACGATGTATGAGTTATATAAGCGTTGTACACCTCTTGTATAAGTGTTGTATAAGTTGTACATTCGATATATAAGTTATATATGCATTGTAAAAATTATATATGTGTTGAATAGAAGTGAAATATACTTATATATATATACGCCCCTCGTCCACAAACCATGGACGATATTTATTGGTTGTGATTGGTGTGAAAATTGATTGATTGTGGTTGAAAAATACCCGTTCGTGGTTTAGAATTATTTGGTTGAAACCACATAGGATTAGTCCGTGGAAATGAAAAAAATATACATGCCGCCTACGTGGGAACTAGATGCATGAAATCCCCATTATCAAAAGCTGCGAGGCTTTAAGGTAGAGCGAGGAGTCGTACTAGGGACGACCCCGGTTTTAACTACCCTGCCGTTATGCTGCTGAAATTTTGAATAATATTCATGTGTTAGAATTATTTTCATGTGTTGAAACTATAGAAAACCTTTATTCGTTGAATAGAAATTCATGTGTTGAATGGTATTCGTGTTTTAAAATAAATTGTTTATAATAAAAATCATATTTTTATCATTTATATGAACTATATAAAATAGTCGTGTTTTGAAATGAATTGTTTTACAATAAAAATCACATTTTTACTCTATACATGAATTGTTAAAAATTGCGAAGTGTTGAAATAATTGTCGGTTGGATAAAAATATATTTTTTATCAAATGTATGAAAAGAATGTAGTTTTGAAATCGAAGAATCGATATATATATATATAATTAAAATATATCGAATAACGAAGCTGCAGTTCGTGTTTTGAAACCGTGATTTCAAATGATTAGTGCGGGAGATCCGACCATCGGATTTTCCCAAAACCGAAACCGTTGGGTTCGCTTTGGAAATATCTTTCCAACGACACCAACTTTGTAAAGATCCAACGGTTGGATTGTCTGGAATGTTTAATTCAAATCTGAAGAAAAACAACGCCAGAATTGATTATATTTTTATATATATAAATATAATTATATTAAATCGAATAACGACGCTGTAGTTTGTATTTTGAAATCGAAACTTCAAACGATTGTACCAGGAGATCCGACCGTCGGATTTTCTCAAAACTGGAACCGTTGGATTCGTTGGAAAAGATCTTTCTAATGATATAAAATTTGTGAAGATCCAACGGTTAGATTGTCAGATATGTGTAAATCAAATCTGAAGAAAAACAGCGCCATGGCCGCGTTATGGCCCGAAGCGTCGTTTGAATAAATTGGCTATTTTAAAATAGATAAAAATAGCGATAAATCGTTATAAAATATTATAAACGATTTGGAATGTGAAATTTAGAAATTAACTGAAGGTTAGCTAAGTCGAATGGTTTCCTGGTTTTAATCTGATGTTGGTTTCGGCCTTCGGGGTTAATATTTGGGGAATCGTTCTCTTACTGATTGACGGTTAGTGACTAATGAATTGGATTGAGGCGTATGTTGTGTTTGTGTAGCATTAGCTATTTATATACGCGAGTAGCTCAGAAAGACCCAGTTTATCCCATTCTGAATAACTGAATCGACGATAAGAAATCGAAGATGAAGACTATGGTTGAAGACCGGAGATCTTCACCTCGTTTGGATGGTAACTGATGTCCTGATTGGGAGGCATCCCGAAATATGGATAATAAGTGGTGATCGTCCAGACGTACGTGGAGATCGATGGGTTTGCAATGTATATAGTGCCTCTGGTTTCGTTCAGACCTAGAACGGACTTGTAAATGGACTGTGTGTCTGACATTGGAATTCATTCTGTGTGATTGATAGCCATCAGTTGCACGGTGTGAATTGCCTATGTGGCATGCTAAGATGCGGTGATCAGGGCTTCTGTTGAAAAGCAAAGTCTTGTGGTTGATGATCAAAGCACCGCCTGTGTGGCGTAGCTTTGTGTATAACGTGAATTCGCGAGCCTCACACCCCGGTATGAACCAGAAACGGGAGAAGGACCTCAGGGAGGGCATGCGTTTCCTTCTAGCTAGAGGTGGTGTTGGTTCTTAAACTGGCTGACATTTATACTATTTTTCACCTATGTGGTTGTTGCTGTTGCAAGGCGCCTCAGATAAACCGGTCGATCCGGGACCGATGGAGTAGTCATTCGTTGTCTTACTCACGCCCTAAAGGGTGGGGAAACGCAGTGTTCTGGAATTTTAATCCACATCGGTGGACCGGCCCTGACGATCCAAAGGCTTGACTGAGTACTTGCCTGAGGGGCGGCTAGAGCGTCTCGAAGTCGGTAAGGACTATCTTTTGCCTTGGTTCATGACGGAAATCCAATTTCCAAATACGACATCATGCGGTTTTGATTATATATATATATATATATATATATACGACGACATGATATATGGTACCCATGCCGTCTATGATTAATAGTTATGATTCGAAATTGTTTTTTTGGAACATGTAAACACTAGTAATAATATCAAATTCTTGTGTTTTATTCGTATCAAGCATATTTTGTCCATTATAAGGTAAAACTCTATCCTCCGGTTTGCGTTGCATTGTGTGATGGGAACTGAGTCTTATAATGCCTTCATTTTTATAAAAAGCATTGCGATGTTAAAAGAATTATTTGTTTTAAAGCACTGGCAATCCAATGGAGTGAACCATTCCATGAAAGTGGCGTGGTCCGGTGATTTGCCATATTATAAATGTGTTAAGTAGATTTCTCATACCAGTCCCATGACTAACTCGTAGTTTGTTTCACTTGCAAACTCGGGTGCCCCTATTTCTACATAGGCAGCCTTGTATTCAGGTTTTAGCAGGCTCTTTCTGGACAGCTGGAGCTGAAGATGGATTCTATCATTTATCTCTTTTTATGTTGTTTAGTTCCTATTGTACATATTATGTTTATTTCCGCTATAGACATTTATGTATAGCTGAACTGTATTTGTACTAAGAATTCTCGAACCGATGGAGTCATTCGTTGGCTCACTTAAGCCCCATAGGGCGGGGAGACGTAGTGTTCAGGGTTTCGTCTAATCCACATCGAGTGGACCGACCCTGTGGCTCCAAGGGACGTTGCGTTCTGTTCCTGAGACTCGGGCTAGACAGTCTCGAATTCGGTAAGGACGATCCCTTGCCTTGGTTCATCGATGGAAATCCAACTTTCAATACGTGACTTTGCAATTTTGATTGTAGAGCCGATATATGGCGACATAGTGGGATGGGGCACTTATGCCGTCTATGATATATACTTATGATTGAAATTGTTTTGACACTATACACTTATAGTAATAATAAAAGATGAAATTTAGCGTATCAAGCATTCTTGGTTATTATAAGGTAAAAACCCTATCCTCCGGCTTGTGTTGCATTGTGTGATGGGACCTGGGTCTTATAATAGCTTCATTTTTCTTTATTTAGCATTGAACTGTTGTTTTATGCACTGGTATTCTTGGGAGGAAACCCGTTCCGTGTTATACGGCGTGGTCCCTTGATTTACCCAACTTTAAAATAAAGATTTATAGCTGTTTTAGTTCTCACACCAGTTCCATGACTGACCTGGAGTTTATTGTTTTAACCTAAACTCTAGGTGCCCTTATTTTGACACGGGCAGCTAGTAGTTTTGGTTTTGCGGATTTATATTCATAGGATCCTGGTTTACAGGTGGAACGATACTCGGAAAGCTCTGTATCCGTGTACTACTTCTAGTTTTGTTTTGTATTATTTTCCGCTGCGATGTGTTTAATTGTAATTTAAATCTCTGATATTTTCTGTGTAATATTTATTCTTACTCTGTATATTCTTGTATTCTGATGGAATTGTTGTAATATACAATGAAATGTTCTTCTGTCTGCATTTCAATGTGACTTGTTCTCAACTCAATCTGTGATTTCCCGTGAGGGGGATTTCAGGTCGTGTCAATCTGGGCATACTGTATATGATAGTCTGTGATTTGGAAGGAGGAGAATTATTGTGTATATGACTTGTGTGCAAAGATCTATATTATAATAGGATAACTATTAAATGCGAATATGCCTAAATGGAGATTTTGGATATTAGGCATATGCTGAAATCAAAGGCTATAATTTCTCATAATTCCTATTTGTATATCATGATTTGGGGTTTTAGAGAATATTCTGTACTGTGTAAATTTAACTAAAATTTGGGGCATATCTTATATTATGAATTATGACCATAATTTAGGCATGTAAACTTAGACTTAATTTTATGAATAGGCGAGGCATGTCAATGAAATTTTAAGGGATGATCGAATCTGTTAAATTGCCTAATCTGCTAAATCTGTTGAATCTGAATATGGTAATTTGGGTTATGAGAATCGGTAGGCCCGATCTAAAATTGAGTAGAACAAGTTAATAGAACTTTGAATAACCTGATGTAACTTGTAAAGAAGTTTAATTTGTTGAATTGGCATAATTAGTCTGATATTGGCATAATCTGTGAACGAATACTTTAGCTAAGGATAAAATTGCTGGGACACGAGGTTAGACTATGTTTGCGGTGGAAGCCTGCCCGGACCCAACCGACTTAACCAGCAACCGCAAACTGTTAGTCTAATGTGGGAGGTCGTAGGCATAACTAAAAGATGCTTAGACACGAGGTTAGGTCTAGCTTGCGGTAGAAGTCTGCCCGGAACCGCCCGACACATCCAGCGGCCACAAGCTACCGACCTAATGTGAGAGGTCTGTGCATTAGTAATTAATTAATGCAAATCTAGGATAAATATGATGCCTAAAACGTGTGGGTGGATAAGCTAAAATCAACTGGGTGGATGAATCTAGTAAACCCGTTTCGTAAATCTATAGGTCCAATACAAGGTTAGGTGAAACAATCTGTAAGTCTGTTAATCTGTATATCTGATCCATTAGTCTGAAAACCTGCTAACCTGTATGTCTGATCTGAGAACTAGTTAATTTTAACTTTGTACATCTGAAATCTGTAAGCAAGTTAATCTGAAATCTGTTAGTCTGGGGACACAAGGTTAGGAGGGGAAATTATTTGTGTCGTTTGTTGTGTGGGACCCATATTAGTCAGTAACCCTTTTCTGGTATCAAAACTATGAACCAACACTAGGAGGCATCCGGGGCACGCTTACTGAACTAATTGTAAGAGGTTCACTCTGATAATGGCGACGGGTGTTGATGGCGCATTCCAACAGGGTCATGTGCGTGAATGGATCCGGTCTGCTCTGAGGATGTAAGACACCGTGACATCTGTAAATAGGTCTGTGTCTATAGGTTGCCACTTTAGGGAATGATACACCATTCTGTGGGGCTGGCACATGGTTTTTATGTATTAAGGAGCCAATCGCTTGGGGTAGAATTTAGGGTACACCTAGTTCTGTCTGTTTCTATTGGTATACCTTCTATCTCTCTGTTGGGGTGGAAAGGCCCATTAGTTGGGGTGGTAAAGGCCCATTATTAGCATTCTGTTTCTGTACCTTCTGTCTCTATTGGGGTGGTAAAGGCCCATTAGTTGGGGTGATAAAGGCCCATTATTAGTATTTTGTTTCTGTATCTTTTGTCTCTGTTGGGGTGGTAAAGGCCCATTAATAGTATATACTTCTGTACCTTCTGTCTCTTTTGGGGTGGTAAAGGCCGATTTGTTGGGGTGGTAAAGGCCCATTATTAGTATTCTGTACTTTCTGTCTCTGTTGGGGTGGTAAAGGCCCATTTACTAACATTCTGTTTCTATAGAGATTATTTTGTTTCCATTTCTGTTTCAGTTTAGACATTAGGGTAACACTTAATCCTGTTATACTAAGTATTAGTGCAGAGAAGTAAGCTATAGGTAAGAAGCATATCTTGGTCTATATCATTCTGTTTCTTCGGTTTAACTTAAGCATACGTGCTACTCCTGTTGCTGTAATCTCTCATCCAGTTTTATTTACATGTCATTATACTACTGTCTGTTTATATGCTGAAAGTTACTGGACTCACCAGACTTTATGTCTGACCTTGTTTGTTTTGGCCTCTTTTTCTTTCCGTTCCCCCCTCCCCAAGTGCTCAAGGTGGAAACATAGGAGCTTGATTCATATCCTCTCTGCTTGAAGTTCTTGAAGTATTGCTTTGTTTTGACTCTACCTTCTTATGGAAGTTTATGTTGGGATTATGGTTTTAAAATTATGCATTCTAAAGGATTTTGGTATAAGACTGATACTTGTGTACTTAGGTTTTGGTATTGTGATTTTGAAGGACGTAACCAAACTTATTTCTGTTTTTGCTGAAATAAAGTTATAAATTTTTCAAGTACTACTTTACGTATCTATCTTGTAATATTCTGTTCTGTTTACTTATAATGCTTCATGGAAGTTAATGCATTCCCTTTGTGAGTGACATTAACGGACATGGGGTGTTACACTTAGTATCAGAGCTGAAGGTCACTAGATTTGATAAAAAGTTATTGAAAACTATTTTCAAAAAGGTTTTAAAAGGAAGTATTTTCAGAAGGAAAGTTTATTTTGAAAAGCATAATCCCCAAAAGCCATATATCTTTCTTTTGATTCTTTATTTCGAGTTCCTTCCTCTTTCCCTTTTGAATCTCTTCTTTCGCGTATAGATACTTTTTCTAAGATGTGCAAGGACTTCCGTGCGGAAAACTGCTTCATGGGATTGAGACGTTTGTCGAGGCTAGAAGTTGGCTCAACGAAGTAGAGGACTTGTTGGTACCTTTGAGATAGACGATGGGAGGAAGGTTCAACCAGCTACTTGGTTAAAGAAGGATGAAAAGTACGAAGATAAGAAAGAGAAAAAGTGCTTTACTTATGGAAGATTGACACATCTGAACAAGGATAGCAGAAAGAGGAATGGCACTTTCTTCAACTATGGTGAGATGTGACACTTCACTAGGGACTGTAACAACCCGTATTTTTCGATAACGTGTTAAGACGAGAATCAAGGCAGAATTTAATTTTAAATTCTGAATCAAGTAAAACGGTCTATGCCATTGCGTTCGTCTCGGGAAAATACGCGAAATAGAGTCTGAGTTTTCGAGAATCGGAGTCCGTATGACCAAGATATGGCCTCGCGAAGTTTCACGAAAAATTCCCAAATTAAAGTATACTTAATTAAGTGAAATGGGTTGTGCAGAGAAATATATATATATTGATATATATATATATAATTGAAAATTAAATAAATAAATATGCAAAAATGTTCAAAACAGCGAATTGGGAGAGGGGAATAACCGAACCGGCCAATTTTTGAGGTCGACCCGAGCTCGCTGGGTCGACTAGGGGTTAATCCAGGGTGTTTGGCTGTCAACCCGTGGGCCGATTCGCTCAAATGCAGATTTTGCATTTGGATGGTTCTCATGGTTCATCTTTAATCTAAAGGCCCTAGATGGTTCCTACACTTGACTTCTTCCCCAAGACATGCTTTGATGGCTTGGATTGAATCTAGGTTTAATCCTATGGCCTAAAACACTTGCCTAATCTATAAATAAGACCCTAACCTATCCTAAATCCTCATTATTCATTCATGCAACTAAACTATGGCAAAATTTTACCTCTCATGGCCTCCTCTCTCTTCATAAAATTTCTAAATGGTTTCTATGAGACATTTTCCATGCATACAAGTGTTTTCAAGCTTGTATGAGTGTCATTAGCTTGCATTCAAGTCAAGTTTCTATCTTTGCATCATAAATCAAGGGTTTTGATCATTTTGGCTCAAGGGTTTTTATGTTAGAGCTTGCATTTTGGGTCTATTTGATTGCATAAGGGCTTTGTCATATCTTTTGTGCCTTCATAGCAATGTAAGCCCTTTTCCTACTCTTAGATATTAACTACGAAGTTAAATGTTCATGTTGCAAGTTTGGGTTTGATCATTGAGTATGATACATGCTATCATGTCATGCAAGTTTATGAAGTCATTATCTTGATCTTGTGAGCTAAAAGCTACAACCTTTATGTTGAAATGTTGCATTAGGCAACATGAGAACCCTCATAACCTTTATGTCAACTTGCATATGAAGTCATAACCCTTATATGATGATATATGCGAGTTACTAGTCATCATTCCATATCTTTTGTCACCATGATTCGCTTATGTGCCAAGTTTGGTTTTATGCATGTTTTGAGGCTTAAGAATGTAACATGCAAGTTAATGAACACATTTGTGCCTCATTTGCCACCATGATTAACTTGTGGCTTAATATCCATTTTTGTCATGCCTTTGCCAAGTCTCTTCTTTTAATCCATTACGTTGTCGCGAACGTATATGCGAGTTTAAAAGCGTTGGGTTATGTTATGGGTAATTTCTAATGACATGAAAATACAACTTGAAAACATGACTTGAAATATAACATGGAAGTTGACATGTAAGTATGCATAAAAACATAAGCTTGGGAATTTACCTATTAAGTTAGGTCTACCCTTTGGGAATTTACCTATTAAGTTTGGTCTACCCAAATGCTTGAAAACTTGTAACATGTTTTGGGAAACAAGATGGACATGACACTTAGATAATATAAGTGTGGCCAACTCGAGGTTGGGTTGAGTTTGCAACGTAAAACTACCCGGAACCGACCGGCCTAACTAGTAGTTGCAAACAATAGGACCCAATGTGAGAAGTTGGTCATGTTGTGCTTGAACCCGAGGTTAGACCAAGTTGTGGTGTAAAGCTACCCGGAACCGACCGACTTAACTAGTAACCACAACAAAGTCTAATGTGAGAGGTGAAGGTGCATTAAGTAATTAATGCCACATGATAGGGTTAAGTTAATTTGATTAATGACTCTTAACCAAATATGACATGGACAAATGGGTTAAGTAATTTGATTAGGCTAATGATACTTAACAAAACATGACAAGGTTGGGTAGGTTAAGTAACTTGATTTGCCTAATGACACTTAACCATTTTTATATGACTAGTGGATGGGGTTAAGTTAACCAACACTTAATCAATCCAACGCGATAACTTGGTAAGGTTAAGTAAGTTTTCTTAATGACGCTTAACCGAAAAATACGGTTAACGAATGGGGTTAAGATTAGACTCAACTAGTCTAAACATGGAAATCGGATGGGGTTAAGTTAGCCTAGACTTAATTAATCCCACTTGTTAGTTTAATGGGGTTATGTTAAACACTTAACTAATCTAAACATGATGAATTGATGTGGTTAAGTGACCTATACTTAACCAATCTAACTCGTGAATTTATTGAGGTTAAGTTAACCTATACTTAACCGATCTAACGTGAAAACATGATAAGGCTAAGTCACGAATCGCTTGAATACACTTGACCTATTTGACTGAGTAAATTGATAGGGTCAAGTTAATATATACTTAACCAATCTAGAATGATAATTGGACGAGGTTAAGTCGTGAATTGCTTAATACATACTTAACCAACGTGAGCATGGTTTGTAGGGTTAAGTCTTGGACTTGGATACTTAGCCAATTTTGACATGATTTGAAGACGGGTTAAGTCTTGGACTTGGATACTTAGCCAATTTTGACATGATTGGTAGACGGGTTAAGTCATGAACTTAAGTGACACTTAATCCATTATGTAAA
The DNA here is from genome assembly GCA_030737875.1 of Allium sativum. Classification (NCBI taxonomy): domain Eukaryota; kingdom Viridiplantae; phylum Streptophyta; class Magnoliopsida; order Asparagales; family Amaryllidaceae; genus Allium; species Allium sativum. The sequence goes on from CM060927.1 coordinate 160,055,147, forward strand.
CCCTAGTTCTGAGGATAGGGGATAACCGTAGTTAACAAGGATAACGGGAATAAGGCTAAGTGGTAAACCTTAGTTGAGGAATAACTAAGTAATGATTCTTAGTCAAGGAAATTTAGACCAGTTCATAGATAGATGAGTAACCTGATACGGTAGGTCATCGTTTAAGTATACGAGTAGGAGCAAGTATCTGATTTAGATAAAGGCTCCAGCGAACTGGGTAACGAAGCAGCGGCTTCGGGGAACGTGAGGGTATTCTTGGTATCCCTCTATGAGCTGCCAGGTGATTATACTAGGCTCATGAGAGGTTAAGGTCTGCGTTAGAAGAACCAAGAGTATGCCTTGGTTGCTATGCGAGCGACCTAAAGACGGGGATGGATAGGGGATAGTCGACGATACACGGTCGTACCCTAGATAGCATTTCGTCAGACTACCTACCATCTTTGGTCAAGCGTGTACGTACGGAAAGGCAGAGAACACCCAATAGACCATAATTGCTATCTAATTATGGTTGCGGTAAGGCTAGGATTGTGGGTTGGCCAGTAGTGTGTTCTCATACAGGATTTATCCTGTCTTGTCTTTCACTAGTTGAGGGAGGGGTCGCGTGGGACCATAGCCACGTATAGAAAAACAGACCTTAGCATCTGCATCGGCAGATAAATCGAAAGCTCCCGACCGAGTCCTGTATTTCTCGATCTGCCCTGTGACAGGACTCGGATGGCACGATGTGATACATGTGCATACAGTCATGGAAAATGATTCACGATGAATGCGTGGGAAAAAGGGCGCGGTTGACGGTTAGCGTAAATCCCAGTGGCCCTGGGTGGTTGAACCAAAACCGAGATACGAAAACGTGCAATAGGTAAGCGTAATCCCTAGTGGCCCTAGGTAGCATAAGTCCTAGTTGTACAAACGATAATTCATGTTTGAAGACCCTAGCTAGGTTTAGGGTAACAGTCCAAACCGATCTTAAGGATCATGGAACTATGTTAAAGTAATGTAGAATCTCATGGGAAAGCCCGTATGGTCTACGGCAAGGGACTGAACATTTACATGGAATAAAACATACAAGTTGAGTAACCTATATATGCGATATATTAGGTTGACATGGACCATTACATGACTTTTGAGTGAGGGTCATTCTTGGTTAACACATGATACGGTGGGGATACTAGTACGGTAGGTGCAGAGCTAAAATGCAGGATAGATATCATGGGACGTTATACGTGATAGATATCTTGGGGATATTATACTTGATAGAAACCTGACGATGTGATACCTTGTTTTATCTTGACATCGTAATTTATCATGACACCTTAGTTTATCTGAGTTCAGTAGTTCATCCTGTTATTTTGATTTAGCTTATCTATCTTGTCATCATGCTTATGTTCTTCTCAGTTTCTCATGTCAGTTAACTTTACTAGTTTTTATGCTAATAGTAGATAGGGCTTACTCAGTCTTTTTGACTGACCCGTTTTGTTTCGCCTCTTTTCTTCCGTCCCCCCCCCCAGGTTACAGGGAGGAAATACTGTTGTTTAGTTCGGACTTCTTCTGCTTGAAGGTCATCATGGATGGCTTGGACTTTTCTTGGCTAATGGCTACTTTACTGTTTTTACTTGGGGAATAATTTATGAAAATGTCTTTATGCTTCTTTACTATTGCAAGACAGGTTTTGATGTACTCTGATGTAAAAGGCTTTAGACCTTATTTATTCATGTTATGAAAGTTTGATTTTACTTCCGCTATTTTTATATGTTCTGCCTTGTGATATTTCTGTGCATGTCTACCAATAATGCCCCTCTAAAGCTAGTGCATTCCTTTGCGAGTGACCCTAGCGGAGGCGGGGTGTTACACGTGGTATCAGAGCAGAAAGTTACCAGACTGGGCAAAAGTTTTTAAAGACCTTCTGAAAACTATTTGAAAATCGTTTACAAAGAAGCATTTTTTCAAGAAAATTTTCTTTTAAAAGAAAAAGGCTATTCCCCAAAGGCTATTAGCACTATCCTTGTTTCCTTAATTGAATCTCTTCTCCTTTCTTTCCTCCATCTGTCGTCACAGTGGTTTTAACTGCGACTAGTCTTTTCTATCTACGAAAGTGCTTTCCATGCGATGGAGGTGGTTTTCAAGAGACCAGTGGCCGCGTTATAAGAAAGGATAGTGAGAAAGAGGATAAAGGATACGAGCTTAAGGATGAGCAACTTGTTGGTATGGCTTAGTCCTCAAAGGATGGAGAAAGATGAACAATGAAACCCATGACGAGAAAGTATCTTTGGTATGGTGAAACGGGACGGATAGTTAAGTATTGTGGGACAAGGACAAGATCATCGTTGTATACCCTCACTAGAGTACCTGAGTAGGGGGATAACATCCTTGTTGAAGATCTAGTTATTCTTTTCTATCATCCCGCCAAGACTTTGTTTTGATCCCCGCATCATTTAAGTCCGCTTCGGTAGTTGAGTCTCTGCACCTTAAGTACTAACGTAATAGAGAATCCCATTTTTGTCTCAAAGTCCTATTGGAGAATCAGTCCATTTATACATGACTTGTTTGGATTTGGGAATGTCTATGCCAAGTGTTGAGTTTGGAAATAATGCTTATGTTTATAAGCTATGGATGGATTCTAGGGATGAAGTGGTTATCCAGTAGGGGGTGCCACTCTCGGTTTTGATAGGAGGGTAGTTAGACCTTTTGACTAGCCTTGGTAATGCCCTCGAAGTATCGGGTAACCTTTTTGAGGTTCTGTCATGACTAGTTACTTAGAATCCCTTGATGCCTTTATTGGAAATTTGAAGCCCGATCGAGTGGTGTTCGCCAATAAGACAGATGGTTTACTTCATTTATGCATGGGTTATAGAGATCACCCTAGTAAGTGTGCATGATAACCTGATTGACATCTGTTTACTTTCAAGAGAAAGTTCTTCTACATGGAATGCCTTATAGTATATAAACGAGATCCAAGATTCACTAGTGAATTTTGGAAAGCTTGCATGAGATCATGAGTACGCAGTCATGTTTGCGCCAAGTATTCTAGAAAAAGGATAAGTGCAAGTGGAACGAGAGGCGACGAAGAAATGAGTTTCAGCTCATGTTATGGAAGCAGGAAATAAGAAGCTACGAAATCGCGAAGTTAAAGGGCGGTCAAGGCACAATGGAAGTAAGCCCGAGGAAATACGACTTTGATGGTCAAAGACTAGATACGCGCATGATATCTCTTTTTGGGAGTATATCCTTGATCCCTGTTTCTGTAGAGCTTACTTGTAGGTTATCTTTTGTGGACATCCTCTCGGTCCTACTTTTTGTTACAAACCCCGTAAGGAGTTTGTCTTGTTTATCTTCTCGGCCCTGTTTCAGGGAATTCTAGGTAGAACCCTATGGATGTAAACATGTATTTGAAACATGTTATGATTGATATGGTTGCAAGTGGTTGCTCGTGGATGCGCGAATACACATTAGATACTAGCTCGACTCGGTCACATTTCATATTGCATATGCACGAGTATTTATACTTGTTTATGGATGAAATCGAATGTATTATCATGCGGTTGTTGCATATGAATGAATGATTGTGCACGCATATAGTATCTATATGACTAGGACTATTTGCATACATGTTGGATTCATGGCACTATACATATTTTGCATTAGAAAGATTATTCAGGCCTGATCATTAGCATTAGCTAAGGAACATGTACACACACGTTTTGCATATGTTCATACAGCATTAGAAATCATCTAAGGACAATGGTTGCTTGTGGATGATGTTTTGAGTAGATGGATGATGGATGGTAGGATATGTTCTTCCTAACTTGGAGATTTCGGGGACGAAATCCTAAAAGGTGGGGAGAATGTAACAACCCGTATTTTTCGATAACGTGTTAAGACGAGAATCAAGGCAGAATTTAATTTTAAATTCTGAATCAAGTAAAACGGTCTATGCCATTGCGTTCGTCTCGGAAAAATACGCGAAATAGAGTCTGAGTTTTCGAGAATCGGAGTCCGTATGACCAAGATATGGCCTCGCGAAGTTTCACGAAAAATTCCCAAATTAAAGTATACTTAATTAAGTGAAATGGGTTGCGCAGAGAAATATATATATATATTGATATATATATATATATATAATTAAAAATTAAATAAATAAATATGCAAAAATGTTCAAAACAGCGAATTGGGAGAGGGGAATAACCGAACCGGCCGATTTTTGAGGTCGACCCGAGCTCGCTGGGTCGACTAGGGGTTAATCCAGGGTGTTTGGCTGTCAACCCGTGGGCCGATTCGCTCAAATGCAGATTTTGCATTTGGATGGTTCTCATGGTTCATCTTTAATCTAAAGGCCCTAGATGGTTCCTGCACTTGACTTCTTCCCCAAGACATGCTTTGATGGCTTGGATTGAATCTAGGTTTAATCCTATGGCCTAAAACACTTGCCTAATCTATAAATAAGACCCTAACCTATCCTAAATCCTCATTATTCATTCATGCAACTAAACTATGGCAAAATTTTACCTCTCATGGCCTCCACTCTCTTCATAAAATTTCTAAATGGTTTCTATGAGAGATTTTCCATGCATACAAGTGTTTTCAAGCTTGTATGAGTGTCATTAGCTTGCATTCAAGTCAAGTTTCTATCTTTGCATCATAAAGCAAGGGTTTTGATCATTTTGGCTCAAGGGTTTTTATGTTAGAGCTTGCATTTTGGGTCTATTTGATTGCATAAGGGCTTTGTCATATCTTTTGTGCCTTCATAGCAATGTAAGCCCTTTCCCTACTCTTAGATATTAACTATGAAGTTAAATGTTCATGTTGCAAGTTTGGGTTTGATCATTGAGTATGATACATGCTATCATGTCATGCAAGTTTATGAAGTCATTATCTTGATCTTGTGAGCTAAAAGCTACAACCTTTATGTTGAAATGTTGCATTAGGCAACATGAGAACCCTCATAACCTTTATGTCAACTTGCATATGAAGTCATAACCCTTATATGATGATATATGCGAGTTACTAGTCATCATTCCATATCTTTTGTCACCATGATTCGCTTATGTGCCAAGTTTGGTTTTATGCATGTTTTGAGGCTTAAGAATGTAACATGCAAGTTAATGAACACATTTGTGCCTCATTTGCCACCATGATTAACTTGTGGCTTAATATCCATTTTTGTCATGCCTTTGCCAAGTCTCTTCTTTTAATCCATTACGTTGTCGCGAACGTATATGCGAGTTTAAAAGCGTTGGGTTATGTTATGGGTATTTTCTAATGACATGAAAATACAACTTGAAAACATGACTTGAAATATAACATGGAAGTTGACATGTAAGTATGCATAAAAACATAAGCTTGGGAATTTACCTATTAAGTTAGGTCTACCCTTTGGGAATTTACTTATTAAGTTAGGTCTACCCAAATGCTTGAAAACTTGTAACATGTTTTGGGAAACAAGATGGACATGACACTTAGATAATATAAGTGTGGCCAACTCGAGGTTGGGTTGAGTTTGCAACGTAAAACTACCCGGAACCGACCGACCTAACTAGTAGTTGCAAACAATAGGACCCAATGTGAGAAGTTGGTCGTGTTGTGCTTGAACCCGAGGTTAGACCAAGTTGTGGTGTAAAGCTACCCGGAACCGACCGGCTTAACTAGTAACCACAACAAAGTCTAATGTGAGAGGTGATGGTGCATTAAGTAATTAATGCCACATGATAGGGTTAAGTTAATTTGATTAATGACTCTTAACCAAATATGACATGGACAAATGGGTTAAGTAATTTGATTAGGCTAATGATACTTAACAAAATATGACAAGGTTGGGTAGGTTAAGTAACTTGATTTGCCTAATGACACTTAACCATTTTTATATGACTAGTGGATGGGGTTAAGTTAACCAACACTTAATCAATCCAACGCGATAACTTGGTAAGGTTAAGTAAGTTTTCTTAATGACGCTTAACCGAAAAATACGGTTAACGAATGTGGTTAAGATTAGACTCAACTAGTCTAAACATGGAAATCGGATGGGGTTAAGTTAGCCTAGACTTAATTAATCCCACTTGGTAGTTTAATGGGGTTATGTTAAACACTTAACTAATCTAAACATGATGAATTGATGTGGTTAAGTGACCTATACTTAACCAATCTAACTCGTGAATTTATTGAGGTTAAGTTAACCTATACTTAACCGATCTAACGTGAAAACATGATAAGGCTAAGTCACGAATCGCTTGAATACACTTGACCGATTTGACTGAGTAAATTGATAGGGTCAAGTTAATATATACTTAACCAATCTAGAATGATAATTGGACGAGGTTAAGTCGTGAATTGCTTAATACATACTTAACCAACGTGAGCATGGTTTGTAGGGTTAAGTCTTGGACTTGGATACTTAGCCAATTTTGACATGATTTGAAGACGGGTTAAGTCTTGGACTTGGATACTTAGCCAATTTTGACATGATTGGTAGACGGGTTAAGTCATGAACTTAAGTGACACTTAATCCATTATGTAAACCCTAGTTCTGAGGATAGGGGATAACCGTAGTTAACAAGGATAACGGGAATAAGGCTAAGTGGTAAACCTTAGTTGAGGAATAACTAAGTAATGATTCTTAGTCAAGGAAATTTAGACCAGTTCATAGATAGATGAGTAACCTGATACGGTAGGTCATCGTTTAAGTATACGAGTAGGAGCAAGTATCTGATTTAGATAAAGGCTCCAGCGAACTGGGTAACGAAGCAGCGGCTTCGGGGAACGTGAGGGTATTCTTGGTATCCCTCTATGAGCTGCCAGGTGATTATACTAGGATCATGAGAGGTTAAGGTCTGCGTTAGAAGAACCAAGAGTATGCCTTGGTTGCTATGCGAGCGACCTAAAGACGGGGATGGATAGGGGATAGTCGACGATACACGGTCGTACCCTAGATAGCATTTCGTCAGACTACCTACCATCTTTGGTCAAGCGTGTACGTACGGAAAGGCAGAGAACACCCAATAGACCATAATTGCTATCTAATTATGGTTGCGGTAAGGCTAGGATTGTGGGTTGGCCAGTAGTGTGTTCTCATACAGGATTTATCCTGTCTTGTCTTTCACTAGTTGAGGGAGGGGTCGCGTGGGACCATAGCCACGTATAGAAAAACAGACCTTAGCATCTGCATCGGTAGATAAATCGAAAGCTCCCGACCGAGTCCTGTATTTCTCGATCTGCCCTGTGATAGGACTCGGATGGCACGATGTGATACATGTGCATACAGTCATGGAAAACGATTCACGATGAATGCGTGGGAAAAAGGGCGCGGTTGACGGTTAGCGTAAATCCCAGTGGCCCTGGGTGGTTGAACCAAAACCGAGATACGAAAACGTGCAATAGGTAAGCGTAATCCCTAGTGGCCCTAGGTAGCATAAGTCCTAGTTGTACAAACGATAATTCATGTTGGAAGACCCTAGCTAGGTTTAGGGTAACAGTCCAAACCGATCTTAAGGATCATGGAACTATGTTAAAGTAATGTAGAATCTCATGGGAAAGCCCGTATGGTCTACGGCAAGGGACTGAACATTTACATGGAATAAAACATACAAGTTGAGTAACCTATATATGCGATATATTAGGTTGACATGGACCATTACACGACTTTTGAGTGAGGGTCATTCTTGGTTAACACATGATACGGTGGGGATACTAGTACGGTAGGTGCAGAGCTAAAATGCAGGATAGATATCATGGGACGTTATACGTGATAGATATCTTGGGGATATTATACTTGATAGAAATCTGACGATGTGATACCTTGTTTTATCTTGACATCGTAATTTATCATGACACCTTAGTTTATCTGAGTTCAGTAGTTCATCCTATTATTTTGATTTAGCTTATCTATCTTGTCATCATGCTTATGTTCATCTCAGTTTCTCATGTCAGTTAACTTTACTAGTTTTTATGCTAATAGTAGATAGGGCTTACTCAGTCTTTTTGACTGACCCGTTTTGTTTCGCCTCTTTTCTTCCGTTTCCCCCCCCAGGTTACAGGGAGGAAATACTGTTGTTTAGTTCGGACTTCTTCTGCTTGAAGGTCATCATGGATGGCTTGGACTTTTCTTGGCTAATGGCTACTTTACTGTTTTTACTTGGGGAATAATTTATGAAAATGTCTTTATGCTTCTTTACTATTGCAAGACAGGTTTTGATGTACTCTGATGTAAAAGGCTTTAGACCTTATTTATTCATGTTATGAAAGTTTGATTTTACTTCCGCTATTTTTATATGTTCTGCCTTGTGATATTTCTGTGCATGTTTACTAATAATGCCCCTCTAAAGCTAGTGCATTCCTTTGCGAGTGACCCTTGCGGAGGCGGGGTGTTACAGGGACTGCCCAAAGAAACGAGGGCAGGGGCAGAGGACAAGACCTACTTCTAAAGGGCAAGCGAATGCTCTCGTGGCTGGTGGATAGGATAGAGATAGGAAAAAATTCCGTAGATGGTTTAAATTTCCTTATCTGATTATTGATTTAAAACTCTTTTTGATTCTGGCATTTTTATTTTGTAATTGATACTCTGCATTTTAATACTAGTCTTGTTTCTGATCCGGCTATAGTCTCAAACTCCATAATGGTTACGACTCATCTGTTTGTGATAGGTTGGGATTCGAGGGTATCTGTGTTGGGCGTAAAGTTGACTATGACGCATACGTTCTGGGTTTTGTGGGATATGGTGGGGTTTTATCATGCTTTGTTTCCTAAGAATCATTTGATAATCTGATCTGTACCAGTAGTCTGTAAGTATCTGAATATATCTGAAAAGGATAGGGGTTTTTACTTGAAGCGTGAAGTAGATTTCCAGTTTTGACATTGTTTAATGGGAGTAATTCTCTGAGTGTCAATCTGATGTTGATTTCGGTCTTCGGGGTTAATACTTAGAGATTTATTCTCTTAACCGATATCTAATGGGAACGGAACTTTTGTTTCAATTGTACTTGCTTCTATCACTAGGCTGTATCCTATCGATCGAGTCTTCGACCTTTAGGTACAAACTAATGGGTGTAAACATGTGTTTGAGACATGTTATGTTTGATGGTTGCAAGTGGATGCAAGTGGTTGCTAGTGGTTGCTCGTGGATGCATATACACACATTAGACACTAGATCGGCTCAAAAGCACTCTCATACTGCATATGGATGTGTGCGCATTTTTTCAATTTTTGTAGGTACAAAATGATTGACTCATCACGTGGATGTTGCATTTGGATGAATGGTTATGCACTCATATAGAAACGATGTGTATCAAATAGGATTTGTTGCATACATAATTGGACTCATGGCACTAACATAATTCGCATTGAGGAGGTCAACTGAATCGGTAGTCCGCCTGATCTTTGCATTAGATAAGAGACATATACACACACTTTTGCATATGTTCATACAACATTAGAAGTTTTCTAAGAACAATGGATGCTTGTGGATGATGGTTGAGTAGATGGGTGATTGGATGGTAGGACACATTCTTCTTAACTTGAAGATTTCGGGGATGAAATCCTTTAAGGAGGGGAGAATGTAACTCCCCATATTTTCTGTGAATATAAAAGTAACAAAACACAGTATACTTAATTTTTAAAAGAAGAATTAAGGGAAATGGTTACGCCATTGCTTTCATCTCGGAAGTCTGCTTGAAGTAGAGTCCGAGTTTGCGTAAATCGGACTCCGTATGAAGAAGTTATGTCCCTCAGAAGTTTCAGGAATTTAGATAAATTAAAACAGCTCAGATTTAAGTTTGAAATTCAAATCACACACCCGGGCTGGGCGGGAAATTTCCTGCCTAGGACCCAGGTTGACCAGGGGGTCGACCTCCCCCCTATTTCCAGATCTGAGGACTAGTTCGTTTTTCTGCATTTGGACGCTCGTTCTGACCAGATTCGTTAATCCCTATGCTATTTAAACACCACTAAACCCCACTTTCTCTCCACACCAAACCGTTGTAATGCTATGATGCCTTCATTCTAATTAAAATAAATCAATGGCATCTCTACTCTGCTGAAACCTAAGCTAGAGCTAGTGCTTCTTCTTCTTCCAATCTGAATAGGATTAAAAGAGAACAACTACAACCCTTTTTCTTTTAGAATCCAACCAAGGTGAGTACAGTTATTTTCAGATATGAAATTTAATTATGATATTGACATGGCTATAAATCTGAATTTGAGATTATCCATATTCTTGTTTATCAGATCATATTTTGTGTAGATCTATCTTATTAATATTATAGTAACTATTATGTATCTCTTCCTTCCTTTTGTTCTACTGTCAGGCTACCATGAGCCTGAGCCAAATCTCATAAGAGATTGACGCACGAACGCTAAATTTGGGAAAAATAGTTAATGATGAATAATTAGACATGACTGATTTGTGACATATTTGAGGAAAGAACATATGTTGTAATTCAAGATCTGGATATGGGCATACTATATATGATAGTATGTGATTTGGAAGAAGGAGAATTATTGTGTATATGACTTGGGCCCAAAGATCTATGTTATAATAGGATAACTATTAAATGTGAATACGTCTAAATGGGGATTGTGGATATTTGGCATATGCTGAAATCAAAGGCTATAATTTAGCATAATTCGTATTTGTATATCATGATTTGGGGTTTTTTAGAGAATATTCTGTACTGTGTAAATTTAACTAAAATTTGGGGCATATCTTATATTGTGAATTATGACCATAATTTATACATGTAAAATTAGACTTAATTTTATGATTAGGCAAGGCATGTCAATGGAATTTTAAGTGATGATTATATCTGTTAAATTGCCTAATCTGCTAAACCCGTTGAAACTAAATACAGTAATTTGGGATATGAAAATCGGTAGGCTTGATCTAAAATTGAGCAGAACAAGTTGATAGAACTTTGAATAATCTACTGTAACTTGTAAAGAAGTTTAATTTGTTGAATTGGCATAATTTTTCTTATATTGGCATATTCTGTGAATGAATACTTTAGCTAAGGATAAGAATGCTGAGACACGAGGTTAGACTTTGTTTGCGGTAGAAGCCTGCCCGAACCCAACCGGCTTAACCAGCAACCGCAAACGATCAGTCAAATGTGAGAGGTCATAGGCATAACTAAAAGATGCTTAGACACGAGGTTAGATCTGGCTTGCAGCAAAAGTCTGCCCGGAACGTCCCGGCACATCCAGCGACCACAAGCTACCAACCTAATGTGAGAGGTCTGTGCATTAGTAATTAATTAATGCAAATCTAGGATAAATATGATGCCTAAAACGTGTTGGGTGGATAAGGTTAAATCAATTGGGCGGATGAATCTAATAAACCCATTTCGTAAATCTGCAGGCCCAATACAAGGTTAGGTGAAACAATCTGTAAGTCTGTTAATCTGTATATCTGATCCGTTAGTCTGAAAACTTGTTAACCTGTATGTCTGATCTAAGAACTAGTTAATCTGAATTTTGTACATCTGAAATTTGTAAGCAAGTTAATCTGAAATCAGTTAGTCTGGGGACACAAGGTTAGGCGGGGAAATTACTTGTGTCATCTGTTGTGTGGAACCCATATTAGTCAGTAACCCTTTTCTGGTATCAAAACTATGACCCAACACTAGCAGGAGTCCGGGGCACGCTTACTGAACTAATTGTAAGAGGTTCACTCTGATAATGGCGAGAGATGTTTATGGCGCATTCCAATTGGGTCATGTGCGTGCATGGATCTGGTCTGCTCTGAGGATGTAAGACACTGTGACATCAGTAAATAGGTATGTGTCTATAGGTTGCCACTTTAGGGAATGACACACCCTTTTGTGGGGCCGGCACAGGGTATTTATGTATTATGGAGCCGATCGCTTGGGGGTAGAATTCAGGGTATACCTAGTTCTATCTGTTTCTGTTGGTATACCTTCTGTCTCTGTTGGGGTGGTAAAGGCCCATTAGTTTGTTTGGTAAAGGCCCATTATTAGCATTCTGTTTCTGTACCTTCTGTCTCTGTTGGGGTGATAAAGGCCCATTAGTTGCGGTGGTAAAGGCCCATTATCAGTATTATGTTTCTATACCTTCTGTCTCTGTTGGGGTGGTAAAGGTACATTATTAGCATTCTGTTTCTGTACCTTCTGTCTTGGTTGGTGTGGTAAAGACCCATTAGTCGTGGTGGTAAAGAACCATTAGTTGGGGTCGTAAAGGCCTATTATTAGTATTCTGTTTCTGTACTTTCTGTCTCTGTTGGGGTGGTAAAGGCCCATTTTCTAACATTCTATTTCTGTAGAGATTATTCTATTTCGGTTTCTGTTTCAGTTTAGACATTAGGGTAACACCTAATCCTTTTATACTAAGTATTAGTGCAGAGAAGTAAGATATAGGTAAGAAGCATATCTTGGTCTATATCATTCTATTTCTTCTGTTCAACTTAAGTATACCTGCTACTCCTGTTGCTGTAATCTCTCATCTAGTTATATTTACATGTCATGATACAACTCGTCGCCGTCCACTTGGATTTGCCGTTCAGGAATTTCCACGCCAGCACCAAGAACCTGCGATGCTTTTTATTGTAAAAAAATCCCCAAAATTCAAAACAAATACCACTCTTCTCACTCAATCCAAAAACGAAATCGAAACAACCCAAAACCTAACCAATTACAAGATTTTCTCAGCCCTAACTCTGCTGAAACCAACGCTGTACGTTTTTCGCAAATGAGAAGCCTGCGTCGAACTCCAAAAATGCCCCTCATCTTGAAGATCTCCTCACAACGAATTAAAAAATATGTGATTCATGATTTTTAGAATTTATTAATGGATTTACTTCATTTTAGGAACTCATGAATGGGTTTTACTGTGAAGTATTGGTGGCGGCAGAATTAAATTGACCAGAGGAAGAAGTGAATTAGGTTAGGGAAAAGTTGAGGGGTATTTATAGCAAATTATAATATTTTTATATTTAATATTTTATTTTATTTTAATCAATCGCTAATTTTATTCGTCCTATAAAATTCCTATGATCACACACGATACCCAAAAATCACGAAAATTGACATGCAGCTAGAGTTTGACATTACGGTCCCAACGAAACTAGTTTCGTCGAATTCCGACTCCGTATGCTCACACAACGTATTTTTAACTGTCAAAATACTGACTGTTCTTCACATTAAAATCCCGTACGGCCACATACTGACTTCAAAAATCACGGAAACTGAAATCTAACAATAATTTGACATTGCGAATCCAACAAAATTAGTTTCGTCGAATTCCGACTTCGTTTGCAAAACCGGCTATTTTTAAAGCTCCGAATGACCCATTTAAATATATAAATATATTTAAATATAATTAAATAAAATATTAATAAATTAATATTATCGTATATATTCGCAGTGGAATACCATACAGCTCTAGAATATTCCTATATGAATTTCTAACTTCATATTTCAAATCTGGGTCAACCTGATATTCGATTTATATTGAAATTCCTTTTAAAAAAATATATAATTCCTTTATAAACTATAAAAGAATTCCACAATGACTTTTATAAAATTTGATTTGGACGTAAATCAAATTCTACACGATGAATTCCTGATTTTTCTCTTCCACTAGAAAGATATACTCCACCAGCTACGAACGTTTCTTGTTTCACAGAAATCAGATTTAAAATGGCTTCTGTATATTCAGTTGAAGTTCAAATCACCAAATTACGAACTGCAGCGCCATTTCAAGCTCGATTTTAATTATAATATGATTATGCGTTCAAACTGTCGTTTATATAATATATTCGTTATTCTAATTCAATTCTAAACCGAATTAAATATCACAGATGACCCAGTTCACACCATATCGCCTTTTCAGCCAATTCTGATTATTTTAGAATTAAATATATTATTTAATTTATTATTTTAATTAAATATTCACCATTATTTAATTCCACGACCATTAAATCCTTTTGATCACCTTTTAAATAATTAAATAAATTAATTATTATACTGCTGACGATGCGGGTCATTACAAAAATAAACGATGGCCCAATACATCTGTAACGACCCGGATTTCGCCTGACCCCAATCGATCGCAAGATCGATCAAGACCGTTCAAATTCCGCGTACTTTAACTTTGGGCATACAACACATCAGGACAACAACACAGACTTTTATAACATCAATAATAAATATTACATCAGAGTACAGAACATCAGAGTACATCGATAAATAATACAGCGGAAGATAAATTACAATAGATTAAATACATTGCAGCGGAACTAATCTCAGCGGAAGGTTATCAATATTCTGGACCCGGCTTTAGGCTTCAATCCAGGATCATGCTTAACTATATCTGCAAAAAGCTACTCGACTGCCCGTGTGAAAAGAGGGCACCCGAGTTTGTAAAGTGAAACAAACTACAGGCCAGTCGTGGGATCGGTGTGAGAACTCTTAACCAAATTTATCTAATAAGTAGGATAATCACAGAACCACGCCGCTAACGCGGAACAGGTTTACTCCATTGAGACGACCCCAAACCCCGTACTGACGGCGGCAAGGGTAATCCTTGGAATATAACACATAAACAGATAATAGCAGAACAGAAATAAATAAATACACTAGATAATGAACAATAGAATATACTGGATAAACTTAATCATCAGAGTTACACAGCACACAGGATCATACTTAGTACAAATACAGTTCAACTATACATAAATGTCTACAGCGGAAAACAAACATAATGTACAATAGGAGCTGAACAGCATAAGAAGAGATAAATAATAGAATCTATCTTCAGCTCCAGCTATCCGGAAAAGCTTGCTAAACCTAAACACAAGGCTGCCCGTGTAGAAAAAGGGGCACCCAAGTTTGAAAGTGAAACAAACTATGAGTCAGTCATGGGAATGGTATGAGAAATTTACTCAACACATTTATAATATGGCTAATCACAGGACCACGCCACTTTCGTGGAACCGGTTTACTCCATTGGATCGCCAGTGCTTTAAAACAAATAATTCTTTTAAACATCGCAATGCTTTTTTATAAAAATGAAGCCATTATAAGACTCAGTTCCCATCACACAATGCAACGCAAACCGGAGGATAGAGTTTTACCTTATAATGGCCAAAATATGCTTGATACGAATAAAACAAAAGCATTTGATATTATTACTAGTGTTTACATGTTTCAAAACAATTTTGAATCATAACTATCAATCATAGGCGGCATGGGTACCATATATCATGTCGCCATATATATACAATCAAAACCGCATAGTCACGTATTTGGAAATTGGAGTTCCGTCATGAACCAAGGCAAAAGATAGTCCTTACCGAATTCGAGACTGCCTAGCCCGAGCCTCAGGATCAGAGCTCGAGTGACCCTTGGATCATCAGGGCCGGTACACCGATGTGGATTAAAATTCCTGAACAATGCGTTTCCCCGCCCTTTGGGGCGTAAGTGAGCCAACGAATGACTCCATCGGACCCGGATCATCCGATCTAACCGAGGCGCCTCGCAACAGTAACAACCACATAAGTCAAACTCGTCAGGGCGTGTAAAACCACTGACGCCACTTCTAGCTAGGAAGAAACGCATGTCCCCCCTGAGGTCCTCTCTCGTTTCTGGTTCATACCGGGGTGTGAGGCTCGCGATTTCACGTTATACACAAAGCTACGCCACACAGGCGGTGCTTTGATCATCACCACAAGACTTTGCTTTTCAACAGAAGCCCTGATCACTGCATCTTAGCATGCCACACAGGCAATTCACACCGTGCAACTGATGGCTATCAATCACACATAATAAATTCCAATGTAAGACACACTGTCCATTTGTAAGTCCGTTCTGGGTCTGAACGAAACCAGAGGCACTATATACCTCGCAAACCCATCGATCACCACGTACGTCTGGACGATCACCACTCATTATCCATATTTCGGGATGCCTCCCAATCAGGACCTCGGTTACCATCCAAACGAGGTGAAGATCTCCGGTCTTCGACCACCGTCTTCATCTTCGATTTCTTATCGTCGATTCAGTTATTCAGAATGGGATAAACCCGGTCTTTCTGAGCAACTCACATATATAATAAACAAGTGCTATACAAATACAACACACGCGTCATTTCAATTCATTAGTCACTAACCGTAAATGAGTAAGAGAACAATTTCCCAAATATTAACCCCGAAGGCCGAAACCAACATCAGATCAAAATCCAGGAAACCATTCGACTTAGCTAACCTTCAGTTAATTTCTAAATTTCACATCCATATCATTTATAATATTTTATAACGATTTATCGCCATTTTTTTTAATTTTAAAATAGCCAATTTATTCAAAACGACGCCTCGGGCCATAACGCGACCGTGGCGCTGTTTTTCTTCAGATTTGATTTACACATATCTGAAAATCTAACCGTTGGATCTTCACAAAATTTACATCATTAGAAAGATCTTTTCAAAACGAATCCAAAGGTTCCAGTTTTGGGAAAATCCTACGATCGGATCTCCCGGTACAATCGTTTGAAGTTTCGTTTTCAAAATACGAACTACAGCGTCGTTATTTGATTTAATATAGTTATATATATATATATATATATATAAATATAATCGATTCTGGCGCTGTTTTTCTTCAGATTTGAATTAACCATTCCAGACAATCCAACCGTTGGATTTTTACAAAGTTGGTGTCGTTGGAAAGGTATTTCCAAAGCGAACCCAACGGTTGCGATTTCGGGAAAATCCGATGGTCGGATCTCCCGGTCGTTTGAAATCACGGTTTCAAAATACGAACTGCAGCTTCATTATTCGATATATTTCAATTCTATATATATATATATATATCAATTCTTCGATTTCAAAACTATATGGTTTTCATACATTTGATAAAAATGATATTTTTATCCAACTGTTTTCTATTTCAACACTTCACTATTTTTAACAATTCATGTATATACTAAAAATGTGATTTTTAATGTAAAACAATTTATTTCAAAACTCTACTATTTTATATAGTTAATATACGTGATAAAAATAGGATTTTTATTATAAAACAATTTATTTCTAAATATGAATACCATTCAACACATGAATTTCAATTCAACGAATGAATATCGATTCAACACATGAAGGTTTTCTATAGTTTATATATATAGAGTAAAAATGTGATTTTTATATTTAAAACATGAATACCATTCAACACATGAATTTCTATTCAACGAATGAGTTTCAATCAACACATGAAGGTTTTCTATTCAACGAATAAATATAGTTTCAACAAATGAAAATAATTCAAACACATGAATATTATCCAAAATTTCGGCAGCATAACGGCAGGGTAGTTAAAATCGGGACCGTCCCTAGTACGGCTCCTCGCTCTACCTTAAAACCTCGCGGTTTTTGACAATGGGGAATCATGCATCTAGATCGCACGCAGGCGGCATGTATATTTTTTTCATTTCCACAAACTAATCCTATGTGGTTTCAACCAAATATTTCTCAACCACAAACGGGTATTTTCAACCACAATCAATCAATATTAACCACAAACAATTCCAATCAACCATTCGCTATCAATCAATTTTCATACCAATCACAACCAATAAATATCGTCCATGGTTTGTGGACGAGGGGCATATATATATATATATATAGCATTTCACTTCTATTTCAACACATATATAATTTTTACAACGCATATACAACTTATACATCGAACATACAACTTATACAACGCTTATACAAGAGGTGTACAACGATTATATAACTCATACATCGACTATATAATTTATACATCGTCGTTTTCCATATCGTTTATAAATTAGAAATCTCACATTGGGTTCCACTCCACCAAAAATAGCAGAAGGCTCAGAAAAATATGCGGTCTCTTCTAGAATGTAGAAGACGTCCACACGGTCACGATGTTTCCTATTTCATCGAATTTCGTCAAGAAATGAAAAAGATATGATTTTTCAAAGTTTGCAACGGTTTAAAGGTGTTAAAACTATTGAAAATAAATATAGTCGATACCTCTCTGAATTCTTCAAAACTAGGTTTTGAATTTTCTTTCGATCCGTGAATCTATTCGTCGATCGGCCAGCGCAGCGAGGAAGAGGGGAGAGAGGCGCACTGGCGCCGGGAGCGGGGCCCACTTCGGTGGCCCTGGTTGACGGCGGCGGCTGTTTGAATGCCCAGACTTCCTGGCGTCGATTCGCACTCCATAGGCCACGAAAAATTCCAAACTATATATGGATTTGAAGATCTCGAGGAGCTCTTCAAAATCTTCAACTGGAGGAGGGGCTAATTTTGCGTGGATTGATCGGAAAATGTGGGGGAAGGTTTTGAGCTATTGCCGTCGTTCGTCGCTGAAGGATATCGGGGAGAGAGAAATTAGTTTGAGCAATGAATTTTTATTTATTTATAAATTTTTAAAATCCAAAAATACCCCTCTTTACGTACTAACACCAATCCAAACCCAACGACTGTCGTCCCTAGCGTTTTACGCCCATTCCGAACACAATAGGATATGTTTCGTAGGCCCATTCGACTGTTTCAGTCAGTTTTCCTTCAATTTAAAATATAAAACATCCAATATTCGATTTGAACGTACATTTCAATTTGCCAGGGCCACAAACTGATTCGAAAAATTCCAGAAAAATAAATCTAGCTATGTTTTGACGATACGGTCCCAACAAAACTAGTTTCGTTGAATTATGAGACTGTTTACAAAAAGGCCCATTTCTAGTCGATCCAAATTAACTGTAATTGACCAAAACACGTTTTCCTTTGCCACTCTCACATACTAGCTTCAAAAATTATGAAATTTGAAACCTAGCAATAACTTCACATCCCGGATCCAACAAAAGTGGTTTCGTCAAATTCCGAGGTCGTATGCAAAATGGCCATTTTCACGGGCTATATAAATTCCATAGCGACCTTTCTGAAAATTCATTTGGCCATAACTTTTTCTTCCTGCTATGAAACTTCAATTTTTCAGATTAGTTAGAAAGATATTCACTAACAGATTTAAATATTTTTGGTTTCACTCAAATCCGTTTTGTTTTGCACCCGGTACAATCTATCGAAGTTTGAATTCAAATTTTGAAACTACCGCGCCTTTTCAGGCCTTGTTTATAATTCAAAGTAATTATATTCGCGATTCAAACTCACTTTTCACTGCTATTATTCAAAATATTTATTTTAAATATTTAAAATCCACTATTTTAGCCAATTTAAAAAATTTAAATTGGTTCAGATTTTCTGGGTCGTTACATCCATTGGATTGCCAGTGCATAAATAAAGTAAATCGTCAAATAAAGTAATGCTTTTTAGAAAAATGAAACCATTATAAGACCCAGGTCCCATCACACAATGGAACGCACACCAGAGGATAGGGTTTTACCTTTTAATGGTCAAAAGATGCTAAATACGCAAAATACGATATTATTGTGTGTATATATGTATATATTTAAAACATTTCAAATATAATATCAATCCTAGACGGCATAGATACCATCTACTATGTCGCCATACTAGTTATACAATCAAAACGGCAAGGGCGTATTGGAAATTGGGTTTCCATCTTGAGTCAAGGCTAGGGAGGAGCTCCTGACCGATTCGAGACACTCTAGCAATGCCTCAGGATTCGGACGCCGGCGAACCCTTGGATACACAGGGCCGGTCCACAAATACTTTAGTGGATTAGTTATGCCTGAACACACGCTCCCCGATCCTATTAGACCTACAAATCAGCCGAGGGCGACCGATAAGAATAAACCGAGGCCTCGCAAAAATTCCATCAACCACATAAGCAAATGTCGGGCCGGGTTAAAGCCCAACACCACTTCTAGCTAGAAACAAACGTGTGCACTCCCTGCGTTCCCTTCTCCCGTTTTAGACTCAACCGGTGTGTGAGGCTCGCCAAGTCACGATGTACACAAAGCTATGCCTAAATAGACTGTGCTTTGATCATCAACCACAAGGCCTGCTTTTCATCAAAGTCTTGATCAGTTGCATCTTAGCATGTCACATTGTTAGACCCTACCATATTATTGATCATCTACTAATATATATATATATAACCTCTAAGCTCATACGTCTTAGAGAAGGGTGATAAGTAAAGAATAAATTCTTCACCACCAAACAGAAATATATAATCAGTATCGTTCAACAAATACAGTAGGAAGGAATACAATGTCAGACAAGCAATCCATTTACAAGTACGCTCTGGGTCTGAGCGAAACAACGTATCCGTCGATCTCCAAATGCGATTGGACGATCATTACTAAATACCTTGCCTTAGAAGGCCAATCCCAATTCAAGATACCAATCATCATCATACCAACGATGTGAAAACCTTCGGTCTTCAATCACCGTCTTCATCTTCGACTCTTGATCGTCGTGATGATTATTCAGAATGGGTTTAACCCGGTCTTTCTGAATAACTCGCGTATTTTGTGATTAAAAGGCAAATATTGGAAGATCACACATTACGCCACAATCCAACTCAGAACATTCTTTTAATAAGATATTCGTTTCAAAAGATTCTCATTAATTTTATTAAACACAAACTCTAAAAATAAAATCTTAAATCTTCCTTAAAAGATTTATTAAAGCTCCAGTTTTGACTTGATGAAAAATCATTATTACAAGATCGTTTATTTATGGAATGAATCTTGTCTTAAACAGGTTAAAGAACTAGTGTCCTTTAAAACACAGTTCACGATAAACCCTCAAATCAGTTCCCAAAATATGGAATTCCACAGAAATAAAATCAATACATAATCGATATAAATTTCTGTATCGGAGTAATAATATAAATGGAATAACGGCAAAGCCTCTTAAATTCCATATATAATATCGGTCTTCTTACAAAAGCGAATTTCGATTATTACCAATCGAACTTCCACTTAATTCCAATTTAATATATTAAATTGGGAAAACTTGATTTTTAGAAAATGCCTTTTTAAATCTATAAAATAGATTTATAAATTCCAAATAATAATTTCAATGTAAATTGGATTAAAGGACAAATGTCGTTTAAAAACACCGTCCACGATAAATCCTCTTCACATCTCAATTTATTTCATATCACAAAATATAATTGCAAATCCTAATAATCTTTAAAAAAACATATTTAAAATAATCGTTAAAAATATTCTTTATATAAAAGATTCTAAATGGGAAGTATTCTTTATATTACAAATTTTTATCTTTTACAAATATTCTTTGTTTTAACATATACTTGATTAAAAATATATTTTTCTCTTATGAAAATATATACTTTATATAAAAAGGATTTCTAATGTAAAAATATTCTTATTTAAAAGAACACCTGAATCGAAATGCGACTCAAACATTTACCATATAATTTGGATTATATGGATTTCGCACACATCAGTATAATCATCAAATCATCCATCTGCATCCAAAGTGTAATTCCCACTGTGTAAGCGTTAAAATTAAATAATAACGCTCATCGCAGCCTGTCGATCTAACGATCAACATACAACTGAATATTGGGATTAGTGTATGTAAATTTTCATCCCAACACCCGTGTGGGGTTTTCAGCCAATAACAGTTCATAAAAATAAATGATTGGTTAAAGAATTCAACCAATTTAATTCTACTAACATGTTGATGACAATGAACTAACATGTTATAATATTTCTAATACCGAATAAAAATATATTTTTATACGTATAATTTCCCTATACATTTCTAAGGTCAAATAAACTATAATTTATTTATGTGGCATTGTTGTGGATGACAAATAAAAGATAATTTTCTATTTTCTTTTATTTATTTGTACATATTCTTAACATTTACACATAAGTGAAATAGCCTTATTGGCAAATGTTTTCAAGGTATATCCTAGCACGCAAAATGTTTAATTTAGATTGCACACAAATTCTAATGTATGCAAAGGATGTTACTTTAACTCACCTACACATCCTAATGTATGTGTTGACCAATAATATGATTTTTATATTTAGATATAGTTGCTAATGAAAATTTGTAAAATAAAGAAATGATTTTTATATTTGCTTATAATTTCCTTTACATGTTATGCAAATAAAGACAATTATTAAATTTGCATATAAATTATAAAAATGCTATTTGAGCTTAATTCTTTTATTTAACAAAAATGTCCTTTTTGTTTTCAACCATCTAAAGTTGACAAGATGTAAATTTTTCTCTCGACTAATATAATTGAAAAAAATGTTATTTTCATCTCAACTAATCATAAATTGACAAAAATGCATATTTTGTTTCCACTAGTATAAATTGATAAAAGTGATTATTTTATTTTAACTAATCAAGTTTGACAAAAATGTTTATTTCATTTTAACTAAATCAAGTTTGACAAAGATGTTTATTTCATTTTTACGTTTGCAAATAAAAATGTAACTTTTATTTTTTATGTTATATTTCCTTGTGGAATGCAAATAAAAGAACAAACTTGATTTTCAAAGTATATTTAAGAGCAAATTTTATTTTCAATATATATATATTTGCATTTGTGAAAGCAAATAAAAGAAATAGTTTTATTTTCAATGTATATTTGCATTGAAGAATGCAAATGAAAGAACAAATTTTATTTTCAGGATATATTTGCATTTGTGAATGCAAATAAAAGGGCAAACTCTATTTTCAAAATATATTTGCATTATGGAATGCAAATAAAAGAACAATTTACATTTTAATGTATATTTGCATTAGAGAATGCAAATAAAAGAATAAACTTTATTTCAATGTATATTTACATTTGTGAATGTAAATAAAAGAATAATCTTTAATTTCAATGTATATTTGCATTGAAGAACACAAATAAAAAGTTAACTTATTTTTCTCCATGTTATATTTGCATTAGTGAATGTAAATAGAAGAACAAACTTTATTTTTAAAGTATATTTGCATTTTTGAACGCAAAATAAAGAACATAACTTTATTTTCAATGTATGTTTTATTTTCTAGTTTTATTTGTGTTGTCGAACATAAATAATAATGTACTTTTTATTTTCAAGTTATATTTGCATTGAAAAGTGCAAATGAAAAGCAAACTTTTAATTTCTATATTTATTTGCGTTGTAGAATGCAAATAAAAAGTGTACTTTTATTTCCAACATTTTGTTTGCATGGTGGAATGCAAATAAAAAGTAAAACTTATATTTCTATGTATATATTTGCGTTGAAAAACACGACTAAAATATCTATCCAATTTCTGTGTAACTTCTGAAAATAATTTCTTATTTACATATAAAATGTAAACAAAATTGTGATTTCCAAAACATGATGATTTTTTTTTACATAAAAATGTAAACAAAAAGGTGGTTTCCAAATATAACCTTTGATTAATAAATATAATGTGAACAAAGTTTTATTTTATAAAAATGTTTTAATATCAACAATAAAATTTAGTACCTTATTGTTATTCTAATCCTAGAACATCTTACGTTTAATGTGACAGTAAAAAGAAGAATGTTTACTGTAATTCATAAATCGTGTTCTAAATGAAAACAAATAGAATATGATTTTATTCGTTAGCCAAATTCTATTGTAATGAAAACAAATAAAAATATATTTTAGTTGTCGATCAAATTCTATTGTAAATAAAGAAATAAATATAATATTTTATTTGTCGTTCAAATTTTATTGCAAAGTAAACAAATAAAAAATAAGGTTTTATGTAATAATCTGAAAATCTGGGCCAGTTTAAAATTTTTATTTTGGAAATTTTAGTGAATTTTGAATATTTAAAATAGATTATTTTAAATAATATCGACGAGAAATTTATTTTGAATATATTTAGAACGTATATATTTATACGCGTCGTCGTTAGAATATAATAATTATTTATAACTATAAAAGGAATTGAAAATGGCGCGGTAGTTCGATAATTCGATTTCAAACCTCAATTGAATGTACCGGGTGCAAAACAAACCGGATTTTAGTGAAACCAAAAACATTAGGATCTAATTGAGAATATCTTTCCAACGAATCTGAAAAATTGAAATTTCAAAGAGGGAATCAAAAGATATGTCCAGCTGAAAATTCTGAATAGTCGCTATGGAATTCAGGCCCTTAAAAATGGGAATTTTGCAAACGACCTCGGATTTCGATGAAACCACTTTTGTTGTGTCCGTGATGTCAAATTATTGCTAGATTCCAAATTTCATAATTTTTCGAATCAATATGTGAGCGTGGCAAAGGGAAACATGTTTGACCAGTTTCAGTTGATTTTAATCGACTGGAAATTGGCCATTTTTCAAACGGTCTCAGAATTCGACGAAACTAGTTTTGTTAGGACCGTATCGTCAATACGAAGCTAGAAAATATTTTTCTGGAATTTTTCTAGTTAGTATGTGATCCCGGTAAATTGAAATGCGTGTTCAAATTCAATATATAGAAGTATATGTTGATTTTGACGAAAACTGATTGTAACGATCGAATCAGCTTACGATACATATCCCATTGTGTTCGGAATAGGGGTGAAACACTATGGACGACAGGCGGTGGGCCTCGATTAGAGTTCGAATCGAAAAGTCAACCTTTCGAAATAAATTAAAATAATTAAAAATGAAATCTCCCCCCCCCCCTCCTTATTTCCTCTCAGACCCCCCCCCCCCTGTTCATTTCAAAACGAAAGGAAAGAAAAAAAACCTATGCCCTAATCGATTGACGCGCCGCCAAGGGAGACCGCCGCGCCTCCCCATCAGCCCCCCTCCAGCTCAGGCGCGCCCCCCAACAACCGCTGCCTCCCTCTCCATCTTCCCCCTTTTCCACTTCGATAACCGCCACCACCAGGACCCGCGACCCCCTCCTCCTGCTGATCGCCTCCACCCGCCTCCGATTAGCCCCGGCGCACAACAGTCCTTCCCCCCTTCGCAGGTCAGCGCGCTGAAATCCCCCTTTCCGATTTGAACTGTAAGCCTATTTTATTCTATTCATTTTTAATTTCATTTATTTGCAATATGATTAGTGTTTGAGTTTAAAATCAGGTTTTAATTTGGGTAAAAGAAGTAAAAATTCGATTTTTATATATTGAATAGCATAGTAAAAATTCGATTTTTATATATTGAATAACGAAGTAAAAATTCGACTTTTATATATTGAATAGCATAGTAAAAATTCGATTTTTATATATTGAATAACGAAGTAAAAATTCGATTTTTATATATTGAATAACGAAGTAAAAATTCGATTTTTATATATTGAATAGCATAGTAAAAATTCGATTTTTATATATTGAATAACGAAGTAAAAATTCGATTTTTATATATTGAATAACGAAGTAAAAATTCGATTTTTATATATTGAATAACATAGTAAAAGTTCGATTTTTATATATTGAATAGCATAGTAAAAATTCGATTTTTATATATTGAATAGCAAAGTAAAAATTCGATTTTTACATATGTAGTGGCTACGGGCAACGAAAGCGACAAAAGGCGAGAATGATGAAGATTTCTATAAATGAAGTGTCGTGAAGTTTGGATAGCTATTCGGTGAGAACTTCTCACTCTTCAATTTCTTTTTCTAGTTATATATATATATATATATATATATATATATACTAGGATGCAGACGGTGTTTAGTAGCACCCGACACCCGTCATCCATAGACCATGGATGGCTTGTTTGTTTAATTGTTTGGTTGTGTAGTTGGTTAGATTATTTGGTTTGAATTGAATTGTTGGGTGAAATGAAATTGATTTGATTGATGTGTGAATGGCGTGGGCCTTCACTAGACCGGGGATAATGCTAGGCCTTGTCCCGTTTCTAGTATCGTGCTGTTATGCCGCCAAAATTTTCTAAAATAAGTTAGAAAAATAAAAATATCATTTTTATTTTGTAAATGAACTGAATAAAAATTCATGTGTTAAAATAAAATATTTATCGTTAAAAATATAATTTTTAACGTGAATGTGAATAAATAAATATTCATTTACAAACCAGACGGTTTGTTTATGTACACCTATTTGAAGGACATTGATTGGGACGATAAATTTTACACATCGCCCAACTGCATAAATAAAATCTGTGTTTTTTGATTTGAAACCCCACACGGGTGTTGGGATGAAATTTGAAGTTCACTCATCCTGATTGATTAAATATGTCGATCGATAGATTGACAGGCTGTTATAAGCGTTAGATATCTATATTTGATGCTTATACAGTGTAGTGCACTTTGGATGATGGTTGATTATTTATCGTTGCTATTATATGCATGTGTTGTATGGAATCCATATAATTAACTTTATATGGTAATTGATTGGGCCTCATTCCAATTTAGAAAATAAAGAACATTATAAAGTAAAAGTTCATGTGTTGACTGTACTCATCCGTTGAGATTAGTCATGTGTTGAACGAAATATTTTAACAATAAAATTTACATCTTTATCATATATGAAATTAGAAACTAATTGGAAAATAGATAAGATGAGTGGTCTCCTGGATATTAATCTGATGTTGGTTTCGGCCTTCGGGGTTAATATTCAGGGAATTGTTCTCTTACTAATTTGCGGTTGGAGTCGGATTTAATATCAAACGATAGATACCATAATTTTTATAAAATATATTAAATAACAAAAATAGTCACACGTGGACAGTACTCGTTCGTTTAGATTAGTCATGTGTTGACAAGAATAAATATTCATTTGTTGAATAGAATAACGGGATTATTGAAATATATAAAGCCGTGTTGATTAGAGATGCGCTATTTTGACGCGAACGATATTTATATCGATTATATTCGTTTTTAAATTTGAAATGAATTAAAATTGAATAGAATAGAAAACCAATTTGAATTGAATTGAATAAAAAACCAATTTGAATTGAATTGAATAGAAAACGAATTTGAATTGAATTGAATAGAAAACGAATTTGAATTGAATTGAATAGAAAACGAATTTGAATTGAATTGAATAGAGAACCAATTTAAATTGAATTGAATAGAGAACCAATTTGAATTGAATTGAATAGAAAAACAATTTGAATTGAATTGAATAGAAAATGAATTGAATTTGAATTGAAATGAATTCAAATTCAATTGAAATTTGAATTGGATAGAAATGAATTTTAAAATGAATTTATAAGGAAGAGTTCAATTTTGATTTGAATTGAAATGGAAGTTGAAATTGTTTTTGAAACGAATTTAAAACGATTTATAAATTTCGTTTTAAATAGAAATCGACGAAATATATATTATATATATTATATATATTATATATATATATATATATAATAAAATGGCCTGAATAGAACGCGCGCGCCGTGGTAGTTCGTCAATTTCGACCATTTATTTCAAACGGACATTACCGGAGATCCGACCGTCGGATTCTCCTAAAACTGGAACCGTTGGGTTCGTATCGAAAAGAGCTTTCAAACAAATATTAGAAATTAGAAATCTAACGGTTGGATTTGGAGATACGTCCAAATCAAATTTGGAAAAGGTCGCCATAAGTGTAGTTCGATGGCCGTTGATGGAAATCGACTGTACGGGCCTTGATAAAATTATTAAAAATAGTAACAATTTGTGTAAAATCATAAGAAATGATTTGGGAAAGATTGGGATGAAAAACTCCATATTTGAAAAGATAAAAATAGATTTTTATCGAAATGAACTAGTTTTGAACTAAAATTAAACCCGTTTATTTTCAAATAAATAAATTGGATTGGAAATGGGTTTTAAATAGAATTGATTCGCGGGTTTGTCGTGAACGGTGTTTCGAATGACACTAGTTTTTAACCCTGTAAAAGGATTTTTAATGAATCTGCAATTAGATTGAAATGTGAATTGATAATCTAAATTATCAAATTTAGAAAGTGAGCGAGAATGGAGTATCACCAGTTTTGCTCCAAAGCGATAGTTAAATCTTTAATTAGATTTGAACGTGAAATGGTAATTAATTTTACCGATAACACCGTGGTGTTAGATATGGAGTATCACCAGTTTTGCTTCATGGGATGAATAGGTTGGGATTGGGAAATAAAATAAACAATTACTTCGGTACGGTTCGCTAATCTCGACTAGTTTGGGAAACCATAATTTGGTTTGAAATGACATCCAAAGGAAGATTAAAGAATAAATTTAAAGAATTTATCTTTGATAAAATTAATGGGAACCTTTCCCTAAGAATTGAAATTTAGAAACTAGCTGTAGGTTAGTTAAGAAGAATGGTTTCCTGGGTATTGATCTGATGTTGGTTTCGGCCTTCGGGGTTAATATTTGGGGAATTGCTCTCTTACTGATTTACGGTTAGTGACTGATGAATTGGAATGAGGCGTATGTTGTGTTTGTGTAACATTTGTATTTAATATACGCGGGTTGTTCGGAAAGGTCGGGTTTATACCCATTCTGAATAACCGATTCGACGATAAGTCGAAGATGAAGACGGTGGTTGAAGACCGGAAGTCTTCACATCGTTTGGGTGATTACTGATGATCTTGATTGTGCTGTACACCCAAGAGGATGGAAATAGTTGGTGGTCGTCCATACGTACTTGGAGATGGATGGATATGCGAGGAAAGTGCCTCCGGTTTCGTTCAGACCCAGAACGAACTTGTAAATGGATTGTGTGTCTGACATTGGATTTTATTCTATGTTGATTGATTTCTGTTAAATATATATCTGTTTGGCGGCGAAGAATTTATTCTCTTGCTTAACGCCCTTCTCTGAGACGTACGAGCTTAGAGGTTATATATCGATAAATATCAATCGCATGGCATGAATTGCCTGTGTGGCACGCTGAGTTGCATGGATCAAGGCTTCTGTTGAAAAGCAAAGTCTTGTGGTTGATGATCAAAGCACGGCCTACGTGGCATAGCTTTGTGTATAACGTGAATTCGCGAGCCTCACACCTCGGTATGAGTCAAAAACGGGATACGGACTACAGGGAGAGCATGACGTTTCTTTCTAGCTTTGGTGGTGTCAGTGACTTACCAGCCCTGACATTTATATACTTTTCACCTATGTGGTTGTTGGGTGAGGTGCCTCGATTATAGGTCTGTAAGGACCGGGAAACGTGTGTTCAGGAATAAATAATCCTCTAACGTAAGTGAGGACCAGCCCTGAAGATCCAGGATTGCCTAGAGTGTGTAGTCCTGAGACATTTGCTAGAGTGTCTCGAAAGCGGAGAGGAGCTTGCCCCTTACCTCGACTCATGACGGAAATCCAATTTCCAATACGTTTATTGCGGTTTTAATTGTAGAACTAGTATGGCGACATGATATATGGTACCCATGCCGTCTATGATTGATATTTATGATTGAAATTGTTTTCACACTATACACTTATTATAGTATCAAATGATTTGTTTTAAACGTACCAAGCATGTTTGGCTATTATAAGGGAAAACCCTATCCTCCGGCTTGCGTTGCATTGTGTGATGGGACCTGGGTCTTATAATAGCTTCATTTTTCGAAAAAGCATTGCGTTGTTTATTCTATGCACTGGTATTCTTGGGAGAAAACTCGTTCTGTGTTATACGGCGTGGTCCCTTGAATTACTCTCTTTTAAAGTAAAGTTTTAAATAACTGTTTTAGTTCTCACACCAGTCACATGACCGACCTGGAGTTTATTGTTTTAACCTAAACTCTGGGTGCCCCTATCGACACGGGTAGCTAGTAGTTTTGGTTTTGCAGATTTATATTCACGGGATCCTGGTTTACAGCTGGAATGATATTCGGAAAGCTCTGTATCTGTATATCACCTTCAGTTGTGTTTTGTATTATTTTCCACTGCTATGTAATTTATTGTAATCTCTGATATTTATCGAATGTAATTTATTCATTCATACTCTGTATATTCTTGTATTCTGATGGAATTGTTGTAATAACAATGAAATGTTCTTCCGTCTGCGTTATGATTCGTCTTGTCCTCACAGTAATTCGTTCTTTCTCATCTCTTCGGAGACCGGGGAAGTTCGGGTCGCTTCATTTGGTATCAGAGCTTTGGTTTACAGAGCTCGAGACCAAGACACATTAGAACCATACGACAGAATTCATCAGATATTGGATTAGTATTATCCAATTAGAATGACTCGTTAGAGATAGGATCAGTAGTATCCTAGAACGAGTGTGAAGAGTACATTTTTCAATTGAAAACAATTTTGTTTTGAAAATTTAAACCATTTTATACGTATTTGAATATTTATTTATTTTGAATTTGGACAATCGAGTATATATAGATTTCGCGTATACGCGTCATGAACGTATATTCGAAGTTTTAATATACTGGATAGATATAGAATCATACTCTAGTGGCCCGAAGATGATTCTGATGGTTGAGTACTCGTCGTCAGAATTTATATTCGTGTTTCGAAGGTGTGACATCTATATATTTCCATTAGACTGGTGTGAGAACCAAAACTTATATAGTTAGATCACAATTGTTGTAGATTGGCATCAAAAACATGATTTTTGACTATATATCAAAATTGTGAATTTGAAACTCTAATCCACTAATTGATTGATGTATGTGTTGTTTGTTTATTTGTTTGATAATTTTGAACCATTTAGCCTAATTGAACCAATTATTGAAAATTTGTTGCATTTGCTTGCATACAAGTATATCTATTGAACATGTCATAGCAAGGAGGCTAGAGCAGAGAATAAAATTTGTTTGCCCGACAAATAGGTACATGTTTACTATATAATTTACTGTTTTGTTTGGGTGATGATGATTTTATGAGCCTATTGGCTAGCCGCTTGGCTTTTTCTTTTTCTTTTTGAGATCAGAAGGCCTATATGGCAATTTCGGGATTTTCCCGTGGCTCCCGGTGCAGGGGAGGTTATGGCGAAATTTTTTGAAAATTTAGGGTGTTAGCCAAATTTTTGAAGAATTTGAAAATTCTCAGAAACTGGAAAGTTGGAGAATGGAAGCCAGATCGAACATAGAGTTGATTAATCAAACCACTTTCAACTTTGTTCCTTTTCGGGGACGAAAAGTTTTAAGTGGGGGAGATTGTAATAACCCGAAAATCTGGGCCAGTTTAAAATTTTTATTTTGGCAATTTTAGTGAATTTTGAATATTTAAAATAGATTATTTTAAATAATATCGACGAGAAATTTATTTTGAATATATTTAGAACGTATATATTTATACGCGTCGTCGTTAGAATATAATAATTATTTATAACTATAAAAGGAATTGAAAATGGCGCGGTAGTTCGATAATTCGATTTCAAACCTCAATTGAATGTACCGGGTGCAAAACAAACCGGATTTTAGTGAAACCAAAAACAATTAGGATCTAATTGAGAATATCTTTCCAACGAATGCGAAAAATCGAAATTTCATAGCGGGAATCAAAAGATATGTCCAGTTGAAAATTCTGAATAGTCGCTATGGAATTCAGGCCCTTAAAAATGGGAATTTTGCAAACGACCTCGGATTTCGACGAAACCACTTTTGTTGGGTCCGTGATGTCAAATTATTGCTAGATTCCAAATTTCATAATTTTTCGAATCAATATGTGAGTGGGGCAAAGGAAAACGTGTTTGACCAGTTTCAGTTGATTTTAATCGACTAGAAATTGGCCACTTTTCAAACGGTCTCAGAATTCGACGAAACAAGTTTTGTTAGGACCGTATCGTCAATACGAAGCTAGAAAATATTTTTCTAGTTAGTATGTGACCTCGGTAAATTGAAATGCGTGTTCAAATTCAATATATAGAAGTATATGTTGATTTTGACGAAAACTGATTGTAACGATCGAATCAGCTTACGATACATAACCCATTGTGTTCGGAATGGGGGTGAAACACTATGGACGACAGGCGGTGGGCCTCGATTAGAGTTCGAATCGAAAAGTCAACCTTTCGAAATAAAATAAAATAATTAAAAATGAAATCTCACCCCCCCCTCTCCTTATTTCGTCTCAGACCCCCCCCCCCCCCCGTTCATTTCAAAACGAAAGGAAAGAAAAAAAACCTATGCCCTAATCGATCGACGCGCCGCCAAGGGAGACCGCCGCGCCTCCCCATCAGCACCCCCCTCCAGCTCAGGCGCGCCCCCCAGCAACCGCCGCCTCCCTCTCCATCTTCCCCCTTTTCCACTTCGATAACCGCCACCACCAGGACCCGTGACCCCCTCCTCCTACTGATTGCCTCCACCCGCCTCCGATTAGCCCCGGCGCACAGCAGTCCTTCCCCCCTTCGCAGGTCAGCGCTCTGAAATCCCCCTTTCCGATTTGAACTGTAAGCCTATTTTATTCTATCATTTTTAATTTCATTTATTTAAAATATGATTAGTGTTTGAGTTTAAAATCAGGTTTTAATTTGGGTAAAACGAAGTAAAAATTCGATTTTTATATATTGAATAGCATAGTAAAAATTCGATTTTTATATATTGAATAACGAAGTAAAAATTCGATTTTTATATATTGAATAGCATAGTAAAAATTCGATTTTTATATATTGAATAACGAAGTAAAAATTCGATTTTTATATATTGAATAACGAATTAAAATTCGATTTTTATATATTGAATAGCATAGTAAAAATTCGATTTTTATATATTGAATAACGAAGTAAAAATTCGATTTTTATATATTGAATAACATAGTAAAAATTCGATTTTTATATATTGGATAGCATAGTAAAAATTCGATTTTTATATATTGAATAGCAAAGTAAAAATTCGATTTTTACATATGTAGTGGCTACGGGCAACGAAAGCGACAAAAGGCGAGAACGATGAAGATTTCTATAAATGAAGTGTCGTGAAGTTTGGATAGCTATTCGGTGAGAACTTCTCACTCTTCAATTTCTTTTTCTGGTTATATATATATATATATATATATATATATATACTAGGATGCAGACGATGTGTAGTAGCACCCGACACCCGTCATCCACAGACCATGGATGGCTTGTTTGTTTAATTGTTTGGTTGTGTAGTTGGTTAGATTATTTGGTTTGAATTGAATTGTTGGGTGAAATGGAATTGATTTGATTGATGTGTGAATGCGTGGGCCTTCACTAGACCGGGGATAAGGCTAGGCCTTGTCCCGTTTCTAGTATCGTGCCGTTATGCCGCCGAAATTTTCTAAAATAAGTTAGAAAAAAAAATATCATTTTTATTTTGTAAATGAACTGAATAAAAATTCATGTGTTAAAATAAAATATTTATCGTTAAAAATATAATTTTTAACGTGAATGTGAATAAATAAATATTCATTTACAAACCGGACGGTTTGTTTATGTACACCTATTTGAAGGACATTGATTGGGACGATAAATTTTACACATCGCCCAACTGCACAAATAAAATATGTGTTTGTTGATTTGAAACCCCACACGGGTGTTGGGATGAAATTTGAAGTTCACTCATCCTGATTGATTAAATATGTCGATCGATAGATTGACAGGCTGTTATAAGCGTTAGATATCTATATTTGATGCTTATACAGTGTAGTGCACTTTGGATATGGTTGATTATTTATCGTTGCTATTATATGCATGTGTTGTATGGAATCCATATAATTAACTTTATATGGTAATTGATTGGGCCTCATTCCAATTTAGAAAATAAAGAACATTATAAAGTAAAAGTTCATGTGTTGACTGTACTCATCCGTTGAGATTAGTCATGTGTTGAACGAAATATTTTAACAATAAAATTTACATCTTTATCATATATGAAATTAGAAACTAATTGGAAAATAGATAAGACGAGTGGTCTCCTGGATATTAATCTAATGTTGGTTTCGGCCTTCGGGGTTAATATTCAGGGAATCGTTCTCTTACTAATTTGCGGTTGGAGTCTGATTTAATATCAAACGATAGATACCATAATTTTTATAAAATATATTAAATAACAAAAATAGTCACACGTGGACAATACTCATTCGTTGAGATTAGTCATGTGTTGACAAGAATAAATATTCATTTGTTGAATAGAATAACGGGATTATTGAAATATATAAAGCCGTGTTGATTAGAGATGCGCTATTTTGACGCGATCGATATTTGAAAAACTCCATATTTGAAAAGATAAAGATAGATTTTTATCGAAATGAACTAGTTTGAACTCAATTTAAAACCCGGGTTTTTATTTTTAAATAAATAAATTAAATTTAAAAAGGGGTTTTAAATAATCGGAATTTCTAATATATTTGATTGGATTTGAAATGGGTTTATCGTGAACGGTGTTTTAAATAACACTAGTTCTTTAACCCGATAACAAATAGAATGTGATTTGGGTTTATCGTGAACTGTGTTTTAAATAACACCCAGTTCTTTAACCTAGTAAAAGGAGTTTTAACGAATCTGCAATTAGGTTGAAATGTGAATCTATAATCTAAATTATCAAATTTAGAATTGAGCGAGAATGGAGCATCGCCAGTTTTGCTCCAAAGCGATAGTTAAATCTTTAATTAGATTTGAACGTGAAATGGTAATTAATTTTACCGATAACACCGTGGTGTTAGATATGGAGTATTACCAGTTTTGCTTCATGGGATGAATAGGTTGGGATTGGGAAATAAAATAAATAATTACTTCGGTGTGGTTCGCTAATCTCGACTAGTTCAGAAAACCATAATTTGGTTCGAAACGACATCAAAAGGAAGATTAAAGGATAAATTTGAAAGAATTTATCTTGGATAAAATTAATGGGAACCTTTCCCTAAAAATGTGATTTTGTGAATAAAAGAATATTCTGAATCGGAATGAGGCGTATGTTGAGTTTGTGTAACATTTGTTTTTAATATACGCGGGTTGTTCGGAAAGTCCGGGTTTATACCCATTCTGAATAACCGATTCGACGATAAGTCGAAGATGAAGACGGTGGTTGAAGACCGGAAGTCTTCACATCGTTTGGATAATTACTGACGATCCTGATTGGGCTGTACACCCAAGAGGATGGAAATAGTTGGTGGTCGTCCAGACGTATCTGGAGATGGATGGATATGCGAGGAAAGTGCCTCCGGTTTCGTTCAGACCCAGAACGGACTTGTAAATGGATTGTGTGTCTGACATTGGATTTTATTCTGTGTTGATTGATTTCTATTAAATATACATCTGTTTGGCGGCGGAGAATTTATTCTTTTGCTTAACGCCCTTCTTTGAGACGTACGAGATCAGAGGTTGTATATCGATGGACATCAATCGCATGAATTGCCTGTGTGGCATGCTAAGATGCAATGATCAAGGCTTCTGTTGAAAAGAAAAGTCTTGTGGTTGATGATCAAAGCACGGCCTTTGTGGCCTAGCTTTGTGTATAACGTGAATTCGCGAGCCTCACACCTCGGTATGAGTCAAAAACGGGATAGTGACTGCAGGGAGAGCACGACGTTTCTTTCTAGCTTTGGTGGTGTCAGTGACTTACCAGCCCTGACATTTATATACTTTTCACCTATGTGGTTGTTGGAATGCGAGGCGCCTCGATTATAGGTCTGTAAGGACCGGGAAACGTGTGTTCAGGCATAATTAATCCTCTAACGTAAGTGAGGACCGGCCCTGAAGATCCGGGGTTGCCCAGAGTTCGTAACCCTGAGGCATTTGCTAGTGTCTCGAACGCGGAGAGGAGCTTGCCCCTTGCCTCGACTCATGACGGAATCCAATTTCCAATACGTGTAATTCGTCTTTAATTGTAGAACTAGTATGGCGACATAGTAGATGGTAGCTATGCCGCCTATGATTTATATTTATGATTGAAATGTTTTGACACTATACACTTATTATAGTATCAAATGATTTGTTTTAAACGTACCAAGCATGTTTGGCTATTATAAGGGAAAACCCTATCCTCCGGCTTGCGTTGCATTGTGTGATGGGACCTGGGTCTTATAATAGCTTCATTTTTCGAAAAAGCATTGCGTTGTTTATTCTATGCACTGGTATTCTTGGGAGGAAACCCGTTCCGTGTTATACGGCGTGGTCCCTTGAATTACTCTCTTTTAAAGTAAAGTTTTAAATAACTGCTTTAGTTCTCACACCAGTCACATGACTGACCTGGAGTTTATTGTTTTAACCTAAACTCTGGGTGCCCCTATCGACACGGGCAGCTAGTAGTTTTGGTTTTGCAGATCTATATTCACAGGATCCTGGTTTACAGCTGGAATGATATCCGAAAAGCTCTGTATCCGTATATCACCTTCAGTTGTGTTTTGTATTATTTTCCACTGCTATGTAATTTATTGTAATCTCTGATATTTATCGAATGTAATTTATTCATTCATACTCTGTATATTCTTGTATTCTGATGGAATTGTTGTAATAACAATGAAATGTTCTTCCGTCTGCGTTATGATTCGTCTTGTCCTCACAGTAATTCGTTCTTTCTCATCTCTTCGGAGACCGGTGAAGTTCGGGTCGCTTCATTTTATTTGTTGTTCAATTTCTATGGTAATATCAACAAATAAAAAGTTTTTATTCGTCATTCCAATTCTATTGTAGCATCAACAAATAAAGATATGTTTATTTGTCATTCAAATTTCATTGTTCATTTTAAAATAAAAATAATATTTTAATACTTAAAAATAAATTAGAGCAACTAGATTACGATTTAAAATCTGAATAAAATATGATTTAGATCTAATTCTCTAATCACAAATATAACTCAACGGTATATAAAGTTCAATGCAGATCTAGCCTATCATGAACAACAAAACATACTACAACAACAATCAACAATTCATCAATCACAGAACATTTCAGATCTGAATTTATATTATAATACAATAATTTTGAACATGAGAAAAATAATTAAAAATAAATTAAATAATAAAAATTAGAGTTCTCACATTGATATGGCTGAAAATTCGACTGTCTCGGATTCAGCTCTGGTTTGCGCCATCGCGAAGATCTCGGAAAGACGAGTCCAACGCAACTTACGGTTCGACAAACGGCCCTCGTATGAAAGAGATATTGATTTTTAAAGATTGCATAAATTAAATATTTAATAAATAAAATAATATTAAAATAAATACCCTTCTTCTTCGTTACAACGTCACGGCCGCACCCAATTTTCCACCGCCCATCCCCCCTCGCGTGCACCCTCGGCCACCCTGGCGCCGATCGAACACCGCCACTCCGAAGCCCGAACCACGAGTCACTACCGCCCAGAGACCCACCAAGCTCGGCCCCCTCCTCGCCTCGCAATCCGAACCCGAAGGCGCCGCCTTCCTTACCTGAATTCGCGAAATCCTTGCACTGAAACCCGATCTTAACCGTATAGATTCGAAGCTCTCTGAATTCTCTTCGATTTGGTATATAGTTTGTAGATTTTCATTGAACGGATTGAGAGAAATTGATGTTTGAAAATCAAAGCTTTCTGGCCATCAAAAGGAATAGGCGGCGGCTGGCCATTAGGGTTAGGGTTTCTTTTTATTTCTTTATTATTAAAATCATTGAAAAACGTGTTATAAAGGTGGATTTCTGGACTATCTCAGAATTGGGCTTGCTTACTGTCGATCTTAACGTTTTGAGGCCTTCTGAACGTAATGGGATAGGTCTCGGGGTCCAATTCCGAAATATGTAGAAATTTTATTTAAAATTACATTGAAAATTAATTAATTAAGTATTGATCGTACATTTAAATATGCCGGGGCAACATATGACCTCAGAAAATTCCAAAAAAAATATTTTTAACTTTCTTATGACGATACGGTTCTAACAAGACTAATTTAGTTAAATTTTGAGACTGTTTGAAAAATGGCTATTTTCAAGGCCAATATATTTAATATTAAAAATACATTTTGTAACACCCCGTATTTTCTGTGAACTTAAGAATTACAAATCTAAGTGTAATTAAAATATAAAATAAGAATTGGGGAAAGCGGGTTACGCCATTGCGTTCGTCTCGAAATTCTTCTTGAAAACGAGTCCGAGTTTGCAGAATCGGAGTCTGTATGAAGGAGATATGACCCTCCGAAGTTTCAGGAAATTTCAGAATTGAAAACAGCTCGAGATTCGAATTCAAAATTCGAATTCAAACCCAGAAGCAGGACCTAGGTCGACCGGGGAGTCGACTGGGCAGTCGACCCCGCAGACCCAGGTCGACTGGCGAGTCGACTGGGCAGTCGACCCCCCGGACCAGGTCGACTGGGCAGTCGACCTGGGGGTCAACTTGGACACATTTCTGCAGATCGGGCCTGTGACGATTTTTACCCCTTTTTGACGAACCGGATGACTTCTGGACTGATCTGATGGCTCTAAACACTTCTGTTCTCCTATTTAAACAGCCCCAAACCTAGCCTTCTCTACACACAATTCTATTCTGCTTCTAGTCTACCTCTGTTCTAAATAAAAATAAAAATGGCGTCGCTACTCTGCTGGAATCAAAACTAGAAGCTAATCAACATCAACCTAAGCAACTCAATTCAGACTAGAGATTAAAGCTTCTACAACGATTCTACAACAATTAAAGTTCTTTCTTTAATCCAACCAAGGCAAGTGCAGTTATTTGCCGATATAAACTTTAATCATAATTGTGACATGATTGTAAATCTGAATTTGAGATTGTGTATGTTCTGTTCTGATCAATTTTATTCTGTATCTCTTCTTCTTTCTGTTCTATAGCCAGGCTACTACGAGCCTGCGCCAAACTCCTAAGAGATTAACGCACGAACGCTAAAATGTTTGGGACAAATAATGAATGTGGAAGGATTGGACATGGCTAATCTGTGATTGATTTAAGAAAAAGGACATAGGTTGTAAACTAGATTTAGATATATGCATATTCTGTGAATTGGAAGAAGAGGAACCATGGTATGTTAACATGTGACTTGAGACATTGGGCATAACGCATATTTTGAAGTAAGATCTGTTATAACTAGATTGTTGGGCATATTGTTTATATAACAATTCATGATTTGAAAGAGAATATGACTTAGGTGTGAAGATCTATATTAAGATTTGATAACTATCAAATGTGAATAACACCTAATTAGGAGATGTATGAATATATGACATGCATTGAAATCGATGGCTATATTTGGTATAATTTATATGTGAATCTTTTGTACTAGGCAAGTTGAACTAAATTGGGACATGTAAATTATGACCATAATATGTGACATGTAAATTCAATGCAAACGTGGGGTATATGATCATAGTGTGAATCATGAAAACAATTTAGGCATGCAAACTTAGGCCAAATTTATAATTAGGCAAGATATGTTTGTGAAACTTTAAGGAATGATTAAATCTGTTATATTAGCCTAATTTGCTAGTTCTGCTATATTTGCCTAATCTGCTAGTTCTGTTATATTGCCTAATCTGCTAGTTCTGTTATATTGCTTAATCTGCTAGTTCTGCTCTACTGCCTAGCCTGCTAGATCTGTTCATCTGCCAAATCTGTCATCTGCTAAGTCTGCTGAAAATGCCAAATCTGTTATATGCTAAATCTGCTAAATTACTTAATCTGTTGAATCCGTTAAGTCGCCTAATCTGCGAAAATCTGTTATCTGCTATATCTGTTAAGTTGATATATTCAGTCTGTTATTGACATAATCTGAATTAGCTATGAATAATTGACATGTATATTAGGCGTGGGCATAAATGGTAAATTATTAATTAATTGGCCGCAAAGATAAACATGGCTAACTCGAGGTTAGAATGAGTTTGCGGCGTAAACCCGCCCGGAACCGCCCGGCACATCCAGTGGCCGCAAACAATAGGTTCTAATGTGAGAAGTTAGTCATAACGTGCTTGAAACCCGAGGTTAGACTCAGTTTGCGGCAGAAATCTGCCCAGAACCAACTGGCCTAACCAGTAGCCGCAAACTGTCAGTCTAATGTGAGAGGTCTGGGCATTAATATTTAATTAATGAAAATCTGAGATAAATATGATGTCTAAAACATGTTGGGCGGATAGGGTTAAACCCACTAGACTGATTAATTTAATAAATCTGTTCCGTGAATCTGTAGGCCCAATTACAAAGTTAGACAAATTTGTAAGTCTGTTAATCTGTAACTGGTTAATCGGTAAGTCTGTTAAATCTGTATATCTGATCCGTTAGTCTGAAAACTTGTCTGCGAACTAGTTGATCTGAATTTTGTATGTCTTAACTTGTAAACAAGTTAATCTGAAATCTGTTAGTCTGGGGATACAAGGTTAGGAGGGGAATTACTTGTGTCTTCTGTTGTTTGGGACCCATATTAGTCAGTAACCCTTTCTGGTATCAAAACTTTGACCCAACAGTAGGTAGGGTCCGGGCACGCTTACTGAACTAATTATAAGCGGTTCATTCTGATAATGGCGAGGGGTGTTGATGGTGCGTTCCAACCGGGTCATGTGCGTGCATGGATCCCGGTCTGCCTCTGAGGATGTAAGACGCCGTGACATCTATAAATAGGTCTGTGCCAATTGGTTGTCACTTTAGGGAGTGATACACCCTATTGTGGAGCCGACACAGGGTATTTATGTATTAGGGAGCCGATCGCTTGGGGTAGGGTTTTAGGGTACACTTAGTTCTGTCTATTTCTGTTGGTACCGTCTGTTTCTGTAGGGTGGTAACACCTGTCTGTTTCTGCGTGGTACCGTCTGTTCGGGTGGTAAAGGCCCATTTACTAGTGTACACCTAATTACACATTCTGTTTCCGTAGGGATTAATCTATTTCTGTTTCTGTCTGTTTCTGTTTGGGTGGTAAAGGCCCATTATTAGCATTCTGTTTCTGTCCGTTTCTGTTCGGGTGGTAAAGGCCCATTACTAGCACTCTCTTCTGTGGAAATTATTCTGTACCCATTTCTGTTTCAGTTTAGACATTAGGGTGACACCTAATTCTATTATACTAGTATTAGTGCAGAGAAGTGTAAAGCAATAGCTTATATCATTCTGTTCTTCTGTTATATCTTCTACACCTGTTATAGTTATCTCTCATCCAGTTTTATTTTCATGTCATGTTATTATTATCTGTTCATAACTGAAAATCACTGGACTTGCCAGACTTTTTGTCTGACCCTTGTTGTTTCGCCTCCTTTCTTCCATTCACCCCCCCAGGTTTTGTAGAAGGGAATACTCTAGCTTGATCCAGATTTCTTCTTCTTGAAGTGCTTAAAGTATGGCTTGTCTTCTTCTGTGGGGATTATGATTTTAAACTATGCATTCTGAAGGCTTTTTTACAAGACTGATATTTTGTACTTGAATTCTGATATTGTGATTTGAAAAGATGTAACCATACTGATTTCTGTTTTCCTCTGTAATAAAGTTATAAATTTTTCAAGTACTATTTTATTTGTCTTGTAAGTTTATGTTCTGTTTACTAAAATACTCCACCAAAGATAAGGCATTCCCTTTGTGAGTGACCTTAACGGAGGTAGGGTGTTACACTTGGTATCAGAGCTAAAGGTTACCAGATTAGATAAAAGTTTTTGAAAACTATTTTCAAAATGGTTTTACAAAGGAAATATTTTCAAAAGGAATGTTTATTTTGAAAAACATAATCCCCAAAGCCTTATATCTATCTTTTGATTCTCTGTCTGAATCCTTGTTTCCTTCTTTTTCTGAGTCTCTGGGGCTCCTGGCTTTCTGGGAGGTAACCTCATCGCGGCATGGTTCCGTAGGCTTGATAAGACTACGACACCTGTCAAAGGGCAAATAAGCGCCCGACTTCCATCTGTAGCCGCAATAGTTTCACCTATGGCTAATTTTCTTTCGAGCTTTGTAGGATTTTTCCATGCGATGGAGGCAATTTTCGAGGGACTGGTCAACGTGTTACACAAGCATAGTAAAGATGAAAATCAGGGAGTTTGGCCAAGGAGCACAACCCAAAGATAAGAAACCCATGGATATGAACTTGGTTCAAAAAGGAGGCAAAAAGGAGGCAAAAAGGAAATACAAAAGAAGGAAGAAAAGTCTAAAGATAAAGGAGGAGAAAAGTGCTTTACTTATGGAAGCTTGACTCAAGAGGAAGGACAGAGGACATGACCTATTTCGGGAAGGCATGCGAATGCTCTCATAGTTGGTGGATAGGATAGAAGTAGGAAAATTTCCGTAGAGAGTTTAGTTTCCTTATCTGATTATTGAGTTAGAACTCTTTCCGATTATGGCATTCTGATTCTGTAGTCGAGTCTCTACACTTTAATACTAGTCTTGTTTCTGATCTGGTTATAGTCTCAAACCCCATAGGGGTTTCGACTCATCTGCTGGTGATAGGTCGGGGTTTGAAAGATATCTGTGTTAGGCGTCAAGTAGGACGCATACATTCTGGGTTTTATCATGCTCAGTTTCCTAAGAATCATTCGGTAATCTGAACTGTACCAGTAATCTGTAAATATCTGAATATTTCTGATAAGGTAAAGATTTC
Source organism: Allium sativum (assembly GCA_030737875.1). Lineage (NCBI taxonomy): Eukaryota > Viridiplantae > Streptophyta > Magnoliopsida > Asparagales > Amaryllidaceae > Allium > Allium sativum. The sequence goes on from CM060927.1 coordinate 160,097,359, forward strand.
CAGTTTTGACATTGTCTAAAGAGGGCAATCCTTTGGGTATCAATTTGATGTTGGTTTCGGTCTTCGGGGCCGATACTTAGGACCCATGTCTAATGGGAACCAAGTTTTTGTTTAATCTGTACTCGCTTCCATCATTCGACTGTATCCTATCGATCGAACCTTCGAACTTTAGGTAGAAACTAATGGGTGTAAACATGTGTTTGAGACATGTTATGTTTGATGGTTGCAAGTGGATGCAAGTGGTTGCTAGTGGTTGCTCGTGGATGCATATACACACACTAGGCACTAGATCGGCTCGAAAACACTCTCATACTGCATATGGACGTGTGAGCATTTTAATTTTTTGTGGATGCGAAATGATTGACTCAGCACATGGATGTTGCATATGACTGAATGGTTGTGCACTCATATAGAAATGATATGTATCGAGTAGGAAAATTGCATACAAGTTGGACTCATGGCACTGGCATAATTCGCATTAAGGAGGTCAACTGAATCAGCGGACCGCCTGATCTTTGCATTAGATAAGGAACATATACACACACTTTTGCATATGTTCATACAACATTAGAAGTTTCTAAGGACAATGGACGCCAGTGATTGATGATTGAGTAGATGGATGTTGGATGGTAGGATACATTCTTCTTAACTTGAAGATTTCGGGGACAAAATCCTTTAAGGAGGGAGAATGTAACACCACGTATTTTCTGTGAACTTAAGAATTACAAATCTAAGTGTAATTAAAATATAAAATAAGAATCAAGGAAAGCGGGTTGCGCCATTACTTTCGTCTCGAAATTCTACTTAAAAACGAGTCCGAGTTTGCGAGAATCGGAGTCTGTATGAAGGAGGTATGACCCTTCGAAGTTTCAGGAAATTTCAGAATTGAAAACAGCTCGAAATTCGAATTCAAAATTCGAATTCAAACCCAGAAGCAGGCTGGGCGGGAAATTTCCCGCCCGACCCAGGTCGACTAGGGAGTCGACTGGGCATTCGACCCCCCAGACCCAGGTCAACTTTGGAGTCGACTGGGCAGTCGACTCCACAGACCAGGTCGACTGGGCAGTCGACCTGGGGGTCGACCTGGACACATTTCTGCAGATCGGGCCTGTGACGATTTTTACCCCTTTTTGACGAACCGGATGACTTCTGGACTGATCTGATGGCTCTAAACACTTCTGTTCTCCTATTTAAATAGCCCCAAACCTAGCCTTCTCTACACACAATTCTATTCTGCTTCTACACTACCTCTGTTCTAAATAAAAATAAAAATGGCGTCGCTACTCTGTTGGAATCAAAACTAGAAGCTAATCAACATCAACCTAAGCAACTCAATTCAAACTAGAGATTAAAGCTTCTGCAACGATTCTACAACAATTAAAGTTCTTTCTTTAATCCAACCAAGGCAAGTGTAGTTATTTTCCGATATAAACTTTAATCATAATTGTGACATGATTGTAAATCTGAATTTGAGATTGTGTATGTTCTATTCTGAACTATTTTATTCTGTATCTCTTCTTCTTTCTGTTCTATAGCCAGGCTACTACGAGCCTGCGCCATTCTCCTAAGAGATTAACGCACGAATGCTAAAATGTTTGGGACAAATAATGAATGTGGTAGGATTGGACATGGCTAATCTGTGATTGATTTAAGAAAAAGGACATAGTTTGTAAACTAGATTTAGATCTATGCATATTCTGTGAATTGGAAGAAGAGGAACCATGGTATGTTAACATGTGACTTGAGACATTGGGCATAACGCATATTTTGAATTAAGATCTGTTATAACTAGATTGTTGGGCATGTTGTTTATATAACAATTCATGATTTGAAAGAGAATATGACTTAGGTGTGAAGATCTATATTAAGATTTGATAACTATCAAATGTGAATAACACCTAAGTAGGAGATGTTTGAATATATGACATGCATTGAAATCGAAGGCTATATTTGGTGTAATTTATATGTGAATCTTTCGTACTAGGCAAGTTGAACTAAATTGGGACATGTAAATTATGACCATAATCTGTGACATGTAAATTCAATGCAAACGTGGGGTATATGATCATAGTGTGAATCATGACAACTATTTAGGCATGCAAACTTAGGCCAAATTTATAATTAGGCAAGATATGTTTGTGAAACTTTAAGGAATGATTAAATCTGTTATATTTGCCTAATTTGCTAGTTCTGCTATATTTGCCTAATTGGCTAGTTCTGTTATATTGTCTAATCTGCTAGTTCTATTATATTGCTTAATCTGCTAGTTCTGCTCTACTGCCTAGCCTGCTAAATCTGTTCATCTGCCAAATCTGTCATCTGCTAAGTCTGCTGAAAATGCCAAATCTATTATATGCTAAATATGCTAAATTACTTAATCTGCTGAATCCGTTAAGTCGCCTAATCTGCGAAAATATGTTATCTGCTATATCTGTTAAGTTGATATATTCAGTCTGTTATTGACATAATCTGAATTAGCTGTGAATAATTGACATGTATATTAGGCGTGGACATAAATGGTAAATTATTAATTAATTGGCCGCAAAGATAAACATGGCTAACTCGAGGTTAGAATGAGTTTGCGGTGTAAACCTGCCCGAACCGCCCGGTACATCCAGTGGCCGCAAACAATAGGTTCTAATGTGAGAAGTTAGTCATAACGTGCTTGAAACCCGAGGTTAGACTCAGTTTGCGGCAGAAATCTGCCCGGAACCAACCGGCCTAACCAGTAGCCACAAACTGTCAGTCTAATGTGAGAGGTCTGGGCATTAATATTTAATTAATGAAAATCTGAGATAAATATGATGTCTAAAACGTGTTGGGCGGATAGGGTTAAACCCACTAGACTGATGAATTTAATAAATCTGTTCCATGAATCTGTAGGCCCAATTACAAAGTTAGACAAATCTGTAAGTCTGTTAATCTGTAACTGGTTAATCGGTAAGTCTGTTAAATCTGTATATCTGATCCGCTAGTCTAAAAACTTGTCTGCGAACTAGTTGATCTGAATTCTTTATGTCTGAACTTGTAAACAAGTTAATCTGAAATCTGTTAGTCTGGGGACACAAGGTTAGGAGGGGAATTACTTGTGTCATCTGTTGTTTGGGACCCATATTAGTCAGTAACCCTTTCTGGTATCAAAACTTTGACCCAACAGTAGGTAGGGTCCGGGCACGCTTACTGAACTAATTATAAGCGGTTCATTCTGATAATGGCGAGGGGTGTTGATGGTGCGTTCCAACCGGGTCATGTGCGTGCATGGATCCCGGTCTGCCTATGAGGATGTAAGACGCCGTGACATCTGTAAATAGGTCTGTGCCAATTGGTTGTCACTTTAGAGAGTGATACACCTTATTGTGGAGCCGACACAGGGTATTTATGTATTAAGGAGCCGATCGCTTGTGGTAGGGTTTTAGGGTACACTTAGTTCTGTCTGTTTCTGTTGGTACCGTCTGTTTCTGTTGGGTGGTAACACCTATCTGTTTCTGCGTGGTACCGTCTGTTCGGGTGGTAAAGGCCCATTTACTAGTGTACACCTAATTCTACATTCTGTTTCCGTTGGGATTAATCTGTTTCTATTTCTGTCTGTTTCTGTTCGGGTGGTAAAGGCCCATTATTAGCATACTGTTTCTGTCCGTTTCTGTTCGGGTGGTAAAGGCCCATTACTAGCACTCTCTTCTGTGGAAATTATTCTGTACTCGTTTCTGTTTCAGTTTAGACATTAGGGTGACACCTAATTCTGTTATACTAGTATTAGTGTAGAGAAGTGTAAAGCAATAGCTTATATCATTATGTTCTTCTGTTATATCTGCTACACCTATTACAGTTATCTCTCATCCAGTTTTATTTTCATGTCATGTTATTATTATCTGTTCATAACTGAAAATCACTGGACTTGCCAGACTTTTTGTCTGACCCTTGTTGTTTCGCCTCCTTTCTTCCGTTCCCCCCATCAGGTTTTGTAGAAGGGAATACTCTAGCTTGATCCAGATTTCTTCTGCTTGAAGTGCTTAAAGTATGGCTTGTCTTCTTCTGTGGGGATTATGATTTTAAACTATGCATTCTGAAGGCTTGTGTACAAGACTGATATTTTGTACTTGAATTCTGATATTGTGATTTGAAAAGATGTAACCATACTGATTTCTGTTTTCCGCTGTAATAAAGTTTTAAATTTTTCAAGTACTATTTTATCTGTCTTGTAAGTTTCTGTTCTGTTTACTAAAATACTCCACCAAAGTTAAGGCATTCCCTTTGTGAGTGACCTTAACGGAGGTGGGGTGTTACACATTTTTAAACAAATAATTTCTAAAACTCAAAATAGATAAGTGTTTTTAATGTTTAAATGCAGAAACATTATTCCGGACTCAATGGAAGTAGTTTCGAGTCCAAATTCCTTCATATGTGAAAAGTAGCCCTTCGGGCCATATATTATATATATAAAAATTCTACAGCGACCTTTCAAAAAATTGAATTGGCCATAACTTTTGATTCTCGCTATGAAATTTCAACTTTTCAGATTCGTTAGAAAGATATGATTAAACAGATTTAAATATTTCTGGTTTCACTCAATTCTGACTTATTATGAGTCCTGTATATTCAGTTAGAGTTCAAAATCAATTTTTAAAACTACCGCGCCATTTCTAACTTCATTTATATTTAAATTAAATTTATTCGGTTTAACTTCGATTAAAATAAATTCTAGCCATTATTATTTATAATAAATCACTTTATATTTTCAAAATTCATTAAAATTTTCTAAAATATTATTTTTCAAAATTGGTTTAGAATTTACGGGTTGTTACAATCTCCCCCACTTTAAATATTTTCGTCCTCGAAAAGGAAACGAAGCTAAAGTTGTTTATTTAACTAATTTAATTTTCATTCTTTAATTGTTTAATAATTTTTATTAGTTAAACTTATAATCACACAACACAATCATCAATCAATTAGTTGATTAAATTTTCAAAAATATATAACTGTTATATATTCAAAAATCATATTTTTTCTAATATCGGATTATATATATAATCACAAATACATTAATTAAGAACTAGTCACTCTCAACTCATTCTAGGGCGTTGCTAACCCCATCTCTAATGAGTATTCTCATTCTAGGATACTGCTGATCCTATCTCTAATGAGTATTCTTATTGGATATTACTAATCCAACCTCTGATGAGTCTTTTGTTTAGTTCTAATGAGTTGTACCCCCACAGATTTGAGCTAACCTCGCTCTGATACCAGCTGTAACTACCCGGACTTTGCCCGACCCCAATCGATCGCAAGATCGATCAAGACCATTCAAATTCCGTGTACGTTAACTTTGGGCATACAACACATCAGGACAACAACACAGACTTTTATAACATCAATAATAAATATTACATCAGAGTACAGAACATCAGAGTACATCGATAAATAATACAGCAGAAGATAAATTACAATAGATTAAATACATTGCAGATGAACTAATCTCAGCGGAAGGTTATCAATGTTCTGGACCCAGCTTCAGGCTTCAATCCAGGATCCTGCTTAACTATATCTGCAAAAAGCTACTCGACTACCCGTGTGAAAAGAGGGCACCCGAGTTTGCAAAGTGAAACAAACTATAGGTCAGTCGTGGGACTGGTGTGAGAACTCTTAACCAAATTTATCTAATAAGTAGGCTAATCACAGGACCACGCCGCTAACGCGGAACGGGTTTACTCCATTGGATTGCCAGTGAATAAATAAAGTAAATCGTCAAATAACGTAATACTTTTTTGAAAAATGAAACCTTTATAAGACCCAGGTCCCATCACACAATGCAACGCACACCAGAGGATAGGGTTTTACCTTATAATGGTCAAAAGATGCTAAATACGCAAAATACGATATTATTGTGTGTATATATGTATATATTTAAAATATTTCAAATATAATATCAATCCTAAACGGCATAGATACCATCTACTATGTCGCCATACTAGTTATACAATCAAAACCGTAAGGGCGTATTGGAAATTGGGTTTCCATCATGAGTCAAGGCTAGGGAGGAGCTCCTGACCGACTCGAGACACTCTAGCAATGCCTCAGGATTCGGACGCTGGCGAACCCTTGGATACAGCAGGGCCGGTCCACAAAAACTTTAGTGGATTAGTTATGCCTGAACACACGCTTCCCGATCCTGTTGGACCTACAAATCAGCCGAGGGCGACCGATAAGAATAAACCGAGGCCTCGCAAAAATTCCATCAACCTCATAAGCAAATGTCGGGCGTTGTTAAAGCCCAACACCACTTCTAGCTAGAAAGAAACGTGTGCACTCCCTGCATTCCCTTCTCCCGTTTTAGACTCAACCGGTGTGTGAGGCTCGCGAAGTCAAGATGTACACAAAGCTATGCCTAAATAGACTATGCTTTGATCATCAACCACAAGGCCTGCTTTTCAACAAAGCCTTGATCATTTGCATCTTAGCATGTCACATTGTCAGACCCTACCATATTATTGATCATCTACCAATATATATAACCTCTAAGCTCATACGTCTTAGAGAAGGGTGATAAGTAAAGAATAAATTATTCAGCACCAAACAGAAATATATAATCAGTAGCGTTCAACAAATACAGTAGGAAGGAATTTAATGTCAGACACGCAATCCATTTACAAGTCCGCTCTGGGTCTAAGCGAAAAAACGTATCCGTCGATCTCCAAATGCGTTTGGACGATCATTACTAAATACCTTGCCTTGGAAGGCCAATCCCAATTCAAGATACCAGTCATCATCATCCCAACGATGTGAAAACCTTCGGTCATCAATCACCGTCTTCATCTTCGACTCTTGATCGTCGTGATGATTATTCAGAATGGGTTAAACCCGGTCTTTCTAAATAACTCGCGTATTTTGTGATTAAAAGGCAAATATTGGAAGATCACACATTACGCCACATTCCAACTCAGAACATTCTTTCAATACGATATTCGTTTTAAAAGATTCTTATTAATTTTATTAAAGATAAACTCTGAAAATAAAATCTTAAATCTTCTTTAAAAGATTTATTAAATCTCCAGTTTTGATTTGATGACAAAAATCATTATTACAAGATCATTTATTTAAGGAATAAATCTTGTCTTAAACAGGTTAAAGAACTAGTGTCCTTTAAAACACAGTTCACGATAAACCCTCAAATCAATTCCCAAATTATGGAATTCCACAGAAATCAAATCAATACATAATCGATATAAATTTCTATATCGGACTAATAATATAAATGGAATAACGGCAAAGCCTCTTAAATTCCATATATAATATCGGTCTTCTTTTACAGAAGCCCATTTCGATTATTACCAATCGAACTTCCACTTAATTCCAATTTAATATATTAAATTGGGAAAACTTGATTTTTAGAAAATGCCTTTTTAAATCTATAAAATAGATTTATAAATTCCAAATAATAATTTCAATGTAAATTGGATTAAAGGACAAATGTCGTTTAAAAACACCGTCCACGATAAATCCACTTCACATCTCAATTTATTTCATATCACAAAATATAATTGCAAATCCTAATAATCTTTAAAAAAACATATTTAAAATAATCATTAAAAATATTCTTTATATAAAAGATTCTAAATTGGAAGTATTCTTTATATTACAAATTTTTATCTTTTACAAATATTCTTTGTTTTAACATATACTTGATTAAAAATATTTTTTTCTCTTATGAAAATATATACTTTATATAAAAAGGATTTCTAATGTAAAAATATTCTTATTTAAATGAACACCTGAGTCGAAATGCGACTCAAACATTTACCATATAATTTGGATTATATCGATTTCACACACATCAGTATAATCATCAAATCATCCGTCTACATCCAAAGTGTAATTCCCACTGTGTAAGCGTTAAAATTAAATAATAACGCTCATCGCAACCTGTCGATCTAACGATCAACGTACAACTGAATGTTGGGATTAGTGTATGTAAATTTTCATCCCAACACTCGTGTGGGGTTTTCAGCCAATAACAGTTCATAAAAATAAATGATTGGTTAAAGAATTCAACCAATTTAATTCTACTAACATGTTGATGATAATGAACTAACATGTTATAATATTTGTAATACTGAATAAAAATATATTTTTATTCGTATAATTTCCCTATACATTTCTAAGGTCAAATAAACTATAATTTATTTATGTGGCATTGTTGTGGATGACAAATAAAAGATAATTTTCTATTTTCTTTTATTTATTTGTACATATTCTTAACATTTACACATAAGTGAAATAGCCTTATTGGCAAATGTTTTCAAGGTATATCCTAGCACACAAAATGTTTAATTTAGATTGCACACAAATTCTAATATATGCAAAGGATGTTACTTTAACTCACCTACACATCCTAATGTATGTGTTGACCAATAATATGATTTTTATATTTAGATATATTTGCTAATGAAAATTTGTAAAATAAAGAAATGATTTTTATATTTGCTTATACTTTCCTCTACATGTTATTCAAATAAAGACAATTATTAAATTTGCATATAAATTATAAAAATTCTATTTGTGCTTAATTCTTTTATTTAACAAAAATGTCCTTTTTGTTTTCAACCATCTAAAGTTGACACGATGTACATTTTTCTCTCGACAAATATAATTGACAAAAATGTTATTTTCATCTCAACTAATCATAAATTGACAAAAATGCATATTTTGTTTCCACTAGTATAAATTGATAAAAGTGATTATTTTATTTTAACTAATCAAGTTTGACAAAAATGTTTATTTCATTTTAACTAAATCAAGTTTGGCAAAGATGTTTATTTCATTTTTATGTTTGCAAATAAAAATGTAACTTTTATTTTTGATGTTATATTGCATTGTGGAATGCAAATAAAAGAACAAACTTGATTTTCAAAGTATATTTAAGAGCAAATTTCATTTTCAATATATATATTTGCATTTGTGAATGCAAATAAAAGAAATATATTTATTTTCAATGTATATTTGCATTGAAGAATGCAAATGAAAGAACAAATTTTATTTTCAGGATATATTTGCATTTGTGAATGCAAATAAAAGGGCAAACTCTATTTTCAAAATATATTTGCATTAGGGAATGCAGATAAAAGAACAATTTACATTTTAATGTATATTTGCATTAGAGAATGCAAATAAAAGAATAAACTTTATTTCAATGTATATTTACATTTGTGAATGTAAATAAAAGAATAATCTTTAATTTCAATGTATATTTGCATTGAAGAACACAAATAAAAAGTTAACTTATTTTTCTCCATGTTATATTTGATTTAGTGAATGTAAATAGAAGAACGAACTTTATTTTTAAAGTATATTTGCATTTTTGAATGCAAAATAAAGAACAAAACTTTATTTTCAATATATGTTTTATTTTCTAGTTTTATTTGTGTTGTCGAACACAAATAAAAATGTACTTTTTATTTTCAAGTTATATTTGCATTGAAAAGTGCAAATGAAATGCAAACTTTTAATTTCTATGTTTATTTGCGTTGTAGAATGCAAATAAAAAGTGTACTTTTATTTCCAACATTTTATTTGCATGGTGGAATGCAAATAAAAAGTAAAACTTATATTTCTATGTATATATTTGCGTTGAAAAACACGACTAAAATATCTATCCAATTTCTGTGTAACTTCTGAAAATAATTTCTTATTTACGTATAAAATGTAAACAAAATTGTGATTTCCAAAACATGATGATTTTTTTTTACATAAAAATGTAAACAAAAAGGTGGTTTCCAAATATAACCTTTGATTTATAAATATAATGTGAACAAAGTTTTATTTTATAAAAATGTTTTAATATCAACAATAAAATTTAGTATTTATTGTTATTCTAATCTTAGAACATCTTACGTTTAATGTGACAGTAAAAAGAAGAATTTTTACTATAATTCATAAATCGTGTTCTAAATGTAAACAAATAGAATAGGATTTTATTCGTTAGCCAAATTCTATTGTAATGAAAACAAATAAAAAAATATTTTAGTTGTCGATCAAATTCTAATGTAAATAAACAAATAAAAATAATATTTTATTTGTCGTTCAAATTTTATTGCAAAGTAAACAAATAAATAAAATAAGGTTTTATTTGTTGTTCAATTTCTATGGTAATATCAACAAATAAAAATGAGTTTTTATTCGTCGTTCCAATTCTATTGTAGCATCAACAAATAAAGATATGTTTATTTGTCGTTCAAATTTCATTGTTCATTTTAAAATAAAAATAATATTTTAATACTTTAAAATAAATTAGAGCAACTAGATTTCGAGTTAAAATCTGAATAAAATATGATTTAGATCTAATTCTCTAACCACAAATAAAACTCAACGGTATATAAAATTCAATGCAGATCTAGCCTATCATGAACAACAAAACATATTACAACAACAATTCATCAATCACAGAACATTTCAGATCTGAATTTATATTATAATACAATAATTTTTAACACGAGAAAAATAATTAAAAATAAAATAATAATAAAAATTAGAGTTCTCACATTGATATGGCTGATAATTCGACTGTCTCGGATTCAACTCTGGTCTGCGCCATCGTGAAGATCTCGGAAAGACGAGTCCAACGCAACTTACGGTTCGTCAAACGGCCCTCGTATGAAAGAGATATTGATTTTTAAAGATTGCATAAATTAAATATTTAATAAATAAAATAATATTAAAATAAATACCCTTCTTCTTCATTACAACGTCACGGCCGCACCCAATTTTCCACCGTCCATCCCCCCTTCGCGCGCACCCTCAGCCACCCTGGCGCCGATCGAACACCGCCACTGCGAAGCCCGAACCACGAGCCACCACCGCCTAGAGACCCACCAAGCTCGGCCCCCTCCTCGCCTCGCAATCTGAACCCGAACGCGCCGCCTTCCTCACCAGAATTCGCGAAATCCGTGCATTGAAACCCGATCTTAACCGTATAGATTTGAAGCTCTCTAAATTCTCTTCGATTTGGTATATAGTTTGTAGATTTTCATTGAACGGATTGAGAGAAATCGATGTTTGAAAATCGGAGCTTTCTGGCCATCAAAAGGAATAGGCGGCGGCTGACCATTAGGGTTAGGGTTTCTTTTTATTTATTTTTTTATTAAAATCATTGAAAAACGTGTTATAAAGGTGGATTTCTGGACTGTCTCAGAATTGGGCTTGCTTACTGTCGATCTCAACGTTTTGAGGCCTTCTGAACGAAATGGGACAGGTCTCGGGGTCCAATTCCGAAATTTGTAGAAATTTTTCTTAAAATTACATTAAAAATTAATTAATTATTGATCGTACATTTAAATATGCCGGGGCCACATATGACCTTCGAAAATTCCAAAAAAAATATTTTTAGCTTTCTTATGACGATACGGTTATAACAAGACTAATTTCGCTGAATTCTGAGACTGTTTGAAAAATGGCTATTTTCAAGGCCAATATATTTAATATTAAAATACATTTTTAAACAAATAATTTTTGAAACTCAAAATATATAAGTGTTTATACTTTTTAAATGTAGAAACATTATTCTGGACTCGATGGAAGTGGTTTCGAGTCCAATTTCCTTCATATGTGAAAAGTAGCCCTTCGGGCCATATATTATATATATATAAATTCTACAGCGACCTTTCTAAAAACTGAATTGGCCATAACTTTTGATTCCCGCTATGAAATTTCAATTTTTCAGATTCGATAGAAAGATATGATTAAACAGATTTAAATATTTCTTGTTTCACTCAATTCTGACTTATTATGAGTCCTGTATATTCAATTAGAGTTTAAAATCTAATTTTAAAACTACCGCACCATTTCTAACTTCATTTATATTTAAATTAAATTTATTCGTTTTAACTTCGATTAAAATAAATTCTAGCCATTATTATTTATAATAAATCACTTTATATTTTCAAAATTCATTAAAATTTTCTAAAATAATTTTTTTTAAATTGGTTCAGAATTTGCGGGTTGTTACAACATCATCCGTCATAGCATCACCTATGAAGCGACCTGAACTTCCCCGGTCTCCGAAGAGATGAGAAAGAACGAATTACTGTGAGGACAAGACAAATCAGAATGCAGACGGAAGAACATTTCATTGTTATTACAACAATTCCATCAGATACAAGAATATACAGAGTATAAATGAATAAATTACATTCGACAAATATCAGAGATTTAAATACAGTATTGCAGCGGAAAAATAATACAAAACATAACTGAAAGTAATACACGGATACAGAGCTTTCCGAGCATCGTTCCAGCTGTAAATCAGGATCCTGTGAATATAAATCTGCAAAACCAAAACTACTAGCTGCCCGTGCGGAAAATAAGGGCACCCAGAGTTTAGGTTAAAACAATAAACTCCAGGTCAGTCATGTGACTGGTGTGAGAACTAAAACAGTTATTTAAAACTTTACTTTAAAAGAGAGTGGTTCAAGGGACCACGCCGTATAACACGGAACGGGTTTCCTCCCAAGAATACCAGTGCATAGAATAAATAGCGCAATGCTTTTTCGTAAAATGATGCTATTATAAGACCCAGGTCCCATCACACAATGCAACGCAAGCCGGAGGATAGGGTTTTCCCTTATAATAGCCAAACATGCTTGATACGTTTAAAACAAATCATTTGATACTATAATAAGTGTATAGTGTCAAAACAATTTCAATCATAAATATAAATCATAGACGACATAAGTGCCCCATACCACTATGTCGCCATACTAGGCTCTACAAATAAAGCCGAAATACACGTATTGGAAATTGGATTTCCGTCATGAGTCGAGGCAAGGGGCAAGCTCCTCTCCGCTTCGAGACACTCTAGCAAATGCTCAGGACTACGCACTCTGGGCAGCCACTGGATCGGTTGGGCCGGTCCTCTCTTACGTTTGAGGATTAGTTATTCCTGAACACACGTTTCCCGGTCCTTACAGACCTATAATCGAGGCGCCTCATTCCAACAACCACAAAGGTGAAAAATATATAAATGTCAGGGCTGGTGAGTCACTAACACCACCAAAGCTAGAAAGAAACGTCGTGTTCTCCCAACGGTCAGTATCCCATTTTTAACTCATACCGAGGTGTGAGGCTCGCGAATTCACGTTATACACAAAGCTACGCCACACAGGCCATGCTTTGATCATCCACCACAAGACTTTGCTTTTCAACAGAATACTTGATCCATGCAACTCAGCGTGCCACACAGGCAATTCATGCCATGCGATTGATATCTATCGATATATAACCTCTAAGCTCGTACGTCTCAGAGAAGGGCGTTAAGCAAGAGAATAAATTCTCCGCCGCCAAACAGATATATATTTAACAGAAATCAATCAACACAGAATAAAATCCAATGTCAGACACACAATCCATTTAAAAGTTCATTCTGGGTCTGAACGAAACCAGAGGCACTTTCCTCGCATATCCATCGATCTCTAAGTACGTCTGGACGATCACCAACTGATTCCCTCATCTTGGGTGTACAGCCCAATCAAGATCATCAGTAATCACCCAAACGATGTGAAGACTTTCAGTCTTCAACCACCGTCTTCATCTTCGACATATCGTCGAATCGGTTATTCAGAATGGGTATAAACCCGGCCTTTCCGAACAACCCGCGTATATTAAAAACAAATGTTACACAAACACAACATACGCCTCATTCCAATTCATTAGTCACTAACTGTAAATCAGTAAGAGAGCAATTCCCCAAATATTAACCCCGAAGGCCGAAACCAACATCAGATCAATAGCCAGGAAACCATTCTTCTGAACTAACCTACAGCTAGTTTCTAAATTTCAATTCTTAGGGAAAGGTTCCCATTAATTTTATCAAAGATAAATTCTTTAAATTTATTCTTTAATCTTCCATTGGATGTCGTATCAAACCAAATTATGGTTTTTCCAAACTAGTCGAGATTAGCGAACCACACCGAAGTAATTTTTTATTTTATTTCCCAATCCCAACCTATTCATCCCATGAAGCAAAACTGGTAATACTCCATATCTAACATTACGGTGTTATCGGTAAAATTAATTACCATTTCACGTTCAAATCTAATTAAAGATTTGACTATTGTTTTGGAGCAAAACTGGCGATACTCCATTCTCGATTATTTTCCAAATTTGATAATTTAGATTATCAATGCACATTTCAATCTAATTGCAGATTCATTAAAACTCCTTTTACAGGGTTAAAGAACTAGTGTCATTTAAAACACAGTTCACGACAAACCCAAATCACATTCCATTTATTATCGGGTTAAAGAACAAGTGTTATTTAAAACACCCTTCACGATAAACACACAAATCAATTCTATTTAAAACCCATTTCAAATCCAATTTATTTATTTAAAATAAATGGGTTTTTATTTTAGTTCTAAACTAGTTCATTTCGATAAAAATCTATTTTTATCTTTTCAAATATGGAGTTTTTCATCCCAATTTTTCCCAAATCATTTCTTCTGATTTTACACAAATTATTAATATTTTTAATAATTTTATCAAGGCCCGTACAGTCGATTTCCATCAACGGCCATCGAACTGCACTTACAGCGACCTTTTCCAAATTTGATTTGGACGTATCTACAAATCCAACCGTTAGATTTCAAATTTATAATATTCGTTAGAAAGTTTTTTTCGATATGAACCCAACGGTTCTAGTTTTAGGAGAATCCGACGGTCGGATCTCCCGTAATGCCCATTCGAAGTCAATGGTCGAAATTCACGAACTACCGCGGCGCGTTCTATTCAGGCCATTATATTATATATATAATATATATTTCGTCGATTTCTATTTAAAACGGATTTTATGAATAGTTTTAAATTCATTTCAAAAACAATTTCAACCTTTATTTCAAATTCAAATCAAAATTAAATTTTCTATTATAAATCCCTTTTACTTTCTTTTCTATTTGATTTCAATTCAAATCGATTTTTAATTCGATTCGAATTCATTTTCTAATCTGTTTAATTCAATTCGAATTCGTTTTATTTCTCAATACAATTCGAATTCGTTTTCTATTCTATTCAAATCAAATTCATTATATATATTCAATTAAAATCAAATTCGTTATATATATTCAATTCAAATCAAATTCGTTATATATATCCGATTCAAATCAAATTCGTTATATATATTCAATTCAAATCAAATTCGTTACATATATTCAATTCAAATCAAATTCGTTATATATATTCAATTCAAATCAAATTCGTTATATATATTCAATTCAAATCAAATTCGTTTTCTATTCAATTCAAATTCATAAAAACGAATATAATCGATATAAATATCGTTCGCGTCAAAATAGCGCATCTCTAATCAACACGGCTTTATATATTTCAATAACTTCGTTATTCTATTCAACAAATGAATCTATATTTTTGTCAACACCCGACTAATCTCAACGAATGAGTACTGTCCACGTGTGACTCTTTTTGTTGTTTAATATATTTTATAAAAATTATGGTATCTATCGTTTGATTTAAAATCAGACTCCAACCGTAAAGAAGTAAGAGAACGATTCCCTGGATATTAAACCCGAAGACCGAAACCCACATCAGATCAACATCCAGGAGACCACTCATCTTATCTATTTTCCAGTTAGTTTCTAATTCTATATATGATAAAGATGCAAATTTTATTATTAAAATATTGCGTTCAACACATGACTAATCTCAACGAATGATTACAGTCAATACATGAACCTTCGTTTTATAATATCCTTTACTTTCTAAATTGGAATGAGGCCCAATCAATTACCATATAAAGTTAATTATATGGATTCCATACACACATGTATATAACAGCAACGATAAATAATCAACCATCATCCAAAGTGCACTACACTGTATAAGCATCAAATATAGATACCTAACGCTTATAACAGCATGTCAATCAATCGATCGACATACGACTAATTATTGGGATTAGTGTATGCCGTATTTTATCCCAATACCCGTGTGGGGTTTCAAACAATCAAACGTAGATTTTATTTGTGCAGTTGGGCGATGTGTAAAATTTATCGACCCAATCAATATCAGTCAAATCAGTGTATATAAACAAATCGGCCGATTTGTTTATAAATATTTATTTATTCACTTTCACGTTAAAAATTATATTTTTAACGGTAAAATATTTTTAACAATATAAATATTTTATTTTATATCAACACATGAATATATTTAGTTCATTTACAAAATAAAAATGATATTTTTATTTTTCTAATTTATTTTAGAAAATTTTGGCGGCATAACGGCACGATACTAGAAACGGGACAAGGCCTAGCCTTATCCCCTGTCTAGTGAAGGCCCACGCCATTCACACATCAATCAAATCAATTTCATTTCACCAAACAATTCAATTCAACTCAAATAATCTAACCAACTACACAGCCAAACAAACAAGTCCATGGTCTGTGGACGATTGTGTCGGGTGCTACTAAACACCGTCTGCATCCTAGTATATATATATAACTAGAAAAGAAATTGAAGAGTGGGAAGTTCTCACCAATAGCTATCCCAATTCCACGCCACTTCATATGTAGGAAATCTTCACCTTTTCGTCTTTTATCACTTTCGTTGCCCGTAGCCACTACATATATAAAAATCGAATTTTTACTTTGCTATTCAATATATAAAAATCTCGCCTTTACTATTATAAAGATTTCGCCTTTCATATCATAAAGATTTCACCTTTCTTGAATTAAAAACCGAGTCTTTTCGCTTACAAAAATCTATTCTTTACTAACATTAAAATCTATATTTTTATAAACATCAACAAATAAACTCACTTGAGTTATGAAAATCACATTTTCACAAGTTCATTTTCATATAATATAAACTGAAAATATATGTATATAAAATAAACAACTTACTTTAATCGATTCGTGGAAGAAATCGGAAGGGAAGGCGGAGCAGAGGAGCGGCAGGGGGGGTTCGCCAGCCTAGTTGTGGCGGCTAGGCACGAGGGAGGTGGGTGCTTTGCGGTGGAGGGTTTGCGGTCTTCGAAGTGGGTAGTTTTTGAATCAATGAAGGAGGAGAGAGAAGAGGCGAGAGGGGCGAGGGTGGTGGCGCCCTAGCAGGCGGCGGTGGCGAGACTACCCCGGAGGCGCGACGATGGCTTCAGGAGGGGGGCGGCGGGAAAAAAAGGGGATCGATTTGTTTGTTTTTTTTTCTTTTTTTTCTGACCTAATCGATTTTGAATGGGAAAGGTAAAAAGGGGGGGGGTCTGACGTGGATAAGGAGGTAAGAGGGGGAGGAGATTTATATTTATTAATTAATTTTATTTTTAATTCCAAAAAGGTACTTTTATTTTCGATCTCGAAACGAGGCCCACCGCCTGTCGTCCCTAGCTAATTACCCCCATTCCGAACACAATGGGATATGTATCGTAGGCTGATTCGATCGTTACAATCAATTTCCGTTAAAATCAACATATAACTCTATATATTGAATTTGAACGTGCATTTCAATTTACCGGGGTCACATACTAACTCGAAAAATCCCAGAAAAATATTTTCTAGCTTCGTGTTGACGATACGGTCCTAACAAAACTAGTTTCGTCAAATTCAGAGGCCGTTGGAAAAATGGCCAATTTCCAGTCGATTAAAATCAACTGAAACTGGTCAAACGCGTTTTTCTTTGCCACGCTCACATATTGATTCGAAAAATTATGAAATTTGAAATCTAGCAATAATTTGACACTGCGGATCCAACAAAAGTGGTTTCGTCGAAATCCGAGGTCATTTGCAAAATTTCCATTTTTAAGGGCCTGAATTCCATAGCGACTATTCAGAATTTTCAACTGGACATATCCTTTGATTCCCGCTATGAAATTTCAATTTTTCGGATTCGTTTGAAAGA
Organism: Allium sativum; assembly: GCA_030737875.1. Taxonomy (NCBI): domain Eukaryota; kingdom Viridiplantae; phylum Streptophyta; class Magnoliopsida; order Asparagales; family Amaryllidaceae; genus Allium; species Allium sativum. The sequence goes on from CM060927.1 coordinate 160,115,248, forward strand.
TATTCTCAATTAGATCCTAATGTTTTTGGTTTCACTAAAATCCGGATTGTTTTGCACCCGGTACATTCAATTGAAGTTTGAAATCGAATTATCGAACTACCGCGCCATTTTCAATTACTTTTATAATTATATATAATTATTTATATTCTAACGACGACGCGTATAATATATACATTCTAATTCTATTCAAAATAAATTCCTCGTCAATATTATTTAAAATAATCTATTTTAAATATTCAAAATTCGCTAAAATTGCCAAAATAAAAATTTTAAACTGGCCCAGATTTTCGGGTTGTTACAATCTCCCTCACTTAAAACTTTTCGTCCCCGAAAAGGAACAAAGTCGAAAGTGGTTTGATTAATCCACTCTACGTTCGATCTGGCTTCCATTCTACAACTTTTCAGTTTCTGAGAATTTTCAAATTCTTCAAAAATTTGGCTAACACCCTAAATTTTTGAAAAATTTCGCCATAACCTCCCCTGCACCGGGAGCCACGGGAAAATCCCGAAATTTCCATACAGGCCTTCTGATCTCAAAAAGAAAAAGAAAAAGCCAAGCGGCTAGCCAATAGGCTCATAAAATCATCATCACCCAAACAAAACAGTAAATTATGATAAACATGTACCTATTTGTCGGGCAAACAAATTTTATTCTCTGCTCTAGCCTCCTTGCTATGACCTGTTCAATGTAAGTATATGTATATGCAAGCAAATGCAACTAATTTTCAATACAATTCAATATTTGGTACAATTAGGCTAAATGATTCAAATTTATCAAACAAATAAACAAACAACTCAAACATCAATCAATTAGTGGATTAGAGTTTCAAATTCATAACTTTGATACATATACAAAAATCACATTTTTGATGCCAATTCACAACAATGTATTCTAGCTATATTAGTTTTGGTTCTCACACCAGTCTAATGGAAGTATATAGAAATCACACCTTCGAAACACGAACATAAATATTGATGATGCCATGGTCATTATCAACATCATCTCCGGGCGACTAGAGTGTAATTCTATATCTATCCAGTATATTAAAACTTCGAATATACGTTCATGACGCGTATATGCAAAATCTTTATATACTTGATTGTCCAAATTTAAAATAAATAAATATTCAAATACTCATAAAATGGTTTACATTTCAAAACAAAATTGTTTTCATTTGAAAAATATACTCTTCACACTCGTTCTAGGATACTACTGATCCTATCTCTAACGAGTCATTCTAATTGGATATTACTAATCCAATATCTGATGAATTCTTTTGTATGGTTCCAATGTGTCTTGTTCTCGAGCTCTGTAAACCAAAGCTCTGATACCAAATGAAGCGACCCGAACTTCCCCGGTCTCCGAAGAGATGAGAAAGAACGAATTACTGTGAGGACAAAACAAATCAGAACACAGACGGAAGAACATTTCATTGTTATTACAACAATTCCATCAGATACAAGAATATACAGAGTATAAATGAATAAATTACATTCGACAAATATCAGAGATTTAAATACAGTATTGCAGCGGAAAAATAATACAAAACACAACTGAAAGTAATACATGGATACAGAGCTTTCCGAGCATCGTTCCAGCTATAAATCAGGATCCTGTGAATATAAATCTGCAAAACCAAAACTACTAGCTGCCCGTGCAGAAAATAAGGGCACCCAGAGTTTAGGTTAAAACAATAAACTCCAAGTCAGTCATGTGACTGGTGTGAGAACTAAAACAGTTATTTAAAACTTTACTTTAAAAGAGAGTGGTTCAAGGGACCACGCCGTATAACACGGAACGGGTTTCCTCCTACGAATACCAGTGCATAGAATAAATAGCGCAATGCTTTTTCGAAAAATGAAGCTATTATAAGACCCAGGTCCCATCACACAATGCAACGTAAGCCGGAGGATAGGGTTTTCCCTTATAATAGCCAAACATGCTTGATACATTTAAAACAAATCATTTGATACTATAATAAGTGTATAGTGTCAAAACAATTTCAATCATAAATATAAATCATAGACGGCATAAGTGCCCCATACCACTATGTCGCCATACTAGGCTCTACAAATAAAGCCGAAATACACGTATTGGAAATTGGATTTCCGTCATGAGTCGAGGCAAGGGGCAAGCTCCTCTCCGCTTCGAGACACTCTAGCAAATGCTCAGGACTACGCACTCTGGGCAGCCACTGGATCGGTTGGGCCGGTCCTCTCTTACGTTTGAGGATTAGTTATTCCTGAACACATGTTTCCCGGTCCTTACAGACCTATAATCGAGGCGCCTCATTCCAACAACCACAAAGGTGAAAAGTATATAAATGTCAGGGCTGGTAAGTCACTGACACCACCAAAGCTAGAAAGAAACGTCGTGTTCTCCCAACGGTCCGTATCCCATTTTTAACTCATACTGAGGTGTGAGGCTCGCGAATTCACGTTATACACAAAGCTACGCCACACAGGCCGTGCTTTGATCATCCACCACAAGACTTTGCTTTTCAATAGAAGCCTTGATCTATGCAACTCAGCGTGCCACACAGGCAATTCATGCCATGCGATTGATATTTGTCGATATATAACCTCTAAGCTCGTACGTCTCAGAGAAGGGCGTTAAGCAAGAGAATAAATTCTCCGCCGCCAAACAGATACATATTTAACAGAAATCAATCGACACAGAATAAAATCCAATGTCAGACACACAATCCATTTACAAGTTCGTTCTGGGTCTGAACGAAACCAGAGGCACTTTCCTCGCATATCCATCGATCTCCAAGTACGTCTGGACGATCACCAACTGATTCCCTCATCTTGGTTGTACAACCCAATCAAGATCATCAGTAATCACCCAAACGATGTGAAGACTTCCGGTCTTCAACCACCGTCTTCATCTTCGACATATCGTCGAATCGGTTATTCAGAATGGGTATAAACCCGGCCTTTCCGAACAACCCGCGTATATTAAAAACAAATGTTACACAAACACAACATACGCCTCATTCCAATTCATTAGTCACTAACCGTAAATCAGTAAGAGAGCAATTCCCCAAATATTAACCCCGAAGGCCGAAACCAACATCAGATCAATACCCGAGAAACCATTCTTCTTAACTAACCTACAACTAGTTTCTAAATTTCAATTCTTAGGGAAAGGTTCCCATTAATATTATCAAAGATAAATTCTTTAAATTTATTCTTTAATCTTCCATTGGATGTCGTATCAAACCAAATTATGGTTTTTCCAAACTAGTCGAGATTAGCGAACCACACCGAAGTAATTATTTATTTTATTTCCCAATCCCAACCTATTCATCCCATGAAGCAAAACTGGTAATACTCCATATCTAACATTACGGTGTTATCGGTAAAATTAATTACCATTTCACGTTCAAATCTAATTAAAGATTTGACTATCGTTTTGGAGCAAAACTGGCGATACTCCATTCTCGATTATTTTCCAAATTTGATAATTTAGATTATCAATGCACATTTCAATCTAATTGCAGATTCATTAAAACTCCTTTTACAGGGTTAAAGAACTAGTGTCATTTAAAACACAGTTCACGACAAACCCAAATCACATTCCATTTATTATCGGGTTAAAGAACAAGTGTTATTTAAAACACCCTTCACGATAAACCCACAAATCAATTCTATTTAAAAACCATTTCAAATCCAATTTATTTATTTAAAAAAAATGGGTTTTTATTTTAGTTCTAAACTAGTTCATTTCGATAAAAATCTATTTTGATATTTTCAAATATGGAGTTTTTCATCCCAATTTTTCCCAAATCATTTCTTGTGATTTTACACAAATTATTAATATTTTTAATAATTTTATCAAGGCCCGTACAGTCGATTTCCATCAACGGCCATCGAACTGCACTTACAGCGACCTTTTCCAAATTTGATTTGGACGTATCTCCAAATCCAACCGTTAGATTTCAAATTTCTAATATTAGTTAGAAAGTTTTTTTCGATACGAACCCAACGGTTCTGGTTTTAGGAGAATCCGACGGTCGGATCTCCCGTAATGTCCGTTCGAAGTCAATGGTCGAAATTCACAAACTGCCGCGGCGCGTTATATTCAGGCCATTATATTATATATATATATATATATAATATATAATATATATTTCATCGATTTCTATTTAAAACGAATTTTATGAATAGTTTTAAATTCGTTTCAAAAACAATTTCAACCTTTATTTCAAATTCAAATCAAAATTGAATTTTCTATTATAAATCCCTTTTACTTTCTTTTCTATTTGATTTCAATTCAAATCGATTTTTAATTCGATTCGAATTCATTTTCTATTCTATTCAATTCAATTCGAATTCGTTTTCTTTCTCAATTCAATTCGAATTCGTTTTCTATTCTATTCAAATCAAATTCGTTATATATATTCAATTCAAATAAATTTCGTTATATATATTCAATTCAAATCAAATTCGTTATATATATCCGATTCAAATCAAATTCGTTATATATATTCAATTCAAATCAAATTCGTTATATATATATTCAATTCAAATCAAATTCGTTATATATATTCAATTCAAATCAAATTCGTTTTCTATTCAATTAAAATTCATAAAACGAATATAATCGATATAAATATCGTTCGCGTCAAAATAGCGCATCTCTAATCAACACGGCTTTATATATTTCAATAACTTCGTTATTCTATTCAACAAATGAATCTATATTTTTGTCAACACCCGACTAATCTCAACGAATGAGTACTGTCCACGTGTGACTCTTTTTGTTGTTTAATATATTTTATAAAAATTATGGTATCTATCGTTTGATTTAAAATCAGACTCCAACCGTAAAGTAGTAAGAGAACGATTCCCTGGATATTGACCCCGAAGGCCGAAACCCACATCAGATCAACATCCAGGAGACCACTCATCTTATCTATTTTCCAGTTAGTTTCTAATTCTATATATGATAAAGATGTAAATTTTATTATTAAAATATTGCATTCAACACATGACTAATCTCAACGAATGAGTATAGTCAATACATGAACCTTTGTTTTATAATTTTCTTTACTTTCTAAATTGGAATGAGGCCCAATCAATTACCATATAAAGTTAATTATATGGATTCCACACACACATGTATATAACAGCAACTATAAATAATCAACCATCATCCAAAGTGCACTACACTGTATAAGCATCAAATATAGATACCTAACGCTTATAACAGCCTGTCAATCAATCGATCGACATACGACTATTGGGATTAGTGTATGCCGTATTTTATCCCAATACCCGTGTGGGGTTTCAAACAATCAAACGTAGATTTTATTTGTGCAGTTGGGCGATGTGTAAAATTTATCGACCCAATCAATATCAGTCAAATCAGTGTATATAAACAAATCGGCCGATTCGTTTATAAATATTTATTTATTCACTTTCACGTTAAAAATTATATTTTTAACGGTAAAATATTTTTAACTATATAAATATTTTATTTTATTTCAACACATGAATATATTCAGTTCATTTACAAAATAAAAAAGATATTTTTATTTTTCTAATTTATTTTAGAAAATTTCGACGGCATAACGGCACGATACTAGAAACGGGACAAGGCCTAGCCTTATCCCCGGTCTATTGAAGGCCCACGCCATTCACACATCAATCAAATCAATTTCATTTCACCAAACAATTCAATTCAACTCAAATAATCTAACCAACTACACAGCCAAACAAACAAGTCCATGGTTTGTGGACGATTGTGTCGGGTGCTACTAAACACCTTCTGCATCCTAGTATATATATAACTAGAAAAGAAATTGAAGAGTGAGAAGTTCTCACCAATAGCTATCCCAATTCCACGCCACTTCATATGTAGGAAATCTTCACCTTTTCGTCTTTTATCACTTTCGTTGCCCATAGCCACTACATATATAAAAATCGAATTTTTACTTTGCTATTCAATATATAAAAATCTCGCCTTTTCTATTATAAAGATTTCGCCTTTCATATCATAAAGATTTCACCTTTCTTGAATTAAAAACCGAGTCTTTTCGCTTACAAAAATCTATTCTTTACTAACATTAAAATCTATATTTTTATAAACATCAACAAATAAACTCACTTGAGTTATGAAAATCACATTTTCACAAGTTCATTTTCATATAATATAAACTGAAAATATATGTAAATAAAATAAACAACTTACTTTAATCGATTCGGGGAAGAAATCGGAAGGGAAGGCGGAGCAGAGGAGCGGCAAGGGGGGTTCGCCAGCCTGGTGGTGGCGGCCAGGCGCGAGGGAGGTGGGTGCTTTGCGGTGGAGGGTTCGCGGTCTTCGAAGTGGGCGGTTTTTGAATCAATGAAGGAGGAGAGAGAAGAGGCGAGAGGGGCGAGGGTGGTGGTGCCCTAGCAGGCGGCGGCGGCGAGACTACCCCGGAGGCGCGACGATGGCTTCAGGATGGGGGGGGCGGCGGGAAAAAAAGGGGATCGATTTGTTTGTTTTTTTCCTTTTTTTTCTTTTTTTTTTCTGACCTAATCGATTTTGAACGGGAAAGGTAAAAAGGGGGGGGGGTCTGACGTGGATAAGGAGGTAAGAGGGGGAGGAGATTTTTATTTATTAATTTATTTAATTTTTAATACCAAAAAGGTATTTTTATTTTTGATCTCGAAATGAGGCCCACCGCCTGTCGTCCCTAGCTAATTACCCCCATTCCGAACACAATGGGATATGTATCGTAGGCTGATTCGATCGTTACAATCAGTTTCCGTTAAAATCAACATATAACTCTATATATTGAATTTGAACGCGCATTTCAATTTACCGAGGCCACATACTAACTCGAAAAATTCCAGAAAAATATTTTCTAGCTTCGTGTTGACGATACGGTCCTAACAAAACTAGTTTCGTCAAATTCTAAGGCCGTTGGAAAAATGGCCAATTTCCAGTCGATTAAAATCAACTAAAACTGGTCAAACACGTTTTTCTTTGCCACGCTCACATATTGATTCAAAAAATTATGAAATTTGAAACCTAGGAATAATTTGACACTGCGGATCCAACAAAAGTGGTTTCGTCGAAATCCGAGGTCGTTTGCAAAATTCCCATTTTTAAGGGCCTGAATTCCATAGCGACTATTCAGAATTTTCAACTGGACATATCCTTTGTTTCCCGCTATGAAATTTCAATTTTTCGGATTCGTTGGAAAGATATTCTCAATTAGATCCTAATGTTTTTGGTTTCACTAAAATCCGGATTGTTTTGCACCCGGTACATTCAATTGAAGTTTGAAATCGAATTATCGAACTACCGCGCCATTTTCAATTCCTTTTATAATTATATATAATTATTTATATTCTAACGACGACGCGTATAATATATATGTTCTAATTTTATTCAAAATAAATTCCTCGTCAATATTATTTAAAATAATCTATTTTAAATATTCAAAATTCGCTAAAATTGCCAAAATAAAAATTTTAAACTAGCCCAGATTTTCGGGTTTTTACAACCTATCTCCGACATTTTCAACATTCCCTACTGCATTAATTCTCCATTGTTATTCATCATCTTCTACAGCTAAAACTAACTCCAAACAGTTCCTTTAACAAAGCATCGACCAACCTCTCATCTAATTACTATGGCAAAGTTCTAAAACCCATCAGTCCATTTGATATCTGACCAAACTTCTCACCATCCATTTTCAGATTGATCCCCCAAACCAAAGACTGAACTTCGTCCAAATCCCCCAGTCAACCCCCTACAACACCACAGCTAAACTCAGTCCTTCCGCAGTTCAACCCCCGAACTCCACAACATCAAATGTCGCACCCTCTCAATTCAGCTCTGACTTCCTCAAATTCCCATTTTCGCAAACTCAAGACAAACATCGAACTCTAACTTTTTTTTTCAAGTACCAAGCAAACACTCTAAAGTTCAACTGCTCAAATCCTTATCGGGTCACCCAGCTCATTTTCCAAAACGCAATAGTTAGCCCAAGAATTGATCGAGCTCGCAGTCAACGATTTTGCAACCTTCGTTCGACGATTACCAGATCGAAAACATCCATCAAATCTAATCACGACTTCCCTTTCTATCGCTCAGACTGAACACGGTTTCCCCCTTCACTGAAAATCGGTGCTTACAAAAATCCAAACCCCTAAGTACTCTCAATATGTTCTACTTTATACCCCAAATCTAGATCGAGGTTTAGCCTTCCCTCCTACTTTGTTAAAATCAACCGCCAGCTTGGTCTCGAGCTACACAGATCTTCGCGATTTTGATTTGAGGGAAATAGAATGGTGCATATTCGATTTATGTGATTTGATTTAGTTTCGAAAATTGATTTGAATTGTTAAAGGGGCGGATTTTGTAAAACAAATGAAAAAAAGCAAGTGGTTTTTTAAAGTGAAAGGTTTTGATTTTTTTTCTTTTGCTTGAAGCTTGCCATTGAATTTACAGAAGAACCAAAACGGAGAAACAGGGAAAATGCATCGTAATTTATAAGAGAGGATTACTTGGCCATTAAGGAATTTGGTATTGGAACATACCAAACTAGGTTAACTTAAGGTACAAGAATATTAATGTGATTAAATTTCGTATTTAATTCGATTAGACATAAAGAGATTTTTATTGTTTTAAAAGATATCGATTTGATTTTTGATTCGATTTTGATCTTATCCACTAAAAACATATCAGGGTTCATCACTTAACATCACGAACCGTAATTTTAACATGATGACGGACGTTCTAATGAAACAACACTATTCCGAACTCAACAGATAATATTCTAGAATTTAATGTCAACATATATTTAAAATAACCATATTAAATTAATATAATATAATTTAGATTCAAACAAATAAATTTCTCGATAATAAATTATTATTAGTATTTACATTGATTTCCTGAATCTTTTTCGATATAGTTTAAATCTTCAAATTCAATCATATTTCGAATTACGATAATTCGATATATTCTAAATTAAGTTAATTCGATAATTCAATATAAAAATTCATATATATTATCATTTCAATATTTAAAACAATATTAAATATTTTAAAATAAATCAACCAAAAATCTGGGTCGTTACATTCTTCCCCCCTTAAAATAATTTCGTCCCCGAAATTACTATGGTAGGAAAAATGCTACAAACCCATTGTTTTTTCAAAAACCCACTTATGTTGAACTCAACACTATATATTTCAACATATTTTATTCTACCAAAACATTTTCTTTCTCATTCATATGGCACCCCATATATGTTTGCATTTATTTAGACTGAATGATTTTTAATCAATTCATATTGCATTCAAATTGATTCTGATCAATTTATTCTCTTTAATCCAATTAACTAGATTAAGTTACATTTTAAATTCCAGTGTTCAAGTTCCTGGGTTTTTTTATTTCAAATCCTTTGAAATCCTATAAATATATGTATATATTTATATCCACCTCAAATTCAAAACATTGAATTTTTCAAAACAACTTGTTTTCATTCAAACAAATTTCCATCAAAAATTTTCTAAGGTAGCAATTCATCACTTAGAAACTCGAAAAAAAACACTGATGAAGCTGCAGTCCTCATCAGAATTACTTTCCAGCCACTAAAGTGAGTTTAGTGCTTTATCACTTTCAAAATCCATTTAGAACGATTTTTTTAATTCAAAAATCCCATTCAAAACAAAGCTATATAATTTTAATATACTTCAAAAATATTTTCCAACTTCCCAGGATTTAAAAATCCAAATTCTAGTTTGAATTAAATTTTAATTCATCTCATTTGTATATATTATTCATATACAAATTCTATTTGGTTATATATAACCATTACAATTTTATAATCTTATTTGATTATAATATTAACGTCCAACACATCCATATATTATAATAATTTCGGAAAATTATTCTTTTTCTATCAAAAATAGAATATTTGGGTAAAAGTATTTCACTTACCCATTTTAAAACAATATTATGTCGAAATTTTCTATTCAAGTGCTTATAAATTCTTATCGACTTCGTGGCGTACCAAGATTCGATCAAAATTCATAAACCACTCAACAGACTAGCCAACACAATATAAAACAACTTTTATATCAATTAACAAATACGCTCTCTTGTATATATACACTCAACTCAATCTAGGGTACTACTGACCCTATCTCTAATGAGCACACTCCTACCAAAGCCTAGGTATTCGCTCAACCTAAGCTCTGATACCAACTGTAACGGCCCGCAAATCCGTACTATTTAACTTGACTAAAAACACCACACGTCCAACCCAAATAGCCAAAAAAATACGAATCATTATTAGAAAGAAGTTATAGGATGAGAAATAGAAAGAAAGAAATATTAGAATAGAAGAAAACGAAGATCACAAACTCATAGCGGAACAAATAAAATATATTGGGTAACATAAACTTTGAAATACAATCCGGTAACTTTATATACATACCATCATCAGAGCACAACAGCTATTTCTGGAACAGTTATAAACACCTGTTTCCATATACAAACATGGTACAAAGCGGAATATATGATAGTCTATAGCTAACTGGTGAAGCCTCCTGCTTCAACTCCTCCAAGTGAATCTGTAAAATCCCGACTACTTGACTGCCCGTACAAATTTTGGGCACCCAAGAGTTTAGCGAAAACAAATAAAGTAGACTCTGGGTCAGTCATGGGACTGATGTGAGTAAACTCCAACCATTTGTTTAACTTTCAAAATCCTTTCGAAAGAAAGGATAATAGTAAGACCAGCCCACATATAAACATGAACGGTTTTTACCTTACTATAACCCAAAACACTTTTATACGAAAATCCAGTGATATTATAATAATGTCTAAATCAAATAATAACAATCTGGTGGAATGCTTGCATCTCACGCTCCATATATAATATAAAATAAAAAAAACGCAGGGAGATTATTGGAGATTGGACTCCGACTATGGGAATCACCTGCCGATAGTGTATCTCTAGAGGGGAATACAATGGGTTCAACAAGAACATCTTGTAACCCGGCCCACACATGACCGACCACACATTTCGCTTGAGTGTATCGAATGTATATCACCAACGATTGGGATCAGCAACTGTTTCCCGAATGGGACAACATCGAATAAAATAAGGAATTAAATGGATTTCTCTAGATAGGTGATTATACACCCTAATGGAAGCGACCCATATAGCCATGCTGCATGCCCGATTTTTGTCATTTCCCGATTGTTGAGGCCTGAGGCTACGATTTCTTATCATTCATTGATAGCACAATCACTTTGAATGCTACATGGTCAGATCCGTTAATCACTAATTGATTTGCATAAATATAATCTGGATATTATGCCAAGAGAATAAATTCTCCGCCACCATATATATTTATACAGACCAACATATGTGATCATTGGAAATACTCTGTTAGACACTCGTCCATACACGTTTGTTCTGGGACTGAACGAGACCGAAGGCACAATTTCTGTTAATAGAATAAGTCCTTGCACTTTACTCTGTCTTCGATTATCTCCATATAATCTGCTTCGCAACACTACTGCCAATACGGAGTGGTTCTCGGATAATAATCCAACCGGTCTCTCTATATTGACAACGATATTGGCAAATACTTCGAAAGTTGGTGATTTAACTATCAAAGAAAAATAAACAAACATTCATTCAAAGCATCAAACAGATCACTGGGCCATTTAATTGATATTTCGTTAATTAAAACACTTCTCCATTTCCTTATCCATATTCGTTAACATGATATTTTCAATAATCATCTTGACCACTTACGCTATTTGGAAAACATTTCCATATATCGCCTTCTTTTAGTTTCTGTACTTAGAAAATATATTCTATTTATAATTGGAAAACATTCCAATTACTCATCTCTTCTACAACCATTAATTTATTTCTATACACAGGAAATGTTTATTATTATATTTCCAAATTTCCACTTACTTGGGTTAAAATGAATGTTGTGTAAAACATCATTACAACAACCCAAAATATTGCATTCAACTAACTCTTACTCAAACATTTATCTTCAAGATTGGGTCTTGCTATTTATCAGTTAAAAATAAAATCAATCAAGTTGGGGTATAACTACCTCTCAGACCTTGACTGAAAACATTCTTAACTTCAAAACGGACAAGACCACTTACCTCGAATAATCAACATCATAAAACCAATTATTCATTTTTAAACTTGCATACGTTTCTCTTTCTAATTTTATCAGATTTAATTATAGATTTCCCTCTTGTTTATAACATTCTATTTTAATTTTGTTTCATTATCGAATTCTACATATATTGATATATAGATTTCTAAAAATCAAATTGTCTTAAAAATATTCTAACTCCTTAAATTTCCGAAAAATTTCGCCATAACCTCCTTTGTATGGTTCGATAGTTCAAACCTCAACTTGGCTCTCTAGGCCCTTTCCATTAAAAAAGAAAATCAAAAAGCCAGGCGGCTTGCCGATTCGGCGCATAAAACCTCATATGGAATTTAAACATGTACCTTTTTGTCGGGCACTAAATTTATAAACTTCATTCTCTTCATTCCATACCTGTTAGCACATATACGTCCATTCCTAATTTATTCCAACTCAATCTGGTCATTTTAACTCAATTCGCTAATTTATTCTTTAATTAACTCTTTCGCCTATTTCACTTTTTTATTTGAACATATCATATTCAAATATAAATTAATTTGTCTACAAAACAATCGAATGCCATTTCTAATTCAAGTTTCATATTCGATTTCGAATATGAATTTACAAACCCTTTTTTCTGATCCAAAGTCCAATTTCGATTTAAAATTCCACTAACTAATTTTTCTTTAAATTAGTTAATTCTACTAAACAATTAAACATCTGGTTTGATTTTGTTTCAAAAACAATTTAGTTACTCCATCGAGTTCAGATATTATTTACAACTCAAATCTGGGTTTTTCCTAAATGAAATTCGAATTTTATTTACTTAAAATCCTTTTTTGAAAATTTGATTTTTGACGTAACTCAAAATCGAAAAGAAGAAATCCAGATTTTTCTCTTCCATTATAAAAACACTGTCAAATTGGTCCTTACGATTCTTGTTTCAAAGAATTCTGACTTAAATTGAGTTCTATGTACTCAATTTAAGTTCGAAACGCCAATTTATGAACTACCATGCTGTGGCGAGTTCGTTTTAATTATATTAATATATATATATAAATGTTTAAACTTCATTTATAATAAATTTTAACTCCATTCTAATATATTTTATATATATAAAAAATTTAGTTTTTAAATCCAACTTAATATTTTTGATTTATCTCTAATCGTCGATTTTTCATTACTCAGTTACCAATTCAATTACAACTCCACTTATGTTATTACTTTCTAATTCCATTAGAAATAAATTAATTTATAAAAATCCAATGAAATCAAATTCTAATTATAATCCATTGGATTTTCCTCAATTCAACTTATATTCTGAATTTCGAAATATAATCAACCGTTCTTCTTCAATCACTTCCCGATTCACTTTTAAATTCATAATTGAATTTAAATATTTTAAATTATCCAAATGATAATTATCTCACATAATTTATAAATTTAACTTCCTTGTTTCATATATTAAACAAGTTTTCATTTCGATTCCATTTCAAATTCTACCTTTCAAATTCATACTTGAATTTAAACCTCCAAATTATCTAATGATAATTTATTTCACTAGATTTATAAATATCGTTTATAAATCCAACTTCCTTGTTTTACAAAGTAAAAAAAGTTTCATTTCAGAATCTATTTGAAAACCAAACCTTATTTTGGAATATTTTAATTATTATAACTTATCTATATAAATATAGAATCTATTTTCATATTTAAGTTTAAACTTCTATTAAATAAAATCCTAAAATTTTCTTCTGAAAATATTTTATTTAAATAAATTTGATCTAATCGATAAATCATAAATCCATATGGGTTTATTTTAATTCAGTTTACATTTTGAATATTAGAACAGGTTATTGTTTCTTTTTGAAACTAATTTTAATTCCCTTCATAAATTCACCTTTGAATTTATATTTTCCAAATTATCCTAATGATACTTCATTTATAAACGTCGTTTATAAATTCACTTCAATTTCCAGATTTTACAACGAAGATCATTTCATTTTATTTATAAACACCTTTTATAAATTAACTTCAATTCCCGATTATTAATGTATAAACATCGTTTATAAATTTCAATACTTGTTTTATTTATTCAAAACAAGTTAATATTTCTATTGCTCTTTAAAAATTCAAATTCGATTTTAAAAAAATAGATTTTCCCTTTTAAATCTCAAATATCTTTTTCACGATATTTTTATATATCAACATTTTAGGCCAGTGATATTCAATCAATCAAAAACCCCTAGTTTTTCAACCATAGATTTTCTAACACATCATATATGATAACATATATGAATACAAACAATTAATAATTCTTTTGAGGAATCCAGTTGGACCCCTCCAACCTGTTTTCCTACATCCAGAGACGTTAGCCAACATAAATATTATCCATCCTGCTTCGAGGCAGGATATCACGACATAGAAGGTCATCCACTATCATAGCGTGGAGCGTATAGGGTCATCCGCTAATGATACTACCGGCATCCGCTAATGGTACTGCAGGAATCCTACCAACCATCAATATATATAATAGCCACAAACACAAATCCTACATAACTAATATATTTTTAACAGCCAAATAATATTTTTAATGCAACCAAACAACCATCAATTATTTTTATTGACTAAAAATAATTCTAAGTAAATAAATTGAGTGAGATTTACTCACCAGAATTTTCCATTGCTGAATATCCTGGTTTAATTCTGTATCGTCGGCTACAAACCCACTCAAATGAAATTTATCGTGTACATATGATTATTTAATTTAATTTAACAATTAAAAAATTATTTAATTAAATTAACTACTGACAAATAAATTAATTAATCTTAATTGATATACTAGTTAAATCCTAACTGGTATACTAACTAAATTCTAAGTGATATACGAACTAAATCCTAACCATTTACTAATTAAATTCTAACCATTTACTAATTAAACAATTATTGGTTTAAATTAGCTTCCTAAAATAAATGACTTATTCTGAGAACTTTAAAATTTATGGAATAAGTACCTTATTTGAAACAAACGATGGCCCAAAACATCATTCATCATAGCATCACCTATCTCCGACATTTTCCACAATCCCTACTGCGTTAATTCTCCACTGTTATTCATCATCTTGTACAACTAAAACAAACTCCAGACAGTTCCTTTAAAAAAAGCATCGACCAACCCTCATCCAATTACTATGGCAAAGTTCTAAAACCCATCAGTCCATTTGATATCCGGCCAAACTTCTCACCATCCATTTTCAGATTGATCCCCCAAACCAAAGACCGAACTTCCCCCAAATCCTCCTAATTCCACCCAGTCAACCCCCTACATCACCACAGCTAAACTCAGTCCCTCCGCAGTTCCACCCCCAAACTCCACAACATCAACTGTCGCACACTCCTGATTCAGCTCTGACTTCCTCAAATACCCATTATCACATACTCAAGACAAACATCGAACTCTAACTTTTTTTCAAGTACCACACAAACACTTTAAAGTTCAACAGCTCAAATCGTTATCGCGTCACCAAGATCATTTTCCAAAACGCGACAGTCAGCCCAAGAATTGATCGAGCTCGTAGTCAACGATTTTGCAACCTTCATTCGATGATTACAAGATCGAAAACATCCCCCAAATCTGATCGCGACTTCCCTTTCTGTCGCTCAGACCAAACACGATTTCCCCCTACTAAAAATCAGTGCTTACAAAAATCCAAACCCCCAAGTACTCTCGATAGCTTCTACTTTATACCCCGAATCCAGATCAAGGTTTAGCCTTCCCTCCGACTTCGTTAAAATTGACCGCCAACTAGGTCTCGAGCTACACAGATCTTCACGATTTTGACTTAAGGGAAATAGAATGGTGCGACTTTGATTAGTGTGATTTTATTTGGTTTCGAAAATTGACTTGAATCGTTAAAGGGGTGGATTTTGTAAAACAAATGAAAAAAAAGCAAGCGTTTTTTAAAAGAGACAGGTTTTGATTTTTTTCTTTTGCTTGAAGCTTGCCATTGAATTTACAGAAGAACCAAAATGGAGAAAAGGGAAAATGCATCGTAATTTATAAGAGAGGATTACTTGGCCATTAAGGAATTTGGTATAGGAACGTACCGAACTAGGTTAGCTTAAGGTACAAGAATATTAATGTGATTAGATTTCGTATTTAATTCGATTAGACATAAAGAGATTTTTATTATTTTTAAAACGATATCGATTTTATTTTTGATTAGATTTTGATCTTATCCACTAAAAACATATCAGGGTTCATCACTTAACATCACGAACCGTAATTTTAACATAACGATGGACGTTCTAATGAAACAACACTATTCCGAACTCAACAGATAATATTCTGGAATTTAATGTCAATGTATATATAAAATAATATAATATAAATTAGATTCAAACAAATAAATTTCTCGATAATAAATTATTATTATCGTTTCTATTTTAGAATTTATATTGATTTCTTGAATCTTTTTCGATACAGTTTAAATCTTCAAATTCAATCGTATTTCGAATTACGATAATTCGATATATTCTAAATTAAATTAATTCGATAATTCAATATAAAAATTCATCTATATTATCATTTCAATATTTAAAACAATATTAAATATTTTAAATTAAATCAACCAATAATCTGGGTCGTTACAAAATATTTTTCATATGAAAAATGAAAATAAACGTGAGATTGAGAAGGGAAATAAAATATTCTAAAATGAAAATCAAGTTTCAATAGATAATTAATATGGAAGTTTTTTTAATAAAAAATTTTAATTTATAAACAACGATTACAAATACGCTAAAGTAAATTTCCATCGAGTAATTTGGAAACAGATTTCCAAATTTAAGAAATGGAATAAAAAGTCAAGATCTCAAATCGAGTCTTTGTATTACAAACTTTTATCTATCTCCAGATAAGAACTTTGTCGGTCAAGATCTGAGAGGTAAACAAAATACCCTAACTTGAACGGCTTCACTATCATCTAGGGATGATGTTAGTTTAAAATAGCAAAGGACGTTGAATTAGTTAATTATTCCTATAAAAGGGTTTTATAATTGGAATTTGATTATATTGAATTTAATAAATAATTTAACCCAGGTGATTGAAACTGAATATAGAAATCAAGTTTTGAATAAATTCATAACCGAGTTATGAATATGGCATAAAGTAATCGACAAGTTGAATAATATGAATTGTGAAGTTAGAATTGGATAACAGGCTTAATTTATTTTTAAAATATTGATAATGGAGTTGGAATTTATTTTATAAATAAAGTTAACGTTTATACATAAATTAAAATTAAAACAAACTCGCTGCAGCGTGGTAGTTCATAAATTGACGATTCAAACTTCAATTGAGTATACAGAAGTCAATATAAGTCGAAATTTGATGAAACCAGAAACATTTGGACCTATTCAATGATAATTTTCTAATGGAAGAGAGAAACCTGAGTTTTGTCTTATAGATTTTGAGTTATATCAAAGTCAAATTTTCAGAAAAATAGCGCCATAATCGTTTTGAACCATAATGGTTTATTTAATAAATTAAAAGGATTTTGAATAAATAAAATTCGAATTTCCATTAGAAAAATCCGGATTTGAGTTATAAAATAAACATAGACTCAAGTCTGGTAAATGGATTGATTTTTGGAACAAAAATCATGTTTTTAATTATCGAATGAAGTTAACTAATTTCTTTGAAATTAGTTAACATAGTTTGGCCCAAATTTAACTTTTTAAGTGATTTGAATTTGTTAATTGAAATAGGGAATTCTAATATGGGGCGTGAATAGAATTGGGAAGCGGGAAAGGAGATTAATTTGATTTATAAGTGAACACAAACGTGATTAAGCAAAGATGCCAATTAGAAATTAACTAGCTAATGGAAATCGATTTAACAAAAGACGTTGAATTGATCTGAAACAAACGGGGGATGGTTGAATATTTGTAAACAGGCATGGGATGAAGAGTATGAAGAAAGTATGAAGATTACAATTTAAGTGCCCGACAAAAAGGTAAATGTTTCAATTACATGAGGTTTTATGAGCCTATTGGGCAAGCCGCTTGGCTTTTTGATTTTCTTTTTGAATGAAAAGGGCCTAGAGAGGCGAGTTGGGGTTTGAACTATTGACCGGTACAAAGGAGGTGCTAGCAATATTTTTCGTAAATTTAAGGAGTTAGAATATTTTTAAGATATTTTGATAACATAAATCGATATAACGATATATATAGAATTCGCTAAGAAAATGAATTTAATACAAAACATTAGAAGGGGTCAATGATTGTGTAATTGTTTGATGAATGTTTATTGTTCCTTTGATAGTTAAATCACCGGCTATAAAAGATTTTTTTTCAATCATTGTCAATACGAAGAGACCGGTTGGATCTAATATCCGAAAACCACTCCATATAGGCATAGGCGTTGCGAATTAGATTATTTGAAGATAATCGAAGACGGAGTAAATTATAAGGAATGTTTGTTTGTCCAGTCCTAGGACAATTTGTATGGATGAATGTCTTACAGCATATTCCTAAACAAATCACATAAGACGATATTTTCAAGGTATTATGTCTGGTGGCGGAGAAATTCGTTTCTCTTAGCTTTTATACCCGTAATATTTTTGAGAAGATCAACTAGTAATTTGACGAGTTTGACGATGTGGCATTCAAAGTGTATGGTGTCTAGATGTTCTAAAAGATTAACATAGCCTCAAGCTTCACAACCAGGAAATGACAAAAATCGGGCAGGCAGCATGGAAAGGTGGGTCATACCCAAGCAGGGTATATTTGTCACCGATCAAGAGAAAATTCATTATTTATTCTTCTTTCGATTTTGTATCTTACGGATTATACTTGGATGGCCAACAACCGTAGGTGACAATATATTCACTACACTCAAGCTAAATGAGTGGGTGGTCATGTGTGGTCGGGTTGCAAGATGTTCTTGATGAACCCTAGTGCATCCCCTCTAGAGTACACTGATCGTGAGGTGGTCCCATACCTTGTCATGGTTGGAATCCAGTCTCCAATAATCGCCCTGCGGTTTTTGATTTTATACTATATATGTAGAGCGTGAGATGCAAGCGTTCTGCTATTTGTTTATTTATTTGATTAGACATTATTATAATATCACTGGATTTTGATATCAAAAATGATTTGGTTATAGTAAGGTAAAAACTTTCTATGTTTATGTATGGGCTGGTCTTACTATTACACTTTCCTCCAAAGGATTTTCAAAGTTTAACAATATCGTTGGAGTTTACTCACATCAGTTCCACGACTGACCTAGAGTTTATTTTGTTTGTTTTCCTAAACTCTTGCATGCCAAAATTTGTATGGACATTCAAGTGTTTCAGGCTTTTGTAGATACACTTGGAGGACCTTGAAGCAGGAGGCTTTACCGTTAGTTATTTAGAGTTATTTCCGCTATATCAAATGTTATGTTATACTCTGATAATGGTATGTACATATGATACAAATTCTTTTGTATTTCAAAGTTTACGTTATATAATATATTTTACTTATGCTGATGTGAGATTCTGTTTTTTATTTCTGTTTTATCTGCTATCTGCTTCTATTTCTTCAACCCTAATGACTCGTATTTCTGTATTATTTAGTTTGGACGTATGTCTATTTGTCAACTCAGATAGTACAGATTTTCATGCCGTTACAGATGGAGTGGAACCCAAAGGTGAGAACTCCTTCTCACTCTAAGTATTTTTCAATTAAATATATTATAGGATACAAACGGGGCTTAAAATCCCCCGACACTAATTTATTGTATAAAACATGGTTGTTTGTTTGAAGTGTATTGTGGAAATTTGGATATGGATTGATTTATTTGTTTGGATTTGATTTGGATGTGAATTGGGTTGAAATTGGTTTGTGTATTGCGTGAGCCAGTATTAGGCGGGGGATAAGGCTAGACCTTATTCCGGTTCTAGTATCATGCCGTTATGCTGCCGAAATTTTCTAAAAAGTGTTAGAAAAATTTAGTTAGTTGAAAATATTATTTTTAGCTTATATCTACGATAAATAAAATAATTATTGGATAGTTAAAAATAAGTTTACACATCCATTTACAAGTCGGATGACTTGTTTATGCTCGCCTATTTTTGTGATATCGATTGGGTCAATAATTTTACAGATTGCCTAACAGCACAAATAATATTCAGTATTTGTTGTTTGAAAACCCCACATGGGTATTCGGATGATATTTGACATAAACTAATACCAGTATTTAATTATATGTCAATCGATGGATCGACAGACTGTGTAAGTGTTATTTATTTATTTTAATGCTTATGCAGTTGTCTAATGCACAATGGATGATGGTTGATTGTGTATCATGATGGTTGTGTACTTGTGTTGTATGAAATCCATATAAATAAATTATATGGTAACTGATTGGGTCTGACTCCAATTCAAAAGGAACGAATATTTTAAAATACAAAAATATTTTAAATTAACGAATATTTTAAATTAATATTCGGTAAAGGATTAAAATATTGAAATATATGAAGCCATGTAGATTAGATTTGCGCCATTTTAATGAAAATGATATTTATATCGATTTTATTCATTTCTATAATGAATATCAAAAAGGAAAATATTTCAAAATCGAATATTTTGAAAATATTATCATTTAAATATTATAATGATAAAGATTATTCAATTTTGATTTAAAATTGAAGTGAAAGTGGGAAGCATTTTAAAACGAATTTATAAAATACGTTTTGAATGAAATATATATTATATATATTATATATGTTAATGGTTTGAATAGAATGCGCTGCGCCACGACCATTCGCGAATTTCGACCATTGACTTCGAATTAATATTACAGGAGATCCGACCGTCGGATTCTCATAAAACAGGAACCATTGGGTTCGTATTGAAAAGTGCTTTCCAACGAATATAAGAGATTTGAAATCTAATGGTTGGATTTGGAATTATATCCAAATCAAATTTGAAAAAGGTCGCTGTAAATGCAGTTTGATGACCGTTTATGGAAATCGACTGAAAGGGCCTTAATAAAATTATTAAAAATATTAATTATTTGTGTAAAATCATAAAAAATAATTCGGAAAGAGTTGGGATGAAGAATTCCGTATTTGAAAAGATAAAAATATATTTTTATTAGAGTGAACTAGTTGTTAACTAGAATAATAATCCAATATTTTTAAAGAAAATCAATTGGATTTGAAATGGTTTTAAAAATAACTTGAATTTTCCAATAAATAAATTGGAATGGATTGGAATGAAAATAATTTTCGGAATATTTCGATATTGGATTCCGTGGTTATACGGACATTGTTATGGGAATTTGGAAGATACAGGTATCGTTATCCCCAATACGATATCCGTTAGTTTCAGAATTTGATATTGAATGTAAGCCGTTATAATTTCTATTCAGAGCCTTACATTTAATATTAAATTGGATTCTGGGTTTGTCGTGAACGGTTTCTTAAATAACACTGTTCTTAAACCTAGTTGAGAAAAGAATAAATCTTTTAATTAAGATTTAGTGAAGTTTTCCAATTAATTAATATTCAATTGGAATAGAATAAAAGAATTGAATTTTGGGTTTGTTGTAAATGGTGTCTTAAATAACACTGTTCTTAAACCCCGTGTGAAATGAATAAATCTTTTAATGAAGATTATTAGATTTTCTAGTTATATTTAATAATTGGAATAAGAATGGAATGTGAATTGGATTTATTGTGAACTATGTTTTTAATGGCATTCGTTCTTTAACTCGATTAACAGTGAAAGTTGATTTGGAACATATAAATCTTTTATTAAGATTTAATGGAAAATTTTCCAAAGTAAAGTTTTCCAATTTAATATATTAAATTGGAATTGAAATGAATTCGATTTAGTAATAATCAAAGTAAGCTTGTATAGAGGAAGACTGTTAATATACATGGAATTTAATAGGCTTTGTTGTTATTCCATTTATATTATTAGATGGATACGGAAATTTATATCGATTATATATATTGATCTGTTTTCCGTGAAGATTCCATAATTAATGGAATGTGATTTTGAGTTTATCGTGAATTGTGTTTTAAATGACATTAGTTCTTTAGCCCAATAAAGATAGGATTACATGTCTAACATTGTATTTCAAATTGTATTTGTTGATATCTGCTAAATATATATCTGTTTGGTGGTAGAGAATTTAATCTCTTGCTTAACACCCTTCTCTGAGACGTACGAGCTTAGAGGTTATATATCGGCAGAAATCAATGGTACGAAGTAGATTGTCGATGCGACATGTTTGATTTCCCAAATTTAAATAATCGTCAATATTAATTTTTGAGAGGATCAGAACTAAGTAGAGTTTAATGAATCTTTAATTAGAATGGAATTTGAATATGATAATTTAAATTGTCAAATTTGCGAAATGATCAAGAATGGAATACCACCAGTTTTACTACAGGCGATAGTTAAATCTTTAATTAGATTTCAATGTAAAGTGGAAATTAAATTTACCGATAACACCAAGGTGTTAGATATGGAGTATTACCAGTTTTGCTCCATCGGATGAATAGGTTGGGATTGAGAAATAAAATAAAAGATTACTTCGGTAAGGTGCGCTAATCCAGAGTAGTTTGGATAAACCTTAATTTGGTTTAGAATTGATATCCAAAGGAAGATTAAAGTATAAATTTAAAATAATTTATATTTGATAAAATTAATGGGAATCTTTCCCAAAGGATATGAATATTTGAATAAAGAATATTCAGAATTGGAATGATGCGTATGTTGTGTTTTTCTAGCACTTGATTATAAGATAGTGAATTATTCGGAAAGGCCAGGTTTATATCCATTCTGAATAATTGATTCGGCGATAACTCGAGGATGAAGACGGTGGTTGAAAACCAGAGTTCTTCACATCGTTTGGATGATTACTAATGTCTTGATTGGGCTGTACACCGAAAACAAGGTAATAAGTGGTGAACGTCCAGACGTACTTGGAGATCAACCGGATATGTGAGGACCACTCTCCTGTATTGGACATATGTGATGAGGAATAAGGTTCCTCCGGTTTCATTCATACCCAGAATGAACTAGTAAATGGATGTGTGTCTGACATTGGATTTTATTCTGTGTTGATTGATCTCTACGAAATATACATCTATTTGGTGGCGGAGAATTTATTCTCTTTCTTAACACCCTTCTCTAAGACGTACGAACTTAGAGGTTATATATTGATAGACATCAGTTGCATGGCGTGAATTGTCAGCGTGGCATGCTGAGATGCAAATGATCAAGGCTTTTGTTGAAAAGCAGGGCTTTGTGGTTGATAATCAAAGCACGGCTTTAAATATCATAGCTTTTTGCATAGAGTTAATTCGCGAGCCTCACACCTTGGTATGAGTCAAAAACGGGATCATGACTGTAGGGAGTGCACGACGTTTCTTTTAAGCTATGGGTGGTGTCATGGTTTGGAGCCCAGACGTTTATATGTTTTTTATCTATGTGGATGATGGATTGTGAGGCACCTCTGATATATCAGTTACTATAGAGCCGAGGGATAGGTCCGATAGGACCAAGAAACGTGTGTTCAGGAATAACTAATCCACTAAAGTATGTATGGACCGGCCCTGAAGATCCAAGGGTTGCCCCGTGGTGTGTAACCATGAGGCATTTGCTAGAGTGTTTTGAACCGGTGAGGAGCCATCCCTTGCCTCGACTCATGACAGAAATCCAATTCCAATACGTGACATTTCGGTTTTAATTGTAGAACTAGTATGGAAACATAGTAGGATGGGTACTATGCCGTCTATTATTGATACATTTATATTCGAAGTTGATTTTGACACTATACACTTATAGTAATATCAAAATGGCTTGTTTTAAATGTACCAAGCATATTTGGATATTATAAGGGAAAACTCCATCCTCTGGCTTGCGTTGCATTGTGTGATGGGACCTAAGTCTTATAATAGCTTCATTTTTCAAAAAGTATTGCGCTGTTTGTTTTATACACGAGTATTCTTGGGAGGAAACCCATTCCGTGTTATATGGCATGGTCCCTTGATTTACTTTATTTATAAAGGTAAAGTTTTAAATAACTGTTTTAGTTCTCACACCAGTCCCATGACTGACCTGGAGTTCATTATTTAACCTAAACTCCGGGTGCCCCTATTTTCCAAACAGGCAACTAGTTGTTTTAGTTTGCAGATATTATATCCACATGATCCTGGATTTATAGCTGGAACAATACTCGGAAAGCTCTGTATCTGTGTATTTCATTCAGTTGTGTTATGTATTATTTTTCCACTGCATTGTAATTTTAAATCTCTCATATTCTCCAATGTGTAATATTTATTCATACTCTGTTATATTCTTGTACTCTTATGTGACTTAATATAATAAGCAATGAAATGTTCTATTGTTCGTTTTCTGATTTGTTGTATTCTCAACTCAATCCGGGATTTCCCTTACGGGCGAGTTTGGGTGGTTTCATTGTGATATGAGAGCTTTGGTTTACAGAGCTCGAGAATAGGACCCATTAGAACCAAAACGAAAGAATTCATTTGATACTGGATTAGTAATATCCAATGAGAATGACTCGTTAGAGATGGGATCAACAACATCCTAGAATGAGTTAGAAGAGTATTATTTATTAAAAATAAAAATGAAAACGATTTTAATTTTGAAAATTATACCATATTATATGTATTTGGATATTTTTATTTTAAATTGATTTTGGACTATTGGGTATATGGAGATTTTAATATACGTTTGATCCACATGTATTTGAAGTCTCAAATATACTGGATGGATATAGAATCACACTCTAGTTGCCCGGAGATGATCCTGATGATAGCTTGAACATCATCATAATTTATGTTCGAGTTTTGAAAGTGGGATATCTATATATTTCCAATCCACTGGTGTGAGAACCAAAACATAGTTAGAATTTATTGTTGTAACTTGGCATCAAAAATATGATTTTTGGATATATAAAAGTTATATATTTGAAACGTTAACCAACTAATTGGTTGTTCGTTGTTTGTTTGATTAATGGTTTGAATAATTAAAATTTTTGGAATAGTAAAGCCAAATAAAATTTAATGCTTGAATTGGATTTTATACATGCATATATGTACATATATATAATTGAACAGGTCATAGCATGGAAGCTAAGATGAGAAATAAAATTGTATGCCTGACAAATAGTACGTATTTACTATTTTCTTGGTTTTGAAGATTTTATTAGACAATTGGCTATTCGCTTGGCTTTTAATTTTTCTTTTGGATTGATGAGGGCCCTGTGAGGCAAGTTGCAGTTTTAAAGGTCTCCCCATAAAAAAGAGGTTATGGCGAAATTTTTCGAAAATTTAGGGTGTTAGCCAAATTTTTGAGAAATTAGAAAATTCTAAAAAACTGAAAAGTTGAAGAATGAAGGTTGAGTTAGTTTGTTAAACAACTTTTAGCTCCGTTCCTTTTCGAGGACAAAAAGATTTTTAGTGGCTGAGATTATAACAACCCGAATTTTAAGAACCAATTTAATTTTTTTTTTATTTTAGCTATTTTAGATTTTGAATATTTAAAATGATTTATTTTAAATAATAACGACTAAAAATTTATTTTAAACGTAGTTAGAACATATAAATTTATTTTAATAATAAAACAAACTTGAAATGGCGCGGTGGTTTGAAAATTCGATTTTAGATTTCCACTGAACGTACAAGATTCAAAATAAATCGGATTTCAGTAAAACAAGAAATATCTGAATCTGCTTCACTATATTTTAATAACGAATGTAAGAAACAGAGATTTCATATCGAGAATGAAAAGTTATGTCCAATTTAAATTTTAAAATAGTCGTTACGGAATTTACATATATTTTATATAATATATAGCCCTTAAAAATAGTGATTTTGCAAACGACCTCCGTTTTCGATGAAACGACTTTTGTTTGATCCAGAATTTCGAATTATTGATATATTTCAATTTTCATAATTTTTGGAATCAATATGTTAGCATGGTGAATTTAAACGCATTTGGTAATTTTAGTTTGAATTTAATCGACTGGAAATTGGCCATTTTTCAAACGGCCTCCAAATTCGATAAAATTAATTTTGTTAGGACCGTATCATCAAAACATAGCTAGAAATTAATTTCTGTAATTTTAGGAGTCCATATATGGCCCCGATAAATTAATATGTACGTTTTAATTCAATATACATTGATTTATATTTTAATTTAAATGAAAACTGATCAAAACATTTGAATTGACTTACAGAACATATCCCATTGTGTTCGGAATTGCTAGGGACAACAGTCATTAGGCTCGATTTGGAGATTGAACAAAAAAGTTAATTATTGCAATTAAATTAATTAAATATTATATAAGGTCAACCCCTTTCTCCCATTATCCTCCACCGTTCAAAAATCAAAACAAAAAAGGAAACGCTGAAAACTGCGTTGCTCCACCGCCGCTCAGCCTCCTCCGCCGCACCCACGCCAATGCCGCGCTGCCCCTACTCCGGTGGTCCCCTCCCCCTCCCCGTCGCCCCCTCTCTCCCCCTTCTCCACCGTTAACCCCAAGCCCTAGCACCCTAAAAACTGCCGCACCAGCCTAATACTGGCTACCACCGGCCATAATTCCCACCCACCCCCCCTTTGGTCACCACGACCCCACGCCACCCTCCTCCGACCACCATTCCGTTCTGTGGTCCTTTCTATGGCAAATATTAATACTTTACACAAATGTGAGCTTTTATTTTTATTTATGGTACTTAGTTTTAAAAGAAATATAAAATTCTGTTTTATTTTTATATAAATAACATTGTTTTAAGAATCAATTTTTATATATTATGGCATTGAATAAAAATTTGATTTTTATATATAAAGTAGCATTATAAAAATATGATTTTTATTATGTAGGTAGCTTTATAAAAATGTGATTTTTATATATATATAGTAGCAAGATAAAAATATGATTTTTATATATGTAATAGCTTTATAAAAATTTGATTTTTAATATATATATATATAGCGTAATCAAAATGTGATTTTTATTTATAAAGATCATTGTTTAAAAATGTGATTTTTAATATAAGCCGCGTAAAACAGATTGCGATGAAACTAAGTGGAAGCAGAATGGAATCCAAGTCGTCCATTAAAGAATGACGGAGTGGAAACCAAAGGTGAGAACTCCTTCTCAGTCTAAGTATTTTTCAGTTAAATATATTCTAGGATGCAAACAGGGCTTTGAAGCCCCCGACACTATTTTATTGTACAAACCATGGTTGCTTGTTTGAAATGTATTGTGGAAATTTGGATATAGATAGATTTATTTGTTTGGATTTGATTTGGATGTGAATTGGGTTGAAATTGGTTTGTGTATGGTGCGAGCCAGTATTAGGCGAGGGATAAGGCTATACCTTATTCCGGTTCTAGTATTGTGTCGCTATGTTGCTGAAATTTTCTAAAAAGTGTTAGAAAAATTTAGTTAGTTGAAAATATTATTTTTAGCTTATAATTGTGATAAATAAAATAATTATTGGATAGTTAAAAATAAGTTTACACATCCATGTACAAGTCGGACGACTTGTCTATGCTCACCTATTTTTGTGATATCGATTGGGTCAATAATTTTACACATCGTCCAATAGCACAAATAATATTCAGTATTTGTTGTTTGAAAACCCCACACGAGTATTGGGATGATATTTTACATACACTAATTCAAATATTTAATTATATGTCAATCGATGGATCGACAGACTGTGATAAGTGTTATTTATTTATTTTAATGCTTGTGCAGTTGTGTAATGCACTCTGGATAACTGATTGTCTATCATGATGGTTGTGTACTTGTGTTGTATGAAATCCATATAAATAAATTATATGGTAACTGATTAGGTCTGATTCCAATTCAAAAGGAACGAATATTTTAAAATAAGAAAATATTTTAAAATAATGAATATTTTATATTAATATTCAGTAAAGGATTAAAATATTGAAATATATGAAGCCATGTTGATTAGATTTGCACCATTTCAACGCAAACGTTATTTATATCAATTTTATTCATTTCTATAATGGATATCGAAAAGGAAAACATTTCAAAATCGGATATTTTGAAAATATTATAATTTAAATATTATAATGACAAAGATTATTAATTTTTGATTTAAAATTGAAGTGAAAGTGGGAACTGTTTTAAAACGAATTTATAAAATACGTTTTGAATGAAATACATATAATATATATTATATATATTAATGGTTTGAATAGAACGCGCCGCGCCACGACCGTTCATGAATTTTGACCAATGAAATTGAATTGATATTACGGGAGATCTGACCGTCGGATTCTCCTAAAACTGGAATTGTTGGGTTCATATCGAAAAAAGCTTTCCAACGAACATAAGAGATTTGAAATCTAACGGTTGGATTTGGAATTATGTCCAAATTAAGTTTGGAAAAGGTCAATATAAATGCAGTTCGATGACCGTTTATGGAAATCAACTAAAAAGGCCTTAATGAAATTATTAAAAATACTAATAATTTGTGTAAAAGCATAATAAATGATTTGGAAAGAGTTAAGATGAAGAATTCCATATTTGAAAAGATAAAATATATTTTTACCAAAATGAACTAGCTATTAACTAGAATAATAATCCAATATTTTTAAAGAAATAAATTGGTTTTGAAATGGTTTTAAAAATAACCAGAATTTTCCAGTATATAAATTGGAATGGATTGGAATTGAAATAATATTCGGAATATTTCGATATTGGATTTTGTGGTTATACGTACATTGTTATGGGAATTTGGAAGATACAGATATCGTTATTCCCAATACAATATCCATTAGTTTCAAAATTTAATATTGAATGTAAGCCGATATAATTTTTGTTCAAAGTCTTATATTTAATATTAAATTGGATTTTGGGTTTGTCATGAACAGTGTCTTAAATGACACTGTTCTTAAACCCAGTTGAGAAAAGAATAAATATTTTAATTAAGAATTAGTGAAGTTTTCCAATTAATTAATATTTAATTGGAATTGAATAAAAGAATTGGATTTTGGGTTTGTTGTGAATGGTGTCTTAAATAACACTGTTCTTAAACCCCGTGTGCAAAGAATAAATCTTTTAATTAAGATTATTAGATTTTCTAGTTATACTTAATAATTGGAATAAAAATGGAAAGTGAATTGGGTTTATTGTGATATGTGTTTTTAACGACATTCGTTCTTTAACCCAGTTAATAGTGAAAGGTGATTTGGAACATATAAATCTTTTATTAAGATTTAATGTAAAATTTTCCAAGGTAAAGTTTTCCAATTTAATATATTAAATTGGAATTGAATTGTATTCGATTTAGTAATAGTCAAAGTGAGCTTCTGTAGAGGAAGACCGTTAATATACATGGAATTTGAAAGGCTTTGTCGTTATTCCATTTATATTATTAGTCGAATACGGAAATTTATATTGATTATATATATAGATCTATTTTCCGTGAAGATTCCATAATTAATTGAATGTGATTTTGGGTTTATCGTGAACTGCGTTTTAAATGACATTAGTTTCTTAACCCAGTAAAGACAAGATTACGTATCTAACATTGTATTTTGAACTGTATTCATCGATCTCTGCTAAATATATATCGGTTTGGTGGTGAAGAATTTATTCTCTTTCTTAACATCCTTCTCTGAGATGTACGAGCTTAGAGGTTATATATCAGCAAAAATCAATGTTATGGAGTGGATTGTCGATGCAATATGTTTGATTTCCCAAAGTTAAATAATCATTAATATTGATTTTTGGGAAGATTAAAACTAAGTGGATTTTTAATGAATCTTTAATTATATTGGAATGTGAATATGATAATTTAAATTATCAAATTTGGAAAATGATCGAGAATGGAGTACCATCAGTTTTACTCCAGGCGATAGTTAAATCTTTAATTAGATTTAAACATGAAATGGTAATTAAATTTACCGATAGCACCATGGTCTTAGATATGGAGTATTACCAATTTTTCTCCATGGGATGAATAGGTTGCGATTGGGAAACAAAATAAAAGATTACTTCTATAGGTATGCTAATCCCGACAAGTTTGGATAAACCTTAATTTGGTTTAGAATTGATATCCAAAGGATGATTAAAGTATAAATTTAAAAGAATTTATATTTGATAAATTAATGGGAACCTTTCCCAAAGGATATAAATATATGAATAAAGAATATTCAGAATAGGAATGAGGCGTATGCTGTGTTTTTATAGCACTTGATTATAAGATATGTGAATTATTCGGAAAGGCAGGATTTATACCCATTCTGAATAATTGATTCGACGATAAGCCAACGATGAAGACGGTGGTTGAAGACCAGGGTTCTTCACATCATTTGGATGATTACTGATGTCTTGATTGGGCTGTACACCCAAAACAAGGTAATAAGTGGCAATCGTCTAGACGTACTTAGAGATCAACCGGATATGCGAGGACCGCTCTCCTGTATCGGACATATGGGATGAAGAATAAGGTGCCTCCGGTTTGGTTCAGACCTAGAATATAATTGGATATGTGTCTGGCACTGATTTTATTTTGTGTTGATTGATCTCTATTAAATATATATATGTTTGGTGATGGAGAATTCATTCTCTTGCTTAACGCACTTCTCTAAGACGTACGAGCTTAGAGGTTATATATCGATAGACATCAGTTGCATGGCGTGAGCTGCCAGTGTGGCATGCTGATATGCAAATGATCAAGGCTTTTGTTGATAAGCAGGGCCTTGTGGTTGATGATCAAATCACGGCTTTAAATAGCATAGTTTTGTGTATAGCGTTAATTCGCGAGGCTCACAACTCGGTATGAGTTAAAAACGGGATCGTGACTACAGGGAGTGCACGACGTTTCTTTCTAGCTATGGGTGGTGTTATGGTATGGGGCCCAGACATTTATATATTTTTACCTATGTGGATGATGGATTGTGAGGTGCCTTAGATATATCGGTTACTAAGGAGCCAATGGATAGGTCCGATAAGACCGGAAACGTTTGTTCGGGAATAACCAATCCACTAAAGTTTGTGTGGACCGGCCCTGAAGATCCAAGGGTTGCCCCGCGGTGTGTAATCCTGAGGCATTTGCTAGAGTGTCTCGAATCAGTGAGGAGCCATCCCTGGCTTCGACTCATGACGGAAATCCAATTTCTAATACGTGACATTTCGGTTTTAATTGCAGAACTAGTATGACGACATAGTAGGATGTGGTATTATGCCGTCTATGATTGATACATTTATATTCGAAGTTGATTTTGACACTATACACTTATAGTAATATCTAAATGGCTTGTTTTAAATGTACCAAGCATATTTGGATATTATAAGGGAAAACTCTATCCTCTGGCTTGCGTTGCATTGTGTGATGGGAACTGAGTCTTATAATAGCTTCATTTTTCCAAAAAGCATTGCGCTGTTTGTTTTATACACGAGTATTCTTGGGAGGAAACCCATTCCGTGTTATATGGCATGGTCCCTTGATTTACTTTATTTCTAAAGGTAAAGTTTTAAATAACTGTTTTAGTTCTCACACCAGTCCCATGACTGACCTAGAGTTTATTGTTTAACCTAAACTCTGGGTGCCCCTATTTTCCACACGGGAAGCTAGTAGTTTTGGTTTGTAGATATTATATTCACAGGATCCTAGATTTACAACTGGAACTATAATCGGAAAGTTTTGTATCCATGTATTTCTTTCAGTTGTGTTGCGTATTATTTTTCCTCTGCATTGTAATTTTAAGTCTATGAAATTCTCCAATGCGTAATATTTATTCATACTCTTTTATATTCTTGTACTCTGATGTAAATTGTTGTAATAAGCATGAAACGTTCTATTGTTCGTGTTCCGATTTGTCGTGTTCTCAACTTAATCCAAGCTTTCCATTACGGACGAGTTTGGGCCGTTTCGGGTATAAACGTACCAGAAAATCTTGCTAGATAGTCTCTTTGACGTCTGCTAGGACCCTACTCCACTTAGACCAGAGATTGCTCATTCTGGCCATATACGCCTCCTTGGAGATATCTAGAACGGTCTAAGAGGGCTCTAACTCAAATCCCTTGTGTTAAATATAAATTAGAACTTTATAAAATATAGCTATATTATGTGAAAAAACATTAAATTGTTATTCTACTAATTTTGATACTTACGCCTTGTCAGCCTTAGGCCTCAAGTACAAAACCGGACGGGCTCGATGTTCGCCACTACCCTCACCAGCATGAGGGGTAATGCTACGTCATCTAGAGCCAGAGCCAGATGCAGGATCAGACATAATATGCTTGCAACATGAATGAATAAATATGCATTTTGAGAATATTTAAGTAGAAAAGGATAGATAATATGCTATATGAAGTAAAATACAACTTCCTGTAGAAAGAAGTTGACATAACTCATATCCTACAGGGTACGTGACAACTGTATGCGGAAGAAAATTTGATACCCCAGCAAACTTTTAATACAGTTTACTTAAAATTATTTAAATTTATGACAAATACATCGTATACAAATAATGTATACATTTCCTGTTTTTACATACAAGCGCACTTGTACCAAAAATTCATACAAACATACTATATCTAAACTTCAAAGATATTTAATTTTTTTAATAATAAGTATACAATAATTTTCATGACATATTTGACTTGGTATAATTGATCCAGATAGTATTAAATTAATAATAAGTGTTTACAAAAAAAATTATATTCTTAATGACAAAATTTAGTATTATTATTAAATTTTGAACTATATATATGACTGAATTTAACAATAGGGTTATGTTGTAATTAATTATATATCGTGTACGAGTAATTACACAAACACTAACAGTTTCACATGTTGTGTGCATAAAAAACTGAAGTAAATTTATTTGTTTTAAAATAATTATGTATGCATAAATGAAGATATTTTTGTTTACTTATGTTTATAGTTAAACTTTAATAATTTAAATCACTGTTTAAGTCTTTGAAAAGGAAATTTTAAAAATTTATTATGATTAAAAAAAATTGAAAAGTAGATATACGTCCGTGCTTTTAAATTAATTAATGTAAGTTTTGTCCAAAAGTTTAGTTTCAGTAGTTTATGTCATCCACTCAGGCTGTTATATAATGAGAAGTTAACTTACAATACAAAACATTTCAGTGTATTTATGGGATTTCATTTTTGTTTTCACTATTTAATCACAAACTTCAATATATTTATATTATATACATATGACATACGTTTTCACCAGTATATGACGTATGACATATATTTAAACCATTCAATTCAACGAATTTTATAATTATAGTGATAACAATAGCAATTCAAAAATAATATGTTGTAATATACATATACAAACAACTAGGAATCAAATAAAACTCATATTAAACCGAAATTAGTGGAAAACCTAAAAATTAGGTTTAAAAACTTCACCTAAATCCAAGAGCAATAAGCGAGGAGGAGGGCTGGAGGAGCTTGCCGTTGACGTCAGAGGCGGTGGCGGTGGTTGTTGGGGTGGAGGAATCGAAATTGAAAGAGGTGGAATGGTGGAAAGGGGAGGGAAATCCGATTAGGGATGGAGGAAACAAATGAGGAGCAGGTCGGGCTCTCTGGACATATGCAGGAAAATTCCAATGGCTTCCAACGGCCGCCAATGGTCTTTATTGCATTGGCTTCCAACGGCTAATACGGATTCTAATTAGCCGTTGGCGGCCGTTGGAAATCCGACATTGGAATACACTGTTTCTCTAGTAGTGTATCAATATCAAAATTATCAATAGAGGTTAACTAAAATATATAGATTTAGAAAGTATTAAAAGTAGACACTCATCTCTCTGAATCAGGATTAGCAACAATAGAAAATTGGGAGCAATAATGTCAAATAGATAGAAATAACTTAAGTTTAACGTATTATAGCAAAATATCTAAAAAAATATAAAATAAACAATACGCTTCCGTCATTTTTACTACATGCTACCCACTATATTGCAAAAAACAGCGTCTTGCTAAATCCTTCCCAATTACAAAAAATAAAATGACTATTACATCTTTAATCTTCACCAGAGCTTCCACAATTCCATCAATCCTTTTTTAATCCGCACAAAATTTTTGTGCACCTTTTCCTCATAGCACACATAATGTAGCGACCCAAACTCGCCCTTATGGGAAAGCCCGGATTGAGTTAAGAATAAGACAAATCAGAACACAAACAATATAACATTTCATTGCTTATTACAATAATTACATCAGAGTACAAGAATATATTAGAGTATGAATAAATAATATATATAAAAAATATCAAATATTAAAAATACATTACTTAAAAGCGGAAAAATAATACATAGCACAACTGAAAGAGATACACGGATACAAAGCTTTCCGAATATAGCTCCAGCTATAAATCCAGGATACTATAAGAAGGAATATGCAATAACCAAAACTATTAGCTGCCAGTGTAGTAACCCAAAACCCCATGTCACAGAATTAAGGATAATCATTCGGAATATAGCACATTAATCAACATTAGCAGATTACAGATAGTAGAATAAACATGAAATAGAACAATTTACATCAATATGACAGTGGAATCATAGAAAATAATAAACATCAGAGTAGCACAGTCATAGGATACAACTTAGTGAATAAAGGAAATGACCAGTCTACATCAAGATCACTAGGACATATACATCAGATAATACATAAAAGAGATAAATCAGTCTACATCGCGATCAGCGATACATATACATAAGTTAATACTGGCGGAAATGTCAATAGCCAAAGTACAGAGAAAGCTAGTCTTCACCATCAGCCAAAAACGCACTCCATGATATAGTGCTAAGCCAAAATACATACTATAACCTGTCACTGGGCTGCCAGTGTGAAAATAAGGGCACCCGAGTTCGCAAGTGGAAACAAACTACGAGTTAGTCATCGGACTGGTATGAGAAATCAACTTAACTGGTTAAACAATAATAATAAGGCAAATCATAGGACCACGCCGCTAACGCGGAATGGGTTTCCTCCAGTGATTTCCAGTGCATGAAATAAAGTAAATCCTTTGAACAACACAATGCTTTTTATAAAAAATGAAGCCATTATAAGACTAAAGTCCCATCACATAATGCAACGCAAACCGGAGGATAGATTTTTACCTTATAATGGCCAAAATATGCTTGATAAGTATAACACGAAATCATTTTATATTATCACTAGTGCATATATGTTTCAAAAGCAATTTCGGTCATAATGTATCAATCATAGGTGGCATAGCGACCATCTACCGTGTCTCCATATATAGGTTTACAATCAAAACCGCAATGTCGTATTGGAAGTTGGATTTCCGTCCTGAGTCAAGGCAAGGGATGTACTCCTCACCAGCTTCGAGATACTCTAACAAATGCCTCAGGATTCCTACAGAGAACCCTTGGATCCCCTAAGGTCAGTCCTCCCTTATGTTTGAGGATTACTATTCCAGAACACGTGTTTCCTAGTCCTATAGGACCTATCCATCGGCTCCGTAGTAACCGATATAACCGAGGCGCCTCGCATTCTGTCATCCACAAAGGTGAAAATATATAAATGTCTAGGCTCCATACCATGACACCACCCATAGCTAGAAAGAAACATCATGTTCTCCTCGGGTCCCTTATCCCGTTTTTAACTCAGACCGAGGTGTGATGCTCGGGGATCAACGTTATATAGAAAGTTATGCTATATTAAAGCCATGCTTTGATCATCAACCACAAGACTTTGCTTTTCAACAAAATCCTTGATCATTTGCATCTTTGTATGCCACGCTGTCAATCCACACCATACCGTTGATGTCTACTGAAATACAATCTCTGAGCTCATTCATCTCAGAGAAGGGCATTAAGCGTAATAACCCGAGTTTTTACATCAATCATACACACACATTGTTTGATTTTGAGTATATTTTCACATACACAATTTTCAATTAAGACTTTAAAACATGTCTAGACCAAAAATTGTTTTTCTCTTTTGTATATAATAATCTAAATAGTTTAAATTTATATTTTATAGGTGTGTTGAATAAGACTTATGCATAGAAATTTTAAAGTGCATTCTTTTGCAAATATCTTGTTCACGTTTCAAAAAGGATTTAAAACATTTTTTTTTTGACAAACCCTTTGTTTTAACTTGAGAGTCTCTTTGTCGAAAATCATGATTTAAACAATCCCTTGATCTAAAAACACATGTAGGAAAAAGTATGTGAACTTTTATGCATTGTCTAATCCTCTTGTAAGTCATGTTTCATACATGATCTCGTCACTTACACCTGGATGTGATTGCAACAAAAAGCACATGCAAATCAAGTGCATTTTTGCATTGAAACAAGAAGACATGAAGTGTCCAACTCTCCTTCACTCATTGTCTCATCCATGAGATTACTTCATGCTATCAACAAAGATCCTCAAGCCAAAGATTTAGCACGGCATGATCATTTTTCAGTTTTTCATTTTTCTCTTTCTTTTCAACATACTCTTGCTTGTCCCATTTTCCAATGCTTTAGCTAATTTGTCTAATAAAAACATGCATCAAAATATTTATAAAATCCTACCTATGCATCATCATTTTATCTACAATAGTTGATTTCAAATCATAGATATTGCAAAGTATTTTCTATGTGTTTTCCATCTCACAACATAGATTTACATGTACCATATTTTCAGATTTTTGTTCATACTTGGAAGGCAAGTTGATATATAAAATATATTCATGTTAAATCATATTTGACATGTGAAAAATAGGGCTTGAAAGCTCATCAAATACTGAACACATACGGTACAATAAAGGATCACAACATTTGAATTAAACAAAGAAAAGAAATGGTAGAAAGAAGAGTTGTACCAAGAGCAATAAATGTAAGGGTGATTTAGGCCAACGGTGGGGGGGAGATTTTGTACATGGTACAGGGTATAATTCAGGTAGACTATAGCCTGAAAATACCATGTGAATGTGGAAGAAAATGTGTAGATTTGAAAGAGGAAATCAATTTTTAAAATTGGTTTTCATTTGTCAAAACAAAAAGCTGCTTGGCTGTTTCATATCAGCATTTAATGCACCTATATTTTATTATTTATCACCACTATATAAAGGCCATCCATGCACACAACTCTCACTCTCAAACAACACAGCAAGTTTAAGAGTTTTAGCAAAGGAA
The DNA here is from genome assembly GCA_030737875.1 of Allium sativum. NCBI lineage: Eukaryota > Viridiplantae > Streptophyta > Magnoliopsida > Asparagales > Amaryllidaceae > Allium > Allium sativum. The sequence goes on from CM060927.1 coordinate 160,152,586, forward strand.
AAGTAAGATATTTTGGAAGCTTTAAGGTGAGTAAAACTGCACCTTTATTTTCTGTTTTCATTAATTGCAATTTGCTGTTATAACATTAAGTGATCTTGTATTTCTTTTATGATCCTGTTCAAATACACTACCATGTGTTGTTTGCTTGTTTGATAATGATGAAATGATTAATGTCTTGAATGTAGAAACCTTAAGAGCCTTATGCTAAAAAAAAAATATGGCCAGCTACTGTCACTAAAATAGTGTTTTGGTTAGTTAAATCCCTATGGTTTTAATTAGACCAGTAAACATAGGATTGGGGTTTTGAACGAGGTAGTATTCTATGGTTTAAACCTTTGAAATAAGGTATATGAGTGTTTAAAAGGAGAAGAAAGCTCGGCCAATCTTCTACTAGCATTGCAAAACACATGCACAGTACCCTCTCTATTGCTCATTTTCAAGATGGATTTTCAAACTAAGTAAAAACAAGTTTTGATTGTATAGGCATAACAAAGGAACTAAATGATGATTTTTAAACTAAAAATCATGATTTTAAAGAGAGGGAATTGAGAGGAAGAGAGAGATGGTCACAAAACTGAAATTGGTGAAACTCCATCAATACATTGGATCAGAAACGACGTCACTTGGCCTGGAGGAGTATGGAAGGGGGTGGATCATTGGAAAAATACGAATTTAATTTTTAATTGCGTAGTTTTTGTGAAATTTAATAAAAATAGGTTTTTGAACTGTTTTTGGGTTCAATGGTTTTGCGTCGGAATTTCTCACCGTAGGGGAAGCCAGGGGGATGCGGTCTAGGGGGGATCTGGGCGTCGGGGTTGGGTGACGATGTGGCCAAGTGATGGTGACGACCAGTGGTCGATGGAAGGAGGTAGGAGGGTTTTTCCTTGGTGATGTTTACTGGAAGAAGAGGGGGCCACGACTATTTTCCGTTCAGGCCAGGTGGAGGTGGTTCTGACGGTCGTGGTGTGGTCTGGTGACGGAGAGGGAGGTGTTGCGACGGTTGTTAGAGGTTCAGGTGGGCCCACGTGGTTGTGCATGTGCACAGCTATGGCACGGGTAAGGAGGAAGGAGAAGCATGTGTGGCCATCGATAGTTTAGGTGATCGGGCAGTGATTTCGTAGGTGTGGTACTTTAAACGTGGTAGTTTGCCAAAGGGGAAAAGTGGTAGTACCAGGCCAAAGTGGTACTTTGAGTTTTCATTAGGTTTTGAGTGATCGGACAAGGGGGTTATCAATGGCCGAGGCCTTGGTACTTGTTACTGGGTCGAAAACATGTGATCTGGTCTGATTTTCATGTGTGCGCGCTAGGGTTTTAAAATCTAATACTTTACAAAGTTGGCACTTTGCTGTTTTGACTTAAAACAATGATTTTAAATTGTTTTAAAAATTAAATTAGTTTTCAAATTTAATATTGATTAAAATTAAATAAGAAGACAAATATTTAAATAAAAATAACATTTTTATTTAATTTATTTAAAGGGAAGAGTGAATCGGGATTTCGTCAGAAGTTGAAATCAAAGACTTAAACAAATACTTGATAAATTACAAATTTAAGTTAGAAACTATTTATGAATAAAATACTTAGATTTTAATCATACATGTAAGAAAAACGTGTGTTGAGGTTTTATGTTAAACTACAAATTTCAAGATACAAGTAACCGGTCAAGCATGGTTCGGTATTTTATAAAACAAGTACCATGAATCATGTTTGATCGTATTAGATTAATATTTTAAAATATTCGTTAATCATTTCAAAAAGCCCGAAATCAAGATTTCACTTTGAATTGATTTTACGCCGTACGACAAGATTTTAAAGTTGAAGACGGTTTTATACAAGGACTACTTTTAAATAGTACCTTCGGTTTGTTCAAACCCAGAACAACTTGTATGGACGAGTGTCTGACAAAGTAATTCTAACTGGTCACGTACATTGATCTTTTCAAACGTATTTATATGGTGGCAGAGGAATTCGTTTCTCTCGCCGTATACCTATAATATTTTTTTGAGGAAGTCAATTAGTGATTGGGAAGTCTTGACGATGTGGCACTCAGAGAAATAAACCAGTGTTAATGACGTAAGTCTAGCCTCAAGCCTCACACCCAGGAAATGACAAAAAATCGGGCAGGCAGCATGGCGATGTGGGTCGCTCCCATTAGAGTGTAGCATCACCTATCTAGATAAATTCCTATTGTTTCTTAATCTATCGATTCTGCCATTCAGGAATGGTTGCCGTACACAACCATTGGTGATATACACTCGATACACTCAAAAGAAATGAGTGGTCGGTTATGTGAGGGTCGGGTTGCAAGAAGTTCTTGCTGAACCGAGGTGTATTTGCCTCTAGAGATACATCATCGGAAGGTGGTCCCATACCTTGTCATAGTTGGAAATCCAATTTCCATAAGTGCCAAGCGGTTTGTATTTGTATACTATATCGGAAAATGTGGAATGCAAGCATTTTCCTAAATTCTAAATTATTTGTGAAAACCAATTTAACATTATAAAAATATCTGGTTTAAAAGTATACAAAAGTGTTTTAATCTCATAAGGTAAAAACCCGTTTCGTATTCACGACGTGGTCTTATGAGATGTTTTCTTTAAACTGTTTACTCATACCAGTCCCCTGACTGACCCAGAGTTTATTTCTCTGTGTTTTCCCTTAAACTCTTGGGTGTTCATAACACTTGTTATGAATAGACAAGTGAATCAGGATGTAGACACTTAAGAAGCTGGATGAAGATTATCAGTGTGCTGACCTATCTACCTTACCTACTGTATAATTATAAGTCTACAAGTTAAAAGTGAATGTTATGTATAATTACTGATGTACTATAAATGGGTTGTACCACTTGACATATGATGTTCTGATGTATCATGTACTGTTGTGTAATATTATAAAGTATTATCTTTTGTGAAATTCCACTATGAGATTCTGATGTTCTGTGATTTTATCTTCTATCTACTCTTATTTCTCATTAATGACACGACTTTCAATGTGTTCGAAAGTTGGGTCGTTACAGTTGGTATCAGAGCTTAGGTTAATCATTACCAAGGCTTTGGGTAAGTGTGAGAGAGCGTATTTTTATATAAAATTTAAAATAAATTTAAAACAACTTGGATGTTATATGTAAGTCAGTTATAACCCATCAAAGTCTCCAATGACAACCTGTTATATTCAGGTAATCAAAATGAGTACCCGTGCACGAAGAGGTCGAGCTAGGGGATCTTCCATTGTTACTGGTCGTACTTTTGGATCCCAAGATCAAGGTGAGACAGCAGAGGAAGTCGCAGCAGTCCAATAGGATAAGAGCTTTGCGACTATTTGTAAGGAGTATACAACTCTGGGAGGAAAAGTTTTCAAAGGGACCGAGTCTTTTATTGAGGTTCAGGCATGGATGAGGTCTTGTGAAAGGATTTTCAAACGATTGAAGTTGAATGATGATCAGAAACGTCTTTTAGCTTCATGGCAACTTCAAGGAGCTGCTGCGATCTGGTGGGACGCTCAAACTGCTAATGTTCCTGAGGAAGATTTTACTTGGGACAAGTTCAAAGAAGCATTTGAAGCACAATTCCTGCCTGCCGCTGGAAAGACAAGGATGTATCGGGATTTTATCGATCTCAATCAGGGAAATATGAAAGTATCTGAATATGAGAACAAATTCAACTCGCTTTCTTGTTTTGGCCTAGAACTGATCAACACTCCGCTTAAGAAAAATGAAATGTTCATAGTAGGATTGAAGGATAGCCTGCAAGTTCAGATGATTAGACATCTCAAGATTCCATTTGTAGATTTAGTTGATATGGCAGTTCGTTATGAGGCACTAGACGGTAAAAAGCCAGTTGCAAAAGTAGCACAGACGGGAGGGCCTAGTGGAGAGAATCCAAATAAGAGGAAGTTCAATCCAAACTGGAAAAACAACAACAAAGGAGTACCTAAGATGGGAGAAAAGGCCAAAGAATGGTTCAAAGACAGAAAATGCCACAACTGTTTGCAGAAAGGACATATTGCCAAATTCTGCACCAAACCAGCAGCAAAGAAACCTCAACAAAACCAGCAACAACAACCGTCTCAGCAACAGCAGCAGAAACAACAGCAAGGCCCTGGACAAGCAATGGTGATGAAGAATTTGTGTTTCAACTGTCATCAGCCTGGGCACTTGATTAAAGACTGTCCACTCATGAAGAGGGCACAGCAACCCAAGGTGTATGCTATCAAAAGTGAACCATCAACCTCCTAAGATGTGAAAGGCAAGGGAGTTCTCGAAGGTACTTTTGATTTAAATGGCATTAATGTTCGTGTTTTATTTGACACTGGCGCCTCAAATAGTTTCATTTCTTCTGGCACGGTAGGAAAATTCAGATTTATCCCAAAAATTTCCCCAAACCCAATTTGTGTAACTAATCCTATTGGCGGAAAAACTGAGTTAAAAATGTATTGCAATAATGTGGCACTCTCGTACCTTTTTCATTCCTTTCCCTTCGATTTCTACGTTTTGGATTTCAAAGGATTTAATTTATACTTGGAATAGACTGGTTGAGTAGATTCCAAGCTGAGATTAAATGCGATAAAGAAATCGTAACTCTGGTGACCAATATTGGGAGCAAAGCTAGGATACCATGTGGAAAACCCGGTATTCATATGTGTAGTTTCTTGTATGCTTTGGAGGCACCACAAGAGAATTTGGAGACGTTTGAAGTAGTCCTAGATTTTTCTGACGTACTTGAAGAAGTTAAGAGTTTACCCCTACGTCGAGAAATAGAGTCCCACATCGATCTAATTCCAGGAGCCAGACCGATCGTTCAACCAAAAAGACGAATGGCGCCAAAAGAAGTTAAGGAACTTGAGAAGCAAACTCAATATTTACTCGCCAGAGGATTGATCAGGCCAAGTTTTTCAAGCTGGGGTTCAGCAGTAGTTTTTGTGGTTAAGTCTGGTGGATCACTAAGGCTGTGTGTCGACTACAGGGAGTTAAATAAGGTGACCATCAAGAATAAGTATCCTTTGTCGCGAATTGATGATCTTTTTGATCAGTTGAGTGGAGCTACGATGTTTTCTCAAATGGATCTTGCTACAGGATTCCATCAGTTAAGAAACGCCGAAGATAGTATTCTTTAACTGCTTTCAGAGGCCCGGATTTCTTTTATGAATGGTTAGTTATGCCATTCGGTTTAACCAACGCACCCGCGTATTTTGTGGATTTGATGAATTGCGTCTTCAGAAAGATTCTGAACAAGTTCGTCCTGGTTTTTATTGACGATATCTTGATCTTTTCAAAGACAGAAGAAGAGCATCGATATCATCTTAAAGTAGTATTGGAGACTATAAGGACGAGTGTTTTGAAGGCGAAGTTTTCTAATGTCATTTCTGGTAATCTGAAGTTAGATTCTTGGGGCATATCGTAAATGGAGATGGTATATCTGTAGATCGGATCAAGGTCGAGGCAGTGCAACAATGGAAGCAACCCAGAACACCAATGGAGGTCCGTTGTTTCTTGGGATTAGCAGGATATTACAGGAGGTTTAACCAAGATTATTCTAAGATATCTTCTCATCTGACTAAGCTGACTAAGAAGGGTGAGAAATTTATATGGACTCCGAAGTGTGAAGAATCATTCAAGGAGTTGAAGAAGAAATTGAAAGAAGCACCAGTTCTTACTGTTTCTGATGGGAAAAGTAAATTTGAGGTTTATACTGATGCTTGTGGAGTGGAATTCGGTGCAGTACTAGTGCAGAATGGACGTGTGGCTGCATATGCCAGTAGACAATTGAAGATTCATGAGATGAATTACGCCACACACGATCTAGAGTTATTGGCGGTTGTTTTTGCATTAAAAATGTGGAGGCACTACCTGTTAGGCGGGAAGTTCGAGATTTTCACAGATCACAAACCACTCAAATATCTGTTTTCTCAAAAAGATCTCAACCTGAGGCAACAGAGATAGTTGGAATTCCTTACGTTGTATGAATTGGATATTATCTATACGCCAGGGAAAGCAAATGTCGTAGCAGACGCTCTAAGCAGAAATGTGATCTTATCTCTTCTAGAAGCTACCCCAGCACTTCAAGGAAGGATAACGGCGAATCAACGGGGAGATGAGAATCTGGAGAAGTTAATTCAAGGAGTTATAAAAGGAGGAGAGTAAGATTTTGAAGTGGGTGGCCAAGGTATTCTCAGAATTAATGGAAGATTGTGTGTTCCTGATGTTGATGGATTAAGGTAGGAAGTTTTGGAAGAATGCCATAAATCAAAGCTGAGCATTCATCCAGGAGTACACAAGATGTATAGAGATATGAGGCGAGTATTTTGGTGGCCTGGGATGAAGAGAGATATTCTGTCCTACGTAAATCAGTGTATATGCTGCCAGCAAATAAAGGGTGATAACCAGAAGACAGCAGGACTACTGAAACCTTTGGAGATTCCTACCTGGAAGTGGGAGATGATATCAATGGATTTCATCGATGGTTTACCCAACACCAGGAAAGGATTTGAAGGAGTTTGGGTGATAGTTGATCGACTAACAAAGAGTGTGCATTTCATTCCGGTGAAACCAACTCGGACTGCAGCTTCATTGGCCCAGATCTTTATAAGGGAGATTGTACAATTACATGGAGCCCCAGTGAGTATTATAAGTGATAGGGATCCTATTTTTACCAGCAAATTCTAGGAGGCACTCCAAACAACTTTGGGGACTAACCTGAAATTAAGTACTGCTTATCATCCCCCAACAGACGGCCAGATAGAAAGGGTAAACAGGATATTGGAGGAGCTGTTGAGAACATGTATTCTGGACTTTGGAGGATCATGGGAGGATCACCTACATCTAGTGGAGTTCTCCTACAATAACAGTTAGCAGGTAAGTATAGGCATGGCACCATATGAAGCTCTCTATGGCAGACCGTTCAGATCACCAACCTGTTTGGTGGAGTCAGGAAATAAACTCGTTCTCGGACCAGATATGATTCGAGAAGCAACTGAAAAAGTGGAGTTAGTTAAAAGACGAATGAATGAGGCCCAAGATCGACAGAAAAGCTATGCAGACAAAAGGCGAAGAGATCTGAATTTTTCTGTTGGGGATTTTGTGTTTGTGAAGATTTCACCAATCAAGGGAACAATCAGATTTGGTAAGTCAGGGAAGTTAGCTCCACGATATGTGGGACCTTTCTGTGTTCTTGAGAAGGTCGGATCTCTTGCTTATAAAGTAGAATTACCTGAGAGAATGGCAGGGATTCATAATGTTTTTCATGTATCACATCTCCGCAAGTGTGTGCACGACCCATCTTTAATCTTGGAACCATCGGTTCAGGAAGATCTTGAAATTGAACTGGACTTGACTGTGGTTAGATACCCAGTCTATGTAGTGGATAGAGAAGAAAAGCAACTTCGGAATAAGGTCGTGAAACTACTCAAGATACAGTGGAGCGAGAATCCATATGACTGTACTTGGGAGATGGAGAAGCACATCAGGGAGTTCTATCCGGATTTTGTTGTGGACTAGATGTTTGTTATCCTATGTTGTTTTGGATATATGATATGTATGATAGTACTGTATGGCTTGTATGGATGTATCTTTTGTCTGGAAATGGAATTGTGTATTTTCATCTCTATGGATTGTGGATGTTATGAGGACTCAGCATTCGTAGGTTTATGAACTCTTTCAGTTTACTATTACTTGTACTGAAATCTGTTCTTTGTTTCTTTTCCAGATGTCACCGATGTTCAAGAGGACCGCCAGAAAGAGACTGACCCCTCTATAGAGATTGAGACAGTATACAGGAATTAGTATCCATGAGCTTACAGGTTCACAGGAGCATGAGGGTGAGAGGAGATACGTCGACTCTGAGGAGTCGGGCATATACCAAAGAGTGTCTTCCATTGAGGAGGACAGTAGGGACTCACCTCAGGAGCAGGATTATGAGGGAGATGACGATCAGGTAGGGTACTATGTAGGAGAGGGAGCAGATGATGGATATGATAGAGATGATGACAGTGGTGATGCCGAGATGACATGGATGATGAGGAGCCCGAGGAAGATCCGGATGAGGAGCCTGAGGAGGATCCAGAGGAGGAGCCCGAGGAGGATCCGAAGGAGGAGCCCAAGGAGGATCCAGAAGGAGAGCCAGAGGAGGACATTCCACTTGAGGATATACCACTTGCCCAGCCACAGCCTGAGGGGGATATTCCACTTGCACAGCCAGAGTTAGAGCCATGGGTTCAGGCACCACCAGCACCTATGGATGGATAGTTAGCAATCCTATTGGAATAACTAGCTCAGGAGATGGCACAGTATCTGGCTAATGTAGGACATTTGGAGCCACTTATGGATCATGATATGGGGGTACCTATAGACGATGATATGGATTTTGCCTACCCAGATATGATGCTATATCCACCTTCTCCAATTGAGGTCATAGAGCTTTCAGACGATGATATTCCTGAGGAGGTTGAGGAGGCAGTTGAGGTGATCGAGATATCCGACACTGAGGATGTGATTTGTATTTCTGATGATGTGGATGTAGTTACCATCTCGGGCGATGATGAGGAGGTTGTCATTCCTGATGACGAGGATGTCATAGAGATCAGCAGCGGTTCTGAGTAGGACAGATAGACTAGATGGTATTGTATATAGTAGTAGTATGACGGATACGTATATTATAATAGTACTTGTATTTTGCTACGGTATATAACTCGATACTAGTCGAGTATAGTACGTGTATTTTGCTGTAGTCCGCTTGACTTATGGTATGATATATATATATATATATATATTAAATTTTGCTTATCTTCCATCTACAAATTTCGAGGACGAAATTTTTATAAGGGGGGTGGATTGTAATAACCCGAGTTTTTACATCAATCATACACACACATTGTTTGATTTTGAGTATATTTTCATATACACAATTTTCAATCAAGACTTTAAAACATGTCTAGACTAAAAATTGTTTTTCTCTTTTGTATATAATAATCTAAATAGTTTAAATTTCTATTTTATAGGTATGTTGAATAACACTTATGCATAGAAATTTTAAAGTGCATTCTTTTGAAAATATCTTGTTCACGTTTCAAAAAGGATTTAAAACATTTTTTTTGACAAACCCTTTGTTTCAAGTCTCTTTTCTGAAAAGCATGATTTAAACAATCCCTTGATCTAAAAACACACGCAGGAAAAAAGTATGTGAATTTTTATGCATTGTCTAATCCTCTTGTAAGTCATGGTTCATACTTGATCTCGTCACTTACACCTGGATGTGATTGCAACAAAAAGCACATGCAAATCAAGTGCACTTTTGCATTGAAACAATAAGACATGAAGTGTCCAACTCTCCTTCACTCATGGTCTCATCCATGAGATTACTTCATGCTATCAACATAGATCCTCAATCCAAAGATTTAGCACGGCATGATCATTTTTCAGTTTTGCATTCTTCTCTTTCTTTTCAACATACTCTTGCTTGTCCAATTTTCCGATGCTTTAGCTAATTTGTCTAATAAAAACATGCATCAAAAGATTTATAAAATCCTACCTCTGCATCATCATTTTATCTACAATAGTTGATTTCAAATCATAGATATTGCAAAGTATTTTTTTTGTGTTTTCCATCTCACAACATAGATTTACATGTACCATATTTTCAGATTTTTGTTCATACTTGGAAGGCAAGGTGATATATAAAATTTATTCATGTAAAATCATATTTGACATGTGAAAAATGGGGCTTGAAAGCTCAGCAAAAACTGAACACATACGGTACAATAAAGGATCACAACATTTGAATTAAACAAAGAAAAGAAATGGTAGAAAGAAGAGTTGTACAAAGAGCAATAAATGTAAGGGTGTTTTTAGGCCAATGGGGGGGGGAGATGTTGTACATGGTATAGGGTATAATTCAGGTAGAATATAGCCTGAAAATACCATGTGAATGTGGAAGAAAATGTGTAGATTTGAAAGAGGAAATCAATTTTTAAAATGGGTTTTCATTTGTCAAAACAAAATGCTGCTTGGCTGTTTCATATCAGCATTTGATGCACCCATATTTTATTATTTCTCACCACTATATAAAGGCCATCCATTCACACAACTCTCACTATCAAATAACACAGCAAGTTTAAGAGTTTTAGCAAAGGAAAAGTAAGAGTTTTGGAAGCTTTAAGGTGAGTAAAACTGCACCTTTATTTTCTGTTTTCATTAACTGCAGTTTGATGTTATAACATGAAGTGATCTTGTATTTCTTTTATGATCCTGTTCAAATACACCACCATGTGTTGTTTGCTTGTTTGATAATGATGAAATGATTAATGTTTTGGATGTAGAAACCTTAAGAGCCTTATGCTAAAAAAATAATTATGGCCAGCTACTGTCACTAAAATAGTGTTTTGGTTGGTTAATTCCCTAGGGTTTTAATTAGACCAGTAAAGATAGGATTGGGGTTTTGAATGAGGTAGTATTCTATGGTTTAAACCTTTGAAATAAGGTATATGAGTGTTTAAAAGGAGAAGCAAGCTCGGCCAAACTTCTACTGGCATTGCAAAACACAAGCACAGTACCCTCTCCGTTGCTCATTTTCAAGATGGATTTTCAAACTAAGTAAAAACAAGTTTTGATTGTATAGGCATAACAAAGGAACTAAATGATGATTTTTAAACTAAAATTCATGATTTTAAAGAGAGGGAATTGAGAGGAAGAGAGAGATGGTCACAAAACTGAAATAGGTGAACCTCCGTCGATACATGGGATCAGAAACGACGGCACTTGGCCTGGAGGAGTATGGAAGGGGTGGATCATTGGAAAATACGAATTTAATTTTTAATTGCGTAGTTTTTGTGAAATTAAATAAAAATAGTTTTTTGAACTGTTTTTGGGTTCAATGGTTTTGTGTCGGAATTTCTCACCATAGGGGAAGCCAAGGGGTTGCGGTCCAGGGGGGATCTGGGCGTCGGGGTTGGGTGATGATGTGGCCAAGTGATGGTGACGACCGATGGTCGATGGAAGGAGGTAGGAGGGTTTTTCCTTGGTGATGTTTACTGGAAGAAGAGGGGGCCACGGCCATTTTCCGTTCAGGCCAGGTGGAGGTGGTTCTGACGGTCGTGGTGTGGTCTGGTGACGGAGAGGGAGGTGTTGCGACGGTTGTTAGAGGTCCAGCTGGGCCCACGTGGCTGTGCACGTGCACAGCTATGGCACGGGTAAGGAGGAAGGAGAAGCATGTGTGGCCATCGATAGTTTAGCTGATCGGGAAGTGATTTCGTGGGTGTGGTACTTTAAACGTGGTAGTTTGCCAAAGGGGAAAAGTGGTAGTACCAGGCCAAAGTGGTACTTTGAGTTTTCATTAGGTTTTGAGTGATCGGGCAAGGGGGTTATCAAGGGTGGAGGCCTTGGTACTTGGTACTGGGTCGAAAACATGTGATCTGGTCTGGTTTTCATGTGTGTGCGCTAGGGTTTTAAAATCTGATACTTTACAAATTGGTACTTTGCTGTTTTGAGTTAAAACAATGATTTTAAATTGTTTTAAAATTTAAATTAGTTTTCAAATTTAATATTGATTAAAATTAAATAAGAAGATAAATATTTAAATAAAAATAACATTTTTATTTAATTTATTTAAAGGGAAGAGTGAATCATGATTTCGTCAGAAGTTGAAATCAAAGACTGAAACAAATACTTGATAAATTACAAATTTAAATTAGAAACTATTTGTGAATAAAATACTTAGATTTTAATCATACATGTAAGAAAAATGTGTGTTGAGGTTTTCTGTTAAACTACAAATTTCAAGATACAAGTAACCGGTCAAGCACGGTCCGCTATTTTATAAAACAAGTACTGTGAATCATGTTTGATCGTATTAGATTAATATTTTAAAATATTCGTTAATCATTTCAAAAAGGCCGAAATCAAGATTTCACTTTGAATTGATTTTACGTCGTACGCTAAGATTTTAAAGTTGAAGACAGTGTTATACAAGGACTATTTTTAAATAGTACCTTCGGTTTGTTCAAACCCAGAACAACTTGTATGGACGAGTGTCTTACAAAGTAATTCTAACTGGTCACGTACATTGAGCTTTTCAAACGTATTTATATGGTGGCAAAGGAATTCGTTTCTCTCGCCGTATACCTGTAATATGTTTTTGAGGAAGTCAATTAGTGATTGGGAAGTCTTGACGATGTGGCACTCAGAGAAATAAACCAGTGTTAATGATGTAAGTCTAGCCTCAAGCCTCACACCCAGGAAATGACAATAAATAGGGCAGGCAGCATGGCTATGTGGGTCACTCCCATTAGAGTGTAGCATCACCTATCTAGAGAAATTCCTATTGTTTCTTAATCCATCGATTCTGCCATTCAGGAATGGTTGTCGTACACAACTATTGGTGACATACACTCGATACACTCAAGAGAAATAAGTGGTCGGTCATGTGAGGGTCGGGTTGCAAGAAGTTCTTGCTGAACCGAGGTGTATTTGCCTCTAGAGATACATCATCGGAAGGTGGTCCCATACCTTGTCATAGTTGGAAATCCAATTTCCATAAGTGCCAAGCGGTTTGTATTTGTATACTATATTGGAAAACGTGAGATGCAAGCATTTTCCTAGATTCTAAATTATTTATGAAAACCAATTTGGCATTATAAAAATATTTGGTTTAAATTATACAAAAGTGTTTTAATCTCATAAGGTAAAAACCCGTTCCGTATTCACGGCGTGGTCTTGTGAGATGTTTTCTTTAAACTGTTTTTAAACTGTTTACTCATACCAGTCCCCTGACTGACTCGGAGTTTATTTTTCAGTGTTTTCCCTTAAACTCTTGGGTGTTCATAACACTTGTTATGAATAGACAAGTGAATCAGGATGTAGACACTTAAGAAGCTGGATGAAGATTATCAGTGTTCTGACCTATTTACCTTACCTATTGTATAATTATAAGTCTGCAAGTTAAAAGTGAATGTTATGTATAATTACTGATGTACTATAAATGGGTTGTACCACTAGACATATGATGTTCTGATGTATCATGTATTGTTGTGTAATATTATAAAGTATTATCTTTTGTGAAATTCCGCTGTGAGATTCTGATGTTCTGTGATTTTATCTTCTATCTACTCTTATTTCTCATTAATGACACGACTTCCGATGTGTTCGAAAGTTGGGTCGTTACATTAAGCAAGAGAATAGATTCTCCGCCGGCAAACAGATGTATATTTAGTAGAGATCAACGAATACGACACAGAATACACGTCAGACACACATCCATTTACGAGTCCGTTCTGGGTTCGAACGAAACCAGAGGTACCTTATTCCTCGTTCCAAATGTCCATTACGGAAGAGCAGCCCTCGCTCATCCGGACGATCAACAAGTACGTCTAGACCACTACCACTGTAATCTCGTCAAGGGAGCTACACTTATCTAAGGCATCAGTAGCAATCAATACGATGTGAAGATCACTGGTCTTGCACTATCTTCATACCTTCGACTTTTTATCATCGATCAATTATTTGAAATGAGAATTAACTCGGCCTTTTCAAATAATTCATGTATATATAGAATTGAAATCAATTCTTTCTATGGTTAAATTATTTGACATCCACATTTCAGTTCACTAATATAATTTCCATGTCAAACACATCCAACCATCAAAATATCTGATAAACCGAGTAAAATCGGTTTATTTCCATTCCATATCACTATATATATTTTATAACGATTTATAGCTATTTTTATTTATTAAAAATAGTCCATTTTAATTAAACGACGCTTAAGGCCATAATGTGGCCCTGGCGCTGTTTTTCTCCAGATTTGATTTACACATTTCTCAAAATCTGGCCGTTGGATCTTAACAAAGTTAATTCCGTTGGAAAGACCTTCCAAAGCAAACCCAACGGTTCCGGTTTTGGGAAAATCCGATGGTCGGATCTCTTGATATAATCATTTAAAGTTACGATTTCAAAACACGAACTGCAAAGGCGCGATTCGTTTTATTATAATATATATATATATATAATTCATTCTGGCGTTGTTTTTCCTCAGATTTGATTCAAACATTTCACACAATCTAACCATTGGATCTCAAAAAAATTTATATTGTAGGAAAGATATTTTCAAAGCACCCAACGGTTTGAGTTTCACTGAAACCCGATGGTCGGATTTCTCAGTATAATTGTTTAAAATCACGATTCCAAAGCATGAACTGCAGCTGCGCGATTCGTTTTATTTCTATACATATATATATAATTCATTCGACGATTTTCAAACCATTTTCACTTCAAAAATTTGGCTAATGCCTTTAAATTTCGAAAAATTTCACCATAAACTCCTTTGTACGGAGAGGGGTTTGGAAATTTATTGAGCCGTATTAGGTACCCAATATATCTAGTATAAGCATACACAATTTTTACTGTCTTATTCTATGCCCGAGGGAGTGTGTAAAATTACTCTAGATATAAATCTCATCACCTTGTCCAGTGTTGAAAAATAAATAATCCATGTGTCGTATCTAATAACAAGAGAGACGTGATTATTATCAACTCTACACCCGTGTGGGGTTTTTAATTTAATCTGGCAATTTATCATTATATTTATTTTGTCCATATCAGTCCTCAGTTCAACGTGTAATTTAATCATCACCATACGAACATCTCGCTCATATGGTAATCTCACCCTCGTCATACAAGCTCCAAATACTTATATGAAATATGATATGCTATGACATCAATAGTTCGTCTTCGGTTCAATCTAAAATACAGTCATCGCCATACAAACATCTCGCTTGTTTGGTAATTCCAACCTCATCATACCAGCTCCAAATGCTTGTATGGAATATGATAGAGTATGCTATTTTCACGAAGTATGCCATGTAGTGTAGTTCAAAATTAGTTGTTACTATCCTATGGCAACGTTTATAATCTCACACAGAACAACCAGCACACCGCATCCAATGGCATTCACAGGAGTTGATATATAAATAAAATTGCGCGTCCAACTCATTAAGGTTTACCTATTTATCGGGCATGCAAATAAATTCTTTACTCAACAACAAATCCATTTACTTGTTTAGCTTTTGTATATATTCATACCTACGCTAAAAATAATATTTTTAGCGAACAAATATTTATTTCCATACATGACTATTTTTAACACTTTATATACATGTTAAAAATATTATTTTCAATCAACAAATAATAATTTCAACCTTAGGTTATTTTTAACACTTCATATACATGTTAAAAAATTATTTTCAATCAACAAATATTTATTTCAACCTTTTGGTTAATTTTAACACTTCATATACATGTTAAAATATTATCTTCAATCAACAAATATTTATTTCAACCTTTAGTTATTTTTAACACTTCATATACATGATAAAAATATTATTTTCAGTCAACAAATATTTATTTCAACCTTTGGTTATTTTTAAGACATCATATGCATGTTAAAAATATTATTTTCGATCAACAAATATTTATTTCAACCTTTGGTTATTATTAACACTTCATATACATGTTAAAAATATTATTTTCAATCAACAAATATTTATTTCAAACTTTGGTTATTTTTAACACTTCATATACATGTTAAAAATATTATTTTCAATCAACAAATATTTATTTCAACCTTTGAATACTTTTAGCGATTCATATATACAATAAAAATGTGATTTTTGTTGTTCAAACATTTTATTTCAAACATGAATATTTTTAGCGATTCATATGTACAATAAAAATGTGATTTTTATTGTTCAAACAATTTATTTCAAACATGAATATTTTTAGCAATACATAAAGTTTTCTAACACATGAATATTTCAGAAAATTTCGGCATTACAACGGTAGGGTATCTAGTACCGGCACCGTGTCCAACACGGCTCCTCTGCTGTCCTAGGCCTCGCGATGATATAAGGGGTTTATTTCAATGATTTCCACAATATCATTCATTTTCATAACACAATGGATTTTTCACCAAACACAACCAATTTTGTTGCTACCACAATCAACCATTCACAATCACAACTAAATTTCACAACATAATCATTTTTCACAACACAATCAATTTATATCGTCCATCGTCTGTGAACAAGGGGAGTGTGTGTGTGTGTGTATATATATATATATAAATATATTTATTTCCATTTCAATTTCATTCAATGCACATATGATTTATACAACGTATATATAACTTATACATCGCATATATAATTTATACAACGCTTGTATGTGAGATATACAAAATTTATATAATTTATACACCGATTATATAATTTATACAACGCTATTCCATTCAAATTTAACGTTAGAAATCTCACTTTGGGTTCCACTCCTTTGTAATTCGTAAAGATCTCCAAATGTGTTCTAGTCTCTTCTAGAACGCAGTGTATGATGTCACGGTCCCGGTGTCTCTGGTTTCACTGGATTTGGACAACACACGAAAAAGATATGATTTTTTATTAGTTAAACGAACTTTGTAACGCTTTAAATTGTTAAAACCTTTTAAATAAATTCAGGTCCTTACCTGTCGCTTGGATTCAAAACTAGGTTTACATATAACTTCAAATCTGTGAAGCTAGAGGGTGATCGGGCTATTGCAGGTCGAAGAGGGTCGGATGAGCTTTCCGGCACCACCATCAACATCCAATTCGACGTGGACAGGGAGTGGCGGCAGTTCGAAGTCGTGGACTTCGGAGGAGCAGAACTCGACAACCACTTGACGATGGGGGGTGCAACTTATATGGATTTGGAGAGGAGAAAAAACTCTACAAAAACTTCAACAAGAGAAAGAAATTTTATTGCGTGGATTTGCCGGAATTTAAGAGAGTAGGTGGCAAGAAACTTCCATTGTCGACGAGGGGGTATTACGGGTTTTTCTGATTTTTTGGGAAAATAAAATAATGAAAGAAAAATAATGATTGGCCCATATTTATATTTATTCCAAAAATAGTGTTTGCTAATCCAGACTCCAAATCAAACCCAACGACTGATGCCTCTAGCTAAATACCCCCCTTTCGGACACAATGGAATATGTTTCATAAGCCCATTCGACTATTTCAGTTGGTTATTCTTCAGATTAAAATATAAAACATTCTATTTTAGATTTCAACGTACATTTTAATTTGCCAGGGCCACATACTGATACCAAAAATTCCTAAAAAATAAATCTAGCTATGTTGGGATGATACAGTCCTAACAAAATTAATTTCATCAAATTTGGATAGCGTTTGAAAAATGGAATTTTTCGGTCGATCCAATTCAAACTGAAATTACCAAACGCATTTTCCTCCGCTACGCTCAAATATTAATTCCAAAAATTATGGAATTTGACACCTAGCAATAATTTGACATTCTGGATCCATCCAAAGTGGCTTCATCGAAAATGGAGGTCGATTGCAAAATGTCTATTCTTATGGGCTATATTTACATTAAATTTCATAGTGACTATTCTAATTATTCAACTAGCCATCACTTTTTATTCCCGCTATGAAATTTCAATTTTTCAGAATCGTTAGAAAGATATTACTAAACATATTTAAATATTTTTTGTTTTACAAAAATTCGGTTTATTTTGAATCTTGTACATTCAGTCAAAATTCAAAATAAATTTTCAAACTACTGCACCATTT
This sequence comes from Allium sativum, assembly GCA_030737875.1. NCBI lineage: Eukaryota > Viridiplantae > Streptophyta > Magnoliopsida > Asparagales > Amaryllidaceae > Allium > Allium sativum. The sequence goes on from CM060927.1 coordinate 160,170,193, forward strand.
CAAGCTCGTTATATAATTAAAATAAATTTATTCATTCTAACTTCGATTTAAATAAATTTTTAGTTGTTATTTTTTAAAATAAATAAATTTAGATATTCCAAATTCACTAAAATAGCCAAATTAAAATTTTAAAATTGGTTATGTGTAACGTTCCGTATTTTTAGTGGTTAGATATTTAATATATTTTATTATATTAAATGTTAAATATGAATTTTAAATGGATTTATAATATAAAATTCGTTTATTAAAATGAAGTTGAATAAGATGAATGTACCAAATCAAAATCTAAACGTTACTTATCCGGGTCTAATCTAATTATTGATAAAGCTGCCGTTTAATCTTGGTGACCTGCTTATATACTTCGAAGATATTTTGTATGATTAACTCGTGTAAAAATATTTTTCTAAAATATGCTTCACACACTGGAATACCATTTCATTTACTCAGCATACCCATATGTTTGTCAGTACAACAACATTAAACAACCATGCAAAGAAATCACCCTCCTTTCGTTCTATCACCCTCAACGTATAGCTGACACTATATTCTATTCGAGCCAACCTCAGTATAGATATACACAGTCTTCCTACATCCTTAACTCTTAAGCAAGTTAATAGTCAATGAACTTTCGCACAAGCCTACCCTATGTTTGAATACTTTCAGCCAACCTGCCAACACAATTCATTTCTTGGAATGAAAGCAAGCACACTACGTCTCCATGCCTTGTTATTTCCAATCGAAATTGTGCTTACAGTGACTTTGACAGCTGAAAGCTTAACCCAAGATATGAAAATACACTGCCCAAATTCTCTTTTCATTCGTATGTTTTTCTTTCATCCGTCCTAAGACGTTTTCAACATCTACTCCTACTGATGTAACACTGCAATTCTATACCCCTACCATCCACTGATAGAATAAGAAAAATACACTACCCATTTCTGTGTTATTTCTTTTCAAAAACCGTACCTTGCATGTTACTTCCTCGTCAGCTCCTCACCCAAAAACATCACACCACACTGTCATGTTAAATCCTAGGAGAGGTAGGATACTCAGGCGCCAGGCTGGTGACATTTCATTTTAGGCTATATTTCCCTTTAATCTTGCATCGTGCCTACATCCTGAACTGTAGAATCCTACCGACTACTGAAAGGAAGTTTCAGTTCTTTCCTTTCCCTGTAAGCTACTATACTGCAAACCTAATACTCTACCCACAGGGCTAAATGAAAATAGGATTTTATGTGATGTTAATCCTCTTCTTCTCGCATGTATAAATATAGGGACATCTCCCCATTCTCGTGTCAGTAAATCCAAAATGTGTAGCACCAATAAAATGACAAACCCAAGTTTTAAAAAGGGTAACAATTCAAACCAAAATACGGAAAGCTTTAGCTTAAATATATACGTGCATTCGAGATCATCTGGTGCTTTTCGTCAAGTATCGTACGAAGTTTCAAAGGAAAACAATCCAGTTTCATCACGTTTTGCCCAGAAAAATTGAACTTGAAGTGGTGGAATGTGGGGCGAAGCAATGTGAGTGGTGAAGGATGTGGATGGAAACAGCAGGCGTGGTGGTATACTGGTATACTGACATGGAAGTGTGGTGTTCGGATAAAACAGTAGTGGAAGTTGTGTTCTAGTGGGGCGAGTTGGAGTTCTGTCAGTGACAGTGCTGGAGTCGAGTTGTCGAGCAGGAGGCGGGTGGCATCGTAGTGCAAGAGCGGTGATATTTGCGGTTTCCTGTAGGGATGGGAAGGAAAACATTAACGCGGTTTCAAGTATGGAGGTGGGAGGAGCTATACGGTCACGAATGGAGAAAGGTGGTCTCTGTGAAAGTGACGAGAAGAATAAAGCGTAATGGGGAATTTAAAGGGAAAGTAAAAAATGAAGTAGTGTGGGAGTGGATTTCAAATGTTAAAAAGAAATGGGAGAGCAAGTCCAAAACAGTAGAATGGGGCGGCTTGTATGCAGATGGGAGGAGTAATACACGGTTCGAGTTCCTGTTCAAACTGAGAAAAACACAAGGTGAGGAGAAGCAATTATACTATTATATAATAAAGTTCTTACGTTCACTAAGATTAGAAGTGCTTAAGCTTATATTTAAACTATGCCATCTACTCTTATAAATGTCAAATCTTTATTTTAGTGAGCATAAGTGTATTTAATAAATACTTTAGATATACAAAAGTTTGATTTAACCAACCTTACCGGAAAACAGTATTTAAGCAATCTGTTACTTCTCTTTTTCCTACAAGACCATTAGTTGTCTAGCTCGCACACTCAAGGTGCAAAGAATTTGTTGAAGAACGAATTAAGTTGTTTGTAGGTCAGCGTATGAAACTACAAAACGACGTTTTACTATGTGTATATGGCATAGCTGAATCATGTATGTCAGTTGAAGCACACTTAATAGACACTAAATAAGTAAATAAAAACGTAATGTCATATATTTAGTCATGTGGTCGGAAAAGATTTGCGAAAATGAAATTGTGAAATTGATTAACAAATTTTGGCAGTTAAGTTCAAAAAAGGAACGGAGGAACAAAGAAGATCAGGCCTGGTTATTTTCTAATGACATGTCGAACCCATGTTTCAACTCAGAAGACGGAATCAGACAAAACAAGCCATGTAGGGTTCGTACTGTCGACCGCTACAATCTAATGTTGGTTTGGACAGAGCTGGACACCGTTGCAAATTTTAATTAAATTAAACGTTGCTTTAATTTAATTAAAACAAACCGTCATAGCAACGAATGGAATTCAAGGTGAGTTCAACTCACTCGATTTTTATTCCACTTATATTTTATATAAGTCGGTTTAAATAATTGTGTGCTATGGTTGCTTGTTGTTTGATGGTTGTTGAATACAACTGACTTAACCGATTAAATTAAACGTCTGTTTAATTTAATTCAAAAACCAAATCATTATTTTTAACGATTATTCCAAAAGAGGTAACTTACCTCGTTGGTTACGTTTATAAAAATATAAACGTATTAAACTGAATATGGACGTTTGGATTGTTGTTATTATTGACTGTTGAATATTATATATGATGTTATGTTGAGCTAACGTATTTGGAGGCAGGCATAAACAGGTTGGAGGAATCCAGCTGGATTCCTAAAATTTATTGTTTATTTCACATCACAATTAGATGAACTATTTAACCAGTCTAATTAGATGGTTTCTTTGATCATTATTGATTGTTGAATCTAGATTCAACATTTGTTTGCTATTAACCAATATGTGATATGGGGTGAGAAATAATAGCAGATGGCCAAATAAGTCATTGTTTATAAAGTTGTTCACCGCCAGGTGATTCAAATAAAAATGAAGATATAAAATTTATTTTATAACTGAAAACCGATATTAAAAATCTATTATTTTAAATGGAAGTTTATAAAAAGGAAATAACCCAACCACATATATATTGCTTGCTATAACCACCAATCACTATTTTTGTACCAAATCTGTCATGCGCAAAGCACGTGCCGTATGTTAACCATTATAAAGCTAATTATTATGATAAGTAAATGAGTAGGGAATAACGTAGTGATTAATAACCGGGATTAATTTTTTATGAACAATTAAAATGGGATTATTATTTATTTAAAAATAATCGAATGTAACTATTTAAATTTAATTAATTTAAGTGGAAAGACCAAATTGGAATAGATCAACAAGTTAGCGATGTTAAGTTAAATAAGTCAAGGGCTTAACGATAATCAATTATTTAATTTGTTATAAAGAAATTTAATGCATGTTATAAAGTTTTAAAAACCCTGTTATTAGTTAAATAATTTGCAAGGGCATTTGTAAGTAAGTCTAAATTGAATTATCCTTGGAATTCAATTTAATTGAATTTCTGAATCTAAGATTGGCGAAGATGTAAAACCATGTTTTGTAAATGATTTCGAATTTGTTGAAACAAGTTATGAATGGGATCAAACTCATAAATGTGAGGAGATAAAATGGAAATCAAAACGGAAACCCAAGTTTTGAATTAAAGTGATGAGGCGAGGTAAATTATTAAAATGCGATCTACATTCGCGATATTAAACAAGGAGTGAAGTTTTATCGATATGACAAAGTGGGTTTGAAATAAACTTATCAAAAGTTAATGAAGATTTCTATTTATAATGGAATTGAGAATTATGTATAATGTGTTAAAAGATTGTAAAGCTAATAGAGAAGTTTTTAGTAATAGTTTACTTAGTAAACGTATTAAGATTTGAAATAAGAATTCCTAGTAGAAGTATAATATTAAAGGATGTTTTGAATCGGGTAGTAAATGAAATATGTGGAGTAATTAGTGAAATGGGATTTTGTTGACAAACTTCTGTTTATTCTGAAGAAAGGAATGTTGTTGACTCAAGTTTTGAGAGGTAAATAAAATACCCAACTTGAACGACTTCATGATCTTCCAAGAATGATATTAGTTTAGAAAACGAGAATGGCCGAGAGAAGTAAAATTATGATTTCGATGAATAATATTATAAAATAAGATTTAAATGTTTTAAGTAAAATAAGATTAGTTTTGAGTATAATTGTATTTTTGAAATAAGATATAAAAAGCTTTGTTCCAAATACTGGAAGTTTTACGGGTTTGTTTTACGAATGAATAATTACAAAGGCCGTGTGATGCTAAGTACTGACGTAGTGAACCCATTTTATTTTTGTGATTGAATGTTTGTTTATTTAATAGTTAATTAACCGACTGTCAAATCTGGCCAATTACCAATGGTTGGTTCGGAAAGACCGGGATCGAATTTATATTCGAAAACCATTTCGACAACCAAATACGAAATCGTGCAAGAGATCAGACGATGATCGAGATGGAGCAATTGAAGACCATAGATCTTCAGAAACCGAAAGTATTGCTTATAATCTCTGGTTAGCTCTCAGAGATAAACTGTGATTCTATTGTGGTTGGAATCTATCGATTGCAAGGACTACTCGCTACTAATCTATAGGGTGATTCCTAAGATGTGGTAGGAGGGTGCCTTCTGTTGTCCAATCCCAGGACAATGTGTATGGACGATGTGACATTCAAAGTGAATGGTGGCCAGATGATTCAAAAGATACGTTATAACCTCAATCCTCACAACCGGGAAATGACAAAAATCGGGCAGGCATCATGGCTATCTGGGTCGCACCCATTAGGGTGTATTATCACAATCTATAGAATACTCATATTTGATACTTCTTTCACTTCTGTATCTCCTGGGAACGAGTATGTTGGTACCAACCGTAGGTGACAATATATTCGATACACTCAAGAGAAATGAGTGGTTGGTCAAGTGTGGGCCGGGTTGCAAAACGTTCTTGTTGAACCCAGTGTATTCGTCTCTAGAGATACACTATCGGCTAGTGGTTCCATACCTTATCATTTTTGGAAATCCAACTCCCAATAAGCGCCCGCGGTTTTGATTGTGTACTACATACGTGGAGCGTGAGATGCAAGCGTTCCATTAGATTTTATTTACTTGTATTTAGACAATATTTTAATATTAAAAGATATATATTGTTTTCAAAATGTTTTGGGTTATCGTAATGTAAAAACCGTCCGTGTTTATGTGTGGATTTGGTCTTACGATTATCCTTTTCTTTCAGAAAAGATTTTGAACTTTAAAATCAAGTTGGATGATCCCCTTAAACTTAATGTGTTTTTCTCACTCTGGTTCACCAGACTGACCCGGTGTTTGTAATGCTCGGGTTAGCCCGGGTTGTATAGGTTTAGGTTATTGGACATTACGAAGTTCAGAAGACGTGCTGGAGGAGTTCAGACATATTAGTATTATTTCCTCTGTGTATTGTATATGAGGACAGATTATAATAACTATCCAGATTGTCTTGACATATGTACTCTGATTATAAGTATTATTTCAAGTTTCAATAAAGATTATTTCTATATTATATTTATTCCGCTACGACGTGAGACTCTGATTTTGAAGTATTTCTTCTTCTTATTTCTTCTATTCTAATATTTCTTTCTTTCTTATCTCACCCTCTAATTTCTTTCTAATAACATTCCGGTGTTTTCGATGCTTGAATATTCGACATGATGTTTTTATGTCGATTTTCTAGGTCGAAAATCCCCAGTTCATTATAGTGGTATCAGAGCAATGGTTTAGGAATAACCTTGGCTCTGTGGCATAACTCGATAGAGACAGAGTTAGTAATACGCTAGATTTAGTTGAGTGTATATATACAAAAGAGCGTATTTGTATATTTTATAAAAATGTTTTGTATTGTGTTATTTGTTTGGTTCAAATTCTGAATTAACATTGGAAAAGATATTGTTTTGCAAAGAGGGTCAAGTTAAATAATTTTTCCCAAACTATATTTTTATATAGAAGAAGAATAGATTTATCAAATTATATGATATTGGTGTGCTTGGTTGATTTTAAATAGAATTCAAATCGAATTATAAAATTTCAATAGTTCTGTATAGCAAAGTGTAATTTCAATGAGAATTTTAATTTTTGAACTAAAATGGATCAGAAATTGGATTCTAAAATGGAAGTAAACTAGTGGAATGAATTCAATTACTTAATTGAACAGGGAAATGGGGCTTAACTCGTTTAAATGGAGATGAAAATATTAGAATCAATAATATAAATTTGGAGTTGGAAACAAAGTTAAATATAAATTGTCGGATTCAACTAAGTGGATTATGCATTATTGGTTGGTCATTTGTTAAATGGAATATGAAATATGACTTAACTTGGTTAAGTGGTGCAAATGGATAGAGTAATGAAAGTAAATTGAATAGACTCGGGATTTGAAATCGAATGAGTAATAATAGAAGTTAACTGAATATTAACCGATCGATTATAAAGTACATTAGACCTCAGAAAGATCTATATTGAGTATTTACTGAATTAAGCAAAACTAATTGAATTTAAATTAAATAATTTGGTTAAGTTGATTGTTAATTACTTGGACGGTCAGATTGGATAGAATCCATTAACAATTTAATGGATTAAAAGAATGAAGGAATTCCAGTACAAAGAATTTTGGCGGAAACTAAAAGATTTAATCCGGTATTTGTTGCTGGCATTGTAAATTTAGTACAGATTACCAGAAAGCTATGAGAGTTGATTTGGTTATAGATGGAAGTATAAGCTTGAGGTTGAAAGGTTGTTGATTGATATGCTTCGAAATTGAAATTAAGAACCCTGACAAAGAGGTAAACCTTAATATTATGGGTTGAGTGATTGATTTTATACCCCTGAGTTGGGTAGCCGCTTGGCTTTGTTTTATTTTATTCAAAGTAAGGCCCGGGGAGGCGAGTTGTGATTGTTTGGATCGAACAGTGCAAAGAAGATGTTGGCAAAAAATTTCATAAAATTGTTTAAACTTAGATATTTTTAATAATAAATTTTAAATATTTGTTTTGAAAACAATTGGGTTAGGAAAAAATTTCTCACTTGGCAATTTCGAGGATGAAATTCCTTTAAGGGGAAGGAATGTAACGTTCTGTATTTTTAGCAGTTAGATATTTAATATATTTTACTATATTAAATGTTAAATATGAATTTTAAATGGATTTATAATATAAAATTCGTTTATTAAAACGAAGTTGGATAAGATGAACGTACCAAATCAAAATCTAAACGTAACCTATCTAGGTCTAATCTAATTATTGATAAAGCTGTCGTTTAATCTTGGTGAACTGCTTATATACTTCGAAGATATTTTGTATAGTGAACTCGCGTAAAAATATTTTTCTAAGATATGCTTCACACACTGGAATACCAATTTCATTTACTCAGCATATCCATATGTTTGTCAGTACAACAACATTAAACAACCATGCAAAGAAATCACCCTCCTTTCGTTCTATCACCCTCAACGTATAGCTGACACTATATTCCATCCGAGCCAACCTCAGTATAGATATACACAGTCTTCCTACATCCTTAACTCTTAAGCAAGTAAATACTCAGTGAACTTTCGCACAAGCCTACCCTATGTTTGAATGCTTTCAACCTACCTGCCAACACAATTCATTTCTTGGAATGAAAGCAAGCACACTGCATCTCCACGCCTTGTTATTTCCAATCGAAGTTGTGCTTACAGTGACTTTGACAGCTGAAATCTTAACCCAAGATATGAAAATACACTCCCTAATTCTCTTTTCATTCGTATGTTTTTCTTTCATCCATCCTAAGAAGTTTTCAACGTCTACTCCTACTGATGTAACACTGCAATGCTATACTCCTACCATCCACTGGTAGAATACGAAAAATACCGTGCCCATTGTTGTGTTATTTCTTTTCAAAAACCGTACCTTGCATATTACTTCCTCATCAGCTCCTCACCCTAAAACATCACACCACACTGTCATGTTAAATCCTAGGAGAGGTAGGATACTCAGGCACCAGGTTAGTGACATTTCATTTTAGGCTATATTTCCCTTTAATCTTGCATCGTGCCGACATTCTGAACAGCAGAATCCTACCGACTACTGAAAGGAAGTTTTAGTTCTTTCCTTTCCCTTTAAGCTACTATACTGCAAACCTAATGCTCTACTCACAGGGCTAAACGAAAATAGGATTTTACGTGATGCTAATCATCTTCTTCTCGCATGTATAAATACATGGACATCTCCCTATTCTCGTGTCAGTAAATCCAAAATGTGCAGCACCAATAAAATGACAAACGCAAGTTTTAAAAAGGGTAACAATTCAAACCAAAATACGGAAGGCTTTAGCTTAAATATATACGTGCATTCGAGATCATCTGGTGCTTTTCGTCAAGTATCATACGAAGTTTCAAAGGAAAACAATCCAGTTTCTTCACGTTTTGCCCAGAAAAAGTGAACTTGAAGTGGTGGAATGTGGGGCGAAGCAATGTGAGTGGTGAAGGATATGGATGGAAACAGCAGGCGTGGTGGTATACTGACATGGAAGTGTGGTGTTCGGATAAAACAGTAGAGGAAGTTGGGTTCAAGTGGGGAGAGTTGGAGTTCTGTCAATGACAGTTCAGGAGTCGAGTGGTCCAGCAGGAGGCGGGTGGCATCGTAGTGCAGTGCGGGAGCGGTGATATTTACGGTTTCCTGTAGCGATGGGAAGGAAAACATTAACGTGGTTTCAAGTATGGATGTGGGAGGAGCTGTACGGTAACGAATGGAGAAAGGTGGTCTCTGTGAAAGTGACGAGAAGAATAAAGCTTAATGGGGAATTTAAAGGGAAAGTAAAAATAGGAAGCAGTGTGGGAGTGGGTTTGAAATGTAAAAAAGAAATGGGAGAGCAAGTCCGAAACAGTAGAATGGGGAGGAGTAATACACGGTTCGAGTTCCAGTTCAAACTGAGAAAAACACAAGGTGAGGAGAAGCAATTATATTATTATATAATAAAGTTCTTACGTTCGTTAAGATTAAAAGTGCTTAAGCTTATATTTAAACTATGCCATATATTCTTATAAATGTCAAATCTTTATTTTAGTGAGCCTAAGTGTATTTAATAAATACTTTAGATATACAAAAGTTTGATTTAACCAACCGTATCGGAAAATAGTGTTTAAGCAATCTGTTACTTCTCATTTTCCTACAAGACCAATAGTTGTCTAACTCGCACACTCAAGGTGCACAGAATTTGTTGAAGAACGAATTAAGCTGTGTGTAGGTCAACGTATGAAACTACAAAGCGAAGTTTTACTATGTGTATACGGCATAGCTGAATCATGTATGTCAGTTGAAGCACACTTAATAGACACTAAATAAATAAATAAAAACGTGATGTCATATATTTAGTCATGTGGTCGGAAAAGATTTGCGAAAATGAAATTGTGAAATTGATTAATGAATTTTGGTAGTTAAGTTCAAAAAAGGAACGGAGGAACAGAGAAGATCAACCTGGTTGTTTTCTAATGACATGTCGAACCCGTATTTCAACTCAGAAGACGGAATCAGACAAAACAAGCTATGTCGGGTTCGTACTGTCGACCGCTACAATCTAATGTAGGTTTGGACAGAGTTGGACACCGTTGCAAATTTTAATTTAATTAAAAGCTGCTTAATTTAATTAAAACTAACCGTCATAGCAACGAATGGAATTCAAGGTGAGTTCAACTCACTCGGTTTTTATTCCACTTATATTTTATATAAGTCGGTTTAAATAATTGCGTGCTATGGTAGCTTGTTGTTTGATGGTTGCTGAATACAACTGACTAAACTGATTAAATTAAACGGTTGTTTAATTTAATTCAAAAACCAAATCGTTATTTTTAACGATTATTCCAAAAGAGGAAACTTACCTCGATGGTTACGTTTATAAAAATAAAAACGTATTTAACTGAATATGGACGTTTGGATTGTTGTTATTATTGACCGTTGAATATTATATATGATGTTATGTTGAGCTAACGTATTTGGATGCAGGGATAAACAGGTTGGAGGAATCCAACTGGATTCCTCAAATTTATTGTTTATTTCACATCACAATTAGATGAACTATTTAACCAGTCTAATTAGATGGTTGCTTTGATCATTATTGATTGTTGAATCTAGATTCAACATTTGTTTGCTATTAACCAATATGTGATATGGGATGAGAAATAATAGCAGATGGCCAAATAAGTCATTGTTTATAAAGTTGTTCACCGCCAGGTGATTCAAATAAAAATGAAGTTATAAAATTTATTTTATAACTGAAAATCGATATTAAAAATCTACTATTTTAAATGGAAGTTTATAAAAAGGAAATAACCCAACCACATATATATTGCTTGCTGTAACCACCAATCACTATTTTTGTACCAAATCTGTCGTGCGTAAAGCACGTGCCGTATGTTAACCATTATAAAGCTAATTATTATGATAAGATAATGAGTAGGGAATAATGTAGTGATTAATAACTGGATTAATTGTTTATGAACAATTAAAATGGGATTATTATTTATTTTAAAATAATCGAATGTGATTATTTAAATTTAATTAATTTAAGTGGAAAGACCAAATTGGAATAGATCAACAAGTTAACGATGTTAAGTTAAATAAGTCAAAGGCTAAATGATAATCAATTATTTAATTTGTTATAAAGAAATTTAATGGATGTTATAAAGTTTTAAAAAACCTGTTATTAGTTAAATAAGTTGCAAGGGCATTTGTAAGTAAGTTTAAATTGAATTATCCTTGGAATTCAATTTAATTGGATTTCTGAATCTAAGATTGGCGAAGATGTAAAGCCATGTTTTATAAATGATTTCGAATTTGTGTAAACAAGTTATGAATGGGATCAAGCTCATAAGTGTGAGGAGATAAAGTGGAAATCGAAACGGAAACCCAAGTTTTGAATTAAAGTGATGAGGCGAGGTAAATTATTAAAATGTGATCTACATTCGCTATATTAAACAAGGAGTGAAGTTTTATCGAGATATGACCAAGTGGGTTTGAAATAAACTTATCAAAAGTTTATGAAGATTTCTGTTTATAATTGAATTGAGAATTATGTATAATGTGTTAAAAGATTGTAAAGCTAATAGAAAAGTTTTTAACAATAGTTTACTTAGTAAATGTATTAAGATTTGAAATAAGATTTCCTAGTAGAAGTATAATATTAAAGGATGTTTTGAATCGGGTAGTAAATGAAATATGTGGAGTAATTAGTGAAATGGGATTTCATTGATAAACTACTATTTATTTTGAAGAAAGGAATGTTGTTGACTCAAGGTCTGAGAGGTAAATAAAATACCCAACTTGAACGACTTCATGATCTTCAAGAATGATATTAGTTAAGAAAACGAGAATGGCCGAGAGAAGTAAAATTAGGATTTCAACGAATAATATTATAAAATAAGATTTAAATGTTTTAAGTAAAATAAGATTAGTTTTGAATATAATTGTATTTTTGAAATAAGATATAAAAAGCTTTGCTCCAAATATTGGAAGTTTGAAGGGTTTGTTTTACGAATGAAAATTTATAATGGTCGTGTGATGCTAAGTACTGAAGTAGTGAACCCGTTTTATTTTTTGATTGAATGTTTGTTTATTTAATAGTTAAATAACCGACTATCAAATCTGGCCAATTATCGATGGTTGGTTTGGAAAGACTGGGATCGAATTTATATTCGAAAACCATTCTGACAACCAAATATGAAATCATGCAAGAGATCAGATGATGATCGAGATGGAGCAATTGAAGACCGTAGATCTTCATAAAGTGGAAGTATTGCTTATAATATCTGGTTAGCTCCCAGAGATAAACTGTGATTTTGTCGTGGTTGGAATCTATGGATTGCAAGGACTGCTCGCTACTAATCTATAGGGTGATCCTAGGATGTGGTAGGAGGGTGCCTTCTGTTGTCCAATCCCAGGACAATGTGTATGGACGATGTGACATTCAAAGTGAATGGTGGCCAGATGATTCAAAAGATACGTTACAACCTCAAGCCTCACAACCGGGAAATGACAAAAATTGGGCAGATAGCATGGCTATGTGGGTCGCACCCATTAGGGTGCATTGTCACCATCTAGAGAATACTCATATTTGATACTTCTTTCGCTTCTGTATCTCCCGGGAACAGTTATGTTGGTACCAACTGTAACACCCCGCCTCTGCTAGGGTCACTCACAAAGGGAATGCACTAGTTTTGGAGGAGCGTTATCGAGGCAAAAAAACATAGAAATATTACAAGACAGAACTTAGATAAAACAGCGGAAGAATCAAAAGATAAATTTCATTATTTTCAAAAAGAGTCAAATCCTTTTACATCCAAAGTACCAAATAGCCAAAGTCATTATTTTCCATTACAACAAATTTTGTCTTGCATAAATAAAGAAGCATAATCTTAAAACAACAAAAGTAGCTTAATTCCCCAAAGGTAGCAGAAATGCAGCCATAGCATAGCTCAAGATCGAATCGTACATGAGCTGAATCGAAAGCGAGCGAAATCCAAGCTAAGTGCTAGAGTTCCCTCCATGAGAACCTTGGGGGGGATGGAAGAAAAAGAGGCGAAAGGAAACAGGTCAGTCATACAGACTGGTAAGTCCTAGTGACTTTCAGCATAAAAACAGGTAAAGGTAACATGACATGTATAAACTGAAAGTAAACATAAGGATGATGACAAGATGGGCAAGATAGACTAAGATAGCATGATAATTCAAGTGTAATCAAATATAGCATCGCATGTTCAAGATTCGCTGCATCAACTGTACTAGAATCCAAACCCATGTCTTATATTAATCATGAAATAATACGTTGGCCCAATATCATGAAATGACCTATTTCTAGGTTCAACGAAACGATCCACAAGTCGATCGGCTCCTTACAAGTTCGAGCTCGTCATGTGTCTGTGTCATACGACCCTATCACGAATGTAGTCACCTGTGATAGGTCCACCATAGGGTGTATCAAGCCCTAGGGTGCCAACCACCGACACGAATCAAGCATGCACAGATAAACCTACTGATCCCAATGCCTGCTTTTTCAACTCCGGACCACGTGCACGACCATAGCCCGCCTGAACCTACACTGGCGCACCAACACAGCCGTCGTTCTGGTCGCTTACAATCAGCCCAGTAATCGTGCCCCACCCTGCCTAGTTCCAGGGTACCATGATACATCTAGTGGGTTAATGCTGAAATGGACTGCGTAACTAGGGTTTTCGTCCAATAGGTTAAGTGTTATCATTTAAATTCGTGATTTAACCCTTATCAGTCTAGCATGTCAAGTTGGTTAAATGTTGTCATTCAAGTTCGGGACTTAACCCGCCTACGAATCATGTCAAATTGGCTAAGTGTTGTCGTTCAAGTTCATGACTTAGCCCTACGAATCATGTATCAAGTTGGTTAAGTGTTGTCTTTCATGTTCATGACTTAACCCTATCATGTGGCAATAATTCATTAATGCACCCCAACCTCTCACATCAGACCTATTGTTGTGTTCACTGGATATGCTGGGCAGTTCCGGGCAGAATTACACCATAACTCAGTCTGACCTCGGGTTTTCAAGTGCGATATGACCAACTACCCACATTGGATCCTATTGTTTGCAGTAACTAGATTTGCCGGGCTGTTCCGGGCAGAATTACACTGCAAACTCAACCCAACCTTGAGTTGGCCATTTTCAAGTTCATTCTAGTGTCATGTCCATGTTCAAGATTCATGTCAAGTTCGTGTCAAGTTTCATGGCGAGTTTCATGCCAAGTTTCATATAATTACCAATTTTTCCCAACATTACCCCGTCTAAATATTTGGCTAACAGTCTTAGCCTAATTTTCCGTCCGCATGATTTTTTGACATATAATATTACGCTAAAAACTTAGCCTAATTTAACGTACACAAAATGTGCATAAAGAAATTTATTAGCATAAACATGACATAGGTGTAAACTTGGCATTCTCGGCATAGTCAATATGAACACCATAGGTGTGTACTTGCAAAATAATCAACATGAATATCATAGGTGTGATCTTGCAACGTAAACTAAATCAACATACATATATGTGAATTTGCAACATAGACTAAATCAACTTACATATGTGTGAACTTGCAAATCAATCACGAGCATATTAATAAATGTGATCTTGAAATATGACATAAGTTTGACATATACACGTAGATCTAACATGTGGTCACATATGTGATATGATTTTACAACCTAAAACTTGCATAACATGATAAACTACACAACTTGTCATAACAAGTTACACTCCAATATACATATGAATAGACTTATTCATTAATTCCCAATTCAACATGATAATAAAATAGAATATCATTCAATTTCACATATAACATAATAAACATTGTTCTATTATCAATTTATTTCCAAGGCATAACATAACTGAATAAATTGTGTAAAACATCGCAGGCATATAGATTAGATAAATTTATGAACATGAAAAGGTTTGAATAATAATATAGGTTCAAGAACATGGATAGATCTAACTTAAATAGAAAAATCCCCAAAATCAAGATTCAAGGACAAATAAAGAAAATAGGTTTGAATAGAAAAATCAAGCTTAGATCCAATTTCATAGTCATAATCCAAGGCAATCACCTCATGGTCATGAATCATAGGTGATTAGCCACAATTGTCCTTGTCATAGTCATAGGCAATAGTCTTATGTCCACAGTCATAAGCATAGGCATAGGTATAGTCTTATATTCACCGTTATAGTCTTATGCCATTAACAATAGTTTCAACGTCATAGGCATAATAATGTTATGGACATGAGAGAGTCTGATTTACAACATGAATAGGTCCAAACTGATTTCATAGCAATATTCCAAAAAGTCAAGATCCAAGATGAACAAAAATAGATATGAATCATACATAGATCCAATTCCAATTTATAACATGTCCATATTAAGTTTATAGTTTTTATCTAAAAGTAACTTGAACTTACAGATCGTGGTCTAAGAAATTTAGATGCAGAATTCAAGTCTAGAAATTTGTCGTTGAATTGTTGAATCGTTGAATCATGCTTTGATTGTAGAAGGAAATCCCCAATATGAAATTCCTAGCCGTAGTCTTCAAGAAATAATCTTCGCGTTTTAATTTAATTTAATTTAATTTAGAGGAAGAAGAAGAAGCCATGATCATCAAGAGTTTGTGCAGCATAAGGTTAGAGAAGAATGGTGTAAACTGAATGAGACTAGGGGGTTGTTTATATAGGGTTAGGCGGATGAATCTGGTCACGAAACAAGTCTAAATACATCAGAATGCATCAGGTTCAAAAACTGGGTTCGGGAGGCAGGTCGACCCCCAGGTCGACACTATGGTCGACCTAGTCCCTGGGAGGTCGACACTATGGTCGACCCCCAGGTCGACCTGGTCCTGGGCGGGATATTTCCCGCCCAGCCTGTTCTGGGTTTTGAATTTGAATTTGAATTCGAATTTTCAAGCTGTTTTCAATTCTGAAAATTTCTGAAACTTCGGAGGGTCATATCTCCCTTATACGGACTCCGATTTTCGAAAACTCGGACTCATTTCCAAGCAGAATTTTGAGACGAATGCAATGGCGCAACCCGTTTCCCTAGATTCTTATTTTAAAAATTAATTTTGCCTTGATTTATGGTTTTAACACGTTATTAAAATATGGGTTAATACATTCTCCCCTCCTTAAAGGATTTCATCCCCGAAATCTTCAAGTTAGGAAGAATGCATCCAATCAACCATCTACTCAACCATCGTCCATAAGCAACCATTGTCCTTAAAAGATTTCTGATGCTATATGAACATATGCAGAAAGTGTGTGTATATGTTCCTTACCTAGTGCAAATGATCAGGCCTGATTGATCTTCTTAATGCAAAATATGTTTAGTGCCATGAATCCAACATGTATGCAAATAGTCCTAGTCACATAAACACTATATGTGTGCACAAACATCCATCCATATGCAACATTCACATGATAACACATTCAATTTCTTCCATAAACAAGTATAAACACTCATGCATAGGCAATATGAAAATATGTCTGAGCCAATCTAGTGCCTAATGTGCGTTATGCAACCACGAGCAACCACTTGCGACCACTTGCAACCATTTGCAAACATCAACCATAACATGTTTCAATCACATGTTTACATCCAAAAGGGTTCTACCTAAGGTTCTCAAGATAGGATTGAGAAGATAAGCAAGATAAAACAAAGCATCAAGGAGAAAAGTTAAAGATGCACCCCTAGAAGATCCTGCTTGCGGGGCTTTCCCTTGCTTCTTAGGGCAGTTCTTGTTGATATGTCCAATATCACCACACTGAAAGCATGCTCCCATCTTCATCTTCTTCTTTCTACAATCATGGACTATATGCCCCTCAATACCACATAAGTGGCATTTTCTTTTTTCACGTGTCTTGTTATCATTATAGTTGTTGTTGTTCTTGCCTCCTTTCTTGGAGTCTACCTTCTTGTTTGGAGACTCATTCGCCTTGACCTCCTTCTTGCCATTCTTTTCTTTTTCATTTAAGAGCTCCATGACTATTAGCTTTTCGTAAGTAGCCCCCATAGGTATGTAGGTCATAGCCAAGTTGCGAAGTGGGTCATTCAATCCTTTGACAAAGCGGAGAGCCTTTTTATGAGGGGTATTCACTAAGTCCAGTCCAAACTGAGCCAGCTGATTGAATTGATTGACGTACTCCTTGATCGTTATACTTACTTGCTTAAAAGATAAGAATTTTTCCAGCTGTAAACTTCGTTCAGCTTGCGAGAGGAATTTCATCTCAAACCTTACTCTGAAATGCATCCAGGTTTCAACCGGCCTCTCGGCGTTAGTGACTTCCCACCAATTAGAAGCTTCGTCTTTGAGCAACCATACCACCAACTTTACTTTCTGCCTATCGTCCACCTCGAAGATAACGAACAGATCCTCAGTTTCTTTGAGCCAGTTCCTCGCTTCTACGAATGATTCAGTTCCCCTGAAATCCTTTCCACCCATGGCCCTAAAATCTTTACAGATCTTTGAGAAAGCAATTGCACGAGGAGGGGGCGGAGGAGGAGGAATCGCCGCAGCTGGAGGAGGGATATTTGCTGGGCCTGCATCGTTTTCCCTAGCCTCTAAGTACCTCCTGAACCAGCCAGGTATTGGCACGCCCTCTGGAAAGTTAAAATTTCCCAGACATGCTGAAATGGAAAAGAAGAGATTCAAAAAGAGGAAACAAAGGATAGTGCTAATGGCTTTTGGGGAATAGCCTTTAAATAAAACAAGACTTTTCTAGAAAGATTCTTCTTTGTAAACGGTTTTGAAAATAGTCTTAGAAGTTTTTTTTTTTAATTTTTTTTGCCCAGTCTGGTAACCTTCTGCTCTGATACCAAATGTAACACCCCACCTCCGCTGGGGTTACTCACAAAGGGAATGCACTAGTTTTGGAGGAGTGCTATCAAGGTAAACAAACATAGAAATATTACAATACAGAACATAGATAAAACAACGGAAGAAGAAAAAGATAAATTTCATTATTTTCAAAAAGAGTCAAAGCCTTTTACATACAAAGTACCAAATAGCCAAAGACATTATTTTCCATTACAACAAATTCTGTCTTGTATAAATAAAGAAGCATAATCTTAAAACAAAAAAAGTAGCTTAATTCCCCAAAGGTATCAGAAATGCAGCCATAGCATAGCTCAAGATCAAACCGTACATGAGCTGAACCGAAAGCGAGCGAAATCCAAGCTAAGTGCTATACTTTCCTCCCTGAGAACCTAGGGGGGAACGGAAGAAAAAGAGGCAAAAGGAAATGGGTCAGTCGTAAAGACTGGTAAGTCCTAGTGACTTTCAACATAAAAACAGGTAAAGGTAACATGATAGGTATAAACTGAAAATAAACATAAGGATGATAACAAGATGGGCAAGATAGACCAAGATAGCATGATAATTCAAGTGTTATCAAGTATAGCATCACATATTCAAGGTTCGCTGCATCAACTGAACTAGAATCCAAACCCATGTCATATATTAATCATGAAATAATACCTTAGCCCAATATCATGAAATGACCTATTTCTAGGTCCAACGAAACGATCGGCTCCCTACAAGTTCTAGCTCGTCATATGTCGGTGTCATACGGCCCTATCACGAATGTAGTCACTTGTGCTAGGTCCACCATAGGGTGTATCAAGCCCTAGGGTGCCAACCACCGACACGAATCAAGCATGCACAGATAAACCTACTGATGCCCAATGCCTACTTTTTCAACTCCAGAACACGTGCACAACCATAACCCGCTTGAACCTACACTGGCGCACTAACACAGCCGCCGTTCTGGTCGCTTACAATCAGCCCAGTAATCGTGCCCCACCCAGCCTAGTTCCAGGGTACCACGATACATCTAGTGGGTTACTGCTGAAATGGACCGCGTAACTAGGGTTTTCGTCCAATAGGTTAAGTGTTGTCATTTAAATTCGTGATTTAACCCTTATCAGTCTAGCATGTCAAGTTTTTTAAGTGTAGTCATTCAAGTTCGGGACTTAACCCGCCTACGAATCATGTCAAATTGGCTAAGTTTTGTCGTTCAAGTTCATGACTTAGCCCTACGAATCATGTACCAAGTTAGTTAAGTGTTGTCTTTCATGTTCATGACTTAGTCCTATCATGTGGCATTAATTCATTCATGCACCCCAACCTCTCACATCAGACCTATTGTTGTGGTCACTGGATATGTCGGGCGGTTCCGGGCAGAATTACACCACAACTCAGTCTGACCTCTGGTTTTCAAGTGCGATATGACCAACTACCCACATTGGATCCTATTGTTTGTAGTAACTGGATTTGTCGGGCGGTTCCAGGCAGAATTACACTGCAAACTCAACCCAGCCTCGAGTTGGCCATTTTCAAGTTCATTCTAGTGTCATGTCCATGTTCAAGATTCGTGTCAAATTCGTGTCAAGTTTCATGGCGAGTTTCATGCCAAGTTTCCTATAATTACAAATTTTTCCCAACGTTACCCAGTCTAAATATTAGGCTAACAATCTTAGCCTAATTTTCTGTCCTCATGATTTTTGACATATAAAATTAGGCTAAAAACTTAGCTTAATTTAACGTACACAAAATGTGCATAAAGAAATTCATTAACATAAACATGACATAAGTGTAAACTTGGCATTCTCGGCATAGTCAATATGAACACCATAGGTGTGTACTTGCAAAATAATCATCATGAATATCATAGGTGTGATCTTGCAACGTAGACTAAATCAACATACATATATGTGAATTTGCAACATAGACTAAATCAACTTACATATATGTGAACTTGCAAATCAATCACGAGCATATGAATAGGTGTGATCTTGAAATATGACATAGGTTTAACATGTACACATAAACATATAGATCTAACATGTGGTCACATATGTGATATGATTTTACAACCTAAAACTTGCATAACATGATAAACTACACAACATGTCATAACAGGTTATACTCCAATATACATATGAATAGACTTATTCATTAATTCCCAATTCAACATGATAATAAAATAGAATATCATTCAATTTCACATATAACATAATAAACATTGTTCTATTATCAATTTATTTCCAAGGCATAACATAACTGAATAAATTGAGTAAAATATCGCAAGCATATAGATCGGATAACATTATGAACATGAAAAGGTTTGAATAATAATCTAGGTTCAAGAACATGGATAGATCTAACTTAAATAGAAAAATCCCCAAAATCAAGATCTAAGGACAAATAAAGAAAATAGGTCTGAATAGAAAAATCAAGCTTAGATCCAATTTCATAGTCATAATCCAAGGCAATGACCTCATGGTCATGAATCATAGGTGATTAGCCACAATTGTCCTTGTCATAGTCATAGGCAATAGTCTTATGTTCACAGTCATAGGCATAGGTATAGTCTTATATTCACCGTCATAGTCTTAGGCCATTAACAATAGTTTCAACGTCATAGGCATAATAATGTTATGGACATGAGAGAGTCTGATTTACAACATGAATAGGTCCAAACTGATTTCATAGCAATATTCCCAAAAGTCAAGATCCAAGATGAACAAAAATAGATATGAATCATACGTTGATCCAATTCCAATTTATAACATGTCCATATTAAGTTTATAGTTTTTTTTCTAAAAGTAACTTGAACTTACAGATCGTGGTCTAAGAAATTTAGATGCAGAATTCAAGCCTAGAAATTTGTCGTTGTATTGTTGAATCGCTGAATCTTGCTTTGATTGTAGAAGCGAATCCCCAATATGAAATTCCTAGTCGTAGTCTTCAAGAAATAATCTTCGCGTTTTAATTTAATTTAATTTAGAGGAAGAAGAAGAAGCCATGATCATCATAAGTTTGTGCAGCATAAGGTTAGAGAAGAATGGTGTAAAGATAATGAGGCTAGGGGGCTTTTTATATAGGGTTAGGCGGATGATTCTGGTCACGAAAAGAGTCTAAATACATCAGAATGCATTAGGTTCAAAAACTGGGTTCGGGAGGCAGGTCGACCCCCATGTCGACACTATGGTTGATCTGGTCCCTGGGAGGTCGACACTATGGTCGACCCCCAGGTCTACCTGGTCCTAGGCGGGAAGTTTCCCGCTCAGCCTGTTCTAGGTTTTGAATTCGAATTTTCGAGCTGTTTTCGATTTTGAAAATTTATGAAACTTCAGAGGGTCATATCTCCCTTATACGGACTCCGATTTTCGAAAACTCGGACTCGTTTCCAAGCAGAGTTTCGAGACGAACGCAATGGTGCAACACGTTTCCCTTGATTCTTATTTTAAAAATTAATTCTGCCTTGATTTATGGTTTTAACACGTTATTAAAATATGGTTTGTTACACCAACCGTAGGTGATAGTCTATTTGATACACTCAAGAGGAATGAGTGGTCGGTCATGTGTGGGCCGGGTTGCAAGACGTTCTTGTTGAACCCAGTGTATTCGTCTCTAGAGAGAGACTATTGGCAGGTGGTTCCATACCTTGTCATTTTTGGAAATCCAATTCCCAATAAGCGCCCGCGGTTTTGATTGTATACTATATACGTGGAGCGTGAGATGCAAGCATTCCACTTGATTTTATTTACTTGTATTTATACACTATTATAATATCAAAAGATATATATTGTTTTCAAAATGTTTTGGTTTATCGTAAGGTAAAAACCGTCCATGTTTATGTGTGGATTTGGTCTTACGATTATCCTTTTCTTTCAAAAAAGTTTCTAAACATTAAAATCAAGTTGGATGATCCCCTTAAACTTAGTGTGTTTTTCTCACTCTGGTTCACCAGACTGACCCGGTGTTTGTAATGCTCCGGTTTGCCCGGGTTGTATAGGTTCAGGTTACTGGACATAAAGAAGTTCAGAAGACGTGCTGGAGGAGTTCAGACGTATCAGTATTTATTCCGTTGTGTATTGTATATGAGGACAGATTATTATAACTATCCAGATTGTCTTGACAGATGTACTCCGATTGTAAGTATTATTTCAAGTTTTCAATAAAGATTATTTCTATATTATATTTATTCCGCTGCGATGTGAGACTATGATTTTAAAGTATTTCTTCTTCTTATTTCTTCTATTCTAATATTTCTTCCTTCTTACCTCACCCTCTAATTTCTTTCTAATAACGTTCCAGTGTTTTCGACGCTTGAATATTCGACATGGTGTTTTTATGTCGATTTTCTGGGTCGAAAATCCCCTGTTCGTTACATTCTGATTTTCCGGGTTATTACAGCCAGTGTGGAAAATATGGGGACCCAGAGTTTAGGTTAAAACAATAAACTCCAGGTCAGTCGTGGGACTGGTGTGAGAACTAAAATAATTATTTAAAATTTTACTTTAAAAATAAAGGAAATCAAGGGACCATGCCATATAACCCGAAATGAGTTTTCTCTAAAGAATATCAGTGCATTAAACAGTTTATTAACAGCGCAATGCTTTTCGTAAAATGAAGCTTTTATAAGACCCATGTCCCAACACACAAAGCAATGCAAGCCAGAGGATAGGGTTTTTCCTTATTATAGCCAAACATGCCTGGTACGTTTTATAACAAATCATTTTGATATTACTATAAGTATATAGTGTCAAAATCACTTCAAATATAAATGTATCAATCATAGACGGCATAGTGCCCTATCCTACTATGTCGCCATAAAAGTTCTACAATCAAAACTGAAAACTCACTTATTCGAAATTGGATTCCGTCTATGAGTCAAGGCCAGGGATTGCTCCTCACTGATTCGAGACACTCTTGCAAATGCCTCAGGATCCCCCGCAGTGAACCATGGGACGGAAGGGCCGGCTCGTACTTATGTTAGTGGATTGGTTATTCCTGAACACACGTTTCCCAGTCCTATTGGGCCTATCCATCGGCCCCATAGTGACCGATATATTCGAGGTGCCTCGCAATCCATCATCCACATAGGTAAAAAAAATTATAAATGTCTGGGATCCATACCATGACACCACCCATAGCTAGAAAGAAACGTCGTGCACTCCCAACGGTCCCTCAACCTGTTTTTGACTCATACTGGTGTGAAGCTCGCGAATTAACGCTATATACAAAGCTATGCTAGTTAAAGCCATTCTTTGATCATCAACCAAAAGACTCTGCTTTTCAATAAAAGCCTTCATCATTTGCGTCTCGGCATGCCACACTGACAATTCACGCCATGCGACAGATATCCATCAATATATAACCTCTATGCTCGTACATCTCAGAGAAGGGCATTAAACAAGAGAATAAATTCTCCATCGCCAAACAAGTATATATTTAATAGAAAGCAATCAACACAGAATAAAATCAAATGTCAGACACACATCCATTTACAAGTTCATTCTGAGTCTGAACGAAACCGGAGGCACCTTTTTCCTCGTCCCATATGTCCAATACAAGAGACAGGTCCTCGCATATCATGTCGATCTCCAAGTACGTCTGGACGATCACCACTTATTACCTTGTCTCGGGTGTATAGCCCAATCAAGACATTAGTATTCGTCCAAACGATGTGTAGATCTCCGGTCTTCAACCACCATCTTCATCGTCGACTAATCGTCGAATCAGTTATTCAGAATGGGCATAAACCGGTCTTTCTGAATAACTCGCGTATCTCATAAACAAGTGCTACACAAACACAACATAGGCCTCATTCCAATCTAGAATATACTTATATTCAAATATTCTTTTCGCAATTTAAACCAAATTAAGGTTTTCCAAACTAGTCGGGATTAGTAAACCTTATCGAAGTAATCATCTGTTTTATTTCCCAATCCCAACCTATTCATCCCATGGAGCAAAATTGGTAATACTCCATATCTAATACCATGGTGTTATCGATAAAAAATAATTACCATTTAACATTCAAATCTAATTAAAGATTTAACTATCGCTTGGAACAAAACTAGTGATACTCCATTCTCGATCATTTCACAAATTTGATAATTTAAATTATCACGTTCACATTTCAATCTAATTAAAGATTCATTAAAACTCCACTTAGGTTTTATCTTCCAATAATCATTATTGATGATTATTTAACTTTGGGAAATCAAACATGCCACATCGACAATCTACACCGTACCATTGATTTCGGCCGACATATAACCTCTAAGCTCGTACGTCTCAGAGAAGGGTGTTAAGCAAGAGAATAAATTCTCCACTACCAAACAGATGTATATTTAGCAGAGATCAGCCATATAGTTTGAAATACCATGTTATATATGTAATCCTGTCTTTAACTGGGTTAAAGAACCAATGTCATTTAAAATACAGTTCACGATAAACCCAAAATCCACTCCATTAATTATGGAATCATCACGGAAAACAGATCAATATATAATCGATATCAGTTTTCGTATCCGAGTAATAATATAAATGGAATAATGACAAAGCCTTATAAATTCCATATATATTAACAATCTTCCTCCACAGAAGCATACTTCGATTATTACCAAATAGAATTTCATTCAATTCCAATTTGATATATTAAATTGGAAAAATTTACTTTGGAAAATTTCCATTAAATCTTAATAAAAAGATTTATAAATTCCAAATCACATTTCACTATTAATCGGGTTAAAGAATGAATGTCGTTAAAAACACAAATCACGATAAACCCAATTCACATTCCATTTTATTCCAATTACTAAATATAATTGGAAACTCTAATAATCTTAGTTAAAAGATTTATTCTTTTCACATGGGGTTTAAGAAAAGTGTTACTGAAGACACCACTCACGAAAACCCAAAATCCAATTCGATATTAAATATAAGGCTCTAAACAGAAATTATATCGGCTTACATTCAATATCAAATTCTGAACCAACTCATATCGTATGGGGAATAACGATATATATCTGTAATGACCCGGTTTTTTTGCGATCTTTGGTCATCGACATAAACTCAATGACGACTAACCAAACATCGAAAAATACCGGTAGTTAATGAAAGAAATTAAAGGGTGAGAATAGATAATATAGAAACTTAGAATAGAAGAAGAAGAAGAACACAACATCAGAGTAACACGAATCTCATAGCGGAACGAATAACATATAATATATATAACATAACTTTGAAATATAATTCTGTACTTGAATATACATGTCATTATCAGGTACAACACTTACAACACAGCGGAAATAACTATAGCTTATAATCCTGAAGCCTCCTGCTCCAAGCTCTCCAAGTATATATGTAAAATCCTGACTACTTGACTACCCGTACAAAATTGGGGACATAAGAGTTTAGGGTAAACAAAACAAAATAAACTCCGGGTCAGTCATGGGACTGGTATGAGTAAAAAAGTTTTGAACAGTTTGAATAAGTAAACGATATCTCATATGACCACGCCGTATAACGGAACAAGTTTTTCCCTTATGAGAATCCAAAATATCTTTATATCAAAAACCTTTTGATATTATAATAATGTCTATTAACCACAATATAATAATCATTTAGCAGAAACGCTTTCATCTCATGTTCTACATATATAGTGTACAATCAAAACCGCAAGCACGTATTGGGTAATGGATTTCCAACTATGACAAAGCATGGAACCACCTTTCGCTAGTGTACCTCTAGAAAGGAATACACTAGGTTTAACAAGAACATCTTGCAACCCGTCCACACATGACCGACCACTCATTTCGCTGAGTGTATCGAATGTATATCACCAATGGTTGGGATCAACAACTGTTTCCCAATGGGACAACATCGAAAATAGATGTTTGGAAGTAAATGAAACTCTAGATCAGGTGATTATACACCCTAACAGGTGTGACCTACATAGCCATGCTACCTGCCCGATTTTTGTCATTTCCCGGTTGTGAGGCTAGAGGCCATGCTTATCTCTGACAGATCACACGTTTATTCACTTTGAATGTCACATCTCATACCCTCCAAATCACAAAATGATTTATCCAAAAATAATATGGGTATAAAGCTAAGAGAAACGAATTCCTCCCCCACCAAATGTGAATACGTTTGAAGAGATCAACTTACGTGATCTATTAGATATACTCTATCAGACCTTCTTCCATACAGGTTGTCCTAGGACTGGACAAACCGAAGGCACTATTCAGTACATCCATCTTAGGCAATTATTATCTAAGATTTATACAGCAACCCTTGCACTTTACTCCGTCTTCAATATATTCAACGTACTTGATTTGCAATGTTTATGCCAATACAGAGTGGTTCTTCGAATAATAATCCAACCGGTATCTCCATATTAACAACGTCAAAATGGTCAAAAACTTCGATAGTCGGTGAGTTAACTATCAAAGAAAAACACATGTGCAAACAACGATATTATTTCCAAATGGAAATTATATCGATCAATCATCATTTAACATTTATCTCTTTAGTTCATTAATTTACTTATCTCCTGTTCCCATATGTTCTAAATTCTTATTTTCTATTATCAGAAAACATTTCTGATTTGTATTTGGAAAACATTTCCAAAACTCCTTCACTATCAAACCTTACCATTCCTTATTTAAAAAGGAAGTCAATCAAGTTAGGGTATAATTACCTCTTAGACCTTAACAATGTTTTAAATTCGAAATAGTCAAAGTTTATCTTTTAAATCTTTAACAACTTCCTTACAAAACTTTTGGATTCTATTTATGAATCCACTTCTTTATTGAAAACATTGGTTATAACGATAATGTTATAATCCCTACTTTCGAAATATCTAACTTCCATTATAACTTTTATTCTTTAATGTGAATAAATAAATAACACCTGATTTATAAATAAATAAATTTTGATTTAAACACCGGACAGTATAAGTACTTTCCCAAATTCGATATAATCGAATTCGACGACTAACTCTCTTCGAATAACTAATATTCGATTAACTCACTTCGAATAACTAATATTCGATTACGCTTTCTTTCGAATAAACGATATTCGATAATCTCTCTTTTGGAATACTATATTCGATTACTCCTTTTTCAAAATTAAATTCGATTAACTCCTTTCGAATAACTAAATTCGATAACTCCTTTCGAATAACTAAATTCGATTAACCCCTTTCGAATAACTAGATTCAATAACTCCTTTGGAATAACTAAATTCGATTAACTCCTTTCGAATAACTAAATTCGATTAACTCCTTTCGAATAACTAGATTCGATTAACTCCTTTCGAATACCTAGATTCGATTAACTCCTTGCGAATAACTAGATTCGTAACTCCTTTAACTTGATTCGAATAAATAATATTCGATAACTCCTTTTAACTTGATTCGAACAACTAATATTCGATAACTCCTTTTAACTTGATTCGAACAACTAATATTTGATAACTCCTAATTTGACTAACTCTATTCGATTTATTCTAATTCGATTAACTCTATTTAATTACTCTATTGTTTAACTCTAACTCTAACTGGTTAACTCTAAATGGTCAACCCTAATTGATTAACCCTAACTGATTAACTTTAACTGATCAACTCTAACTGGTCAACACTAATTGATTAATCCTAACTGGTTAACTTTAACTGATCAACTCTAACTGGTCAACCCAAATTGATTAACCTTAACTGGTTAACTCTAACTCATTTACTCTATTCGATAAACTCTAATCGAATAACTAATATTCGATTAACTCATTTCGATTAACTCTTTTCGAATTAACTCCTTTGATTTATTCCTTTGAATTATCTCCTTCGATTAATTCCTTTGAATTAGCTCCTTTGATTAATTCCTTTTCTATTTGTTTACTTAACAAATAATTATTCCCTTTTCAATTCTATTTATTTAACAAATAAATATTTCTGTTATCTTTCCTATTTATTTAACAAATATTTTATTTTATATTTGATTTCACAAATATTTTCCTTTATATTTGATTTCACAAATATTTTCCTTTATATTTGATATAACATATATTTTCCTTTATATTTGATTTATTTAACAAATAAATATTTTCCCTTTAATTCTATTTGTAAGTGTTTTACAAATATTTCCTTTCAATTCTTATTTGGCTTTCCAAATATTTCCTCTATAAAATCCTTTGATTTTATAAATAGTTTCTTTTATAAATTCTATTAATAAATAAATATTCCTTTTATAATTCTATTTACTTTCTAAGTGAATATCCCTTTTTATCCTTCTATTTATTTTCTAAATAAATAACTCTTTTATACTTCTATTTATTTGTTAAATAAATATCCCATTTTAATTCTATTTATTTAACAAATAAATATCCCTTTATCATATCTTATTTATTTTCCCAATAAATATTCCTTTATGATATTCTACTTATTTTCTAAATAAACGTTCCCCTTTATAAAATCCATGATTTTATAAATTCTTTATTTCCAAAATATAACCTTCTATAAAATCGGTTGATTTTATAAAATTCCTTTATTTCATTATACATTGAAATATTTCTTTTTACATCCCGGGGTTTCTTATGATATTAAAAATATCGAATAGCAATGATCAACATCATTCAAACACACATAATCCGTAACAAATTATATATCACATCATATATCAAAATATATGAAAAACAGTAAAATAAATGTTGAGGAAACCAGTCGGATTCCTCCAACCTGTTTCCCTGCATCAAAGATATTAGACAATATAGATAACATCACTTTCATTTCAAGAAGAAATATTCTGATCGACAGAATTAATATTTAATAATGATATATATATATGTGTGTGTGTATATATATAACCATAACTGTGTTTTCAATCAATCCATCTAAACAGTCCATACACAACAATCAATCAATATTTATCAAAAATAAAGTATAGTTTATAAAATATAAATTGAACAGAGTTAGTGAGATTTACTCACATTGGACTGTTATCGTTAAAAACGATTAACTGTCCTTGATTCAGACGGACAATTTATTTTGCAATAAATTGTAACGAGCTTCGATTCATTCCCCGTCAGTTCAATCGTGTAGTGCTCGTTCATACGATCCCGACGGATCTTGTTTCGTTGAAACCGATATCGTATGACAAAGTTATACATTATACAAGTTAATACTATTTATATATAAAATAAATTAAATTCCCTTTTATAAAAGATGGGCTTAACTTTTAAATCCACAGCCCATTTCCCTCTTAAAACCCGGACCGCACCCCTGATTCCCTTTCTTCCCAAATGAACACTCCTGTACAAATCGATGGCCATTGCCGATAGTCTAACCTCCCACGTCCTCACTCCTTCAACGAAACCCAAAACAAAAATTACTGCAACATTACACTCCTTCTCCTCTTTGACTTCATGTGCTCCTCATCCCACTCAATCCCCTTTCTGGAATCGCGTTCGAACTGAGCTCATGCCTGTCTACAGCAGGCTCCAACAATTTTTGTTTCGATTCCCAACACAAATCTGTGTGCGAGTGCTAAACCTCACGATAAACTCCACTACAACATCGAAATCGACTAACACTTCTTCATTTGGGAAATAACCCGAACCCTAAATTACGGCGAATCAAAACCAGCGAACTAGTTTGGGTTCAAACACCCCGAAACTGATACTGCGATGAAGAGATTCCCATGGCAAACCCAATTACATAAGTTTTCTAATTTATTTAATTTGATTTCACTTCATATGAATTTTTGAAGTTGGATTTTTCTTTTGTTCACGTTTTCATTTGAGGTTAGGAAACTGGCGGCTTGAATTTTGTTCTCACATTTATAAACTTGCAGGTGTGGCTAAGAAGGAGAACGTGTGGCCTTGGTTTCGAACACATAATTTCTTTTTTTATTTATTCATTTATGTTTGTTCTGCATTCTAAAAATTCGTGTGATCACACACGATACCCAAAAATCACAAAACAGGACATGCAGCTACAGTCTGACATTACGAACCCAACGAAATTAGTTTCGTCGAATTCCGACTCTGTATGCTCACACAGCGTATTTTTAACCGTCAAAATACTGACTGTTTTTCACAATAAAATCCCGCATGGCCACATACTGACTTCAAAAATCATGGAACTTGACATATAACAATAATTTGACATTGCAGATCCAATAAAATTAGTTTCGTCGAATTCTGAGGTCGTTTGAAAAACTGGCGATTTTCAAAGCTTTAAATAACCCTTTTAAATATTAAATATATTTAAAACAATTAAATTAAATATTTATAAATAAATATTATCGTATATATTCACATGGAATACCGTACAGCTTCAGAATATTCCTATATGAATTTCTAACTCGATATTTCAAATCCCGATTAAATCGATATTCGATTTATAATGAAATTCATTTTATAAATATAAATAAATCGTTATAAATTATATAGGAATTCCATAGTGACTTTTCTAAAATTTGATATGGACATAAATCAAAATCTACATGATGAAATCCCGATTTTTCTCTTCCACTAGAAAAATATACTTCACCAGCTCCTAACGTTTCTTGTTTCACATAAATCCGACTTAAAACGGCTTCTGTATATTCGTTTAAAGTTCGAATCACCAAATCGCGAACTGTCGCGCGATTTCGAGCTCGATTATAATTATATTATAATCATACGTTAAAACTTCATTCAAATAATATATTCGTTATTATAATTCAACTCTAAACTAAATTATATACTTTGAATTGTCCAGTTCACACAATATTGTGAATTCCACTAATTCTGATTATTTCTAAATTAAATATAATATTATTTTTATTAAATATTCAAGTTATTTAATTCAACGACCATTTAATTCTCTAAATCATTATTTGAATAATTAAATAAATTAATTATATATCGCAGAAAAATGCGGGTTATTACATTCTTCCCCACTTAAAATAATTTCGTCCTCGAAATTGCTAAGGTAGAAAACAAACCCTATCGACTGGTTAGAATTTATTTGTTCACTTCTTAAATTCAGTTTCAAACTGAACCAATTTAATTTCAATTAAAATATTAATTAATTCTTATCAATGAAAATTTTCAAAAATCCTGAAAATTTTCTAATACCTTAACTTTTCAAAAAATTTCACCAACACCTCCTATGTACTGGTCAATTGGTCAAACTACAACTCGCCACTCTGGGCCATCTCCAACCCAAAAGAAAATCAAACAGCCAAGCGGCTCGCCAAATCGGCTCATAAATCTCATCAAACTCATATGAATATAAACATGTACCTTTTTGTCGGGCATATAATTATATCCTTTACATCTGCTACCCATTCAGCATATATCAATATCATCCCAATCAATCTCAAGTCACTTTTTATCCTCAAACCCAACCATTCGTTTATACACAAACCAAATCTCATCCTCAATCTCAAATCAATTTTTGATTTTCACATCCTCAACTCATCAACCCAATACCATTTTGAATTTCTGTGTCACAAATCCAGCTTTTCTCGATATAACTCTAACCTAATTCAGTTTCCACTTAATTGGTTTTCAATTCCAATTTAATTCCACAAATTTTTATTTAAATTTGTTTTTAGTTCAAACAACCTCTTCCTGGGGTTTTAAATAGCTTTGCTTTTCTTAAAAGTCAAACTTTCCTTTTCAGGATTTCAAATAACTTGTTTTTGTCAAAACAATTCGAACACAAAATCTTTGGTAGCAATCCGTCACTTACATACTCGAAAATGAACACTGATTATGATGTAGTCATTATCAGAATTATTTTCCAGTTATTGGAGTGAGTTCAATACTATATCACTTTCAAAATCATTCTTAAACACTTTCATTTGAAATATATTTCAAAATATCCTTCTCAATGTTTGTAAACAATTTAAAATCTCCCAGAATTTTTAAATTCTCTTATACTTAATCGAAGTCCATTACTAACCCTTTTACAAGTTTCTAGGAATTTTAATTCCCATTCTGATTCTGCTTTCAGATTTAATTCAATTCATTACACTTATATGAATTCTGATTGGTTATTTACATAACCCTTTAATTTATAATCTTACTCGATTATAATTACAACCAATATATCAAATATATTATAATCATTTTGATATCAATCTTTTATATCAAAATATAATTTGGGAAAAATTATTTCATTTACCCTCTTTTCAAAACATATCGTGTCGACCCATCGTATTCGAGTGTTTAGAAACCCCTATCGATATTGTGGTGCCCCACCATTGACCAGAATTCATAAATCACTTAACCAATAAATCATCACAATATAAAACCATTTATACCAAATAACAAATATGCTCACTCGTAAATATACACTCAAACTCAATCTAAGGTATTACTAACCCCATCTCTACTTAGTCACGCTGCAGAGCCAAGTTAATCAATTAACCTTCAGCTCTGATACCAACTGTAACGTCCTGATTTTTTTGCGATCTTTGGTCATCGACATAAACTCAATGATGACTAACCAAACATCGAAAAATACCGGTAGTTAATGAAAGAAATTAGAGGGTGGGAATAGATAAGATAGAAACTTAGAATAAAAGAAGAAGAAGAACACAACATCAGAGTAACACGAATCTCACAGCAGAACGAAAAACATATAATATATATAACATGACTTGAAATAAAATTCTGTACTTGAATATACATATCATTATCAAGTACAACACTTACAACACAGCGGAAATAACTATAGCTATATAATCCTGAAGCCTCCTGCTCCAAGCTCTCCAAGTATATATGTAAAATCCTGACTACTTGACTGCCCGTACAAAATTAGGCACCCAAGAGTTTAGGGAAAACAAAATAAAATAAACTCCAGGTCAGTCATGGGACTGGTATGAGTAAAACAGTTTAGAACAGTTTAAACAAGTAAACGATATCTCATAAGACCACGCCGTATAACGGAATGGGTTTTTCCCCTATGAGAATCCAAAATATCTTTACATCAAAAAACTTTTGATATTATAATAATGTCTATCAACCACAATATAATAATCATCTAGCATAAACACTTTCATTGTAACATCCCATATTTTCTGTATATTTAATATTCAATTTTTAATTAATAAAATAGAATAATATTAGATGAAAATCAAATTTAGTTGATTATAATGATGATGACTAATTGAAGGGAGTATAAATAGATTTTTAAATTTAGTTTATACTTAGAATTGGTGAAATTTGGAATTTCATATTTTATTTATTTAAATGACTTGAGTTATTTAGTTAAGATGGAAATTCAAATTTAATTGGTAAATGGAGAATTCTAAGTTGGGGAATAATAACTGAAATTCAAATTTGAGATCTAAATAATCAAAAATAAGATGTAAAAATGTATGAAATTTATTTAAGTTATAATTTGATTTAATTTGAATTTAATGACTATTTAATTTGAATTAAAACAGTTAAATGAACATTTGAATATTTTATTGATTAATTAACTGGGAAATTTAACTGTTTTGGCGACTATCTCGGAATTCGACGAAACCGGCGCCATTAGATCCGGAACGGCGAATTATTGTAGGATTTCAGTTTGCGTTACGATTGGACTTGTAGATTGATCGTACGGGAGAAAATACGAATGAAATCAATGTGACCGGATAATTGTTAGTTTCTTATTTTGGGCCTTCCATTTATATAAATAAAATTCCCACTCCTTCACACATCAGCCATTTTCATTAACGTATACCTTTTCCCATCTAAATTCAACTCTAATGGCTGAAATAAAATCTTTAAAACCCTAGAAAAAAACAAAGTACCAACTCAAAAATAAAATCTCTTCAAACCCTATCAATTTATATACCAAATCGAAGCTTTCAACGAGTAGAATCCAGATCTACAATTCGTTTTCGCATGCAAGCAGTGGTTCGACCAGAATTGATGGTCAAAGTTTCTAAAAATCGAAACCCTAGAGGTTGAATTGGGGTTTTTCGATTTAGACTCTAATTGAAGAATCTGGGTTTTGGGTTTTGAAGAGAAGGAGCATTCGAGGTCGTTGAGGGTAGTTGGAGGTTTGATTGGCCAGTGTGGCGCTGGAATTTGGTGGTTTAAGTTCGGAATGGGTGGAATTAGGGCTAGCGGCAACGGACGTTATGGTCCACCGGAGTGCGTGGCGCCACTATGGGGAGGTGCGGATTTTTGCGTGGGTCACAATGGTGGTGGTCTCAGGATGTACGGTGGGTAGAATTGAGGAGGGCGGACGGTCAAAGTTGCAGCGTTTTGGGTTCCTTCGCTCGTCGGTTTCCTATAGCGGATTTGAGGGTTGAGCGGGAAGAAAGGGCGCTGACGTGGCGAGTTTTGTGTGGGTGAGATTTAATTTTTATTTATTTTATATATTTTAAATCCAAATGGTAAAACACTGATAATTTGCTCATACGAACTCGGATTTGGACGCGGTTTGTTATGTTGGGATCGTGGCGGAATTGCGGACGTTTTGGCACTAACCTGGCTGCATTTGGAGACTGCCAAATTTTGGGCTTCTTTTGGACGTCCGATCCAATTAAGACCCAAAGGTGAGTGATTTTTCCACTCACGAAATACTAAATTATTCCCATATTTATTGAATTAAATTGTGGAACAAGTTTGGTTGGATGATTGTGTGTGATGGATGATTATTGCTAGAAAATTGGACTTGTATGAATATAAAATCTGGAACTTAGGTGAATAATTTAATTATTAAAAAAATAATAATTAATTATCTGGTTGAATTTATGACCTTTGAAAACCGTAGAACAGATTTTACGGACAAACTGGATGAAGGGTTGCCGCTTGCGTGATTTTGAATGAGCGTTGTTTGAAATATTTGTTTGTTCCAGTATATGACTGATGTGTCAATTATCGACGACGAATCCTAATTTTCACCTTGGATGCTACGGGCATCGAATAAACCCGGGGTTCGTCGATTAAAATAAATTAAGAACACAGATTGAAATGATAAACATATGTGACCCTGATTTGGATTGAAATGATAGATCCATCCCTGGAATATCGAGAAATTAAATTTTAAAATCACTTGGCCATTGGATAGATAATTATATACAGATATCGGTTGGTTAAATGATTTTAAATATTTGAAATTTTATTTGATAGAATTTTCCATTTAAAGAATGTGCCGATACTCGATAATTCAATTCTTTAAAGACTCTGAACTGGGACGTTGATTAAAAAGGGTTAAATGAATTTTCCAAAATTAAGTGGAAATATTTAAATTGGGATTTGAATACGATTTAAAAATCCTTTCAAATTAAGAGTTTGGATTTGAAGGAAACAAATTCTTATGGAATCCAATTTTGGGAAATTTGGAAATCGAGGGTATCTGGGTTGTTTTAACTCAGTTTGAATATATATTTGAACTCCTGAAATCAAACAGTTGTTTTGAACAGGGTTGAAACGAGATATGAAATTTTATGAACTCCATTGAGACCGGAGGATAGGTTCAAGTGTTTGCAATTTGGGAGGAAGGAAAGATTTTGATTAGAGAAAATTTATTTTTAGATATATTTATGCATTTGATTCCAAATAATTATTCTTTCTTTAAATTTATTGTTTACCTTTACTTATAACTATTGTATTGTAAAATATTTTTTTCCTTATAAGTCATTTTTCAAAATTTTCTAGTAAACCTTATATTTTAGCATATATATAATATTTAAATTACTGATTTATTTAATTTATTATATTCAATATATATCTATATATCTATTTATATAAAATTTATTATTATTATCATATAAGCATTTAGTTTACAAGTATTTTTGAAAATTATAAATTTCTTCCGAATGGAAAGTTTGGATTTAAACCGTTGATCAAATGGAGTTGAGATAAGTTATATTCTATTTGAATATGAATTTGATGTTAAACCGATTTTGATATGAAAAGGTAGATTTATTCTATTCGGGTAAATGGGATTTCCAAAGATTTAAATGAATAGATATGGGAAAATTATATTCTATTTGAATATGAAGGGATTGCAAAAATGTTAATTGATTTGAAAAAAAAAACTGAATCTTTCAAGATGAAGTATATTCTATGTGAATATAGATCGATTTGAAATATTATACAAGTATAATATAATGACATGCAAATATATTCCAGTTTGGAATATAATCGGTTTTGGAATGATCGAGATATTTTGATATGGGATTATATTCTATTTGAATATAAATTTGGTTCGAAACAGAATATGATATTTTGATATGAAACGAACCTTTGAGAAAGATAAAAGAACAAACCGATGTGGAAAATGTAAGCGTTGGTTGTTAAAGAGACCGGAGTCGACATAAGGCATATTCTCTGTCAGTGTCAATACCACTTTAACAACTATGAACGTTATGACGTATTCAGAATGAAATGTGATGACTTGGAGGCAAATTCTGGATTTGATGAAGATGAACGATGACGAAATAGCCCTGACCTTCGGGTCAGAATTGAAATGACTAAAACAGGAGCTATACCGTGACTAATTGAGGTTAGCGCCTTTGATCGGACACACTTCTTCGATGCTATTTATATGACTGTGATGATGAAGATTTGGGCCCATTTATGATTATGGGAGTGTGTTCCGAGGTGGGCGGTAGTGGCTGCTATGCGTTACCACCGGTCCGGGAGTGCAATTGGTAGAATCCTACCCTGGGCATTGCCTCGAGTGCCTTGTCATATTTATCCTTATCGAGCCCCTACGATTTTGATTTAGCATTGCTTTCTATGGAGTGCCCTCTGATAACACCAGTACGGTGAATTTACGGTACTGTATAGATCGTTGATGCCTATAAACTGCGTAAGGGTAATATGGTAATCCCGCTTACGCTATTTTCAGTATTTATACTTTACTGTATAGACATTATCATAATAGCGTATTATCTTATGTATGTATTAGTTTAACGGATCCTTGAGAGATGGAAGAATCCCGTAACATCTCTTGAGTTACTGCACCCATGATACTAAGGTTATTTCAAATTTTAATTTGACTAATATGAGAATGATTTAGTGCTGATCCGAGTGTTTGTTGTGTTTTCTTTTTATGCAATATACTCGGGTCAGCAAACATCTGCAGTTGCCAAAGATGACTGTGCCTTGGAGATCGAAGACGAAGATCGATATATACTTATATATATATTCCGCTGCAAAGTTGTTTCCACTGCCATGCTATGTAAGTCTGTAAATGTATAACTCTGATAACCGTGTTGTTATATCCTATTGTATATATTTCAACAGCCTTTAAATGTTATTTTGTTATTATATGTTGTCCTTCCGCTGTGAGATTCTGAGATTTGTTTTTCTCTTCTTTCTTCCTTTTATTCTTCTTTTCCAATAACTGCCTGTGTTGGTGATTTGTTTGGGTCGACATGTGTGGATTATTGTCGATTTGAACGGTCAAAAAAATATGGGTCGTTACAATTGGTATCAGAGCGATGGTTAGCGATAACCTTGGCTCTGTTTGGGAAGTAACTCATTAGAGATAGGGTTAGTTGTGCCCTAGAATGAGTTTGAGTAATATGAGAGAGCGTACTTGTATTTTGATATAAATTGGTTTTATATTGTGTTGATTTGTTTTGTTGAATATTTATAGGTTCTGGTCGATATATGGGACGCCATAGAATCGATAGGAATTTCTAAATATCGAACAGAATAATCGACATTATATGGTTTTCGATTATATTTAGAATATATTAAATATATATTATTGGTTCAAGTATATATGTATTCGTTTTAGTATGTGATAATATTAGGTTACTATCTATTTTGGTTGATTTAATAGTAATCAAATGGGAAATATAATAGAGTTTTGAAATTTAGAGAATGAGATCTTTTAAATAAAATGGGTTGCAGAATGGATTTGCAAGAAAAATAGAAATGACCTTGAAATTTGGTTCTGGGAGGTTTTTTTTAGTTTGATAAAATTTGAAATAATATTGTATTATAAGAAATAGCTGAAAATCGTTTTCAAAGATTTTAAATGAAATAAGTGTAATCCCTTCTCGGACATCGGAAATAACTTCGGTAATGAGTGCACACATTATCGACATTTATTCTGAAGCGTCTGAGTGGGCGAGACCCCTTCGTACTTTCATAACTTGTTTGAAAAAGGATTTTTGATTTAATTACCAATGATAGGTAAGTTGAGCTTAAATTTAACTTGGAAATGAAAATTCTAAGTTCTTTGTTAATTAAGGATTTGGATTTAGAGTTTATATGGTATAAAAGATATGTACATATTTTTCTAAGCTTGGTTATAAACCCAGGATCTAAGTTAAGTTTATCTTAACTTATAATATTAACTTCTGCGCTAAAGTAACTAGATTCAGCAAAAATATTGGGTCTGAAACCGGAAATTTGACCTAGGTATTAAGAGAGAGAGAAGTAGTCATCGAAATGTTTAGTATAGGTGATAATAAGTTTAAAGAAAGTCTAAGTTTGGTCGATAAGAATATTGGGAAACCAAAATTTAGTGTGAAATTAAAACTAGTTGAAGGCGACCAAAATAAAACGGAGGATTTGGTTAGGAAATAAAAGTGACAACTCATGACATGAAATAGTTAATAAGTTATTAAGATAGTACATGAAAAATAAGTCGAAAGGAATTTATGTTTGTTGATAACTTGTGAACAGTCGATAGGTTAAAAATGAAGAAAAAGGTGAACCTACATGCATAAGAAATGAAGTCATAGTGAGGTAAATCTCATTAGGACAATATATCGATTGTAGATCTGAGTATGAACAACGAAAGAGTAGAATGCAAATCGTTTTGTGGAGCGAAACATAACTTAACTCATGTAGAGGAATCGAGTTAAATAAAGTTTAACTTAGGAAATCGAATAAGAATGGTTTGAGAACTAAGTATAAAAATTTGAAGTTATGAATAGTCCTTAATTCAATTCATAATGCGTGAGTCCATATAAATAAATCGAGTAAATGATATAAGATTTAATATAAGATGAAATGGGAATAAGTGAATAAGAAAATAGTTGAACGAATGAATAGAAATGACAATCAAAAGAAATGAGATGCAAATATGAAATTTGGTTCATTAGGAATAAGATAATGGAGATATTGAAATGAAATATAAAATAAAATTTGACTTGAGATTGGATAGAATTAATAAGATGAAATCAACTTCGGGAATTTAAATTGGTCGATTTAGAACTAATATGAATGAAACGAAGTATGGATGAACTTAAACAATTAGAATGAATAAAATCGGAATTTATTCAAATGAATGACAAATCGGATAAGGATAAAGTGGAACGACATTCAATGTAATATGGATGAATAAACAAGAATAAGAAATGAAAATTTGGCATATCGACCAAGGTTAACGAATTATTGATTTGATATAATCATGTTAGTTCAGAAAGTAAAATGGATTCAAGCTTTAATTAAAATTAATGCTTGGAATGAAATGAGAAAATGGATAGGAAATATATCGGAATAGAGTAAGCAATCGAATGTGAATCCATTACCTAATAATGGAGGGATAATCGATTTTTAAGTATTAAGGATTTATCCAAAATTATTGGAAGCGAATGGTTTGAAACTTCAAGTGAAATAAAAATTGGTGTTATGTAAAACCTGAAATATTGGGTAAGCTGAAGTAAAATGGTCATGACTTTTGAATGGCTGATCGGAATTCGATGATTTCGGACTTTTCGGAAACCTTAGAATCAGAACTAAAACTTTCGTATATAGCGCCACATCGAAATTCTCATGTTTTCTAAGCCGAATCTCAAATTTAAGTCGTAGTACTTTGCGCAGAAATTTAAAGGCTGAAGCGAATATCAATATTGTTTCGGCCATAACTTCCTAACGGAGCGTCGGATTTTAATGTGCGAGTACAATTCGGAAAGGCCAGAATGTAAACTAAAACATTTCCTTTATATGCTGAGTGTAATTTCGATGTTTAATGGGTTAAAAACTGTGTTGAATGGTTCAGGCCTGCAATTTTATTCGCCCGGGCTGAATCGTCGGCCGTCACTAAAACAAGCGTAACTTTTAAACGGATTATCCGAATTCGACGAATCCGGACAATTCGGAAAGCCTGAAACAAATACTACAACTTTTGCCTGTCTTAGCCCAATTCCATCATTTAAGGGGTGTTATACCCCTATTTGTTCGCTGATCTGATATGAGTATGGCGGTTTAATAATTGAAATATTCGATTTAAGTTATGTAAGTTGCATATGTTTGTTATATATTGTATATATGCTTGAATCTCATGTGTATGTGAGTTGTAACAGGTGTAAGGAGTGTGCGCTACGCTTTGGAGCTCGGTTGCGCTAAATAGTTAAAGTGCTAAGGTAATAAAAATGCAAATAAACGCTAAAGGAAGGTACGTATTTGGGGTTATATAAAGCTTGGTGGTTTTGTTTTGTTTTCCCCTGGTTCAGGGATGCCTCATCTTTGATGAGATGTATAATTTGGATTGATATATGTATCGGGATTTTCCCAGGGCCCTCCGTACAGGGGAGATGCTGCCGAAATTTTTCGTGATTCCGGGAGTTATAAAATTCATTAGTTTTACAATTATATAACTTATTTTACAATTATTTTGATGTGAATTTGAAATAGATAAGTGCTTAATATCGTTTCGTTCTCTTTTCGAGGACGAAAAGATTTTTAAGTGGGAGAGGATGTAACATCCCATATTTTCTGTATATTTAATATTCAATTTTTAATTAATAAAATAGAATAATATTAGATGAAAATCAAATTTAGTTGATTATAATGATGATGACTAATTGAAGGGAGTATAAATAGATTTTTAAATTTAGTTTATACTTAGAATTGGTGAAATTTGGAATTTCATATTTTATTTATTTAAATGACTTGAGTTATTTAGTTAAAATGGAAATTCAAATTTAATTGGTAAATGGAGAATTCTAAGTTGAGGAATAATAACTGAAATTCAAATTTGAGATCTAAATAATCAAAAATAAGAATTAAAAATGTATGAAATTTATTTAAGTTATAATTTGATTTAATTTGAATTTAATGACTATTTAATTTGAATTAAAACAGTTAAATGAATATTTGAATATTTTATTGATTAATTAACTGGGAAATTTAACTGTTTTGGCGACTATCTCGGAATTCGACGAAACCGGCGCCATTAGATCCGGAACGGCGAATTATTGTAGGATTTCAGTTTGCGTTACGATTGGACTTGTAGATTGATCGTACGGGAGAAAATACGAATGATATCAATGTGACCGGATAATTGTTAGTTTCTTATTTTGGGCCTTCCATTTATATAAATAAAATTCCCTCTCCTTCACACATCAGCCATTTTCATTAACGTATACCTTTTCCCATCTAAATTCAAATCTAATGGATGAAATCAAATCTTTAAAACCCTAAAAAAAAAATACCAACTCAAAAATAAAATCTCTTCAAACCCTATCAATTTATATACCAAATCGAAGCTTTCAACGAGTAGAATCCAGATCTACAATTCGTTTTCGCATGCAAGCAGTGGTTCGACCAGAATTGATGGTCAAAGTTTCTAAAAATCGAAACCCTAGATGTTGAATTGGGGTTTTTCGATTTAGACTCTAATTGAAGAATCTGGGTTTTGGGTTTTGAAGAGAAGGAGCATTCGAGGTCGTTGAGGGTAGTTGGAGGTTTGATTGGCCAGTGTGGCGCTGGAATTTGGTGGTTTAAGTTCGGAATGGGTGGAATTAGGGCTAGCGGCAACGGACGTTATGGTCCACCGGAGTGCGTGGCGCCACTATGGGGAGGTGCGGATTTTTGCGTGGGTCACAATGGTGGTGGTCTCAGGATGTACGGTGGGTAGAATTGAGGAGGGCGGACGGTCAAAGTTGCAGCGTTTTGGGTTCCTTCGCTCGTCGGTTTCCTATAGCGGATTTGAGGGTTGAGCGGGAAGAAAGGGCACTGACGTGGCGAGTTTTGTGTGGGTGAGATTTAATTTTTATTTATTTTATATATTTTAAATCCAAATGGTAAAACACTGATAATTTGCTCATACGAACTCGGATTTGGACGCGGTTTGTTATGTTGGGATCGTGGCGGAATTGCGGACGTTTTGGCACTAACCTGGCTGCATTTGGAGACTGCCAAATTTTGGGCTTGTTTTGGATGTCCGATCCAATTAAGACCCAAAGGTGAGTGATTTTTCCACTCACGAAATACTAAATTATTCCCATATTTATTGAATTAAATTGTGGAACAAGTTTGGTTGGATGATTGTGTGTGATGGATGATTATTGCTAGAAAATTGGATGTGTATGAATATAAAATCTGGAATTTAGGTGAATAATTTAATTATTAAAAAAAATTAATTAATTATCTGGTTGAATTTATGACCTTTGAAAACCGTAGAACAGATTTTACGGACAAACTGGATGAAGGGTTGCTGCTTGCGTGATTTTGAATGAGCGTTGTTTGAAATATTTGTTTGTTCCAGTTTATGACTGATGTGTCTATTATCGACGACGAATCCTAATTTTCACCTTGGATGTTACGGGCATCGAATAAACCCGGGGTTCGTCGATTAAAATAAATTAAGAACACAGATTGAAATGATAAACATCTGTGACCCTGATTTGGATTGAAATGATAGATCCATCCCTGGAATATCGAGAAATTAAATTTTAAAATCACTTGGCCATTGGATAGATAATTATATACAGACATCGGTTGGTTAAATGATTTTAAATATTTGAAATTTTATTTGATAGAATTTTCCATTTAAAGAATGTGCCGATACTCGATAATTCAATTCTTTAAAGACTCTGAACTGAGACGTTGAATAAAAAGGGTTAAATGAATTTTCCAAAATTAAGTGGAAATATTTAAATTGGGATTTGAATATGATTTAAAAATCCTTTCAAATTAAGAGTTTGGATTTGAAGGAAACAAATTCTTATGGAATCCAATTTTGGGAAATTTGGAAATCGAGGGTATCTGGGTTGTTTTAACTCAGTTTGAATATATATTTGAACTCCTGAAATCAAACAGTTGTTTTGAACAGGGTTGAAACGAGATATGAAATTTTATGAACTCCATTGAGACCGGAGGATAGGTTCAAGTGTTTGCAATTTGGGAGGAAGGAAAGATTTTGATTAGAGAAAATTTATTTTTAGATATATTTATGCATTTGATTCCAAATAATTATTCTTGCTTTAAATTTATTATTTACCTTTACTTATAACTATTGTATTTTAAAATAATTTTTTCCTTATAAGTCATTTTTCAAAATTTTCTAGTAAACCTTATATTTTAGTACATATATAATATTTAAATTACTGATTTATTTAATTTATTATATTCAATATATATCTATATATCTATTTATATAAAATTTATTATTATTATTATTATTATCATATAATCATTTAGTTTACAAGTATTTTTTAAAATTATAAATTTCTTCCGAATGGAAAGTTTGGATTTAAACCGTTGATCAAATGGAGTTGAGATAAGTTATATTCTATTTGAATATGAATTTGATGTTAAACCGATTTTGATATGAAAAGGTAGATTTATTCTATTCGGGTAAATGGGATTTCCAAAGATTTAAATGAATAGATATGGGAAAATTATATTCTATTTGAATATGAAGGGATTGCAAAAATGTAAATTGATTTGAAAAAAAAAAACTGAATCTTTCAAGATGAAGTATATTCTATGTGAATATAGATCGATTTGAAATATTATACGAGTATAATATAATGACATGCAAATATATTCCAGTTTGGAATATAATCGGTTTTGGAATGATCGAGATATTTTGATATAGGATTATATTCTATTTGAATATAAATTTGGTTCGAAACAGAATATGATATTTTGATATGAAACGAACCTTTGAGAAAGATAAAAGAACAAACCGATGTGGAAAATGTAAGCGTTGGTTGTTAAAGAGACCGGAGTCGACATAAGGCATATTCTCTGTCAGTGTCGATACCACTTTAACAACTATGAACGTTATGACGTATCCAGAATGAAATGTGATGACTTGGAGGAAAATTCTGGATTTGATGAAGATGAACGATGACGAAATAGCCCTGACCTTCGGGTCAGAATTGAAATGACTAAAACAGGAGCTATACCGTGACTAATTGAGGTTAGCGCCTTTGATCGGACACACTTCTTCGATGCTATTTATATGACTGTGATGATGATGATTTGGGCCCATTTATGATTATGGGAGTGTGTTCCGAGGTGGGCGGTAGTGGCTGCTATGCGTTACCACCGGTCCGGGAGTGCAATTGGTAGAATCTTACCCTGGGCATTGCCTCGAGTGCCTTATCATATTTATCCTTATCGAGCCCCTACGATTTTGATTTAGCATTGCTTTCTATGGAGTGCCCTCTGATAACACCAGTACGGTGAATTTACGGTACTGTATAGATCGTTGATGCCTATAAACTGCATAAGGGTAATATGGTAATCCCACTTACGCTATTTTCAGTATTTA
This sequence comes from Allium sativum, assembly GCA_030737875.1. Lineage (NCBI taxonomy): Eukaryota > Viridiplantae > Streptophyta > Magnoliopsida > Asparagales > Amaryllidaceae > Allium > Allium sativum. Next base: position 160,214,394 of record CM060927.1, read on the forward strand.
TACTTTACTGTATAGACATTATCATAATAGCGTATTATCTTATGTATGTATTAGTTTAACGGATCCTTGAGAGATGGAAGAATCCTGTAACATCTCTTGAGTTACTGCACCCATGATACTAAGGTTATTTCATATTTTAATTTGACTAATATGAGAATGATTTAGTGCTGATCCGAGTGTTTGTTGTGTTTTCTTTTTATGCAATATGCTCGGGTCAGCAGACATCTGCAGTTGCCAAAGATGACTGTGCCTTGGAGATCGAAGACGAAGATCGATATATACCTATATATATTCCGCTGCAAAGTTGTTTCCACTGCCATGCTATGTAAGTCTGTAAATGTATAACTCTGATAACCGTGTTGTTATATCCTATTGTATATATTTCAACAGCCTTTAAATGTTATTTTGTTATTATATGTTGTCCTTCCGCTATGAGATTCTGAGATTTGTTTTTTATCTTCTTTCTTCCTTTTATTCTTCTTTTCCAATAACTGCCTGTCTTGGTGATTTGTTTGGGTCGACATGTGTGGATTATTGTCGATTTGAACGGTCAAAAAAATATGGGTCGTTACATTCATCTCACTTTCTACATATATAGTGTACAATCAAAACCGCAAGCACGTATTGGGTAATAGATTTCCAACTATGACATGGTATGGAACCACCTTTCGCTAGTGTACCTCTAGAAAGGAATACACTGGGTTCAACAAGAACATCTTGCAACCCGGCCACACATGACCGACCACTCATTTCGCTGAGTGTATCGAATGTATATCACCAACGGTTGGGATCAGCAACCATTTCTCGAATGGGGCAACATCGACAATAGATTTTTAGAAGTAAATGAAACTCTAGATCAGGTGATTATACAGCCTAATAGGTGCGACCTACATAGCCATGCCGCCTGCCCGATTTTTGTCGTTTCCCGGTTGTGAGGCTAGAGGCCACGCTTATCTCTGACAGATCACACGTTTATTCACTTTGAATGTCACATCGTCATACCCACCAAATCACAAATTGATTTATCCAAAAATAACACCAGTATACAGCTAAGAGAATCGAATTCCTCCGCCACCAAACGTGAATACGGTTGAAGAGATCAACTTATGCGATCTATAAGATATACTCTGTCAGACCTCTATAAGATATACTCTGTCAGACCTTCTTCCATACAGGTTGTCCTGGGACTGGACAAACCGAAGGCACTATTCAGTACATCCATCTTAGGTAATTGTTATCTAAGATTTATACAACAACCCTTGCACTTTACTCCGTCTTCAATATATTCAGCGTACTTGATTCGCAACGCTTATGCCAATACAGAGTGGTTCTTCGAATAATAATCCAACCGGTCTCTCCATATTAACAATGTTAAATGGTCGAAAGCTTCGATAGTCGGTGATTTAACTATCAAAGAAAAACACGTGTGCAAACAACGATATTATTTCCAAATGGAAATTATATCGATCAATCATCATTAAACATTTATCTCTTTAGTTCATTAATTTACTTATCTCCTGATTCCGTATGTTCTAAATTCTTATTTTCTATTATCAGAAAACATTTCTGATTCGTATTTGGAAAACATTTACAAAACTCGTTCACTATCAAACCTTACCATTCCTTAGTTAAGAAGGAAGTCAATCAAGTTGGAGTATAATTACCTCTCAGACCTTAACTGAACAACGTTTTAACTTCGAAATAGTCAAAGTTTATCTTTTAAATCTTTAACAATTTCCTTACGAAACTTTCGGATTCTATTTACAAATCCATTTCTTAATTGAAAACATTGGTTATAACGATAATGTTGTAATCCCTACTTTCGAAATATCTAACTTCCATTATAACCTTTATTCTTTAATGTGAATAAATAAATAACACCTGATTTATAAATAAATAAATCTTGATTTAAACACCGGAAAGTATAAGTACTTTCCCGAATTCGATATAATCGAATTAGATGATTAACTCTCTTCAAATAACTAATATTCGATTAACTTACTTCGAATAACTAATATTCGATTACCCTTTCTTTCGAATAAACGATATTCGATAATCTCTCTTTTCGAATACTATATTCGATTACTCCTTTTCGAATAACTAAATTCGATTAAGCCTTTCGATTAAACTAATCGATAACTCCTTTCGAATAACTAAATTCGATTAACTCCTTTCGAATAACTAAATTCGATAACTCCTTTCGAATAACTAAATTCAATTAACTCCTTTCGAATAACTAGATTCGATAACTCCTTTCGAATAACTAAATTCGATTAACTCCTTTCGAATAACTAAATTTGATTAACTCCTTTCGAATAACTAGATTTGATTAACTCCTTTCGAATAACTAGATTCGATTAACTCCTTTTGAATAACTAGATTCGATAGCTCATTTAACTTGATTCGAACAACTAATATTCGATAACTTCTTTTAACTTGATTCGAACAACTAATATTCGATAACTCCTAATTCGACTAACTCTAATCGATTTATTCTAATTCGATTAACTCTATTTAATTACTCTATTGGTTAACTCTAACTCTAACTGGTTAACTCTAATTGATCAACTCTAATTGGTCAACTCTAATTGATTAACCCTAACTGGTTAACTTTAACTAATCAACTCTAACTGGTCAACCCAATTGATTAACCCTAACTGGTTAACTTTAACTGATCAACTCTAACTGGTCAACCCTAATTGATTAACCCTAACTGGTTAACTCTAACTCATTTACTCTATTCGATAAACTCTAATCGAATAACTAATAATCGATTAACTCTTTTCGAATTAACTCCTTTGATTTATTCCTTTGAATTATCTCCTTTGATTAATTCCTTTGAATTATCTCCTTTGATTAATTCTTTTTCTATTTGTTTACTTAACAAATAATTATTCCCTTTTCAATTCTATTTATTTAACAAATAAATATTTCTGTTATCTTTTATATTTATTTAACAAATATTTTCTTTTATATTTGATTTCACAAATATTTTCCTTTATATTTGATTTCACAAATATTTTCCTTTATATTTGATATAACAACTATTTTCCTTTATATTTGATTTATTTAACAAATAAATATTTTCCCTTCAATTCTATTTGTAAGTGTTTTACAAATACTTCCTTTCAATTCTTATTTAGCTTTCCAAATATTTCCTTTATAAAATCCTTTGATTTTATAAATAGTTTCTTTTATAAATTCTATTAATAAATAAATATTCCTTTTATAATTCTATTTACTTTCTGAGTAAATATCCCTTTTTATCCTTCTATTTATTTTCTAAATAAATAACTCTTTTATACTTCTATTTATTTGTTAAATAAATATCCCATTTTAATTCTATTTATTTAACAAATAAATATCCCTTTATCATATTTTATTTATTTTCCCAATAAATATTCCTTTATGATATTCTATTTATTTTCTAAATAAATGTTCCCCTTTATAAAATCCATGATTTTATAAATACTTTATTTCCAAAATATTTCCTTTTATAAAATCGGTTGATTTTATAAAATTCCTTTATTTTATTATACATTTAAATATTTCTTTTTACATCCCAGGGTTTCTTATGATATTAAAAATATCGAATAACAATGATCAAAATATATGAAAAAACTGTAAAATAAATGTTGAGGAAACCAGTCGGATTCCTCCAACCTGTTTCCCTGCATCACAGATGTTAAACAATATAGATAACATAACTTTCATTTCAAGAAGAAATATTCTGATCGACAGAATTAATATTTAATAACGATATATATATATATATATATATATATATGTGTGTGTGTGTGTGTATATAACCATAACTGTGTTTTCAATCAATCCATCTAAATAGTCCATACACAGCAATCAATCAATATTTATCAAAAATAAAGTACAGTTTATAAAAATATAAATTGAACAGAGTTAGTGAGATTTACTCACATTTGATTGTAATCGTTAAAAACGATTAACTGTCTTTGATTCAAACAGACAATTTATTTTGCAATAAATTGTAACGAGCTTCGATTCACTCCCCGTCAGTCCAATCGTGTAGTGCTCGTCCATACGATCCCAACGGATCTTGTTTCGCTGAAAACCGATGTCGTATGACAAAGTTATAAGTTATACAAGTTAATACTATTTATATATAAAATAAATTAAATTCCATTTTATAAATGATGGGCTTAACTTTTAAATCCACGGCCCATTTCCCTCTTAAAACCTGGACCGCACCCTTGATTCCCTTTTTTTCAAATGAACAGCTCTTCCTGTACAAATCGATGGCCATTGCCGATAGTTTAACCTCCCACGTCCTCACTCCTTCAACGAAACCCAACACGAAAATTACCGTAACATTCCACTCCTTCTCCTCTTTGATTTCATGTGCTCCTCATCCCACTCAATCCCCTTCCTGGAATCGCGTTCGAACTGAGCTCATGCCTGTCAACAGCAGGCTTCGACAATTTTTGTTTCGATCCTCAACACAAATCTGTGCACGAGTGCTAAACCTCACGATAAACTCCACTACAACATCGAAATCGACTAACACTTCTTCATTTTGGAAATAACCCGAACCCTAGATTACGACGCATCAAAACCAACGAACTAGTTTGGGTTCGAACACCCCGAAACTGATACTGCGATGAAGAGATTCCCAAGGCAAACCCAACAACATAAGTTTTCTAATTTATTTAATTTGATTTCACTTCATATGAATTTTTGAAGTTGGATTTTTCTTTTGTTCACGTTTTCATTTGCGGTGAGGAAACTGGTGGCTTGAATTTTTTTCTCACGTTTATAAACTTGCGGGTGTGGCTAAGAAGGAGAACGTGTGGCCTTGGTTTCGAAAACATAATTTCTTTTTTTTATTTATTCATTTATGTTTGTTCTGCATTCTAAAAATTCGTGTAATCACACACGATACCCAAAAATCACAAAACAGGACATGCAGCTACAGTCTGACATTATGGACCCAACGAAACTGGTTTCGTCGAATTCTGACTCTCTATGCTCACACAGCGTATTTTTAACCATCAAAATACTGACTGTTTTTCACATTAAAATCCCACACGGCCACATACTGACTTCAAACATCACGAATCTTGACATCTAACAATAATTTGACATTGCGGATCCAACAAAATTAGTTTCGTCGAATTCTGAGGTCGTTTGCAAAACTAGCTATTTTCAAAGCTCTAAATAACCCTTTTAAATATTAAATATATTTAAAACAATTAAATTAAATATTTATAAATAAATATTATCATATATATTCACATGGAATACAGTACAGCTTCAAAATACTCCTATATGAATTTCTAACTCGATATTTCAAATCCCGATTAAATCGATATTCGATTTATAATTAAATTCATTCTATTAATATAAATAAATCATTATAAATTATAAAGGAATTCCATAGCGACTTAATTTGATTTGGACATAAATCAAAATCTACACGACGAAATCCCGATTTTTCTCTTCCACTAGAAATATATACTTCACCAGCTCCTAACGTTTCTTATTTCACAGAAATCCGACTTAAAACGGCTTCTGTATATTCGTTTAAAGTTCGAATCGCCAAATCACGATCTGCCGCCCCTTTTCGAGCTCGATTATAATTATAATATAATTATACGTTTAAACATCGTTCAAATAATATATTCGTTATTATAATTTGAATCTAAATTGAATTATATACTTTGAATTGTCCAGTTCACACAATATTGTGAATTCCACTAATTCTGATTATTTCTGAATTAAATATATCATTATTTTAATTAAATATTCAAGTTATTTAATTCAACCACCATTTAATTTTCTAAATCATTATTTATATAATTAAATATATTAATTATATATCACAGAAAAATGCGGGTCGTTACAATATCTATCTTCCAAATTCCTCCACAATATGCGTATAGTCACGGAATCCCATATCAAAATATTCCCAAGATTATTCTTATTGAAATCCATTCCAATTCATAGATTGGAAATTTCTAATTATATTAAAATCCTTTACAAATCCAATTTATTTAAAAATTATTGGATTTCAAATCTTGTTAATAACTAGTTCATTTAGATAAAAAAATATTTTTATCTTTACAAATGTGGAATTTTTCATCCCAATTATTTCCAAATCATTTATTATGATTTTACAAAAATTAATAATATTTTTAATAATTTTATCAAAACTCGTACAGTCGGTTTCCAATAGCGGTCGCCGAACTGCATCCATAGCGACATTTTCCAAATTTGATCTTGACATAATTACAAATCCAACCATTAGATTTCAAATCTCTTATATTTATTGGAAAGCTCTTTCCGATAAGTACCCAACGGTTCTGGCTTTAGGAGAATCCGACGATCGGATCTCCCGTAATGTCAATTCGAAGTCAATGGTCGAAATTCGCGAACGGTCAAGGCGCGACGCGTTCTATTCAAACCATATATATAATATATTTCACTCAAAATGTATTTTATTTATTCATTTTAAAAACGATTCCCACTTCCATTTCAATTTTAAAATCAAAATTGAATATTCCATATCATTAATATGTAAACGATAATATTTTCAAAATATCAGATTTTAAAATCATTTACTTTTCGTAATTCATTATAAAAATGAATAAAATCGATATAAACATCATTCGTGTTAAAATGGCGCTTCACTAATCAATGCGGCTTCACACATTTCAATATTTTTGTGTCCATCCAAAATTGGACATCAAATTCATATTTTAATCCTTTACTGAAAATTAATATAAAATATTCGTTATTTTAAAATATTCGTTATTTACCAAATTGGAATGAAACCCAATCAATTACCATATAATGTTATTTATATGTATTCCATACAACACGTGTATTTAAGAACAATGATAAACAATCAGCTGTCATCCAGAGTGCATTACTCAACTGCATAAGCATTAAATATAAATAATTAACGCTTATAACAGTCTGTCAACCAAATGATCGACATATAACTAAACAACTGGTATTAGTGTATGCCAAATATCATCTTAATACCCATGTGGGGTTTCAACCAACAAATACTGAATATTATTTTTGCAGTTGGGCGATGTGTAAAATTTATTGTCCCAATCAGTGCCAGTTTAATGAGTGTACATAAACGAATCGTCTGATTAGTAAATGAATATTTATTTTCATTTTGGGAGAATTTTATGTCGTTCACATATACGTTAAAAATTATATTTTTAACGATAAAATATTTATTTCAACACTTGACTAAATTATATTGTTCAAACATTTTATTCAACACATGAATATTTTATATAGTTCTTTTTAGAAAATTTTGGCATTATAACGGTGCGTTATTAAAACCGGGGTAATGTCTAGCACTACCCCTCTCCTGATAACGGCTCGCTCCATACACAATACTCAATACAATCCCAAAACCACAATACAATCCATTCCACCACAATACAGTCAATTTTACCAAAATTCAATTCAAACAAACAACCATCGTTTCTACACATAAATAGTGTCGGGGGCTACTAAGCCCCGTTTGTAACCAAAAATACTTTTAACTATAAAATAAATTGAGTGAGAAGGTGTTCACACATTGGGATCCACTCCATCGTTGTTTTCTAATGTTCGGATTTGCTGGTTTGGTTCCAAACTTTGCAAACGAGCTCCAATCTTGACGCTGTCTTTTATCTACCTTAAATGCGTCATTCCGGACAACTTTCGCCTAGTGGCCTTTCTTCCGAAATTGGTCCATTTTGCCAGATATCGCGAAAAGACATAAATCGTACAGCAGACTTTGGACGCATTTTCTAAACAACTCCACAACCCAAAATATTACTTCTATATACACAAATCGAAGAAAAAATCATGCTCTTCGTTTTTGGTATTCTGGAGTCCTGGCCAAAAGTGCACGGTTTAGGAGTTATGTGCTGAAGAACGTTAGGGTGTTAATTGCAAATTCAAAAATTAATAAAAATTGGAGTTTTGGATAATGGGGGGATCCATGGCTAGAGGTGGTTCATCGGAGGGGGCGCCGAGGTCTAGTGGTCAGGGGGGGCACGGCGGTCGAAGGCAGGGCCCACGTTGGCGATTGGTTGTTGTTTGTACGAATAAAAGGGGAGAGAGGGAGAATGGACGGCAGAGGAGAGGGATCGAAGGGGGGCGTGGTGGACCTGGGGGGCGACACGCGGTAGTGGCAGGTCCGGCGGAGGCACGGGCGACGGGGAAGGGCTTGGGCGACGGGCTCGATCGTTTTTTTCTTTAAATCGTGCATTGACCACGAAGAGAAAAGGGGGGTTATATAATTATTTTAATTTTCCAAAAGTGGATTTTTCATTCAAACCCCTAATCGAATCAAACGACTGTCATCCCTAGCAAATTACTGCCATTCCTAACACAATGAGATATGTCTGCTTCGACTGTTTCAATCGGTTTTCATTAAAATTAAAATATAAATTAATATAATGTTCAAAATTGATTTCAACGCACATTTTAATTTACGGGGGCCGTATACTGACTGCAGAAATTCCAGAAAAATAAATCTAGCTATGTTTTGATGATACGGTCCTAACAAAACTAATTTTATCGAATTTGGAGACCGTTTGAAAAATGGCCTTTTTCCAGTTGATTAAATTCAAACTTAAATTACGAAACACGTTTAAATTCACCATGCTCACATATTAATTCCAAAAATTATGAAAATTGGAATCTAGCAATAATTTGACATTCTGAATCCAACAAAAGTGGTTTCGTCGAAAATGGAGGTCATTTGCCAAATGGCTATTTTTTAAGGGTTGTATATTTATTTAAAAAATATATAAATTCCATAGCGACTATTCTAAATTTTAAACTGGACATAAATTTTAATTCTCATTATCAAATCTAGAATTTTCACATTCGTTAGAAAGATATATTTAAACAGATTCAAAAATTTCTTGTTTCATCTAATTCTGATTTAAAATGAATTCTATACTTTCAATTGAAATTTAAAATCGAATTTTCAAACTAACGCCACATTTCAGGCTCGTTTTATAATTAAAAAAATTAATATGTTCTAACTTCGATTTAAATAAATTTTTTTCGTTATTGTTTAGAATAAATCATTTTACATTTTCAAAATCCATAAAAATAGCTAAAATAAATTTTTTAAATTGGTTCTGAAAAACTGGGTTGTTACAATCTCCCCCACTTAAAATCCTTTTGTCCTCGAAAAGGAATGGAGCTGAAAGTAATTTAACTAACCAACTCAACTTTCATTCTGGCTTTCATTCTTCAACTTTTCAGCTTCGTAGAATTTTCTAATACTTCAAAATTTTGGCTAGCACCCTAAATTTTCTACAAATTTCGCCATAACCTCTTTTGTACGGGGAGACCTTTAAAACTGTAACAGGCCTCACAGGGCCCTCATCAATCGAAAAGAAAAAGAAAAAGCCAAGCGGCTAGCCAATCAGCTCATAAAATCATCAAAACCTAAGAAATACAGTAAACATGTACCTATTTGTTAGGCATATAATTTTATTCATCTTCTTGCTTCCATTCTATGACCTGTTCACACACACACACACACACACACACACACACACACACATATATATATATATACATGTATGCTATTTCAATCAATTTTCAATTCAGATCAATGTTTGATTCGATTTGGCTAAGCTTTCCTGTTATTCTTTTATTGGTTCTATTATTCCAATATTTTAATTATTTGAACCAATAATCATACAACACAACCACTAATCAATTAGTTGGTTAACTTTTTAAATATATAATTTTTACATATAGTCAAAAATCATATTTTTAGCGCAAATCACAAACAATAAATTCTAACTAATTTTTGGTTCTCAAACCAGTCATTTGGTAATATATAGAAATCCCACTTTCGAAACTCGAACATAAATGCTGATGATGACGCGCCAATCATCAGAATTATCCTCGGATAACTAGAGTGTGATTCTATATCAATCCAATATATTTGAAACTTCTATACACGTGGATCAGACGTATATTAAAATCTCTATATTCCCAAAAGTCCAAAATCAATTTAAAATAAAATACTCACATACTTATTATAAGGTTTAAATTTTCTAAACAAAATTTGTTTTTTTTTAAATAACACTCCTTGAAACTCATTTTAGGATACTACTGATCCCATCTCTAACTAGTCATTCTCGTTGGATATCACTAATCCAATCTCTGATGAATTCTTTCATTTGGTTCTAATGTGTCTTGTTCTCAAGCTTTGTAAACCAAAGCTCGAATACCAAAATGTAGCGACCCAGACTCGCCCTTATGGGAAAGCGCGGATTAAGTTGAGAACGTGACAAATCAGAACAAAAAATAGAACATTTCATTGATTATTACAATAATTACATCAGAGTACAAGAATATATTAGGGTATGAATAAATAACATATATCTGGAAAATACCAGAGATTAAAATACATTACTTAACGACGAAAAAATAATACATAACACAACTGAGAGAGATACACGGATACAAAGCTTTCCGAATATAGCTACAGCTGTAAATTCAGGATCCTGCAAAAAGGCATATGTAAAAACCAAAACCAATAGCTGGCCATATTTTCCACACGAGCAGCTAGTAGTTTTGCTTTTTGCAGATTCCTTTTTACAGGATCCTGGATTTACAGCTGGAGCTATATTCGAAAAGCTTTGTATCCGTGTATCTCTTTCAGTTGTGTTATGTATTATATTTCCGCTGTTAAGTAATGTATTTTAATCTTTGATATTTTTCTAATATATATTATTTATTCATACTCTAATATATTCTTGTACTCTGATGTAGTTGTTGTAAATGAAATGTTCCATTGTTTGTGTTTTGATTTGTCATGTTCTCAACTCAATCCGGGCTTTCCCGTAAGGGCGAGTTTGGGTAGCTACACATAACCTAGCCGATAATAAATTTGACGCTCTGTTAGTACCATGGATGCATCACACATAGCCAATCCGCCCTTTCTCTAATACCCCACTATTTTCTGACAAAAACGACAGAGGAAGCAAGCACAGTCATTGCATCGGCCAGTAACAGGATTGCGCCGGAAAATTTGTTGCTTACATCTTTGGAGGATGCATATGTGGGTATGGAGTCTGTGTTTTATTGTGGGTGTTGATGGGTGGTGAGCGATTAATTGACATATGCATTTATTTACTTTGTAGAACTGGAAACAATACAATTTCGATCTTTATTTTCTCTGATTTGCAATTGAAGGGAGAATGAACCATAATGAGATGTCGGGACAGAAGCAATTTGTTTACAACTCTCTGAAAATGAATTTGTGGAAAGGAAGTTGCCATGTTGGTGAGTGCAGCAGTGGAGCGGTTTCAAAATAAATTTGTAGGGAGATTTGAAACAAATATGCATGGGTTGAATGGAGATCATGGTCTAAAAATGATTGATGACATGGATGAATAAGAGCCATCTGATATCTTTATCCTTAATAAATCCCATCCGTTCTTTTCCTTTGTCTACGAAGGAATTTTATTATATAGATATGTATATTCAAATCTTAACTTTTAAACAAATATATATGCACACATATATTTTCAAAACAAATAAATATTCAAAATAACGCACCCAAAACATATAACATATGAAATATATATATATATGTATATATATATATATGTATATATATATATGTATATGTATATATATGTATATGTATATGTATATATATGTATATGTATATATATATATATGTATATGTATATATATATATATGTATATGTATATATATATATATATGTATATATATATATATTACACTAAAAACATACACTAACCCATACACACATAATCACACAAATATACACCATACACAGTCAATCACATGCACACAAATTATACACAACATAAAAACATACTTACAAAGACACACACAGATTCAAGCACATAACGCACACCAAAAGACTCTCATGCACCAACCCAGTAAATTCCTCATGCACAAACACCTCTCACACAAAAATAAATAAACATATATATAAAACAAGAAAAGAAATAAGCTCATGCAGGCTGTAGGTGGAGATGTGGTGGGTGACTTGGATGCGCAGAAGGTGCAGCGACACATCATAGGCTGTCGTGGTTGGTCGGAGAAGGTCACGGCAGAGGGAAGACAAGGGCAACATGGTATAAATGGGTAGAGATCGGCAAAAGGGTCGATGGAACTCGGATTCTGGGAGGCGCTCGGTAGGTTGGCGAACTGGGCAGGAGGGTTTGGCTCCATGCGGTGGGATGACTTCACTGTCAGCGTGGGTGGGAAGTTTGGCAGCAGGCAGAAGGGATAGTGAGTAATGGACAAGTTGGATGGAAGAAAATCGAAAATGGTAGAAACTATTCTTTTTTTTTGGATTGGAAAAAATTGCATATCGATAGGAGATGAAAGTGGGGTATGGGAAAATAAATGAATGGGTGTAATAGTGAAAATAAATAGAAGGAGGAGTGGATTTCGGAGTAAATGGTTTGAATGTTTCCTTTCGGAATTAAATTTGAACGGGTGCTTTAAATTTTCTTTCGAGTTGGTGAGAATGGAAATAGGCATAACACACTAACGCATGCTTGGCTTTTGGGGAAAAGAATGGGCAAAAATTTTGAAAGTGTAATTCCAAGGAAAATAAAAAAATAAATGGGTGGTTTAGTAAAATAAAAGGATGCTTTATGCTGACCCAAAATGTCTAGGAAAATATGCTGGACCCGAATAAGGACACAACGAACTCAATTGGCCTTGTTTCAAATTTGAACTTTGCATGCCTTTTTACAATTTCATCGTGACCCGAGTACCGAATCCGACAAATAAATATATAATGGTAATCAGCTCGACTAAACAGATACAATAGTATACAACTTGCAGTGTCACGATGCTCCGTTAAAAAATGCATTATAGACCCCTCTAAATGTAAAATCTCGAATGGACATTAGATTAGGGAAAAATCGTAATGGGTTGAAATGATAGACCTAAACAATTTTTACTAAATTTGGGGTTATGGGTTGAAATGATATATACCTAAAAATTTTATGAATTATGGGTTGAAATGATAAATATCCGCAACACTTGACTATAGGATAGAAAACTATATACAGACACCATTGATAATGTTTTCAAAATAAGGTTATTTAGAAATTTTGATTTTAAAATAGTAACTTAATATTTTATAGTTATATATATATAATTGTAAAATTTAAATTTTATGTTTTAAATGATTTTATGGGTAAAGATTGATTTAAATACACATTTAAGATTTTAATTATAATTTCATTTATTTTAACCGAATAATTTAATCATATAAGTATTTTAAAAAAATTATATTATAATAAATAATTATTTTAAACCTATTTCTATATTAATTTTTTTTGCAAGGCATTTCTATGTTACTTTAATCTTACATTTGATTATAATCTATATTCTAATTAATTTTAGAAATTTATAAACTTATATATATATATACTTTCAAACTTAAATTTTCTTTTATATACATTTTAGAAACTTTAATAATAAACTAAAAGGCGGATAAGTTAACATTTTCGCTATTTGAGTTTGAGGTCCAAAGATTTAATTTATAAAGATATATGACTAACGAATGAACTCATATTAAGATATCAATTCAAATTAATTTGAACTCAATGGGATGAACTTGAATTGTGAAATTGATTTTTTTAAATTGGAATTTCTAAGCTGAAGGAATTAATTTGAATTTGTAATCGATATGAATTTGAATTTTAATTTTAATTTTAATTGGTATGAAATTTTATTAGAGATGAATTTGAATTGGTTAAATATGGACTTTTATAGGAAATGAACTTTAACTGTGTAAATTGATGTTTAATTTGAATTTATAATTGATATGAAATGAATTTGATTTTAAATGAGCGAATGTGAACTTGAATATACAAATTTTATGTATGGAATTGATTTTTTTTTTACATCGTTGGTTTAAATTAATAAATTTGTTAAATCGAATTTATATGAATGATTTTAAATAGCATAAATTGTTTGAATTGAAATATAAGGTTTTGGTTCGAATTTATATGTAATGTTTTTTGAATTGTACGACTTGAGATTTATAAGTTATGATATGTCTTGCTTAAATTGAATATAAGTTTTGATTTGAATTATATTTATATAGACATCGAACCGAAATGTTAGACTTTATGAATCGACTTAAACGAATGCTTGTAAAGGTGAAACTAGATTTTTGAATTGTTTAAACATGAGTTTTGACAAGAATAAATCAAGCTAAAATTGAAGTTAAATATTTAATTTTGAATTCAAATTTGAACCTGAGATTCGTATATTGGATTTTATAAAGAGATTTATAAAATAATGCCCATGGTGTGAAAAACATAAACGATTGGTTGTTAATGAGATCGGGATCAGATATTGTCATACTCTCTGCCAATACCGAAAATCACCTTAACAACTGTGTACGCGGTGGAGGTCTAGAATGAAGTAGGATGATTTGGAGGCAATTACTGGATTTGAAGAAAGAGAACGACGATGGATAGCCTTGACCATCGGGTCATAATTAAAATGACTAAAACAGGAGCTATGCCCAGTTTAATGTGAGTTAGCTACTCTTAGAAGACATGCTTCTTCGATACCATATCTCTTACTTTATGATTGATTGAGCGCTCTTTGATTTTTGGGAGTATTGTCTGGGGTGGATGGTAGCTGGCGGCTATGCGTTACCATTGGCCTGGGTCTGCATTCCAGTAGAATCCTACTGATGGGTATTGACTCGATGCCTTGTCATATTTATCCTGATCGAGCCCCCTATGATTTTGATTTATGTCGTACCATGGAGTGCCCTCTGATAGCCACTAGTTGGACCTTACAGTACTGTATAGACTACGACATTATAAACGGTGTAAGGGTAATAATGGCAATCCCGCTGACGCTATTTTCAATAATATATTTAAACATAGACATTATTATAATATCGTATTGTATTATATGATATTAGTTTGACGGATCCTCAGAGGATGGCGATCCCAAAAATCCTTTAAGTTACTAATGCATTTCATTGAACACTTCATTTGAGTTGATTTACTTCCATGAGAATGTTAATCCTGATCCGAGTTATTTTGTTTATGCATTTTTGCTTGGGTCAGATTGAGTATTTCAGCTTTCGAGATTCACTCTTGGAGTTTGGAGCTTATATTGGGTTTTGCTCATCTTGTATCTGCCTATGGATCAGTTGTTCCAAACATCTAGTTATTCATGTCATTTCTATTTCAGATAGTTATCATTTATTTATGTATTAGAAATTCATTGTATTAGACTTCCGCTGTAGTATTTGTGTAAACTCTGATATTAAATTTTATTTGGTAGCTTCATGAACTACTATTATATTATGTATTTTCCGTTGTGAGATATTATATTGCTCTATATATGTGTCTATGATATGTGATTCAATGATTTATTCTAATTATCTCATAAGCTAATAACAATCTGTCATTTCAAATGGTTCGAGTTGATTTTATTACCGGCTTGAAGCAGTCGAAAAAAGCAGGATGTTACACCTTTGAAGTTGATTGCTTGGTTTGGATTGTCTTTGTTGTTCCTGCATACTAACTGGGTTAGTTATGGAATATAATGCCCTGAAATTCAAATTTAAGTTAAATATTTTTATAAATGAATAATAAGATAAAATAGATCTATATTGGAAACTTGCATAACTCTCTCCTGCAATATAGAAATCCCTATACTTGTACTGAGGAAACCTTTCAAACTACTTCTCTAGAAAAGAATATGAATCCAAAGCTACAACATAGCATATCATAAAGCAAAAAAGTGCTTCTTAATTTATTAGACAATCCATATACCACCATGCTTACTTGTTCTTTGGTCACCGGATGTGTACAAGTCAATTCGTTCATTCGCAGCTAAAAAGAAAATCCCAGAATTCACTATTCTAAGAATTACTTCTCTAAATACATCAATTAATGCCAGCCATGATTAACATCTTCTTCTTCCCAAAAACTGTCGTTGCTTTGGTTCTCTCTATGGCAGCTACAACTATAACACAATATGGCAAGATGGCCATACCACTTGCTACTTCTCCAGCTTCTCCTGCTTCCTGATTTGGTGTTTCTTCTTTCCCTGCTTTATGCCTCTCTTCTTTGATGCTTTTTGTTTCTTTTCTTTAAATTAGTCGTCCATATATCATGTTTTGTCTATTAATATACATGTGAGTGGGGTGTCCTGAAATTCTTTTGTATGACTTGTTTACTTATACAAATCCGAAGTTGTGTTTGAATATGAAGATCCATCTCGAGCAGGCGAATCCAATAACAATGTATTGGACATTTTGGAAATTTGCATGAAGGGCTTACTATGCAGTCCAATTTGTTTTAAGGACGCGGGTTTAAAACAATTAGTTTCCAGGACAAAATCGATCGTTCTATTTTCAAATCACATTTGCTTTCGGTATTCTCAAATCGAATGCAATTATTTTCTCTCAAATCAAATCGGCTTTCACTTAATCAAATTGGATATATATGTTTATCTTTGTATCTCATGATTAGATTATTCGTATTTGAAGATGCGATTTTCAGCCCTTTTATTGTCAGTCGGTTTTATTTGTCATGTATATCCAGATGCTTTTGATTTTTTTTTTCTGATTTGGATGTAGAAAGATATAAGTGATTTTTTTTGTATCTCATGATTCGATTATTTCTATTTTACTATGCGATTTTTAGTCCTTTTGTTGTCAGTTTATTTCATTTGTCGCATATATCCAGATTATTTCTATTTGATTATGTGATTTTCATTTGCCGCGTATATCCAGATTTTCAGTCCTTTTATTAATAATAACAATTATGATAAATAGATCAGTGATTAAATAATTAACTATATGTGATTTTCTATTTTATTGTTAATTCAAACAAATACTTCAACATATGAGATTTATCTTTTTGAACCGTGCAAAAGATAATTAGTTTTATCTTTTTTGAACTGTGCAAAAGGTAATGGATGAAATTTATCATTTTGTAATGGCATCATTTGATAATGAATTTGTAATCACTGGTGACGTTATTCACATAACTGAGCATGAGTTTGTCTACTGCTTTTTGAAGAGAGATAAATCATTTTATCAAATTTGTACTTGCATTTAAGCCCTTATAGTAAATATTTTCAAACAATGGCATAGTAGGTCATATGTTTACCTTTTACTTGCATGTACGTATACATATATACATATTTTTAAACTGTCAAAACTAATGCATAGCATGTCAGGTGTTTACTAAACACACATATTTTGGATATATCAAACTGTCTAATCACATATGTATATAACAGATTATGTGCTTACTAAACAAACACCTTTTACATATGTAAGCATACCATCTAACCAACCTCATTATTACTGGACCATTCATTTCATAAATTCCATGGCAAATAAACACTTCAGGGCGCCATTTTTATCAAAAAAATATAAATGGTTTTATCTTTTTCCCATAAAATCATATAACTTATACTTTTAATAGAAAAATGATAAACGATTTCATCTTTTTCCCAGAAAATCATAAAACTTATACTTTTAAAAGAAAAAAGATAAATGGTTTCTCAGAAAATCATATAATTTTATCTTCTTGGGCTATATTGTAATAGCGTAGTAAAAATTTAGTAGAAGATGATGGGCTGAACCTTGCTAAACTGCCAACAAATAGTAGCTACAAAAAGATAAAGCAAAGACCAAAGACACTTATAATATAATAAGGTACAAAGAAAAGATGTTACAAATAAATAGAAAGATTGCAAAATGGAGCATAACGTGCACTGCATGCCAAACCCAAGAAGAAACAACAGTGAGAAGATTTACAATATATAACAGAAGAAATTCAAATTCTTTCACTACACAAATTTACCCACTCCATTGCAGTTGTTGGTTCATATTTATCGTTGTCACTATACATACATAATTTAAAATCACTGCAAAAAGGCTAGTGCTCTACGGTAATAAAACTAGGTTAAAAAGGCTTATGTAGAAGCATAACAGTGAACCTCTCCTGCAACATTGCTTTCCAAGTCCCATGCCTCAAAGCTCGTAGCGCCTTGGCTGCAAATCATTTACATTAATAGATAACGTATTATGAAATCAATAACAATAAAAGATAAATCTGTTTACCAACAAATGCTTTGTATATTGTGTGCTACAAGATAACGTAAACGATTTTTCTCATACCTAAAACAACTCAAACTCGCCCTTACGGGAAAGCCCGGATTGAGTTGAGAACGCGACAAATTAGAAAACAAACAATAGAACATTTCATTGCTATTACAACAATTAACATCAGAGCACAAGAATATGACTGAGTATGAATAAATAATATACATTACACGGTAGCGGAAAAATAATACATAACACAACTGAAAGAGATACATGGATACGAAGCTTTCCGAATACAGCTCCAGCTGTAAATCAGGATCCTGTAAAATAGAAATCTGCAAAACCAAAACTACCAGCTGCCCGTGCGAGAAATCGGGGAACCCAGAGTTTAGGTTAAAACAATAAACTCCAGGTCAGTCATGGGAATGGTGTGAGAACTAAAACTGTTTTTTTTAAT
Source organism: Allium sativum (assembly GCA_030737875.1). NCBI lineage: Eukaryota > Viridiplantae > Streptophyta > Magnoliopsida > Asparagales > Amaryllidaceae > Allium > Allium sativum. The sequence continues at coordinate 160,232,964 of CM060927.1, forward strand.
TACTTTAAAAAAAAAATCAAGGGACCACGCCGTATAACACGGAACGGGTTTACTCCGATGAATATCCATGCATAAAACAATTTATAGACAGTGCAATGCTTTTTGAAAAGTGAAGTTATTATAAGACTCAGGTCCCATCACACAATGCAACGCAAGCCAGAGTGTAGAGTTTTCCCTTATAATAGCCAAACATGCTTGGTACGTTTAAAACAAGTCATTTTAATATTACTATAAGTGTATAGTGTCAAAATCACTTCACAAATAAATGTATCAATCATAGACGGCACGGGTGCCACATATCATGTCGCCATACTAGTTCTACAACTAAAACCGAAAGGTCGTATTGGACTTATCATCTTCATCTTCGACTTATCATCTTCATCTTCGACTTATCGTATTGGACATATCATGTCTTCAACCACCGTCTTCATCTTCGACTTAACGTCGAATCAATTATTCAAAATGGTATAAACCAGGCCTTTCCGAATAATTCATGTAGCTTATAATCAAGTGCTATAAAAACACAATATACGCCTCATTCCAATGCAGAATATTCTTCTATACAAATATTCATACCTTTAGGGAAACGTTCCCATTAATTTTATCAAAAATAATTTCTTTTAAATTTGTCCTTTAATCTTCCTTTGGATATCAATTCTAAACCAAATTAAGGTTTATCAACTAGTCGGGATTATCGAGCCTTACCGAAGTAATCATTTCTTTTATTATCCCAATCCCAACTGTTCATCCCATGGATTAAAATTAGTATTACCCCATATCTAACACCCACAGCGTTATCGGTAAATTTAAGTACCACTTCACATTCAAAGCTAATTAAAGATTTAACTATTGCCTGGAGTAAAACAGGTGGTACTCCATTCTCGATCGTTTCCCAAATTTGATAATTTAAATTATCATATTCACATTTCAATCTATTTAAAGAGTCATTAAAACTTCACTTAGTTTTAATCTTCCCAAAAATCATTATTAATGATTATTTGACTTTGGGAAATCAAACATGCCGTATCGACAATCTACACCGTACCAAAGATTTCTGCCGATATATAACCTCTAAGCTCATACATCTCAGAGAAGGGTGTTAAGCAAGAGAATGAATTCTCTGCCACCAAACAGATATATATTTAGCAGAGATCAACAATATAGTATGAAATGCAATGTTAGACATGTAATCCTATCTTTAACTGGATTAAAGAACCAATGTCATGTAAAGCACAGTTCACGATAAACCCAAAATTACATTCCATTAATTATGGATTCTTCACGGAAAAATAGATCAATATATATAATCGATATCAATTTCCGTATCCGACTAATAATATAAATGGAATAACGACAAAGCCTTTTAAATTCCATATATATTAACAGTCTTCCTTCATAGAAGCTCACTTTGATTATTACCAAATCGAAGTCCATTCGATCCTAATTTATTTTATTAAATTAGAAAATTTTACTTTGGGAAATTTCCATTAAATCTTAATAAAAAGATTTATAAATTCCAAATCACATTTCACTGTTAATTGGGTTAATGAACGAATGTCATTAAAAATATGGTTCACAATATACCTAATTCACATTCCATTTTATTCCAATTACTAAATATAATTGAAAACTTTAATAATCTTAATTAAAAGATTTATTCTTTTCACATGGGGATTAAGAATAGTATTACTGAAGACACCATTCACAACAAAACCTAAATCGGATTTAATATTAAATATAAGGCACACAATAGAAATTATATCAGCTTATATTCAATATCAAATTCTAAAACAAACACATATCGTATAGGGAATAACGATATATAACTATCTTCCAAATTCCTCCACAATATCTGTATAGTCACAGAATCCAATATCGGAATATCCCGAAGATGATTTCTATTCAAATCCATTCCAATTCATACATTGGAAAAATCCTGGTTAAATTAAGACCATTTCCCTATCCAATTTATTCATTTAAAACCATTGGATTATTTTTCTAGTTAATAACTAGTTCATTTTGATAAAAATATATTTTTATCTTTCCAAGTATGGAATTTTTCATCCCAATTCTTTCCAAATAATTTATTATGATTTTACACAAATTACTAATATTTTTAACAATTTTATTAGGGCCTATATAGTCGGTTTCCAATAACGGCCAACGAACTACATCCATAGCGACCTTTTCCAAATTTGATTTGGACATAATTCCAAATCCAACCGTTACATTTCAAATCTCTTATATTTGTTGGAAAGCACTTTTCGATACGAACACAATGGTTCCAGTTTTAGGAGAATCCGACAGTCGGATATCCCGTAATGTCAATTCGAAGTCAATGGTCGAAATTCATAAACGGTCGCGGCGAGACACGTTCTATTCAGGCCATTAATATATATATATATATATATATATATATATATATATATATATATATTAAATATTTCGCTCAAAAAGTATTTTATAAATTCGTTTTAAAAACGATTCCCACTTTCATTTCAATTTTAAATCAAAATTAAATACTCCTTATAATTATAATATTTAAATGATAATATTTTCAAAATGTTAGATTTTGAAATAATTTCCTTTTCGATATTCATTATAAAAATGAATAAAATCGATGTAAATATCGTTCGCATCAAAATGACGCATAACTAATTAACACGGCTACAAATATTCTTGTGTCCAACCAAAAACAAAAATCAAATTCACATTTTAATCCTTTACCGAATATTATTTTAAAATATTTGTTATTTAAAATATTTCCTTAATTTAAAATATTCGCTATTCCTGAATTGGAATCAGAACCAATCAATTACCATATAATTTATTTATATGGATTTCATACAACACATGTATACAACAATAATGATAACCAATCATCCATCATCCAGAGTGCATTAAACAACTGCCTAAGCATTAAATATAAATAATTAACCCTTACTACAGTATGTCAATCAATCGATTGACAGACAACTACATAATTTGGATTAGTGTACGTCAAATATCATCCCAATAACTGTGTGGGGTTTCAACCAACAAATACTGAATATTATTTGTGCAGTTAGGCGATGTGTAAAATTTATCGTTCCAATCAATGTTAGTCAAATGGGTGTACATAAACAAATCGTCCGATTTGTAAACAAATATTTATTTTCATTTCAGGAGAATTTTACGCCATTCATTTATACATTAAAAATTACATTTTTAATGATAAAAATTTATTTCAACACATGAATATTTTTAATAGTCCATACATTCAATAAAAATGGTATTTTTATTGTTCATACATTTTATTCAACACATGAATATTTTATACAGTTCATATATACATTAAAAATTATATTTTTAATGAACAATATTTATTTCAGAAAATTTCGGCATTATAACGGCGCGATATTAAAACCGGAGTAATGTCTAGAATTGCCCCTCTTGTGATATTGGCTCGCGCCATACACAATAATCAATTCAATCAATACACCACAATACAATCAATTTTCAACACAACCAAATTTCCACAATACAATCCAAACAAACAATCATGGTTTGTACAATAAATAGTGTCAGGGACTTCTAGGCCCCATCTACATCCTAGTATACAGTTAACTGTAAAATAACTAGAGTGAGGAGTTCTCACATATGGATTGTAACACCCCATAATTTTATAACATTAAAATTCACAAATTAAAGTATACTTAATTTTTAGACGAAGAATTAAGTGAAATGGGTTATGCTATTATGTTTATCTCAACATTTTGGGTCAAGATAGACATTTGGTTTGCATAAACGGATAACTTATGAAGAACTTATTAAGCCTTGAAGTTTGTATGCATATGAGCAAAATATATATATATATATTCAAAAAAAGTTCAAAACAACGAATCAGGAAGGGGAATAGCCGAACTGCACCATTATTGGAGTCCACCTAAGCCCCGCTGGGTCGACTAGGGGTCGATCCAGGGTGTTTGGCTGTCAACCCATGGCCCGATTCACCCTAAGGGCTAATGTGGCATCTGAGTGGTCCTGGTTATCCCTAGGTTAATCTGACGGCTCTTATTAAATTAAACTTCTTTAAAAACACTCCTAAACCCCTAACCCTAATCATATTAATTCTTAACAAGTGCTGCCATGCCGTCAATGGGGAACCTAGAGTAGCCGCCATACACTATCAACCCTAAAGCAAGATAGAAGCTTGAATCAAAATCAAATCAAATCTATAAAGTGATTAGTCTATGTAACGATCCAGGGATTTTCGGTCCTGAAAATTGATTTTCGGTCCTGAAAATCGACATAAATACCTTTACCGTAACCCCATGTCGACCTTCCAACACTGAAAACACTGGAACGTTATCAGAAAGAATTTAGAGGGTAATTTAAGAAAGGAAGAAATATAAGAATAGAAGAAGAAGAAGAAGAACCAACACAACACAGAATCAAAGTCTCATATGGCAGCGGAACAAAATATAATACATAAATAAATCTTTATTGAGAGTTTTAAAATTACTTACAATCATCGGAGTACATCATACATTGGGACAGTTATAATAACCTGTCCTCAACACACAACGGAATAGTAGCTACATAATATCATACATCGAAACATCCCCAACTCGTCTCTGGGCTTCACAGCATCTGATAACTTGAACTTGTACACCCGGGGCTAAGCCGAGCATTTACAAAACACCGGGTCAGTCTGGTGAACCAGAGTGAGTAAAACTCGCATAGTATTTAGGTGACACACCACTTGATTTTTAAGTCAAAATCTTTTCAAAGAAAATGATAATCGTAAGACCAAATCCACACATAAACACGGAAGGTTTTTACCTTACGATAACCCAAACCATTTTTGAAACAAATACCTTTTCTGATATTATAATAATGTCTAAATCCAAGTAAATAACAATCTAGTGGAACGCTTGCATCTCACGCTCCACATATATATTAAACAAATCAAACCGCGGGCGCTTATTGGAGATTGGATTCCGACTATGACAAGGTATGGGACCACCTGCCGATAGTGTATCTCTAGAGGCTAATACACTGGGTTCAACAAGAACGTCTTGCAACCCGGCCCACACATGGCCGACCACTCATTTCGCTTAAGTGTATCGAATGTATATCACCAACGGTTAGACACAAACCACCATTTCCCGAAAAGGGACAGCATCGAATATAGAATAAAGAAGCAATACGAATTTTTCTAGACAGGTGATTATACACCCTAATGGGAGCGACCCACATAGCCATGTTGCCTGCCCGATTTCTGTCATTTTCCAGTTGTGAGGCTTGAGGTTTGAATTTCCTTTTAGAAATATTTGGTCTCCATTCACTTTGAATGCCACATCGTCAAATCCTCCAGATATCACTAATTGACGTCCACAAAAATACTCTAGTGCTTAAGCTAAGAGAACCGTCGTCCTCCGCCACCAACTATGGTACGTTTGAAGAAATCAACGTACGTAATTCCTTTGGAAATACTCTGTCAAACATCCGTCCATACAAGTCATCCAGGAACAGGATGAACCGAAGGTTTTCTCCTACTGCATCCAATATAGGAATCATCCTATGGATCAGTTTGCGAGAAGTCCTTGCAACCCGTAGATTCCAATCACGATATAACCACAGTACGTCTATGGCTGCAGACCGAAGATTATTAGCAGTTCTTCCGTTTACGAAATTCTACGGTCTTCAATGCTCCATCTCGATCATCTTCTGGTATCTTCTCATATTGGTTGGTCGGAATGGTTTCAAATATTAATTCGATCGCGGTCTTTCCGTACCAATAATTGTATTGGACAGATTTGATAGTCGGTGATTTAACTATCAAAATAAACAGTGTTTTAATCATGACAATCCAATGAGTTCACTGGTTCGGTGTTCAGCATCACTTGGCCTTTTAACTAAACAAAAATATGGATTTAAATTCTTAAATATTTTGATATTATAAATATAGTTTCTCGCCTCTTTATTTATCATAAGATTATACTTTAAACAAATTCATTTTAATACCAAGTAAAATTCCTATATCATATCCCGTTCTCTATTTTATTTTTTTCGAAACAACTCGTACACAACATTACGAAATCTCTTTTATTCATTACTTGTCAGTATCCAGTGCTTATTCCTGTTGAGTAAAACCCAACTTTTACATTATTATATCACTAATGAAAATACTAAATTATCACTAATCCCTTTTACCATTACCACTAATATCATCCTTAGATAGTCCTCATGTCGTTCAAGTTGGGGTATTTTAATTACCTCTCTGACCTTGATCAACAACGTTCATATCTAAAGATAGATACGAGTTGTAATATAAAACTAATATCTCATCCTAATCTCAACGCAAATTCCATTTAACTATTTTATTCAAAAGTACGGTTTCATAAACCTTCTTTCCTTTTGAAAATCTCTTAATATACCATAAATTCTTAATTCACTAATTAAGTAATCTTCTTTCTAACACATCTCTTTTAACTCCACCCCTTCAACCATACTCATTTTATAATTCAAATTTAGTTATAAAATCTCATGATGCGCTTCTTTTATCAAAATCATTTTTTATTAATCCCCTTTTCAAACCCATTCAACAATTTTTGCTTTGAAAATCTTATTTTGATCCCCCCTTTTTAAAGATCTTATTAAAATTAAAACAACATTCATTAAACTATTTTAGCTAAACACCCTAATTAACTAATCAATTCCAATTTAAAAATGGTCGATTTAGTCAACCCAAACTCGGTTATCCCATTAATTGATTCCAACTGGTTTTCCCAGCTAAATTAATCAATAATATGATTCATTTAAATAAATTCCATCTAATTGTTGAAAACAACTTAACTGCTAGGTTAATTCCTATCCTCGTACTTATAAATTCGATTCATATCAGAACTTACTTTATAAAATAAACTCATAACTAATTATAACTTAAATAGTAATAATCATTATTTATTCCCTTTAAATAAACTTTTATTCAAAATAATATATACCAACAATCTATTTCCAATTATAAAATAAATTTTATAACTTCATCCCTATCGATTTGCCTGACGGTAAATCAACATCTATAAACGATTTATTTTATAGGCCATATGTTGCCAGATACTCAACCAATACCGCCCATTGGTTTAAACTACACAGCTGTTGAAATTTCAGTCAACAACCAATACTCAAATCAATCACCCCATCGGATTAGTTCATATATGATAATAATAAATAACGACCATTTAACATCAACCAATAAACAAAATAATTCAACCAGTGTAAACAATTCAAAACATTAAACACGTTTATTTTATAAACGTGACGAACAAGGTAAGTTACCTTTATTGGAACCAATCGTTAGAATAACGATTTGGTATTTCACTGAAATTAAACGACGGTTTAATCTCATCAGTTAAATCAACAAATAAATATATAACTAGCAAACAGTCAACCATTGGCAAACAGAACACACAAAATAAAAACCCAATTTATATAAAATATAAATGGGGAAACTAAGTGAGTTTAACTCACCTTGATTTGATTCGTTTCTGAAACAGTTCAATTAAGTTAAATAGTTGTTTAATTTAACTGTAACTCTCATCGTCTCTATTTCTGTCTGGATTAGTTTCATGACACTTTGCTTGTCAATACGATTTCAGCGTCATTCTATTCGTCGAATTATGATAACACAAAAATAATAATTTTATAAGCATTCACGGATTATTTTAGATAATTAATATTTAATTAATTTATTAATAAACTTAATTACGTTGTTATGGAATGCATGCTGATTGCTTTCGTTTTCCGTTGTTTTCCTTCTTTGTGGAGTAAGCCATCTCACAAATGAACTCTGCCGCAAAAGACTCCATGTTTTAATTAACATTGTTTTAAATAATTACTTATTATAAATTAACTAGTCATCTAAATTGGCATTGAATGGTTTAAATTAATTGGGCTTACCCTTTATCTCTTTGGCCTGTTACTATTTGAACATGCATCCACCCATAAAACATCGGATCCCCCTTTTCTCTACACATTCATCTGCCGCCACAACAAAAACCCTTCCATGACCGACCTCCTGTTCTTCCTTTCTCCTTTCTTCATTGCAAATTCGGAGTTAAATGCACCGCTCCTACACAACCACACTCGGGTCCTTTCCTCGCCTTCCAGCTTCGGTTGATTCTGCCAAACCCTAGATCCCTGACTCCTTCAGCAACGATTTGCGCCACCACACCAATTCCCATGATCGACCCGACCTCCTCTAGGCCGATGAAGCTCCCTTCCATGTCCTGAACTCCAGAGTTTAAAACCCGAAACCCTTCTGGTGGAAATAAAAACCGAACCCACATAAATCCCCTTTCGAACGCCACCACAGTCCTCCGATCTACCTCCGATTTTCTAGAGCCACCACACAACCCAAAGCCGAAGCTTCCATCGATCTTTGCGTCTTCGGTTTGAAAAGAAATTATCAGAAAACTCGTCGAAAATGAGTGTGTGAACCCTTGAGTAGAGATAAGTATTTTAATTGATTTTTTTTTGTATATACTATCTGTTCTGATTTTTCTTTGATGTTGTTCGAATTGGTTTTTTTTCTTTACTGCTTGTTCTGCAAATTGGAATGTGGTGCCTGGATGTGTATTTATACTTGGGGTTAGAACTAGATAAGAACGATGTCAAAAAAAATGTAAAATCATAGGTTTATCTTAGCTGAACCTAGGATCTTAGGTGTGGTATTCGTTCATTTCAGCCATGTGATATGAGCTGTGGTACTGGTAATGGACGTTGATGACTGTGTGATGATTTAGCAGAGATTTTCTTTATGGATTTTGTATCGGTTTTAGATTTTCCGTTTGTATTGTCTATTCACCTTTTTTGTGCACAAGAACTGCTGAATTGTTTATTCATTTAAAGATTTGAAAATTTGTATTTCGATTTTTAAATGTATGGCACAGTCCTTGTTTGAAATTTTGCATTGAATTTTCTGTACCAAATCATATATATAATTATCGAACTGATTTCCTATAGATTAGGGATCTATTAAGCTATTGAATTGTCCCTTTGATTTGAAGATTTGGGACTGCGTATATCCTGTTTGATTGTCTGAAATTTTATGGTACAACTTCAATATATCTTTAGTTGTCCCAATGGTCTGTAGATTGATGATATAAATATATTCACATATTTGTTCATCTTTGCAAATCTGATATTTGTATTTGGGCAGATTCGATGCATGACAGAACAAGATTGTTACAAGAGATTTGGTTATGTAAATATACATACATTTTTTAAGCTTTCTCTAGCTGTTCTTGTACTGTTTAGATTAATATACACATATATCAGTTTTTTTTAGTTGTCCCATTTCCTATTTCATAGCTGTGGAATTCACTGTTTCTTAGCTGTTCTTGCTGATGTCCATTTTATATTTCCCTTTGCTGTACCATTTGTGACTATGGAAAAATGTTGTCTCATTGTTTATTGAATGAAACAATACATGCCGGAATTATACTTAATACAAATTGTCATGTTTATCTTGCATTGTACAGACAAGGACGCGTATATGGTTATTTTATTTTGTTTTGTTTTGCCCTTTGTACAAACAAATATACATATATTGTTTGTTTCTTTTTAGTCGTCCAATTAGCTATTCATAGTGTTTTTTTTTCTTTTTTAATGAAAAACTATTTTCGTTTATTGTACTTCTGCATTACAGATACTACATCTACCTTACTGCAGAGTTACTCAGTAATGAACAATTGTTATCACACAAGTCGGGCTTATCCAGAAATGCTTGTTTCAGATTAGAACACATACTAATTGTGATTAACATTAATATGCACAACATATAAAACACGTTACAACAATACAAAAGAAAGAAGCTCCTCTATAGACTATATAGCATGGTCTTGTTTCTAATTCCAACAAATCATTTCAAAGGCCCTCCCAAGACGATAAGCACACATGATTCAAGAGTGTCTCCAACTTTACCATTTCGATTTTGCAACCCTTTTCATGAATAGTGTATACGGAAAACTTGTGTTTTGCTGTTACTGAAGGGACAAGGCGTGTTTGTCATTGAAATTTTAAAATGAATTCTTCTTGTACATTCGGTTTTTCATGTGTGCAGACAATTATATAAATGAATATGTTGTTATATTTCTTCATTTTATTTGCATTCAAAATGGGTCGAAAAATTTGTGAATATTACATATTTACTTAGTAGCACGTGTAGTTCGAATAAAATTTATTCCATTACAGTGTATCATATTTGAAACTCATATATACATGTGTAATTATCAGCGAGTGAGGTGGTGACACGATTTTTAAAACTTATAATATAGATACAATATAAATTGAAATTCTAAAATAGTTGAATCGAGTAACAACAAACCGATATTATCGAATATATGTAAATGAAATATCGTATAACTTCAAATAAGGCTAAGATAGATTCCAAACTTGATAAATCAGAAATTCGGGTCAAATGACATCGTATTTATGTTAAAAATCCTATTTAAATTATTAAATAAGCATTATCGTTTATTTACAATTTCCATAGCGACTATTTAAAAATTTGATTTAGCCATAACTTACTATCTATAACACGAAATCTGAATTTTTCTCTTTCATATGAAAATTATAACCAACACGCTTCTAACGTTTCCGTGTCATAGAAATCCGACTTATATCGGATCCTGTATATTCGATTGAAGTTCAAAACTCCAATTTACGAACTGTCGCGCCATTTTGAGCTCGTTTTATAATTATATAAATTATAACATTTAAACGTCATTTTAATTAAACGAATTCAATATTTAAATCCATTAATATTCTAATTATAATATTTAAAATAATAAATTAAATTAAATATTTGTCTGCCAAAAATATGGGACGTTACATTCTTCCCCACTTAAAATAATTTCGTCCTTGAAATTGCTAAGGTAAGAAAGAACATTACAAACCCATTAATTTCCAAATCTGATTTATTTAAATCGAAAACCAATTCACTACCATATATAAATATTTTCAAAAATATCAAAAATTTCCTAACACCTTAAATTCCTGAAAAAAAACGGCAGAGTCTCTCCTGCATGGAGTGACATCTGCGATATCGCAGGAACAAATAATATATATACATCGACCCACATAGTCGGAAAACAAAAATCAAACCCCAAAATTTATATTTTCGCATAGACATACCTTTTTGCGAGCGCTATTGAGCATATTTGCTTAGCGTATATGCGATTTACTCAACCAATATCAGTCTGCATAGCCCTCTGGCACCTGTACTCAACTCAATTCATATATAAGTAATAATTATATGAAATTCTGAGATAATATCTCACTAACCAATTAGTATAACTACACCAATTTCAAAATCAAACACACAGCATCAATTCGTTATCAAATACAGGGTTAAATCATAAATTCCAATTCATATGCGGTTTCATTGCAGTTTAATTATACTGGAAATTATCCTTTAGTTTATAATCCATTTAGCTTCATTAAAATTTTGATTATTACCCATTCAAACAAATTATCATCCAATAATAGACAATTCACAATCAACACACAACCAAATGAGCCAAATCAATTGAATTCACATTCAATATTAATATTTCATTTTGGTTTAACATATTTGATTATTATTCTTTCATTAAATTTCAAATTTCCTAATAGGTTTAATTTAATTTTGATATCAATCTTTATTTAATTACACTTAACAAATTTAGGTTTCAATCCAAATTTGCAATCTCATTTGAATTTTATTCAAATCGATCAAACACACTAATATTACAATAATTTGATAAAATTATTTCTTTACTATACAAAAATAAAATTTGGGTAAAATTATTTCATTTACCCCGTTTTCAAAACATTACTGCATTCATTGTCGGTTCTATGCTTCTCAACACTTGAACCGATCAACAGCACAGTACAAACATTTGTGTATAAAATTTACAATTACGCTCTCATATATGTACACTCAACCTCGATCTAGGGTATTACTAACCCAATCTCTATCGAGTCGCACCACAGAGCCAAGGTTATTGCTAAACCAATAGCTCTAATACCACTGTAACGACCCAGGGATTTTCGGTCCTGAAAATCGACATAAGTACCTTTACCGTAACCCCATGCCGACCTTCCAACACCGAACACACTGGAACGTTATTAGAAAAAATTTAGAGGGAGAGTTAAGAAAGAAAGAAATACAAGAATAGAAGAAGAAGAAGAACCAACACAACACAGAATCAGAGTCTCACATCGCAGCGGAACAAAATATAATACAGAAATAAATCTTTATTGAGAGTTTTAAAAATACTTTCAATCATCAGAGTACATCATACATTTGGACAATTATAATAACCTGTCCTCAACACACAGCGGAATAGTAGCTACATAATATCATACGTATGAACATCCCCAACTAGCCTCTGGGCTTCACAGCATTTGATAACTTGAACCTATACACCCCGGGCTAACCCGAGCATTTTCAAAACACCGGGTCAGTCTGGTGAACCCGAGTGAGTAAAACTCGAATAGTATTTAGGTGACACACCACTTGATTTTTAAGTCAAAATTTTTTCAAAGAAAATGATAATCGTAAGACCAAATCCACACATAAACACGGACGGTTTTTACCTAACGATAACCCAAACCATTTTTGAAATCAATACCTTTTCTGATATTATAATAATGTCTAAATCTAAGTAAATAACAATCTAGTGGAACGCTTGCATCTCACGCTCCACATATATATTATACAAATCAAACCGCGGGCGCTTATTGGAGATTGAATTCCGACTATGTCAAGGTATGGGACCACCTGCCGATAGTGTATCTCTAGAAGCGAATACACTGGGTTCAACAAGAATGTCTTGCAACTCAGCCCACACATGACCGACCACTCATTTCGCTTGTGTGTATCGAATGTATATCACCAACGGTTGGACTCAAACCACCGTTTCCAGAAAAGGGACAACATCGAATATAGAATAAAGAAGCAATATGAATTTCTCTTGATACGTGATTATACACCCTAATGGAAGCGACCCACATAGTCATGCTGCCTACCCGATTTTTGTCATTTTCTAGTTGTGAGGCTTGAGGTTTGAATTTCCTTTTAGAAATATTTGGTCTCCATTCACTTTGAATGTCACATCGTCAAATCCGCCAGATATCACTAATTGACGTCCACAAAAATACTCTACTGGTTAAGCTAAGAGAACCGTCGTCCTCCGTCACCAACTATGGTACGTTTGAAGAAACAACGTACGTAATTCCTTTGGAAATACTTTGTCAAACATCCGTCCATACAAGTCATCAAGGAACAGGATGAACCGAAGGTACTCTCCTACTGCATCCAATATAGGAATCACCCCATGGATCAGTTAGCGAGATGTCCTTGCAACCCGTAGATTCCAATCATGATAGACCTACAGTACGTCTTCGGCTGCAGACCGAAGATTATTAGCAGTTCTTCCGTTTACGAAATTTTACGGTCTTCAATGCTCCATCTCCATCATCTTCTGGTATCTTCACGTATTGGTTGGTCGGAATGGTTTTCAAATATAAATTCGATCCCGGTCTTTCCATATCAACAACCGTATTGGATAGATTTGAGAGTCGGTGATTTAACTATCAAAATAAACAGTGTTTTAATCATGACAATCCAATGAGTTCACTGGTTCGGTATTCGGCATCACTTGGCCTTTTAACTAAACAAAAATGTGGATTTAAACTCTTAAATATTTTGATATTATAAATATAGTTTCTCCCCTCTTTATTTATCATAAGATTATACTTTAAACAAATTCATTTTAATACCAAGTAAAATTCCTATATCATATCCCGTTCTCTATTTTTTTTGAAACAACTCATACACAACATTGCGAAATCTCTTTTATTCATTACTTGTCAGTATCCAGTGCTTATTCCTGTTGAGTAAAACCCAACTTTTACATTATTATTTCACTAATGAAAATACTAAATTATCACTTATCCCTTTTACCATTACCACTAATATCATCCTTAGATAGTCCTGATGTCGTTCAAGTTGGGGTATTTTAATTACCTCTCAGACCTTGATCAAACAACGTTCATATCTAAAGATAGATACGTGTTGTAATATAAAACCAATATCTCATCCTAATCTCAACGCAAATTCCATTTAACTATTTTATTCAAAAGTACGGTTTCATAAACCTTCTTTCCTTTTGAAAATCTCTTAATATACCATAAATTCTTAATTCACTAATTAAGTAATCTTCTTTCTAACACATCACTTTTAACTCCGCCCCTTCAACCATACCCATTTTATAATTCAAATTTGGTAATAAAATCTCATGATGCGCTTGTTTTATCAAAATCATTTTTTTATTAATCCCCTTTTCAAATTTATTCAACAATTTCTACTTTGAAAATCTTATTTTAATCCCCCCTTTTTAAAGATCTTATTAAAATTAAAACAACATTCATTAAACTATTTTATCTAAACACCCTAATTAACTAATCAATTCCAATAAAAAATGGTCGATTTAGTCAAACCAAACTCGGTTATCCCATTAATTGATTCCAACTGGTTTTCCCTGTTAAATTAATCAATAATATTATTCATTTAAATAAATTCCATCTAATTGTTGAAAACAACTTAACTGCTAGGTTAATTCCTGTCCTCGTACCTATAAATTCGATTCACATCAGAACTTACTTCATAAAATAAAATCATAACCAATTATAACTTAAATAGTAATAATCATTATTTATTCCATTTAAATAAACTTTTATTCAAAATAATATATACCAAAAATCTATTTCCAATTATAAAATAAATTTTATATCTTCATCCCTATCGATTTGCCTGACGGTAAATCAACATCTATAAACGATTTATTTTATAGGCCATATGTTGCCAAATACTCAACCAATACCGCCCATTGGTTTAAACTACACAGATGTTGAAATTTCAGTCAACAACCAATACTCAAATCAATCACCCCATCGGATTAGTTCATATATGATAATAATAAATAACGACCATTTAACATCAACCAATAAACAGAACAATTCAACCAGTGTAAACAATTCAAAACATTAAACACGTTTATTTTATAAACGTGACCAACAAGGTAAGTTACCTTTATTGGAACCAATCGTTAGAATAACGATTTGGTATTTCACTGAAATTAAACGACGGTTTAATCTCATCAGTTAAATCAACAAATAAATATATAACTAGTAAACAGTCAACCATTGGCAAACAGAACACACAAAATAAAAACCCAATTTATATAAAATATAAATAGGGAAACTGAGTGAGTTTAACTCACCTTGATTTGATTCATTTCTGAAATAGTTCAATTAAATTAAATAGTTGTTTAATTTTACTTTAACTACCGTCGTCTCTATTTCTGTCTGGATTAGTTTCATGACACTTTGCTTGTCAATACGATTTCGGCGTCATTTTATTCGTCGAATTCTAATAACACAAAAAAAATTATAACCATTCACGGTTTATTTTAGATAATTAATCCTTAATTAATTTGTTAATAAACTTAATTATGTTGTTATGGAATGCATGCTGATTGCTTTCGTTTTCCGTTGTTTTCCTTCTTTGTGGAGTAAGCCAACTCACAACTGAACTCTACCGCAAAAGACTCCATGTTTTAATTAACATTGTTTTAAATAATTACTTATTATAAATTAACTAGTCATCTAAATAGGCTTTGAATGGTTTAAATTAATCGGGCTTACCCTTTATCACTTTGGCCCGTTACTATTTGAACCTGCATCCACCTATAAAACATCGGATCCCCCTTATCTCTCCACATTCATCCGCCGCCTCAACAAAACCCTTCCATGACCGACCTCCTGTTCATCCTTTCTCCTTCCTTCATTACAAATTCGGTGATAACTGCAACGCTCCTACACAACCACACTCGGGTCCTTTCTTCGCCTTCCAGCTTCAGTTGATTCTGCCAAACCCTAGATCCCCGACTCCTTCAGCAACAATTTGCGCCACTACACCAATTCCCATTATCGACCCTACCTCCTCCAGGCCGATGAAGCTCCCTTCCACATCCTGAACTCCAGAGTTTAAAACACGAAACCCTTCTGGTGGAAATAAAAACAGAACCCACATAAATCCCCTTTCGAACGCCACTACAGTCCTCCGGTCTACCTCCGATTTTCCAGAGCCACCACACAACCCAAAGCCGAAGCTTCCATCGATCTCTGCGTCTTCGGTTTGAACAGAAATTATCAAAAAACTCATCGAAAATGAGTGTGTGAATCCTTGAGTAGGGATAAGTATTTTAATTGATTTTTTTTCTATATATACTATCTGTTCTGATTTTTCTTTGATGTGGTTCGAATTGGTTTTTCTTCTTTACGGCTTGTTCTGCAAATTGGAATGTGGTGCCTGGATGTGTATTTATACTTGGGGTTAGATCTAGATAAGAATGATTTCAAAAAAAAATTGTAAAATCATAGGTTTATCTTAGCTGAACCTAGGATCTTAGGTGTGGTATTCGTTCGTTTCAGCCATGTGTTGAACTGTGGTACTAGTGATTGACGTTAATGAATGTGTGATGATTTAGCAGAGATTTTCTTTATGGATTTTGTACTGTTTTAGATTTTCTGTTTGTATTGTCTATTCACCTTTTCTGTGCACAAGAACTGCTGAATTGTTTATTCATTTAAAGATTTGAAAATCTATATTTCGATTTTTAAATGTATGGCACAGTCCTTGTTTGAAATTTTGCGTTGATTTTTCTGTACCAAATCATATATAAAATGATCGAACTGATTTCCTTTAGATTAGGGATCTATTAAGCTATTGAATTGTCCCTTTCATTTGAAGATTTGGAACTGTGTGTATCCTATTCGATTGCCTGAAATTTTATGGTACAACTTCAATATATCTTTAGCTGTCCCAATGGTCTGTAGATTGATGATATAAATATATTCATATATTTGTTCATCTTTGTAGATCTGATATTTGTATTTGGGCAGATTCGATGCATGACAGAACAAGATTGTCACAAGATATTTGGTTATGTAAATATACATACATTTTTTTTAGTTTTCTCTAGCTGTTCTTGTACTGTTTAGATTAATATACACACATATCAATTTTCTTTAGTAGTCACATTTCCTGTTTCATAGCTGGGGAATTCACTGTTTCTTAGCTGTTCTTTCTGATGTTCACTCTATATTTCCCTTTGATGTACCATTTGTGACTATGGAAAAATGATGTCTCATTGTTTCTTGAATGAAACAATACTTGCCGAAATTATACTTAATACGAATCGTCATGTTTATCTTGCATTGTACAAACAAGGACGTGTATATGGATTTTTTATTTTATTTTATTTTGTTTTGCGCTTTGTACAAACAAATATACATATATTGTTTATTTCTTTTTAGTTGTCCAATTAGCTATTCATAGTGTTTTTTTTCTTTTTTAATGTAAAACTATTTTCGTTTATTGTACTTCTGCATTACAGATACTACATCTACTATACTGCATAGTTACTCAGTAATGAACAATTGTTATCACATAAGTCGGGCTTATCCAGCAATGCTTGTTTCATATTAGAACACATACTAATTGTGATTAACATTAATATGCACAACACATAAAACACGTTACAACAATACAAAACAAAGAAGCTCCTCTATAGATTATATAGCATGGTCTTGTTTCTAATTCCAACAAATCATCTCAAAGGCCCTCCCAAGAAGATAAGCACACATGATTCAAGAGTGTCTCCAACTTTACCATTTCGATTTTGCAACCCTTTTCATGAACAGTGTATACGGAAAACTTGTGTTTTGCTGTTACTGAAGGGACAAGGCGTGTTTGTCATTGAAATTTTAAAATGAATTCTTCTTGTACATTCGGTTTTTCATGTGTGCAGACAATTATATAAATGAATATGTTGTTATATTTCTTCATTTTATTTGCATTCAGAATGGGTCGAAAAATTTATGAATATTTCATATTTACTTAGTAGCACGTATAGTTCGAATATAATTTATTCCATAACGATGTATCATATTTGAAGCTCATATATACATGTGTAATTATAAACGAGTGAGGTGGCGACACGATTTTTAAAACTTATAATATAGATAAAATATAAATTGAAATTCTAAAATAGTTGAATCGAGTAACAACAAACCGATATTATCGAATATATGTAAATGAAATATCGTATAGCTTCAAATAAGGATAAGATAGAATCCAAACTTGATAAATCAGAAATTCGGGTTAAATGACATCGTATTTTTATTTAAAATCCTATTTAAATTATTAAACAAGCGTTATCGTTTATTTACGATTTCCATAGCGACTATTTAAAAATTCGATTTAGCCATAACTTACTATACATAACACGAAATCTGAATTTTTCTCTTTTATATGAAAATTATAACCAACACGCTTCTAACGTTTCTGTTTCATAGAAATCCGACTTATATCGGATCCTGTATATTCGATTGAACTTCAAAACTCCAATTTACGAAGTGCCGCGCCATTTTGAGCTCATTTTATAATTATATAAATTATAACGTTTAAACGTCGTTTTAAATAAACGAATTCAATATTTAAATTAATTAATATTCTAATTATAATATTTAAAATAATAAATTAAATTAAATATTTGTCTGCCAAAAATACGGGACGTTACATTCTTCCCCCCTTAAAATAATTTCGTCCTCGAAATTGCTAAGGTAAGAAAGTACGTTACAAACCCATTAATTTCCAAATCCGATTTATTTAAATCGAAAACCAATTCACTACCATATATAAATATTTTCAAAAATATCAAAAATTTCCTAACACCTTAAATTCCTGGAAAAAAAAATCGGCAGAGTCTCTCCTGCATGGAGTGACATCTGCGATATTGCAGGAACAAATAATATATATACATCGACCCACATGGTCAGAAAACAAAAATCAAACCCCAAAATTTATATTTTCGCATAGACATACCTTTTTGCGAGCGCTATTGAGCATATTTGCTTAGCGTATATGCGATTTACTCAACCAATATCAGTCTGCCTAGCCCTCTGGCACCTGTACTCAACTAAATTCATATATAAGTAATAATTATATGAAATTTTGAGATAATATCTCACTAACCAATTGGTATAACTACACCAATTTCAAAATCAAACACACAGCATCAATTCATTATCAAGTACAGGGTTAAATCATAAATTCCAATTCATATGCGGTTTCATTGCAGTTTAATTATACTGGAAATTATCCTTTAGTTTATAATCCATTTAGCTTCATTAAAATTTTGATTATTACCCATTCAGACAAATTATCATCCAATAATAGACAATTCACAATCAATACACGACCAAATGAGCCAAATCAATTGAATTCGCATTCAATATTAATATTTTCATTTTGGTTTAACATATTTGATTATTATTCTTTCATTAAATTTCAATTTTCCTAATAGGTTTAATTTAATTTTGATGTCATTCTTTATTTAATTACACTTAACAAATTTAGGTTTCAATCCATATTTGCAATCTCATTTGAATTCTATTCAAATCGATCAAACACACTAATATTACAATAATTTGATAAAATTATTTCTTTACTATACAAAAATATAATTTGGGTAAAATTATTTCATTTACCCCATTTTCGAAACAATACTGCATTCATTGTCAGTTCTATGCTTCTCAACACTTGAACCGATCAACAGCACAGTACAAACATTTGTATATAAAATTTACAATTACGCTCTCATATATGTACACTCAATCTCTATCTAAGGTATTACTAACCCAATCTCTATCGAGTTGCACCACAGAGCCAAGGTTATTGCTAAACCAATAGCTCTAATACCACTGTAACGACCCAGGGATTTTCGGTCCTGAAAATCGACATAAGTACCTTTACCGTAACCCCATTCCGACCTTCCAACATCGAAAACACTGGAACGTTATTAGAAAGAAATATAAGAATAGAAGAAGAAGAAGAAGAAGAACCAACACAACACAGAATCAGAGTCTCACATCACAGCGGAACAATATATAATACAGAAATAAATCTTTATTGAGAGTTTTAAAAATACTTACAATCACCAGAGTACATCATACATTTGGACAATTATAATAACCTGTCCACAACACACAGCGGAATAGTAGCTACATTATATCATACGTATGAACATCCCCAACTCGTCTCTGGGCATCACAACATTTGATAACTTGAACATATACACCCCGGGCTAACCCGAGCATTTTCAAAACACTGGGTCAGTATGGTGAACCAGAGTGAGTAAAACTCGCACAGTAATTAGGTGACACACCACTTGATTTTTAAGTCAAAATTTTTTCAAAGAAAAGGATAATCGTAAGACCAAATCCGCACATAAACACGGACGGTTTTTACCTTACGATAACCCAAACCATTTTTGAAATCAATACCTTTTCTGATATTATAATAATGTATAAATCCAAGTAAATAACAATCTAGTGGAATGCTTGCATCTCACGCTCCACATATATATTATACAAATCAAACCGCGGGCGCTTATTGGAGATTGGATTCCGACTATGATAAGGTATGGGACCACCTGCCGATAGTGTATCTCTAGAGGCGAATACACTGGGTTCAACAAGAACGTCTTGCAACCCGGCCCACACATGACTGACCACTCATTTCGCTTGAGTGTATCGAATGTATATCACCAACGGTTGGACTCAAACCACCGTTTCCAGAAAAGGGACATCATCGAATATAGAATAAAGAAGCAATATGAATTTCTCTAGATAGGTGATTATACACCCTAATGGAAGCGACCCACATAGTCATGCTGCCTGCCCGATTTTTGTCATTTTCTAGTTGCGAGGCTTGAGGTTTGAATTTCCTTTTAGAAATATTTGGTCTCCATTCACTTTGAATGCCACATCGTCAAATCCGCCAGATATCACCAATTGACGTCAACAAAAATACTCTAGTGGTTAAGCTAAGAGAACCGTCGTCCTCTGCCACCAACTATGGTACGTTTGAAGAACTAAACGTACGTAATTCCTTTGGAAATACTCTGTCAAACATACGTCCATACAAGTCATCAACGAACAAGATGAACCGAAGGTACTCTCCTACTGCATCCAATATAGGAATCACCCCATGGATCAGTTAGTGAGATGTCCTTGCAACCCGTAGATTCCAATCATGACAGAACCACAGTACGTCTTCGGCTGTAGACCGAAGATTATTAGCAGTTCTTCCGTTTACGAAATTTTACGGTCCTCAATGCTCCATCTCCATCATCTTCTGGTATCTTCATGTATTGGTTGGTCGGAATGGTTTTCAAATATAAATTCGATCCCAGTCTTTCCGTACCAACAATCGTATTGGACAGATTGGATAGTCGGTGATTTAACTATCAAAATAAATAGTGTTTCAATCATGACATTCCAATGAGTTCACTGGTTCGGTATTCAGCATCACTTGACCTTTTAACTAAATAAAAATATGGATTTAAACTTTTAAATTTTTTGATATTATAAATACAGTTTCTTGCCTCTTTATTTATCATCAGTTTATACTTTAAACAAATTCATTTTAATACCAAGTAAAATTCCTATATCATATCCCGTTCTCTATTTTTTTTCGAAACAACTCTTACACAACATTACGAAATCTCTTTTACATTACTTGTCAGTATCCAGTGCTTATTCCTGTTGAATAAAACCCAACTTTTACATTATTATTTCACTAATGAAAATAATAAATTATCACTTATCCCTTTTACCATTACCACTAATATCATCCTTAGATAGTCCTGATGTCGTTCAAGTTGGGGTATTTTAATTACCTCTTAGACCTTGATCAACAACGTTCATATCTAAAGATAGATACGTGTTGTAATATAAAACCAATATCTCATCCTAATCTCAACGCAAATTCCATTTAACTATTTTATTCAAAAGTACGGTTTCATAAACCTTCTTTCCTTTTGAAAATCTCTTAATATACCATAAATTCTTAATTCACTAATTAAGTAATCTTCTTTCTAACACATCACTTTTAACTCCGCCCCTTCAACCATACTCATTTTATAATTTAAATTTGGTTATAAAATCTCATGATGCGCTTCTTTTGTCAAAATCAATTTTTTATTGATCCCCTTTTCAAATTCACTCAACAATTTCTGCTTTTAAAATATGATTTTAATCCCCCCTTTTTAAAGATCTTATTAAAATTAAAACAACATTCATTAAACTATTTTATCTAAACACCTTAATTAACTAATCAATTCCAATTTAAAAATGGTCGATTTAGTCAACCCAAACTCGGTTATCCCATTAATTGATTCCAACTGGTTTTACCTGTTAAATTAATCAATAATATAATTCATTTAAATAAATTCCATCTAATTGTTGAAAACAACTTAACTGCTAGGTTAATTCCTATCCTCGTACTAATTAATTCGATTCACATCAGAACTTACTTTATAAAATAAACTCATAACTAATTATAACTTAAATAGTAATAATCATTATTTATTCCATTTAAATTAACTTTTATTCAAAATAATATATACCAAAAATCTATTTCCAGTTATAAAACAAATATTATATCTTCATCCCTATCGATTTAACTGACGGTAAATCAACATCTATAAACGATTTATTATATAGGCCATATGTTGCCAGATACTCAACCAATACCGCCCATTGGTTTAAACTACACAGATGTTGAAATTTCAGTCAACAACCAATAATTAAATCAATCACCCCATCGGATTGGTTCATATATGATAATAATAAATAACAACCATTTAACATCAACCAATAAACAAAACAATTCAAAACATTAAACACGTTTTATTTTATAAACGTGACCAACAAGGTAAGTTACCTTTATTGGAACCAATCGTTAGAATAACGATTTGGTATTTCACCGAAATTAAACGACGGTTTAATCTCATCAGTTAAATCAACAAATAAATATATAACTAGTAAACAGTCAACCATTGGCAAACAGAACACACAAAATAAAAACCCAATTTATATAAAATATAAATGGGGAAACTGAGTGAGTTTAACTCACCTTGATTTGATTCGTTTCTGAAAAGTTCAATTAAATTAAACAGTTGTTTAATTTAACTTTAACTCCCATCGTCTCTATTTCTATCTGGATTAGTTTCATGACACTTTGCTTGCCAATACGATTTCGGCGTCATTATATTCGTCGAATTGTGATAACACAAAAAAAATTATAACCACTCATGGTTTATTTTAGATAATTAATCCTTAATTAATTTTTTAATAAACTTAATTATGTTTTTATGGAATGCATGCTGATTGCTTTCGTTTTCCGTTGTTTTCCTTCTTTGTGGAGTAAGCCATCTCACAACTAAACTCTGCCGCAAAAGACTCCATGTTTTAATTAACATTGTTTTAAATAATTACTTATTATAAATTAACTAGTCATCTAAATAGGATTTGAATGGTTTAAATTAATTGGGCTTACCCTTTATTTATTTGGCCCATTACTATTTGAACCCGCATCCACCCATAAAACATCGGACCCCCCTTATCTCTCCACATTCATCCGTCGCCTCAACAAAAACCCTTCCATGACCGACATCCTGTTCTTCCTTTCTCCTTTCTTCATTGCAAATTCGGAGGTAACTGCACCGCTCCTACATAACCACACTCGGGTTCTTTCCTCGCCTTCCAGCTTCGGTACATTCTGCC
Source organism: Allium sativum (assembly GCA_030737875.1). Taxonomy (NCBI): domain Eukaryota; kingdom Viridiplantae; phylum Streptophyta; class Magnoliopsida; order Asparagales; family Amaryllidaceae; genus Allium; species Allium sativum. Next base: position 160,256,691 of record CM060927.1, read on the forward strand.
AAACCCTAGATCCCCAACTCCTTCAGCAACAATTTGCGCCACCACACCAATTCCCATGATCGACCCTACCTCCTCAGGCCGATGAAGCTCCCTTCCACATCCTGAACACCAGAGTTTAAAACCCGAAACCCTTCTGGTGGAAATAAAAACCGAATCCACATAAATCCCCTTTCGAACGCCACCACAGTCCTCCGATCTACCTCCGATTTTCAAAAGCCACCACACAACCCAAAGCCGAAGCTTCCATCGATCTCTGCGTCTTCGGTTTGAACAGAAATTATCAGAAAACTCGTCGAAAATGAGTTTGTGAATCCTTGAGTAGGGATAAGTATTTTAATTGATTTCTTTTCTGTATATACTATCTGTTCTGATTTTTCTTTGATGTGGTTCGAATTGGTTTTTCTTCTTTACTGCTTATTCTGCAAATTGGAATGTGATGCCTGGATGTGTATTTATACTTGGGGTTAGATCTAGATAAGAACGATGTCAAAAAAAATTGTAAAATCAAAGGTTTATCTTAGCTGAACCAAGGATCTTAGGTGTGGTATTCTTTCGTTTCAGCCATATGATTTGAACTGTGGTACTGGTGACGGACGTTAATGAATGTGTGATGATTTAGCAGAGATTTTCTTTATGGATTTTGTATCGGTTTTAGATTTTATGTTTGTATTGTCGATTCACCTTTTCTGTGCACAAGAACTGCTGAATTGTTTATTCATTTAAAGATTTGAAAATCTGTATTTCGATTTTTAAATGTATGGCACAGTCCTTGTTTGAAATTTTGCATTGATTTTTCTATACCAAATCATATATAAAATGATCGAACTGATTTCCTATAGATTAGGGATCTATTAAGCTATTGAATTGTCCCTTTCATTTAAAGATTTGGGACTGTGTATATCCTATTCGATTGTCTGAAATTTTATGGTACAACATCAATATATCTTTAGCTGTCCCAATGGTCTGTAGATTGATGATATAAATATATTCATATATTTGTTCATCTTTGCAGATCTGATATTTGTATCAAATTCGATGCATGACAGAACAAGGTTGTAACAAGAGATTTGGTTATGTAAATATACATTCATTTTTTTTAGTTTTCTCTAGCTGTTCTTTTACTGTTTAGATTAATATACACATATCAATTTTCTTTAGTTGTCCCATTTCCTGTTTCGTAGCTGTGGAATTCACTGTTTCTTAGCTGTTCTTTCTGATGTTCATTTTACATTTCCCTTTGCTGTACCATTTGTGACTATGAAAAAATGATGTCTCATTGTTTCTTGAATGAAACAATACATGCCAAAATTATACTTAATACGAATTGCCATGTTTATCTTGCATTGTACAGACAAGGACGTGTATATGGTTATTTTATTTTATTTTATTTTGTTTTGCCCTTTGTACAAACAAATATACATATATTGTTTGTTTCTTTTTAGACGTCCAATTAGCTATTCCCAGTTTTTTTTTCTTTTTTAATGCAAAACTATTTTCGTTTATTGTACTTCTGCATTACAGATACTACATCTTTTGTACTACAGAGTTACTCAGTAATGAACAATTATTATCACACAAGTCGGGCTTATCCAGTGTAAAGACCCGCAACTTCCCTGTAAAGGAAAGTGTCGGATAGTTCGAGAACAAGCCACAACAGAACACATACAGAAGAACACTTCATTGTATATTACAACAATGCATCAGATTACAAGAATATACAGAGTATAAACAAATAAATATTACAGAGAAATATCAGAGATTTAAATTACATTTAAATACATAGCAGCGGAAAATAATACAATACACAACTAGAAGAGATATACGGATACAAAGCTTTCCGGATATCGTTCCAGCTGTAAACCAGGATCCTGTGAATATAAATCTGCAAAACCAAAACTTCTAGCTGCCCGTGTCAAAATAAGGGCACCCAGAGTTTAGGTTAAAACAATAAACTCCAGGTCAGTCATGTGACTGGTGTGAGAACTAAAACAGTTAATCTTTATTTTAAAAGTTAGGTAAATCAAGGGACCACGCCGTATAACACGGAACGGGTTTCCTCCCAAGAATACCAGTGCATAAAACAAACAGCGCAATGCTAAATAAAGAAAAATGAAGCTGTTATAAGACCCAGGTCCCATCACACAATGCAACGCAGCCGAGGATAGGGTTTTCCCTTATAACAGCCAAAGAATGCTTGATACGGTTAAAACAAATCGTTTGATACTATTATAAGTGCATAGTGTATAAAACAACTTCAAATCATAAGTATCAATCATAGGCGACATGAGCGTCCCATGCCACTATGTCACCATATATAGGTTCACAAATAAAACCGCAAAGTCACGTATTTGGAAATTGGATTTCCGTCTATGAACCGAGGCAAAAGATAGTCCTCAACCGATTCGAGACAATCTAGCCCATGTCTCCGGAGCAGCTGCAACTGCCCCTTGGATCGTCAGGGCCGGTCCACCGATGTGGATTATAGTGCCTGAACAATACGTTTCTCCGCCCTTTGGGGCATAAATGAGCCAACTAAATGACTCCATCGGTTCGAGAACGATCGATCAATCCGAGGCGCCTCGCAACAGCAACAACCACATAAGTCAAACTCGTCAGGGCGTGTAAAACCACTGACGCCACTTCTAGCTAGAAAGAAACGCAAGTCCTCCCTGATGTCCCCTCCCGTTTTTGGTTCATACCGGGTGTGAAACTCGCGAAGCAAGCGTTACACAAAGCTACGCCACAAAGGCCGTGCTTTGATCATCACCACAAGACTTTGCTTTTCAACAGAAGCCTCGATCAATTGCCACTTAGGCATGCCACACAGGCAATTCACTCCATGCGTTTGATATCCATCAATATATAACCCCTGAGCTCGTAACTCTCAGAGAAGGGCGTTAAGCAAGAGAATAAATTCTCCGCCGCCAAACAGATATATATTTAATAGAGATCAATCACACAGACTAAAATCCAATGTCAGACACACATTCCATTTATAAGTCCGTTCTGGGTCTGAACGAAACCGGAGGCACCTAGTACCCCGCATATCCATCGATCTCCAAGTACGTCTGGACGATCACCAACTGTTTCCATCTTCTTGGGTGTACAGCCCAATCAAGATCATCAGTTATCACCCAAACGACGTGAAGACTTCTGGTCTTCGACCACCGTCTTCATCTTCGACACCACGTCGAATCAGTTATTCAGAATGGGATAAACCCGGTCTTTCTGAATAACTCGCGTATATATTAAATAAGTGTTACACAAACACAACATACGCCTCATTCCAATTCATTAGTCACTAACCGTAAACTAATCAAGAGAATAGTTCCCCAAATATTAACCCCGAAGGCCGAAACCAACATCAGATCAATATTCAGAAAACCATTCTGCTTGGCTAACCGACAGTTAGTTTCTAAATTTCACATTCATAGGGAAAGGTTCCCATTAATTTTATCCAAGATAAATTCCTTGAATTTATTCTTTATCTATTTTTGAATATCAATTCAAACTAGTCGGGATTAACGAACCTTACCGAAGTAATCATTTGTTTTAATTTCCCAATCCCAACCTATTTATCCCATGAAGTAAAACTGGTAATACTTCATATCTAACACCACAGTGTTATCGGTAAATTCAATTACCATTTCACGTTCAAATCTAATTAAAGATTTAACTATCGCCTGGAGTAAAACTGGTGATACTCCATTCTCGATTATTTCAATCTAATTAAAGATTCATTAAAACTCCACTTAGTTTTAATCGTTAACTGGGTTAAAGAATCAGTGTCATTTAAAACACGGTTCACGATAAACCCAAAGTCACATTCATTAATTATCGGGTTAAAGAACGAGTGTTATTTAAAACACTGTTCACGATAAACCCAAAAATCAATATCAATTCAATTCCAATTAAATATCATTTAATTGGTACACTTCATTAAATCTAAATAAAAAGATTTAATCCTTTCTCAACTGGGTTCAAGAACAGTGTTAGTGAAGACACCATTCACGACAAACCCAAATCACATTCGATATTCAATACGAGGCTCTGAATAGAAAATATATCGGCTTATATTCAATATCAAATTCTACGACTAACAAATGTCGTATTGGAAATAACGATATAAATATATATCTTTCAAATTTCCATAACAACACCTGTATAATCACGAATTCCAACATCGAAATATTCCGAAGACAATTTCGATTCAAATCCACTCCAATGCAATCATTGGATATTCTGGTTATTTTCAAAACCCTTTTCAAATTCAATTTATTTATTTAAAAATAAATAGAATTATATTTCTAGTTCAAAACTAGTTCAATTCGATAAAAGTCTATTTTTACCTTTTCAAATATGGAGTTTTTCATCCCAAATCTTCACAAATCATTTCTTATGATTTTACACAAATTATTACTATTTTTAATAATTTTATCAAGGCCCGTACAGTCGATTTCCAACAACGGCCATCGAACTGCACTTACAGCGACCTTTTTCAAATTTGATTTGGACATAATTCCAAATCCAACCGTTAGATTTCAAATTTCTAATATTCGTTAGAAAGCTCTTTTCGATACGAACCCAACGGTTCCGGTTTTAGGAGAATCCGACGGTCGGATCTCCCGCAATGTCCGTTTGAAATAAATGGTCGAAATTCACGAACTGTCGCAGCGCGGCGCGTTCTATTCAGGCCATTATATTATATATATAATATATATAATATATATTTCGTCGATTTCTATTTAAAACGAACTATATAAATAGTTTTAAATTCGTTTCAAAAGCAATTTCAACTTCCTTTTCAATTCAAATCAAAATTGAATTCTTCTTTATAAATTCGTTTTAAAATTCATTTCTATTCAATTCAAATTTCAATTCAATTTGAATTCATTTCAATTCGCTTTCAATTCAATTTGAATTCGTTTTCAATTCAATTCATTTCGAAATCGTTTTCAATTCAATTCATTTCGAAATCGTTTTATATTCAATTCATTTCGAAATCGTTTTCAATTCAATTCATTTCGAAATCGTTTTCAATTCAATTCATTTCGAAATCGTTTTCAATTCAATTCATTTCGAAATCGTTGATTTCGATATCACTTTTCAATATTCATTTTAAAATGAATATAATCGATATAAATATCGATCACGTCAAAATGGCGTCAATCTAATCAACACGGCTTCATAAATTTCTATTTTCAAATATTCTATTTCAAATATTTCTTTTTCAAAATAGTTGTTATTATCAAAATATTTCGTTCAACACATGACCAATCTCAATGGATGAGTACTGTCAACACATGAACTTTTATTTTATAATATTCTTTATTTTTCAAATTGGAATGAGGCCCAATCAATTACAATATAAAGTTAATTATATGGATTTTCATGCATTACACACATATAATAGCATTGAAAAATAATCAACCATCAACCAAAGTGCACTACACTGTATAAGCATCAAATATAGATATCTAACGCTTATAACAGCCTGTCAATCAATCGATCGACATATTTAATCAATCAGGATGAGTGAACTTCAAATTTCATCCCAACACCCGTGTGGGGTTTCACACAATCAAACGCACATTTTATTTGTGCAGTTGGGCGATGTGTAAAATTTATCGACCCAATCAATGTCCTTCAAATAGGTGTACATAAACAAACCGTCTAGTTTGTAAATGAATATTTATTTATTCACATTCACGTTAAAAATTATATTTTTAACGACAAAACATTTTATTCCAACCTATGAATTTCTATTAAGTTCATTCTTTAAATAAAATGATATTTTTATTTTTCTAACATATTTTAGAAAATTTCGGCGGCATAACGGCACGATACTAGAAACGGGACAAGGCCTAGCCTTATCCCCGGTCTAGTGAAGGCCCACGCCATTCACACCTCAATCAAAATCACCAAACAACCAAATTCAAATCAAATCATATAATTAATCTATGCAACCAAACAAACAAGTCCATGGTCTGTGGACGATTGTGTCGGGTGCTACTAAGCACCGTCTGCATCCTAGTATATATATATAATTATAAAAGAAATTGAAATTGAAAGGTGAGAAATTCTCACCTTTAGCTATCCTAGCTCCACGGCACTTCATTTGCAGAAACCTTCGTCGCTACCGCATCTTCGTCATCTTCGTTGTCCGCTTTCACTACCTATGTAAAAATCGAATTTTTACTTCGCTATTCCATATATAAAAATCATATTTTTATTTCGAAGTTCAACATATAAAAATCCTATTTTTAATTCGAAGTTCAATATATAAAAATCATATTTTTATCTCGAAGTTCAATATATAAAAATCATATTTTTATTTCGAAGTTCAATATATAAAAATCATATTTTTATTTCGAAGTTCAATATATATCGAAGTTCAATATATAAAAATCATATTTTTAATTCGAAGTTCAATATATAAAAATCATATTTTTATAAATATAGATTCCGCCTTTTCCATTTTAAAGATCAAATCTTTTCTTTTACTTTTTAAGTTTAAATCTTTTCTATTTTAATGTTTAAATCTTTTCTATTTTAAAATCTAAAAAATAAAATCAGTTTTTAAATGCTTTTTCAAAATCAGTTTTTCCTATTTAAACAAAATCAGTTTTTCCTTCTTTTTCAAAATCAGTTTTTTCCTTTTTAAACAAAATCAGTTTTTTCCTTTTTAAACAAAATCAGTTTTTTCCTATTTAAACAAAATCAGTTTTTTCCTATTTAAACAAAAATCAGTTTTTTCCTATTTAAACAAAAATCAGTTTTTTAAATTCTTTTAAAAAAAACAGTTTTAAATTCTTCTATTTATATAAAATAAAAAAAAAATAAAAAAAATACTTACAGAGGGGGCGGTGGCGGTTTAAAAACGGATCCTGGGTTCGTGACTTGGACGGAGGGAGGAGAAACGAGGCGGGGTAGCGTCGGATGGGAGGTGTAGCTCGAGGAGGAGAGGGCCAGACCTGCGATGGCGGTGGCGAATGAATCGCGATGGGGGATTTTGGGGGGAACGGTTCGGGGTCTCGCGTCGGAGCTGAAGTTGGACGGAGGGGGAGGAAGGAGATGGGGGCGCGGTCTTCGAACGGTGGGTGCGCCGCCTTGGCGGCGGTGGGGCTCCAATCGCGCTAGGGCGCGCGCCCTCGATTCTCCTTTTTTTTTTCTCGTCTGAGCGTTTGAAGAAATAGGGGGGGCCAGAGCGGTTTTAAGGGGGGGGGGAAGATAATTTTTTTTTATTATATTTATTTTTTTATTAATTATTTAATTTGCAAAGAGTTGACTTTTACATACGACCTCGAAACGAGGCCCACCGCCTGTCGTCCATAGCGTTTCACCCCCATTCTGAACACAATGGGATATGTATCGTAAGCTGATTTGATCGTTCCAATTAGTTTCCGTTGAATTTACATTTAAATCACTATATTGAATTTTAAACGTACATTTCAAATTACCGGGGTCACATACGAACTTTAAAAATTCTCGAAAAATATTTTCTAGCTTCGTATTGACAATACGGTCCTAACAAAACTAGTTTCGTCGAATTCTGAGACCGTTAGAAAAAAAGCCATTTTCCAGTCGATTAAAATCAACTGAAACCGGTCAAACGCGTTTTCCTTTGCCACGCTCACATACTGATTCAGAAAATTATGAAATTTGGAACCTAGCAATAACTCGACATCACGGACCCAACAAAACTGGTTTCGTCGAGATCCGAGGTCATTTGCAAAATGTCCATTTTTAAGGGCCTGAATTCCATAGCGACTATTCAGAATTTTCAACTGGACATATCTTTTGATTCCCGCCATGAAATCTCAATTTGTCGGATTCGTTGGAAAGATATCATCAATTAGATTCCATTATTTTTGGTTTCACTAAAATCCGGATTGTTTTGCACCCGGTACATTCAATTTAAGTTTGAAATCGACTTATCGAACTACCGCGCCATTTTCAATTCTATTTATAATTATATATAATTATTTATATTCTAACGACGACGCGTATAATATATACGTCGAATTATATTCAAAATAAATTTCTCTTCGATTTTATTTAAAAAAATCTATTTTAAATATTCAAAATTCGCTAAAATTGCAAAAATAAAAATTTTAAACTGGCCCAGATTTTCGTGTTGTTACAATCTCCCCCACTTAAAACTTTTCATCCCCGAATAGGAACAAAGTCGAAAGTGGTTTGATTAATCAACTCTACGTTCGATCTGGCTTCCATTCTCCAACTTTTCAGTTTCTGAGAATTTTCAAAATTTCAAAAATTTGGCTAACACCCTAAATTTTCGAAAAATTTCGCCATAACCTCCCCTGCACCGGGAGCATCGGGGAATTTCAAATAGCTTCCCCGGTCCTTCAGATCTCAAAAAGAAAAAGAAAAAGTCAAGCGGCTAGCCAATAGGCTCACAAAATCATCATCACCCAAACAAAACAGGAAATTATGTAGTAAACATGTACCTATTTGTCGGGCAAACAAATTTTATTCTCTGGCTCTAGCCTCCTTGCTATGACCTGTTCAATGATATATATGTATATGCAAGCAAATGCAACCAAATTTCAATACAATTCATTATTCGATCACATTAGGCATAATGGTTCAAAATTATCAAACAACTAAACAAACAACACAAACATCAATCAATTAGTGAATTAGAGTTTCAAATTCATAACCTTGATATATAGTCAAAAATCAGATTTTTGGTGCCAAATCACAACAATGTATTCTAGCTATATTAGTTTTGGTTCTCACACCAGTCTAATGGAAATATATAGAAAATCACACCTTCGAAACTCGAATACCAATTCTGATGATGTCTAGACTATCATCAGAATCGTCTCCGGGCGACTAGAGTGTGACTCTATATCTATCCAGTATATTAAAACTTTGAATATACGTTTGCAAGGCGTATATGCAAATTCTTTATATACTGAATTGTCCAAAATCAATATAAACAAATAATCAAATACGAATAGTTGATTTAAATTTTCAAAACAAAAATGTTTTCATTTGAAAAATATACTCTTCACACCCGTTCTAGGATACTACTGATCCTATCTCTAACGAGTCATTCTAATTGGATATTACTAATCCAATATCTGATGAATTCTTTCGTAAGGTTCTAATGTGTCTTATTCTCTGCTTTGTAAACCAAATCTCTGATACCACGTGTAAAGACCCGCAACTTCCCCGTAAAGGAAAGTGTCGGATAGTTCGAGAACAAGCCACAACAGAACACATACAGAAGAACACTTCATTGTATATTACAACAATGCATCAGATTACAAGAATATACAGAGTATAAACAAATAAATATTACACAGAAATATCAGAGATTTAAATTACATTTAAATACATAGCAGCGGAAAATAATACAATACACAACTAGAAGAGATATACGGATACAAAGCTTTCCGGATATCGTTCCAGCTGTAAACCAGGATCCTGTGAATATAAATCTGCAAAACCAAAACTTCTAGCTGCCCGTGTCAAAATAAGGGCACCCAGAGTTTAGGTTAAAACAATAAACTCCAGGTCAGTCACGTGACTGGTGTGAGAACTAAAACAGTTAATCTTTATTTTAAAAGTTAGGTAAATCAAGGGACCACGCCATATAACACGGAACGGGTTTCCTCCCAAGAATACCAGTGCATAAAACAAACAGCGCAATGCTAAATAAAGAAAAATGAAGCTGTTATAAGACCCAGGTCCCATCACACAATGCAACGCAGCCGAGGATAGGGTTTTCCCTTATAACAGCCAAAGAATGCTTGATACGGTTAAAACAAATCGTTTGATACTATTATAAGTGCATAGTGTATAAAACAACTTCAAATCATAAGTATCAATCATAGGCGACATGAGCGTCCCATGCCACTATGTCACCATATATAGGTTTACAAATAAAACCGCAAAGTCACGTATTTGGAAATTGGATTTCCGTCTATGAACCGAGGCAAAAGATAGTCCTCAACCGATTCGAGACAATCTAGCCCATGTCTCCGGAGCAGCCGCAACTGCCCCTTGGATCGTCAGGGCCGGTCCACCGATGTGGATTATAGTGCCTGAACAATACGTTTCTCCGCCCTTTGGGGCGTAAATGAGCCAACTAAATGACTCCATCGGTTCGAGAACGACCGATCAATCCGAGGCGCCTCGCAACAGCAACAACCACATAAGTCAAACTCGTCAGGGCGTGTAAAACCACTGACGCCACTTCTAGCTAGAAAGAAACGCAAGTCCTCCCTGATGTCCCCTCCCGTTTTTGGTTCATACCGGGTGTGAAACTCGCGAAGCAAACGTTACACAAAGCTACGCCACAAAGGCCGTGCTTTGATCATCACCACAAGACTTTGCTTTTCAACAGAAGCCTCGATCAATTGCCACTTAGGCATGCCACACAGGCAATTCACTCCATGCGTTTGATATCCATCAATATATAACCCCTGAGCTCGTAACTCTCAGAGAAGGGCGTTAAGCAAGAGAATAAATTCTCCGCCGCCAAACAGATATATATTTAATAGAGATCAATCACACAGACTAAAATCCAATGTCAGACACACATTCCATTTATAAGTCCGTTCTGGGTCTGAACGAAACCGGAGGCACCTAGTACCCCGCATATCCATCGATCTCCAAGTACGTCTGGACGATCACCAACTGTTTCCATCTTCTTGGGTGTACAGCCCAATCAAGATCATCAGTTATCACCCAAACGACGTGAAGACTTCTGGTCTTCGACCACCGTCTTCATCTTCGACACCACGTCGAATCAGTTATTCAGAATGGGATAAACCCGGTCTTTCTGAATAACTCGCGTATATATTAAATAAGTGTTACACAAACACAACATACGCCTCATTCCAATTCATTAGTCACTAACCGTAAACTAATCAAGAGAATAATTCCCCAAATATTAACCCCGAAGGCCGAAACCAACATCAGATCAATATTCAGAAAACCATTCTGCTTGGCTAACCGACAGTTAGTTTCTAAATTTCACATTCATAGGGAAAGGTTCCCATTAATTTTATCCAAGATAAATTCCTTGAATTTATTCTTTATCTATTTTTGAATATCAATTCAAACTAGTCGGGATTAACGAATCTTACCGAAGTAATCATTTGTTTTAATTTCCCAATCCCAACCTATTTATCCCATGAAGTAAAACTGGTAATACTTCATATCTAACACCACAGTGTTATCGGTAAATTCAATTACCATTTCACGTTCAAATCTAATTAAAGATTTAACTATCGCCTGGAGTAAAACTGGTGATACTCCATTCTCGATTATTTCAATCTAATTAAAGATTCATTAAAACTCCACTTAGTTTTAATCGTTAACTGGGTTAAAGAATCAGTGTCATTTAAAACACGGTTCACGATAAACCCAAAGTCACATTCATTAATTATCGGGTTAAAGAACGAGTGTTATTTAAAACACTGTTCACGATAAACCCAAAAATCAATATCAATTCAATTCCAATTAAATATCATTTAATTGGTACACTTCATTAAATCTAAATAAAAAGATTTAATCCTTTCTCAACTGGGTTCAAGAACAGTGTTAGTGAAGACACCATTCACGACAAACCCAAATCACATTCGATATTCAATACGAGGCTCTGAATAGAAAATATATCGGCTTATATTCAATATCAAATTCTACGACTAACAAATGTCGTATTGGAAATAACGATATAAATATATATCTTTCAAATTTCCATAACAACACCTGTATAATCACGAATTCCAACATCGAAATATTCCGAAGACAATTTCGATTCAAATCCACTCCAATGCAATCATTGGATATTCTGGTTATTTTCAAAACCCTTTTCAAATTCAATTTATTTATTTAAAAATAAATAGAATTATATTTCTAGTTCAAAACTAGTTCAATTCGATAAAAGTCTATTTTTATCTTTTCAAATATGGAGTTTTTCATCCCAAATCTTCACAAATCATTTCTTATGATTTTACACAAATTATTACTATTTTTAATAATTTTATCAAGGCCCGTACAGTCGATTTCCAACAACGGCCATCGAACTGCACTTACAGCGACCTTTTTCAAATTTGATTTGGACATAATTCCAAATCCAACCGTTAGATTTCAAATTTCTAATATTCGTTAGAAAGCTCTTTTCGATACGAACCCAACGGTTCCGGTTTTAGGAGAATCCGACGGTCGGATCTCCCGCAATGTCCGTTTGAAATAAATGGTCGAAATTCACGAACTGCCGCGGCGCGGCGCGTTCTATTCAGGCCATTATATTATATATATAATAAATATAATATATATTTCGTCGATTTCTATTTAAAACAAACTATATAAATAGTTTTAAATTCGTTTCAAAAGCAATTTCAACTTCCTTTTCAATTCAAATCAAAATTGAATTCTTCTTTATAAATTCGTTTTAAAATTCATTTCTATTCAATTCAAATTTCAATTCAATTTGAATTCATTTCAATTCGCTTTCAATTCAATTTGAATTCGTTTTCAATTCAATTCATTTCGAAATCGTTTTCAATTCAATTCATTTCGAAATCGTTTTATATTCAATTCATTTCGAAATCGTTTTCAATTCAATTCATTTCGAAATCGTTTTCAATTCAATTCATTTCGAAATCGTTTTCAATTCAATTCATTTCGAAATCGTTTTCAATTCAATTCATTTCGAAATCGTTTTCAATTCAATTCATTTCGAAATCGTTTTCAATTCAATTCATTTCGAAATCGTTGATTTCGATATCACTTTTCAATATTCATTTTAAAATGAATATAATCGATATAAATATCGATCACGTCAAAATGGCGTCAATCTAATCAACACGGCTTCATAAATTTCTATTTTCAAATATTCTATTTCAAATATTTCTTTTTCAAAATAGTTGTTATTATCAAAATATTTCGTTCAACACATGACCAATCTCAATGGATGAGTACTGTCAACACATGAACTTTTATTTTATAATATTCTTTATTTTTCAAATTGAAATGCGGCCCAATCAATTACCATATAAAGTTAATTATATGGATTTTCATGCATTACACACATATAATAGCATTGAAAAATAATCAACCATCAACCAAAGTGCACTACACTGTATAAGCATCAAATATAGATATCTAACGCTTATAACAGCCTGTCAATCAATCGATCGACATATTTAATCAATCAGGATGAGTGAACTTCAAATTTCATCCCAACACCCGTGTGGGGTTTCACACAATCAAACGCACATTTTATTTGTGCAGTTGGGCGATGTGTAAAATTTATCGACCCAATCAATGTCCTTCAAATAGGTGTACATAAACAAACCGTCTGGTTTGTAAATGAATATTTATTTATTCACATTCACGTTAAAAATTATATTTTTAACGACAAAACATTTTATTCCAACCTATGAATTTCTATTAAGTTCATTCTTTAAATAAAATGATATTTTTATTTTTCTAACATATTTTAGAAAATTTCGGCGGCATAACGGCACGATACTAGAAACGGGACAAGGCCTAGCCTTATCCCCGGTCTAGTGAAGGCCCACGCCATTCACACCTCAATCAAAATCACCAAACAACCAAATTCAAATCAAATCATATAATTAATCTACGCAACCAAACAAACAAGTCCATGGTCTGTGGACGATTGTGTCGGGTGCTACTAAGCACCGTCTGCATCCTAGTATATATATATAATTATAAAAGAAATTGAAAGGTGAGAAATTCTCACCTTTAGCTATCCTAGCTCCACGGCACTTCATTTGCAGAAACCTTCGTCGCTACCGCATCTTCGTCATCTTCGTTGTCCGCTTTCACTACCTATGTAAAAATCGAATTTTTACTTCGCTATTCCATATATAAAAATCATATTTTTATTTCGAAGTTCAACATATAAAAATCCTATTTTTAATTCGAAGTTCAATATATAAAAATCATATTTTTATCTCGAAGTTCAATATATAAAAATCATATTTTTATTTCGAAGTTCAATATATAAAAATCATATTTTTAATTCGAAGTTCAATATATAAAAATCATATTTTTATTTCGAAGTTCAATATATAAAAATCATATTTTTTTTTCGAAGTTCAATATATAAAAATCATATTTTTAATTCGAAGTTCAATATATAAAAATCATATTTTTATAAATATAGATTCCGCCTTTTCCATTTTAAAGATCAAATCTTTTCTTTTACTTTTTAAGTTTAAATCTTTTCTATTTTAAAGTTTAAATCTTTTCTATTTTAAAGTTTAAATTTTTTCTATTTTAAAATCTAAAAAATAAAATCAGTTTTTAAATGCTTTTTCAAAATCAGTTTTTCCTATTTAAACAAAATCAGTTTTTCCTTCTTTTTCAAAATCAGTTTTTTCCTTTTTAAACAAAATCAGTTTTTTCCTTTTTAAACAAAATCAGTTTTTCCTATTTAAACAAAATCAGTTTTTTCCTATTTAAACAAAAATCAGTTTTTTCCTATTTAAACAAAAATCAGTTTTTTAAATTCTTTTAAAAAAAACAGTTTTAAATTCTTAAAAAAAACAGTTTTAAATTCTTCTATTTATATAAAATAAATAAATTAAAAAAATACTTACAGAGGGGGCGGTGGCGGTTTAAAAACGGATCCTGGGTTCGTGACTTGGACGGAGGGAGGAGGAACGAGGCGGGGTAGCGTCGGATGGGAGGTGCAGCTCTAGGAGGAGAGGGCCAGACCTGCGATGGCGGTGGCGAATGAATCGCGATGGGGGATTTTGGGGGGAACGGTTCGGGGTCTTGCGTCGGAGCTGAAGTTGGACGGAGGGGGAGGAAGGAGATGGGGGCGCGGTCTTCGAACGGTGGGTGCGCCGCCTTGGCGGCGGTGGGGCTCCAATCGCGCTAGGGCGCGCGCCCTCGATTCTCTTTTTTTTTTTTTCTCGTCTGAGCGTTTGAAGAAATAGGGGGGGGGGGCCAGAGCGGTTTTAAGGGTGGGGGGGGGAAGATAATTTTTTTTTATTATATTTATTTTTTTATTAATTATTTAATTTGCAAAGAGTTGACTTTTACATACGACCTCGAAACGAGGCCCACCGCCTGTCGTCCATAGCGTTTCACCCCCATTCTGAACACAATGGGATATGTATCGTAAGCTGATTTGATCGTTCCAATTAGTTTCCGTTGAATTTACATTTAAATCACTATATTGAATTTTAAACGTACATTTCAAATTACCGGGGTCACATACGAACTTTAAAAATTCTCGAAAAATATTTTCTAGCTTCGTATTGACAATACGGTCCTAACAAAACTAGTTTCGTCGAATTCTGAGACCGTTAGAAAAAAAGCCATTTTCCAGTCGATTAAAATCAACTAAAACCGGTCAAAAGTGTTTTCCTTTGCCACGCTCACATACTGATTCAGAAAATTATGAAATTTGGAACCTAGCAATAACTCGACATCACGGACCCAACAAAACTGGTTTCGTCGAGATCCGAGGTCATTTGCAAAATGTCCATTTTTAAGGGCCTGAATTCCATAGCGACTATTCAGAATTTTCAACTGGACATATCTTTTGATTCCCGCCATGAAATCTCAATTTGTCGGATTCGTTGGAAAGATATCATCAATTAGATTCCATTATTTTTGGTTTCACTAAAATCCGGATTGTTTTGCACCCGGTACATTCAATTTAAGTTTGAAATCGACTTATCGAACTACCGCGCCATTTTCAATTCTATTTATAATTATATATAATTATTTATATTCTAACGACGACGCGTATAATATATACGTCGAATTATATTCAAAATAAATTTCTCTTCGATTTTATTTAAAATAATCTATTTTAAATATTCAAAATTCGCTAAAATTGCAAAAATAAAAATTTTAAACTGGCCCAGATTTTCGGGTTGTTACATCCAGCAATGCTTGTTTCAGATTATAACACACACTAATTGTGATTAACGTTAATATGCACAACACATAAAACACGTTACAACAATACAAAACAAAGAAGCTCCTCTATAGACTATATAGCATGGTCTTGTTTCTAATTCCAACAAATCATTTCAAAGGCCCTCCCAAGAAGATCAGCACACATGATTCAAGAGTGTCTCCAACTTTACCATTTCGATTTTGCAACCCTTTTTATGAACAGTGTATATGAAAATCTTGTGTTTTGCTGTTACTAAAGGGACAAGGCGTGTTTGTCATTGAAATTTTAAAATGAATTCTTCTTGTACATTCGGTTTTTCATGTGTGCAGACAATTATATAAATGAATATGTTGTTATATTTCTTCATTTTATTTGCATTCAGAATGGGTCGAAAAATTTGTGAATATTTCATATTTACTTAGTAGCACGTATAGTTCGAATAAAATCTATTCCATTACGGTGTATCATATTTGAAGCTCATATATACATGTGTAATTATCAGCGAGTAAGGTGGTGACACGATTTTTAAAAATTGAATCTTTGTTTGTTTTACAACATACATGAAAAGTTAAATCTTTATTTTTGGTTCAACACATAAAATGAAAAGTTGAGTTTTTATTTTGATTAACAAAATAAATGAAAGGTAAATTTTATTTTGATTTGTAAAATGATGGCATAAGAAAATTTTCTATTTTGATTTGCAGAAATAAAACAAAGGTTTGATCTTTATTTTTGATTTACAAAATAAAACAAAAAGTTAAATTTCTATTTTTGATTTGCAAAAAAGAAAAAAAATTTAATCTTTATTTTTGATTTGCAAAATAATAACAAAGGTGGAATCTTTATTTAGACTTACATAAAATGAACAAAGATTATATCTTTATTTTGTTTATGATTTATAAAATAAAGAAAGTTTAAATCTTTTAAATTTTAATTAAAGGATAAGTTATGAGTAGATATTTTATTTTGATTTACAATATAAAATAAAGATTAGATGTTTTATTTGATTTACAAATAAAACAAAGATGAGACCTTTTATTGTGATTCATCGAATTTATACACCAAATCATATATTGTGTTGTATGTGTAGACATTGAAATGACGATGTTGGTTAAATAGAAATGGTTAGACAAAAACCATTATTTTTGGTTATCATATTTTGACACCAAATTGAGTTGAGTCCCTATAGGAAAAAAAATGTGCATAAAGAGGATGATTAGAGAAAATTTAGATTTTTCTATTATAATAAAGAGTAATAGAAAATTTACATTTTTCCATTGTATTAAAGAGTAATAGAAAATTTACATTTTTCTATTATAATAAAGAGTAATAGGAAATTTACATTTTTCTATTATAATAAAAAGAAATAGTAAATTTACATTTTTCTATGTTAAAATATAAGATTTACATTTTTCTATGTAAAGATAGAAAATTTACAGTTTTTTCTATGTAAAATATAAGATTTACCTTTTTCTAGGTGAAGATGAAAGATTTACTATTTTTCTTTGTAACAATGAAAGGTTTACATTTTCCAATGTAAAGATAAAAGAATTTACATTTTTCATTGTAAAAGAAAAGGAGATAAAATATATACGTTTTATAAAAACATAAAAAGTTCATTTTTATGTTATAAAAATGAAATAGGATGAAAGTTCATTTTTATGTTATAAAAATGAAATAGGGTAAAAGTTCATTTTTATGTTATAAAAATGAAATAGGATAAAAGTTCATTTTTATGTTATAAATGAAAAAGGATAAAGGTTCATTTTTATGTCTTTTAAACAAATAGAATAAAAAGTTCATTTTTATGTCTTTAAAACATATAGTATAAAAGAACATTTTTATAATTAAAGAAAAAATACCTTTTAAAACATCATTTTTGTCGCATTAGAATTGTCGAACAAAAATGTCATTTTTGTTGAATATAAAAATATACATCATTGAAAACATCATTTTTGTCGCATTAGAATTGGCGAACAAAAATGTCATTTTTGTTGAATATAAAAATATACAATGTTGAAAACATCATTTTGGTCGCATTAGAATTGGCGAACAAAAATGTCATTTTTATTTGATATAAAATTATACATCGTTGAAAACATCATTTTTGTCGCATTAGAATTGGTGAACAAAAATGTCATTTTTATTGAACTTACAATATTCAATGTTGAAAACATCATTTTTGTCGAATTAGAATTGGCGGACAAAAATGTTATTTTCAAAGAGTAAAAGAAATGAATTTTAGTAAAGGGAATCGCCCAATGGTTTATATATTTTATATAAATATAAAATATAATATTAAACGAGCGCGGCAGTTCGCGTATCGACAATCGTAACTTCAAATGATTATATAGTAAGATCCGACCATTGGATTTTCCCAAAACCGAAACCGTTAGGGCCGCTTTGGGAAGAGCTTTCCAACGATATAAATTTCATCAAAATCCGACGGTTAGATTTTAAGATATGTGTAAATCAAATTTTGTTAAAAGCAGCGCCAGAGTCGCCCATTGACCCGAAACGTCGTTTATTTATTTCGAGCTATTTTTAATAAAAAAAAATTAGCGATAAATAGTTATAAATATATATGAAATGTTTTAAATTATAATTATGCGACAATTATTTGAAAAGGCCGAGTTTAACTCATTTCAAATAATTGCACGGCGATTAAATCAATGATGTAAGAAGACGATGGTTGAAGACCGGCGATCTTCACATCGAATGGACGATGACTTCTGATACCATGGACTGACTTGCTCCCAGGACAGGGTTGAAGCAGTAATTGTCCGGACGTGTGTGTTGGTCATGCGGATAAGCGAGCGCCTTTTTGGTGTCTCTGGTTTCGTTCAAACCCAGAACGGACTTGTAAATGGTTGCATGTCTGACGTTGAAATTCACTTCATGTAATTAAATCGATTTCAATTAATATATGTCTGTTTGGTGGTACAGAATTTATTCTCTACTTAACACCCTGATACGTAGTAATAGTTATCGATAGCATGGCGTTGAATTGTCAATGTGGCACACCAAGACGCAATGATCAAGGCTTTGTTGAAAAGCAGGCCTTGTGGCTGATGATCAAAGCATAGCTTGTTTAGGCATAGCTTTGTGTATAACGTGACTTCGTGAGCCTCACACCCCGGTATGAGTCAAAAACGGGATTAGGACGGCAGGGAGTGCACACGTTTCTTTCTAGCTAGTGGTGTTTGGGCTTTAACACGGCCCGACATTTTACTTATGTGGATTTTGGATTGAGGTACCTCGGGTTTTTATAGGCCGGAAGTGGTCATACTATAGGTTCAAAGGAACCGGGAAGCGTGTGTTCAGGAATTGCCAATCCACTAAGGTTAGGTGGGGACCGACCCTGAAGATCCAAGGGTTCACTGCGGGGGATCCTGAGGCATTTGCTAGAGTGTCTCGAATCGGAAGAGGACGATCCCTAGCCTCGATTTCATGACTGAAAACCAATTCCCAATACGACAATATTTCAGCTTTGATTGTAAACTTATATACGTCGACATAGTAGGATGGGGTACTATGCCGTCTAGGATTGATATATTTATATTGAAGTATTTTAATACTGCTTAAACACTAATAATAATATTAAAATATTATTTTTCACGTATTAAGCATGTTTGATCATTATAAGGGAAAAACTCTATCCTTCTATGTGCGTTGCATTGTGTGATAGGACTTGAGTCTTATGATGATTTCATTTTTCAAAAGTCATTTCATTGTTTTATACAAACTTTATAAAATTATGCACTGGCAATCCAATGGAATAAACTCGTTCCGCGTTAGCGGCGTGGTCCTGAGATTTGTCACATTGTTAGACAATTTAGTTAAGAATTCTCACACCAGTCCCATCACTGACTCGTAGTTTGTTTTACTTTTGCAAACTCGGGTGCCCTCTTTCCCCACGGGCAGCCAATTGACAGGTTCAGGTGATACATTCTGATTGGAGCTTGCTTGGACGAAAGAAGAAGAAGATCTTTCCTCTAGTTTTTACTTCTTCTTGAGACATTTTACCTTTTTAGCTTTGATGTATGTGATGGAGTTTGAGACTAGTTTCTTTCCATTTGGAAACTTATTTCCCTTTTTGTTGAGACTCCTTATTTGGCTAAGTTGTATCCTGTACTGCGTACTCTGATGTATTGGATATTATGATGCTGATGACATTTATTTCCGCTGCAATGGTTTATGTGTTATGATAATTATCCGAGATCTGTTTTTGTTGTAAAATGTTGTATTCCTAAATGATTATCCTTACTTTCGGTCTATGGAAGTTTGGGGTGATCACAGTTGGTATCAGAGTCTAAGGTTAACCTTAGCTTTGGAATATAACATATTTAGAACAATTCGTCTAGATAGAAACCACATGATTCTAAGATGAGTAGCTCATTAGATATAGGACTAATAATGTCCTAGAGTGAGCACAGCAGAATAGCACATATTTACCAGTTATTACATCATCGTCTTTTCATCTCGTCCTTATCTTATCTTTTCTTGAAAATTCTCATTTTTGTTGGTCTGACTCTTTCCTTGATGGTACAGACTGATTTAAATGGATAGTAGAGCAAGAACAGCCCGAGGCGGAGCCCGAGGTGGAGCTCGAGGCGGGGCTAGAGGAGGAGCCCGGGTAGGAGCTGGAGGGCAAGCTAGAGATGAGACACCCATCACTTAGGAACAGCATAATTCAGAGGTCATAACCGAACCACCTCCACAGCCTTTCGATTTGGAGAGAATGTCAAAGAAATTCAAAAACCTTGGAGGTGTACCTTTCATGTGGCGAGAGTCTGCGATTGAGGCAGAAGCATGGCTTAAAGTTTGCGAAAAGATCCTAGAGGGCTTGGAACTGGAAGATCAGCGAAAGCGTTACCTGGTAGTTTGGCAACTAAAAGAGGAAGCAGGGCATTGGTGGGATACGATCAAAATCTGCAATGACGTGGCCAATATGTCTTGGGCCATATTTAAGGAACTTTTCAATGAGAAGTATATACCCCCACAAGCTAGAGAGCGCCTGCGCGAGCAGTTCGTTAACCTACAGCAAGGGAATATGACCGTTCCTGAGTATGTGAGGAAGTTTGATGAGCTTTCACGATATGCTCCTAGTTTGATTCAAGATCTGGTAGAGAAGAATAAGAAATTTATCAAGGGGTTGTCCAAGAAATATTTGAACCAAGTCACTGCCCATATTAAGCTTCCTTTCAATGAAGTAGTAGAGATGGCGTGCCGCTATGAGGAAAATGACGAGTCTGGACCGTAGGATAGAGGGAAAAGTCAAAGCAACAATCAGAAGGAACAAGCTAACAAGAAACAGGAGGCGAGCAATTCTTCTACAGCTAAACCCCAAGGGAAGAAGAGGGATAGGAGCAAGGTGACCTGCTATAACTGCGGCAAGATTGGACATTTTGATTACGAGTGTAGAGCACCTAAAAAGGTCAAGAGAAATGATTCAGGCCCTAGTCAGAACCGTGGTCAGAATCCTCAAAATCGTGGCCAGAGTTCGCAGGACAAAAGGGAATGCTACAATTGTCATCAAAAGGGGAACATTAAGGCGAACTACCCACTGCTAAGGAATGCTCAGGTGGCACATGTTTATGAGGGAGCAGATACACCAGCTGCGACTGAGGGGCCTAATAAACCCGATGTCTTAGGAGGTACGCTTAATATTAAGAACATCCCTATTACTGTCTTATTTGATACTGGTGCTACGCGAAGCTTTATTTCTAATGATATAATTAAAAAGTTGAAATTGAAACTAAGGAAACTCAAAAATTTGATTAGAGCTAATAGCCCGATAGGAGGTTCTCTTATTCTTGATCAGTATTGTAGAGTACCTGTTTCTTACTCTTGCTACCAGTTCCCCTTTGACTTGATCGTTATGAATTTCTCCGGTTATGATGTCATACTGGGGATTGATTGGCTAACAAAGTATGAGGTTGAGTTAATTTGTGCGGAGAGGATCATCAAAGTTAAACTAAGCTTGGAAATATTACTATCCCGTGCCACGGATCAGCCACCGACAGGAAAACATTCTGGTCTTCTCTGGAAGTTACCCCTACTTCTATTGAGGATATCCCTATCGTCAAAGATTACGCTGATGTATTCAAAGAAGTTGAGGACTTACCTCCGCATAGAGAAATCAGCTTCCGAATTGATTTAACACCGAATGCAAGGCCTGTCGTACATCCCATTCGGAGAATGTCGCCAAAAGAAAGAGAGGAGCTAAAAAATCAAACCAAGCAGCTTTTGTGGAAGGGCCTGATCCGGCACAGCTTCTCAGAATGGGGAGCAGTAATGGTGTTCGTCCCAAAATCAGATGGTACTCTCAGGCTATGTGTAGACTACCGTGATCTCAGCAAACAAACTCTGAAAAACAAATACCCACTACCTCGTATTGATGACTTGCTTGACCGCTTGGATGGGGCACAAGTATTCTCTAGGATGGACCTAGCTACAGACTTCCACCAACTTCGCATTGCAGAAGAGTGTGTCCCTTTAACTGCTTTCAGAGGACCGGATATCTTTTATGAATGGCTAGTAATGCCCTTCGGTCTATGTAATGCTCCAGCATATTTTGTTGATCTGATGAATAGAGTGTTCAAAGATGTTTTAAATAAATTTGTGCTCGTGTTCATCGATGACATCCTCATCTTTTCTAAATCCACTTCTGAGCATGAACAGCATCTGAGAGAAGTCTTAGAGATTTTGTGAAGAAATGTGCTGAAAGCAAAATTTTCTAAATGTATATTCTGGCAAGAAGAGGTGAAATTCCTCGGCCATGTTGTATCAAAGGAAGGCAACTCAGTAGATCCAGGAAAGATCTCAGCCATCCAAGAGTGGAAACAGCCTAGAACTCCCATGGAGGTCAGAAGTTTCTTAGGACTGGCTGGCTATTATCGGAAATTTGTCAAAGATTTTTCGAAGGTAGCTTGCCCATTGACAAACCTGACCAAGAAACGTACAAAATTCAAGTGGACACCAGAATGCGAGACAACTTTCCAAGAGCTAAAGAAGAGGTTGACCAATGCTCCTGTGTTGACCATCATAGATGGCAATCAGGATTTGAAGGTCTGGGCCGACGCTTCTAAGCAAGGTTGTTTCTTCTTTAAATTAACATGTCAGAGATAACATTTTTCCCTTGATGTCAAATCTCATTTTAACATGTTATCCCATATTTATTTAAGGTATTGGTGAGGTGCTGATGCGAAGAGGCAGAGTAGTCGCATACGCTAGCCGTCAGCTAAAACCGCATCAGAAGAATTACGTCATGCATGATCTTGAGATAATGGCCATTGTGTTTGCTCTTAAAATATGGAGGCATTATCTTTTGGGTGAGAAGTTTGAAATTTACATGTATCACAAGTCCTTGAAACACCTTTTTACCCAAAAAGATTTGAATATGAGGCAGCAACGCTGGGTTGAATTTCTTACATCATATGACCTGGATATCCTATATACTCCGGGAAAGGCCAACGTTGTAGCCGATGCGCTCAGTAGAAAGAATGCAGAATGCAACAATCTCATTATCGCCAGTCTCATTATCACTCTTACTTTGATTGATAAAGTTTCTGCTCTTCAGAAGAATGGTAAATTTATTCAGAAGCTTTGTCAGCGAGTTCGCAAGGGTGATGCCTCAAGTTTCCAGATTGACAATAATGGGACCCTTAGATTGGAAGGGCGAATTTGTGTGCTTGACATTGTTGAGCTCAAAAGAGAAGTTATGGATGAGTGCCACAAATCTAAAATCAGCATCCATCCAGGTGTAAACAAAATGTACCATGATCTTAAGCGCACCTTTTGGTGGAAAGCGATGAAGAGGGATATATCTATTTATGTTGCTAGATGTCCCACTTATCAGCAAGTTAAAAAGTGATCAACAGAAACTGGCAGGTTTGTTGCAACCACTGGGAGTTCCAGGTTGGAAGTGGGAGGAAATTTCTATGGACTTTATAGATGGCTTGCCCCGAAGCAGAAAAGGCAACGATAGCATATGGGTGATTGTGGATCGCTTAACAAAGTCTGCCCATTTCATCCCTGTTCGGTCCAATAGAACAGCTCGTAGTTTGGCACAACTTTATCTGAAAGAGATAGTCAGACTGCATGGGGTTCCCAAAAGCATTGTCAGTGATCGGGATCCATTATTTACCAGCAAATTCTGGGAAGCTTTTCAAGAAGAGCTTGGGACCAAGTTAAATCTGAGCTCTGCCTATCACCCTCAGACAGATGGCCAGACTGAGAGGGTGAATCTTGTTTTGGAAGACTTATTGCGTGCTTGCATCCTTGATTATGGCGGATCATGGGAGGACCACTTGCACTTGGTGGAGTTTTCCTATAATAATAGCTACCAAGCAAGCTTGGGAATGTCACCATTTGAATTACTTTATGGCAGGCCGTGCAGATCTCCGGCATGTTGGGTGGAGTCAGGCAATCAACTAGTTTTGGGCCCCGACATGGTTCGTGAAGCATCGGATAAGGTTGACTTGATTAAGAAGCGCTTGTTGACTGCTCAGAGCCGACAAAAGAGCTATGCAGACCAGCGAAGAAGAAATCTAAAATTCTCTGTGGGCGATCGAGTATACTTGAAGGTTTCTCCTTTGATAGGCGTGATTCGTTTTGGGAAGACGGGAAAGTTGGCACCGAGATTCATTGGTACATTCCCTATTCTCGAAAGGATTGGTACTCTCGCTTATAGAGTGCAGCTACCTGACTGGTTACCAGAGGTGCATGATGTATTTCATGTGTCTCAACTCCGCAAGCATGTTCATGATCCAGATCTGATAGAGGATGAATTAAATCAACGGGTCCTAGATATTGCTCCAAATCTAACAGTGAGGAAGGACCCGATCAAGATCATTGGCAAAGGAACCAAAATATTGAGGAACAAGAGGATCAACCTAGTCAAGGTTCAATGGAGTGGGGATCCTAGAGACTGTACTTGGGAGACAGAGGATAGCATCAAAAAGGCTTACCCTAAGTGCAGAGTTGATATCTCCGAGTAACTCTTGTACTGAGGTACGTTTACACCAATTTACATTTTCCATCTTGGTTCCTACTTTTCATTGTTTCCTTTTCGAGGACGAAAATTCTTAAGTGGGGGAGATTGTAACGACCCGGAAAATCCGAACCAATTTAAAATTTTATTTTAAATTATTTGGTGGGAAAATGTGGCAAAAATTAAAATTTTCATTTTTAAATAATATTAAAGCCAGTGAAAATAGTCAATTTTCAAACGATCTCTATTTTCGACGAAACCACTTTCTTGGAACCGGAATGTCATATTATTGCTAGGTTTCAATTTTTAGAATTTTTCAAATTAATATGTGAGCGTGGCGAAGGAAAATGTATTTGGTCGATTATAATCAAATTTAATCGACTGGAAAATAGCCATTTTTCAAACAGTCTCAGAATTCGATGAAATTAGTTTTGTTAGGACCGTATCGTCATAACATAGACAAATATATTTTTTCTGAATTTTTCTGAGTCCGTTTGTGGCCTCGGTGAATTTATTTATGCAGACGAATTAAATTAATAAAGAAATTAAATATTGAATTAAATAATACAGGCCACAAACAGCCGTTTGGGCGGACGGGACCTGTCCCATTGGATCTGGAATATGGGCTATTGGCTAGGGTCACTTTTTACAAGACTGAAATTGAACCGGTTTGAAAGATATGGATTTAATTGTAAAATTACATTAAATAATATTATAAATATTGTATTTAAAAACCATAATTCACTATTCATCGTCTCTGCCGCCTACCCCCAAATCAATGGCCTAAAACCTTCGAAACTTCCTCCACAAATTCCCATCAATTCATTCAGTAAAACCAATCCTTCCTTTTGACAATTTCGTAGAGCTATCTTTGCTCTTCAATTTGGTACGGGTTTGATCGAACCTTGTCGCCTGTGGTGGTCGAACCACCGCCTGCAAGCGCCGCTGTTCGGGTCCGTTTTACCCGTCCTTCGACCGCCGAGCTTCACCGCAGCACCACCCCCAGGCGCGGCGTCCTCCCCCTTTCCACGTGGCGAACTCCGATCGACACCTCGGGCCATCAATCGCGAGCCAAATCGAACCCTTGGTTCGAAGAAAAAAAACATTGGCCGTTTTACTAGAGGAAGAAGAGAGGGTATTTGCCTAACTAATTTATTTATTAATTAATTTAAATTGTTTTAAAACTTCGTTTAACCATAACTGATTCATTTCAATTTAGAATTTGATGATTTCGGAAGCGTTGGAATCGTAACAGCGAATAGAACGTGTTAAGACTGAAACGGGACCATTCTGAACAGTTTGAATTTTGGCCAAAATTTGCAACGACTGTGACATTTCTGAATTTGAATAATTAAATAATTTAATTATATTCGATCTGTTGAATCGTTGTATGTTATTTCTGATCTGTTATGTGGTGATTTGTTGTATAGTTGAATTATATTCGTTGTGATATCATGTTATAGCATGTCAGTTTAGATCTGTGAAATTCTGATGTAATCTCAATAAAGCTCTCACCTTTTTTATTTTTATTTTTATTTTTATTCAATTTTTATTTTTATTTTTATTACTTTATAGAATGAAAAATTCAATCTTTGTTTTCTTTACAAACAAAGATGAAATTTTGAATCTTTATTTTGTTTTTACAAAGTAAAATGAAAAATTCAATCTTTGTTTGCTTTACAAACAAAGATGAAATTTTGAATCTTTATTTTGTTTTTACAAAGTAAAATGAAAAATTGAATCTTTGTTTGTTTTACAACAAACATGAAAAGTTAAATCTTTATTTTTGGTTCAACACATAAAATGAAAAGTTGAGTTTTTGTTTTGATTAACAAAATAAATGAAAGGTATATTTTATTTTGATTTGTAAAATGATAGCATAAGAAAATTTTCTATTTTGATTTGCAGAAATAAAACAAAGGTTTGATCTTTATTTTTGATTTACAAAATAAAACAAAAAGTTAAATTTCTATTTTTGATTTGCAAAATAGAACAAAAATTTAATCTTTATTTTTGATTTGCAAAATAATAACAAAGGTGGAATCTTTATTTAGACTTACATAAAATGAACAAAGATTAAATCTTTATTTTGTTTATGATTTATAAAATAAAGAAAGTTTAAATCTTTTAAATTTTAATTTAAGGATAAGTTAAGAGTAGATATTTTATTTCGATTTACAATGTAAAATAAAGATTAGATGTTTTATTTGATTTACAAATAAAACAAAGATGAGACCTTTTATTGTGATTCATCGAATTTATACACCAAATCATATATTGTGTTGTATGTGTAGACATTGAAATGACGATGTTAGTTAAATAGAAATGGTTAGACAAAAACCATTATTTTTGGTTATCATAGTTTGACACCAAATTGAGTTGAGTCCCTATAGGGAAAAAAATGTGCATAAAGAAGACGATTAGAGAAAATTTACATTTTTCTATTATAATAAAGAGTAATAGGAAATTTACATTTTTCCATTGTATTAAAGAGTAATAGAAAATTTACATTTTTCTATTATAATAAAGAGTAATAAAAAAATTTACATTTTTCTATTATAATAAAGAGAAATAGTAAATTTACATTTTTCTATGTTAAAATATAAGATTTACATTTTTTATGTAAAGATAGAAAATTAACATTTTTTTCTATGTAAAATATAAGATTTACCTTTTTCTAGGTGAAGATGAAAGATTTACTATTTTTCTTTGTAACAATGAAAGGTTTACATTTTCCAATGTAAAGATAAAAGAATTTATATTTTTCATTGTAAAAGAAAAGGAGATAAAATATATACATTTTATAAAAACATAAAAAGTTCATTTTTATGTTATAAAAATGAAATAGGATGAAAGTTCATTTTTATGTTATAAAAATGGAATAGGGTAAAAGTTCATTTTTATGTTATAAAAATGAAATAGGATAAAAGTTCATTTTTATGTTATAAATGAAAAAGGATAAAGGTTTATTTTTATGTCTTTAAAACAAATAGAATAAAAAGTTCATTTTTATGTCTTTAAAACAAATAGTATAAAAGAACATTTTTATAATTAAAGAAAGAGTACATTTTAAAACATCATTTTTGTCGCATTAGAATTGGCGAACAAAAATGTCATTTTTGTTGAATATAAAAATATAAATCGTTGAAAACATCATTTTTGTCGCATTAGAATTGGCGAACAAAAATGTCATTTTTGTTGAATATAAAAATATACAATGTTGAAAACATCATTTTGGTCGCATTAGATTTGGCGAACAAAAATGTCATTTTTATTTGATATAAAATTATACATCGTTGAAAAGATCATTTTTGTCGCATTAGAATTGGCGAACAAAAATGTCATTTTTATTGAATATACAATATTCAATGTTGAAAACATCATTTTTGTCGCATTAGAATTGGCGGACAAAAATGTTATTTTCATAGAGTAAAAGAAATGAATTTTAATAAAGGGAATCTCCCAATGGTTTATATATTTTATATAAATATAAAATTAAACGAAACGAGCGCGGCAGTTCGCGTATCGACAATCGTAACTTCAAACGATTATATAGTAAGATCCGACCGTTGGATTTTCCCCAAACCGGAACCGTTAGGACCGCTTTGGGAAGAGCTTTCCAACGATATAAATTTCATAAAAATCCGACGGTTAGATTTTAAGATATGTGTAAATCAAATTTTGGAAAAAGCAGCACCAGAGTCGCCCATTGACCAGAAACGTCGTTTATTTGTTTTGAGCTATTTTTAATAAAAAAATTAGCGATAAATAGTTATAAATATATATGAAATGTTTTAAATTATAATTATACAACAATTATTTGAAAAGGCCGAGTTTAACTCATTTCAAATAATTGCACGGCGATTAAATCAATGATGTAAGAAGACGATGGTTGAAGACCGGCGATCTTCACATCGAATGGACGATGACTTCTGATACCTTGGACGGACTTGCTCCCAGGACAGGGTTGAAGCAGTAATTTTCCGGACGTTTGTGTTGGTCGTACGGATAAGCGAGCGCCTTTTTGGTGTCTCCGGTTTCGTTCAGACCCAGAACGGACTTGTAAATGGTTGCGTGTCTGACACTGAAATTCACTTCATGTAATTAAATCGATTTCTGTTAATATATGTTTGTTTGGCGGTACAGAATTTATTCTCTACTTAACACCCTTATACGTAGTAATAGTTATCGATAGCATGGCGTTGAATTGTCGATGTGGCACGCCAAGATGCAATGATCAAGGCATTGTTGAAAAGCAGGCCTTGTGGCTGATGATCAAAGCATAGCCTGTTTAGGCATCGCTTTGTGTATAACGTGACTTCACGAGCCTCACACCCCGGTATGAGTCAAAAACGGGATTAGGACTGCAGGGAGTGCACACGTTTCTTTCTAGCTAGTGGTGTTTGGGCTTTAACACGGCCCGACATTTTACTTATGTGGATTTCGGATTGAGGTACCTCGGGTTTTTATAGGCCGGAAGTGGTCATACTATAGGTTCAAAGGAACCGGGAAGCGTGTGTTCAGGAGTTGCCAATCCACTACTGTTAGGTGGGGACCAACCCTGAAGATCCAAGGGTTCACTGCGGGGGATCCTGAGGCATTTGCTAGAGTGTCTCGAATCGGAAGAGGACGATCCCTAGCCTCGATTTCATGACAGAAAACCAATTCCCAATACGACAACATTTCGGCATTGATTGTAAACTTATATACGTCGACATAGTAGGATGGGGTACTATGCCGTCTAGGATTGATATATTTATATTGAAGTGTTTTAATACTGCTTAAACACTAATAATAATATTAAAATATTACTTTTCACGTATTAAGCATGTTTGATCATCATAAGGGAAAAACTCTATCCTCCTGTGTGCGTTGCATTGTGTGATAGGACTTGAGTCTTATGTTGATTTCATTTTTCAAAAGTCATTTCGCTGTTTTATACAAACTTTATAAAATTATGCACTGGTAATCCAATGTAATAAACATGTTCCGCGTTAGCGGCGTGGTCCTGAGATTTGTTACATTGTTAGATAATTTAGTTAAGAATTCTCACACCAGTCCCATGACTGACTCGTAGTTTGTTTCACATTTGCAAACTCGGGTGCCATCTTTCCACATGGGCAGCCAATTGACAGGTTCAGGTGATACATTCTGATTAGAGCTTGCTTGGACGAAAGAAGAAGAAGATCTTTCCTCTAGTTTTTACTTCTGCTTGAGTCATTTTACCTTTTTAGCTTTGATGTATGTGATGAAGTTTGAGACTTGTTTCTTTCCATTTGAAAACTTATTTCCCTTTTTGTTGAGACTCCTTATTTGGATAAGTTGTAACCTGTACTGCGTAATCTGATTTATTGGATATTATGATGCTGATGACATTTATTTCCGCTGCAATGGTTTATGTGTTATGATAATTATCTGAGATCTATTTTTGTTGTAATATGTTGTATTCCTAAATGATTATCCTTACTTTCGGTCTACGGAAGTTTGGGGTCACCACAGTTATTTTCGAAAATATTGAAAATTTCCTAACACCTTAAATTCCTGAAAAAAAAATAGGTAGAGTCTCTCTTGCATGGAGTGACATCTGCGATATCGCAGGAACAAATAATATATATATATACATCGACCCACTTGGTCGGAAAACAAAAATCAAACCCCGAAATTTATATTTTCGCATAGACGTACCTTTTTGCGAGCGCTATTGAGCATATTTGCTTAACGTATATGCGATTTACTCAACCAATATCAGTCTGCCTAGCCCTCAGGCACCTGTACTCAACTCAATTCATATATATGTAATAACTATATGAAATTCTGAGATAATATCTCACTAACCAATTGGTATAACTACACCAATTTCAAAATCAAACACACGGCATCAATTCATTATCAAATACAGGGTTAAATCATAAATTCCAATTCATATGCTGTTTCATTGCAGTTTAATTATACTGGAAATTATCCTTTAGTTTATAATCCGTTTAGCTTCATTAAAATTTTGATTATTACCCATTCAAACAAATTATCATCCAATAACAGACAATTCACAATCGACAATCAATACACAACCAAGTGAGCCAAATCAATTGAATTCACATTCAATATTAATATTTCATTTTGGTTTAACATATTTGATTATTATTCTTTCATTAAATTTCAAATTTCCTAATAGGTTTAATTTAATTTTGATATCATTCTTTATTTAATTACACTTAACAAATTTAGGTTTCAAACCAAATTTGCAATCTCATTTGAATTCTATTCAAACCGATCAAACACACTAATATTACAATAATTTGATAAAATTATTTCTTTACTATACAAAAATATAATTTGGGTAAAATTATTTCATTTACCCAATTTTCAAACCATTACTGCATTCATTGTCAGTTCTATGCTTCTCAACACTTGAACTGATCAACAGCACAGTACAAACATTTGTATATAAAATTTACAATTACGCTCTCATATATGTACACTCAATATCGATCTAGGGTATTAATAACCCAATCTCTATCGAGTCGCACCACAGATCCAAGGTTATTGCTAAACCAATAGCTCTGATACCAGTGTAACGACCCGGCGATTTTCGGTCCCGAAAATCGACATAAATACCTTTACCGTAACCCCATGCCGACCTTCCAACACCGAAAACACTGGAACGTTATTATAAAGAATTTAGAGGGTGAGTTAAGAAAGAAAGAAATATAAGAATAGAAGAAGAAGAAGAAGAAGAAGAACCAACACAACACAGAATCAGAGTCTCACATCGCAGCGGAACAAAATATAATACAGAAATAAATCTTTATTGAGAGTTTTAAAAATACTTACAATCATCAGAGTACATCATACATTTGGATAGTTAAAATAACCTGTCCTCAACACACAGTGGAATAGTAGCTACATAATACATATGTCTGAACATCCCAACTCGTCTCTGGGCTTCACAACATTTGATAACTTGAACCTATACACCCTGGGCTAACCCGAGCATTTACAAAACACCGGGTCAGTCTGGTGAACCAGAGTGAGTAAAACTCGCATATTATTTATGTGACACACCACTTGATTTTTAAGTCAAAATCTTTTCAAAGAAAAGGATAATCGTAAGACCAAATCCACACATAAATACGGACGGTTTTTACCTTACGATAACCCGAACCATTTTTGAAATCAATACCTTTTCTGATATTATAATAATGTCTAAATCCAAGTAAATAACAATCTAGTGGAACGCTTGCATCTCACGCTCCACATATATATTATACAAATCAAACCGCGGGCACCTTTTGGAGATTGGATTCCGACTATGACAAGGTACGGGACCACTTGCCGATAGTGTATCTCTAGAGGCGAATACACTGGGTTCAACAAGAACGTCTTGCAACCCGTCCCACACTTGACCAACCACTCGTTTCGCTTGAGTGTATCGAATGTATATCACCAACGATTGGACTCAAACCACCGTTTCCTGAAAATGGACAGCATCGAATATAGAATAAAGAAGCAATATGAATTTCTCTAGACAGGTGATTATACACCCTAATGAGAGCGACCCACATGGTCATGCTGCCTGCCCGATTTTTGTCATTTTCCAGTTGTGAGGATTGAGGTTTGAATTTCCTTTTAGAAATATTTGGTCTCCATTCACTTTGAATGCCACATCGTCAAATCCGCCAGATATCACTAATTGATGTCCACAAAAATACTCTAGTGGTTTAGCTAAGAGAACCGTCGTCCTCCGCCACCAACTATGGTACATTTGAAGAAATCAACGTACGTAATTCCTTTGGAAATTCTCTGTCAAACATCCGTCCATACAAGTCATCAAGGAACAGGATGAACCGAAGGTACTCTCCTACTGCATCCAATATAGGAATCACCCTATGGATCAGTTCGCAAGATGTCCTTGCAATTCGTAGATTCCAATCACGACAGAACCACAGTACATCTTCGGCTGCAGACCGAAGATTATTAGCAGTTCTTCCGTTTACAAAATTCTACGGTCTTCAATGCTCCATCTCGAACATCTTCTGGTATCTTCACGTATTGGTTGGTCGGAATGATTTTCAAATAAAAATTCGATCCCAGACTTTCCATACCAACAATCGTATTGAACAGATTTGATAGTCGGCGATTTAACTATCAAAATAAACAGTGTTTCAATCATGACATTCCAATGAGTTCACTGGTTCGGTATTCAGCATCACTTGGCCTTTTAACTAAACAAAAATATGGATTTAAACTCTTAAATTTTTTAATATTATAAATATAGTTTCTCGCCTCTTTATTTGTCATCAGATTATACTTTAAACAAATTCATTTTAATACCAAGTAAAATTCCCATATCATATCTCATTCTCTATTTATTTATTTTTCGAAACAACTCGTACACAACATTACGAAATCTCTTTTATTCATTACTTGTCAGTATCCAGTGCTTATTCCTGTTGAGTAAAAGCCAACTTTTGCATTATTATTTCACTAATGAAAATACTAAATTATCACTAATCCCTTTTACCATTACCACTAATATCATCCTTAGATAGTCCTGATGTCGTTCAAGTTGGGGTATTTTAATTACCTCCCAGACCTTGATCAACAACGTTCATATTTAAAGATAGATACGTGTTGTAATATAAAACCAATATCTCATCCTAATCTCAACGCAAATTCCATTTAACTATTTTATTCAAAAGTACGGTTTCATAAACCTTCTTTCCTTTTGAAAATCTCTTAATATACCATAAATTCTTAATTCACTAATTAAGTAATCTTCTTTCTAACACATCACTTTTAACTCCGCCCCTTCAACCATACTCATTTTATAATTCAAATTTGGTTATAAAATCTCATGATGCGCTTCTTTTATCAAAATCATTTTTTATTAATCCCCTTTTCAAATTCATTCAACAATTTCTACTTTTAAAATCTTATTTTAATCCCCCCTTTTTAAAGATCTTATTAAAATTAAAACAATATTCATTAAACTATTTTATCTAAACACCCTAATTAACTAATCAATTCCAATTTAAAAATGGTCGATTTAGCCAACCCAAAATCGATTATCCCATTAATTGATTCCGACTGGTTTTCCCTGTTAAATTAATCAATAATATAATTCATTTAAATAAATTCCATCGAATTGTTGAAAACAACTTAACGACTGGGTTAATTCCTATCCTCGTACTTATAAATTCGATTCACATCTGAACTTACTTTATAAAATAAACTCATAACTAATTTTAACTTAAATAGTAATAATCATTATTTATTCCCTTTTAATAAACTTATATTCAAAATAATATATACCAAAAATCTATTTCCAATTATCAAATTAATTTTATAACTTCATCCTTATCGATTTGCCTGACGGTAAATCAACATCTATAAATGATTTATTTTATAGGTCATATGTTGCCAGATACTCAACCAATACCACCCATTGGTTTAAACTACACAGATGTTGAAATTTCAGTCAACAACCAATACTCAAATCAATCACCCCGTCGGATTAGTTCATATATGATAATAATAAATAACGACCATTTAACATTAACCAATAAACAAAACAATTCAACCAGTGTAAACAATTCAAAACATTAAACACGTTTATTTTATAAACGTGACCAACAAGGTAAGTTACCTTTATTGGAACTAATCGTTAGAATAACGATTTGATATTTCATTGAAATTAAACGACGGTTTAATCTCATCAGTTAAATCAACAAATAAATATATAACTAGAAAACAGTCAACCATTGGCAAACAGAACACACAAAATAAAAACCCAATTTATATAAAATATAAATGGGGAAACTGAGTGAATTTAACTCACCTTGATTTGATTCGTTTCTGAAACAGTTCGGTTAAATTAAATAGTTGTTTAATTTAACTTTAACTCCCGTCATCTCTATTTCTGTCTGGATTAGTTTCATGACACTTTGCTTGTGTAACACCCCACGTCCATTAATGTCACTCACAAAGGGAATGCATTAACTTCCATGGAGGTTTTAAGTGAATATAGAACAGTAAAATTACAACAAGACAGATATAAAATAGTACTTGGAAATTCAAAAACTTTATTTCATTGTAGCAGAAGTCAAAACATGTTTGATTACATCATAACACCATATTCAATGTCAAGTACAATATCTATCTTGATAAAACAAGTACATAATCCCATTACATGAATAGCCATTAAAAAGAAAGATAACAAGCTGGACTTTACTTCAGCAGTCCAAGCTTTCCAGAAGATAAGCGATTCAACTAGACTCCACTAGAACTTGGCCCAACCGGTGGACCTGAAGGGAGAAAAAGGATGGAAAAGAGGGGGTCAGACATAAAGTCTGGTGAATATGATAATTCTACAATACTATTACCAAAATAACTGGACTAAGGCATAAGCTGGAAAACAAGAAAATGTCTATGAAGAGCAGATTAAGGACATAGACAATCGCTAAAGGCAACGTTATAGGCGCTCCTAAATACTAAAGGATAAACACTATACTGCACCACACCAGTCATCCTAAAGATTCATCCCACTTAGCTTCACTTAGAAACTTTCCCAATGGCTTTACGTACCCCTAGCTGACTACATAGGTGCCGCCTGCCCCTATCTCCACTAGGTGTACCCTACTTCCCATTATTCGATCGGCTCCCTAACTCGTAGATACCCGTGCTGGCCCCACAGTGGGGTGTATCACTCCCCTAAAGTGGCAACCTGATACAACGGACATGCACGACTTATACCTACACGATGCAACAACGTCTTACCTACCAGCCCGGGTCCACACACGCATATGAAACCCGTTGGACTTGCGTTGCCACCGCTCCCTGTTTTGGCCTCTTATAGTCAAACCCAGTATGCGTGTCCCATCCTCGACTTGGGTCGAGCCCACAAAGATACGTTTTGGGATACTGGTTGAAATGGGCCCCCACTATTTACCACAAGCATTCCACCTAAGCTTGTCCCCATTAGTCCATCCCACTTAACCCACTTAGTCATGTTCATTTACATGTGTGTTTGGTTAAGTCTAATCGTATTTCAAATGCCTCTAAAGGCAACCACCAGATTCCTCATGCCACCCAAGGCACCTACTTAACCCCCATGTCCCACCTTACATGATTATCTGGTTAAGTATTTCTTAGTTCATTAAGGCCATAACCTCATAAAGACCTCTCACATTAGACTGGCATTTATGGCAGCTGGATTTGCCGGGCGGGTCCGGGCAGTCTTACACCATAAAAGAGTCTAACCTCGTGTCTTTACAACTGTTATGCTTTAGTTTGGGCCTAGGACCTCTCACATTGGGCCGACATTTGTGACTATTGGATTTGCCGGGCGGGTCCGGGCAGGTTTACATCACAAACGGGTCCAACCTCGTGTCCTAAGCATTGATTATTAATAATAATCCACTTTCCCCCAATTTTAATAATTCCCTACTTGAATTATTAATTACTTCCAATTTTTTTAACAATGTCCATAATTGACTCAATTATGGACATCCATTCATGGTATGCAAAATCTTACAAAATTGCACCCAATTTATTAATTCCTAATAATAACCCTACCCCACGTTTGAACGTTTATTCGCAAAATATATGTTAGACTCGAATAGCCTAACTCATAGCATAAAAGAGATTATCATAATAACAACATGTATATGTGACCAAATGAATCATAATAAGGGGTGAAACTTGCATATGTCCAACTTGCATAGATTATACATGTCATGGACCTAAAGGTGTCAACTTGTTCAAATTTCACCTAATATAATCTCAATCAATTTTCATAAACTTACATATGAACATGTGTGAATCAACATCATCTAATTTTTTTACAACATGGTTTTATATGGGTACACCTAACTCAATAGGCAAATTCCCATAATCAAGTTTTATTTAATTATAGTTTCAAGTTTATGGGTACACCTAACCTAATAGGCAAATTCCCATAAACAAGATCCATTTAAATTAAAAAAAACATAACTTTAAGCATGTTCCAACAACATCATGATTTTACAACATAATATAGCATGATTTATAACATGGCATAGTATGATAGTATAACATAGCTTGACATGATTCTCAACATAGCACGACATAGCATAAGAGAATTTACAACATAGCATGACATAGCATATATAATTTACATCATACGACAACAATATAACATAATAAGAGATCCACAATATATAGAATTTACAATTACAAATCACATCACTTTCTTGTGATCCATTCATAACTGAGTCAAATTAGTTTGTAATAGTCTTGTGAGAATCATCATACTCACCAACAAAAGAAGAGAATTAGAGAGAGAGTTCTTTGGTTTGATTTGTTTTGTTGAGTAGAATTTAGTTGTAGTAGATTAGGCTTCCTCTTCTTAGTTTGTGACGGCTACGCTGAACTCCATGGCAGCAGCATGACGGTAGCTTCTCTAATTTTACAAGTGATTTAGGTTTAGGGTCTACCCACTTATTTATAGATTTTAGAATGCATTTAGGCCATTAGATTTAACCTAGAAATAACCGCAGCCGTTCAGACAAGATGGGGTTTATCTTGTTGACTCAGCAATGAGTCAGAAGTGACTCAGCAAACACTCAGCATATTAATAAACTTCTATTCATGTCATAAATATATATATATTTTCTACAATGTACATATTAGATACATCCCCCCCTTTTACACACTTATTATTGTTTTTATATACATATTAGATACATCCCCTCTCTTACACACTTATTAATATTTTTATATTCATATTAGATACATCCCCTCTATTACATACTTATTAATATTTTTATATTCATAATAGATACATCCCCTCTTCTACACACTTGTTATTATTTTAGCAACTTTAGTGTTAATAGAAAATTCGGGGTGTTACATTCTCCCCTCCTTTTAGGATTTCGTCCCCGAAATCTTCAAGTCTGGAAGAATGTATATCCTACCATCCAAACGTCCATCTACTCATCCATCATACACAGGCATCCATTGTCCTTAAAAGACTTCTAATGCTTTATGATCATATGCAAGTGTGTGTACATGTCCTTACCTAATGCGAAATCAGGCGGTCTACTGATTCAGTTGACCTCCTTAATGCAAATTATGTAAGTGTCATGAATCCATTATGTATGCAAAAGATCCTAATTGCTTACATACTACTTCTATATGCGTGCACACCCATTCAACCGAATGCAGCATGCATATGATGGTACAACCATTATACATCCATTATACTAAATACATCCATATATATGCAATATGCAATATGAAGTGACTGAGCCGATCTAGTGCCTAAAGTGTGTGTATATATGCATCCACGAGCAACCACTAGCAAACACTTGCATCCATTTTGCATCCATCATACATAACATGTCTCAAACACATGTTTCAACCATAGGATTATCCTAACTAAAGGTCAAAGATACTAATGAGAGGACATACTAAAGATAAGATAAGATAAGCTAAGCGATAAAGGAGAAATTAAAAGACATACCCTCAAAAAGAAAAGGGTACAACGAACGCATCTTCTCTTCTGTCTCCCAAGTTGCGTTGCTCTCATCATCTCCCCATTGCACTTTAACCAGTCTGACCTCTCGATTCCTCAACTTTTTGATCTCCGACGCAAGAATGCATGTAGGAGCTCGTCTAATTGTTGCATCACGCTCTATTTCCACCTCTTTAAGCAAGCTCGGCTCTACCACCTCCGCGGTCTTGTGCAAACACTTCCTCAAATGTGATACATGGAATACGTCGTGTACTCCACTAAGTTTCTCAGGCAACTCCACCCTATATGCCATCTTCCCAATCCTGTTTTTTACAGGAAACGGCCCTACAAACCATGGTGCTAATTTCCCCACGGACCCAAAGCGAACAACATTCTGTAACGGAGATACTTTGATAAAAACCATGTCCCCAATGTCAAACTCAAGATCTGTCCTCCTCTTATCAGCATACGATTTCTGCCTAACTTGTGCTGCTTTCATCCTCCTTCGAATCAACTCAATCTTCTCCGAGGTTTCCCTAACCATATCGGGCCCAAGTAGGATTTTATCGGTAGATTCCCACCAACATGTAGGCGAACGGCAAGGCCTTCCATAAAGAGCTTCGAAAGGTGCCATGCCAATACTAGACTGAAAGCTATTATTATATGCGAATTCTACTAACGGAAGGTGCTCTCCCCATGTACCCCCAAAGTTTAGGATACAAAGCCTTAAAAGATCCTCTAGAATGCGATTCACCCTCTCGGTCTGGCCGTCTGTCTGAGGATGATATGCGGTGCTCAAACATAGCTGAGTCCCTACCGCCTCTTGTAAACTCTTCCAAAATTCGCTAGTAAAGATGGGGTCACGGTCGCTTACTATACTAGAAGGAATACCGTGCAAACGAACTATCTCCTTAATGTATACAGAAGCCAACCACGGAGCAGTCCTCTTACTTTTCACGGGAATAAAATGGGCGCTTTTAGTAAGTCTATCTACTATAACCCAAATCCCCGTGTTACCCTTCCTTGATCTTGGTAATCCATCCACAAAATCCATTGAGATGCTTTCCCATTTCCATAGTGGAACTTCTAATGGGTGAAGCAACCCACCGGGTTTCTTTTGTTCTGCTTTAACTCGTTGGCACACCAAGCATCTAGCGACGTACTCGGCCACATCCTTTTTCATACCGGCCCAAAAGAAAACCCGCTTCATATCTTTGTACATCTTATCCCCGCCGGGATGAATGGTCATTTTTGAGCGATGAGCATCATCAAGAATGGCCTTCCTTAAGTCTTCGTCTTGTGGTACACAAAGTCTATTATCCCTTCGTAACCAACCCTTATCGTCTAGGGTATACCTACGAAGATGGCTTGACGACTCCCCCCCTTTGAGCTTTTCTACTATCTCAACCAACTGTGGGTCGTCTCGCTGTGCCTCACCAACCCGTCCTAGAAGTGTAGGTCTAACCTCCAAGGATGCTAACAGACCGGGTACTAAGTCAACAGAGGGTCTAAAGTCAAACATAGAGATGAATTCTAAGCTTTGTCGTTCAACAAACAACGGACTCAAGGACAACCTTTTCCTACTTAAGGCGTCTGCCACCACGTTACCCTTGCCCGGGGTATATGCTATTTCAAAATCGTAGGAGGCTAAGAATTCCATCCACCGTTGCTGCCTTAAATTCAAATCCTTCTGAGAGAATAAGTATTTTAATGATTTGTGGTCAGTGAACAGTTCGAATTTCTCACCAAGAAGATAGTGACGCCAAGACTTAAGCGCGAAAACAATTGCGGCTAGCTCTAAGTCATGCGTGGGGTAATTCTTTTCATGAACCCTCAACTGCCTTCCACCATAGGCTATTACTCTTCCCTCTTGCATGAGGACCGCGCCAAGTCCCATCCCACAAGCATCAGTATAGATGGTAAACGGTTTATTCCCGTCTGGCAGCACTAAGACTGGGGCTGAAGTTAAGGCTCTCTTTAAACGTTGGAACGCATCATCGCAATCTTTGTCCCACGTAAAAACCAGGTTCTTCTTCGTTAACCGTGTTAATGGAGCTGATATTTTTGCGAAGTCTTTGATAAACTTCCTATAATAGCCAGCCAACCCCAAGAAACTTCTTACTTCGGTTGCATTTTTAGGGACCTTCCAATCTTGGATGGCCACCACCTTTGCGGGATCCACTGCTATCCCTTCTTTGGAAACCACGTGCCCTAAGAACCGTACTTCCTTCCTCCAGAAGTGACACTTAGAAAATTTTGCCTTAAGGTTATGCGCTCGAAGGGTTTCCAACACTTCCCTAAGATGTAGGGAGTGCTCTTCTTTATTCTTAGAAAAGACTAAGATGTCATCCACAAAGACTACCACGAATTTGTTAAGGTATTCCCAAAACACCCTACTCATCAAATCAACAAAATATGCAGGGGCGTTTGTCAAACCAAAGGGCATCACTAGCCATTCATAGAATCCTTCAGGAGTCCTAAAAGCAGTCTTATCTATACTATCCTCAGCCACTCTCAGTTGATGAAAGCCAGTGGCTAAGTCCAACTGCGAAAACACTGAGGCGCCAACTAACTGATCAAAGAGATCGTCAATCCTCGGCAGTGGGTGTCAGTTCTTTT
Organism: Allium sativum; assembly: GCA_030737875.1. Lineage (NCBI taxonomy): Eukaryota > Viridiplantae > Streptophyta > Magnoliopsida > Asparagales > Amaryllidaceae > Allium > Allium sativum. Next base: position 160,297,725 of record CM060927.1, read on the forward strand.
TAGTAAGCTTGTTTAGTTCTCTATAGTCCATACAAAGTCTAAGAGACCCATCCGCCTTTGTGGCAAAAACTACTGGAGCACCCCACTCCGATATACTACGTCTTATGAACCCCTTCTCAAGCAACTCCTTTACTTGCTTATTGAGTTCCCTCCTTTCACGAGGAGCCATGTGGCGCACTGGCAAAGATACGGGTTTAGCATTATCCACAAGATAAATTCGAAAGTCTATCTCCCGCTTTGGAGGTAAGCCCTTCACCTCCTCAAACACATCCGGATATTCCCGGACCACTTCTACCGATCGCAGGTTCTCTACAGACGCGTCAAGCGATTCAAGATAACTTAGCATAACGGAATTTATGGGATTACAAAAGATGTCGAGAGCATTACCAAGGCGAGTCACAAGCCTAACTACTCTCCTTTCACAATCAAGAATGGCCCTATTTCTAGACAACCAATCCATTCCTAAAATTAGCCCATAGCCCGTGAAGCCCAATACATAAGCATCACATCTAAATTCAACGCTAAGTATAGAGATTTTCAAATCCAAACATATCATGGTCAAATGAGCCGAACCCCCAATTGGATTTGAAACGACCAAGGGATCCTCTACTAAACTGGTGTTCAAGTGCAGTGATTCAACTAATGATGCAGAGATAAACGAATGAGATGCGCCAGAATCGAATAAGGTACGGACAGGATAATCAAACAGAAAAACTAAGCTTTCAACAGAAATTGTTCTACCTCTTTCTTGCAGCGGTGGGGCCGCAATAGCCTGAACTTGCCCCCTTGCCTGCCCTGGTGCCATAAGAGCCTGCACCTGTCCTCCCGAGGTAGACCCTGCCCTCTGCCCCTTCTTTGGACAGTCCTTCACTAAATGTCCCGCATCTCCACAATGAAAACAACCAGTCTTCTTTTTCTTTCTACAATCTTTGCTGAGATGGCCAGGCATCCCACAATTGAAGCATTTCTTCTTCCCTTTGCCATTATTGTTTTTACCACCCTTCTTATTTTGCTGTTGGGGTTTCTTCTGATCCCCTTTCTTTTCAACTGCCTTATCCTCATGCATAAGTGCCATTTCTACTAGCTTTTCAAAGGTGGCTCCCATAGGGATGTGGGTCATAGCCAACCCTTGCAAAGGTTCATTCAAGCCTCTAACGAACCTCAAAGCTTTCTTCTCTGGCGTGTTCACCAACTCCAAGCCAAACCTTGCTAACTGATTAAATTTATTGACATATTCCTTTACTGATGAGCTCCCTTGCTTTAGTGCCAGGAATTTTTCCATATTTAAGTTCTCCTCTGCCCTTGAAAGAAACTTTGCCTCAAACCTTCGTCTGAAATCCGCCCATGAATCAACTGGACGTTCCCCGTTAGTGACCTCCCACCAAAACGAGGCCTCTCCCTTCATTAACCAAGCAGCTAAACGGACTTTCCTCCCATCTTCCACTTCAAAGATATCCAACAATTCCTCAGTCTCCTTAAGCCAATCTCTGGCCTCCACAAACGTCTCAGTCCCTTGAAAAGTTTTTCCTCCCATAGCCTGGAATTCCTTGCACGTCTTTGCAAAAGTGTCAACACGAGGAGGAGGAGGAGGAGGAGGAATGGGTGCAACTAGGGGTGGAGGAGTATCCGCTGGGCCTGCAGTGGTGGCCCTAGCCTCCAAGTATCTCCTAAACCACCCTGGAATCGTCACACCTTCTGGGAGATTAAGATCTTCAGCCATGCTGAAACGAAAAAGGAAAGATTCAAAATGGAGAATTCGAAAGATAAAGATAAGGATGTCGCTATTTGGGATTATGTTTTTCATAAAAACTCTCTTTAAATAACATGTTTTTTTTTTTGAAAGCATTTCTTCCAAAAATACTTTAGAAAAAAAAATATTTTTCTAAATTTTTTTTTTATCTGTTCTGGTAACCTTATGCTCTGATACCACGTGTAACACCCCACGTCCATTAATGTCACTCACAAAGGGAATGCATTAACTTCCATGGAGGTTTTAAGTGAATATAGAACAGTAAAATTACAACAAGACAGATATAAAATAGTACTTGGAAATTCAAAAACTTTATTTCATTGTAGCAGAAGTCAAAACATGTTTGATTACATCAGAACACCATATTCAATGTCAAGTACAATATCTATCTTGATAAAACAAGTACATAATCCCATTACATGAATAGCCATTAAAAAGAAAGATAACAAGCTGGACTTTACTTCAGCAGTCCAAGCTTTCCAGAAGATAAGCGATTCAACTAGACTCCACTAGAACTTGGCCCAACCTGCGGACCTGAAGGGAGAAAAAGGATGGAAAAGAGGGGGTCAGACATAAAGTCTGGTGAATATGATAATTCTACAATACTATTACCAAAATAACTGGACTAAGGCATAAGCTGGAAAACAAGAAAATGTCTATGAAGAGCAGATTAAGGACATAGACAATCGCTAAAGGCAACGTTATAGGCGCTCCTAAATACTAAAGGATAAACACTATACTGCACCACACCAGTCATCCTAAAGATTCATCCCACTTAGCTTCACTTAGAAACTTTCCCAATGGCTTTACGTACCCCTAGCTGACTACATAGGTGCCGCCTGCCCCTATCTCCACTAGGTGTACCCTACTTCCCATTATTCGATCGGCTCCCTAACTCGTAGATACCCATGCTGGCCCCACAGTGGGGTGTATCACTCCCCTAAAGTGGCAACCTGATACAACGGACATGCACGGCTTATACCTACACGATGCAACAACGTCTTACCTACCAGCCCGGGTCCACACACGCATATGAAACCCGTTGGACTTGCGTTGCCACCGCTCCCTGTTTTGGCCTCTTATAGTCAAACCCAGTATGCGTGTCCCATCCTCGACTTGGGTCGAGCCCACAAAGATACGTTTTGGGATACTGGTTGAAATGGGCCCCCACTATTTACCACAAGCATTCCACCTAAGCTTGTCCCCATTAGGCCATCCCACTTAACCCACTTAGTCATGTTCATTTACATGTGTGTTTGGTTAAGTCTAATCGTATTTCAAATGCCTCTAAAGGCAACCACCAGATTCCTCATGCCACCCAAGGCACCTACTTAACCCCCATGTCCCACCTTACATGATTATCTGGTTAAGTATTTCTTAGTTCATTAAGGCCATAACCTCATAAAGACCTCTCACATTAGACTGGCATTTATGGCAGCTGGATTTGCCGGGCGGGTCCGGGCAGTCTTACACCATAAAAGAGTCTAACCTCGTGTCTTTACAACTGTTATGCTTTAGTTTGGGCCTAGGACCTCTCACATTGGGCCGACATTTGTGACTACTGGATTTGCCGGGCGGGTCCGGGCAGGTTTACATCACAAACGGGTCCAACCTCGTGTCCTAAGCATTGATTATTAATAATAATCCACTTTCCCCCAATTTTAATAATTCCCTACTTGAATTATTAATTACTTCCAATTTTTAACAATGTCCATAATTGACTCAATTATGGACATCCATTCATGGTATGCAAAATCTTACAAAATTGCACCCAATTTATTAATTCCTAATAATAACCCTACCCCACGTTTGAACGTTTATTCGCAAAATATATGTTAGACTCGAATAGCCTAACTCATAGCATAAAAGAGATTATCATAATAACAACATGTATATGTGACCAAATGAATCATAATAAGGGGTGAAACTTGCATATGTCCAACTTGCATAGATTATACATGTCATGGACCTAAAGGTGTCAACTTGTTCAAAATTCACCTAATATAATCTCAATCAATTTTCATAAACTTACATATGAACATGTGTGAATCAACATCATCTAATTTTTTTACAACATGGTTTTATATGGGTACACCTAACTCAATAGGCAAATTCCCATAATCAAGTTTTATTTATTTATAGTTTCAAGTTTATGGGTACACCTAAACTAATAGGCAAATTCCCATAAACAAGATCCATTTAAATTAAAAAAAACATAACTTTAAGCATGTTCCAACAACATCATGAATTTACAACATAATATAGCATGATTTATAACATGGCATAGTATGATAGTATAACATAGCTTGACATGATTCTCAACATAGCACGACATAGCATAAGAGAATTTACAACATAGCATGACATAGCATATATAATTTACATCATACGACAACAATATAACATAATAAGAGATCCACAATATATAGAATTTACAATTACAAATCACATCACTTTCTTGTGATCCATTCATAACTGAGTCAAATTAGTTTGTAATAGTCTTGTGAGAATCATCATACTCACCAACAAAAGAAGAGAATTAGAGAGAGAGTTCTTTGGTTTGATTTGTTTTGTTGAGTAGAATTTAGTTGTAGTAGATTAGGCTTCCTCTTCTTAGTTTGTGACGGCTACGCTGAACTCCATGGCAGCAGCATGACGGTAGCTTCTCTAATTTTACAAGTGATTTAGGTTTAGGGTCTACCCACTTATTTATAGATTTTAGAATGCATTTAGGCCATTAGATTTAACCTAGAAATAACCGCAGCCGTTCAGACAAGATGGGGTTTATCTTGTTGACTCAGCAATGAGTCAGAAGTGACTCAGCAAACACTCAGCATATTAATAAACTTCTATTCATGTCATAAATATATATATATTTTCTACAATGTACATATTAGATACATCCCCCCCTTTTACACACTTATTATTGTTTTTATATACATATTAGATACATCCCCTCTCTTACACACTTATTAATATTTTTATATTCATATTAGATACATCCCCTCTCTTACATACTTATTAATATTTCTATATTCATAATAGATACATCCCCTCTTCTACACACTTATTATTATTTTAGCAACTTTAGTGTTAATAGAAAATTCGGGGTGTTACACTTTGCTTGTCAATACGATTTCGGCGTCATTCTATTCGTCGAATTTTGATAACACAAAAAATAATAATTTTATAAGCATTCACAGTTTATTTTAGATAATTAATCCTTAATTAATTTAATAATAAACTTAATTACGTTGTTATGGAATGCATGCTGATTGCTTTCGTTTTCCGTTGTCTTCCTTCTTTGTGGAGTAAGCCATCTCACAACTGAACTCTGCCGCAAAAGACTCCATGTTTTAATTAACATTGTTTTAAATTATTACTTATTATAAATTAACTAGTCATCTAAATAGGCTTTGAATGGTTTAAATTAATTGGGCTTACCCTTTATCTCTTTGGCCCGTTACTATTTGAACCCGCATCCACCCATAATACATTGGATCCCCCTTTTCGCTCCACATTCATCCGCCGCCTCAGCAAAAACCCTTCCATGACCAACCTCATGTTCTTCCTTTCTCCTTTCTTCATTGCAAATTCGAAGGTAACTGCACCACTCCTACACAACCACACTCGGGTCCTTTCCTCGCCTTCCAGCTTCGGTTGATTTTGCCAAACCCTAGATCCCCGACTCCTTCAGCAACGATTTGCGCCACCGCACCAATTCCCAAGATCGACCCTACCTCCTCCAGGCCGACGAAGCTCCCTTTTACATCCTAAACTCCAGAGTTTAAAACCCGAAACCCTTCTGGTGGAAATAAAAACCGAACCCACATAAATCCCCTTTCGAACGCCACCACAGTCCCCCGATCTACCTCCGATTTTCCAGAGCTACCACACAACCCAAAGCCGAAGCTTCCATCGATCTCTGCGTCTTCGGTTTGAACAGAATTTATCAGAAAACTCGTCGAAAATGAGTGTGTGAATCCTTGAGTAGAGATAAGTATTTTAATTTATTTTTTTTCTGTATATACTATCTGTTCTGATTATTCTTTGATGTGGTTCGAATTGGTTTTTCTTCTTTACTGCTTGTTCTGCAAATTGGAATGTGGTGCCTGGATGTGTATTTATACTTGGGGTTAGATCTAGATAAGAATGATGTCATAAAAAATTGTAAAATCATAGGTTTATCTTAGCTGAACCTAGGATCATAGGTGTGGTATTCGTTCATTTCAGCCATGTGATTTGAAATGTGGTAGTGGTGATGGATGTTGATGACTGTGTGATGATTTAGCAGAGATTTTCTTTATGGATTTTGTATCGGTTTTAGATTTTCCGTTTGTATTGTCTATTCACCTTTTTTGTGCACAAGAACTGCTGAGTTGTTTTATCATTTAAAGATTTGAAAATCTGTATTTCGATTTTTAAATGTATGGCACAGTCCTTGTTTGAAATTTTGCGTTGATTTTTATGTACCAAATCATATAAAATGATCGAACTGAATTCCTATAGATTAGGGATCTATTAAGCTAATGAATTGTCCCTTTCATTTGAAGATTTGGGACTGTGTATATCCAGCTCGATGGTCTGAAATTTTTTGGTACAACTTCAATATATCTTTAGCTGTCCCAATGGTCTGTAGATTGATGATATAAATATAATCATATATTTGTTCATCTTTGCAGATCTGATATTTGTATTTGGGTAGATTCGATGCATGATAGAACAAGATTGTTACAAGAGATTTGGTTATGTAAATATACATACATTTTTTTAGTTTTCTCTAGCTGTTCTTGTACTGTTTAGATTAATATACACATATATCAATTTTCTTTAGTTGTCCCATTTCCTGTTTCATAGTTGTGGAATTCACTGTTTCTTAGCTGTTCTTGCTGATGTTCATTTTATATTTCCCTTTGCTGTACCATTTGTGACTATGGAAAAATGATGTCTCATTGTTTCTTGAATGAAACAATACATGCCAAAATTATACTTAATACGAATTGTCATGTTTATCTTGCATTGTACAGACAAGGACGTGTATATGGTTATTTTATTTTATTTTATTTTGTTCTGCCCTTTGTACAAACAAATATACATATATTGTTTGTTTCTTTTTAGTCGTCGAATTAGCTATTCATAATGGTTTTTTTCTTTTTTAATGTAAAACTATTTTGGTTTATTGTACTTCTGCATTACAGATACTACATCTACTGTGCTTCAGAGTTACTCATTAATGAACAATTGTTATCATACAAGTTGGGCTTATCCAGCAATGCTTGTTTCAGGTTAAAACACATACTAATTTTGATTAACATTAATATGCACAACACATAAAACACGTTACAATAATACAAAACAAAGAAGCTACTCTATAGACTATATAGCGTGGTCTTGTTTTTAATTCCAACAAAGCATTTCAAAGGCCCACCCAAGAAGTTAAGCACATATGATTCAAGAGTGTCTCCAACTTTACCATTTCGATTTTGCAGCCCTTTTCATGAACAGTGTATATGGAAAACTTGTGTTTTGTTGTTACTGAAGGGACAAGGCGTGTTTGACATTGAAATTTTAAAATGAATTCTTCTTGTACATTTGGTTTTTCATGTGTGCATACAATTATATAAATGAATATGTTGTTATATTTCTTCATTTTATTTGCATTTAGAATGGGTCAAAAAATTTGTGAATATTTCATATTTACTTAGTAGCACGTATAGTTCGAATAAAATTTATTCCATTACGGTGTATCATATTTGAAGCTTATATATACATGTGTAATTATCAACGAGTGAGGTGGTGACATGATTTTTAAAAATTATAATAGAGATACAATAAAAATTGAAATTCTAAAATAGTTGAATCGAGTAACAACAAACCGATATTATCGAATATATGTAAATGAAATATCGTACAGCTTCAAATAAGGCTAAGATAGATTCCAAACTTGATAAATTAGAAATTCGGGTTAAATGACAAAATCCTATTTAAATTATTAAATAAGCGTTATCGTTTATTTACGATTTCCATAGCGACTATTTAAAAATCTGATTTAGCCATAACTTACTATCTATAACACAAAATCTGAATTTTTCTCTTTCATATGAAAATTATAACCAACGCACTTCTAACGTTTCTTATTTCACAGAAATCCGACTTATATCGAATCCTGTATATTCGATTGAAGTTCAAAACTCCAATTTACGAACTGCCGCGCCATTTTGAGCTCGTTTTATAATTATATAAATTATAACGTTTAAACGTCATTTTAAATAAACGAATTCAATATTAAAATCTATTAATATTATAATTATAATATTTAAAATAACAAATTAAATTAAATATTTGTCTGCCAAAAATACGGGACGTTACAGTCTACATCAAAAGCAAGCAATTCAGTTTCGAAATACAGATCCGAGAATGACAAGACTATTATTTTTAATTGTGAGTATGATAGCTTTCACAAAATAATTATTTAATTTAATTATGATAAGATATAATTGGGATTATGAGAATATGATTTTGAATCATTTGATGTAAATTATATGTATGTTTGTGGTGTTGAATCATATGTTAGTCTTATGCAAGTTGGATCATATGTTAGTTCTTATGTGAATCTTATGCAAGTTGAATCATATATCTTATGCAAGTTTGTGATGATTGGATCATATATTCATGTATGAATCTTATGCAAGTTTGGGTTGTTAAAATATATGTGAGACATGTATATGCATATGCTAGTTTATGTGACATTAACCTTTATGTCTAGATCCATATGCAAGTCTACATCTTTATGTTTAGACCCATATGCAAGTTTACATCTTTATGTTTAGATCTATATGCAAGTTTACATCTTTATGTTTAGATCTATATGCAAGTTTACATATTTATGTTTAGATCCATATGCAAGTTCACACCTTTATGTTTGGATCTATAGCAGTACATAAGTTATGCAAGTTTATGCCCATTACCTACGCTAGTTTTGTATCATATGCTAGATTGAATGAAATTCCTATGCAAGTTATTGGCTATGTAATCTTATGTCATGATCCTTAGATCTATTTTATGTGTTATGTGATGTTGGTTTTCTTTTTATAAGTCAGACTATTTGCGAGTCTAACATATGTCATATGAAAACGTACGAATTGCGTGGGGATGATGGGATAATATTGAATATACATAAATTGTGAATTGGCATAAAATGGCCTTATAAGGCATATAATTAATTTGAGACATTAATTGGCATAATTGGTATTTATGGACAAAATTTTAAGAGATAATTATGGAAATAAATAAATTTGGAATTTATTGACAAATTTGAATAGGGATATTAATCCAATTTGGGGTTAAATAAAGATGAGTAATAATTAAACGCCTAAGACACGAGGTTAAACTCTTTTGTGGTATAAGACTGTCCGGGCTCGCCCAACAAATTTAGCAGCCACAAATGCCAGTCTAATGTGAGAGGTCAAAGGCACGAATTAAATGTACAACAATGGTAAAGACAAGAGGTTAGGCTCGTTTGCGGTATAACACTGCCCGGACGCGCCCGGGAAATCCAGCAACCGCAAATGTCAGCCTAATGTGGGAGGTCTTTACAAGGTTATGGTTCTAATGAATTAAGTAACACTTAACGAGATAAACATGTGGTGGGACATGGGGGGTTAAGTGGGTGCCTTGGGTGGCATGTGAAATTAAGTGGGTGCCTTGGGTGGCATGTGAAATACGATTAGATGCACTTAACCAAGATTGAAACATGTAAGAAGACATGAATAAGAATGAGGTTAAGTGGGGAAACCTTAGTCGAGACCAAGCATAGGTGGAAGGCTTGTGTCAAGCATGGGGGCCCTTTTCAAACCAGTAACCCATTAAGTATCTTTGTGAGCTCGACCCAATTCGAGGATGCGACACGCTTACTGGATTTGATTGTAAGAGGTCAAAACGGGTTAGCGGTGGCAACGCAAGTCCAACGGGGTCATGTGCGTGCGTGGGCCCGGGGTGGTAGGTAAGACGTTGTTGCATCGTGTAGATATAAGACCTGCATCTTTTGTGGTATCGGGTTGCAACTTTGGGGAGTGATACACCCCACTGTGGGACCAGCACGGGTATCCATGAGTTAGGGAGCTGATAGAATAGGGGTAGTGGGTACAACTAGTGGAGATAGGGGCAGACGACACCTATGAAGGAAGCTAGGGGTACATGAAACTACCATTATCATTGTTAAGTTCTGTAGGCGGGATCAACTTTTAGGTTGACTAGTGGTGGTGCAGTATAGTAATTATCTTATAGTGATTAGGAACGAGATTAACGCCTAAATATTCCTCTTATTTGCTTTGTCATGCCCACTTGTTTCATGGTCATATCTTATCTTACCAGTTTATGCCTTATCCTAGTTACTTTAATAATTATATTGTTAAAGTTATTATACTCGCCCGACTTTATGTCTGACCCCCTTGTTTTCGCCTCTTTTCTTCCTTCCCCCCTCCCCCGGTTCTCAGGGTGGGACTAGTACTAGTGGAGCTTGATCTCGGATCTCTTTCTCACTCTTTTGGAAGTGCTTGGATTGCTGAAAGTAAAGTTCAGCTCATCTCTTTTATGGCTACTTGTGTTGGGCTTTATGTTTTTTATTTTATGTACCTTGAAACAATTTATCAAGTTGGATATTAAGTGTACTTGGTTTATGAAGTTGTTGTAATCAAACTATTTCTCCGCTGCAATAAAAGTTGTTTTAAATTTTTCACGTACCATTATTTATATCTGTCTTGTTATATTCTTTTCTATACACTAAATACGCTCCATGGAAGTTAATGCATTCCCTTTGTGAGTGACATTAATGGACGTGGGGTGTTACACGTGGTATCCGAGCTGAAGGTTACCAGACCAGATATGAATTTTGAAAAACTATTTTTCAAAAAGCATTTTATAAAGAAATACTTTCAAAAGTATGTTTTAAGGAAAGTATTTTCGAGAGAAAAGTTTGTTTTAAAAACATAATCCCCCAAGAGTCATATATCTTTCTTTCGAATTCTCCATTTTGAATCTCTTCATTTTCTTTTCAGCATATCTGGAATTCCCAAGATACCCGAGGGGATACCGATACCAGGATGGTGTAGAAGGTATCTGGAAGCTAGGGCCAATGTCGTAGGGCCAGCAAATGCTCCTCCTCCTACTCCCCCTCCTCTTCCTCCTCCACATGTTGATACTTTTGCAAAGATATGCAAAGATTTTAGGGCAATGGGCGGGAAACCTTTTCACAGATCAGAGACGTTTGTTGAGGCTCGAAATTGGCTTAGGGAGTTGGAAGATCTATTTGGTATTTTCGAAGTAGAAGATGGAAGGAAGGTCCAATTGGCTGCTTGGTTAATGAAAGACGAAGCCTCGTTTTGGTGGGAGGTCACGAACGGAGATAGTCCGGTGGAGAAATGGATGGATTTCAAGCGTAGATTCGAAATGAAGTTTCTCTCACGAGCAGAAGAGAGTTTACATATGGAAAGATTCTTGGCGTTGAAGCAAGGGGATTTATCAGTAAAGGAGTACGTCAACAAGTTCAATCAGTTGGCGAGATTTGGCTTGGAATTGGTAAACACACCTGAGAAGAAGGCCCTGATGTTCATTAAAGGTTTGAATGAGCCTCTACATGGGTTGGCGATGACCCACATTCCGATGGGGGCTACCTTTGAGAAACTGGTTGACATGGCGCTTATGCATAAGGAAGAGAAAGGTGCGAATGCTAATAAGGCACCGAAGAAGAAAGGAGACCAGAAGAAGCCACAACAGCAAAACAAGAAAGGCGTGAAGAACAATAATGGCAAAGGAAAGAAGAAGTGCTTTAATTGTGGGACACCAGGCCATCTGAGCAAAGACTGTAGGAAAAAGAAGAAGACTGGTTGTTTCCACTGTGGAGAGGTAGGTCATCTAGTTAAGTATTGCCCAAGGAAACAGGGGCAAAGGCAAAGAACTTCCGGAGGGTAGCTTCAGGCTCTTATGGCACCAGGGCAGGCGAGAGGGTAGATTCAAGCTCTCATGGCACCAAGACAGGAGAGAGGTAGAAACATTTCCGTTGAAAGTTTAGTTTTTCTGTTTGATCTTCCTATTCGTACTTTGTTTGACCCTGGCGCTTCACACTCGTTTGTATCTGCTTCGTTAGTTGAAACACTACACATAAATACTAGTCTAGTTACGGATCCCATAGTAGTCTCAAATCCTATTGGTGGTTCGGCTCATCTTTCTATGATTTGTCGGGATTTGAGCGTGTCTATCTTAGGCGTTGGTTTTGAATGCAACGCCTTTGTTCTTGGTTTCATGGGCTACGGCTTGATTCTAGGTATGGATTAGCTAACTAGATACGGTGCAATCCTAGATTGTGAAAGAAGGGTAGTTAGATTGTTGACTCATTATGGAAAGACCCTTGATATTTCTTGTGACCCTAGAGGTCCGGTAATGCTTAGCTACCTAGAATCCCTAGACGCATCCAATGATGATTTGAAATCTGTTCGTGTGGTCCGTGTATATAGTGACGTCTTCGATGAAGTTTGAGGCTTACCCCCGAGGCGCGAGATAGACTTTCAAATATATCTATAGATAATGCAAAGCCATTTGCATTACCAGTGCACCACGTGGCTCTGAGAGAGTGAAGAGAACTCAGTAAGAAAGTGAAAGAATTGCTTGAGAAGGGGTTCATAAGAAGAAGTATTTTGAAGTGGTGTGCTCCAGTCGTTTTTGCTACAAAAGCTGATGGTTCATTTAGATTGTGCATGGACTATAGAGAGCTGAATAAGCTAACAAAGAAGAACAGGCACCCATTACCAATGATATACGATTTATTCCATTAGTTGGTGGGTGCTTCAGTTTTCTCGCAACTGGATTTAGCTAACGGGTTTCATCAGCTAAGGGTGGCTAAAGATAGGATCGATAAGACTCCGTTTAGAACTCCTGATGGTTTCTTTGAGTGGCTCATCATGCCTTTTGGTTTGACGAATGCACCCGCATACTTTGTTGACTTAATGAGTAGGGTGTTTAGGGAGTTCCTAAACAAGTTTGTGGTAGTCTTTGTATACGATATTCTGGTTTTCTCTGAAAATGAAGAAGAGCACGCCCTACATCTTAGGGAAGTCTTAGAGACCCTACGATCGCATCAGCTAAAAGCTAAATTCTCTAAGTGCCATTTTTGGAGAAAAGAAGTGAGGTTCTTAGGATATGTGGTCTCTAAGGAAGGGAAAGTTGTGGATCCCGCCAAGGTGGTGGCAATCTAAGATTGGAACACTCCTAAGAACGCAACATTAGTAAGAAGCTTTTTAGGGCTGGCTGGCTATTATAGGAAGTTCATTGAGCACTTCGCGAAGATATCAGCCACTCTCACTCGATTAACGAAGAAGAATTTGACTTTTACTTGGGACGTTGACTGTGACGGTGCTTTCCAACATCTGAAGAGGGATTTGATGACAGCTCTAGTTTTAGTTTTGCTAGACGGGAGTAAGACATTCAATGTATATACTGATGCTTGTGGGACAGGGCTTGGTGCAGTTTTAATGCAAGAGGGAAGGGTGATATGCTATGGTGGAAGACAGTTGAAAGCCCACGAGAAAAATTACCCTACCCACGACTTAGAGTTGGCGTCCATAGTTTTTGCGCTTAATTCATGGCGTCATTATTTGCTTGGAGAGAGGTTTGAGTTGTGTAGAGATCAAAAGTCGCTAAAGTACTTATTCTCTCAGAAGAACCTAAACTTGAGGCAACAGAGATGGATGGATTTTTTGGCATCCTACGATTTTGAGATCACATATACCCCTGGCAAGGGTAACGTTGTAGCTGACGCCTTAAGTAGAAAGAAGTTAACTTTAAGTCCTTTGTTCGTAGAGTGGCAGAGTTTGGAGTATATATCTTCCTTTGACTTCGGACCCTCTGTCGATTATGTACACGGATTATTGTCATCGTTAGAGGTGCAACCTACACTTTTGGGTCGAGTTGGAGAGGCACAGCGAAATGTCCCACAGTTGGTTGAGATAGTAGGCAAGCTTATAGGAGGGGATTCCTCGAGTCATCTTGATAGATATGCTATAGATAAGAGAGGTTGGCTACATAGAGATGGAAGACTTTGTGTACCACAAGACGAGAGTTTGAAGAAGGCAATTCTTGAAGACTCACATCGCTCTAAGATGACCATACATCCCAATAGTGATAAGATGTATAGGGATATGAAGCGAGTTTTATTTTGGGCCGGAATGAAGAAGGACGTGGCCGAGTTCGTTGCTAGATGCTTAGTGTGCCAACAAGTCAAGGCGGAGCAAAAGAAGCCTGGAGGTTTGCTCCATCCCTTAGGGATTCTTCTTTGGAGATGGGAAAGCGTTTCCATGTATTTTGTAGATGGGTTACCAAGATCAAGGAAGGGTAAATATGGGGATTTGGGTAATTGTAGACAGACTTACCAAAAGTGTCCATTTTATTCCCGTTAAAAGTAGAAGGACCGTCGTGTGGTTAGCATCTGTTTACCTTCGAGAGATGGTTCGTTTGCATGGCATACCCTCTAGCATTGTGAGCGATAGAGATCCCATTTTCATAAGCGAGTTTTGGAAAAGCTTACAAGAGGCGGTTGGAACGTAATTATGCTTAAATACCGCTTATCACCATCAGACGGACGGCTAGACCAAGAGAGTAAATCGGGTTCTAGAAGACCTTCTGAGACTATGCATCCTAGACTTTGGAGGAACATGGGAAGAACACCTTCCACTAGTGGAGTTCGCCTATAATAATAGTTTTCAGGCTAGCATTGGCATGGCACCTTTTGAGGCTCTTTATGGACAACCGTGCCGATCACCTACATGTTGGTGGGAATCTAATGATAAGGTTTTACTTGAAGCCGACATGATTAGGGAGACTTTAGAGACGATAGACCTGATTCGACGGCGCAGGACCGACAGAAGTCATATGCTGATAGGAGACGAACCGATCTTGAATTCAATATTGGGGACATGGTTTTTTTTAAGGTGTCACCGTTAAGAAACGTAGTCCGTTTTGGATCAGTAGGGAAGTTGGCACCAAGGTTCATAGGATCCTTTCCAATTACGGAGAGGATTGGACAGATGGCGTATAGAGTAAAGTTGCCAGAGATGCTCAGCGGAGTTCATGATGTGTTTCACGTTTCGCATTTGCGTAAGTGTTTACACTATATGGTGGAAGTGGTAGAGCCGAGCACGCTCGAAGAAGTGGAAGTAGAGCGCAATGCCACGATCAGATGAGCTCCAACATGCATTCTCGGATCAGAGGTCAAAAAGCTTTGCAACAAAGAGGTCAAGTTGATCAAAGTGCAATAGGGAGATGATCAAAGAAATGAGAATTGGGAGACGGAAGACAAAATGCGTACGCTGTACCCTTTCCTTTTTGAGGGTATGTTTTAATTTCTCCTTTTTCTACCGCTTTGTTGACACTTGTCCTATCTTTTAGTATTATTTTTGCGATGACATCTTCGATCTTTAGTTAGGATGAACCCTATGGTTGCAAACATGTGTTTGAGGCAAGTTATATTTGGTGGATGCAAATGGATGCTAGTGGTTGCTAGTGGTTGCTCGTGGATGCATGTACACACATATTAGGCACTAGATCGGCTAAATCACCTTCATGTTGCATATAAATGCGTGTGCATATCTAAATTAATGGATGTATAATGGTTGTTTTATCATATGGATGCTGCATTTTGATGAATGGTTGTGCACACATGTAGAAATAATATGCATCGATAGGATTCTTTCACATACATAATGGACGTATGGCACTATCGTGATTTACATTAAGGAGGTCAACTGAATCAGTGGACCGCCTGATCTTTGCATTAGATAAGGAACATATACACACATTTTTGCATAAGTTCATATAGCATTAGAAATTTCTTTAAGAACAATGGATGCTTTGGATGATGGTTGAGTAGATGGATGATTGGTTGGTAGGATACATTCTTCTTAACTTAGAGATTTCGGGGACGAAATCCTTTAAGGAGGGGAGAACGTAACACCCCGTAATTTTATAACATTAAAATTCACAAATTAAAGTATACTTAATTTTTAGAAGAAGAATTAGGTGAAATGGGTTGCGCTATTATGTTCGTCTCAAAATTTTGTGTCAAGATCGACATTTGGTTTGCATAAAACGGATAATTTATGAAGAAGTTATTAAGCCTTGAAGTTTGTATGCATATGAGAGAAATATATATATATATTCAAAAAAAAGTTCAAAACAGCGAATCGGGAGGGGGATTAGCTGAACCGCACCATTTTTGGAGTCGACCTAAGCCCCGCTGGGTCGACTAGGGGTCAATCCAGGGTGTTTGGCTGTCAACCCATGGCAAGATTCGCCCTAAGGGCTGAGGTGGCATCTGAGTGGTCCTGATGGTTCTGGTTATCCCTAGGTTAATCCGACGGCTCATATTAAATTAAACTTCTATAAAAACACTCCTAAACCCCTAACCCTAATCACATTAATTCATAACAAGAGCCGCCATGCCGTCAGTGGAGAACCTAGAGTGGCCGCCATACACTTTCAACCCTAAAGCAAGATAGAAGCTTGAATCAAAATCAAATCAAATCTAAATAATGATTAGTCTACATCAAAGGCGAGCAATTCAGTTTCAGAATACATATCACATAAAGACAAGACTATTCTTTTTAATTGTGAGTATGATAGCTTTCACAAAATAATTAATTAATTTAATTATGATAAGATATAAATGGGATTATGAGAATATGATTTTGAATCATGTGATGTAAATTATATGTATGTTTGTGGTGTTGAATCATATGTTAGTCTTATGCAAGTTGGATCATATGTTAGTTCTTATGTGAATCTTATGCAAGTTGAATCATATAGCTTACGCAAGTTTGTGATGATTGGATAATATATTCATGTATGAATCTTATGCAAGTCTGAGTTGTTAAAATATATGTGAGACATGTATATGGATATGCTAGTTTATATGACATTAACCTTTATGTCTAGATCCATATGCAAGTTTACATCTTTATGTTTAGATCTATATGCAAGTTTACATCTTTATGTTTAGATCCATATGCAAGTTCACACCTTTATGTTTGGATCTATAGCAGTACATAAGTTATGCAAGTTTATGCCTATTACCTATGCTAGTTTTGTATCATATGCTAGTTTGAATGAAATTCATATGCAAGTTATTGGCTATGTGATCTTATGTCTGATCCTTAGACCTATTTTATGTGTTATGTGATGTTGTGTTTCTTTTTATAAGTTAGACTATTTGCGAGTCTAACATATGTCATATGAAAACGTACGAATAGCGTGGGGATGATGGGATAATATTGAATATACATAAATTGTGAATTGGCATAAAATGGCCTTAAAAGGCATATAATTAATTTGAGACATTAATTGGCATAATTGGTATTTATGGACATAATTTTAAGAGACAATTATGGACATAAATAAATTTGGAATTTATTGACAAATTTGAATAGGGATATTAATCCAATTTGGGGTTAAATAAAGATGTGTAATAATTAACCGCCTAAGACACGAGGTTAGACTCTTTTGTGGTGTAAGACTGCCCGGACCCGCCCGGCAAATCCAGCAGCCACAAATGCCAGTCTAATGTGAGAAGTCAAAGGCACGAATTAAATGTATAACAATTGTAAAGACACGAGGTTAGGCTTGTTTGCGGTATAAGACTGCCTGGACCTGCCCGGCAAATCCAGCAACCACAAATGTCAGCCTAATGTGGGAGGTCTTTACAAGGTTACGGTTCTAATGAATTAAGTAACACTTAACCAGATAAACATGTGGTGGACATGGGGGCTTAAGTGGGTTCCTTAGGTGGCATGTGAAATTAAGTGGGTGCCTTGGGTGGCATGTGAAATACGATTAGATGCACTTAACCAAGATTGAAACATGTAAGAAGACATGAATAAGAATGGGGTTAAGTGGGGAAACCTTAGTGGGGACCAAGCATAGGTGGAAGGCTTGTGTTAAGCATGGGGGCCCTTTTCAAACCAGTAAACCATTAAATATCCTTGTGAGCTCGACCCAAGTCGAGAACGCAACACGCTTACTGGATTTGATTGTAAGAGGTCAAAACGGGTTAGTGGTGGCAACGCAAGTCCAACGGAGTCATGTGCGTGCGTGGGCCCGGGCTTGTAGGTAAGACATTGTTGCATCGTGTAGATATAAGCCGTGCATCTTTGGTGGTATCGGGTTGCCACTTTGGGGAGTGATACACCCCACTGTGGGACCAGCACGGGTATCTACGAGTTAGGGAGCCAATCGAGTGGGGGTAGTGGGTACAACTAGTGGAGATAGGGGCAGACGTCACCTATGAAGGCAGCTAGGGGTACACGAAACTACCATTATCATTATTAAGTTCTGTTGGCGGGATCAACCTTTAGGGTGACTAGTGGTGGTGTAGTATAGTAATTATCCTATAGTGATTAGGAACGAGATTAACGCCAGAATATTCCTCGTATTTGCTTTGTCATGCCCACTTGTTTCATGGTCATATCTTATCTTACCAGTTTATGCCTTATCTAATTACTTTAATAATTATATTGTTAAAGTTATTATACTCGCCAGACTTTATGTCTGACCCTCTTGTTTTCGCCTCTTTTCTTCCTCCCCCCCCCCTCCACGCTCAGGTTCTCAGGGTGGGACTAGTACTAGTGGAGCTTGATCTCAGATCTCTTTATCTCTCTTTCGGAAGTGCTTGGATTGCTGAAAGTAAAGTTCAGCTCATCTCTTTTATAGCTACTTGTGTTGGGGTTTATGCTTTTTATTTTATGTACTCTGAAACAATTTATCAAGATGGATATTAAGTGTACTCGGTTTATGAAGTTGTTGTAATCAAACTATTTCTCCGCTGCAATAAAAGTTGTTAAAATTTTTCAAGTACCATTATTTATATCTGTCTTGTTATATTCTGTTCTATACACTAAGTACGCTCCATGGAAGTCAATGCATTCCCTTTGTGAGTGACATTAATGGACGTGGGGTGCTACATGGATCCACTCCGCCATTGTTTTCTAACGCTTTGATTTGTTGTTCTGGTTCCCGACTTTGCAAATGAACTCCAATCTTCTTGCCGTCATTTCATCCAGCTTAAGCGCCCCATTCCGGACAACTTTTGCCTAGTGGCCTTTCTTTCGAAACTGGTCCATCTCGCCTGAAATCGCGAAAAGACAGTATGTGGATAGCAGAATTTGGACGTGTTTTCTGAACAACTCCGCAATCCAAAATGTGGCTTCCATATACCCAAATTGAAGAGAAAATCGTGCTCTTTGATTTTGGCATTATAGAGTTTTGGCCAGAAGCGCATCATTTGAGAGTTATGGGTTGTGAAAGCTCAGGGTGTTTTTTGCAAAACTGAAAATATTAAAAATTGGTTTTTTTAATAGGGTATGGGGTCCACGGTTGGAAGGGGGTGCTGGAGGCGGCCAAGGTGATCAGGGAGGTGGTGGGGTGGTTCAGCGGCACGGTGGTGGGCCACTGGTGGTCGGAGCGGCGGTCTTTGGGGTTGTGGAGGTTTGGGGTTGTTGAACGGTGGAGGAAGAGCGGCGAAGGATGAGAGGGAATCACCGGAGGGGTGCGGCGGCGTGGTCGTCAGAGGTAGGGGCAAACAGTGTCTGGGTTATAGGATGGATCAGGGGTTTTTTTACTAAAGGGAGAGAGAGGGATAAGGGTTGACCCCCTTTTTATAATTATATAATTATTTATTCCAAAAAGTTACTTTTTTATTCGAACTCCCAATCAAACCAAACGACTGTCGCCCTTAGTCAAATACCCCCATTGCAGACGCAATGGGATATGTCATGTAAGCCCATTCAGCTGTTTCGAACAGTTTTTCTTTAAATTAAAATATAAATCAATGTATTTTGAATTTAAACATACATTTTAATTTACCGAGGCCACATACTGACTTCGAAAATTATAGAAAAATTATATCTAGCTATGTTCTGACGATTCGGTCCTAACAAAACTAATTTCGTCGAATTTGGAGACCATTTGAAAAATGGTCATTTTCCAGTTGATTAAATTCAAACTGAAATTAACAAATGCGTTTTAATTCACTGCGCTCACATATTAATACCAAAAGTTATGAAATTTGGAATCTAGAATTAATTTGACATTCCGGATCCAACAGAAGTGGTTTCGTTGAAAATGGAGTTCGTTTGCAAAATGGCAATTTTAAGGGCTATATATTATATAAAATATATATAAATTCCATTGCGAGTATTACGAATTTTAAACTGGACATAACTTTCAATTAATATTATGAAATCTCGGTTTCTTACATTCATTAGAAAATATAGTTAAACCGATTCAAATGTTTCCGGTTTTACTGAAATATGATTTATTTTGAATCATATACATTCAATTGAAATTTAAAATCAAAATTTCAAACTACCGCGCCATTTCAGCTCGTTATATAATTAAAATAAATTTATATGTTCTAACTTTGATTTAAATAAATTTTTAGTCATTATTATTTAAAATAAATCATTTTAAATATTCAAAATCCATTAAAATAGCTAAAATAAAAAAATTAAATTGGTTCAGAAATTTCGGGTTGTTACATTCTCCCCCACTTAAAATCTTTACGTCACCAAAAAGGAACGAAGCTGAAAGTTGTTTAACTAACCTACTCAACTTTCGTTTTGGCTTTCATTCTTCGCCTTTTCAGCTTCTAAGAATTTTCAGATTTTCAAAAAATTGGCTAACTCCCTTAATTTTCGAAAAATTTCGCCATAACCTCCTTTGTATAGGTTCATATTTAAAACCGCAACTAGCCTCACAGGGCCCTCATCAATCCAAATAAAAAAGCTAAGCAGCTTGCCAATCGGCACATAAAATCAGCAAAACCCAAGAAATACCATAAACATGTACCTATTTGTCGGGCATACAGTTTTATTCCTCTTCTTAGCTTCCATGTTATGACCTGTTCATATATATACATGTACACATATGCAATTTAAATAAATTTTTAATTCATTTCAATATTTGACTTGATTTGGCTAAATTTACCCTTCATTCTTTTATTGGTTTTATTGTTCCAACATTTAAATTAATAATCAAACATCACAATCATCAATCAATTAGTTGATTAGCTTTTCAAATATATAACTTTAATATATGGCCCAAAATCATGTTTTTACTGCCAAATCACAAACAATTAATTCTAGCTAAGTTTTGGTTCTCACACCAGTCAATTGGAAATATATAGATATCCTACTTTTGAAACTCGAAAATAAACTACTGATGTTGTACAGACATCAATAGAATCAAACTTGGGCAACTAGAGTGTGATTCTATATCAATCCAGCATATTTGAGACTTCAAATATACATTCATGACGCGTATATGAAAAATCTTCATATACTCGATTGTCCAAATTTAATATAAAATAAAATATTCAAATACGTATAATTAGATTTAATTTTCAAAATTAAAATCGTTTTCATTTTTATTTTTAATCAATAATACTCTTCCAACTCATTCTAGGATACTACGGATCCTATCTCTGATGAGTCTGTCTTATAGGACATTACAAATCCTTTTTCCGATGAATTCTTTCATTTGGTTCTTATGTGTCTTGTTCTCGAGCTCTGTTGTAATGACCCGAAAATCCCGGCCCTTTGAATCTACCATAAACCACACAGGTCAGATCCAAAAGTTGGAAATCCTCGAATGCACTAACTTTGGGCATACAACACATCAAAACAAATAACAGAAGACTTTTATAAAACATTATAATAATGTTACATCAGATTATAGAATATCAGAGTACATCGAACAATAATAATATGACAGCGGAATATTAATTTACAACAAATTTAATACAATGCAGCGGAAGACTATCAATGCTCTGGACACAGCTTTAAGCTTCGATCCAGAATCCTGCTCAATATATCTGCAAAATAAGCTACTCGACTGCCTATGTGGAAAAGAGGGCGCCTGATTTTACAAAGTAAAACAAACTACGATTCATTCATGGGACTGGTATGAGAAATCTTTCCTAACTTATCTAACAATATGACTAATCACAGGGCCACGCCGTAAAGCGGAACGGATTTACTCCATTGTATTGCTAGTGCATAAATTAAATAAGTTTTTATTCAAAATAACGCAATGCTTTTTAGAAAAATGAAATTATTATAAGACTCAAGTCCCATCACACAACGCAACGCAAACCGGAGGATATAGTTTTACCTTATAATGATCAAACAAGGTTGATACGTAGAAAATAATATTTGATATTAGTATTAGTGTCTAACCAGTTTTAAAGTACTTCAAAGTAAATGTATCAACCCTAGACGGCATAGTACCCCATCCTACTATATCATCATATATAGGTTTACAATAAAAACCGTAGTTGTCGTATTGGAAGTTGGGTTTCCATCATGAGTCAAGGCTAGAGACGATCTCCTTACCGGTTCGAGACACTCTAGCAAATTTCTTAGGATCACATCTGCGGGCAACCCTTGGATTCTCCAAGGCCGGTCCAAAATACTTTAGTGGATTAGTTATGCCTGAACACATGTTTCCCGGTCCTATTGAACCTATAAATTGGTCACTATCGACCAATATAACCGAGGCCTCGTAATCTATCATCCACATAAGTAAATTGTCAGGGCTTGCAAAACCCTGATACCACTTCTAGCTAGAAAGAAACGTATGCACTCCTTGAGTCTGTTGTCCCGTTTCTGACTCTTACCGAGGTGTGAGGCTCGCGAGGTATCACTATACACAAAGCTATGCCTAAATGGGCTATGCATAATCATCGACCATAAGGCCCTGCTTTTCAACAAAAGTCTTGATCATTTGCATCTTGGCATGCCACATTGACATTCCACGCCATGCGATCAATAACTATCAATATATAACCTCTGAGCTCGTGCTTCTCAGAGAAGGGTGTTAAGCAAGAGAATAAATTCTCCGCTACCAAATAGATATATCTATTATATTATATGAAAGCACAATATTTCTCTGAAGACCTTTCAAATTCAGATTCTCCAAAAAATCCACTGATCGACACGTGTACATCATTTCAATTCTTGCCACACAGCAGAATAACTATTCTTATTTATCCTAAGATCTTTCAGCTTCACATTGTCCAAAATAACTCGTAAGTCAACACGTGGTCAACACGTGTATAAGTCCTTTCAGTTTCCTTTTGTTAAAAATAAGATCGTTCGACCTCGGTTTCGCACTGAATTGCTACCGTGCGTTTCCTCTTGCCGTATAAAGTAGCAATCACTCCCTCCCCTTCTTATTCTATCCATGATCTTCCCATACTTCTGCTTCAGAACCCTACAACAACAACAAACTCCCGCAGCCGCCGGCGTCTTCTAACCACTTGCCTTTGCTTCTCCTTCTTCCACTTTGATTCTACGCTGGAGGGATTTCGATTAACTACCTAATCTATTATCGAATTCATGCCTACAAACTCTAGTCGCTCATGATTCATCTGTCAATATCGCATCTCCCTTTCCGTCATATTAGACTTTCAGGTACTGCTATACTTTTTAATGATATAAAGTTCTTCATGAATCATGAATCAATGAGCTAACTTACATTTATTAATTTCAACGCTTTCCTATTAATTATAGTTTACCTCTGTTCGCACCCAATTGTAGATGTTTGTTTTACCAAGTGGATTTCAATTTCGGGTATCTCTGATTTTGTTATGAATTTAAGTTTCTAACAGTTTCTACCTCTTGCTCAATGTATCTTTAATTTGTGGATCTTCCTTCTGTTACTGATGGATTGAAGATTCCTATTAATTGTTATACTAAAAGCTTATATTGGATTAAAAATTGCTTTCTGATTTAATTAAAAATAAGTTAGATAATGACGATGATTACTATTTATCCTCTTATTCATTCTTTGATTTAAAAATGGGAATGGTGTCATAATAACATTCGACGTGACAAATCAAGCAAATCGTTCGTCAACACATAATCTAAATATCAACGATTAAATATTAATATCCCTGACAAAATTGCAAGTTATCAATCGAATTAAATTTTGACTAAATTTGAGAACCATGTAGAAATTATAGTTTCAATGTCGTAAATCATATATCCTTGGTTCTGGTGTTTACCATAGACTATTTTACGAAAAAAGATTTTACAAAAAAGAAATTATAGTTTCAATGTTGTAAATCATATATCCGTCTGTAGAATTGTTTTTAACGATATGCTATGGTTCACAATGTAAAATAACTCAAATCATATAAACATTATTTGTTTATTTTGTATTTGTTGTTTATATAAGGATTAGATATTAATCCTTCCCGTTCAGCTGGAATACCAACGATCAGACATTTGGTTACTATCCTTTCCTCTTCTGCTTTCCAGTTGGTGTCGAAACTTTCAAGTTTGAATGTCAAGTTAGCGCAGCTTCATTCGATTCAATCAGTTAACGATTTATTTTTGTTGCCCTTATGTACATGTACTTCTATTTTTCTGTTGAATTTCTTTTGGTTGCAGTATTCTAATAAACAAGAGTTAACTATAATCGATCATCTATCGTTTATCATCTATCCTGCTAACGAGGAGATGGCGCCGCCCTGCATTTTATAATGTTTAATCCACTTTGCTTTAGATGTAACTATAAGGGGTTGAGAACTAAAACTTTAATTAATGGAAATTCTAGGGACATTTCTCGCACTTGGTATTATATATCTTTGCTTTTGATGTTTGGTTGGCTGGAGATAAATTTAACATGATATCGAGATGATACCAGGCTACTAATTTCTAGGGAAAATCGACTCACTTTGCCTAACATGCATACATCCATTGTGCCCATTTTATGCCGTATGAAAACATATACATACATGTGTGTGTATGTTTGGAAGTACGTGTACGTAAATACGAAGAGACTAACCTGGCCAAGGTTCAACTCAGCAAGGTATATGGATTAGATGATTAGTTGTTGATTTTAACTTTGATAGAATATAGGAAAATGGTTTTACTTAGATGAATGTTTTAATTAAGTTCTGCATCTAATAATACTATAATAAATTTGACTTTTTATGCAAGCACTTATTTGTAGTTTGGTGAGAGGAAATATCTGTTTTTTTTTTCATTTCTATGTCATAGTTATTTATGGACTAGAAAATGCTATGTTAGCATTTTATTCAAGTTAATCTTGAATATGGGCTGATATCACTATACAGTATTATTTGATATTTATTGTATAATTAAGTAGGGATTATTTATGCTCTCTTGAAATGTAAAGATCCATTTCTGGATATTAAATTATTCATGTAATTATGTTGTTAACTGTATACATACATATTGGTATCCTACATATTTCTATTATGATTGAAGAAATACATGAAATCTAATGTTATAGCACCACACTTTTGCACCAGCATGGTTGGTTACAAAAAAATTTACGTCACCTTCATTCTTGACCTTTTTTTGATTAAAGTAAGTAGGTTTACTTTTGACAATATACTACACTTATACCATGCAAAAGGGTGTAATATTTCAAACTTCATGCTGCTATTTTACAGCATGCAAATTTACCAAGTGAAATATATTTTTCTTATCAAATCGATCAACTGGTCAGTTTTTTTTTCTTTTTCACTTGTGTTGTTTGGTGACATTGTATTACCATATTAAATGTAGTTCTGCTACTTTTCTACATTAGGTTTAACTTGAAGTTCATTAAAAAATTAGAATTGTCAGTTGCTTGATGTATTAAGAATATTATTTTGCAAAAGATCGTGGAAAAATACCAGTAACAACCAGTTGACTATATACAACCGTCCAACCAGTTACTACCAGGTATAGGTACAATAAAGTAGTATTCCCTCTTTTTTCTATTGGATAAAAAGGAGCCTCTATAGTTCCACTTTTCAAAGAAGTTGTGTGCACATGTTTAGCTTTGCTTTTGCATGCTAAACAGTTTAATTTATTTTTAATTTTACGTTGAAATCTATGTTTTCAGTTTAGCTACTTGGAAATTTTAGATCATATGCTTATTTTCTAATTTGTAGATATCATTTCCCGTATGCACCTTTTCATTTAACTTTTGATTTGGTTATGGCTTCAACCAAGGTGTCTGTCTTTTTTTTGGTTGCTAACAAGAAAGAGTGAAAACAAATATTACTAACTGGTTTAAAGAGAGCATGACACACTTGGTTCCTCTGTATCACTAATATATGTTTTGGGTTTAGCTACTTGGAAGCTGTAGATTATACCCTCATTTGTTGATTTATAGATATCATTTGCCATATACAACTTTTCATTTAATTTTTTGTTTGATGATGGCTTCAATCAAGGTATCCATTTTTTTTTTTTTTTTTTTTTTTTTTTTTTTTTGCTGCCAACAAGAAAGAGTAGGTACAAATACTGCTAACTACTTTTTAAAAGAGAGCATGATATACTTGATTGGTCTTCAATACCAATGTTGGGCCAATCGTTGTTTGTTATGTTTGCATCTATTAGCTCCACATATGTAATCTCAATTTGTATTTATTGCAAATTCTTTTTTTTGGTCTCATGCCTAATACTGGTATCATCTATAACATATGTATTTCCATATATTACATACATAGGGACAGGCTTCCTGATATTCATCCAGTTATTTTCATTAGTTTGGCATCAACATGGAATCTAATTAATTACCAAAAAGGGGTGCAATATAATCATATTTATTATAATTTAATTAGCGAATAAGAGTTGACTAAAATTTGTAAATAGTTAAATTAACATTCTAATGCTTTTTATTATCTGGAAATATATGCATTTAATGTATAATCAAACTTTATATAGATTTGTTGACAGTGATCTACCAAATATTTTGAAATATGTTAACTTTTTTATAAACAACTATCATCCTTTATGATGTGCAAATGATCCAAACGCAGGAATAGCTAAATGAAGTACTGTATATTAAACTAACTGTTTGTGCAGTTTCTTTGTTAATGTCGTGTTCCATTTTGTGTTTGTCTCATATGGCAAATTTGGTAATTGCAACTGTTTTTGAGACTCATGGATATTAGTATAATGGTTTAATTATAGTGTTTCTACCTTTTATCATTTGGGTTTGACTTCTTATATTTTCGGTTTAGGTAAATGATCTTACCTAAATACGTGGTTTGTGTTGTCAACTTCTTTAATGCAACATCTCTGTATTGGTTAAAGAACATATTTTACTAACTAAATCTAGAAACATATATAAAATTTATTAATTGCACTAACCTATATCCAATGTCCAAGGACTAAAATAAAAATGGCATTTTCTTAATTTTTGACAGGTTTTCAAATATATTAACATATAAATCTTCATAAATTGATTGGCAGTTCCCAAGAATGAATAATATTTTGACTTAACTGATTTTAATTTATTCCAAAAATATAATTTCATGATGTATGCTTTAACGATTGACAAAACGTGACGCATCATTGAAAATTTGAAGTTTTAAAGGCAATGTAAACCCGATAATATCATATTTTTTTACTATTTATTGGAGTGCTGAAGTTTTCTTACCCCCTTACTCCATTGTTTTATTTGGTAATATTGACAACTTACTTTAATTCCATTGGTAATGTTTTGCCTCTTAATACATACGACCGGTAACACTAATAAATTTTGTAATGACTGAGATTTTTCTCTATCAATCGAAATAAATTTAGGGGATTATTAAAGGGACTCCACATTTGGTTAAGAGGGGTATAATTTTATGGGGACTCTGGCTTTATATTTTTTTGTTAAGGGGGTTTGGATTAATTTTTTTTTAAAAAAAAAAAAAAAAAAAAGCGACCTAACTACCTATGTTTTGTCACTTATGTTAAACCTTAACTTTCTAAATTCATCACAAATGGAATGAAACAAACGCATATTTCCAACATAAAAATAAAAAACACTACTTTCAAAATTTTCGTTTATGCTTTTATTTTAAATTAACCATACTAATTATAATATGAAATTACGATTAATTACCTAATTCGATGTTTTCTGATCATCCACTAAACTTTTTTGTGTCCCCGTTACATTAACTACATCCATTTTTTATTTTTATGTGTAGCATTAAACTATAAGAATTAATTAGGATTTAAGATTTATGGTTTATATTAGTGTGAATTATAGGGGGTTAATTTCAGAATTTCAATTTATATATTTTAGGGGAGGCTAATTTATTTTGTCCTCCCCATAACAATTATACCATAAATTAAAATAGTTACTCCCCTTAATCAAATGTGGAGTCCCTTTAACATTCCCCTAAATTTATTATTTTGCTCAATCACAAATTTCAATAATAGATTCATAAGCTTATTTGAGTAGTAGGTTCTAATTTTGGGATGTGAAATAAACTCTTATTACCGCTTACCAATTACGTGATTGTTATTTTGCGTTCCATCCAAGTCCACTGCCAAAAAAAAAAAATCATCTAAAACCCGTACTTACTGTATTTAAAATTATTGCATCCTTCCTGTCTACATCAGTTTGACTGAAATTTAATCGTTCACATAGAAGTCGGTTCATTGTTACTCTGGGTGTCGTCAAGTTTATACTTGCAGAAGCTACCCGTTATAAGTTGATTACGTTCAATGGTGTTTTGTAGGAATTGGTCTTGATTTTTCCCAATGATGGCTTATTTTTCTAATATGAAGGCATTCCAAGGTTAATGTGAAATGGTATATTGTTTCAATCATATTTTTTTTTCATGTGATTATATATTTTTGCATCAAGCTCATATTTCTTTCCTTATTTATGTATATGTGTTCAACATGAACAGAAATATTGAAACCTTCTTTTATCTGGATATTTAAATTTACCTGGTTTTTTTAAAGGGCATTGTTATTGACACTCCAAATATTGTTAAGGGGAGGCCAATTTTTTATTTTTTTAAAAAATTGTTAAGGGAGTACCAATGAGGAAAGTAGCCCCTTAACTAATAAAGGTAATTTTACCTTATTACCCATTTATCCCCTTAACAAATAAAGGTAATTTTACCTTAACAAATATTGTAAGGGCCATAGTATTTTTTTTTTCAATTCGCATATATCGCTTTTTTTAAACCCTAAAGGATAAGCGTTTCCGGAAGAAGGATCGAACTTTTTTTTTTTTTTTTTTCGACATAAATATGCCGAATTTTATAATTATGAAGGCAATGCATCGAAATGATTATTAATTTTTTACATATCACTATCGAATACATATATAATTGATTACGTGCTGCATTCGGTGCAGTGGTGACGAACTACTTATTTTAATTCGGTTTTTCTTGTCGAAAAAGTTGTTTTAATCTAATTTGAAGGTGCAATCCAGGAATATTGAGCAGTGTGAAATAATATATTTGTGTACCCCTTAACAATTTTTCAAAGAGTGAAGTTTTTAAAAAAAATGACTCTCTTTAACAATAGTTGAAGTGTCAATAACAACACCCTTTTTAAAATGTTAAATGAATTCTAAAGTTATCAAACTGAAGTTATTAATGTAATAGCAATATTTATAGACATCATACAACCACTTTAATACCTAGGTGCTATTCTACGAGCCTATTTAAACTACTTTAATCTCTTTGAATAACATGCTTTTCGAACCATATTTTTTTAAACTAAAGCATATCAATTAGTAACTGATCTGTTAAAAGGTTTTATTTTGCCATTAATTTTTAGTGCTTCATTAATTCTTCCATTAAATATTTAAATAAAATAAAATATGCTTTTACTTGCACTTATGTCATGTTAGTGATGGGTTGGTCACTGTTGTTAGTTTTTAGTCATAATGCTTCTACATAATAATAAATCATCTTATACTTATCCAGATATATTTCATTGGTTAAAGACAACTTGGAGAAGCTCAACTAAAGTTAGAATATAATGTCCATGTCGCTGATATTGGGTGAATTTTACCAATGCACTGAAGTTTGCTTTTTATTGCGATGTGCAACATGTTCATATAAACTGGAATTATGCCACTGGGAATTAAAGGGCAGTCCATCGATTCTTTTACAAATTTATATGACCTGATAAAAAATAAGATGAGTCCAGATGTTCTCATAAAACTATTACCAAAGTTCAACTCTATTGTTACTTTTTCATTTAACAATGGCTTTTATCTACTTTTGATTGAAATAAATAAATTATCATTCTTCCTAAGATGGACACTAATGCTTATTTGTTGGCAACGTGGGTATGATAGATTGCAATTAGCCTGAGCAGAGCATGTGAAATGCATCAAGGCATGGGCATGGAAGAAAATTGAAGATGCACTAAATATGACTCTGGCTTCTTCCTTGATAAATTGTCAAATTTCAAATTTAATGACATAAACTTGAAATATATTTTATTTTACATGTAGAAGGAATGTGTTTGCATGTATGCTAATATTAGTGGTCAATGTTAACAAACATGATATCAATACTTTTTTTTTGACTGATATGTTGAAATAAAAACAATAGTCTGGTATACAGAGAATTTTTTCAACAGCGTAGACATTGTTGTGTTGATAATGTTGTCTGTGATCCTTGAAAAATGTGATAACTTTCGGCTTTAAATGTTTAAACTGCATCCGCCTGTACCCCTTCTGCACCATAGTTCTACATTTATGTTCTATGCCATACTCAATCATAATACATATGCACAACATTAATAGTAATATAACCCATTGCATAATAGATGTAATAGTTTCTATAAGAGTTGTATCTAGCAAAAAAGCTTGGCAACCCTTTCCTCGCTATAGTCCCCAAAATGAACTTTCATCATATCCAATCAAATAACAGAATTATATTAGTAACATATAATTCCATCTTCATAATCAAAATTGATAGGAATAAATTAACAAAATTATTTTAGTATACATAAAATGATTTTAGTAACATATAAACATTTATGGCATCACCCGTGCGGGTTTGCCCTATAACGTTTGATGCTAGCATAGAAATGCCACCCAGTTAAAATATGATGAGTGAATCAGCAAGATGTTACTGACCTTTCCTCAACGAATTCAAAGACAAATAATGAATGAATTGATAAGAGGGCTTGGATTCCTCATTGCAGAGTCGATAATACACAACAAAAATAATTAATTCTGTCTATCTTCCAGAAGAGGTCACATATTGTTAAAAATCCGTCTGTAAGCCAACGGTGTATACATATTAATTAACTCCTAATATCACTCAGCACACAAACTTTTGCTGGTCTATAGACTTGCTGCATGGTGTTTTGGGGCTCTCATTTTGGAAGCATGTAGGATATGGATTTTACAAAAAAGATGCACGAGAAATCAGTGCATAGCGCATACTATTTTAATCACAACTGGTACTGCTGCTTGCCAACTACCTAGAAAGTGATATATCAACAGATTTTTAGCAAACCCGAATGCACTGTCAATAAGCGGAATGGTAATTACATTCTTTCACCGCCCTACATCTATCAGAAACTAAGGTGGAAAAATTAATCATTTAACTAACTAAAAAGAAGTAGATTTAAAATCTATTACAACAAAATTTATTGTGGTCCGTGTGCGTAGCACGGGTTCGCACTAGTATTAAATAGAAATCAATTCACATAGAATGAAATTCGACGTCAGACACACTTCCATTTACAAGTCAGTTCTGGGTCTGGACGAAACCGGAGACACCTTATTCCACGTCCCGTATGTCCAATACGGAAGATAGGTGCTCATTTATCCGGACAATCAACAAGTACGTCTAGACAACTACCACTTTAATCCTTTACTGGGAGCTACCCAATGCCGAGCAACAGTAGTCATCCATTTGATGTGAAGATCGCCGGTTTTCAATCACCATCTTCAAAATCTTCGATTTAAATCATCGTATAATTATTTGAAATGAAATGGAACTCAATCTTTTCAAATAATTCTCACATATACATAATTTAAATCATTTCATATCGTTAATATTATTTTACAACGATTTATCGCTATTTTTATTTATATAAAAATAACTCAATTAAATTTAATGATGCTTCGGGTCAATAGGCGGCCTTGGCGCTGTTATTACCCAAATTTGATTTACACTTTTCTCGAAATCTAACCATTGGATTTTAATAAATTTTATACCGTTGGAAAGATCTTCTCAAAGCGGTCTTAACGGTTCTAGTTTTGGAAAAATCCGACGGTCGGATCTTTCGGTAATCATTTAAAGTTATGATTCCGAAATGCGAACTACCGCGCGAGATTCGTTTAATTTTAATATATATATATATATATATATATATATATATATATGAATTACTCGATGATTCCACTAACGTGGTTTAACATGCCAAATAAAAACATGTTTTGTTTCCATACCAAATCTACATGTTTATAATGTCAAATAAAATGCATTTTATCTACGTGACAATGTAGCAAATGACATATAAAAAAGATAATTTTTATTTGTAATTCTATATTTAACTCTAACAAATAAAAAGGAAATATTTCATTTGTATATAGTTTCAATGAATGTTTTGATAATAAAAATAATTCTTTTATTTACATACAAATTCTAATGTATGTTGTGACAATAAAAATGATTCTTTAATTAGCATACAAATTCTAATGTACGTTGTGACAATAAAAATGATTCTATAATTAACATACAAATTCTAATGTACGTTGTGACAATAAAAATGATTCTTTCATTAGCATACAAATTCTAATATATGTTTGACAATAAAAATGATTCTTTAATTAACATACAAATTCTAGAAATGATTCTTTAATTAACATACAAATTCTAATGTATGTTGTGATAATAAAAATGATTCTTTAATTAGCATACAAATTCTAATGTATGCATTTTCAATAAAAATGATATTTTAATTAGCATACAAATTCTAATGTATGCATTTTCAATAAAAATGATATTTTAACTTTTGTTAATATTCTATTTCAACAAAAATGATTAAAAAGTGATGATTTCATTTTGTTAACAATTCTAATCTAACAAAATGAATATAAGCAATAGTGGCATTTATGTTAATAATCCTAGTTTGACAAAATTAATATTTTTACTCAAACATAAATCTCTTTAACCAAAATTGTTAGTTTTGTTATAACTCAAATCTTATTTAACAAAAATGTAATTTTTGTTATAACTCAAATCTACTTAACCAAAATGTAATTTTTGTTTTCAACTAAACCAATTTGACAAATATATATATATTTTGATTCAACTAATCTACTTTGACAAAAATGTATATTTTTGTTCACCAGTTATATTTTGACAAAAATGTGTATTTTGTTTCAATCATTATGTTTTGACAAAAATATACATTTTGTTTTCAACAAATCTAATTTGTCAAAAATGTGTATTTTGTTTCAACTAAACCAATCTTACCAAAAATGTATATATATTTGTTCAACAATTCTAATTTGACTAAACTGTATATTTTTGTTCAACAATTCTAATTTAACAAAAATGTATATTTTTGTTCAACAATTCTAATTTGACAAAAATGAACATTTTTGTTTCAACTAAACTATTTGGCAAAAATGAACATTTTTGTTTCAACAAAACTATTCAACAAAAATGCATGTTTTTGTTTCAACAAAATTATTCGACAAAAATGCATGTTTTTGTTTCAACTAAACTATTCGACAAAAATGAATATTTTTGTTTCAACTAAACTATTCGACAAAAATGCATGTTTTTGTTTCAACAAATCGATTTGACAAAAATGAACATTTTTGTTTCAACTAAACTATTCGACAAAAATGCATTCAATAAAACTATTTGACAAAAATGAACATTTTTGTTTCAACTAAACTATTCGACAAAAATGCATGTTTTTGTTTCAACAAAACTATTTGACAAAAATGCGTGTTTTTTTGTTTCAACAAAACTATTTGACAAAAATAAATGTTTTTGTTTCAACTAAACTATTCGACAAAATTGCGTATTTTTATTTCAACTAAACTATTCGACAAAATGCATGTTTTTGTTTCAACAAAACTATTTGACAAAAATAAACATTTTTGTTTCAACTAAACTATTCGACAAAAATGAATGTTTTTGTTTCAACTAAACTATTCGAAAAAAATGAATGTTTTTGTTTCAACTAAACTATTCGACAAAAATGAATGTTTTTGTTTCAATTAAACTATTCGACAAAAATGAATGTTTTTGTTTCAACTAAACTATTTTGACAAAAATGATAATTTTAATTCCATTGTTCTAATTTGAAGAAAATGATAATTTTAATTCCATTACTCTAATTTGACAAAAATGATAATTTTTTGATTCAGCTATTCTACTTAACAAAAATGATCATTTTTGTTTAACTCCATTTTAATTAACAAAAATGTTAATTTTGGTTTAATTCAATTCCAAGTAACAAAAATGCTAAATTTGTTTACCTATTTTCTAATTAACACAAATGTTAATTTTTGATTCAACAAATCTAATAACCAAAAATAATAATTTTTGTTTAATCTATTTTTTATTAACACAAATGTTAATTTTTGATTCAATAAATCTAATAAATAAAAATGATAATTTGGTTTAATCCAATTCTCTAGTTAACACATGTTAATTTTTTTTCAACAAATCTAATGAACAAAATGATAATTTGGTTTAATCCAATTCACTAATTAACACACATGTTAATTTTTTTCAACAAATCTAATGAATAAAATGATAATTTGGTTTAATCCAATTCTCTAATTAACACAAATGTTAATTTTAACAGATCTACAGAACACACCAATCACAGATCAAATCATGTATGACAATCAGCAGAATATTACAGCGTATGAGTAATACTACAACTATGATTAATAAATTTTAATTATATAATAAAAAGAATAGAATTTCTCACGGTGCTTTTAATCGTGTATAATTCAGATTTGAAATTTGTCTAAAATCTGATTTGCTTCGAATTTGTTCCTGTCTATTCCATCACGTAGATCTGGTCAAGGGAATCCAACGCACTCAGATTCGTATAATTCTGTGTTTGCTTGAGAGAGAAACAAAGTTTTATACGTTAATGATATAATTAAATTAATTATAATATTTAATTAACTTAATTAACAAATTCAAAGTCAACCTCCTTAACCCCTTCTTTATTCTTTCTCGTTCGTTAACAGGAACCCATCTTCAACTTCGAACACATCACCTCCGCCGCTTCTACAAGCTTCCAAAATCCGATCGACCATCGCCCCTTGAACCACCGTCGACTCCTCCCTTGGCGCCACCAATCACAGCCAACTCGCCGCACACTTCCTCACCAAAAACTGCTGCGAACGCAGCTCCCTTGAGGCCAAATTCCTCCCTCATTGTCGAGCCAGAGAAGATCATAGCCGTTCATTTGACAGAACTCATTGAGTAGAACAAAATTGTCTTTGAAAATTTCGTGAATCTTTGAATGGATTAAGAGATTAATGGGGGTGAAAATGGGAGTGTTCTGGCCATCCATGAAGAAGACGACGGCTGGTTAGAGATGGGCTAGGGTCTTATTTAATCTCCTATTTATAATATTATATTATTAAATGTTCTAGGTTTGCAAATAAATCTGTTAAGTCTCAGTAGCTCCAATTTCAGCCCAACGGGAGTTGTCCCTAGGAAAATACCCCCGTTTCGGACACAATGGACTAGGTCTCGTCAGCCAATTCTCTGTAACATCCCGTAAATTTCGACTGGTTTTTGGAAAAATAAACTATATGAAATTTGGAATAAGTCAGTTATAGACTTGAAACTCTATGATTTGTTAATGGAAATAAATTTGAATTTTTAATTTAGTTCTTGATTTAAATGGTTTGAAAATAAATTTTAAGGTATTATTAATTAACGATTTCAAATTTTATTTTTAATAAACGACAATCTATGATAACATCAATAACCAAACAAACTATACGTGTTCATAAGTTTTGAAACGATATTGTCGATCATGAAACAATAACCATATCGTATAGAAATGGTTGCGTTGGAATTTAAACTCAAACTTTAAATGTGAACATGAAATTACATCTGTTTATTTAATTTAAGTAAATTTAAATAAAACATCAACAATGGAAATTTCAATGATATTGATATCAAATGGTGCAGTTACCGCAAGTAAAACGTAAAATTTTGCAGTCAAATTAATTAAGAAAATTTGATATTTAGAATACGTTCAATTTAATATAAATGAAAGAATTTCTGTAGTAAAATACGAAATTTCATTTCATTTGCAACATAAAGAAAAAGTCAAATAACTTAAATCGTTAACATTTGGAAACGGTAAACATTAAATACACATTAAATACATTAGGAAGACGAAGATAAATTTTTTTTTTTTTTTGAGGAAAACGGGTGTGTAGCAGCACTACACAGCCGGTTACGCGTAGATGCATAAAAGCTAGTAATAATATCTG
The DNA here is from genome assembly GCA_030737875.1 of Allium sativum. NCBI lineage: Eukaryota > Viridiplantae > Streptophyta > Magnoliopsida > Asparagales > Amaryllidaceae > Allium > Allium sativum. The sequence goes on from CM060927.1 coordinate 160,333,798, forward strand.
GTTGACAGGCCCAACCAGTAGCAAACTAAGTACAGACCAAGATGGTCATATATAAAACAGTCTGAGGAGTACTGATAAGATGTACATATAGCATCCACATCACAGCTGCGTGATAATACACAACCAAAATAAAACTACATACTTATACTTGATCAGGAAGGAAATAACGAGCTGCTTTCTTGAGTTCCAGGCGAGCGAGGCTGGGGGAGGGAAAGTCTGAAACGAGCATGTCTGACCGAGCCTGTCCATAATTCGAAGAGATGCAGTATATGATAACAAGTTCCCATGAATAACTTTTTGGGTCTTCCGAATACATACGCATTTCGTTCTAACCAGATACACCAGGAGAAGATCGCCACCAGAGAATCAAACGAGGGATCAGGGGGCTGTGCTGCCAGTAATCGAAGAAAGAGCGAAATGAAGGGACGAAACCAAGAATAAATGAGCTAACAGCGGCCCAGACCGCAAAGAAAAAGTCACAATCGAAGAAAAGATGGGCGAGAGATTCATTACTCATATTGCAAAGAACGCAAATAGGGTTGACATCGACCCCAAAGCGGCAGAGTCTGTCTTTTGAATTGATGCGATTGTGGATTAAAAGCCATTGAAAGAAAATGATGCGTGGGGGGAGATGACAGTTCCAAATTCTGGAGTAAGAATAACATCGACCTGGATGAACCAAATAATCATAACAAGACTTGACTGAGAATTTTCGTGAAGAGCCCAAAGCCCAATAAAAAGAGTCTGGCCCAGGAGATAGTTGAAAAGAATCAATGAGTATCTCGATATTAGTCAACTCCTGTAGAGTGGACAGCCCAAATAGTGAACTGGGAAACAAGCCCAATGGGTCCAAATTGAAGACTTCAGCAATTGTCTGTGGGCTAGAAATGTTGCGAGATCTAAGGTTGGGCAAGGAGGAGGAAAGAGGGAGTTCTCCGTACCAAATATCTTGCCAAAACAAACATGATTCACCATTATTTACTTTAACGTGAAAAAGCGGTTTAACTCTAGCGAGGGAGGATAAAACTCCTTTCCAGAACGGAGATGGATTAGAGGCAGGACTGAAATGGAGAATGAAGGATGGGTTTGCATTGTAAAGCCGCAGTAAGATCCAATCTTTCCAGATGAAATGAGAAGGTGAAAGAGCACGCCAAATCCATTTAGTCAAGAGAGCTTAATTGAAGGAGGTAAGTTGGGGGACATTCAATCCTCCATGAGAGTAAGGGGGACATACTGTATGCCAGTTGACTAGTCTTTTGAGATTATCACCATTCCAAAGGAAAGAACTTCGAATAGAATCAATCTTATTGATAACCCAGATGGGTAATTTGTGAAACGACATCCAGTATGTTGGTATTGAGGAAAGAACATGTTTGATAAGTACAAGGAGACCAGCCGAAGACAAGGAATTTGCCTTCCAAGATGATAGTCTAGATTCAATCTTTGAGATAAGAGGAGTCCAATCTGATTTATGAAGTTTGGTGGGTCGAAGGGGTATACCCAGATAAGTAATGGGGAAAGATCCAACATTGCAGTTTAGACATTTGGCAATAGAGGCACCGAGGGAAGAACAATTTCCCAACATTATAACGGAACTTTTATTGAAATTGATAGAAAGACCAGAAATGAATTCGAAGGTGTATAGGAGAACTTTAAGGCTGTGGATGTTTTGAGGTGAAGGGGAGGTAAAGAGAATCGTGTCATCGGCAAATTGTAAGTTGGTTGTGGTGAGGTTGGAATTTGGAAGAGAAATGCTAGAGAGGATGTTGTGGGCTAATGAGAGTTTCACCATTTGATTAAAGACATCAGCAATCAAGACAAAAAGCAAAGGTGAAAGGGGATCTCCTTGTCGTAAGCCTCTTTTAGATTTAATTTTACCACCAATTTCTCCATTAATATTGATCGTTGAATAGCTAGTGAACAGGATATGCTTGATCTAATTACACCAATTCATGGGGAAACCTCTGTGAGACATAAGGTCTAGGATGAAATACCAGTTAACCGAATCAAAGGCTTTTGAGAAATCAAGCTTAAGGAGAACTCCAGGGGAGTTCGTGGTGTTGTAGAAGGAGATGACCTCTTGAGTAGCAGCAACATAGTCTAATATATTTCTTCCCAGAATGAAAGCGGGTTGTTCAGAACCCACTAACTCAGAAATGTGATTTTGGAGTCTGTTAGCCAATATTTTGGTGATGATTTTGAAAGTAGTATTGAGCAGGATGATAGGTCTAAAAGATGGAAGGGTGTTAGCTCCAGGGAATTTAGGAATGAGGATGATATTAGCATAATTAAGTTTAGCAATAACAGCTGGATCAGAGTAGAATTCAGAGCACATCTCAATTAGGTCAAATTTGATGGTGGTCCAAAAATGTTTAAAAAAACATGGGCCAAAGCCATCAGGCCCAGGAGCCTTGTCTGCCGCCATATCATTGAGTGCAACCCAAATTTCCTCTTCTGTGAATGGGTGATCAATGGCAATATGTTCAGGGTTTGGATAAAGTTTGTGCCAATCAATCATAGGGGAAGGAGGGGGTTGTGAACCCAGAATGTTTCTGTAGAATTGTGTGAAAAGGGAGCAAACGTCTTTGGATCAGAAAATGTGTTGTTGATGTGTATTATTTCAGAAATTGCATCGTTCAATACACATTAAATACACATTCATTTTGTTCCCAAATTGCATCGTTCAAAATTCCAAAGTTTTAATGTTTGTTGACAAACCCATGGTTTCCTTTCCAAAGCATATGTTACCCTTATACCTGCATACATAACGCAAACATTTATGTTAGCTCTTAGTCCCATTTAATTCTTGCCACTTTATTTTTTTTTTCTCATGCTCCTTCCCTTTTCTATTTTCATTTTCAGCCGACAAATAAATACTTCCTATTTTTCCAATTCTTCCCTAAACATGCTTTAATGTTTGCATATTATATATAGTATAAAATGTTTAACATAACATAAATGCTTTCCTTTTAATATTAAGCACATTCATGAGAGAAATTAAATTAAATATCCATTGAAATCAACTTATTGTATACATTAAAAATTTGATTTTACTTGACTTGTAAATTATAATGGAATTTAAATAAGTTTATTTGAATTTGAGTTGTTTTATCAACAATAGTAGTATTATAAAATTCATTGAAACATTTTATATTGATTTAAATATTTTGTTAATTTAAATGGTTGTAATATTTTAAACGAATAGAATATATTAGTTGATAAATTTTAAATTTGATTTTTTGTTTTACTTGAGAATTATAATTGAGTGTAAACAAATTTATTAGAGTAGAATTTGGTATTAAAATTTATTTGAGTTTTATTTAATTTATGTAGACTTAATTTTTTTTAATAATAATAATAATGACAATTAAGGATTGTATTTGGAAATATATAAATACATTGTAGTTAATTGGCATTCATAGTAAATAAATGGTAACGTTTGGTATTAAAAAAAATTCTTTGTTTAATGGTTGTTGCCACATGTCCTTATTTAGCTGAGATTGTTTACACCGCATTTCCTTTTATCATGTGTGTTCCTTATTTCTCACGCATCTCTCCTCTTTTATTTTTATTTGCGTGCCTCTCCTTAATTTTACTTCTCCGAATATCAGCTACAATATCAAATTGTTTTTCCCCTTTCAGAAAATCCACTTTCACCCAAAATCCCAAAAAAAAAATAACAAAAAAAAAATCGAAACTTCCTCAAATCCAAATCATGGTCACCGATTGGAGATGCCGTGACTGCCCACTCCTTGCTCCAGCCGTCGCCATAAGTCAACCCCACACGAGCTCCGACGAACCACCATGCGTCCTCACCTGTTGTCACCTGCGTCGAGCTCCAACCGTCCAGTGACATCGAAATCCCTGAACCTCGGCTCCCTTTTGAAATCGCTGGCCTTCCATGCTATCACCTGCAGTGTTCGCCACCATCCAAGTTTGCTCCTTTTTCTTCGCGTTTTGAGGTGAGTTCGCTCACGATTGATTAATTAGTTTGCAAATAATTCAATTTCAATAAGGACTAAAGTAGAATAGTTGTTTAGGTTCATTTTGTTGGCTGGTTTACTTCAACATTTCTGTCATTAGTATATGACTATATTGGTTGGTTTCATTCGACATTGTTGTGGTTATTACAGCTGCCTTATAATCACTATTTGTTGGTTCAAATTTGCATATATCCGAGGAACCACCATGCATGTATGTATATATCCCGCTACATCACATATTTGTCTAGTTGCTAGAAATTTTAATGGTTACAGTTCAAACTGTACCCTATTCATTCGATGTTTATTGTGGCTCCCTTTTAAGTTTCTTGTTGATGAAAATTTTTTTTATAGCAACTTGATAACATTTTATTCCCTAAGTTTAGTGCAAATGAAGTTGGTTGTCTTTTAAATACAGGGTATTCAGATTGTGTTTTGTACAATTTTAGTTGTTATATTGATGTTGCTTTATGACTGAGCAGTACACCCATCTACTTGATTTCATTGCATATTATGATGCAGTCTGGTGATTATTGCATATTTGTGTTAAATTGCCATAGTATCTTAGGTTGATAAATTTTAAACTAATAAGTTTCATGTAGGACATATTGGACAGCCAAATTTTATGAATGCATACCCGTAGTTAAGGGCAGACAAACCATGATTTGTGGTATAAAATGATTATGTGCCTTGCTACATGTTGGATACCTTATCTTTTCATGACCTCACCTATATTTGTATTTGCTGCACGTATGGATTACATGTTGGTTTTATTGCACTTGACTTTGGTATGGTTGCAACATTTTAAAAAGGGATGTATTTGAAATGGGCTGCACTTTTAAAAGGCTACATAATTGTTGATTCACGTTCATACACCCTAACTGCTTCAACACAAACTGGAAGCATGCATTTGTGCACACTGTGTAAACATAAGTTTTGTAATGACCCGGCGGTTTTCGGCCTCGAAAATCGACATAAATATCTTTACTATATCTCATGCCGACCTTTCAAACACCGAGAACACCGGATTGTTAATGAAAGAAATTAGAGGGTGAGATAAGAAAGAAAGAAATATAAGAATAGAAGAAGAAGAAGAACACAACACAGAATCTCACCTCGCAGCGGAACAAATTATAATATAGAAGTAAATCTTTATTGAAAACTTTAAATAAGCTTACATCATCAGAGTACATCAACATCACTGGACAGTTATAATAATAATCTGCCCTTATATACAACACAGCGGAATAATATCATACGTCTGAACTCTTCTGGCCCGTCTCTTCACAGCTTTCGAAACTGAACCTGTACACTCCGGGCTAACCCGAGCATTTACAAAACACCGGGTCAGTCTGGTGAACCAGAGTGAGATAAACTCGCACAGTATTTAGGGTAAATCATCCAATCCTGATTTTAGAGTTCAAAATCTTTTCAAAAGAAAATGATAATAGTAAGACCAGTCCACACATAAACACGGACGGTTTTTACCTTACTATAACCCAAAAACATTTTCGAAATCAATATCTTTCTCTGATATTATCATAATGTCTAAATACAAGTAATTAACAATCTAGAGGAACGCTTGCATCTCACGCTCCCCATATATAGTATACAATCGAAAACCCCGGGCGCTTATTGGATATTTGGTTTCCAACTTGACAAGGTATGGGACCACCTTCCGCACGTGTATCTCTAGAGGCGAATACACTGGATTCAACAAGAACGTCTTGCAACCCGGCCCTCACATGACCGACCACTCATTTCGCTTGAGTGTATCGAATGTATATCACCAACGGTTGGGCTCAAACCACCGTTCCCGAATGGGCAGAATCGATAGAATAAGAACAAAAGGAATTTCTCTAGATAGGTGATTATACACCCTAATGGGAGCGACCCACATAGCCATGCTGCCTGCCCGATTTTTGTCATCTTCCGGTTGATGAGGCTTGAGGTCAGAATTTCCTTTACAGCACCTGGCCACCATTCACTTTTAATGTCACATCGTCAGATCCGCCAGATATCACACTGATTGACATCCACAAAAATACTCTAGTTTATCTGGCTAGAGAATAACCATTTCTCTGCCATCAACTATGGTACGTTTGGAGAAATCAACGCATGTAATTCCTTTGGAAATACTCTGTCAGACATCCGTCCAGACAAGTCATCCAGGAACAGGATGAGCCGAAGGCACCCTCCTACTGCATCCTAGGAATCACCCTACAGATCAGTAGCGAGAAATCCTTGCAATCCGTAGTTTCCAACCACGACAGAATCACTGTTGAAATATCTCCGGCCGCTAAACCAGAGAAATCCAATCAGTAGTTCTTCCGCTTATGAAGATCAACGGTCTTCAACTACTCTATCTTCAATGATCTTCTTTCACGTATACGCTGGTCAGAATGGTTTTCGAATATAAATTCGATCCCGGTCTTTCCGTACCAACGATCGTATGGGTCAACTTTGATAGTCGGTGTTTTAACTATCAAATAAATAACTGTGTGAACAACATGTGTTTGCCAGTACAGTACTAACACTACAGGGCCCCTTTAAAATGATTAACGATATTTAATCTTTAAATTCTTTAAATATTTCATCATTTTAAATGTAATTCTTTTGATATATATGATTTCAAACTTTCAAAGTTATTTCACTTTCATATCATATCAAAATCCTTTATTTTCTTATCGTTTCAAAACCCTTTTACTATTTTATTCCTTATTTTACCATATTGGAAAGTGACTCCTCTTTTTCAAATGAACAACGTTATGAAATTCTTCTTTATTTTATCACCTTGGTATAATAACCACTATCTTATTATAAACCATTTTCAAAACTTAGCGTTTCAAATTTCCTTTTATCTTGAAATTACCATTTCAGACTTTCATTAAAACTCTTTTATTTCCCTTACTCAGGAAATACCATTTATATAGTAGGTCTTGGGCATTTTCTCTCCTCTATTACTTGGGTCGTCCACTTATAACTTCTCGACCCTTTTTCTTACATTCCGTTATCCTTTCTCGTACGGAACCAGATTATCTTTACCTTCTCATTACGAACTAATGTCACCCTTAGATAATCCCGAAGTCGTTCAAGTTGGGGTATTTCATTACCTCTCAGACCTTGATCAACAACGTTCCTATCTTTAGGTAAACATTAGTTGTAATTCAAAACTCGACATTTTTCCTAATTTCAGACATACCTCATCTAACCATAAATTTTACTCTATACACTTCTTTCCTTGGGAATTCTTATTCTCAATTTCTAAATCCCTTGATAACGAATTTAAATATTCCATCTCCTTTTTTTCTTCTTTAAATAATATATTTGTTGCTCGGATTTTTGTCCACCAAATCATGATTATCATATTACCCAAATTCCAAATAATTAATTACCGGTATAATTAACTTTAGAAAAATCTCTTTTAAATTATCACCCAAACGACTATTCAAATTCGTATCATCAAGTTAATTCCTACTTGCTCGCTTATAAATCTGATAAATCTCAGATTTTCCTTTATAAATCCACTTTATAAGTTCGATAAATAATATATAAATAATAAATAATTTCCTTTTTACAAATTCTAATTCAAAATAATAGATTTTAAAAAAAATCCACTTTCAGTTATAAAACAAATTTTTATAACTTTAATTTGTCTATTTACCTGACGGTAGATTAATATAGGCCCTGTACTGTCAATTACCCTACCAACAGTGCACATTCGTTTAAACCATCCAAATAGTGAATTTCAAATCAATATTCTACCATCCAATCAAACCAATTCAAATAGATAATGACCTCATAACAATCAAGACTGATAATTCAATGTCAATCAAACTATTTCACACTACCACGGCAATTCACACAATCCATTCGATCGGGTTCATTCTATAAACATGGCTAATAATTTGGACCAGTGGTTAACATAACGGTTTGGTTTATCATTGAATTTTAAACAACGGTTTATTTCTGGAATTAAATCCATTTATATATATATATAAGAAAACAATCACAATCAATCATGAACAACCATAACACACGATAAAACCAACTTATATAAAATATAAGTGGATAGATCTGAGTGAGTTTAACTCACTTGGATTGGTTCGTCAATAGATCAACTCATTTTAATCGAATTAAACTGCATTTAATTCTTTTGAAAAATCTGGTCGTTGTCTGCCCTGCTCTGCCCTTATCCATCGTGTCGTACTTTTCTCCAGGGTCACGGTATTTTCCGTTTCGTCTGAATCTGATTTCGTGAGCGTTCGAAATCAGTATTTGAAGCTTTATAAATATTTAAACTAATTAAACCTTTAAAAACCTTTAAATAAAAATTTTGGGCCTTACCATTTAATCGCCCAGCCCATTATGTTTTCTGACCCGCATCCACTCTCCTTCTATAACCATCGAAACCCTTCTCAAACCCTTATTTCTCCAAAACAAATCTGCCGCCTCCAAAGACAGAAAAAGAACGAAACCCTAGGTCCATGAAAAACCCGCATCGCCTCCATTCCTGACCGCCGTGACTCCCCGTTGTTGCCTCGGTCTCCTCCCCAGTTGCCTCGCCGTTCCCAGAGATCACAGACCGAATCGAAAAAGCTAAGTGATTTTTACTCAAATTAATTCTATTTTGATTTTCCCTTTTGATGTTCTGTAATTTCGAATCTTTGTTCATTCTGAACTGAGTTGCTTTCGTTTGTGGTTGAAGCCATCGTATTTATAGTCGAAAAGTTTACAGTGATTCACGAATTGTTCCATCATAGTATAGACCTTACAGTGCTTAGTATCCTAGGTTATATTCGGTTCTGCTATGATCGTAATGCCACAGATTTTGTGATGGATTTCATGTACTGTCTGTGCTTAGAAACGCACATGGATGAGTTGTTCCTATAGTTGACTGTAACCCTATATGTGTTGTTTGTTCATACCGTATTCTGCTTGTTCGAGTTGTCCGTTCAACTTGTCTATGTACAAGCAGTTATTTAATTGGGTTTTCAGGTTTTTGAACTGATGAATCTTGTCTGAAAATCTTGGGTTCCTACTGTTTTGATTTCAGAAAAAAAAACACATGGTCTTCTGTACTTAAAAAAAAAAGAAATTTAATAGATTTGATATGGCAAAGAAAAAAAATGAGTTTGTACAGCCAAAGATCTTGCTGTTTTTCGATTCAAAGATTTGATGGCATATATATTTTTTCTATTCCTATTTCACTTTAAATACAGTGCCGAATTTCTTGGTTATCTAAACACATGGATACACCATATTGACAGTTGAACGTATTGTTTCTTGCGTTGTGCAATGTACTTGATTCCATGTGGTATATTATTGGAAATATTCAGCTTCATATATGAATCCCTAGCTGTTCCTAGCTGTGTACCCTATTGTTTTCCTTGAATGGTTAAATCAATGTTTCTTATCAGTTATTACATTGATGATTCACTGTCTCTATTTTCTTTGATTCAAAAGATTGAATGGTATATTATTTTCCTGTTTCTCTTACTTGTGAATTGATGATGCACTTGTATGGGCCATTCGGCATTATGGTTTTGCTGCATAATATATTCAAGTTTTAGTTTTCTTTTAAATTGTCAGTGTACTGTTTTCACTGTTTCCATGTGGTATTTGTTTCTCATTGGAAATCTTTCATCTTTTAAATATATTTTTGCCTATTAGCTACTCATAGCTGTTCCTTTTCTTCTTTCTTTACAGGACGGATTTGCAGGTGATGAAGATTTGCTGTTGTGAGAAGATTTCCTTGTAGATTTTCTTTCATGTGCCATTAAATAATTTTTTTTTATATATGAAAACAGTGATGTTTTCATGAAATTTCTGCATCCATGAATCTATAAAAGTTGTTTAGTCACTGCTGATTTACTGTTTTAAATCTGGTGGACAAATGTATATTCAACTGTATATTTCATGCTTTGTCATAGTATTGGGAATTTGCATTTTCTGTTTGTTGAAAGAACAATACATGTTGATATTGAAATTCGAAACAGACTGTTGTATACTCAGTTTTGATGTTCATTTCTGATTCTTGTAGAAAATCTCAAACAGTTTATTATTGTTTGATTTGGGTTGGAAACAGCTGTGGTTGTCCATTCATGTTCAATTATCTAACTGTAATAATGAAACATCAGAAATTTAGTATGTTGCTAATTTGCGATTTGTTTCGCCTTAATTCTTGTTTGAAATCGATCAAACCATCTTAGTCCGGATTTTGTTCAGTTACAATTGTTTTTGGACAAAGATTTGTTACAAGTTTCACATTAAAGTTTTGTATGTAATTTAAATTTCCATAAATAAACTTAGTTTTTAATCGTTATTCAAATTATATTCTTATATCATTGTTTATCACTAACAAATATCTTTGTATCGCACCCCACACACTAAAACCGAAATGAAAATTGGTATGTCATTTTGTCGTTATGAATCCAATGAAGTAAATTCCATCAAACGGACGTCGTTTGAAAGGAGATTATCTTTAATGCATATATAATACCGAATAACTATAAATAAATTTCCAAATGATTCAATTAACTAAAAATAAATTACAATAATAGTAAATGTCCAAATAAGATATACCTACCTCTTCACATATAAACTATATGTATTATATTATTAATATAAATTAAATATTCAATTTAAAATGGCAAATCCCCTTATTTAAATTCAAATAAATATTTTAAATAAATAAAATATTCAAATAAATGGTCAGAAAAATACAGGACATTACATTCTTCCCCCCTTAAAATAATTTCGTCCTCGAAATTGCTAATGTAAGAAAATATGTGGTAAATCCTATTAACTTTAAAAATATATTTTATCCTTTTCAAGTAAAACCCATTACTTTGATAAAACAAAAATTTCAAAAATATCGAAAATATTCTAACACTTTAAATTTTTAAAATTTTGCGGACTCTTCCCTGCACGGAGGGACTTCTGTGATATTGCAGAAACACGTAATATCGACCCACACGGATCAAAAAAAAAAATCAAAACCAAGATTTTTATTTTCGCGAATGCGTACCTTTTTCAGGCGCTATTGAGTATGTTACTCAATTTTCGTGCAACCTACGCCATCAAACCAAATCCTTATAGTCATCTGGCATCTGTGCTTAACCCCATCCATCACGGATATGAAATATTTAAATAACACTTTATTTATTTTCTTCTGGGCTTCCATGTATTTACTCTTCATCAAATCATAGATGAATTTTATTCAGCCAATCAAACAAACAAACAACATTCAATCAACATCCAAGGCACAACAACTAAATCCAATCAATTAAATTCACTTTTAATTTAATTCAACACATTCAAATATCAATCGATTGATATTCGATTAATTTCCATTTAATTAAATTTCATTACCACATTATTTCTTAATTTAATTCCAATATGATTAGTTCGATTTCACTTAACCCAGTTAAGCTCGAATTCAAAAATTTAACCAAATTTTGAATATTCATTCAAATCAGTTATCACACCGTATCTAAATAATTTGAGAAAATTATTTATTTCCTATACAAAAATAAATTTCGGGAAAAATTATTTCATTTACCCTCTTTTCAAAACAATATTGTATCGATTACCAGTTCAACGCTTTTCAACACTTGAACCGATCGAACAACACAATACAAACATTAGTATATAAAATTTACAAATACGCTCTCATATACATATACACAATCAAACTCAATCTAGGGTATTACTAACCCCATCTCTATCGAGTTACGCCACAGAGCCAAGGTTATCACTAAACCAATAGCTCTGATACCACTGTAACGACCCGGCGGTTTTCGGCCTCGAAAATCGACATAAATATCTTTACTATATCTCATGCCGACCTTTCAAACACCGAGAACACCGGATTGTTAATGAAAGAAATTAGAGGGTGAGATAAGAAAGAAAGAAATATAAGAATAGAAGAAGAAGAAGAACACAACACAGAATCTCACCTCGCAGCGGAACAAATTATAATATAGAAGTAAATCTTTATTGAAAACTTTAAATAAGCTTACATCATCAGAGTACATCAACATCACTGGACAGTTATAATAATAATCTGCCCTTATATACAACACAGCGGAATAATATCATACGTCTGAACTCTTCTGGCCCGTCTCTTCACAGCTTTCGAACCTGAACCTGTACACTCCGGGCTAACCCGAGCATTTACAAAACACCTGGTCAGTCTGGTGAACCAGAGTGAGATAAACTCGCACAGTATTTAGGGTAAATCATCCAATCCTGATTTTAGAGTTCAAAATCTTTTCAAAAGAAAATGATAATAGTAAGACCAGTCCACACATAAACACGGACGGTTTTTACCTTACTATAACCCAAAAACATTTTCGAAATCAATATCTTTCTCTGATATTATCATAATGTCTAAATACAAGTAATTAACAATCTAGAGGAACGCTTGCATCTCACGCTCCCCATATATAGTATACAATCGAAAACCCCGGGCGCTTATTGGATATTTGGTTTCCAACTTGACAAGGTATGGGACCACCTTCCGCACGTGTATCTCTAGAGGCGAATACACTGGATTCAACAAGAATGTCTTGCAACCCGGCCCTCACATGACCGACCACTCATTTCGCTTGAGTGTATCGAATGTATATCACCAACGGTTGGGCTCAAACCACCGTTCCCGAATGGGCAGAATCGATAGAATAAGAACAAAAGGAATTTCTCTAGATAGGTGATTATACACCCTAATGGGAGCGACCCACATAGCCATGCTGCCTGCCCGATTTTTGTCATCTTCCGGTTGATGAGGCTTGAGGTCAGAATTTCCTTTACAGCACCTGGCCACCATTCACTTTTAATGTCACATCGTCAGATCCGCCAGATATCACACTGATTGACATCCACAAAAATACTCTAGTTTATCTGGCTAGAGAATAACCATTTCTCTGCCATCAACTATGGTACGTTTGGAGAAATCAACGCATGTAATTCCTTTGGAAATACTCTGTCAGACATCCGTCCAGACAAGTCATCCAGGAACAGGATGAGCCGAAGGCACCCTCCTACTGCATCCTAGGAATCACCCTACAGATCAGTAGCGAGAAATCCTTGCAATCCGTAGTTTCCAACCACGACAGAATCACTGTTGAAATATCTCCGGCCGCTAAACCAGAGAAATCCAATCAGTAGTTCTTCCGCTTATGAAGATCAACGGTCTTCAACTGCTCTATCTTCAATGATCTTCTTTCACGTATACGCTGGTCGGAATGGTTTTCGAATATAAATTCGATCCCGGTCTTTCCGTACCAACGATCGTATGGGTCAACTTTGATAGTCGGTGTTTTAACTATCAAATAAATAACTGTGTGAACAACATGTGTTTGCCAGTACAGTACTAACACTACAGGGCCTCTTTAAAATGATTAACGATATTTAATCTTTAAATTCTTTAAATATTTCATCATTTTAAATGTAATTCTTTTGATATATATGATTTCAAACTTTCAAAGTTATTTCACTTTCATATCATATCAAAATCCTTTATTTTCTTATCGTTTCAAAACCCTTTTACTATTTTATTCCTTATTTTACCATATTGGAAAGTGACTCCTCTTTTTCAAATGAACAACGTTATGAAATTCTTCTTTATTTTATCACCTTGGTATAATAACCACTATCTTATTATAAACCATTTTCAAAACTTAGCGTTTCAAATTTCCTTTTATCTTGAAATTACCATTTCAGACTTTCATTAAAACTCTTTTATTTCCCTTACTCAGGAAATACCATTTATATAGTAGGTCTTGGGCATTTTCTCTCCTCTATTACTTGGGTCGTCCACTTATAACTTCTCGACCCTTTTTCTTACATTCCGTTATCCTTTCTCGTACGGAACCAGATTATCTTTACCTTCTCATTACGAACTAATGTCACCCTCAGATAATCCCGAAGTCGTTCAAGTTGGGGTATTTCATTACCTCTCAGACCTTGATCAACAACGTTCCTATCTTTAGGTAAACATTAGTTGTAATTCAAAACTCGACATTTTTCCTAATTTCAGACATACCTCATCTAACCATAAATTTTACTCTATACACTTCTTTCCTTGGGAATTCTTATTCTCAATTTCTAAATCCCTTGATAACGAATTTAAATATTCCATCTCCTTTTTTTCTTCTTTAAATAATATATTTGTTGCTCGGATTTTTGTCCACCAAATCATGATTATCATATTACCCAAATTCCAAATAATTAATTACCGGTATAATTAACTTTAGAAAAATCTCTTTTAAATTATCACCCAAACGACTATTCAAATTCGTATCATCAAGTTAATTCCTACTTGCTCGCTTATAAATCTGATAAATCTCAGATTTTCCTTTATAAATCCACTTTATAAGTTCGATAAATAATATATAAATAATAAATAATTTCCTTTTTACAAATTCTAATTCAAAATAATAGATTTTAAAAAAAATCCACTTTCAGTTATAAAACAAATTTTTATAACTTTAATTTGTCGATTTACCTGACGGTAGATCAATATAGGCCCTGTACTGTCAATTACCCTACCAACAGTGCACATTCGTTTAAACCATCCAAATAGTGAATTTCAAATCAATATTCTACCATCCAATCAAACCAATTCAAATAGATAATGACCTCATAACAATCAAGACTGATAATTCAATGTCAATCAAACTATTTCACACTACCACGACAATTCACACAATCCATTCGATCGGGTTCATTCTATAAACATGGCTAATAATTTGGACCAGTGGTTAACATAACGGTTTGGTTTATCATTGAATTTTAAACAACGGTTTATTTCTGGAATTAAATCCATTTATATATATATATATAAGCAAACAATCACAATCAATCATGAACAACCATAACACACGATAAAACCAACTTATATAAAATATAAGTGGATAGATCTGAGTGAGTTTAACTCACTTGGATTGGTTCGTCAATAGATCAACTCATTTTAATCGAATTAAACTGCATTTAATTCTTTTGAAAAATCTGGTCGTTGTCTGCCCTGCTCTGCCCTTATCCATCGTGTCGTACTTGTCTCCAGGGTCACGGTATTTTCCGTTTCGTCTGAATCTGATTTCGTGAGCGTTCGAAATCAGTATTTGAAGCTTTATAAATATTTAAACTAATTAAACCTTTAAAAACCTTTAAATAAAAATTTTGGGCCTTACCATTTAATCGCCCAGCCCATTATGTTTTCTGACCCGCATCCACTCTCCTTCTATAACCATCGAAACCCTTCTCAAACCCTTATTTCTCCAAAACAAATCTGCCGCCTCCAAAGACAGAAAAAGAACGAAACCCTAGGTCCATGAAAAACCCGCATCGCCTCCATTCCTGACCGCCGTGACTCCCCGTTGTTGCCTCGGTCTCCTCCCCAGTTGCCTCGCCGTTCCCAGAGATCACAGACCGAATCGAAAAAGCTAAGTGATTTTTACTCAAATTAATTCTATTTTGATTTTCCCTTTTGATGTTCTGTAATTTCGAATCTTTGTTCATTCTGAACTGAGTTGCTTTCGTTTGTGGTTGAAGCCATCGTATTTATAGTCGAAAAGTTTACAGTGATTCACGAATTGTTCCATCATAGTATAGACCTTACAGTGCTTAGTATCCTAGGTTATATTCGGTTCTGCTATGATCGTAATGCCACAGATTTTGTGATGGATTTCATGTACTGTCTGTGCTTAGAAACGCACATGGATGAGTTGTTCCTATAGTTGACTGTAACCCTATATGTGTTGTTTGTTCATACCGTATTCTGCTTGTTCGAGTTGTCCGTTCAACTTGTCTATGTACAAGCAGTTATTTAATTGGGTTTTCAGGTTTTTGAACTGATGAATCTTGTCTGAAAATCTTGGGTTCCTACTGTTTTGATTTCAGAAAAAAAACACATGGTCTTCTGTACTTAAAAAAAAAAAGAAATTTAATAGATTTGATATGGCAAAGAAAAAAAATGAGTTTGTACAGCCAAAGATCTTGCTGTTTTTCGATTCAAAGATTTGATGGCATATATATTTTTTCTATTCCTATTTCACTTTAAATACAGTGCCGAATTTCTTGGTTATCTAAACACATGGATACACCATATTGACAGTTGAACGTATTGTTTCTTGCGTTGTGCAATGTACTTGATTCCATGTGGTATATTATTGGAAATATTCAGCTTCATATATAAATCCCTAGCTGTTCCTAGCTGTGTACCCTATTGTTTTCCTTGAATGGTTAAATCAATGTTTCTTATCAGTTATTACATTGATGATTCACTGTCTCTATTTTCTTTGATTCAAAAGATTGAATGGTATATTATTTTCCTGTTTCTCTTACTTGTGAATTGATGATGCACTTGTATGGGCCATTCGGCATTATGGTTTTGCTGCATAATATATTCAAGTTTTAGTTTTCTTTTAAATTGTCAGTGTACTGTTTTCACTGTTTCCATGTGGTATTTGTTTCTCATTGGAAATCTTTCATCTTTTAAATATATTTTTGCCTATTAGCTACTCATAGCTGTTCCTTTTCTTCTTTCTTTACAGGACGGATTTGCAGGTGATGAAGATTTGCTGTTGTGAGAAGATTTCCTTGTAGATTTTCTTTCATGTGCCATTAAATAAATTTTTTTTATATATGAAAACAGTGATGTTTTCATGAAATTTCTGCATCCATGAATCTATAAAAGTTGTTTAGTCACTGCTGATTTACTGTTTTAAATCTGGTGGACAAATGTATATTCAACTGTATATTTCATGCTTTGTCATAGTATTGGGAATTTGCATTTTCTGTTTGTTGAAAGAACAATACATGTTGATATTGAAATTCGAAACAGACTGTTGTATACTCAGTTTTGATGTTCATTTCTGATTCTTGTAGAAAATCTCAAACAGTTTATTATTGTTTGATTTGGGTTGGAAACAGCTGTGTTTGTCCATTCATGTTCAATTATCTAACTGTAATAATGAAACATCAGAAATTTAGTATGTTGCTAATTTGCGATTTGTTTCGCCTTAATTCTTGTTTGAAATCGATCAAACCATCTTAGTCCGGATTTTGTTCAGTTACAATTGTTTTTGGACAAATATTTGTTACAAGTTTCACATTAAAGTTTTGTATGTAATTTAAATTTCCATAAATAAACTTAGTTTTTAATCGTTATTCAAATTATATTCTTATATCATTGTTTATCACTAACAAATATCTTTGTATCGCACCCCACACACTAAAACCGAAATGAAAATTGGTATGTCATTTTGTCGTTACGAATCCAATGAAGTAAATTCCATCAAACGGACGTCGTTTGAAAGGAGATTATCTTTAATGCATATATAATACCGAATAACTATAAATAAATTTCCAAATGATTCAATTAACTAAAAATAAATTACAATAATAGTAAATGTCCAAATAAGATATACCTACCTCTTCACATATAAACTATATGTATTATATTATTAATATAAATTAAATATTCAATTTAAAATGGCAAATCCCCTTATTTAAATTCAAATAAATATTTTAAATAAATAAAATATTCAAATAAATGGTCAGAAAAATACAGGACATTACAAGTTTTATGTATATGTACACCAATAATTTTTACCTAGGTAAACTCAGACCTGAAGAACATTACCGTCTTAAAATGAAGTTATAGAAATCCCCGTAGCTCGCATATATATGTATTTCTATCATGAAATTAAATGATATGGTTTAGCTAAAGAGGGTAGACTTGAATTAATTTTGGCTCATATGTTTTCCTTACCATTTACTGAATCTGGAATGCATGTTTTGCTATATGTAATCATTTAAACACATGCACCTTGCTTGTTTCATTGAAATTGAATATAGGTTGCACTTTTAAGTGGTAAATGTAAACCATATGCCACACTATTTATCGGTAGAAACTTGAATGGATTTGGCTGAGAATATTCGATGAAAAATCTTGCGTTTGGTAACTTCAAATTTATTAACTATTATATTTCAGTTTTTATGGAAGTTAACTTATTTGAACAAAGTTAATCCTGATCCAAGTGTTTGTTGTGTTTTTCTTATGCAATACGCTCGGGTAAGATACGAGCGTTGCAGATTTTAGAAGTTTTCAGCTTGCAAACTGGAGAGGAACGTGAAGACGCATACGACACGCGCTCGAATGAAAGTGTATTTTTTTTAATTCATGTTTATTTTATAAATCTTCCGCTGTATGTAAAATTTTGTAAAACTCTGATATTCGATATAAAAAAAATTCCGCTGCAATTATTCTGTTAACTGATTCTGTGTTTATTCTGTTTAAACCTGATAAGCTTAATAACTATCTGTTTTTGTGAACGGTTCGAGTTGGTTTAATTACCGACTTGAAGCGGTCAAAAAGGCAGGTCATTACAGTTGGTATCAGAGCTGGTTTAAGGTAACAGCATGATAGGGGGTTCTCGCTGTATGATCATGTGGCAAAGTATTGACTCTTGCCCCTACATGCCCGTGGGTGGTTGTCCGTGTCGAGAGGCAGGATGTGAAACCAGTGTCTGAGTTATCTTTGGTGGCCACCGGGGTGTTTTTAAATTCCTCGTAAATAGAGACACCAGTTGGTATCAGAGATTTGGTTATACAAAGCTTAGCTTATGGTGTTTAATATGAATTGTCACTGGAATCACTGTAAAGAGAGCATATTTTGAAAATATAAATTATTTTGAAATTAAATAAATCATTTAATATGATTGTTTTGAAACTTATATTACGAAAGAGTAGCGCAGCGGAAATGTTTTGAAATCAGTAAATTTTGAAACAAACTTATTTTGAAATTTATAAATTGTTTTGAAATACATTGTGTTGTCTTAAATATTTGGAAATGATGTATCTTATAAAATAGAAATTTGATTATTTTATTCGACGTCAAGGTTAGACTATTGAGTATGTAAGATGTTGAATATACGCGTAGCTGACGTATGTATAAAGTCTTATATGTACTAGATGGATATGAAGTCACACTTTAGTCGCTTAAAAATGATTCTGGTGATTTTTGCAACATCACCATTATTTATTTTTCGAGTTTCGAAAGTGGGATATTCATATGATTCTGATTGAGACGTCGAGAAATACTTAAGTTATTTTGATAAATGTTTGAAATGAAATGCTTGAAACTTATATAGGTATGAGATTAATTCGAAAACCACTAATTTGTAAGATAATTGATTGACATAATAGTCTTATATAACGGAATTTATATTAAACATGATGTTGAAAAGGAAATCTTGTGTAACTGATATTTATGTAAGTGCGATATATGTAGTATTATATATAGTATGTATGTTTTGAAATGAAGATATGGAAATAGCATTTATAAATGAACTTACTTCATGAAATTGAAAAATCATACAGATAATTATGTAAGTACATCAAACTCAATATTGCGACTTGATAAAATGGAATTCGTACGATTTATGTTGGCATTTACCTGCTGAGCTATATGAAAAATGATTTATGAGAGATATCTGAAAATATCAAGAACGAATGTTATTCGAACATGAAACAAATCCAAACGGTAAATTCTAAAATGTTAGAATTTGGAAATTGATAATCTTATGTTTATATAAGTGTGGAAATGAAATAGTTTTGAAAGCTATGACTAAGAAAAAAAATCGGCAAAGATTCGATATTGAACAATTTGATTCTTATATAAAATTGGAAGTTATATAAGTATGTGGTGAATTTGATATTACTGATTTGAACGAATCCCAATTGGAATGGAAGAAAAACTTATGTAAATGGAATTTTATATAAGCACGATATATGCGATGTACGAAATGAAAAATACCATATGTAGTATTATTTGTTTAAAAGTCGAAGATACGGAAAGTACTTTCTATCGAAAATCGTGATCCTACCCGATAGGGTTGCGTTGGAACTCCGCACGGGGTGTCCACTGGAAATCGGGGTCCTACTCGGTAGGAATACGTACTGGAATCCCACACGGTGGGGTCACTTTGATTTTTTTATATTCTCTTGATGTTTCATAGCGTAATTCGAGGGGCGAAATGCCTACAGTTACAAGCGATTCCACTGGGATAGTGGCGTAACCGCTGCGTAACTGCGATCTATAACCATAGCGAAATTCGAGGGGCGAGATGCCTACAGTTACAAGCGATTCCACTGGGATAGTGGCGTAACCTCCACGTAACTGCGATCTATGTCAACAACCATGGCGAAATTCGATGGGGTGTGATACCTACGGGCACAAGCGATTCTACTGGGATAGTAGCATAACCACCGCGTGTCCGTGATCCATGGGGGAATGTATTTTCCATAACTATTTTTAAAAGTTTTTAAGTATTTTCACTGAAAGTTGAAACAAGTATATTGAGTACTTGGAGATTTTTAGTCGTGCGTCTGATCAACGTATGTCTAAAACTTTTAAGAACGAAAATAAACTTGTTAAGCCTTCGAGTTATAAAGTATGTTAACGTTAACTAAAAAATTAATGACGTGAAATTTTAACTTTGTATCACTTCAACATAATAAAATAAGAAAGAGTTTTTAAATATTTTGCAAGTTCACGACTTTGAAATATATCAAACTACTAATTTTCGTCTCCAGAAAGAGAAAGAACTAATGGAATGAATATATAGTTAAACATAAATCATTCTATTCGCATAACGATTTTGATTTAGTTTAAATATAAAATGTTGCTTCTAATTAGTATTGTTAACCCGATCACTCAAGTACGAGCTTCTGATTTGAGTTCTTGATTAGAAACTTTTATTCTCCTTACATAGCAATAAACTAAGATAGAAAATTTCAGATTCACATCAAAAACTCTTGTCAGTATCCGTCGTCGAGAATCGAGCAAATAATTTTATTTCTTTTGTTGTATAGATAATCATAAAATTGTTATTTAGTTGAACATGTCGTAATTGATTGAACAATACAAGTAAATAATTCCTCTTTTTAGTTTATTATCAAAAACATTGAACATGTTTTGCATATAAAATATTCCATTGGAAACATCGAACATGTTATGACCAAAAAAAAAATTGTGTTTGAACAGACAATCGAAGTTGATATGCGTATGAATGACATATCGTTTAATTACTAGTTTCTATTTCCGTTCCTTTTCGAGGACGAAAAGTTCTGAGTGGGGGAGATTGTAACATCCCGTAAATTTCGACTGGTTTTTGGAATAATAAACTATATGAAATTTGGAATAAGTCAGTTAGAGACTTGAAACTCTATGATTTGTTAATTGAAATAAATTTGAATTTTTAATTTAGTTCTTGATTTAAATGGTTTGAAAATAAATTTTAAGGTATTATTAATTAACGATTTCAAATTTTATTTTTAATAAACGACAATCTATGATAACATCAATAACCAAACAAACCATACGTGTTCATAAGTTTTGAAACGATATTGTCGATCATGAAACAATAACCATATCGTATAGAAATGGTTGACGTTGGAATTTAAACTCAAACTTTAAATGTGAACATGAAATTACATCTGTTCATTTAATTTAAGTAAATTTAAATAAAACATTAACAATGGAAATTTCAATGATATTGATATCAAATGGTGCAGTTACCGCAAGTAAAACGTAAAATTTTGCAGTCAAATTAATTAAGAAAATTTGATATTTAGAATACGTTCGATTTAATATAAATGAAAGAATTTCTGTAGTAACATACGAAATTTCATTTCATTTGCAACATAAAGAAAAAGTCAAATAACTTAAACTGTTAACATTTGGAAACGGTAAACATTAAATACATTAGGAAGAGGAAGATAAAATTAATTAAATAAACAAGCGTATAAAACGGTAAACATTAAATACACATTCATTTTGTTCCCAAATTGCATCGTTCAAAATTCCAAAGTTTTAATGTTTGTTGACAAATCCATGGTTTCGTTTCCAAAGCATACGTTACCCTTATACCTGCATGCATAACGCAAACATTTATGTTAGCACTTAGTCCCATTTAATTCTTGCCACTTTATTTTTTTTCCTCGTGCTCTTCCCCTTTTCTATTTTCATTTTCAGCCGACAAATAAATACTTCCTATTTTTCCTATTCTTCCCTAAACTTGCTTTAATGTTTGCATATTATATATAATATAAAATGTTTAATATAACATAAATGCTTTCCTTTTAATATTAAGCACATTCATGAGAGAAATTAAATTAAATATCCATTGAAATCAGCTTATTGTATACATTAAAATTTTGATTTTACTTGACTTGTAAATTATAATGGAATTTAAATAAGTTTATTTGAATTTGAGTTGTTTTATCAACAATAGTAGTATTATAAAATTCATTGAAACATTTTATATTGATTTAAATATTTTGTTAATTTAAACGGTTGTAATATTTTAAACGAATAGAATATATTGGTTGATAAATTTCAAATTTGATTTTTTGTTTTACCTGAGAATTATAATTAAGTGTAAACAAATTTATTAGAGTAGAATTTGGTATTAAAATTTATTTGAGTTTTATTTAATTTATGTAGACTTAATTTTGTTTTAATAATAATAATTACAATTAAGGATTGTATTTGGAAATATATAAATACATTGTAGTTAATTGGCATTCATAGTAAATAAATGGTAACATTTGGTATTAAAAAAAATCTTTGTTTAATGGTTGTTGCCACATGTCCTTATTTGGCTGAGATTGTTTACACCGCATTTCCTTTTATCACGTGTGTTCCTTATTTCTCATGCATCTCTCTTCTCTTTTATTTTTATTTGCGTGCCTCTCCTTCATTTTACTTCTCCGAATATCACCTACCATACCAAATTGTTTTTCTCCTTTCAGAAAATTCACTTTCACCCAAAATCCAAAAAAAATAAATCGAAACTTCCTCAAATCCAAATCATGGTCACCGATTGGAGATGCCGCCACCGCCCACTCCTTGCTCCAACCGTCGCCATAAGTCAACCCCACACGAGCTCCGATGAACCACCATGCGTCCTCACCTGTTGTCACCTGCGTCGAGCTCCAACCGTCCAGTGACGTCGAAATCCCTGAACCCCGGCTCCCTTTTGAAATCGCTGGCCTTCCATGGTATCACCTGCAGTGTTCGCCACCATCCAAGTTTGCTCCTTTTTCTTCGCGTTTTGAGGTGAGTTCGCACACGATTGATTAATTAGTTTGCAAATAATTCAATTTCAATAAGAACTAAAATAGAATAGTTGTTTGGGTTCATTTTGTTGGCTGGTTTACTTCAGCATTTCTGTCATTAGTATATGACTATACTGGTTGGTTTCTTTCGACATTGTTGTGGTTATTACAACTGCCATACAATCGCTATTTGTTGGTTCAAATTTGCATATATCCTAGGAACCACCATGCATGTATGTATATATCCCGCTACATCACATATTTGTCTAGTTGCTAGAAATTTTAATGGTTACGGTTCAAACTGTACCCAATTCATTCGATGTTTATTGTGGCTCCCTTTTAAGTTTCTTGTTGATGAAAAAAAAATTATAGCAACTTGATAACATTTTATTCCCTAAGTTTAGTGCAAATGAAGTTGGTTGTCTTTTAAATAGAGGGTATTCAGATATTGTTTTGTACAATTTTAGTTGTTATATTGATGTTGCTTTATGACTGAGCAGTACACTCATCTACTTGAGTTCATTGCATATTATGATGCAGTCTGGTGATTATTGCATATCTGTGTTAAATTGCCATAGTATCTTAGGTTGATAAATTTTAAACTAATAAGTTTCATGTAGGACATATTGGACAGCCAAATTTTATGAATGCATACCTGTAGTCAAGGGCAGACAAACCATGATTTGTGGTATAAAATGATTTTGTGCCTTGCTACACGTTGGATACCTTATCTTTTCATGACCTCACCTATATTTGTATTTGTTGCACGTATGGATTACATGTTGGTTTTATTGCACTTGACTTTGGTATGGTTGCAACATTTTAAAAAGGGATGTATTTGAAATGGTCTGCACTTTTAAAGGGCTACATAATTGTTGATTCACGTTCATACACCCTAACTGTTTCAACACAAACTGGAAGCATGCATTTGTGCACACTGTGTAAACATAAGTTTTATGTATATGTACACCAATAATTTTCATTTAGGTAAACTCAGACCTGAAGAACATTACCGTCTGAATATGAAGTTATAGCAATCCTCGTAGCTCGCATATATATGTATTTCTATCATGAAATTAAATGATATGGTTTAGCTAAAGAGGGTATACTTGAATAAATTTTGACTCATATGTTTTCCTTACCATTTACTGAATCTGGAATGCATGTTTTGCTATATGTAATCATTTAAACACATGCACCTTGCTTGTTTCATTGAAACTGAATATATGTTGCACTTTTAAGTGGTAAATGTAAACCATATGCCACATTATTTATCGGTAGAAACTTGAATGCATTTGGCTGAGAATATTCAATGAAAAATCTTGCGTTTGGTAACTTCAAATTTATTAACTATTATATTTCAGTTTTTATTGAAGTTAACTTATTTGAACAAAGTTAATCCGGATCCGAGTGTTTGTTGTGTTTTTCTTATGCAATACGCTCGAGTCAGATACGAGTGTTGCAGATTTTAGAAGTTTTCAGCTTGCACACTGGAGAGGAACGTGAAGACGCATACGGCACGCGCTCGAATGAAAGTATATTTTTTTTAATTCATGTTTATTTTATAAATCTTCCGCTGTATGTAAAATTTTGTAAAACTCTGATATTCGGTATAAAAAAATTTTCCACTGCAATTATTTTGTTATGTGATTCTGTGTTTATTCTGTTTAAACCTGATAAGCTAAATAACTATCTGTCTTTGTGAACGGTTCGAGTTGGTTTAATTACCGACTTGAAGCGGTCAAAAAAGCAGGTCGTTACATTCTCATTCTGATTTCTTTAAATTTAAATTTAAATCATTTATTTATTTAATTCGATCGTACATTTAAATTTACTGGGGCCACTTACTGACTCCAAAAATTTCAGAAAAATAAATCTCGCCACGTTTTGATGATACGGTCCTAACAAAATTAATTTGATCAAATTTGGAGACCGATTGAAAAAAGATCTTTTTAACGGTCGATTAAATTCAATAAAAATCATCGAACGTAGTTTAATTTACACGCTCACATAATAATTCCAAAAATTATAAAAATTGGAATCTTGCAATAATTTGACATTACGGATCGAACCAAAGTGGTTTCATAAAAAACGGAGGTCGTTTGCAAAATGGCTATTTATAATATTAATATATATATTCCATAGCGACTATTCTGAATATTTAACTGGCTATAACTTTTTATTTCCGCTATGAAATCTAGATTTTTCGAATTCGTTGAAAAGTATTTCTATACAGATTTAAATATTTTTGGTTTTACTGAAATCCGATTTATTTTGAATCTGTACATTCAGTCAAAGTTTAAAGTTCAATTTTTCAAACTACCGTGCTATTTCTAACTCCTAATAAATATATTTGTTCTAACTTCAATTTAAATAGATTTTTAATCGTTATTATTTAAAATAAATTATTTAAAATATTTAAAATCAATTAAAATTTCTAAAATAAAAAAATTAAATTGGTTCCAAAATTCCGGGTTGTTACATCTGTAAACCAAAGCTCTGATATCAAGTGAAACGATCCAAACTCGCCGTTATGGGAAAGCCCGGATTGAGTTGAGTACGCGACAAATTAGAACACAAATAATAGAACATTTCATTTCTATTACAACAATTTACATCAGAGTACAAGAATATGACAGAGTATGAATAAATAATATACATCACAAAAATATCAGAGCTTAAAATACGTTACATAGTAGTGGAAAAATAATACATAACACAACTGAAAGAGATACACAGTTACAAAGCTTTCCGAATATAGCTCCAGTTGTAAACCAGGATCCTGTAAAATAGAAGTTTGCAAGACCAAAACTACTAGCTGCTCATGCGAAAAATAGGGGCACCCAGAGTTCAGGTTAAAACAATAACTCCAGGTCAGTCATGGGACTGGTGTGAGAACTAAAACAGTTACTTTAAAAATAAAGTAAATCAAGGGACCACATCGTATAACATGGAAAGGGTTTACTCCCATGAATACCTGTGCATAAAATAGTTTATAGACAATGCAATGTTTTTTGGAAAATAAAGCTATTATAAGACTCAGGTCCCATCACACAATGCAACGCAAGCCAGAGGATAGATGTAACACCCCGTATTTTCTGTTAACGTTATAGTAACAAATTAAACAATACTTAATTTAAAATGTGAGAATTAAGGGAAACGGGTTACGCCATTATGTTCGGCTCGGAATTCTGGTTGAGATAGAGTCCGAGTTTGCGTAAATTGGACTTCGTATGAAGAAGTTATGGATGTCGGAAGTTTCTAGAAAATTCAAATAAATTCAAATAGCTCGAAAACAAATTCAAATTCGAATCAGAAGTCAGAAGCGGGCTGGCCAGGAAAATTTCTGCCCAGGACCCAGGTCGACCCTAGTGTCGACCTCCCCCCTACAGGTCGACTTAGGGGTCGACCTATAAGGGTCGACCGGCAGGTCGACCTGCCCCCCTCCCCCCCGGGGCAGATCTGAATGGTGACAATTTTGTGACTCAGTGTTGAGTCACAAGGGCTGAGGTGTCACCCTATCTTCACTAGATGGCTGTGGTTAACCCTAGGATCATTCGACGGCTTAAATTGAGTTGAAATTCTATATAAACAACCCAATGCCCAAACCTAAAAATCATTCAAAAAAAAATAATCCTAGAACTATCATGCTGTCAATTGAAAATTTGGAGTAGCCGTCACCAATTCAAAGACAAGATAAGAACTTGAATCAAAAATCAAATTAAAAGATTATCAAATTTAACGATCTACATCAAAGGCGAGCTTACCAATTTCAGAATTCAGATTTCAGAACACAAGAATTCCTTTTTAGTTTGTAAGTTGGTTATTACGCAAATTTAAACGTTCTTTCAAATGAATCGTGGCATGTTGTAATGTGAATATAGAATGATGCTTATGTATAAGATTTGATTCTCGTTTATCTTAATGTATCGTTGTAATTAATCATGTCTATATGCTTGTGGTGATGAACATGTTGTATATTAATCATGTCTATATGCTTATGGTGATGAACATATTGTATGTTATTGGAATCTATTATGATTGGGTAATGGATTTACTATAACAATTAAGTAGCAGAACATGACGTGTTATAAATTGGTGGTTATTCACAAGTTTATGATCTAAGACACATGCTTACATATATTCATGTTAGGTTGGATCTATTTATGTTGAAAAACTAGGAATTGCAGTCCTCGTATGTTTTAACACATAATTCATCATGTTAAGTTATGATCCAAATATGTTGATAATAGTTTTCTTATGTTTTGACATACATAAGTTAATATGCTAAGTTGCGATTTCAAAATTATTATAGTACCTTTCTTATGTTTTGACATACATAAGTTAATATGCTAAGTTGTGGTTTAAAACTGTGATTATATGTTAAACCTCCTTCCTAGACCTTTGTCAAGTTTACATGACAACTAGACCTAACTTAGTCACAAGTTCACCTTTGCCCATTTAGTTAAAGTTAAATGATACCACTAGGCCAAGTTACACATGACAAGTTGAAATTATGCTATTTTTTGTTTATTTCATGCCTCTTGTTTATTACCCCTTTAATTGTTTATGGGCTGGGTTAATTTACTAGCCCAACATTTTATTTCATTCATGCGTACGTTCCACGGGGGTAGCGATGGGAAAAATATGAAAATTCATGGCACAGATTTGTTCATAAAATGGTATATTTGATATACCATTTATGGTGAGCATAATCAAAAAATAATTATGGCATGATTAAATTAAATTAAATTTACATAAATAAATTAGACATATATAGAAAATTGTGAATTTATAAAAAGACGAACAAGCCTAACCCGAGGTCAGACTGAGTTGTGGTGTAAATATGCCCGGAACCGACCGGCATATCCAGTGACCACAACAAGACCTGTCTAATGTGGGTGGTTAGTGCATCAAGCCCAAAAAGAACCCGAGATCAGACTGAGTTGTGGTGTAAATTTGCCCGGAACCGACCGGCACATCCAGTGACCACAACAATACCTGTCTAATGTGAGTGGTTGGTGCTTTAATAAATTAAAGCTAAGTTAGGATTGGTAGGGTTATGTCAATTAGGGAAACCCTTAACCGATTCAACATGTTAACTAAATGAATGGGTGGGGTTAAGTAAACTTGGACACTTAGCCAAATAAACAGGTTGACTAGAAAACCCTAGTAACGGGGCCCCATTTCAGCAGTAACCCACATAGATGTATCATGGTACCCTGAAACTAGGCAGGGTGGGGCACGATTACTGGGCTGAGTATAAGCGGTCAAAACGTCGGCGGTTGGTGGGCCAGTGTAGGTTCCGACGGAGTATGGGCGTGCACGTACTCCAAAGTGGAAAAAGCAGGCACTGGGCATCAGTAGTATACACTGTGCATCTTGAATCGTGTCGGGTTGCCACCAGAGGGACTGATACACCCCATGGTGGGACCAACACAGGTATCTACAGTCAAGCGGGGCCGAAGGACACAGGATATGAATGCATGCGAGTAGGAGCCATCATTAAGGGTATTATTTGTTATGAACACGTGGGGCTGGTTGAACCAATGGTTAAGTAGGTGCAGAGACTATAGTAATGGGTGCGATCACATGTTCCTCTTATCTTATATTATGGTATTGTCCTTTGTTTTGTTATTACTGTCATGATCCCTTTCCTTGTTTAAATATTAGTTGTCACCAAACTTACCAGACTTATTGTCTGACCCGTTGTCTTTCGTCCTCTTTTCTTTCTCCCCCCCAGTCCATAAGGAGGGAATACTGCAGCTTAGTCAGACCCTTTGCAAGCTTCAAGAAAGTAGATGTATGATTTGGACTCTCTCTCAATCTTGGCTATGGCTCTTGGACATTATCCTTGGGGATTTATGCAGTTTTATTTATGATTTATGCTTCTTTATTAAATAATCAAGACAGAAATTATGTTGTAATGTTTTGGAAGTTGTTTTGAGACAATTTGATGTAATGCTTTTGTATTGAACCACATATTCAATAAATAATTTGAATTACGCTGCTTATACTTATCTGTCTTGTAAAATTTTCTGTGTCTTGTACCTATAACCCTCCACCAAAGTTAAGGCATTCCCTTTGTGAGTGACCTTAACGGAGGTGGGGTGTTTCACTTGGTATCAGAGCAAAGGTTTACCAGATCAGATAAGAGTTTTTGAAAATTATAATCAAAAAAAGAAATATAAAGAAGCATTTTACAAGAAAGTGTGTTGTTTTAAATTTAAAAAGGCATAATCCCCAAAGCCATATGCGCTATCTTTCTATCCTTCATTTTGAATCTTTTCTTTTTCATTTCAGAATGTCTGGGAATCTTAACCTTCCAGAGGGTGTACCGATACCTGGCTGGTTCAAGAGGTACTTAGAGGCTAGTGACAACGACGCAGGCCCGGCAGATATTCCTCCTCCTCCAGCTGCAGCGGTTCCTCCTCCTCCTCCTCGTGCAAATGCTTTCTCAAAGATTTGTTGGGACTCTAGGGCCATTGATGGAATGGATTTCAAGGGAACTGAATCATTCGTAGAAGCTAGGAACTGGCTCAAAGAAACTGAGGATCTGTTCGTTATCTTTGAGGTGGATGATAGGCAGAAGATACAGCTGGCTGTATGGTTGCTCAAAGATGAAGCTTCCCATTAGTGGAAAGTCACTAACGCTGAAAGACCAGTTGACACATGGATGGATTTCAGAATATGGTTTGAGATGAAATTCCTCTCACAAGCTGAACGAAGTTTAGAACTGGAAAAGTTCTTATCTCTTAAGCAAGGAAGTATGACGGTCAAGGAGTACGTCAATCAATTCAATCAGCTGGCCCGATTTGGACTGGACTTAGAGAATACTCCTCATAAGAAGGATCTTCGTTTTGTTAAGGGATTGAATGAGCCACTTCAAAGCTTGGCTATGACCTATATCCCTATGGGGGCTACTTACGAGAGGATAGTGGACATGGCACTCTTACATGAGGAAGACAAGGGCAAGAATGAGGCAAAAGCAGAAGTGCCTCAAGATAAGAAGGGGGAAATGTCGCAGAACATGAAGGCTGATTCAAAGAAAGGCGGGAAGAACAACAAACCCCATGAAAAGAGAAAGTGTAATTTCTATGGCATTCCTGGACATATGATCAAAGACTGCAAGAAGAAGAAAAGGAAGGTGGGTGGCTGTTTCCATTGTGGTGAGACAGGACACACGACTAGGGCTTGCCCAAGGAAGCAAGGGCAGGGAGTTGGACCTTCTTCTGGAGGATAAGTTCACGCTCTCACAGCACCTCCGCAAGAACGAGGTAGAAACATTTATGGCGAAAGTTTAGTGTATCTTTTTGATTATCCTATTCGTACACTATATGATTCTGGCGCATCGCACTCTTTTATATCTACTGCTTTAGTGGAATCTCTGCACCTAGACACCAGCATAGTAGAGGATCCCTTGGTTGTTTCAAATCCAATTGGGGACTCAACTTATTAGTCAATGGTTTGTTTGGATTTGAAATTATCTATACTAAGCGTTGGGTTTAAATGTAATGCCTTTGTTTTGGGCTTCACGGGCTATGGGTTGATTTTAGGCATGGACTGGCTATCCAGTAATGGTGCTATCCTCGATTGTGAAAAGAGAGCGGTTAGACTCATGACTCGCCTTGGTAACACTCTCGAAATTTCTTGTAATCCCATGAACTCCGTTATGCTTAGTTATCTAGAATCTCTTGATGCGTCTGTTGAGAACTTGCTGTCTGTAAGGGTAGTCCGTGAATACTCGGATGTGTTTGAAGAGGTAAAGGGCTTACCTCCGAAGCGGGAGATAGACTTCAGCATATACCTCGTGGACAACGCAAAACCCGTTGCTTTACCCGTTAGACACATGGCTCCGAGGGAGAGGAAAGAACTCAGCAAGCAAGTTAAAGAATTGCTTGAGTAAGGGTTTATAAGGTGGAATATTTGTGAATGAGGTACTCCAGTAGTGTTCGCAACTAAAGAAGACGGTTCGCTTCGCCTGTGCATTGATTATAGGGAGCTAAACAAGCTAACCAAAAGGAATAGGCACCCACTCACGAGAATAGATGATTTGTTCGATCAGCTTGTAGGTGCATCGGTTTTCTCCCAATTAGATTTGGCTACAGGGTTTCATCAGCTAAGGGTGGCTGAAGACAGCATTGATAAGACCGTGTTCAAAACTCCAGATGGTTTCTTCGAGTGGCTTGTCATGCCTTTCGGCTTGACAAATGCACCCGCTTACTTCGTTGATTTATTGAGCAGGGTGTTCCAGGAGTTCCTCAATAAGTTTGTGGTGGTCTTCGTAGACGATATTTTAATCTTCTCAAAGAATGAGGAAGAGCATGCTCAGCATCTAGAAGAAGTCATGGATACTCTCCGTGCACATCAGTTGAAGGCGAAATTCTCCAAATGCCATTTCTGGAGAGAAGAAGTTAGGTTCCTTGGACACATGGTGTCAAAAGAGGGGATAGATGTGGACTCCGCGAAAGTGGTTGTTGTGCAAGATTGGAAGGTTCCTCGAAACGCAACCGAAGTCCGAAGCTTTCTCGGGCTAGCAGGCTTTTATCGAAATTTTATCAAAGATTTTGCTAAAATATCAGCTCCACTAACAAGGTTGACAAAAAAGAACCTAGCTTTCAATTGGGATTTGGATTATGATATTGCTTTCCAACGTTTAAAAAGGGCTCTGACAGCAGCCCCAGTTCTGGCATTGCCTGATGGAAGCAAGATGTTTGTAGTTTACACAGATGCTTGCGGAACGGGACTAAGCGTTGTTCTGATGCAAGAAGGGAAGGTAGTGGCTTATGGTGGAAGGCAGTTGAAAGTACCCGAGAAAAACTACCCAATCCATGACCTAGAGTTGGCAGCCATCATTTTTGCGCTTAAGTCTTGGCGACATTATCTCCTAGGTGAGAAATTTGAACTGTATACTGACCATAAATCATTGAAATACCTTTTCTCGTAAAAAGATCTCAATTTGAGGCAGCAAAGATGGATGGAGTTTCTTGCCTCGTTCGATTTTGAGATTTCCTACAAGCCTAGCAAGGGCAATGTAGTAGCAGACTCCTTAAGTAGAAAGAAGCTTGCCTTAAGCCCTCTCTTTGTGGAAAGGCAAAGCCTGGAGTTCATAGCAAGCTTTAACTTCAAACCCTCCTCTGACTTTGTACCTGGCTTGCTAGCAACGTTAGAAGTGCGACCAACTCTATTAGACTCAATCGGAGCTGTGCAAAGAGAAGACCCTCAACTAGCCGATGTGATGGACAAGTTAATTAGGGGTGAGACTTCCAATCACCTCAATAGATACTCCATTGACGCCAAGGCTGGTTGAGACGAGATAGAAGACTGTGAAACACATGCAAGGGATTTGGTAAAGGCGGTTCTAGAAGAGGCACACCATTCCAAGCTAACCATACACCCAGGCGGAGACAAGATGTATAAAGGCATCAAAAAAGTTTTCTTTTGGAATGGCATGAAGAAAGACGTAGCTGAATTTGTTTCTAAGTGTCTAATATGCCAACAAGTCAAGGAGGAGCAGAAGAAGCTGGTGGTATGCTCCATCCTCTAGAAGTCCCACAGTGGAAATGGGATAGCATCTCGATGGACTTTATAGATGGGTTGCCTAGGTCGAGGAGGGGCAATAACAACATTTGGGTAATAGTGGACAGGCTCACAAAAAGCGCCCACTTTATACCAAGCCACCACAGGCATGGCGCCTTTCGAAGCTTTATATGGAAGATCGTGCAGGTCACCAACTTGCTGGTGGGAGTCCACAGACAAGCTCATACTTGGACCAGACATGATTAGGGAAACTTCAGAGAAAGTAGGCTTGATGCGAAGAAGAATGAAGACTGCCCAAGATAGACAGAAGTCCTACGCAGACAAAAGAAGAACTGACCTTGAGTTCGAAGTTGGAGATAAGGTGTTCCTTAAATTATCTCCTTTGAGGAACGTCGTTCGCTTTGGATCCGCAAGAAAGTTAGCACCAAGATTTGTAGGGTCATTCCCTATCATCGAGAAGATTGGGAAGATGGCTTATAGGGTACAGCTCCCCGAAAGGTTGGCCGCGGTTCATAATGTCTTTCATGTCTCTCACCTACGGAAATGCTTACATGAGTCTGCGGAAGTGGTAGAACCAAGTATGCTAGAGGAAGTTGAAGTTGAACGAGAAGCAACTGTAAGGAGAGTTCCAACCCGTATCTTGGGAACAGAAGTCAAAAAGCTACGCAACTGTGAAGTTAAGCTCGTCAAAGTTCAATGGAGCGACACCGAGGAAGACGCGACTTGGGAAACTGAGGACAGAATACGTGCAGCCTACCCTTTTCTTTTTGAGGGTGCATCCTTAATCTCTTTTTCCTTAAGTTTTGCTCGTATCTATCTTTTATTTCCTCGATCCTACCCTTTATCTTTAGGTAGGAACCCATTTGGATGTAAACATGTAATTGAAACATGTTATGATTGATGGTTGCAAGTGGTTGCTAATGGTTGCTAATGGATGCATATACACGCACATTAGGTATTATATCGGCTCGGTCACTCCCATATTGCATATGCATATATGTATTGGTATATGGATTGAAACTTGATGTTTTATCATATGGACGTTGCATTTGTATGAATGATTGTGCACTCATGTAGGAAATTTTGAGTAGGAAAAATTGCATTCATAATGGACTCATGGCACTGACATAATTGGCATTAAGGAGGTCAACTGAATCAGTAGACTGCCTGATTTTGCATTAGATAAGGACATGTACACACACAATGCATATGATCATGAAGCATTAGAAATATTTTAAGGACAATGGACACCTGTGTTTGATGGATGGGTAGATGGGTGATTGGATGGTAGGATATAAGTTCTACTCAACTTGAAGATTTCGGGGACGAAATCCTAAAAGGAGGGGAGAATGTAACACCCCGCATTTTCTGTTAACGTTATAGTAACGAATTATACAACACTTAATTTAAAATGTTAGAATTAAGGGAAACAGGTTACGCCATTGTGTTCGTCTCGAAATTCTGGTTGAGATAGAGTCCGAGTTTGCGCAAATTGGACTTCGTATGAAGAAGTTATGACTGTCGGAAGTTTCCAGAAAATTCAAATAAATTCAAACAGCTCAAAAACAAATTCAAATTCGAATCAGATATCAGGATCGGGTTGGGCGGGAAAATTGCCGCCCAGTACCCAGGTCGACCAGGGGGTCGACCCAAGTGTCGACCTCCCTTCTACAGGTTGACCTGGGGGTCGACCTGCCCACCCCCCACCCCCCACCCCCCGGGGCAGATCTGAATAGTGATGATTTTGTGACTCAGTGTTGAGTCACCAGGGATGAGATGTCACCCTATCTTCACTGGATGGTTGTGGTTAGCCCTAGGATCATCCGACGGCTTAAATTGAGTTGAAATTCTATATAAACAACCCAATGCCCAACCTAAAAATCACACAAAAAAATAATCCTAGAACTATCATGCTGTCAATGGAAAACTTGGAGTAGCCATCACCAATTCAAAGACAAGATAAGAACTTGAATCAAAAATCAAATTAAAAGATTATCAAATCAACGATCTACATCAAAGGCGAGCTTACCAATTTCAGAATTCAGATTTTAGAACACAAGAATTCCTTTTTAGTTTGTAAATTTGTTATTACGCAGATTTAAACGTTCCTTCAAATGAATCGTGACATGTTGTAATGTGAATATAGAATGATGCTTATGTATAAGATTTGATTCTCGTTTATCTTAAAGTATCATTGTAATTAATCATGTCTATATGCTTGTGGTGATGAACATGTTGTATATTAATCATGTCTATATGCTTATGGTAATGAACATATTGTATGTTATTGGAATCCATTATGATATGGTAACGGATTTATTTTACCAATTAAATGGTAGAACATGTCATGTTATAAATTGGTGGTTATTTGCAAGTTTATGATCTAAGACACATGCTTACATATATTCATGTTAGGTTGGATCTATTTATGTTGAAAAACTTGGAATTGTAGTCCTCTTATGTTTTAACACATAAGTCATCATGTTAAGTTGTGATCCGAATATGTTGATAATAGTTTTCTTATGTTTTGACATACATAAGTTAATATGCTAATTTGCGATTTAAAAATGATTATAGTAGCTTTCTTATGTTTTAACTTACGTAAGTTAATATGCTAAGTTGTGGTTTAAAACTGTGATTATATGTTAAACCACCATCCCAGACCTTTGTCAAGTTTACATAACAGCTAGACCTAACTTTGTCAAAAGTTCACCTTTGCCCATATAGTTAAAGTTAAATGATACCTCTATGCCAAGTTACACATGACAAGTTGAAATTATGCTATATTATGTTTATTTCATGCCTCTTGTTTATTACCCCTTTTCTTGTTTATGGGCTAGGCTAATTTACTAGCCCAACATTTTATGTGATTCATGCGTACGTTCCACGGGGGTAGCGATGGGGAAAATATGAAAATTCATGGCATAGATTTGTTCATAAAATGGTATATTTGATATACCATTTATGGTGAGCATAATCAAAAAATAATTACGGCATGATTAAATTAAATTAAATTTAAATAAACAAATTAGACATATATAGAAAAATGTGAATTTAGAAAAAGATGAATATGCCTAACCCGAGGTTAGACTGAGTTATGGTGTAAATCTGCCCGGAACCGACCGACATATCCAGTGACCACAACAAGACCTGTCTAATGTGGGTGGTTAGTGCATCGAGCCCTAAAAGAACCCGAGGTTAGACTGAGTTGCGGTGTAAATCTTCCCGAAACCGACCGGAACATCCAATGACCACAACAATACCGGTCTAATGTGAGTGGTTGGTGCTTTAATAAATTAAAGCTGTCAAGATTTGTAGGGTTAAGTCAATTAGGGAAACACTTAACCGATTCAACATGTTAACTAAACGAATGGGTGGGGTTAAGTAAACATGGACACTTAGCCAAGTAAACATGTTGATTAGAAAACCCTAGTAACGGGGACCCATTTCAGCAGTAACCCACATAGATGTATCATGGTACCCTGAAACTAGGCAGGGTGGGGCACGATTATTGGGCTGAGTATAAGCGGTCAAAACGTCGGCGGTTGGTGGACCAGTGTAGGTTCCAACGGAGTATGAGCGTGCACGTACTCCGAAGTGGAAAAAGCAGGCACTGGGCATCGGTACTATACACTGTGCATCTTGAATTGTGTCGGGTTTCCACCAGAGGGACTGATACACCCTATGGTGGGACCAGCACAGGTATCTACAGTCAAGCGGGGCCGATGGACACAGGATATAAATGCATGCGAGTAGGAGCCGATCATTAAGGGGATCGTTTGTTATGAACACGTGCGGTTGGTTGAACCAATGGTTAAGTAGGTGCAGAGACTATAGTAATGGGTGCGATCACATGTTCCTCTTATCTTATATTAGGGTATTGTCCTATGTTCTGTTATTACTGTCATGATCCCTTTCCTTTTTTAAATACTAGTAATCACCAAACTTAACAGACTTATTGTCTGACCCATTTTTTTCCGGTCCCCCCCCCAGGTCCACAGGGAGGGAATACTGCAGCTTAGTCAGACCCTTTGCAAGCTTCAAGAAAGTAAATGTATGATTTGGACTCTCTCTCAATCTTGGCTATGGCTCTTGGACATTATCCTTGGGGATTTATGCAGTTTTATTTATGATTTATGCTTCTTTATTAAATAATCAAGACAGAAATTATGTTGTAATGTTTTGGAAGTTGTTTTGAGACAATTTGATGTAATGCTTTTGTATTGAACCACGTATTCAATAAATAATTTGAATTCCGCTGCTTATACTTATCTGTCTTGTAAAATTTTATGTGTCTTGCACCTATAACCCTCCACCAAAGTTAAGACATTCCCTTTGTGAGTGACTTTAACGGAGGTGGGGTGTTTCAATAGAGTTTTCTCTTATAATTGCCAAACATGCTTGGTACATTTAAAACAAGTGATTTTTATATTACTATAATTGTGTAGTGTCGAAATCACTTCACATATAAACGTATCAATAGTAGACGGCATGGGTACCATATATCATGTCTCCATACTAGTTCCACAACTAAAACCTAAAGGTCATATTGGAAATTGGATTTTCGTCATGAGTCGAGGCCAGGGATGGCTCCTCACCGATTCGAGACACTCTAGCAAATTCCTCGAGGATTACTCACAGCGGGGCAACTCTTGGTTCCTGAAGGGCCGGTCCTCCTTTACTTTTGAGGACTAATTATTCCTGAACACACATTTCCCGGTCCTAGGACCTATCCATCGGCCTCGCAGTGACCGATATAACCGAGGCACCTCGCTATCCATCATCCACATAGGTAAAAATAAATAAATGTTTAGGCTCCATACCATGACACCACCCGTAGCTAGAAGGAAACGTAATGTCCTCCCTGCGTCCCATATCCTGTTTTTGACTCATATTGAGGTGTGAGGCTCGCGAATTAACGTTATACACAAAGTTATGCTATTTAAATTTATGCTTTAATCATCAACCACAAGACTCTTCTTTTCAGCAAAAGCCTCGATCACTGCATCTCCGCATGCCACACTGGCAATTCATGACACGCGACTGATACCCATCAATATATAACCTCTAAGACCATACGTCTCAGAGAAGGACGTTAAGCAAGAGAATAAATTCTCTGCCGCCAAACAGATATATATTTAATAGAAATCAATCAACACAGAATAAAATTCAATGTCATACACACATCTATTTACTAGTTCGTTCTGGGTCTGAAAGAAACCTAAGGCACCTTATTCTCCTCCCATATGTCCAGTACAGGAGAGACGTCCTCGCATATCCGGTCAATCTCCAAGTACGTTTGGACGATCACCACTTATTACCTTGTTTTGGGTGTACAACCCAATTAAGACATCAGTAATCATCCAAACGATGTGAAGACCTCCGGTCTTCAACCACCGTCTTCATCGTCGACTTATCATCGAATCAATTATTCAGAACGGGCATAAACCCAGCCTCTCCAAATAATTCACGTATCTTATAATCAAGTTCTGTAAAAACACAACATACGCCTCATTCCAATCCAGGATATTCTTTTATTCAAATATTCAAATCTTTAGGGAAAGGTTCCCATTAATTTTATCAAAGATAAATTCTTTTAAATTTATTCTTTAATCTTCCTTTGGATATCAATTCTAAGCCAAATTAAGGTTTATCAACTAGTCGAGATTATCGAGCCTTCCCGAAGTAGTCATTTCTTTTATTATCCCAATCCTAACCTATTCATCCCATGGAGCAAAACTGCTAGTACCCCATATCTAACACCCATAGTGTAATCGGTAAACTTAATTACCATTTCACGTTCAGATCTAATTAAAAATTTAACTATCGCATGGAGTAGAACTGTTGGCACTCCATTCTCGATCATTTCCTAAATTTGATAATTCAACTTATCACATTCACATTTCAATCTATTTAAAGATTCATTAAAACTTCACTTAGCTTTAATCTTCCCAAAAATCATGATTAATGATTATTTAACTTTGGGAAATCAAACAAGCCGCATCAATAATCTACACCGAACCACATATTTCTACCGATATATAACCTTTAAGCTCATACGTCTCAGAGAAGGGTGTTAAGCATGAGAATAAATTCTCCGCCACCAAACAGATGTATATTTAGCAGAGATCAGCAATACAGTTCGAAATACAATGATAGGCATGTAATCCTATCTTTAACTGGGTTAAAGAACTAGTGTCATTTAAAACACAGCTCACGATAAACCCAAAATCACATTCCATTAATTATGGAATCTTCACGGAAAATAAGATCAATATATATAATTGATATAAATTTCCGTATCCGACTAATAATATAAATGGAATAACGAAAAAGCCTTTTAAATTCCATATATATTAATAGTCTTCCACCACAGAATCTCATTAAATCTTAATAAAAAGATTTATAAATTCCAAATCACATTTAACTATTAATCTGGTTAAAGGACGATTGTCGTTAAAATCACAGTTCACAATAAACTCAATTCACATTCCATTTTATTTCAATTACTAAATATAATTGGAAACTCTTATAATCTTAAATAAAAGATTTATTCTTTTCACACGAGGATTAAGAACAGTGTTACTGAAGACATCATTCACGACAAACCCAAAATCCAATTTCATATTAAATACAAGGCTTTGAATAGATATTATATTGGCTTATATTCAATATCAAATTCTGAAACCAACACATATCGTATGGGGAATAACGATATATATCTATCTTCCAAATTCCTCCACAATATCCGTATAATCACGGAATCCAATATAAAAATATCCCGAAGATGATTTCTATTCAAATCCACTACAATTCGTACACTGGACCAATTTATTCATTAAAAACCACTGGATTATTTTTCTAGTTAATAACCAGTTTGTTTTGATAAAGATAGGTTTTTATCTTTCCAAATATGGAATTTTTCAAACCAATTCTTTTAAAATCATTTATTATGATTTTACACAAATTATTAATATTTTTAATAATTTTATTAAGGCCCGTACAGTCGATTTCCAATAACGACCATCGAACTACATCCATTGCGGCCTTTTCGAAATTTGATTTGGACATCATTCCGAATCCATCCATTAGATTTCAAATCTCTTAAATTCTTTGGAAATCTCTTATCAATACGAACACAATGGTTCCGGTGTTAGGAGAATCCGACGGTTGGATCTCCCGTAATGTTAATTCCAAGTCAGTGGTCGAAATTCGTGAACGATCGAGGCGCGACGCGTTCTATTCAGGCCATTAATATATATATATATATATTTCGTTCAAAATATATTTTATTAATTCATTTTAAAAAACAATTCCCGCTTTCATTTCAAATTTAAATCAAAATTGAATACTCCTTATCATTATAATATTTAAATGATAATATTTTCAAAATGTTGGATTTTGAAATAATTTCCTTTTCAATATTCATTATAAAAATGAATAAAATCGATATAAATATTGTTCGCATCAAAATGGCGCATAAATAATCAACATGGCATCATACATTTCAATATTTTCGTGCCCATCCAAAATCGGACATCAAATTCACATTTTAATCCTTTACCGAATATTATTTTAAAATATTCGTTATTTTAAAATATTTCCTTATTTTAAAATATTCGCTATTCCTGAATTGGATATAGACCCAATCAATTATCATATAATTTATTTATGTGGATTTCATACGACACATGCCAATCATCCATCATCCAGAGTGCATTACACAATTGCATAAGCATTAAAAATAAATAATTAACGCTTACTACAGTCTGTCAATCAATCGATTGACATACAACTACACAATTGGGATTAGTGTACGTTAAATATCATCCCAAAAGCCATATGGGGCTTCAACCAATAAATACTGAATATTATTTGTGCAGTTGGGCGATGTGTAAAATTTATCGTCCCAATCAATGTCAGTCTAATGGGTGAACATAAACAAATCGTCCGATTTGTAAATGAATATTTTTTTTTCATTTCAGGAGAATTTTACATCGTTCATTTATACGTTAAAAATTACATTTTTAATGATAAAAATTTATTTCAACACATGAATAATTTTAATAGTCCATACATTCAATAAAAATGGTATTTTTATTATTCAAACGTTTTATTCAACACATGAATATTTTATACAGTTCATATACACATTAAAAATTATATTTTTAATGAACAATGTTTGTTTTAGAAAGTTTCAGCATTATAACTGCGCGATATTAAAACTAGAGTAATGTCTAGCATTACCCCTCTTCTGATACTGTCTCACACCATACACAATAATCAATCCAATCAATACACCATAATACAATCAATTTTCAACACAACCAAATTTCCTCAATACAATCCAAACAAACAATCATGATTTGTACAATAAATAGTGTCGGGGGCTTCTAGGCCCCGTCTGCATCCAAGTATACTTTTGACTGTAAAATAACTAGAATGAGTAGGAGTTCTCACATTATGATCCACTCCGCCGTTGTTTTCTAACGCTCTGATTTGTTGTTCTGGTTCCTGACTTTGCAAACGAGCTCCAATCTTCACGTTATCTTTTTCCCTAGCTTAAGTGTGCCATTTCGAACAACTTTTGCCTAGTGGCCTTTCTTCCGAAATTGGTCCATTCCTCCAGAAATCGCGAAAAGACAATATTTGGACAACATACTTTGGATGCATTTTCTGAACAACTCCGCAATCCAAAATATGGTTTCCATATACCCAAATCGAAGTGAAAATCATAATTTTAGCATTGTGAAGTTTTGTCCAAAAGCGCACCA
Organism: Allium sativum; assembly: GCA_030737875.1. Lineage (NCBI taxonomy): Eukaryota > Viridiplantae > Streptophyta > Magnoliopsida > Asparagales > Amaryllidaceae > Allium > Allium sativum. The sequence continues at coordinate 160,375,220 of CM060927.1, forward strand.
TTTGAGAGTTATGGGCTATGGAAGCGCAACGTGTTATTTGCAAAACTGAAATTAATAAAAATTTGGTTTTTAATAGGGTATGGGTCCACGGTCGGAGGCGGGGGCGTTAGAGGCGACGCAGGTGGTCAGGGAGGTGGTGGGGTGGTTCAGCGGCACGGTAGTGGGCCACTTGTGGTCGGAGCAGCGGTCTTTGGGGTTGTGGAGGTTTGGGGTTGTTGAATGGTAGAGGAAGAGGGGCGGAGGAGGATGGGGAATCACCGGAGGGGCGCGACGGTCTCGTTGGAGGTGTGGCGGCGCGTTCATCGGAGGTGGGGGGCGCAGGGGGCGATTCTGGGTTACGGGATGGAATGGTTTTTTTTTTCTTTTTCTTTTGACAGAAGGGAGAGAGAGGGATAAGGGTTGATCCCCCCTCACCCCCCTCCCCACTTATATAATTATTTAATTATTTATTCCAAAAAGTTACTTTTTTATTCGAACTCCAAATCAAACCGAACAACTATCACCTCTAGTCAAATACCCTCATTCCGGACACAATGGGATATGTCCCATAAGCCCATACGGCCGTTTCAAGCTGGTTTCTTTAAATTAAAATATAAATCAATGTATATTGAATTTAAGCATACATTTTAATTTATCGGGGCCATATACTGACTCCAAAAATTACAAATTTTTTTTATCTAGCTATGTTTTGACGATACAGTCCTAACAAAACAAATTTAGTCGAACTTGGAGACCATTTAAAAATGGTAATTTTCCAGTCGATTAAATTCAAATTGAAATTACTAAACGCGTTTTAATTCACTGCACTCACATATTAATACACAAAATTATGAAAATTAGAATCTATCAATAATTTGACATTCCGGATCTAACAAAAGTGGTTTCATTGAAAACGGAGGTCGTTTGCAAAATGGCTATTTTTAAGGGCTATATATTATATAAAATATATATAAATTTCGTAGCGACTATTTTGAATTTTGAACTGGACATAACTTTCAATTAATATTATTAAATCTCAATTTCTTACCTTCGTTAGAAGAATATAGTTAAACCGATTCAAATGTTTCCGGTTTTACTGAAATCTGATTTATTTTGAATCCTATACATTCAATTGAAATTTAAAATCGAATTTTCAAACTACCGTCCCATTTCAGGTTTGTTATATTATTAAAATAAATTTATACATTCTAACTTCAATTTAAATAAATTTTTAGTCGTTATTATTTAAAATAAATCATTTTAAATATTCAAAATCCATTAAAACGGCTAAAATAATTTTTTTAAATTGGTTCGGAAATTCAGGGTTGTTACAATACCCGCATCCATTTCGATGTGAACAAACATAGATAACGTATTATGTTAATATGTATTGTAATACATATGTGCGTACAAACCTTGAAATGTTATATATATATATATAATATTGACTAGGTATTATGAACCAAGTGAATACATATGTGTGTACAAACCTGGAAATGTTTATATATATATATATATATAAGTTTTGTCTTGTTTCTATAACCAACAGAAGGGCAATGTGTTTTGTTAAGGTTGTATATATATAGGCCTTATAGGATTTTCTATTAAAAAGAATAAAATTAAATGGTTTTCTGAGAAAAAGATAAAATCGTTTATCTTTTTTCTATTAAAAGTATAAGCTATATGATTTCATGAGAAATAAATAAAACTGTTTATCTATTTTCTTATGAAAGGTGTTTGCTTAGTAAGCACATAATTTATTATATACATATGTGCTTAGACAGTTTGATATATTCAAAACATGTATGTTTAGTAAACACCTAACCTTCTATGCATTAGTTTTGATATTTCAGTTATATCATTAACGTTGCATCTATCTTGCTTTCCTTTTTTAATAAAAGATAATTTCTTTTATCTTTTCAAATATAATGAAAATGCAAATGAGTTTATCCGACCTTCAAAATAAAAAAACAGCTAATAAATGCATAACCTTAACAACAGTACTCCATGCCTTCAAACTCAACCTCCTATTTCTTCAAACAAAACAATGCAAATTAATAAACATAAAACACTACCTTTATTTTTATATTTACATATAAGAAAGTTGCATCTATCTTCTTAAAAAAAAATTAGCTTTTGTGTATGTCAAAATTATCTTTTGTGTTGTAAATTATATTACACAAGATGTAAAATTATTCAGTACATACTCCAAAACTCAATTATAGCTTCAAAAATATCAACGGCATATTCTATGGAAAAGATAGATGCAATTATATATTAGTAAAAGATAGTTGCAATTATATTTTAGTAAAATATAGATGCAATTATATTTTAGTAAAAGATAGATGTAGTTATCTACTTTAAATTGGAAATAAAATAAGATATTCTATGTAAAAAATAAACATGTTAATATTTATCATTTAGTAAAAGATAAAATAAGATAGTCTATGTAACTTATCTTTTATCATTCAGTATAACTAAATTGTGAGTCTAAATTCATTTCCGCAATCTTTTGTGTTGTGAATTATTGTCAAAATGTACGTAGACCTTTAAGCTTATTCGTTTGAAATTCCTATAGTTCAATGTTAAATGCATTCTTTGTGTTGAATGCGATGGAAATGACAAAATGGTTTTTTTTACATATGTTTTAGCTATCAGCGTATTATCTTGTAAAGTGTTTTAAAAGATAAATGTATTTATCTTCTTTATATATTGTTGACATTGTTGACACTAGCCAGAAATTGTTGATATAGTTTAATTTTGGTTTGAATAGTATAAACAGTAAACAAAGCGAAAATGACTATAAGCAAATGCAAATAAAGCACAACGGCCAAATACACAAGACCAGACATACAACATCAACGAGCACAAAGTCAGCACCCGTGTCCATTTACAGCAAAAGATAACGTATAATGAAAGGGTGTTGTTATTGACACTCCAACTATTGTTAAAGGAGGGCCATTTTTTAAAAACACTCCACTCTTTGAAAAATTGTTAAGGGGCTATACAAATATATTATTTCACACTACTCCATATTCCCGCATTGCCCCTTCAAACCAGATTAAGAAAAAAAACTTATTCGATTTTGACAACTAAATACTATGACTACTTTACCTTTGTCCTTAATTTCATTTTCAGTCCTTTTCTTATAGTGCATCCAATTTAAACTTTAAAATCAATAATATGTGCTTAAATCTATAGAATTTTATAAAGTTAATGAAATCTGAAATATCAATTAAGGCAACTTTGAAAATTATATACTCTAATTTACATATATTCAATCATCTAAAATTAGTGTTGATTTTAAAAATAAAACAATCAAAAATTTAAAATATTTGTGTCGAAAAACTGAAAAAAAATCTTTTTTTTTTGGAATTTTATGTAATGAATTCCGACTTTTGTGTAATTTAGTTTTACAGTCAAAGATGGAAGGTGATGAAAATATAAACGGGTAATTTTGTAAAAGGCATGGTGTATGAAAAGCATTTTTGGTGTATACTATTTTATTTTATTTCACAGTTTATGTTAAGAAATTATAGGTGTATGTATAGAATTAGTCAAATGGGTAATAAGGTAAAATTACCTTTATTTGTTAAGGGGCTACTTTCTTCATTGGTACTCCATGTTTTCCCTAAAATTGGGCTTAACACCAAAAATGTGAAGAAAAATGTTTCACAAAAAGAAAATGATAAGTGGAGCCACACAATGATTGAAATACAAGTAGAATACACAAAGCTTTATAGTGGTTCAGTCCAATAAGGATCTACATCCACTCTCGTAAGAGATTCCATTATCAATATGCAAATTAAAAGATTAACTTCTCTCTTACAACATTTTCATTACTCCCTTACTTATGAATCATGTTTAAATCCATTAGGGATGATAGAGTAGTGTATTAATCAGCGGAGATACGGCGTTGATATGGTAGAATTGGAAGAATTCCTTGTGCACAAGCTGAAATTGATCAATCTTCAACTCTTGAATCATTTGGATGTGTTTGATAAAGATCATGATCCATGGATTAATCTTCAATTTATGACGTTGGATAGATGTTAGAATTGTTGTAGAATAATTTCCGGCAGCACTTTGTGATCTCAAGACTCGATCTCCCCTAATGAAGAAGTGAGGGGGGTATTTATAGGAGATTTCCAGACCAGATGGTAGTTCTGTAATTATGCAGAAAAATTCCACGACTCATGTCGCCACTGACATGACGTGGATCTTCGCTACAACTCATGTCGCCAACGACATGACTCATATCGTATGGCGGGTTAGCCCTTGGCGCCTTGAGCTTTCGACACGACATGACTCTCCTCGACATGATGCATGTCGTTCGGATGATAGTTGTTAACAACCTGGTAATGGCTAGATGGGGCATGAGTAGGTCACAACATGGTTTGTATTGAGATTTTAAGTAGCATCTTGCTCCTTATGTTGCTGAACGACATGGGGGATGGACGACATGGTGTGTTTCTTGAATCTGACCAGGCTCTCTCGACATGGTTTAAGGCCGACATGAATTACTTGAACACCATGTCGCTGAACGACAAGGATAATAGTAGTATAACGTCATGTCGCTGACCGACATGAATCTTAGCCTCATTTTATGTCATTACATTAGAGCAATGTGACTGTTGAATGCTTTAACTTCCTCTCGACGCCATAAAGCAGGCACGATACAGCTTGGAAACATTTTAACCTTCTGGGATCGGCTTGACGAACCACGATTCATAGGAGTCATGGTTGCGACATGGTGATACATGACTTAGCTTTATAATTTGATATGGATTATGATGACCTGACTAATGTGACGTAACTGAAGACGGCATGGTTCCTTCCTTTTCTCACGACATGGCCTTAAAACGACCTGGCATCCACGCCATGAATTCGAGTTTGACTTGGTTTATTCCATATGAATCTAACGACTTGACTAATGTTAGCATGATTTTTTTTATATTATTTCTGACTCATATTTTATGGGTTAACATTTTGCCCCTCGATGTTTTTTATTAAAAATAACATGGTCTTCGAATCATGATATTTCTGATACCTTCTTTATGTATTTTAGTTAAGTCGTCAACTGCTTTTTATGAAGTTATCAAGTCGCTCTCGGATTTATGTCGCAAGTTATATTTTCGCAACCTGCTTTGGTTTCTCCATGTCGTATGGGACTGTCTAAGTCGTGTTGGGCTTTAATCTGAACCGAACTCGGCCCAGTCATGTCGGCACCCCTTATATTATCTCTAATCCATGTGTCCATTATTATTCTTCATTGCATCCTGAAGCTTTACTTGTCAATGGCGGATAAAACTGGAGAGACAACATTGTCTTCCTCGTGAGTGACATATCTAATCAGTACAACCCCTTCACCAAAGTCATCTCGACCAGACTCCTGCCGGCTTCAACAAACTCCAGCGACCATCATCAATTACATTCAATTCGTCACTCACACTCCCGATTTTGAAGAATCCTTCCTTTGACGACCATTCATAAATTATTACAGGTAATTGTTAGATTTAAATTCTTTTTTTTTTTCTGAATGTTAGGACCTGTATAGAATCCATGGATTTTCATTTACTTTCGATAAAGTGATGGTCTCATGAATTGATTTTGACTGTTTTGTGTTATTGAAATGTTTGTGAATCAAAAATGAGTTGGAACTGATTTGCTTTGATCAGCAAAATTACAATAGAAATCTGGAGTAGGTTCTAATTTTTTTTAAGTGGCCATTTTGATCCTAAGTCGTATGAATTGACAAGACCGCTAAGATGTCAAGGCAATTCAAGTTGTGGGAACGAACCATTAATTAGTAGAAGTGACACGAGTCTTGTCTCCAGGAATTGTATGACTCTTATTTCGTGAACCGACATGAGTCCCAGGCCGTAGGTCGATACGAGTTTCAAACCGTAGTAATGTCTTAGGCCGTAGGTCGTAAGACGTAGTGACAGTGTGAATTTCAACTTGTGATAATGTTTAAACACCCCCTTTTAATGCCAAGACCTATGTGTTGAAGTTGAGTTGCTCTTAAGGCTCCAAGATGCGAAGCGACATAGGTTTCATGTCGTGGACCTACATGAGTCTCAAGTCATGGACCGACATGAGTTTCACGTCGTGGATCGACATGAGTATCATGTCGTGAGCCGATATGAGTCTACCACACTAACTGTAACACCCCGAATTTCGGTTAATGCTAAAATTCACAAATTAAAGAATAACTAATCCCAGATGTGGGAATTAAGGGAAACGGGCTGCGTCATTGCGTTCGTCTCGGAAAAATACGCGAAATAGAGTCCGAGTTTGCGTAAAACAGTTACCGTATGAAGGAGATATGGACGAACGAAGTTAGGCAGAAAACCCGAAACAGGCCAGAAATGCACTGGCGCACTTGTGAAGTGCGCCAGTACAAAAATGCACTGGCGCACTTGTGAAGTGCGCCAGTACAGAAATACACTGGCGCACTTGGGAAGTGCGCCCGTGCCGAGCCAAGAAACCTGCACAGTTTCTAGAGAGTTCTGTGGTTGGGTGCACCAGTTTGGGGTTTGGGCTTGGTCTTAGGGCTGGTTCTAGAGAGTTCCGAAATCTAAGGGTCCTAATCTAATCTAGGGTTAATCTAAAGGCCTAAAAACACTACCTAATCCTATAAATAAGACCCTAACCCTACCCTAATTCATTCATAATTAAATCTAGTAACTAAACTATGGCAAAATGAAACTTGATCATGGCCTCCACAAATCAATGAAGAGGAAAGCAAGCTAATCAACCTCTCTAATCAACTTCTAATCCATTCTAAGCATCTTAATCTTCTTCATTTGGAGTGCAAATTGCTAGTGGTGAGTTTCTATCACTTTGATGATCAATTGTTAAGATAAGTAGATTAGGTGTAATGAGACTTATGGTCTTGAATGCGCATTTGTGAGTTTGAATCATTTGTAATGATATGCTAATCTATGTATAATATTAATCCTATGTTGAATATGTAAGTTTATGTTGAATATGAGAGTTTATGCAAGTTGGATATGTGGGTTTATGCATAATAAGTAATTGATTTTATGCAAGTTAAGTATGTGGTTTTATGCATGATGAGTATGTGATTCTATGGATGCTAAGTAGGTGATATTATGCATGATGAGTATGTGATTCTATGCATGCTAAGTATATGATATTATGCAAGTTGAATATGTGATTCTATGCATGCTAAGTATGTGATAATATGCATGATTAATAAGTTGTTTTATGCATATTTAACAAGTGGGTTTATGCATGTTTAACAAGTTCATATGCAAGTTACATGTATGATAATATATGCTATGCAAGTTACATGTATGTTAATATGCAAGATATGCTATGCAAGTTACATGTATGTTAATATGCAAGATATGCTATGCAAGTTACATGTATGTTAATATGCAAGATATGCTATGCAAGTTACATGTATGTTAATATGCAAGATATGCTATGCAAGTTACATGTATGTTAATATGCAAGATATGCTATGCAAGTTACATGTTTGTTAATATGCAAGTATGTGAATGCTTATGCAAGAATGTGAATGCTTATGCAAGTTATGTGTATGCTTAAATGCATGTTTAACATGTTATGCAAGTTATGTGTATGCTTATATGCAAGTTCAACATGTTATGCAAGATATGTGTATGATAATATGCAAGTTCATATGCAATATGTTATGCAAGTCATGTGCGATAATATGCAAGTTTGGGTTAAATGTAGTTGGGTTAATATATGCTCATATATGCAAGTTGACATCCTCTTAATCCATGACAAAGTTATATGCTAAGATTTGGTTAAACCCATGATGTTTGTGATGGATCTTCCCTTTTATTATGTCGTGAAATGAGAACGATTTGCGTGGGAAACGATGGGGTTAATAAATATGTTAATAAAAGTATGATTGGGTATGATTAAGTATACCATAAAAATAAATTAACATAAGTGGGAATTTACCTATTGAGTTAGGTCTACCCCATGGGAATTTACCTATTGAGTTAGGTCTACCCATGTTATGAAAAACTTAATATTAATTAAGTATAATTAATATAAATTAGGAGGATGATTAATTGGATGTAATTAATCGACTAAGACACGAGGTTGGACTCATTTGTAGTGTAAAACTGCCCGGACCCACCCGGCTTAACCAGTTGCTACAAATGTTAGCCCAATGTGAGAGGTCTTAGGTACAAACTAAATACGTGATTAATGTAAAGACACGAGGTTAGACTCGGTTATGACATAAGGCTGCCCGGACCCAACCGGCTTAACCAGCGGTCATAAAAGATAGTCTAATGTGAGAGGTCTTTATGAGGATCACGGTCATAATTAATTAAGAAACACTTAACCTTATAAGCATGTAGTGGGGCATGAGGGTTAAGTGGGTGCCTTGGGTGGTAACTAGTGGGGTGCCTGGGGTGGCATGAGGAAACTAGTGGGTTGCCTTGGGTGGCAATAGAAAATACGATTAGAATACTTAACCAAAGAGGAACATGTAATTAAACATGGGTAAAGGGGTTAAGTAAGTGCTTTGGGTGGCATGTGGAAATCTAGTGGGTGCCTTAAGTGGCAATTGATATATGATTAGATGACTTAACCAAACCTTAACATGTAGGTGGGCATGATTATAAAAGGGGTTAAGTGGGATACACTAAATAAAATAACAAGCTTAGGTGGTAGCTTGTGGGGGCCCATTTCAACCAATATCCCAAATGTATCTTAGTGGGCTCGACTCAAGTCGAGTGATGGGACACGCATATTGGGCTTGACTATAAGAGGCCAAAATGGGTTAGCGGTGGCAACGCATGACCAACGGGTTTCATATGTGTGTGTGGACCCGGGCTGGTAAATAAGACGTTGTTGCATCGTGTAGGTATAAAGCCGTGCACCGTTGATATTATCAGGTTGCCACTTTGGGGAAATGATACATCCCATTGTGGGACCAGCACGGATATCTACGTTAGGGAGCCGATCGCTTGGGAGTAGTGGGTACACCTAGTAAAGATAGGGGCAGACGGCACCTAGGTAGGGGTAAAAGAAACTACTGGCTAAAAATTACTAAGTACATTTAGTGGGATCAACCTTTAAGTAGGAACTAATCTTGGGTAGGTAGAACTGGTGTGGTGCAGTGTAGGAATTACTCTTGGGTGGATAAGTCTGGGGCGGTGTAATCTAGTAATTATCCTTGGGTGGATAAATGCGACTTTACGGTGATCTTAGTTTATCCTAAGTTTACCAAGCTGCTTAGTGTAGCCATTCATCCCCAGTCGTTACCGTATATCAACTTATGTCTTCTCTGGTTATTTTAATGATTGTATTGTTAGGGTTATAGGACTCACTCAGACTTATGTCTGACCCCGTTGTTTTTATCTTTTTCCCCCAACCCCAGGTTATTAGAGTGGGCCTGGTGCTAGTGGGCTTTGATCTGATTACTGTATCTATCCTATGGAGCTTGGACCTCTGAGGCGAAGCCGAGCTTATCTTTCCTTTTATGGCTATTAGTTATGTAGTGGGATTATGTACTTCTATTTTATCAAGATGGATATTATGTACTTGACTCTGGTTTATGGTTTTGTGATGTAACCAAACATGTATTACTTTCCGTTGCAATGAAATGATGATTTAAATTTTCAAGTATTACTTATATCTGTCTTGCTGTAATTTTACTGTTCTATATTCACTTAAAATACTTCACCGAAACTAAGGCATTCCCCTGGTATGAGTGACCTTAGCGGACGTGGGGTGTTACACGTGGTATCAGAGCTTAAGGTTACCAGAACAGATAAAATCTTTAGAAAAACTATTTTTCTAAGAAAATTTTTGAAGGAGTATTTTCAAAAACATGTCTTTTAAGAGAAAAGTTTTTGAAAGAAAAGCATAATCCCCAATAGCCATATCTATATCTTTCGAATTCCCCGTTTTGAATCTCTTCCTCTCTCTCATTTTGAGTTTCCCCTCCGCGTATAGACGATCTTTCTAAGATAGATAAGGATGGAAAACCGCTTCAAGGGAATTAGACGTAAATCAGATTAGAAGTTGGTTCAAGAAGGAGGAGGACTTGTAAGTACTTATTGGATGGACGATGGGAGGAAGGCTCTAATAGTTGTTTGGTTAATGAAGGACGAAACCTCATTGATGGGAGGTTACGAGTGGAGAATGGGAAGGAGAAGGCTAGTAGTTATCCTTTTGGGAGGAATAGGACACCTTATTAGGATTGTCCAAAGAAGCAAGGGCAAGGTAGGGAATCTTCGTGAGGATAGTTGTATTTCCTCACGACTAGGGTGCCAGATGGGAATAAGACCGTCTAGGTTGGAATTTGGATTTCTTTATTATCCGATCCAAACTTTATTTGATTCTGATGTATCGAGTTCGTTTATCTCATCATTGTTAGTTGAGTCACTGCACTTAGACACCAGTTTGGTAGATGATCCCTTAGTTGTTTCAAACCCAATTGGGCTCCATGATGTGTTTGGGTTTGAAAGTTTCTATACTTAGCGTTGAGTTTGGATGTGATGTTTGTTGGGCTTCACGGGCTATGGGTTAGTTTTGGGGCATGGACTGGTTATCCAGTAGGGGTGCCGTCCTTGATTCTGAAGGGAGAGTTGTTAGGCTTATGACCCGCTTGGGTAACAGTCTCGAGATCTCTTGTAATCCCATAGAATCTGTTATGCTAAGTTATCTAGAATCGCTTGACACGTAGGTCGAGAGTTTACGATCTGTTAGAAGTGGTCCGGGAATACTCGGATGTGTTTGAGGAGGGGAAGGGCTTACCTCCGGAGCGGGAGATTGACTTCCGAATATATCTGGTAAACAATGCCAAACCAGTGACTTGGCCAGTGTGCCACAAGGCTCCTCGTGAGAGGAGGGAACTCATAAGTAAGTAGGCGATTGCTTGAGAAGGGGTTCATAAGAAGAAGTATATCGGAATGGCGTGCTCCAGTAGTTTTTGCCACGAAGGCGGATGGGTCCCTCAGACTTTGTGTAGGCTAAAGAGAACTAAATAAACTCACAAAGAAGAATAGACACCCATTGCCGAAGAATGATGATCTCTTTGATCAGTTGGTTGGCGCCTCAGTATTTTCGCAGTTGGACTAAGCCACATGGTTTCGTCAGTTGGGAGTGGCTGACGATAGTATAGAGAAGATTGCCTTTAGGACTCCAGATGGTTTTATGAGTGGCTGGTGATGCTATTTGGTTTGACGAACGCCCCCGCATACTTTGTTGATTTGATGAGAAGGGTGTTCAGAGAGTACCTAAATAAGTTTGTGATGGTCTTTGTGGATGACATCTTGGTCTTTTCTAGGAGCGAAATAAGTTTTCATATGTGCTCAATAGGTTGAGCAAAGCCAGTTATGGGATAAAACGGTGGTTTTGGAGCGAGACTGGCAAGGACATCCAAAGTTGGTCAAAGGCTTAATTGTTTAGCCATTATTATTATTATTTTTTTAGTATCATCTCACGTAGGTTGCCTGAACTCGAAGGAGATATCCCTTGGGTGTTTGTCTGATATTGGTTTCGGCCTTTGGGGCTTGCATTTGGGGGATGTCGAATTCGACTAGGGTGGTCTGCGTGAGAGATGGACAGTTGTGACGATTTTGGATAGAATTCTTAGCATCTTATGAGTTGAGATAGTGTATACCCCTAACAAGGGAAGCATGGTAGCAGACGCCTTAAGAAGAAAAAGGTTGTCCTTGAGTTCATTGATCGATTGAACGACGGAGCTTAGGGTTTATTTCTATGTTTGACTTTAGACCTTCCGTTGACTTTGTACCCGGTTTGCTAGCCTCCTTGGAGGTTAGACCTACTCTTTTGGGACGGGGTGGCGAGGCACAGCAAGACGACCCACAGTTGGTTGAGCTATGAGAGAAGCTCATAAGGGGGAGGAGTCGTCCAGCCATTTGAGTAGGTACACCCTAGATAGTAAGGGGTGGTTGTGTAGAGACGGTAGACTTTGTGTATCGCAAGATGAGAGTTTGAGGAAGGCTATACTTGATGATACACATCAGTCGAAGATAACCATTCATCCCGGTAGGGACAAGATGTACCAAGACATAAAGCGAGTTTTCTTTTTGGCCAATCTGAAGAAAGATGCGGCCAAGTATGTCGCTAGATGCTTGGTGTGCTAACAAGTGGAAGCAGAGCAGAAGAAACCCGGAGGGTTGCTTCACCCGTTAGAAGTTCCGTAATAGGAAGTGGGATAGTGTCTCATTGGATTACCGAAATCAAGGAAGGGCAATACGGGAATTTGGGTTGTGGTAGACAGACTTACCAAGAGTGCCCATTTTATACCCGTGAAAAGTAAGAGGACCGCTCCATGGCTTGCTCAGTCTATGTTAGAGAGATTGTTAGATTGCATGGCGTAACATCCAGCATTGTGAGTGATCAAGATCCTATCTTCACTAGTGAGTTTTGGAGAAGTTTGCAAGAGGCGGTAGGGACTCAGTTGTGTTTGAGCACCGCATATCATCCTCAGACGGACGGTCAGACCGAGAGGGTGAACCGTATCTTAGAAGATCTCTTGAGGCTTTGTATCTTGGATTTTGGAGGTACATGGGAAGAACATCTTCCTTTGGTGGAGTTCGCATACAATAACAGCTTTCAGTCTAGTATTGGCATGGCACCTTTCGAAGCTCTTTAGGGAAGGCCTTGTCGATCTCCTACATGTTGGTGGGAATCTACGGATAAGATCTTGCTTGGGCCAGATATGGTTAGAGAGACTTCAGAGAAGATTGATTTGATTCGAAGAAGGATGAAGGCAGCGCAAGATAGACAGAAATCTTATGCGGATCGGAGAAGGACGGATCTTGAGTTTGAGGTTGGGGACATGGTTTTTGTCAAAGTATCTCCGTTGAGAAATGTTGTTCGCTTTGGGTCCGTTGGGAAGTTAGCACCGAGGTTTGTTGGGCCGTTTCCTATTAAGGAAAGGATTGGACGGATGGCATATAGGGTGGAGTTGCCCGACAGACTTAGTGGTGTTCATGATGTATTCCATGTATCACATTTGAGGAAGTGCTTACATGAGACCGCAGAGGTGGTAGAGCCGAGCTTGCTTAGAGATGTAGAGGTAGAGCGTGATGCGACGATTCGACGAGCTCCTACTCGCATCCTTGGGTCAGAAACTAGGAAGTTGAGGAACAGAGAAGTTCAGCTAGTTAAAGTGCAATGGGGAGATGACGAAAGCAATGCTACTTGGGAGACGGAAGCGAAGATGCGTTCCTTGTACCCATTTCTTTTTGAGAGTATGTCTTTTAACTTCTCCTTTATCGCTTGTCTAGTACTTATCTTATCTTTAGTATATCCTCTCGCTAGTACCTATGACCTTTAGATAGGGTAAATCTATGGTTGAAACATGTGTTTGAGACATGTTATGTTTGATGGATGCATGTGGATGCAAGTGGTTGCCAGTGGTTGCTCGTGGATGCATGTATACACACATTAGGCACTAGATCGGCTCAATCACTTCATATTGCATATTGCATAAAATTGTGTGTAGGAAGCTATACTTATGGATGTAAAATGATTGTGTTATCATATGGATGATGCATTTTGGTGAATGATTGTGCACTCATGTAGATATTGTATGTGTCGATAGGGTTCTCTCGCATACATAATGGATGCATGGCACTATCATGGTTTGCATATGTTCATACATTAGATAGGGAACATATACACACACTTTTCGCATATGCTCATACATCATTAGAAATTGTTTAAAGACAATGGATGCTCGTGTTTGATGGATTGAGTATATGGTTGTTTGGATGGTAGGATATGCATTCTCCTTAGCTTAGAGATTTCGGGGGCGAAATCCTTTAAGGAGGGGAGAATGTAACACCCCGAATTTCGGTTAATGCTAAAATTCACAAATTAAAGAATAACTAATCCCAGATGTGGGAATTAAGGGAAACGGGTTGCGTCATTGCGTTCGTCTCAGAAAAATACGCGAAATAGAGTCCGAGTTTGCGTAAAACAGGTACCGTATGAAGGAGATATGGACGAACTAAGTTAGGCAGAAAACCCGAAACAGGCCAGAAATGCACTGGCGCACTTGTGAAGTGCGCCAGTACAAAAATGCACTGGCGCACTTGTGAAGTGCGCCAGTACAGAAATACACTGGCGCACTTGGGAAGTGCGCCCGTGCCGAGCCAAGAAACCTGCACAGTTTCTAGAGAGTTCTGTGGTTAGGTGCACCAGTTTGGGGTTTGGGCTTGGTCTTAGGGCTGGTTCTAGAGAGTTCCGAAATCTAAGGGTCCTAATCTAATCTAGGGTTAATCTAAAGGCCTAAAAACACTACCTAATCCTATAAATAAGACCCTAACCCTACCCTAATTCATTCATAATTAAATCTAGTAACTAAACTATGGCAAAATGAAACTTGATCATGGCCTCCACAAATCAATGAAGAGGAAAGCAAGCTAATCAACCTCTCTAATCAACTTCTAATCCATTCTAAGCATCTTAATCTTCTTCATTTGGAGTGCAAATTGCTAGTGGTGAGTTTCTATCACTTTGATGATCAATTGTTAAGATAAGTAGATTAGGTGTAATGAGACTTATGGTCTTGAATGCGGATTTGTGAGTTTGAATCATTTGTAATGATATGCTAATCTATGTATAATATTAATCCTATGTTGAATATGTAAGTTTATGTTGAATATGAGAGTTTATGCAAGTTGGATATGTGGGTTTATGCATAATAAGTAATTGATTTTATGCAAGTTAAGTATGTGGTTTTATGCATGATGAGTATGTGATTCTATGGATGCTAAGTAGGTGATATTATGCATGATGAGTATGTGATTCTATGCATGCTAAGTATATGATATTATGCAAGTTGAATATGTGATTCTATGCATGCTAAGTATGTGATAATATGCATGATTAATAAGTTGTTTTATGCATATTTAACAAGTGGGTTTATGCATGTTTAACAAGTTCATATGCAAGTTACATGTATGATAATATATGCTATGCAAGTTACATGTATGTTAATATGCAAGATATGCTATGCAAGTTACATGTATGTTAATATGCAAGATATGCTATGCAAGTTACATGTATGTTAATATGCAAGATATGCTATGCAAGTTACATGTATGTTAATATGCAAGATATGCTATGCAAGTTACATGTTTGTTAATATGCAAGTATGTGAATGCTTATGCAAGAATGTGAATGCTTATGCAAGTTATGTGTATGCTTAAATGCATGTTTAACATGTTATGCAAGTTATGTGTATGCTTATATGCAAGTTCAACATGTTATGCAAGATATGTGTATGATAATATGCAAGTTCATATGCAATATGTTATGCAAGTCATGTGCGATAATATGCAAGTTTGGGTTAAATGTAGTTGGGTTAATATATGCTCATATATGCAAGTTGACATCCTCTTAATCCATGACAAAGTTATATGCTAAGATTTGGTTAAACCCATGATGTTTGTGATGGATCTTCCCTTTTATTATGTCGTGAAATGAGAACGATTTGCGTGGGAAACGATGGGGTTAATAAATATGTTAATAAAAGTATGATTGGGTATGATTAAGTATACCATAAAAATAAATTAACATAAGTGGGAATTTACCTATTGAGTTAGGTCTACCCCATGGGAATTTACCTATTGAGTTAGGTCTACCCATGTTATGAAAAACTTAATATTAATTAAGTATAATTAATATAAATTAGGAGGATGATTAATTGGATGTAATTAATCGACTAAGACACGAGGTTGGACTCATTTGTAGTGTAAAACTGCCCGGACCCACCCGGCTTAACCAGTTGCTACAAATGTTAGCCCAATGTGAGAGGTCTTAGGCACAAACTAAATACGTGATTAATGTAAAGACACGAGGTTAGACTCGGTTATGACATAAGGCTGCCCGGACCCAACCGGCTTAACCAGCGGTCATAAAAGATAGTCTAATGTGAGAGGTCTTTATGAGGATCACGGTCATAATTAATTAAGAAACACTTAACCTTATAAGCATGTAGTGGGGCATGAGGGTTAAGTGGGTGCCTTGGGTGGTAACTAGTGGGGTGCCTGGGGTGGCATGAGGAAACTAGTGGGTTGCCTTTGGTGGCAATAGAAAATACGATTAGAATACTTAACCAAAGAGGAACATGTAATTAAACATGGGTAAAGGGGTTAAGTAAGTGCTTTGGGTGGCATGTGGAAATCTAGTGGGTGCCTTAAGTGGCAATTGATATATGATTAGATGACTTAACCAAACCTTAACATGTAGGTGGGCATGATTATAAAAGGGGTTAAGTGGGATACACTAAATAAAATAACAAGCTTAGGTGGTAGCTTGTGGGGGCCCATTTCAACCAATATCCCAAATGTATCTTAGTGGGCTCGACTCTAGTCGAGTGACGGGACACGCATATTGGGCTTGACTATAAGAGGCCAAAATGGGTTAGCGGTGGCAACGCATGACCAACGGGTTTCATATGCGTGTGTGGACCCGGGCTGGTAAATAAGACGTTGTTGCATCGTGTAGGTATAAAGCCGTGCACCGTTGATATTATCAGGTTGCCACTTTGGGGAAATGATACATCCCATTGTGGGACCAGCACGGATATCTACGTTAGGGAGCCGATCGCTTGGGAGTAGTGGGTACACCTAGTAAAGATAGGGGCAGACGGCACCTAGGTAGGGGTAAAAGAAACTACTGGCTAAAAATTACTAAGTACATTTAGTGGGATCAACCTTTAAGTAGGAACTAATCTTGGGTAGGTAGAACTGGTGTGGTGCAGTGTAGGAATTACTCTTGGGTGGATAAGTCTGGGGCGGTGTAATCTAGTAATTATCCTTGGGTGGATAAATGCGTCTTTACGGTGATCTTAGTTTATCCTAAGTTTACCAAGCTGCTTAGTGTAGCCATTCATCCCCAGTCGTTACCGTATATCAACTTATGTCTTCTCTGGTTATTTTAATGATTGTATTGTTAGGGTTATAGGACTCACTCAGACTTATGTCTGACCCCGTTGTTTTTATCTTTTTCCCCCAACCCCAGGTTATTAGAGTGGGCCTGGTGCTAGTGGGCTTTGATCTGATTACTGTATCTATCCTATGGAGCTTGGACCTCTGAGGCAAAGCCGAGCTTATCTTTCCTTTTATGGCTATTAGTTATGTAGTGGGATTATGTACTTCTATTTTATCAAGATGGATATTATGTACTTGACTCTGGTTTATGGTTTTGTGATGTAACCAAACATGTATTACTTTCCGTTGCAATGAAATGATGATTTAAATTTTCAAGTATTACTTATATCTGTCTTGCTGTAATTTTACTGTTCTATATTCACTTAAAATACTTCACCGAAACTAAGGCATTCCCCTGGTATGAGTGACCTTAGCGGACGTGGGGTGTTACACTAACTATGGAACTTCACCCGGTCAAAGCTAGGGATCAAAAGAGACAGTCTACCACACTAACTCAGGATCAATACGAACTATTGTGTGGTCAATACGGGATTCCTCTTATAGATGCAATATTACCAAAAGAAGGCATTTTTGCTGACGAATCTCCTGTTGGATATGTTGCTGTAAACAGACAAATGCTAGCAGCTGGTGCCATCCCCCTATTTAATCCTTTTTTAGGTCAAACTTTAAACTGTTTAGCCATTGCTCCTTTTCAACTCCATCCTAATGGTTATACTGTTTTACTGGGCCTTTATGTTCTTTTCATGGATGCAAGAAAGCAAGAACCTACTTTTCAGGAGCTTCGTTACCTGTGTTCTTTTAAGAGTAGGAAAGGTACCCCCTCTATTATGCATGTCGAAGATGCCAGGAATCAGAAGCTTGTTCTCGAATTGCTGAACAGTGTTTCAGGATTTCTAAGTCAATTCTTCTTTGTTAGATGCCCCGAACCATTTCGAGGGCAGTGGACAGACGGAGGTATACACAGTTTATTGATTGGCTTTGACTTTATTTTCCTTTAAGCTATACATTCTTACATTATTTCTTTTGGAATGCAGTAATTCCTGCCCCGATTAAGGATAACAAGGCAACCTCTTCCCTTAAGGCCACAAATGAAACACCAAAAGCTATTGACGAGACGAAGAGAAGTAGAAAAAATTTAATTATGGAAAAAATTCTTCGCCAATATGAACAACTTCATCCCTTGAGGAAATTCTTATGTAAGGCTGGACCTTCCACTCCTAAACCTAACCTTGTAGAGTCGGACATTGGAAATCCTGACGACAGGAATGTAACTCAAGCCGATCAAAACCCTACCATTGACCCTTCCTTGAAAAGACGTTCAGAGCCTACTAGTGGAAGAACATTTCCCTTGTCAATGACTTTGAGCAAGGATAAAGATTCTAACCATCGTAGGGGCGAGGATCCTACAACATCGGCCGAATTGGCAGAAAAAGAGAACACTTCCCCGCAATCCAAGTCAAAATCAGATTCCGAACAGGTTGAGAAAGACAATAGGGAAGTGAATCCTTCTGAATCCAAGCGTGGGACTGAATGTGATGGGGAAGATGTAATTGCATTAGAAACCAATCCAAATATCGGGACTATAACTGGAGATTCCCTTACTGAAAATGCAGCTAAGAAAAATTCTGCAGGTACATTTGACAATTTGAGTGATCTCAACTCCGCTAAATATCTTAGTTAGGATGGTGCGGTTACTCAGCCTCTCAACCCTCAAACCATAGAAACTGGACTTAGGGATGCATCCACAACTGAGTCAGGAGGGCATCTTAACTCTTTAGGAATTCCCTTAGACCCAAGGGAAAGAACTGGTCTGTCAATAACAGTGTCTTTTAAGAAAATACCTCTCTTGCATTTTAGTTTATTTTCTGTCTTTGTATCTTGCCTTAGCATTTTTAGATACTTTGTAGTTTTTAGTACCGAAAACTCATCCATATCTCATTTCACGTTTAGACATGCACGGGAGACGCTCGTCAGGAATCAGATCAGATTTCAGTAAAAGGAGATATTGATCTGAAGCACTTATTACAATCCAAGTCCCAGCAACCATCGCATCACCGCGAGCAGTTCCATCCTCCTCCGCCCTTGAAACCCTCTTCTCAGTCCTTACATGCATTAGAATCTGTCCTGACTAAGGAACAGAGGAAGAAGATACGTGAGGAAGAAGAAGAAGACGCGGTTGGCTAAGAGAAGACACCCCCGATGAAGGGGAGCGAGGGAGGAAACGAGGAAGGGATGGCTCTTATAAGCACTCCCAAGTAGAAAAGTAGCCTATTAAGCCCCGACTTATTTCATCCTCTAGCCCTCCTGGTCCTTCATCCTAGACCCATTCGATTATTAATAAACCTTGCCATAATCCTGGTTCAATGAATATCTCTTTTTCTGAAAGGCTCCCAGGTTGGAACTTGAAAGGGCTTTGATCGTGGAGTAGGTACAATCGACGCCGATGATTTTCTTAAGGAGGTGGAAGCGGTTATAAGCCAAACACACACCCAGTTTGATACTGCTAAGAGTCAACTCAAAACAAAATGGAACATCGTAAGAGATATTTTATACAAAAAGTTGCGCGGATGGGAGAAACTTGGTGATGATCTCCAAAAGCGCCATGATTTCCATCTTACAAAAATTACCGAGTTGGAGGGTTACAAAGGCAAATGGGAAAAAGTCTTTGATGATCGTGATGCTAGTATCACAGTTCTCAATAAAAGAGTCGCAGAGTTAGAAGCATCAGATAACGAGATCAAGAAGCTCCAGGAAGAACTCGATGCTTCCAAGCTAAAAGAAAAAGATGCCATAACTGCCAAGTGCAATGTTGATGCTATATTAGCTGTAGAGAAGGATTTCTCTAATCAATATCGGTAAGACGCCGCTAATCTTCGTAAGGAGGTAAAATCTCTGAAGGCTTCCAACCAGACATTGATGGCCAGGGTCGAGTCTCTTGAGAAGGACAAGATAGCTGTAGAAGAAACTTATAAACAGGCTATGGACGAAGCTGATGACGACATGTTCCACTTCTATGTATGCAGTGCCATGAGCCGTGGGAGTTTGCTTTACTTAGGGGATAGTTTTGCGCATACTTTGGCGCTTGTTTGGGAGCGAGTGCTTGAGATTAACGGTGATGATTTTAGCGAGGACGAACTCATTGACAAACTCTTGGATGACAGGTCCAAAGAGGCTTTGGCAGAAGGAAAGGCACAACTAGTAGATGAGAGGACCGGTACTTCCGGTGAGCAAGTTCAAACCTAGCCTGATGTTGACCTTCCTACTGACACCTCGATCATTGAAGCTTCCGATTCACAAACATTAACTACCCTCTTGATGGTTCTAAAGAGAAAGATGCTATTACTGAGGGGGATATCAATACAGGGAATATTGTTGAAGATCATGATGAGAACAATGAGGCTGATGATGACAACCCTGATCGTTGGAGAATTGAGCACAGGGATCCCCCAGAGAGTCTTCTAGACACAGGTAAAATTGAAACCAACTATACCATGTCATGTTTAGAGTCCATTTTGGATTCACCTGGGACCCTTGCTTATTATGCTCGATGTTTCAATAATCTAAATTTAATTTCACCCCTGTCTTCTCCTACCATAGGCAATGCAATGACAACAGGATCTACCAGGACTGATTCACCACTGACAACTTTCCCTCTTACTTCCGTCATTACTCCCCCTCCTCCTAGTAACACACCCTTGATTATTACAGCTCCCGGGTCTCAAGATACAAA
The DNA here is from genome assembly GCA_030737875.1 of Allium sativum. Taxonomy (NCBI): domain Eukaryota; kingdom Viridiplantae; phylum Streptophyta; class Magnoliopsida; order Asparagales; family Amaryllidaceae; genus Allium; species Allium sativum. The sequence continues at coordinate 160,395,884 of CM060927.1, forward strand.
AATCGACGCCTTCCTGGATTTAGATGTTGTTGACTACAGCCTTAGTGATGATCTTGAGGGCATCGAAGTAGATGAAAGCCCCCAAGATACCGCCAAGGGTAAAGGGAAAAGCCTGCCAAGTCCTCATTGTCTAAGAAGAAGAAGAAGAAGGATATGGAGGCTATTTCTTTATCTTCCCAAGAGAATCAAAGTAATGTGGAAGAGACCCCTCCACCTTTACCTAATCAGTCGGCTTTGAGATCAAGCAACAAGAAGATATGATCATGCTTAGTGGTAGCTTAATCTGGTTGCTAATTACTTTTTTTTATAAGTTGTATTCAGGCCGATTGTATATGAGGGTGTTGGTCTCCGCTTATTACTCTTTCACTTGTCGTCTTTATGCACTCTGTTGTTTGATATTTTGTACTCTAGGCTGTCACTTTATGATATAATTCTGCTTTGCTGTCGGGAAATTGTGTCTTGCTTCTCATGCTTTAAATTTCACTTTTAGTCTCGCTGTACTTATTTATCTTGCATTTCATGCTTGTTTTATATTTGCAATACAGATTCTGCATCACAAATTGTTTATTAAATCAAGCTGAATTAATCCAGTTTTGTTGGTTGGAATAACCTAATGTCGGGTTTTCATGAAGTTGTGACCGGATTGTAGTAAGTTTAAAAAAGCGTTATTAGATTTCATTAATGCGATGGTAATGACCCCATACCACAATTGGTTTCAATATTTTGAAAGTTAGGCATGATATTTATAGTTAAATAAGAAATCTGTCAGTCCTGACAACTGAGTGGGCCAGCTGCTTGTGGACTTTATTAAATGACTTCTTTGGTTCCTTCATTAACTGAATTTGGGATATTTGGCTTATGATCGGATGCCCCCAAAAGGATTTTTGATCTGTTATTCGTTGAGTCTGAATAATTCAGACGCTTATTGAACTTGTTGGGCACCTCCGAAGAAGTCTTTGGGTCTGTCAGTAACTGAATTTGGAAGATCCAAAATCAATAACTGGATTTGGAAGATCCAGCATCTGAGCGGATGCCTCCAAAGAGGTCTTTGGAAACCCAGTGTTTATTTCGCCATCCGGCTATGCACTAATAGCGCTGGCAATCAACCGGGTGCCCGGGGAGGTCTTTGGTTTAAAAGCCCGGTGCTAGTATCACTATCTTGCCATGTTTTAATGGCATCACTGATGAACCAGGTGCCCCTCGGGGAGGTCTTTGGTTAAAAAGCCCGGTGTTTGTATCACTATCCAGCCATGTATTAATGGCATCGGTGATGAACCAGGTGCCCCTCGGGGAGGTCTTTAGTTAAAAACCCCGGTGTTTGTATCACTATCCAGCCATGTATTAATGGCATTGGTGATGAACCTGGTGCCCCTCGGGGAGGTCTTTAGTTAAAAACCCTGGTGTTTGTATCACTATCCAACCATGTATTAACGGCATTGGTGATGAACCAGGTGCCCCTCGGGGAGGTCTTTGGTTAAAAAACCCGGTGTTTGTATCACTATCCAGCCATGTACTACTGGCATCAGTGATGAACCAGGTGTTGTTTATTTATGGCTTTGTACTTCACACCCTCCGTAGCAAAAATGTGAGGATGTTTGAGTATTAAGCAACGGGCGCTTGAGCTCTCCCTGTCGGGATGTGCTATAACACTCACCAGGCTCCATTTGGTTTTAAATGCGCTTTTGCCTACTTAAAAGGCCTGTAATTAAAATCGATGTTAGCAGCTTGAAATCAAAAAAAAAACTTGCAAATGTGCGATTTTAGATAGGTAAAGTAGTTTCTTTCATTAACTTGTACAAACTTTACATGGCATTCACAATGCATGATATATTTACAATTCATGATGTATGTATAATGAGTAATACGTGAAAAAAACTCTAAACAAAATAACGACGAAGGTGAATGCTATTCCATGCTCGAGGGAGTGCGATTCCATCTGTCGTTTTTAGCTCAAAAGTGCCATCTGCAAATTTCTGGCTTATCATGTATGGCCCCTCCCAATTGGGTCCGAATACCCCGGTTCCTGTCATAATTTTCTTCAGGACGATGTCCTTGACTTGAAAAGTTCTTTGCTTGACTTTTGTATTTAAATGTCTGGCTATTTTCCATTGATGGGCTGTTATCCTAAGCTCTGCTTCTTTTCGCTTTTCCTCAAGCAAATCAAGTGCCTCAAGTTGCAGCTTTTCATTCTCCTTCTGGTTAAAGTGGATTCTACGGTGAGTGGGTACTTCTATTCCCACTGGGATCATAGCTTCTGACCCAAACGCAAGTGAGATGGCGTGTGCCCCGTGGCAGTTTTATGTGTTATCCTGTATGCCCATAGTGCCAACGGAAGTTCGTCAACCTAGTTGCCTTTGGTTTTTTCAAGATGCTTTTTGATGCTTGATTTTAGTATTTTGTTAGTGGCTTCCACTTGCCCGTTTTCTTGCGGATGGGCCACAGCTGCAAAACTCTTTTTGATTTTATATTTAGCGCAGAAGTCTAGGAATCATTGCTTTTAAACTGGGTTTCGTTGTCGGTAATGATCATCTGTGGCACTCCAAACCTACAAATGATGTTTATAAAACGAAATTGATCACTTTCTTTGATGTGATAGTAGCCAAAGTTTCTGCTTCACCCCATTTGGTAAAGTAGTTGACAACTACTATAGCGTATTTCATATTCGATTTTGCGGTGGGTAATATCCCAATTAAATCTATGCCCCAGACCACAAACGTCCATGGACTGACCATTTGAGTTAGCTCTGTGGGAGGTGCTCTGGGAATCTTAGCGAATCTATGGCACCTGTCACACTTCTTCACATAGGACCTGGCATATAAATCCACATTAGGCCAGAAATAGCTGTATTGCAGAATCTTCTTGGCTAATGTTTGACTACCGTTGTGCCCTCCGCATTCTCCCTCATGAAATTATGCCAAAATTTCTCTAGATTCCTCTTTGGTTACACATCGCAGCAATGGCATGGAAAATCCTCGTCGGTAAAGCCTCCCGTCTTGAACGAGGTACAGAGGGGCCTTGCGCAATATTTACCTTTTCTTTTTTTGGTCTACAGGAAGTGTCACATTAAGGATATACTCCTTGATTGGAGTCACCCTTGACATAGGTTCTTCAGCGATCTCCATTATCTAGTCAATACTCGCTTCCTCAATGGTTCAGGTAGAAAGGACTTCGATGGGGATTAAACCCAGCAGTTGAGCGTCTGATGAACTAGCATACTTGGCAAGAGAATCCTCTTTTGAATTTTGCTTTCTAGGGATATGAGATATAACATAATGATCAAGATCGTTTAAAAGTTCCATAATTTTGATTAGATAAGAAGGAAGGTTCCCAGTCTTGGTTTGGAATTCTTTGCGCACTTGACCCACCACCACTTGAGAATCGCTGAGAATCTGCAAGGTTTTTGGGTTTAGCTCTTTCGCCAACTTTAACCCTGTTATTAATGCTTCATATTCAGCCTCATTATTAGTTGATGGAAATTCTAATCTCAAGGCATAGCATAACGAGTGACCTTCTGGGGTTTCTTAGACAATTCCGACCCTTGAGAAATAGTCATTTCTAGACCCATCAAAGTATAGATTCCAACTAGCCTCTGTTTCTGCTGGTTCCTCGATCTCTTCTCCTCTGTCTGTAAACTCAGCAATAAAATCTACTAGGGCTTGGCAATTAATGCCTCTTCGAGGATGATAAGTGATGTCATACTGAATTAGCTCAATGTTCCACTTTAGTAACCTTCCTGAAGTTTCTGGACGAAAAAGAATTTGGCTTAATGGTCACTACTACAAAAGTGGGCATATTCGACACTATTTTACTGTGGCCGTAGATCAAAAAAGTGTTGCCGTAGGCCCTTTTTTCAAATAGGCAACACCAGGGGGGCATGGCATCCGCGGCCATTGCATTAGCCATCTAAGGCAACGCTTTTGCCCATCTACGGCCACGGAAAGAAAGCGTTGCCTTAAGTAGAACTTTTGCCCTATTGCAACAGCGTATCCATGTAATGCAACAACATACAGCATTGCCTTAAGTAGAAGCTAGAGCCTGGCTTCCAGGTCATGATAGTGGGATCCACATGGACTTTCCACGTTAGCTGCCAACGTGTCACATGCCACGTCAGCTCGCCACGTCAGCTGCACATGTGTCACACGCCACATCAGCTCTCCACATCAGCAGTGGGGCCCACATGCCATGTGGAATTAATAATATTTTATTTAATGCAACACCACTGTATTATGTAATGCAACACCAGAAAAAAAAGTAAATGCAACAGCAGAAGACGACAAATGCTACATTAGAAAAAAGCAAATACGACGTTTTAATTAAATACTCTGCAATATCAGTTTTGTACATAGAATAAACCAATCTGAAACATTCATCATCACATTCAAACCATCTAAAATATTCTATACATCATACCAATTCTTCAAATATACCACAAGTACCAACACATACGATCAAGTACATAATTTAAAAGTACAATTCAATTATTCTACATATCACAAGTGTCAATACATACCATCCTAAATATTCGTTCTTCGGTTGCAGGAGTACCAGTGTCATGAATGATGAAATATCATATTCAAAATATTCGCTCATTCTTCAGTAGAAAGAGTACCGACATATGCATCAACTTCAATAGCAAAAGCACCACAAAAACAGAGACGATTGATTTTGGAAAGGTAACAAAAATCATAATTGATTGATTAATTACTGAAACTTACATAAAAATTGATTAGGTGCAACGTACCTAACTTTAGAGTCCATAGCCGTAATGTCAACTTGAAGGATATTCATTGATGTGCAGAAACTCTAAGATCGGTCTTTTGCATGCACAACATAGATTCCTGACCAATTAGTTGCTGCTAAAACGAGGACACCAGACAAAGATACAAAAACAAGTTTACATAATAAAGAATTTCTTTGAGAAGCATAAAAGTTCCTGTACGGCTTTGTTGCTTTTCATACTCTTGGGTACCAGCATGGTTATTGGAGATGGTGTATTGACTCCTACAATGTCAGTTCTTTCAGCTGTGTCTGGCCTTGCAACACCATGGAACACATGGAGTTGGCTTTCTATTTTCTCTTGTTCATATTGCTTGGCTTGGATGCTTGGGCAGTATAGGATTATATAACACAATAAAATGGAACCCAGGTGTAGTATATGCTATATCTCCATATAATCACAGCATCCCTCATGCTCCTTATAATCACAACCATATGGAACAAACCTCTCATCCTAGCCTTCGGCTCCATTGAATCCTTCCTACTTCACTGCATGTCTCCTCTCCTCAGGACCTACACTCGGCTTAGTACGTGTCCCAGGCATCGCCCTCATGTACACAAACAGCACATCGAGCATGCCTGCTATGTTCGCTCATTTCATGACAAAATTCCCAGCATTTCACAAGATACTCATATTCATACAGTTCAAACTTACATGGTACCTAACATAACCGAAAATGCAAGGTTCATATTCATACAGTGAAAACTACTTTTAATTCTAAATAAAATATTGTGAAAGGCCTTTTCCAAGATTTAAACCATGTCTGATACAGGTTTGCCTTAATACTGACGTCTACACATTCTTAAGATTTAAATTCAATATATTACAAAAAAGAAGAGCATTGAATATTTATACCTCAGCATCTGAATATGTGGACTGTCGTCTAATACTGCAACGTGGATATTTTACAATAGACTTGGAACCATAAAGATGCAGTTTCAGCTGTTTTGCACAAGTAAAATATTTAAATCAAGTAATACAAAAACAACAATATATTGGGCAATGAGAAAGGAGATTAATATTTTTACCTCAACTTTATCAAACGTGTCATCAAGAATTAGAGGTTTTCCATTGTAATAGGAATATCTAGCCTATGAGGATGGGAAATATAGTTTCACGTTAGCACAAACACTTCAAAAATTCTGATATACTTCATTTCTTGGTAATGCACAAATGATGATCTAACAGTATGACCCAATGCACATTTCAATAAATTAGACATATTAATTCAGGAATCGTAATTGCCATGTTCATATTAACCATATCATCATAGATACCATATTGTTATGTCTGAATAGACAAGGATATTTAAATAGGTTGAATCGGAAAAGTTTCAAACTGGCAACAATTCCTTAAAATATACGAAAACTAAATCATACACTGTGAATCTAATTCCACCTTTTTTTTGGCACCCCACATATTAAAACTACTCTGTCAACAATAAAACCCCGAGCCATTAGATTTAAGTTAAATTATCTCGCTACATAACAATAAAAAACTGAGCTATTGAAAATGAAATAGAAGTCACTAAAAGCGACAAAGCCATTTGTGTGGACGTGCTATAGAGAGGAAAACATGCACCTCTCAACTTTTTTACTACTGATAATATCTTGTTGGTTGTTAGTTGAACCAGTATATTTCATGGTTACTATAGCATATGTATCAATTTTATATGCATCATAAAAGGTTTAACAGTTTGACAAAATGCCGTGATTATCACACCTTACATGCCACGAAAAGCATTCAGCCCTTGCACTTCACTTAAACTTCAAAATGAATATGTAAAATACAATCTTTGACCATTCTAGACTTGGAGAATTTGTTAAGAACAACTTATCCAAATAAAATTTCATGATCCTAAATTTCAGAATAACTCTTCTGATGTAAACTCAAGCAACGGAAATTGCCTTCAACCATCTATCCAATAGTTAGTATACATACAAGCTTGAAACTTACGAAAGCATACTGAAAGCATAGTTAAAATACATACAAGCTTGAAACTTACGAAACAGCTATGCATCACAGATTCTGGTTCGTTTTACGTTGAAACGTAAAACAGTTTTCAGCCTTAATTATCTACTAACCGCAATTTCTTGAAATAAATCTAGGTCTCCATGGAAATTGAGTCAAACCCAAGATACGAACAGTCGAATATATTTAAGTATAAACTACTCCAGATCGCAAAGCATATATATTTACCTTGTCAAAGAACGGTTGTAAGCCAGAAGTTGATCCAAATTAAAGAGGGTCGGTTTGAGGACTATGGAGATCTGGAATTGATTGTTGCGATTTAATCGAATTCACCAATTCTCACGTTGTTCACTGATGGCTTGATCCTCAGTAAGGAGACTAACGAAACCGATTTTGAAGGTAAGCGAGATCAATTGCGATTTTGAGGGATGAACTACTCAGATCTTTGGGCGGCTGAAGTTCGATGGAGTGATTTATCCCAAAAGACCAGATTTGTAGAGCGGTTTTTAGAGGAATCTGGCTGCAGGGACCTGTTGTGTGCTTCAACGATTTGATTACCATTACCGATTACCATGGAATCGAGAGCCGATTTGTTATATAGCAGGAGTGGATCGATGTGAATTTAGGTTTAAAAATATTTTGACAGTAGTAAAAGAGGAAAGAACGATTAGGTGAGAGAGAAGAGAAGGAGAGAAGAGATGACCGAATTATTTTGAGATTATTTCGTGAAGGGGGAAAGATTGCGCCAAAATTTCATGGAAGAATGCAATGTGGTGGCTGTCATTGATTGGATGATGAATAATGTTTAGAATCATCGTAACCATAGATGTTCGAACCGTTGGATTAATCATACATCTACGGTTGGGGTTTTGTTTATGGTGATAACGCGGATCGCTGAGCTGGATTATATATACGTAATGCTACGCTTTTAACTGATGTTACACATCAAAACACTAAAATTCCCACCGCAACAGTGCATCTATGTATAATGCAACAACATATGAATACTGTTGCAGAAGCTCAAAGAAACCATAGCTTTCGCCACACTTTTCATGCAACGCACAAAAATTAGTGTCGAATATGCCCACTTTTGTAGTAGTGGGTTGATCGGTGAGAACTTTGATAGGGTGAGATTGGAAATACGGTCTCAACTTTTTTGAGGCAATGAGGAGGCAATATGCGAGCCTCTCTAGCTTAGGGTAATTTAATTCGGCCTCGGCAAGTCTATTACTAATGTAGTATACCGGCAATTGCACCCCTGCTTCTTTTCGGATTAGCGCAGCGCTCAAGGCATGTGACGAAACTATTAGATACAAAAATAGATCCTCACCATCTTTAGGTTTCGACAACATTGGTGCTGATTCCATATGTCTAACCAATTCCTCGAAGGCCCCTTGGAACTCTGAGGTCCATTGGAAGTCCTTTCTTCCTTTTTTCAAGGCATTAAAAAGCGGAATACACCGATCAGTTGCTTTGGATACGAACCGATTTAATGCTGCCACCTTTCCATTTAGGCTTTGGAGTTCTTTTTTCGTCCTTGGAGCCCGCGTTTCCCTTAAAGCCGCAATTTGAAAGGGATTCGCTTCAATGCCCCTAGCATTGACGATAAACCCGAGAAATTTCCCCGAAGAAACCCCGAATGAACACTTTAGTGGGTTTAGTTTCATCCTGTATTTCCTAAGTATGTGAAACATCTGAGCTAGATCATCGAGATGATCTTCGGCCTTCTTTGATTTGACTAGCATATCGTCTACATACACTTCCATTGTATTCCCTATTCGATATTTAAACATGGAGTTTACGAGACATTGGTAATTCGCTCCTGCGTTTTTCAGTCCAAACGGCAAGACTTTATAGCAGTATAGCCCCCTATCCATTATGAAACTCGTGTTCTCCTCATCTGGCTTATGCATCATAATTTGGTTATATCTGGAATATGCATCCATAAAAGATAGTAACCCATGTCCCGCTGTTGCATCTACGAGTTGGTCAATCCGGGGCAAGGGAAAAATGTCTTTTGGGCACGCTTTATTAAGGTCTGAGTAATCTATACACACTCTCCACTTTCCGTTGGAATTTTTGAGAGGAACTGGGTTAGAAACCCAATCTAGATATGTATATTCTCGTATGAAATTGTTTTCAAGTAATTTATCTACTTCTTCTTTTAGAGCTACATATCTTTCAAACCCTTGCATTCGTCTTTTTTGTTTCACAGGAGTCAATTTTTGATTTATATTTAATTTGTGAACAATTACATTCGATGGGATCTCACACATATCTGAGTGTGCCCAGGCAAACACATCTAGATTCATTTTCAAAAACAAGATTAATTCCTTTTGTAGCTTCATACCTAGCTCAGATCCTATCTTCAGGACTTGGTTGGGATCTTTATCGGATTATGGAACGGGGATAGTATCTTCGGCCGGCGCTGCTCTATTTTCCCTCATACTCTTTTTCCTTGGGTCAATTGCTTTTCGAGCGCCATTGTGCTCTCCAGTATGGGGGCTTTGCTTTAATTGCTATAAGAGGGGTTTTTGGATGCGGAGCGACGACTCTACATCCTTTTTCATTTCCTTCTTCCTTGCCTCTACCAATTCAACCAAATAACATTCTCTTGCTGCTTGTTGATCGCTAATAACTGTGCCTATACCATTCTCTGTTGGGAATTTCGTAGTGAGGCACCACGGAGCCATAGTTACTCTGAATGCTGCAAGAGTAGGTTTTCCCAGGAAGGCATTGTAAGCGGAGAGTTCATCAATTATAACGAAATCCTATTCCAATACGACTTTCTGCCCCCCTTCTCCGAGTTCCACTAGTAAACTGATAACGCCAATTGGTTGAACAGCTTGACCTGTGAATCCGTGGACCTTGTTCTAGCATGCTCTTACGTCGTTCATGGAAAGCTTCATCCTACGGAATGCGCTAATGAAGAGGACATTAACAGATGCCCCACTATCGACCAAAACCCTTCTAACTATGGCTGGGCCCAAACCAATGGTTATCACCATTGGATCCTCTATAGCCATTATGATTCCGTTTGGATCTTCATCTTTAAATGTGATGTTGTCTCACGAAATTCTTCGTATTTTTTCTGATAAAGCCTCATTCTTGATCATGAGTTCACCTTTTTTCGAAATGTCCTTCACCTCATGAGCATACTTCACCACGTCCCCCCAACTTTTCCCAACCGGGTATGGGCCTCCTGAGATGGTGTTTATGATCATCCTTGGTATAGCAACAACCGAAGCATTCTCATTCTGTTTAGGCTGTCCCGCAAAGGCTCATTGGTCTTGAGCACCCTGAGAATTCTGGGGGTTCTTTGTGTACTGCCGAAGCCTGTTTTTCCTTATCAGCTTCTCAATTAAGCTTTTCAAATGTCTACACTCGTTTGTGTTATGCCCCGGTTAGTTGTGGATCGACAGAATCTGCCGGACTTTATTGCATTATCAGTGACTTTGGTCGCCATATAAATATTTTCTATGGTATCGTTAAGGGGATTCATTTCAGAATTCTTGAAGAAATGAAGCTTTTTGTTGTTTCGACCATCTTTCCCTTCATTCCCCCTTTTCTGATTTCCTCCAGCGTTTTTCTGCCCTCCTTGCACGTTTATGTCTTTTTTCTCTGTGGGCTCATTATTTTCTGGAGCTTCTAATGTATACGCCGGATCCTCATCCATGCCTATATATTCCTCTGCCTTATCGAATATCTCTTCGAGAGTGGTAGGCTTCTTTTTCTTGATCCACTTCCCAAGTTTGGTCTTTTTAATTATACCTCCTTTAACAGCCATCAAGGCCAAACGTGGATCATAATTTCAACCTTCGGCCGCAGCTGTATTAAAATGAGAAAGGAATGCTTTAATGGATTCCCTGGCCCTTGTTCCAATTCATTCAGCTCCATTACATCACGCACCTTAGTTTCTTGAATTCTGAATTGCTGCCTAAACAGCTTGGCCAAGGTGGCAAAGTCGTCCATGGACTTTGGTGGAAGCTTCGTGAGCCAAGGTGAAGCTACCCCCTCCAAGTAAGTAGGGAAGTATAGACATTTGAGCTCATCAGTAGCACGTGCCCTATCCATGTGTTGATCATACTTGAATATGAACACGCTGGGATCGCCATTCCCATTATAAGCTTGCATAATTGGAGGTTTAAATTTGTTTGGATATGGCGCCATTTTTATTCTTTCCGTAAGCACTGTTTTTGTGGGATAAAACCCCCATTCCTTCTCATCGTCCACCTTTGTCTGGTCCTCCTTCATGATCTTTCATATCATCCTGGATATACGCTCCTCCTCATTGAGTTGGCCCACAGGGTGGATGCCTTCCTCTTTACCAGATGTTTGCCTGGGAAAATGGTCACGGTTCAGATTCCAGGGCCCTGGACCTCCGGCATGGGGAAGTGTCCCATTGGTGGAACCAAATGCTTGTTGAGGAGTTGCTTTTTCAGAGTGATTATGAGTATGAGGCTTTGTTCCCTTATGACTAGCATCTGTAATCTCTTGGACAGAATTTCCTCGATTCAGGCTTGAGGAAGAAGATCCAATATCTTCTGTTCAAGTGGTTCTAGCAGATTTAAGGTGGGCTGCACTCATCGTAATCTTAGCCGTTGCGGCTTGCATAGCGAACATGGTTTCAAGTTTCTTCATCATGGCTTCATTCGTGATATCAATTCGACTTGTCGGTCCTGCTACCACTTCATCCAATTCCCTTCTCGTTACGGCGGTTCCGGCTTTAGAACTTTCACCGACTTCAAACTGGTTAGTGGGCGGAGTGTTTTCCGTGTTAGTGGCATTATCGACACTTTTACTTGTAGTTTTCTTCGGTGGTCTACTTGGCTTACCCATGCTTTTGTAACGACCCAAGGATTTTCGACCCCAAAAATCGACATAAAATCACCATGTCGGCTATTCAAGCATCGAAAACACTGGATTGTCAATAGAAAGAAGTTAGAGGGTGAGAAAAGAAAGGAAGAAATATTAGAACAAAAGAAAGAAGAAGAACCACACATCAGAATCTCACAGCGAAACGAATAAAATATAATATCAAATCTCTTTATACAAAATAACTGTATATACATACCAATCATCACTGTACAACATATATCAGTCACAATGGAAAAATATCTGTATATAACTAGCGGTGAGGCCGCCTGCTTCTAGCTCCTGAAACTCCAAGCGAATATAACCTGTAAATACACTCGGCCTGACCCGAGCACATTTGAAACAAAGCAAAATACACCGCGTCAGTCTGGAATACTATCAGTGATAAATTCACAGAACACACACTTGTTTAACTTTGAAAAATTCTTTCTGAAATCAAAGGATAATAGTAAGACCAGCCCACACATAAACACGGACGATTTTTACCTTACTATAACCCAATACATTTTTGAGATCATAACTTATTCTGATATTATCATAGTGTCTAAATACAAGTAATTTAGAATCTTGCAGAACACTTGCATCTCACGCTCCACATATATAGTATACAAACCAAAACCGCGGGCGCTTATTGGATATTGGATTCCAACCTTGATAAGGTATGGGACCACCTTCCAAACGTGTATCTCTAGAGGCGAATAACTAGGTTCAACAAGAACGTCTTGCAACACGGCCCTCACATTACCGACCACTCATTTTGCTTGAGTGTATCGAATGTATATCACCGATGGTTGGGATCAGCAACTGCCTCCCGAAAAGGGGCAGCACCGAAATATAGATTAAAGAAACAAATGGCATTTCTCTAGATAGGTGACCAGACATCCTAATGGGAGCGACCCACATAGCCATGCTGCCTGCCTGATTTTTGTCATTTCCCGGTTGATGAGGCTTGAGGCCAGAACTTAACTTTAAAACATCTGGTCATCATTCACTTTGAATGCCACATCGCCAGATCCACCAAATCACATTGATTGACGTCCACAAAAATACTCTAGTTTATTTGGCTAGAGAATAACCATTTCTCCGCCATCAACTATGGTACGTTTGGAGAAATCAACTCATGTAATTCCTTTGGAAATACTCTGTCAGACATCCGTCCATACAAGTCATGCAGGAACAGGATGAACCGAAGGTACTCTCCTACTGCATCTCATATAGGAATCACCCCATGGATCAGTGGCATGCAGTCCTTGCAAATCCATGGATTTCAACCACGACAGAATCACAAATCAAAGAACTTTGGTTGCAAGCCAGAGAAATTCGACACGTAGTCCTTCCACTTATGAAGATCCACGGTCTTCACTTGCTCCATCTTCAATCGACGTCTTCATGTATTTGTTGGTCGGGATGGTTTTCGAATATAAATTCGATCCCGGTCTTTCCATACCAACAATCGTATTGGTTAGGTTTTGATAGTCGGTGATTTAACTATCAAATAACAAATGTGTGAATCAAATGAGTTTTCTGATTCAGTACTTGACATAACTTGGCCTCTTTAAATTGTATTTAACCAACTAGTTAATCAACCTTTAAATTTTCCAATACATTCAAACATTTTATTTATCCTTATCTTATAATAACAGAACTGTTTATATGATTTTGAGTACGATATATATATATATATATATATATATATATATATATATATATCCAGCTCTCCATTTCCGTTGGCAATATCGATATATTTCTTCAAAACCCTTTTCTCCTATTTCCTTATATTCGAGCAACTCACGACATCCATATATATATATATATATATATATATATATACAGACACTTAATGATATAAACCAAATTTCCAATTTTAATATGACAAATATAATGTCAGATAATATGTTTTGAAATCAAATATTCTTATTCTTTTGAAACTAATACTGCAATATTGTTTATTTTTCCCAAAACCTTGCATTAGAGTTCGATATTCCTCGTATAGGATAAACCCAATCTCAACACTTTCACTCGTTCCAAACTAATACCATCCCTCGATAATAGTGAAACCAATCAAGTTGGGGTATTTTAGTTACCACTCAGACCTTGATCGACCCGTTCTTACCTCAGAACAATATTAGTTAATCCACTAACATCAAATCTCATTTTCCCTTTGATTTCAAATCTGGTTTTATACAACCGTTTCTTATATTTGAAATCTTTGCTCAAAATCCTTTTACTTAATACCTTTAATTAAGTAAGTCTTTATTAACAGCACACCTTTTAACCTTAAAACCCTTTTCCTCCTATAACCTTTGGATTTAAACAAAAACCCACATTTAATAATTCGCTTCCATTTACTCGAGTATCCTTAAAATAAAAACCTTACCTTGGATTTATAACTAAAATCCGCCTACCACCTTTTGACCAAACCTGACCGCCATCTAGTCACTTCAATGAACTCCAATTAAAACCCATCGTTTTAATCCTTATTAATTAAACAATAATTAACCTTAAATATTAACTATATAAAAATAGTTAACTTGGCTATTAATTTAGAATAGTATAATTATCTTTTTAAAAGCTTATAAACTTAACTATATTAACACCAACCAACTCAATGATCACTTTAATTACAGTTGATCGACACTTAACTAACATTTTAACCTTTTGGTCGTGACATTTAACAAATACTCCAGAAATTTCAAATCAATTTAATCTAATTACCACCTTTAATTAAAACAGTTGAATTTACTGATCGTACATCTCAGTTAACCTTTAACTGAATTAATTGTTATTTCCCCTTTTTAAATTTATTAAATAACTTTATTAATCTAAAAACCCCATTTAATTGTTTTAAAAACCATTATTTCATTTTACCAACCCATAGGAAATTCTTGGTTTCTGCTTTTCAAACTGATCTAAAAAATTTAACTAATTTCCGTTATAACCTGATTTAATATATATATGTAGGATCTAAATTAACCCTAGAGGGGGGTGAATAGGGTTTATCGCAGATTTTCACAGAGTAATTAAATAATCACAGCACAGATAATAATCAGAATAAATGCGGAAAATAAATAACACACAGATATACCCAGCTTCGGCAAAACCCTGCCTACTGCTGCATTCCCCAAGGTTTCTACTAGGAGTTAAAACAATCTCTACGCTTACAATCCCCTGTAAACTCGCGACACTCGCTCCCAACTGTTCTTAACCCTACGCTCAAAACCCTGCACTGGTTTTTATCCCCAAAACCATATTTCCCCTAATTACAAACCCTGTAATTCGTCTCCCTAGTTTTAGAGACAAACTAGAAAACTCTAGACTGATTACAAAGTTGAAATTAAAGACGAAACAAAACTAAAAACAATTTAAAACCCCTTTTATAAAAAAAACAAAACCCTAGTTTTAATAAACTCCTTTTAGCCCTTGTAAATCTTGGCCGGCCACTTCAAAATGGTGCACCCTTCTTTATTTTGATCTGATCTTCTTGTCTCTCTGGAAAACAAAAATATGGCGGTTGTAATTATTCTAGGGTTTCCTCTAAATCCCTAAATTGCGAAGCTTGGTTGATGAAATCCGATTCTCTGATGCTCGAATACTTTTTGTTTCAGTTTCTGGCGTTTATTGATTGATTTGGGAAATTGTTGATTCAGGGTTTCGATTATCTTTCAACCTGAAGGCCGCCGCTCTGTTGTGTGAGTCTCTGATTATTCAGTGACTATCTTCTTCTTCGATTGAACGTTGATGAGCCTTGATTTGGATCCAAGTAATCTCCTTTTTCTCTGGTATGAATTTAATTCGAATTTCTGCTTTTAGCTTGTTCGAACTTGGATGATATTAAAACCGATGATGATTTGGTGTATTTATAGGATTAAAACTCCTAAATATTTGCTCTGATTTCTACGTTGAGACTTGGCCATGGTATATACGAGAATTTTGGGGCTTTTGAATTGGTGATCTTTTAAAATTTCAAACTTGCGTGAGAATACAACTTTGAATTGGACTTTAAATTTTTGCAATTCTGGAGGTTTCTTCGAATTTAAACTTGAGTATATTTGCATATATCTTGGGCTTGAAGTCTTCGGCTACTCTGGAGATTTCTTTTATTACTTCTGGAATTTCATATCCTTTTTTATTTGACTTTGTCAACATGATTTTTACACTGGAATTTTACTTGCCATATTTGACTAACTGATTTTGAACTGATTCATGAGTTTCTCGAAATATCCTGAGAAAAATAAGGAGTGAATTCGTGACTCCTTTTTCTGATTAAAAACTTTCCCAAATTAATTCTCTTCGGCTTAAAGCATGCGAGATATATTTGGACTTGGTTGAATTCATATTTGTGTGATTTTTTGAGATGTTTCCATTTGCCAGAGACTGATTTTAAACTTGCCAAAAAAAAATCCAAATCACTGCGAATTTTTGAATGGTTTCTTGCCAACTATGTTGTTGTTGTATCATGAGTATTTCTGGCAATATATCTTGCCACTGTATTTGGAAAAGATACTGAAAGATATGCTGGTCGATTTTATTGCTTGCACACATGCATGGTTTCCTGAAATGTGTATAAATAATTCCTTTATCAAACACTTCCACTCCCCATTTAAAAAAGATTCTGAAATTTGAAATCTTTCCCAAATGCATTGATGACTTTGCAAAAATAACTCCTTGCTGATTTTTGCAATTCTGGACACCAATTAAAAAATGAAATTTATTGTATTGACTTGATCCCTTTTAAAAACAATATTGATAAAAAAAATCTGAAAGGATATAACTCGAATTTCTGCTATCTTGAGATGCATGTCACTGTTTTGAGAAGTTGGTTAAACAAAAAAACTGTCACCTTGATTTGCTTGTTATTTTCCCATGAATTGAAATTTTCTGCCAAATGTTGAACTTGAATCACCTTGGGCTTCTTATGCTGATGCATGCCACATCTAGCTGCACCATTTTGACACTGTGTACACACATGTACACATACTTGTCCACTTGAATTTCATTTGATATTAACTGCTCATGTAAATGAACTGATCTGAGCTCCATATATTGTTATTGTTTATTTTGTTCTTGCCATTCACACTGACTTGAACAACACTGATTTGCTTTGTTCTTTCATGTATAATTGCTGTGTCCACATCATGCCTTGGCC
The DNA here is from genome assembly GCA_030737875.1 of Allium sativum. Classification (NCBI taxonomy): domain Eukaryota; kingdom Viridiplantae; phylum Streptophyta; class Magnoliopsida; order Asparagales; family Amaryllidaceae; genus Allium; species Allium sativum. Next base: position 160,412,653 of record CM060927.1, read on the forward strand.
ATGCATAACCCAGTCATGATTACTAGTCCAAATGCTTGCCCATATATCACTTGTTCACTTGCATTCTTGTATGCTTGGCATTTGACCTAATCTGATATGTTACTTGCTACATCCTTGGTGATTTTACACTGTCTCGACCATTGATTGACTTGCTGTTTTGACCATTTCACATGTGCTCGGAGTTGTTGGTGCTTGTGCAACTTTAAATTTCACCATATTTGTGTTTTCCTTGTGTTCATGATTGCTTTACTCGACCACTTTGGTTATTTTTGTACTGTCTATTTTGACATGTAATGTTGAGTCGAGTTGGTCCTTGATGGCTACTCCTCAGATGCACACTGATTGGCGTGGCAGTGCACACGTGTATACGTGTGTACATGCAGCCATCAGACGAGATTTTTCTGTCCCTGCATATCAAACCAAGTCTAGAAAAATGATGAGAAACACACCGTAATTCTGAGGCAAATAAAATTTAAAAATAAATTTTTATTTAATTTTATTTTTGTTGTAGTCTACTGTGTGTGTTCTTCTGTATGTGACAGGTATGAAGATGGACTGACTGAAAGCTGTGAAGACAGAAGACTGAAGATGAAGACAAGAACAGCGTTAGTGTGTGGATATGTAAGAAACAGTGTTTGTACAACTAAAAGAATATGTAATGAGGAATTTCTGTATTGATTATTTGAATAAAAATTGTACCACTATTTGTAATAAACAGATTTGATTGAAATAAAATATTATTTTTATTGTTCAATTCAATCTATCTATTTTTATTTTGTTTGAATCTTTTAATAGTACAATGTCTGTGATGTGTTAAATGTGTCATGACAAAAATATTCAAAAATATTTGAATGTGTAAATAGTGGAGTGTTGTATATGTACTATTGATTGACATTGAAAAGTGTTTATTTTATGACTCTTATGCTTTATCTTTTGTAAATAAATAAATGATACTTTGGGTATTTTTTATGTGTTTTTACAGATTTCAAGCGTTGCCTTCTTCAATTCAAATTAAAGGCCAACTACAAGAAAGAGCTACTTCCTCATATCAAATTCATTTCAATTGCAAAAGAAGTAGTAGCTCACTGGTAAAGGCATAGGAATTGATGCTGAGAGACCCGAGTTCGAACCCCGTCGAGCTCACTTTTTGCCAAAGAACAGAACGCATTCACATTGGCCCTTTGCTTTGAGGAACATTTGGATTAGTGTTATGTTATATATATACATAAACATATTCATGTGTATGTATTTATGATGTGCACCAATTAACATTTCAGCAATAGCCATATTCTTATCATGGAATTAAATTCAAATCTTTCAATTTCAATTAGAAGAATTTCTGATTGATTTGCTGCCAAGAAAAGATCAAATTGTGAAGATTTTATCCTTTGTTGCCTTGGAGTCTAAAAAGCATCCTTGTTGGAAGAATTAATTATATGCAATCTTTTATCAATCAATTAGCCACATGGGAGAATTAAGAGATATGGAAAATATTTACCATGATATGCCCAGATTTTCTCCAATCAAGCTGAGTCAAGGAAGGCAAGAGATATTCATGAATGAGGAGGCCCATGTATTCATAGACCTAATTATGGTTTTCCCATTCTCATCTATAAATATGTGTTGTAACCATTGTAAAAATCATTCATTATTCTGTACTCTCTTTTATTCTAAAAAAAAGTTTTTTTTTTCAGTCATTTTATTGCTCTTTTCTAACAATTTGTGTTTCTATTCAATTAGTTTTGATAGAACACGAATTGTTATTGTTATTTCTGTTTGCATATTAGAATTAGTCGTTCGATTAGATTCAACGACAATTCTAAGTTTAATTTCTGTTGTCGTAGTTGTTAATTGTTGTTTTCTTTCTAGTTAATTGTCTTTCCGTTTCAGTTGTTAAGTTTTGGTGTTGATCTGATTAGATTCAGATCAACAGTAAAATCATTAGCGGTAAAAACATCCTCAGAACTCGTCTAACACGCCCAAGAAAATAAATAAATAATAATTTTTAATTAAACCTCCCTGTGTTCGACCTGTATGCTACACACCTGTATGCTTGCAGAATTTATTACAAATGTCGCGCTTTTCTAATTCATAGACTAGCGACGATCAACTATTTCAAATGTTGAAAATAAAATATTTATCCGAATAAAAACACTGTTTGGATATTCAATTCTGTATAGTAGTGTTCTATTCAATAAATATTTATTTCTGTGTGTAAAATATAGAATAGTACTATTTACAAACACATTTTAATATATATATATATATATATATATATATATGTTTGTTATCATCAAACAAAAATCACACTGTTATACTCAACAATCTCCCCCTTTTGATGATGACAAACATACACAAGATTTTGAATGTGTTAAATGTGTTTGTACATGAAATATATTACTCCCCCTATTTGTATGCTCCCCCTACAACTGAACTCCCCCTATATATGTGGAAAAATATGATGATGAAATCCAATTGACCATTCTCCCTCTAAATATTTAATTTCCAATATTAAAATATTTTTGAATTAAATGCTCATTAATCAAAATCTTGACCATTCTCCCCCTTTTGTTATCATCAAAAGGATAATAGAAATTGAAGCAGTGATAAATATAAACTATAAATATAAATTCAAATCAAGAGAGAGAATATATATCGTAAAACCCATTTAATCAAACAAAAATCATAATAATCTTTAAATCAGAAGCAAATTTCACTTTCAGAGTGAATGGATTTACGATGGTTTTTATAGAATGAGGAGAGTTCAATAAAAAATTGAATATTTGAATATGAATTTTAAAGATTTTAAATATGCTCAAAAAATGTGTTAAGCACTTTCTAACCACGCATAGCCCAAAGGTCTTTTAAATGGGGTTAGTAGTAACTTAACTTTATCCTCTCTAATGAGTTCCATCCATGCACATCCCAAAGGTCTTTTAAGTGAGAATGGAAGCACATAGAGATTAAGGTAATTCACCCATGCATAACCGCGAGGATTTTTAAATGGGAGTGAATACCAAGGATAAATTATTTATTTATTATTATTTTATTTTTTTAATTTCAAGAATAACTAGAACTCCCTAAATTAAATAAAACCATGATAAATGACAGAAATATGGTAGATATAGAAGATGGTCGTGAAATAAGCTCTAATTCAAAGATATTATAAAATCTGTCTAATCATCATGAGATTTAAAATAACATCTCTTCTAGTTATGAATTATACCATAGTCGCAACTCATCACAGTTTCATAAATCTATCAATAATTTTGATGAGTACCAAAACGGTTCAAATTAATCAATAATTTCAATTTTTGAATAAATAATCAAAAATAATTTTAAAATTGAAAATATCAATTTTAAGAGGAGTTTTTGAAAAATGCAAGTTGAAAATCAGCTTAAAAAAATCAATCAGTTAAAAAATGAAATTTTCTAATATTTTTAACACTGATTGTTCCTAGACAATTTTTTAAAACCATTTATATATTAATTTGATTCAAATTGCCTATGAATTTTAACTAAATCCAGTCACTGATTTTCCAACTTATCATTTAATCACCAATGAATCAAATCAATTTCCTTATCAGAGCAGCACAAGATCATTTTCAAAGCAAGAACCATGAGTGAAATTTTCAGAGAATTTTTAGACAAACACAAGAAACATTCAGCGATCAACTCTAAGATAATTATTTGGGATAAAAAAAAATCAAAATTTTCATAATCTAAAAAATTCAACAATCTACAATGAATGATTTCTAAATCTGCCAAGTAAAAATAAACTAAAAGGAATTAAAATAAAAGTACAAGTTTAGAGATCATACCTGACTTACCATAATCAACGTGATGCAATGAATCTCCAATTCTGAATCTATGGCTAAGGAACTCCAAATAATTTGATATATGAATCAACTTGAATTTTATCTAACTTAAGCACAGTTGTTCCTCAGCCTCCCACAGTACCTAAATGTTTATATGATCGAGTGGTCTAACAAAAGTTGTTTTACCACTCTTATCTTCGTTTACACGTTTTGGTACCCAAACCCGTTTATATAACAATCCATTACTATTCACTAGCATACCCTTTGGAACCCAAATTTGTTTAGATTTGCTTAAATTTATTTTGTTAATTTTTGGAATCCAAACAGATTTAAATGAATTGTTTTTAAACAAGTTATCAATTTGTTTATGATTTAAAACCCCTTTGAAATTATTTAATTTCAAAAATTCAATTTGATCGTTCTCAAAGCCAATTAAAGGATTTTTAAAATCATTAAAATTTTGTTTTTCAACTTGATTAGATTCAAATCCAAGTCCCTTTTTATTCTGAACAAAAAATTGATTTTTTAACAACATATTCAACGATTTCTCTCCTTTAGAAAATTTAGTCAAAGCTGACTGAAGTCGTTGAATTTTAAATTTAAGATCGCTATTTTCTTTCATTAAATTTGAACAACGATTGATAGCGTTTTTCCTCTTTTCAGCATCAGTTTGTTTTAAAATCAAATTTTCGTTTTCAAGTGTTTTGATTTTAGCATTGGACTTGGAAATTTCAATTTCAAATTGTTTTCGTTTTTCAAAATCAAGTTTTTCAGATTCTCTAAACTTTTCAATTACCTTTTCAAAATCAAGATTTTCATTTTTCAAATTCATGTTTTCACTTTTAAGCAACTCAAGATCAGTTTTTAATTTCAAAAAATCGTTAGTCAAAAATTGACATTTTTTGCATTCTGAAAACGGTGAATTCTTAACTTTTTCAAGTTTTGTTTCTAAACTGTTATTTTCTTGAACTAGTTTTGATCTATCAGATTTTAATTTCTTAACTTTTAGTTCAAGAGAATCAACGGTTTTTGTGAGATCGTGACACATTAAAATTAAATCTTTATAAGTAAAATTCGATACCTCACTTGAATCCTTTTCACTTCTTTCTGAATCAGATTGAGCCATAAGACACAAATTAGCTTCCTCTTCTTCACTTTCAGAAACTTCTTCTCCTTCTTCGTCATCCCATGTAGCAGCAAAAGCTTTCTTCTTTCTTCTGACCTTCTTCTTCTTTTCATTTTTGAGCTATGGACAATTTGGTTTGATATGTCCGGGTTTCTTGCAGTTGTAGCAAAATACTTCATCGTCTGAACTTTCGGAACTTTCGGATTTGACAGTTTTCTTCTTTTGTGGCTTGTATTTTCCTTTGGCCCACTTTTTCAAAACCATGGCTAGCTCTTCATTGGTATCATCATCATTACTTTCAACAGAATTATTTAGAGCGATCGTCTTTTTCTTTGATTCAGAATCCTTTCGTTCTTCTCTTGCTTTTAACTCCATCTCGTAAGTTATCAGATTTCCAATCAACTCTTCCATGCTTACTTTATTCAAATCTTTTGATTCTTGTATCGCCGTCACCTTAGCTTCAAAATTCATTGGTAGCACTCTTAATATTTTTCTGATCAATTCCACTTCGGTATAGGTTTTGCCAAGAGCTTTTGCATTGTAGACCAGTGATGAGAAGCGTCCATACATCTCTTTTATATCTTCGTCTTTTTGCATAGAGAAATTTTCGTATTCGTTGCTGAGTAGAGCGAGACGAGATTCCTTTACTTGAGATGTACCTTCGTGTGTGACCTCCAACGTATGCTATATTTCCTGCGCAGTCTCACAATGAGAAATTCGATTAAATTCAGTTTTATCAAGAGCACAGATTAAAGCATTCATCGCTTTGGCATTAGTTGAAAACAATTTTTTATCATTAGCATCCCACCTGTCTTTTGATTTAGGAATTTCAACACCACTAACTATAACAGTGGGTGATCTATAACCCGTTTCAATAATATCCCACACGTCATAGTCGACTGAACTCAAATAAATTTTCATCCTAGCTTTCCAATATGCATAATCAGTTCCATTAAACATTGGTGGCCTAGCTATGGACTGACCCTCAGAAAACGCGTTATTAGACAGATTCATGACTCTAGAGTTTAAATAAAATAAAAAATACCTGCTCTGATACCACTTGTAGGATCTAAATTAACCCTAGAGGGGGGTGAATAGGGTTTATCGCAGATTTTCACAGAGTAATTAAATAATCACAGCACATATAATAATCAGAATAAATGCGGAAAATAAATAACACACAGATATACCCAGCTTCGGCAAAACCCTGCCTACTGCTGCATTCCCCAAGGTTTCTACTAGGAGTTAAAACAATCTCTACGCTTACAATCCCCTGTAAACTCGCGACACTCGCTCCCAACTGTTCTTAACCCTACGCTCAAAACTCTGCACTGGTTTTTATCCCCAAAACCAGATTTCCCCGGATTACAAACCGTGTAATTCGTCTCCCTAGTTTTAGAGACAAACTAGAAAACTCTAGACTGATTACAAAGTTGAAATTAAAGACGAAACAAAACTAAAAACAATTTAAAACCCCTTTTATAAAAAAAAACCTAGTTTTAATAAACTCCTTTTAGCCCTTGTAAATCTTGGCCGGCCACTTCAAAATGGTGCACCCTTCTTTATTTTGATCTGATCTTCTTGTCTCTCTGGAAAAAAAATAATATGGCGGTTGTAATTGTTCTAGGGTTTCCTCTAAATCCCTAAATTGCGAAGCTTGGTTGATGAAATCCGATTCTCTGATGCTCGAATACTTTTCACTTCAGTTTCTGGCGTCTATTGATTGATTTGGGAATTTGTTGATTCAGGGTTTCGATTCTCTTTCAACCTGAAGGCCGCCGCTCTGTCGTGTGAGTCTCTGATTATTCAGTGACTATCTTCTTCTTCGATTGAATGTTGATGAGTGTTGATTTGGATCCAAGTAATCTCCTTTTTCTCTGGTATGAATTTAATTCGAATTTCTGCTTTTAGCTTGTTCGAACTTGGATGATATTAAAACCGATGATGATTTGGTGTATTTATAGGATTAAAACTCCTAAATATTTGCTCTGATTTCTACGTTGAGACTTGGCCATGGTATATACGAGAATTTTGGGGCTTTTGAATTGGTGATCTTTTAAAATTTCAAACTTGCGTGAGAATACAACTTTGAATTGGACTTTAAATTTTTGCAATTCTGGAGGTTTCGTCGAATTTAAACTTGAGTATATTTGCATATATCTTGGGCTTGAAGTCTTCGGCTACTCTGGAGATTTCTTTTATTACTTCTGGAATTTCATATCCTTTTTTATTTGACTTTGTCAACATGATTTTTACACTGGAATTTTACTTACCATATTTGACTAACTGATTTTGAACTGATTCATGAGTTTCTCGAAATATCCTGAGAAAAATAAGGAGTGAATTCGTGACTCCTTTTTCTGATTAAAAACTTTCCCAAATTAATTCTCTTTGGCTTAAAGCATGCGAGATATATTTGGACTTGGTTGAATTCATATTTGTGTGATTTTTTGAGATGTTGCCATTTGCCAGAGACTGATTTTAAACTTGCCAAAAAAAATCCAAATCACTGCGAATTTTTGAATGGTTTCTTGCCAACTATGTTGTTGTTGTATCATGAGTATTTCTGGCAATATATCTTGCCACTGTATTTGGAAAAGATACTGAAAGATATGTTGGTCGATATTATTGCTTGCACACATGCATGGTTTCCTGAAATGTGTATAAATAATTCCTTTATCAAACACTTCCACTCCCCATTTAAAAAAGATTCTGAAATTTGAAATCTTTCCCAAATGCATTGATGACTTTGCAAAAATAACTCCTTGCTGATTTTTGCAATTCTGGACACCAATTAAAAAATGAAATTTATTGTATTGACTTGATCCCTTTTAAAAACAATATTGATAAAAAAAAAATCTGAAAGGATATAACTCGAATTTCTGCTATCTTGAGATGCATGTCACTGTTTTGAGAAGTTGGTTAAACAAAAAAACTGTCACCTTGATTTGCTTGTTATTTTCCCATGAATTGAAATTTTCTGCCAAATGTTGAACTTGAATCACCTTGGGCTTCTTATGCTGATGCATGCCACATCTAGCTGCACCATTTTGACACTGTGTACACACATGTACACATACTTGTCCACTTGAATTTCATTTGATATTAACTGCTCATGTAAATGAACTGATCTGAGCTCCATATATTGTTATTGTTTATTTTGTTCTTGCCACTCACACTGACTTGAACAACACTGATTTGCTTTGTGCTTTCATGTATAATTGCTGTGTCCACATCATGCCTTGGCCATGCATAACCCAGTCATGATTACTAGTCCAAATGCTTGCCCATATATCACTTGTTCACTTGCATTCTTGTATGCTTGGCATTTGACCTAATCTGATATGTTACTTGCTACATCCTTGGTGATTTTGCACTGTCTCGACCATTGATTGACTTGCTGTTTTGACCATTTCACATGTGCTCGGAGTTGTTGGTGCTTGTGCAACTTTAAATTTCACCATATTTGTGTTTGCCTTGTGTTCATGATTGCTTTGCTCGACCACTTTGGTTATTTTTGTACTGCCTATTTTGACATGTAATGCTGAGTCGAGTTGGTCCTTGATGGCTACTCCTCAGATGCACACTGATTGGCGTGGCAGTGCACACGTGTATACGTGTGTACATGCAGCCATCAGACGAGATTTTTCTGTCCCTGCATATCAAACCAAGTCTAGAAAAATGATGAGAAACACACCGTAATTCTGAGGCAAATAAAATTTAAAAATAAATTTTTATTTAATTTTATTTTTGTTGTAGTCTACTGTGTGTGTTCTTCTGTATGTGACAGGTATGAAGATGGACTGACTGAAAGCTGTGAAGACAGAAGACTGAAGATGAAGACAAGAACAGCGTTAGTGTGTGGATATGTAAGAAACAGTGTTTGTACAACTAAAAGAATATGTAATGAGGAATTTCTGTATTGATTATTTGAATAAAAATTGTACCACTATTTGTAATAAACATATTTGATTGAAATAAAATATTATTTTTGTTGTTCAATTCAATCTATCTATTTTTATTTTGTTTGAATCTTTTAATAGTACAATGTCTATGATGTGTTAAATGTGTCATGACAAAAATATTCAAAAATATTTGAATGTGTAAATAGTGGAGTGTTGTATATGTACTATTTCAAATGTTGAAAATAAAATATTTATTCGAATAAAAACACTGTTTGGATATTCAATTCTGTATAGTAGTGTTCTATTCAATAAATATTTATATCTGTGTGTAAAATATAGAATAGTACTATTTACAAACACATTTTAAAATATATATATATATGTTTGTTATCATCAAACAAAAATCACACTGTTATACTCAACAATATATTTTAAATTCCCAATTTGAAACCTCATGCAAAATAATTTAAAAACTTTACTTCAGTTATAAATAAATTTATAACTTTGAAACAACGTTGATCCACCTGACGGTATATGACACTTAAAACAACATATTTCAGGCCATTTCCTGCCAATGACCAGATCAACACTGTTGATTGATTTCAATCACAGCAATGAGGAATATATATTCCACCATCACATTTAAACAGGTTTTGGTGTCAATCAGGGTGAGCAATTCATATATGCACAGCAAATAAAAATACAGTTTATTTGAGGAATCCGGTTGGATCCCTCCAACCTGTCCTTCTCTACATCACAGATAACTGTGGATAAAGATATACGAATTAAAAAAATGACGGAATATAAATAACTGCAACCAATCAAACAGTAAACAAACAATTTGCATCCATCGCATCCAATCAGCCAATTTATACTGTAAATTGTAGATTATATTTTTCTATGAATTTACCACATCATAGGACTCCAGAAGGTGTGAGAATTAACTACCAGATTTATATGGTTGGCGGTTGACGCGTTTGTTGCATTTAATTTGAGACGAACGTTCGAAATTTGCTGAAATTTCAACTGTGTGCAATCGACTCCTAGTCAGTGCCATCAGGTAGGTCTCGTCCCTGCGATCCCAACGGATCCAGTTTCGCCAGATTTCGTTGCCGTACATAAAAGTTATGTTAATTCAAAGTTTCATAGATAAATCGATTATTAACTTAACTATTAATTAATAAATTAATTAAATAATGAACCAATCATTACCTTAATAACAAACCTCGCCACGTCAGCTCCTATCATGCGTTTTCTTCTTCCAACTGTGAATTCCCCGATCCTTCTTCCTCTTTGAAAAGAACGGACGTGTTCCCCCTTCTTCCAACCATCAGCGCCAACGCAAGGCTTCACCGGAGACTGACCCGAGACCTTTCCCAGAACCCCCTCTCTACCGTGCCCCATCGCCAGAACCAAGGCCACCCTGCTCGCCACCGTCCGCCGTGATTTCCACCAAACCCGAAACCCGTTTATCCCCAAAATCCCATCAACTCCGACCACTGCATGAGGCCAGACCACCGCCAACCTGATCGCTGTGCTCTCCCTCCTCGATGACCATCAGACCCCCCCACTGAAACGCCTCCTACCGCCGTCAAACTGGTGAAACTCAATCCCAGCTTTCGGAAAAAAAACCTCCATTCAAGTAAGTCCCCACGCCACTACGGACCACCGTTTAACCTCAGACCACAGCTAAATGAAAGCCTGGACTCCCCTCTTTCTTTCCCCCAAGGTCTCTCCCTCTAAAATTGGATCAATCCCTCTAATTTAGGCATAGAACGAAAACTGATTTTCTTGGTTTTGCCAAAATTGCGGCCAGCACAGGTCAGCGTTGGTCGTGGGATTTTTACTGGAGGTAGATCTCAACCCGATCTATCACTTTGCTTCAGACTGCCATTGCAAATTGATGACGGATTTAAAGATATAAATTGATTTGTGTATGAGGAATATTTGCAAAATTACTGAATAGAAAATGAATTTGGCTGGGAATTCTTGATGTAGGGGATATATATAGAGTGGAAAAATATATTTTATGTTGATTTGACGTACGATGTTGACTAACGATATTTTATTTCGAACCTATCGCTATTTCGAACGTTTTTTATTCGCTATTGCGCTCACATACAAATCCCGTTCGAGACGCGAGTGGAGGGCATAGTAAATTTTGATGATACGGTCCTAACGAAACTTCTTTCATCGAATTCCATGTCCGTTTGCTCAAATGGCGTTCGTACACGTCCAAATTGATCTATTTATTTTGCATTTTATTTTTCCATGCTTACAGAATAATACCGATTTGCGTGCAACTTGAAAATCTAGCAATAATTACTGTTACGGTCCCAACAAAATTTGTTTCGTCGAAAACAGAGGTCGTTTGAAGAAAGTCCCTTTTAAACTGCCCAATTTGAATTAAAATAAATTAATTTTAAAATACTTCAGTATAATTAAAATAAAATATCACGATTGGTCATACCCGACCAGAATTGTGTATATTTTCAAAATAAAATAACTTGGGTTGATTTCCAGGCCAGTTCGATATTCAGAATATTTAAAAACCCTTAAATCCATAGAATAAACCAATATAATATATAAAGGAATTTCATAGCGTTTTTTCCAAAATTTGATTTGGACATAAAACAAAATCTACGCGATGAAAACTGGATTTTTCTCTTCCATTGGAAAGATATCGTCAACCCAATTCCAACATTTCTTGTTTCGAGAAAATCCGACTTATTTTGGGCCCTGTACAGCTGTTTGAAGTTCAAAACACCAAATTACGAACTGCCGCGCCGCTGCAGCTCATTTTATAATTAAATTATAAATTCAACGTTCAAACCGTCTTTTTAAAATGAAATCGCCACTAAAATTTCAATATAACCATATTTAACCATTTTAAGTTGTCCGCTCACTCTATACTGCGAATTCAACATTTTTCAAATATTTCAGAAATTAAAATATTATTATATTATTAATATAATTTAAATATTCGAATAAAATGGTTAAAATCGATTATTTATATTCAAACCAATATTTTAAATAAATAAAATATTTCAAATAAATGGTTAGAAAATACGGGACATTACATTCCTTCCCCCTTAAAATAATTTCGTCCTCGAAATTGCTAAGGTAGAAAGAACGTTACAACCTGTTATCTTTATAATAATATTTAATTTAAAACTCGATTTTATTCCCCAAAACAAATCTGATTGGTCGTAAACCAAATTAATTCAAATAAAAGAAACTCCCACAAATCCTCAAAAAAATTCTAACATCTTAAATTTTGGAAAATTTTTGGTAGAGTCTCCCCTATACGGAGGACATCTGCAATATCGCAGGTTCAAGAATTATATATACATCGACTCTCATGGTCGGAAAAATCAAAAATCCAAACTCAAAACCCAAAATCAAAACAAAAACAAAATTTTCATATTTGCATAGGCGTACCTTTTTACGTGCGTTAATACGCGATAAGCAACATTTTATATTCGAGCTTGCTCAACTATTGTGCAGCTCTGGATTCGATTAACTCCAGAATTTTCTCTGGTTGGGTTTTAAAGCTGAATTGGCATTCCTGCACCTGTTCTCAACTCAAATGAGTTTCATTAATCACCAAAACAATATCAGTTATGTTCAAAACATCCATATCATTCACATTACTCATATCAACCAATTACACACACAAATCAATCCACACGAGATTATAATTATTTGTAATCACTTCATTTATTTCTTTAATTATCCATTCGAATTTTATTTATCTGGATTGGTTTATTCGAACTATTTATTTCAGATTGGTTTTCCACCCAAGTTGATTCAGGTTCAGGTTCATATCTAAGCAACCAACCACACAATCCAAACATATCATTCCGATCAACATTAACAAATCAGTCGATTTGCCCTTATTATGATAATTTATAAAATCCTTACCTTTATTATTTTATAAAACAAATTAGGCAAAACAAAATTTAAAAATAAATTTTTATATCAGATCACAAATACGCGCTCTCATATAAATACACGAACTCAATCTAGGGCATTACTAACCCCATCTCTATTGAGTCACACCACAGAGCCAAGGTTATCACTAAACCAATAGCTCTGATACCAATGTAACGACCCAAGGATTTTCGACCCCGAAAATCGACATAAAACCACCATGTCGGCTATTCAAGCATCGAAAACACACTGGATTGTCAATAGAAAGAAGTTAGAGGGTGAGAAAAGAAAGGAAGAAATATTATAATAGAAGAAAGAAGAAGAACCACACATCAGAATCTCACAGCGGAATGAATAAAATATAATATCAAATCTCTTTATATAAAATAACTGTATATACATACCAATCATCAGAGTACAACATATATAGTCATAGTGGAAAAATATCTGTATATAACTAGCGGTGAGGCCGCCTGCTTCTAGCTCCTGAAACTCCAAGCGAATATAACCTGTAAATACACTCGGCCTGACCCGAGCACATTTGAAGCAAAGCAAAATACACCGGGTCAGTCTGGAATACTATCAGTGATAAATTCACAGAACACACACTTGTTTAACTTTGGAAAATTCTTTCTAAAATCAAAGGATAATAGTAAGAACAGCCCACACATAAACACGGACGGTTTTTACCTTACTATAACCCAAAATGTTTTTGAGACCATAACTTATTCTGATATTATCATAGTGTCTAAATCCAGGAAATTTAGAATCTAGCGGAACGCTTGCATCTCACGCTCCACATATATAGTATACAAACCAAAACCGCGGGCGCTTATTGGATATTGGATTCCAAACTTGACAAGGTATGGGACCACCTTCCAAACATGTATCTCTAGAGGAGAATACACTAGGTTCAGCAAGAACGTCTTGCAACCTGGCCCTCACATGACCGACCACTCATTTCGCTTGAGTGTATCGAATGTATATCACCGACGGTTGGGATCAGCAACCGCCTCCCGAAAAGGGACATCATCGAAATATAGATTAAAGAAGCAAATGGAATTTCTCTAGATAGGTGATCATACACCCTAATGGGAGCGACCCATATAGCCATGCTGCCTGCCTGATTTTTGTCATTTCCCAGTTGATGAGGCTTGAGGCCAGAACTTAACTTTAAAACATCTGGTCATCATTCACTTTGAATGCCACATCGTCAGATCCGCCAGATCACACTGATTGACGTCCACAAAAATACTCTAGTTTATTTGGCTAAAAAATAACCATTTCTCCGACATCAACTGTGGTACGTTTGGAGAAATCAACTCATGTAATTCCTTTGGAAATACTCTGTCAGACATCCGTCCATACAAGTCATGCAGGTACAGGATGAACCAAAGTTACTCTCCGACTGCATGTCATATAGGAATCACCCCATGGATCAGTAGCGAACAGTCCTTGCAAATCCGTGGATTTCAACCACGACAGAATCACAAATCAAAGAACTCTGGTTGCAAGCTAGAGAAATTCGACACGTAGTCCTTCCGCTTATGAAGATCCACGGTCTTCACTTGCTCCGTCTTCAATTGATGTCTTCACGTATTTGTTGGTCGGGATGGTTTTCGAATATAAATTCGATCTCGGTCTTTCCATACCAACAATCGTATTGGTCGGGTTTTGATAGTCTATGATTTAACTATCAAATAACAAATGTGTGAATCAAATGAGTTTTCTGATTCAGTACTTGACACAACTTGGCTTCTTTAAATTATATTTAACCAAATAGTTAATCAACCTTTAAATCTTCCAATACATTCAAACATTTTATTTATCCTTATCTTATAATAGAATAACTGTTTATATGTTTTTGAGTGTAACGACAACGGATTTCGCCTGGTCCTAATCGAACGCTAAACCGACCAAGACCGTTTGAATCCCGTATACGCTAACTCTGGGCATACAACAAATCAGAACAAATAACAGAAGACTTCTATAAACATCATAATAATGTTACATCAAAGTATAAAATATATCAGAGTATATCGAAATATAATACAGCGGAAGATTAATTTACATCAAATGTAATACAATGCACAGCGGAAAATAAATAAAGTAACACAGTGGAAGACTAACGATGCTCTGGACGCAGCTTTATGCTTCAATCCAGAATCTTGCTCATATATCTGCAACATAAACTACTCGACTGCCCATGTGGAAAATAGAGGCACCCGAGTTTGCAAGGGAAAAGCAAACTATAGGTCAGTCATGGGACTGGTGTGAGAAACTCTAAACAGTTATAACCTTATATAAATCATATGGCATATCACGGGACCACGCCGCTAACGCGGAACGGGTTTACCCCCATGAAAGCCAGTGTATAAACAACAATTAATATAGATATATGGATCTACTATGCATCAATCAACATGCAATATCCCAATCTACCCACTTAAATTAATCACTACACTTAGATTTTTCAAATCCAATTCAATTCACAGAAATTATTCCTTTGGACTTTATTTCTCGATTTCCATTTCAAATCATTTGAAATGCATATCTAACTTTCTATATCAAAGTAGATTTCACTTCGGGATCTCAAATCAAATCGTTTGGAAATATGAATTCCAAAACATAACAATGCATATAAACAAGTATGCAACCAAATATCGGGCTCCCCCTAGACAAGGCAAAGGGCACACACCTAAGCAACTCGATATATACATGTGCACCTCCCTCTATGGAGCAGGCTACACCGATGATGCACCTCCCACACAGGAAGCATACACCGCCCATCTCACCCATACTTTTAGTCGTCCTAGTTACCCGAATCTCTAGCCACATACCAAATCATCTCATATCCCGAAGTATGGAAAATCATTTCACAACATAATAATCACAAGTACTTCCAAAATATAGTACTTCACATCAGCAATTCACACATATGATAAGTCACTATTAATCACATAACCTTTGAGCTCGTACGTCTCAAAGAAGGGTGTTAAACAAGAGAATAAATTCTCCACCGCCAAACAGATATGTTATCAATAGTAACTAATCGAATACGCGATGAAACACAATGTAAAACATAATACATTTCTAAATCATTTTAGAAATCATCGGGTTTAGGCCTCGAAATCCTTTCTGTTTTATAAAACATTTCTATAAAATATTCCCTATCCAAAATCAGGAATATATTTCTTTTCACTAAAGTAAAACATCAATTCAAAATCATTCATTAAATTTTGAAATATATAACATCGCTAAACACCTTATAGTCAAATTGTGAAGTGTTTCACAAGGTGTTAACACACAGATATTTTTACCCAACCCAATGCTAAATGTAAAATCATATTCTGCTCATAAACTGATCAAGCACCATCCAAACAATCAATCAGTCACAATCAATATCAACAACCACGTATATTTGGTTTACACTTCATCTCATGTTTTGGTAAATTTAATCACCATTCATTCATTCAGATCTAATTAAAGATTTATTCAAACTCCAATTGGTTTCATCTCTAAAATCATTTCATATTGATTGTTCTTATTTTTGGAAATTAATCTTGCTTTTACTCGGGTTGAAGAACTAATGTCATTTAAACACAGTTCACGACAAACCCCAAATCCAATTTGATATTAAATACGAGGCTCTGAATAGAAAATATATCGGCTTATATTCAACATCAAATTCTGAAACCAACAGATATCATATCGGGAATAACGATATCGATATCTTCCAAATTCCCATCACAATATTTGTATAATCATGGAATCCAATATCGAAATATTTCGAAGATAATTTCAATTCAAATCCATTCCTATTCATATATTGGAAATTCTGGTCATTTTTAAAACCATTTCAAATCCAAAATTATTTATTCAAAAATATTGGATTAATTTTTCTAGTTAATAACAAGTTCATTTCGATAAAAATATATTTTTATCTTTTCAAATATGGAATTTTTCATCCCAATTATTTCCAAATCGTTTCTTATGATTTTACACTAATTATTGATATTTTTAATAATTTTATCAGGGCCCGTACAGTCGGTTTCCAATAACGGCCACCGAACTGCACGTACATCGACCTTTTCCAAATTTGATTTGGACGTATCTCCAAATCCAACCGTTAGATTTCAAATCTCTAATATTCCGTTGAAATATCTTTTCGATACGAACCCAATGGTTTCGGTTTTAGGAGAATCCGACGGTCGGATCTCCCGCAACGTCAATTCGAAGTCAATGGTCGAAAATTCGCGAACTGCCACGGCGCGGCGCGTTCTATTCAGGCCATTTAATATATATAATATATGTATTATATATATTTCATCGATTTCAATTCAAAACGTATTTTATAAATCGTTTTAAATTCATTTTAAAAACAATTTCAACTTCATATTCAATTTCAGATCAAAATTGAATTTTCCACTGCATGAAATTTTTTGTACATCTCATATAGATATAAAAAATAATATTTTCACGTTTCATATATATAATATTTACACTTTCATATTTATAATGTTTTCACTTTTCATACACATATTTATTTTCACTTTTCATGTATATAATCTATTTTCACAACGCTGTATAATTCATTTCATACATACATATATTTATATATATATATATATTTTTATTTCAACAACACATGTATTTCATACAATGTATATATTTATTTATACAACATATGTATTTCATACAACGTATATATTTTT
Source organism: Allium sativum (assembly GCA_030737875.1). Lineage (NCBI taxonomy): Eukaryota > Viridiplantae > Streptophyta > Magnoliopsida > Asparagales > Amaryllidaceae > Allium > Allium sativum. The sequence goes on from CM060927.1 coordinate 160,430,150, forward strand.
ATTTATACAGCACATGTATTTCACACAACATATATATTTATTTATCACATCACAACGCAATACAATCAAACAAGTCGTCCATGGTCTGTGGACGACGGGGAGCAGTTCGTATATGCAGTTATAAAATAAATAACTGTACATAAAATTTATACTAAGATAATTCTAACATTGATTTCCATTTTGTCAGTTTTAATTTCTGAATTCCAGTTCAATTTGGATTTGAATTTTTATGAAATTTTGATCTGCTCGGTTCCACTCTAGTCAGTCTTGAAATGTAGAATTCTCTGCCACGATCACAATGCAACTGAAATCGTCCCAATCTGATCTCGTATGAAGAAGATATGATAGTAGATGCGTTAATTACATATTGGAGTTAATTAATTAATTAATTAATTAATACACTAATTACTTTTAAACTCCCTCCTTCCTCGTTTACTATTGAACGGCTGAACCGAAAACGCTCCGTCCTTCCTCCACTTCGCGCCTCCACCTCAGTCAACCGGAACTCCATCAGACCCCATCATATCGTAGCCTCCAACACCGCCTTTCCCCTCCCTGAACCTCGAATTGATCGACGGCCTGAGGCGGCTCAAAAAAGCCAGCGAACGGATCAGCTTTGTACCAAAATTTCACCCCAACCATGCCTCGAAAAATGATCATATCCGTATGGCCCTTAAGATCTCAGAAGCCCCTCCCATTTTTGTTTTGAATTCATGTTAAATTTCGTCGTGGATTTGAAGAAAATTAGGAAGATGGAATTGAAGAAAACCGCCGTTGAAATTCTTTTGGGAGTGGCAGATGATGGTTTGATCGAGATGACAGGTTTGACTAGGGTTTGGAGAACATGGGGGTTATATAATATATTTTATTAATATTTTAATTCGTGAATTACTAGTTTAATCTCACGAACTCCAAATCAATCCCGACGACTGTCGCCCCTAGCCAAATACCCCCATTCTGAGCACAATGGTATATGTCCCGTAAGCCAATTCGACTGTTTTGATCAGTTTTCTTATAAATTAAAATATAAATCTATATATATTCAATTCAAACGTACATTTTAATCTACCAGGGCCACATGCTGACTCTAAAAATTCCAGAAAAATAATTCTGGCTATGTTTTGACGATACGGTCCTAACGAAACTAATTTCGTTAAATTCTGAGACCGTTTGAAAAATGACCATTTTCTGGTCGATCCAATTTAACTAAAATCAACCAAACACATTTTCCTTTGCCATGCTTACATATTAACTTCAAAAATTATGGAATTTGAAACCTAGCAGTAACTTGACATCCCGGATCCAACAAAAGTGGTTTCTTCGAATTCTGAGGTCGTTTGCAAAATGGCTATTTTCAAGGGCTATATATTCCCTATAACGACCTTTCTGAAAATTCATTTGGCCAAAACTTTTGATTCCCGCTATGAAACTTCGATTTTTCAGATTCGTTAGAAAGATATTCAAAAACAGATTTAAATATTTTTGGTTTCACTAAAATCCGTTTAATTTTGCACCCAGTATAGTCAGTCAAAGTTTGAATTGAAATTTTGAAACTGTCGCGCCATTTCAGGCCTTGTTTATAATTGAAAATAATTATATTTATTTTCAAAACTCGATTCAAACATACTTTTCGCCGTTATTATTTAAAATAGTTTATTTTAAATATTTAAAATCCACTAAAATAGCCAAATTAAAATTTTTAAATTGCCTCAGATTTCCGGGTTATTACAATCTCCCCCACTTAAAACTTTTCGTCCCCGAAAAGGAACGAAGCTGAAAGTCGTTTAACTAATCAACTCAACTTTCATTATTTTCATTACGGCTTAAGTTCTTCAACTTTTCAGTTTCTAAGAACTTTGCAAATTTTGCTAACACCCTAAATTTTCAAAAAATTTCGCCATAACCTCCCCTGCACCGGGTGCTTCGGGATATTTCAAATAGCCTCCCATGGCCCTCACCAATCCAAAAGAAAAAGAAAAAGCCAATCGGCTCATAAAATCATCCAAAACCTAAGAAATTAGTAAACATGTACTTATTTGTCGGGCAAACAATTTTATTCCTCTGCTCCAGCCTCCTTGCATTGACTTGTTCACACATATATATGTCCATGCATGCATTTGCAAATAATTTTCAATACAGTTCAATATTTGGCCAATTTGGCTATATGGTTCAAAATTCTAATTAATCAACCAAAAATTAAACAACACAACCAGCATTCAATTTATTGATAACTTTTCAAATATATAACTTTATATATACTCAAAAATCCTATATTTTTTTAAAACCGGATTATATATATAATCACAAATACGTTATTTATAAACATATAACTCTAAACTCATTTTGGGGCATTTCTAACCCCATCTCTAACGAGTCACTCATTCTAGAATGCTACTGATTCTATCTCTAATGAGGATTCTTTCATAGGATATTACTAATCCAATATCTGATGAGTCTTTTTTTCCGTTCTAATGAGTTGTACCCCAAAGATTTGAGTTAACCAAAGCACCGATACCAGCTGTAACGACAACGGATTTCACCCGGTCCGAATTGATCGCTAAACCGACCAAGACCGTTCGAATCCCGTATACGCTAACTCTGCGCATACAACACATTATAACAAATAACAGAAGACTTCTATAAACATCATAATAATGTTACATCAGAGTACAGAATATATCAGAGTATATCGAAATATAATACAGCGGAAGATTAATTTACATCAAATGTAATATAATGCACAGCGAAAAATAAATAAAGTAACACAGCGGAAGACTAACGATGCTCTGGACGCAGCTTTAAGCTTCAATCCAGAATCCTGCTCATATATCTGCAACATAAACTACTCGACTGCTCGTGTGGAAAATAGGGGCACCCGAGTTTGCAAGGGAAAAGCAAACTACAGGTCAGTCATGGGACTGGTGTGAGAAACTCTAAACAGTTATAACCTTATATAAATCATATGACATATTGCGGGACCACGCCGCTAACGCGGAACGGGTTTACCCCCGTGAATGCCAGTGTATAAACAACAATCAATATAGATATATGGATCTACTATGCATCAATCAACATGCAATATCCCAATCTACCCAATTAGATTAATCACTACACTTAGATTTTCCAAATCCAATTCAATTTACAGAAATTATTCCAATGGACTTTATTTTACGATTTCCATTTCAAATCATTTGAAATGCATATCTAACTTTCTATATAAAAGTAAATTTCACTTCGGGATCTCAAATCAAATAGTTTGGAAATATGAATTCCAAAACATAACAATGCATATAAACAAGTATGCAACCAAATATCGGGCTCCCCCTAAACAAGGCAAAGGGCACGCACCTAAGCAACTCGATATATATATGTGCACCTCCGTCTATGGAGCAGGCTACACCGATGATGCACCTCCCACACAGGAAGCATACACCGCCCTTCTCACCCATACTTTTAGTCATCCGGGTTACCCGAATCTCTAGCCACATACCAAATCATCACATATCCCGAACTAGGGAAAATCATTTCACAACATAATAATCACAAGTACTTTCAAAATATAGTACTTCATATTAGCAATTCACACATATGATCAGTCACTATTAATCACATAACCTTTGAGCTCGTAGGTCTCAAAGAAGGGTGTTAAGCAAAAGAATAAATTCTCCTCCACCAAACAGATATGTTATCAATAGTAACTAATCGAATATGCGATGAACCACAATGTAAAACATAATACATTTCTAAATCATTTTAGAAATCATCGGGTTTAGGCCTCGAAATCCTTTCTGTTTTATAAAACATTTCTATCAACATTCCCTGTCCAAAATTGGGAATATTTTTTTTTTCACTTAAGAAAAACATCATTTCAAAACCATTCATTAAATTTTGAAATATATAACATCGCTAAACACCTTATAGCCAAATCGTGAAGTGTTTCACAAGGTGTTAACACACAGATATTTTTACCCAACCCAATGCTAAATGTAAAAGCATATTCTGCTCATAAACTTGTCAAGCACCATCCAAACAATCAATCAGTCACAATCAGTATCAACAACCACGTATATTTGGTTTACACAACATCTCATGTTTTAGTAAATTTAATCACCATTCATTCATTCAAATTTAATTAAATATTTATTCGAACTCCAATTGGTTTCATCTCTAAAATCATTTCATATTGATTGTTCTACTTTTTGGAAAATAATCCTGCTTTTACTCAGGTTAAAAAACTAATGTCATTTAAACACAGTTCACGACAAACCCCAAATCCAATTTGATATTAAATACAAGGCTCTGAATAGAAAATATATCGGCTTATATTCAACATCAAATTCTAAAACCAACAGATATCATATCGGGAATAACGATATCGATATCTTCCAAATTCCCATCACAATATCCGTATAATCACGGAATCCAATATCGAAATATTTCGAAGATAATTTCAATTCAAATCCATTCCAATTCATATATTGGAAATTCTGGTTATTTTTAAAACCATTTCAAATCCAATTTATTTATTCAAAAATATTGGATTAATTTTTCTAGTTAATAACTAGTTCATTTTGATAAAAATATATTTTTATCTTTTCAAATATGGAATTTTTCATCCTAATTCTTTCCAAATCATTTCTTATGATTTTACACTAATTATTGATATTCTTAATAATTTTATCAAGGCTCGTACAGTCGGTTTCCAATAACGGCCACCGAACTGCACGTACAACGACCTTTTCCAAATTTGATTTGGATGTATCTCCAAATACAACCGTTAGATTTCAAATCTCTAATATTCATTTGAAATCTCTTTTCGATATGAACCCAACGGTTCCGGTTTAAGGAGAATCTGACGGTTGGATCTCCCGCAACGTCAATTCGAAGTCAATGGTCAAAAATTCGCGAACTGCCGCGGCGCGGCCCGTTCTATTCAGTCCATTTAATATATATATATATAATATATATTATATATATTTCGTCGATTTCAATTCAAAACGTATTTTATAAATCGTTTTAATTTTTTTTTCAAAACAATTTCAACTTCATATTCAATTTCATATCAAAATTGAATTTTCCACAACATGAAATTTTTATACATCTCATATAGATACTAAAAATAATATTTTTAGGTTTCGTATATATAATATTTACACTTTCAAATATATAATGATTTCACTTTTCATACACATATTTATTTTCACTTTTAAAATATATAATCTATTTTCATAACGATGTATAATTCATTTCATACATATATATTTATATATATTTATTTATTTCAACTCATATATATATATATATATATATTTCAACAACATATGTATTTCATACAACGTATATATTATTTATATAACACATGTATTTCATACAACGTATATATTTTTATTTATACAACACATGTATTTCATACAACGTATATATTTATTTATCACATCACAATCACAACGCAATACAATCAAACAAGTCGTCCATGGTCTGTGGACGACGGGGAGCAGTTCATATACGTAGTTATGAAATAAATAACTGTACATAAAATTTATACTGGAAGAATTCTCACATTGATTTCCATTTCGTCAGTTTTAATTTCTGAATTCCATTTCAGTTTGGATTTGAATTTTTATGAAATTCTGATCTGCTCGATTCCACTTCTAGTCAGTCCTGAAATGTAGAATTCTCCTCCATGATCACAACGCAACTGAAATCGTCCCAATCTGATCTCGTATGAAGAAGATATGATAGTAGATGCATTAATTACATATTCGAGTTAATTAATTAATTAATACACTAATTAGTTTTAAATTCCCTCCTTCCTCGTTTACTGTTGAACGGCTGAACCGAAAACGCTCCATCCTTCCTCCACTTTGTGCCTCCACCTCAGTCAACCGGAACCCCATCAGACCCTATCACATCGCAGCCTCCAACACCGCCTTTCCCCTCCCTGAACCTCGACTTGATCGACGGCCTGAGGCAGCTCAAAAAAGCCAGCGAACGAGTCAGCTTTGTACCCAAAATTCACCCCAACCACCCCTCGAAAACGATCATATCCGTATGGCGCTTAAGATCTTAGAAGCCCCTCCCATTTTTGTTTTGAATTCATGTTAAATTTCGTCATGGATTTGAAGAAAATTAGGAAGATGGAATTGAAGAAAACCGCCATTGAAATTCTTTTGGGAGAGGCAGATGATGGTTTGACCGAGTTGATAGGTTTGACTAGGATTTGGAGAACATGGGGGTTATATAATATATTTTATTAATATTTTAATTCGTGAATTACTAGTTTAATCTCACGAACTCCAAATGAATCCCGACGACTGTCGCCCCAAGCCAAATACCCCCATTCCGAACGCAATGGGATATGTCCCGTAAGCCAATTCGACTATTTTGATCAATTTTCTTTTAAGTTAAAATATAAATCTATATATATTCAATTCAAACGTACATTTTAATTTTCCAGGGCCACATGCTGACTCTAAAAATTCCAGAAAAATAAATCTGGCTATTTTTTGACGATACGGTCCTAGCGAAACTAATTTCGTTAAATTCTGAGACAGTTTGAAAAATGGCTATTTTCCGGTCGATCCAATTTAACTTTAATTGACCAAAACACATTTTCCTTCACCACGCACACATATTAACTTCAAAAATTATGAAATTTGAAATCTAGCAATAACTTGACATCCCGGATCCAACAAAAGTGGTTTCGTCTAATTCTGAGGTCGTTTGCAAAATGGCTATTTTCAAGGGTTATATATTTTCTTTGACGACCTTTCTGAAAATTCATTTGGCCATAACTTTTGATTCCCGCTATGAAACTTCGATTTTTCAGATTCGTTAGAAATATATTCAAAAACAGATTTAAATATTTTTGGTTTCACTAAAATCCGTTTCATTTTGCACCCGGTATAGTCAGTCAAGGTTTGAATTGAAATTTTGAAACTGCCGCGCCATTTCAGGCCTTGTTTATAATTGAAAACAATTATATCTATTTTCAAACATCGATTCAAACATACTTTTCATCATTATTATTTAAAATAATTTATTTTAAATATTTAAAATCCACTAAAATAGCCAAATTAAAATTTTAAAATTGGCTCAGATTTCCGGGTTATTACATTGAGTACGTATACATATATATATATATATATATATACATATATATATATATATATCCAGCTTTCCATTTCTGTTGGCAATATCGATATATTTCTTCAAAACCCTTTTATCCTATTTCCTTATATTGGAGCAACTCACAATATCCATATATATATATATATATATATAATTAATGATATAAACCAAATTTCCAATTTTAATATAACAAATCAAATGTCAGATAATATATTTGAAATCAAATATTTTTATTCTTTTGAAACTAATATTGCAATATTGTTTATTTTTCCCAAAACCTTGCATTAGAGTTCGATATTGCTCGTATAGCATAAACCCAATCTCAACACTTTCACTCATTCCAAACTAATACCATACCTTGATAATAGTGAATCCAATCAAGTTGGGATATTTTAGTTACCTCTCAGACCTTGATTGACCCGTTCTTACCTCAGAATAATATTAGTTAATCCACTAACATCATATCTCATTTTCCCTCTGATTTCAAATCGGGTTTTATACAACCGTTTCTTATATTTGAAATCTTCGCTCAAAATCCTTTTACTTAATTCCTTTATTTAAGTAAGTCTTTATTAACAGCACACCTTTTAACCTTAAAACCCTTTTCCTCTTATAACCTTTGGATTTAAATAAAAACCCACATTTAATAATTCTCTTCCATTTACTCGAGTATCCTTAAAAAAAACCTTACCTTGGATTTATAACTAAAATCCGCCTACCACCTTTTGACCAAACCTTACCGCCATCTAATCACTTCAAAGAACTCCAATTAAAACCCATCGTTTTAATCCTTATTAATTAAACAATAATTAACCTTAAATATTAACTATATAAAAATAGTTAACTTGGCTATTAATTTAGAATAGAACAAATATCTTTTTAAAAGCTTATAAACTTAACTATATTAACACCAACCAACTCGATGATCACTTTAATTATAGTAGATCGACACTTAACTAACATTTTAACCTTTTGGTCGTGACATTTAACAAATACTCTAGAAATTTCAAATCAATTTAATCCAGTTACCACCTTCAATTAAAACAGTTGAATTTACTGATCGTACATCTCAGTTAACCTTTAACTGAATTAATTGTCATTTCCCCTTTTTGAATTTATTAAATAACTTTATTAATCTAAAAACCCCATTTAATTGTTTAAAAATAATTATTTCATTTTACCAACCTGTAGGAAATTCTTGGTTTCTGCTTTTCAAACTGGTCTAAACCATTTAACTAATTTCCTTTATAACCTGATTTAATATATTTATTTTAAATTTCCAATTAAAAACCTCATGCAAAATAATTTAAAAACTTCAATTCAGTTATAAATAAATTTATAACTTTGAAACAACGTCGATCCACCTGACGGTAGACGACACTTAAAACAACATATTTCAGGCCATTTCCTGCCAATGACCAGATCAACATTGTTGATTGATTTCAATCACAGCAATGATGAATATCTATTCCACCTTCACTTTTAAATAGGTTTTGGTGTCAATCAGGGTGAGCAATTCATATATACACAGCAAATAAAAATACAGTTTATTTGAGGAATCCGGTTGGATCCCTCCAACCTGTCCTTCTCTACATCACAGATAACTGTTGATAAAGATATACATATTAAACAAATGACAGAATATAAATAACAACAACCAATCAAACAGTAAACAAACAATTTGCATCCATCGCATCCAATCAGCCAATTTATACTGTAAATTGTAGGTTATATTTTTCTATGAATTTACCACATCATAGGACTCCAGAAGGTGTGAGAATTAACTCACCCGATTTATACGGTTGGCGGTTGACGCGTTTATTGCATTTAATTTGAGACAAACGTTCGAAATTTGCTGAAATTTCAACTTCGTCCAATCGACTCCTAGTCAGTGTCATCGGATAGGTCTCGTCCCTACGATCCCGACGGATCCAGTTTCGTCAGATTTCGTTGTCGTACGTAAAAGTTATGTTAATTCAAAGTTTCATATATAAATCGATTATTAACTTAACTATTAATTAATAAATTAATTAAATAATTAACTAATCACTACCTTAATAACAAACCTCGCCACGTCATGTCCTATCACGCGTTTTCTTCTTCCAACCTTGAATTCCCCGATCCTTCTTCCTCTTTGAAAAGCACGGACGTGTTCCCCCTTCTTCCAACCATCAACGCCAACGCTAGGCTTCACCAGAGACTGACCTGAAACCTTTGCCAGAACCCCCTCTCCACCATGCCCCATCGCCAGAACCAAGGCCACCTAGCTCGCCGCCGTCCGCCGTGAATTCCACCAAACCCGAAACCCGTTTATCCCCAAAATCCCATCAACTCCGACCACTATATGAGGCCGCACCACCGCCAACCTGATCGCCGTGCTCCCCCTCATCGTTGACCATTAGACCCCCCCACAGAAACGCCTCCTATCGCCATCGAACTGGTGAAACTCGATCCCAGCTTTCGAAAAAAAAACCTCCGTTCAACTCAGTCCCCACGCCACCACGGACCACCGTTTAAACTCAGACAACAACCAAACGAAAGCCTGGACTCCCCTCTTTCTTTCCCCCAAGGTCTCGCCCTCTAAAATTGGATCAATCCCTTGAATTTAAGCAAAGAACAAAAACTGATTTTCTCGGTTTTGGCGAAATTCCGGCCAGCGCGGGTCACCGTTGGTTGTGGGATTTTTACTGGAGGTGGATCTCAACCCGATCTATCACTTTTCTTCAGATCGCCATAGCAAATTCATGATGGATTTGAAGATATAAATTGATTTGTGTATGAGGACTTATTTGCAAAATTACGGAATAGAAAAAGAATTTAGCTGGGAATTCTTGATGTAGGGGATATACATAGAGTGGAAAAATATATTTTATGTTGATTTGACGTATGATGTTGACTAACGATATTTTATTTCGTACCTATCGCTATTTCGAACGTTGTTTATTCGCTGCTACGCTCACATACAAATCCCGTTCGAGACGCGAGTGGACGACATAGTATATTTTGACGATACGGTCCTAATGAAACTTGTTTCGTCGAATTCCATGTCCGTTTTCTCAAATGGCGTTCGTACACATCCAAATTGATCAATTTATTTTGCATTTTATTTTGCCACGCTCACAAAATAACATCGATTTGCGTGCAACTTGAAAATCTAGCAATAATTTACTGTTACGGTCCCAACAAAATTTGTTTCGTCGAAAACAGAGGTCGTTTGAAGAAAGTCCCTTTTAAGCGACCCAATTTGAATTAAAATAAATTAATTTTAAAATACTTCAATACAATTAAAATAAAATATCACGATTGGTCATACCTGACCAGAATTGCGTATATTTTCAAAATAAGATAACTCGGGTTGATTTCCAGGCCAGTTCGATATTCAGAATATTTAAAAACCCTTAAATCTATAGAGTAAACCAATATAATATATAAAGGAATTTCATAGCGTTTTTTCCAAAATTTGATTCGGACATAAAACAAAATCTACGCGATGAAAACTAGATTTTTCTCTTCCATTGGAAAGATATCGTCAACCCAATTCCAACGTTTCTTATTTCGAGAAAATCCGACTTATTTTGGGTCCTGTACAGCTGCTTGAAGTTCAAAATGCCAAATTACGAACTGTCGCGCCGCTGTAGCTCGTTTTATAATTAAATTATAAATTCAACGTTCAAATCATCGTTTTAAAATGAAATCACCACTAAAATTTCAATATAACCATATTTAACCATTTTAAGTTGTCCGCTCACTCTATACTGCGAACTCAACATTTTTCCAATATTTCAGAAATCAAAATATTATTAATATAATTTAAATATTCGAATAAAATGGTTAAAATCGATTACTTATATTCAAACCAATATTTTAAATAAATAAAATATTTCAAATAAATGGTCAGAAAATACGGGACATTACAGCTTTGGATAAGAATTTCAATTCGGACAACTTAGATGATCGGAGTGTATTCAAAATTCCAATGCAAGGCCTTCTACCTTGTGAGAGAGTGAGAAATGAATTAACAATCTGGTCCCCACGGTGGGCGCCAAATTTTTTCCCTAAAATTGGGCTTAACACCAAAAATGTGAAGAAAAATGTTTCACAAAAAGAAAATGATAAGTGGAGCCACAAAATGATTGAAATACAAGTAGAATACACAAAGCTTTATAGTGGTTCAATCCAATAAGGATCTACATCCACTCTCGTAAAAGATTCCATTACCAATATGCAAATTAAAAGATTACCTTCTCTCTTACAACATTTTCATTACTCCATTACTCATGAATCATGTTTAAATCCATTAGGGATGATAGAGTAGTGTATTAATCAGCGGAGATACGGCGTTGATATGGTAGAATTGGAAGAATTCCTTGTGCACAAGCTACACTTGATCAATCTTCAACTCTTGAATCATTTGGAAGTGTTTGATAAAGATCATGATCCATGGATTAATCTTCAATTTATGATGTTGGATAGATGTTAGAATTGTTGTAGAGTAAATTCCGGCAGCACTTCGTGATCTCAAGACTCGATCCCCCCGAATGAAGAAGTGACGGGGTTATTTATAGGAGATTTCCAGACCAGATGGCAGTTCTGTAATTATGCAGAAAAACGCCATGACTCATGCCGCCACCGACATGACGTGGATCTTCGCTACAACTCATGTCGCCAATGACATGACTTATATCGTATGGCGGGTTAGCCCTTGGAGCCTTGAGCTTTCGACACGACATGACTCTCCTCGACATGATGCATGTCGTTCGGATGATAGCTGTTAACAACCTGGTAATGGCTAGATGCGGCATGAGTAGGTCACGACACGGTTTGTATTGAGATTTTAAGTAGCACCTTGCTCCTTATGTTGCTGAACGACATGGGGAATGGACGACATGGCATGTTTCCTGAATCTGACTGGGCTCTCTCGACATGGTTTAAGGCCGACATGAATTACTTGTACACCATGTCGTTGAACGACATGGATAACAGTAGTATAACGTCATGTCGCTGACCGACATGAATCTTAGCCTCATTTTATGTCATTACATTAAAGCGGCATGACTGTCGAATGCTTTAACTTCCTCTGGATGCCATAAATAAAACACGATATAGCATGGAAACGTTTTAAGCTTCTGGGATTGGCTTGAAGAACCACGATTCAAAGGAGTCATGGTTGCGACATGGTGATACATGACTTAGCTTTATAATTTGATACGGATTATGATGACCTGACTAATGCGATGTAACTAAAGACGGCCTGGTTCCTTCCTTTTCTCACGACATGGCCTTAAAACGACTTGGCATCCACGCCATGAATCCGAATTTGACTTGGTTTACTCCATATTAATCCAACGACTTTACTAATATCAGCATGATTTTTTTATATTATTTCTGACTCATATTTTATGGGTTAACACTCCCCTTAACAATATTTTGAAAAAAAAATTGGTCCCTCCCTTAACAATATTTGGAGTGTCAATAACAATGCCCTTATGAAATCATTTACAGTAAAAGATAAACATGTTTATCAAAAAATGTTTCATATATTGTGTACTACAAGATAACGTAAATGATTTTTCTCATACTTGTAACAACACGGAAAATCAGAACCAATTTAAAATTTTTATTTTAGCTATTTTAATGGATTTGTTTATTTAATTTATCATTAAACTTTAAATACAAATGATATTTCTATTATATTTGTATAGAAATAAAAATGAGATTTTTATTATGGACATAGCTTTAAAAAAATTATTTCTATTATATTAGCATATAAATAAAAATGAAATTTTTATGGATTATAACATAAAAATAAAAATAGCTTTGATTTTAAAAAATAAAAATAGCTTTGATTTTAAAAATAAAAATAGCTTTGATTTTAAAAATAAAAATAGCTATTATTTTAAAAATAAAAATAGCTTTGATTTTAAAAAATTAAAAATAGCTTTAATTTTAAAAAATAAAAATATCTTTGATTTTGAAAATAAAAATAGCTTTGATTTTAAAAATAAAAATAGCTTCGATTTTAAAAATAAAAATAGCTTCGATTTTAAAAAATAAAAATAGCTTTGATTTTAAAAATAAAAACAGCTTTCATTTTAAAAATAAAAACAGCTTTGATTTTAAAAATAAAAATAGCTTTGATTTTAAAAATAAAAATAGCTTTGATTTTAAAAATAAAAATAGCTTTGACTTTAAAAAATAAAAATAGCTTTGATTTTAAATAGATTTGATTTTAAAAATAAAAATAGCATTGATTTTAAAAATAAAAATGGCTTTGATTTTTATAAATGAAAATAACATTAGTTTTAGAAATAAAAATTGGAATAAAATATGATTTTTTATATATATAACAGCGAAATAAAAATATGATTTTTATAAATATAATAGCGAAATAAAAAAATATGATTTTTATATCTATAATAGTGGAATAAAAAAAATATGGTTTTTATATATATAATGGCATTATTTAAAAATATGATTTTTAATTTAAACCGCGTGTAACAGATTGCGATGGGACTGACTGGAAGCGAATGGAATCCAAACCGTCCAGTAAAGAATGATGGAGTGGAAAACAATGGTGAAAACTCCTTCTCACTAATTATTTTACATTTAAATAAATACTAGTTGCAGACGGGGCTTAGTAGCTCCTAACACCGTCGTCCACATACCATGGACGGCTTGTTTGATTGTGTTATGTTGTGGAATTGGACTGTATTGTTATTGTTGATTGTAATGTATGGAATAAAATGGTCATGTATGGAATAAAATATTTAAACAATAAAAATATCATTTTTATTGAATGAATAAAATATATAAAATATTCATATACGGAATAAAATATTTGAATAATAAAAATATCATTTTTATTGTATATATAAACTGTATAAAATAGTTAAATGTTGAAATAAATTATTCATTTACAAATCGGACGATTTGTTTATGTATACCCATCTAACTGATATTGAGTGGGACGATAATTTTACACATCGCCCAACTGCACAAATAATATTCAATATTTGTTAGTTGAAACCCCACACGGGTGTTGGGATAATATTTGGCGTACATTAATCCCAATTGTTTAGTTTTGTGTCAATCGATGGGTTGCCAGACTGTTGTAAGCATTAATTATTTATATTTAATGCTTGTGCAGTTGTGTAATTGTAACGACCCAGAAAATCTGAACCAATTTAAAAAAATTTAAATTGGCTAAAATAATGGATTTTAAATATTTAAAATAAATATTTTGAATAATAGCAATGAAAACGGAGTTTGAATCGACATTTGAAAATGAATATAATTAATTATAATTATAAACAAGGCCTGAAAAGGCGCTGCAGTTCAAAAATTGAAGTCAAACTTTGTCGGACTGTACCGGGTGCAAAACAAAACGGATTTTAGCGAAACCAAAAATATCTAAATCTGTTAGTGAATACCTTTCTAACGAATCTGAAAAATCGAATTTTCATAACGGGAAGCAAAAGTTATGGCCGAATGAATTTTCAGAGAGGGCGCTATGGAATTTATATAGCCCGTGAAATTGGCCATTTTGCATACGACCTCGGAATTCGACGAAACCACTTTTGTTGGATCCGGGATGTGAAGTTATTGCTAGGTTTCAAATTTCATAATTTTTGAAGCTAGTATGTGAGCGTGGCAAAGGAAAACGTGTCTTGGTCAATTATAGTTAAATTGGATCGACCAGAAATGGGCCTTTTTGCAAACGGTCTCAGAATTCGACGAAACTAGTTTTGTTGGGACCATATCGTCAAAACATAGCTAGATTTATTTTTCTTGAATTTTTCGAATCAGTTTGTGGCCCTGGTAAATTGAAATGTACGTTCAAATTAAATATTGAATGTTTTATATTTTAATTTGAAGGAAAACCAACTGAAACATTCGAATGGGCCTTCGAAACATATCCCATTGTGTTCGGAATGGGGGTATAACACCAGGGACGACAGTCGTTGGGTTTAGATTGGTGGTCGCGTCAGAAAACCCCTTATAAAACCCATCGGCCAATCAAAATTTTTGAAAAAAAAAAGAAAATCCTTTAATTTTCTCTCTCCCCGATATCGATTGACGACGGAAATAGCACGCCACCTTCTCTCCTCTTTTCTGGCCGCTCCGATCACCAAAACGCCATGGCCCAGTTGAACTTTTTGTAGATCCCTCCGAGCTCTTCAAATCCGTATAAGCCTCGTCCCTTACCATCGCGTGTTCGTCGATATACAAGCCCCCAAAGTTGCGCCGTTCGCAGCCGATTTCCTCCTCCTCGCCGCCGCCGAGTTCGCCGCCGTCAGGGGTGCAGGCGCGCCTCTCCAAGCTTGTCAACGTGGTGCGGTTGGATCTCGACGAAGTGCAGCGGATTTGGTTTAAATTCGAAACCTAGTTTCGAAGTTTTAACGAGGTAAACGGGTTTAAATTTCTGAATGGAAAATAACACTTTTTAGTGTTGCAAATCTTGTCTTTCGAATAAAAATCATATCTTTATCATATGTTAACGAAATTCGATGAAACAGGAAACATCGTGACCGTGTGGACGCCTTCTACATTCTAGAAGAGACCGCATATTTTTCTGAGCCTTCTGCTATTTTTGGTGGAGTGGAACCCAATGTGAGATTTCTAATTTATAAACGATATGGAAAACGACGATGTATAAATTATATAGTCAATGTATGAGTTATATAAGCGTTGTACACCTCATGTATAAGCGTTGTATAAGTTGTACGTTCGATGTATAAGTTGTATATGCATTGTAAAAATTATATATGTGTTGAAATAGAAGTGAATTGCTATATATATATATATATATATATATATATATATACGCCCCTCGTCCACAAACCATGGACGATATTTATTGGTTGTGAAAATTGATTGATAGCGAATGATTGTTTGGGATTGTTTGTGGTTGATATTGATTGATTGTGATTGAAAAATACCCGTTTGTGGTTGAGAAATATTTGGTTGAAACCACATAGGATTAGTTTGTGGAAATGAAATAAATATATACATGCCGCCTGCGTGCGAACTAGATGCATGATCCCCATTGTCAAAAAACCGCGAGGTTTTAAGGTAGAGCGAGGAGTCGTACTAGGGACGGTCCCGGTTTTAACTACCCTGCCGTTATGCTGCCGAAATTTTCTGAAATATACATGTGTTAGAATAATTTTCATTCATTGAAATAAATTACATATGTTGAAACAAATATACATGTGTTAGAATAATTTTCATTCGTTGAAATAAATTACATATGTTGAAACAAATATACATGTGTTAGAATAATTTTCATTCGTTGAAATAAATTACATATGTTGAAAGAATATTCATGTGTTGAGTTGCAATTCATTCGTTGAATTGAAATTCATGTGTTGAATATTATTTGAATTTAAACAAATAGTTTTAGCGATAAAAATCACATTTTTATATATATACAAACTATAGAGAATATTCATGTGTTGAATTGAAATTCGTTCGTCGAGTTGAAATTCATGTGTTGAATGTTATCGTATTTTAAAATAAAATGAATAGACAATAAAAACTACATTTTTATTGTGAATATGAAGTGTTAAAAACATTCACGTGTTGAATAAATATTTTTGATGATAAAAATATTTCTTTTATCATGTATACGCTTTGATAGAAATACACACGTGTTGAAATAAATAATAGTTTGCTAGAAATATTATTATTGGCTTTGTTCTGCATATATATACATGTGTTGAACAGGAAAAATGGATTAGCTGTAGAGTAAAGAAATTATTTGCGTGCCCGACAAACAGGTAAGCCTTGATGAGTTGGCTGCGCAATTTTATTTTTATATCAACTCCTGTGAATGCCATTGGATGCGGAGTGCTGGTTATTCTGTGTGAAATAATAAATATCGCCATAGGATAGTAACAATTAAATTTGAACTACGCTACATTGCATACTTCTTGACGATAGCCATACTTCATCATATTCCACATAAGCAATTGGAGCTTGTGTGACGAGGTGGAAGATTTACCATACGAGCGAGAGGCTTGTATGGCGATGATTATATACTACAGGTTGAACTGATGACTGATATGGACTCTATAAAATATAACAATAAATTGCCAGATTAATAAAAACCCCACACGGGTCTGGAGTTGACAATAATCACGTCTCTCTAGTTATTAGATACGGCACATGGACTATTTATTTCCACACGGAAACGGGGTGACGAGAATTTATTCTCTGGAGTGATTATCTATACATGCTCCCCCGTAAACACCAGAATATATCACTATAAATATGTGAATGCTTTTTAGGATTTATTGGGAACCTAACACGGCCCAATAAATTTCCAAACCCCTCCCCGTACAAAGGAGGTTATGGCGAAATTTTTTGAAATATTAAGGCGTTAGTGAAATATTTGAAGTGAAAACGAAGTTGAAAATATAGAATGAACTATAGTTGGAATTATAGAATGAACTATATTTATATATATAAATATAAATATAATTAAAAGGAATCGAAGCCGTGCAGTTCGCGTTTCGGAATCGTAATTTGAAACGATTAGTACGAGAAATCCGACCATCGGATTTCCCCGAAACCGCAACCGCTGGGTTCGCTTTGGAGAAATCTTTCCACCGGCACCAACTTTGTAAAAATCCAACGGTTGGATTGTCTGGAATGTTTAATTCAAATCTGAAGAAAAACAGCGCCAGAAACGATTATATTTATATATCTATATATAAAAATATAATTATATTTAATCGAATAACGACGCTGTAGTTCGTATTTTTAAATCGAAACTTCAAATGATTATACCGGGAGATCCGACCGTCGGATTTTCCCGAAACTGGAACCGTTGGGTTCGTTTTGAAAAGATATTTCTAATGATGTAAATTTTATGAAAATCCAACGGTTAGATTTTCAGATATGTGTAAATCAAATCTGAAGGAAAACAGCGCCACGGCCGCGTTATGGCCCGAAGCGTCGTTTTGAATAAATTGGCTATTTTAAAATAAATAAAAATAGCGATAAATTGTTATAAAATATCTTAAACGATATGGAATGGAAATAAACTGAATTTGCTTGATTTATGTGGCTTTTGATGGTTGAATATGTTTGGTGTGAGAAATACATTAAAGAACAAGTTGGTGTTGTCGATTGATTTAACCATTGAAATAAATTGATTTGAAATTCTAAATATACGTGAATTATTTGAAAAGGCCGAGTTAATTCTCATTTCAAATAATTGACCGACGATTGAAATTCGAAGATGAAGACGGTGGTCGAAGACCGGAGATCTCCACCTCGTTTGGATGGTAACCGAGGTCCTGATTGGGAGGCATCCCGAAATATGGATAATGAGTGGTGATCGTCCAGACGTACGTGGTGATCGATGGGTTTGCGAGGTATTTAGTGCCTCTGGTTTCTTTCAGACCCAGAACGGACTTGTAAATGGACTGTGTGTCTGACATTGGAGTTTATTCTGTGTTGATTGATCTCTGTTAAATATAAATCTGTTTGGCGGCGGAGAATTTATTCTTTTGCTTAACGCCCTTCTCTGAGATGCACGAGCTTAGAGGTTGTATACCGATGGACATCAGTCGCATGGCATGAATTGCTAGTGTGGCATGCCTAAGTGGCAAATGATCAGGGCTTCTGTTGAAAAGCAAAGTCTTGTGGTGATGATCAAAGTCCCGCCTGTGTGGCGTAGCTTTGTGTATAATGTGAATTCGCGAGCCTCACACCCCGATATGAACCAGAAACGGGAGAAGGACCTCAGGGAGGGCATGCGTTTCTTTCTAGCTAGGGTGGTGTCAGTGACCTACCAGCCCTGACATTTATATACTTTTCACCTATGTGGTTGTTGCTGTTGCGAGGCGCCTCGGTTTGATCGGACGATCCGGGTCCGATTGAGTCATTCGTTGGCTCATTTACGCCCCAAAGGGAAGGGAAACGTATTGTTCAGGCACTATAATCCACTCCGTGTGGACCGGCCCTGTCGCTCCAAGGGGCAGTTGCGGCTGTTCCGGAGGCTCGGGCTAGAGAGTCTCGAAGTCGGTAAGGACTATCTTTTGCCTTGGTTCATGACGGAAATCCAATTTCCAAATACGACATCATGCGGTTTTGATTGTAAATACATATGGCGACATGGTATATGGTACCCATGCCGTCTATGATTGATAGTTATGATTTGAAATTGTTTTCGAAACATATAAACACTAGCAATAATATCAAATGCCTTTGTTTTATTCGTATCAAGCATATTTTGGCCGTTATAAGGTAAAAACTCTATCCTCCGGTTTGCGTTGCATTGTGTGATGGGAACTGAGTCTTATAATGGCTTCATTTTTATAAAAAGCATAGCGATGTTTAAAAGAAAGATTTGTTTTAAAGCACTGGCAATCCAATGGAGTAAACCCGTTCCACGAAAGTGGCGTGGTCCTGTGATTAGCCAAATTATATATGTGTTGAGTAGATTTCTCATACCAGTCCCATGACTGACTCGTAGTTTGTTTCACTTTCAAACTCGGGTGTCCCTTTTTCTACACGGGCAGCGTTGTATTCAGGTTTAGCTGGTTCTTTCTGGATAGCTGGAGCTGAAGATGGATTCTATTATTTATCTCTTTTTATGATGTTCAGCTCCTATTGTACATATTATGTTTATTTTCCGCTGTAGACATTTATGTATAGCTGAACTGTATTTTTACTAAGTATGATCCTGTATACTGTGTAACTCTGGTGATTACTTTTATCCAGTATATTCTATTGTTCATTATCTGGTGTATTTACTTAATTTTGTTCTGCTATTATCTGTTTCTGTGTTATATTCCACGGATTACCCTTGCCGCCGTCAGTACGGGGTTTGGGGTCGTCTCATTTGGTATCAGAGCTTTGGTTAAGCTTAGTTCTGGAATATAACATTTGAACGAACTCGTCAGAAATAGAACCCGTAGTGTTCTAGGACGGGTAACTCTATACAGATAGGATCAGTAATATCCTAGTATGAGTAGCAGAATGAAATAACACCTCGATAGACACATTTACATTGAAGTACATATTAAGGGATTCTGAGGTTAGAAGGACGAATTTGTGTTCCAGAAATTCCTGAACTCAGAAGGGATGTGCTTGATGAATGCCACAAATCTAAGCTCAGTATCCATCAGGGTGTGAATAAAATGTATAACGATATCAAGCGCACATTCTGGTGGAAGTCGTTAAAGAGAGACATCTCGATATATGTTAGTCGATGCCCTACTTGCCAGCTAGTCAAGAGCGACCAACAGAAATTGGCTGGATTGTTACAACCGCTAGAAGTTCCGGGTTGGAAGTGGGAACATATTTCTATGATTTCATTGATGGTTTGCCCAGAACCAGAAAAATGAATGACAGTATTTGGGTGATCGTAGATCGCTTCACGAAGACCGCCCATTTCATACCTGTCAGATCATATAGAACCGCTCAGAGTCTAGCGCATATTTACTTCAGGGAAATAGTTAGACTACATGGAGTGCCGCTCAGTATAGTCAGTGATAGAGATACAATATTCACTAGCAAATTCTGGGAAGCATTTCAAGTTGAGCTGGGAGCGAAGTTGAACTTGAGCACCGCTTATCATCCTCAGACAGACGGTCAGACTGAGATGGTGAATCGTATTTTAGAAGATCTATTGCGGGTTTGTGTTCTTGATTTCAGTGGATCATGGGAAGACTATCTGCATTTGGCTGAATTCTCTTATAACAACAGCTACCAGGCGAGTCTGACAATTTCTCCATTCGAAGCATTGTATGGTATACCATGCCGATCTCCTGCTTGTTGGGTCGAACCTGGGAATAGACTTGTGTTAGGGCCAGACATGATTCGAGAAGCTGCCGACAAAGTCGATTTTATTAAGAAGCGATTACTCGCCGCTCATAGCCGACAAAAGAGCTATGCCGATAGGAGAAGGAGAGATATATCCTTAGCTGTTGGCGACTATGTATATTTGAAAGTATCGCCGATGAGAGGAGTAATCCGGTTCGGTAAAACTGGAAAGTTGGCGCCCAAATTCATTGGTCTGTTTCCTATTCTGGATCGGATCGGGACTCTCGCTTATAGGGTCACACTGCCTGACTGGTTGCCTGGAGTTCATGATGTATTTCATATATCTCAACTTCGGAAGCACGTTCATGATCCAGACTTGATCGTGGAAGAAGCAGCTCAGCAGGATATTGAAATTACTCCAGAATTAGCTTTGAGACGAGAGCCGCTAAAGATAATAGGCAAAGAAACCAAAGAGCTGAGGAACAAGATGGTTCACTTAGTCAAAGTGCAATGGAGTGGAGATCCGCGAGATTGTACTTGGGAAACTGAAGAGAGCATACAGAAAGCCTATCCCAGATGCCGAGTAGATATCTCTGATTGACTCCGGTGCAAGGTACATTTACCCTACTTTGCATTACCCTTTAATTCTCTACTCTGTTGTTATTTTCTTTCCATGGATGTGCACTTTTAAATTCTATAGTCTGAAGGATTTTAAAAAGAGAATAGGAATAAATTTGTATGGTTTTAAAAAGTTAAAAACAATTGGATTGGTTGTTGTGTTGTGTGATTGTAGATTTATCAAACCACTTTCGACTTTGTTCCTTTTCGGGGACGAAAAGTTTTAAGTGGGGGAGATTGTAACGACCCAGAAAATCTGAACCAATTTAAAATTTTTTAAATTGGCTAAAATAATGGATTTTAAATATTTAAAATAAATATTTTGAATAATAGCAATGAAAACGGAGTTTGAATCGACATTTGAAAATGAATATAATTAATTATAATTATAAACAAGGCCTGAAAAGGCGCTGTAGTTCAAAAATTGAAGTCAAACTTTGTCGGACTGTACTGGGAGCAAAACAAAACGGATTTTAGCGAAACCAAAAATATCTAAATCAGTTAGTGAATACCTTTCTAACGAATCTGGAAAATCGAATTTTCATAACGGGAAGCAAAAGTTATGGCCGAATGAATTTTCAGAGAGGGCGCTATGGAATTTATATAGCCCGTGAAATTGGCCATTTTGCATACGACCTCGGAATTCGACGAAACCACTTTTGTTGGATCTGGGATGTGAAGTTATTGCTAGGTTTCAAATTTCATAATTTTTGAAGCTAGTATGTGAGCGTGGCAAAGGAAAACGTGGTTTGGTCAATTATAGTTAAATTGGATCGACCAGAAATGGGCCTTTTTGCAAACGGTCTCAGAATTCGACGAAACTAGTTTTTTTGGGAACGTATCGTCAAAACATAGCTAGATTTATTTTTCTGGAATTTTTCGAATCAGTTTGTGGCCCTAGTAAATTGAAATGTACGTTCAAATTAAATATTGAATGTTTTATATTTTAATTTGAAGGAAAACCGACTGAAACATTCGAATGGGCCTTCGAAACATATCCCATTGTGTTCGGAATGGGGGTAAAACGCTAGGGACGACAGTCGTTGGGTTTAGATTGGTGGTCGCGTCAGAAAACCCCTTATAAAACCCATCGGCCAATCAAAATTTTTGAAAAAAAAAAATCCTTTAATTTTCTCTCCCCGATATCGATTCACGGCGGAAATAGCACGCCACCTTCTCTCCTCTTTTCCGGCCGCTCCGATCACCGAAACGCCATGGCCCAGTTGAACTTTTTGTAGATCCCTCCGAGCTCTTCAAATCCGTATAAGCCTCGTCCCTTACCATCGCGTGTTCATCGAGATACAAGCCCCCAAAGTTGCGCCATTCGCAGCCGATTTCCTCCTCCTCGCCGCCGTCGAGTTCGCCGCCGTCAGGGGTGCAGGCGCGCCTCTCCAAGCTTGTCAACGTGGTGCCGTTGGATCTCGACGAAGTGCAGCGGATTTGGTTTAAATTCGAAACCTAGTTTCGAAGTTTTAACGAGGTAAACGGGTTTAAATTTCAGAATGGAAAATAACACTTTTTAGTGTTGCAAATCTTGTCTTTCGAATAAAAATTATATCTTTAACATATGTTAACGAAATTCGATGAAACAGGAAACATCATGACCGTGTGGACGCCTTCTACATTCTAGAAGAGACCGCATATTTTTCTGAGCCTTCTGCTATTTTTGGTGGAGTGGAACCCAATGTGAGATTTCTAATTTATAAACGATATGGAAAACGACGATGTATAAATTATATAGTCAATGTATGAGTTATATAAGCGTTGTACACCTCATGTATAAGCGTTGTATAAGTTGTACGTTCGATGTATAAGTTGTATATGCGTTGTAAAAATTATATATGTGTTGAAATAGAAGTGAATTGCTATATATAAATATATATAAATATATATATATATATATATATATATATATATATATACGCCCCTCGTCCACAAACCATGGACGATATTTATTGGTTGTGATTGTTGTGAAAATTGATTGATAGCGAATGATTGTTTGGGATTGTTTGTGGTTGATATTGATTGATTGTGATTGAAAAATACCCTTTGTGGTTGAGAAATATTTGGTTGAAACCACATAGGATTAGTTTGTGGAAATGAAATAAATATATACATGCCGCCTGCGTGCGAACTAGATGCATGATCCCCATTGTCAAAAAACCGCGAGGTTTTAAGGTAGAGCGAGGAGCCGTACTAGGGACGGTCCCGGTTTTAACTACCCTGCCGTTATGCTGCCGAAATTTTCTGAAATATACATGTGTTAGAATAATTTTCATTCATTGAAATAAATTACATATGTTGAAACAAATATACATGTGTTAGAATAATTTTTATTCGTTGAAATAAATTACATATGTTGAAACAAATATACATGTGTTAGAATAATTTTCATTCGTTGAAATAAATTACATATGTTGAAAGAATATTCATGTGTTGAGTTGCAATTCATTCGTTGAGTTGAAATTCATGTGTTTAATATTATTTGAATTTAAACAAATAGTTTTAGCGATAAAAATCACATTTTTATATATATACAAACTATAGAGAATATTCATGTGTTGAATTGAAATTCGTTCGTCGAGTTGAAATTCATGTGTTGAATGTTATCGTATTTTAAAATAAAATGAATAGACAATAAAAACTACATTTTTATTGTGAATATGAAGTGTTAAAAACATTCACGTGTTGAATAAATATTTTTGATGATAAAAATATTTCTTTTATCATGTATACGCTTTGATAAAAATACACACGTGTTGAAATAAATAATAGTTTGCTAGAAATATTATTATTGGCTTTGTTCTGCATATATATACATGTGTTGAACAGGAAAAATGGATTAGCTGTGGAGTAAAGAAATTATTTGTGTGCCCGACAAATAGGTAAGCCTTGATGCGTTGGCTGCGCAATTTTATTTTTATATCAACTCCTGTGAATGCCATTGGATACGGAGTGCTGGTTATTCTGTGTGAAATAATAAATGTCGCCATAGGATAGTAACAATTAAATTTGAACTACGCTACATGGCATACTTCTTGACGATAGGCATACTTCATCATATTCCACATAAGCAATTGGAGCTTGTGTGACGAGGTGGAAGATTTACCATACGAGCGAGAGGCTTGTATGGCGATGATTATATACTACAGGTTGAACTGATGACTGATATGGACTCTATAAAATATAACGATAAATTGCCAGATTAATAAAAACCCCACACGGGTCTGGAGTTGACAATAATCACGTCTCTCTAGTTATTAGATACGGCACATGGACTATTTATTTTCACACGGAAACGGGGTGACGAGAATTTATTTTCTGGAGTGATTATCTATACATGCTCCCCCGTAAACACCAGAATATATCACTATAAATATGTGAATGCTTTTTAGGATTTATTGGGTACTTAACACGGCCCAATAAATTTCCAAACCCCTCCCCGTACAAAGGAGGTTATGGCGAAATTTTTCGAAATATTAAGGCGTTAGTGAAATATTTGAAGTGAAAACGAAGTTGAAAATATAGAATGAACTATAGTTGGAATTATAGAATGAACTATATTTATATATATAAATATAAATATAATTAAAAGGAATTGAAGCCGTGCAGTTCGCGTTTCGGAATCGTAATTTGAAACGATTAGTACGAGAAATCCGACCATCGGATTTTCCCGAAACCGCAACCGCTGGGTTCGCTTTGGAGAAATCTTTCCACCGGCACCAACTTTGTAAAAATCCAACGGTTGGATTGTCTGGAATGTTTAATTCAAATTTGAAGAAAAACAGCGCCAGAAACAATTATATATATATATATATATATATATATATAATTATATTTAATCGAATAACGACGCTGCAGTTCGTATTTTGAAATCGAAACTTCAAACGATTATACCGGGAGATCCGACCGTCGGATTTTCCCGAAACTGGAACCGTTGGGTTCGTTTTGAAAAGATCTTTCTAATGATGTAAATTTTATGAAAATCCAATGGATAGATTTTCAGATATGTGTAAATAAAATCTGAAGGAAAACAGCGCCACGGCCGCGTTATGGCCCGAAGCGTCGTTTTGAATAAATTGGCTATTTTAAAATAAATAAAAATAGCGATAAATTGTTATAAAATATCATAAACGATATGGAATGGAAATAAACTGAATTTGCT
The DNA here is from genome assembly GCA_030737875.1 of Allium sativum. Classification (NCBI taxonomy): domain Eukaryota; kingdom Viridiplantae; phylum Streptophyta; class Magnoliopsida; order Asparagales; family Amaryllidaceae; genus Allium; species Allium sativum. Next base: position 160,455,840 of record CM060927.1, read on the forward strand.
TGATTTATGTGGCTTTTGATGGTTGAATATGTTTGGTGTGAAAAATACATTAAAGAACAAGTTGGTGTTGTCGATTGATTTAACCATTGAAATAAATTGATTTGAAATTCTAAATATACGTGAATTATTTGAAAAGGCCGAGTTAATTCTCATTTCAAATAATTGACCGACGATTGAAATTCGAAGATGAAGACGGTGGTCGAAGACCGGAGATCTTCACCTCGTTTGGATGGTAACCGAGGTCCTGATTGGGAGGCATCCCGAAATATGGATAATGAGTGGTGATCGTCCAGACGTACGTGGTGATCGATGGGTTTGCGAGGTATTTAGTGCCTCCGGTTTCTTTCAGACCCAGAACGGACTTGTAAATGGACTGTGTGTCTGACATTGGAATTTATTCTGTGTTGATTGATCTCTGTTAAATATACATCTGTTTGGCGGCGGAGAATTTATTCTTTTGCTTAACGCCCTTCTCTGAGATGCACGAGCTTAGAGGTTGTATACCGATGGACATCAGTCGCATGGCATGAATTGCTAGTGTGGCATGCCTAAGTGGCAAATGATCAGGGCTTCTGTTGAAAAGCAAAGTCTTGTGGTGATGATCAAAGTCCCGCCTGTGTGGCGTAGCTTTGTGTATAATGTGAATTCGCGAGCCTCACACCCTGATATGAACCAGAAACGGGAGAAGGACCTCAGGAAGGGCATGCGTTTCTTTCTTGCTAGGGTGGTGTCAGTGACCTACCAGCCCTGACATTTATATACTTTTCACCTATGTGGTTGTTGTTGTTGCGAGGCGCCTCGGTTTGATCGGACAATTCGGGTCCGATTGAGTCATTCGTTGGCTCATTTACGCCCCAAAGGGCGGGGAAACGTATTGTTCAGGCACTATAATCCACTCCGTGTGGACCGGCCCTGTCGCTCCAAGGGGCAGTTGCGATTGTTCCGGAGGCTCGGGCTAGAGAGTCTCGAAGTCGGTAAGGACTATCTTTTGCCTTGGTTCATGACGGAAATCCAATTTCCAAATACGACATCATGCGGTTTTGATTGTAAATACATATGGCGACATGGTATATGGTACCCATGTCGTCTATGATTGATAGTTATGATTTGAAATTTTGTTCGAAACATATAAACACTAGCAATAATATCAAATGCCTTTGTTTTATTCGTATCAAGCATATTTTGGCCGTTATAAGGTAAAAACTCTATCCTCCGGTTTGCGTTGCATTGTGTGATGGGAACTGAGTCTTATAATGGCTTCATTTTTATAAAAAGCATAACGATGTTTAAAAGAAAGATTTGTTTTAAAGCACTGGCAATCCAATGGAGTAAACCCGTTCCACGAAAGTGGCGTGGTCCTGTGATTAGCCAAATTATATATGTGTTGAGTAGATTTCTCATACCAGTCCCATGACTGACTCGTAGTTTGTTTCACTTTCAAACTCGGGTGCCCCTTTTTCTACACGGGCAGCCTTGTATTCAGGTTTAGCTGGTTCTTTCTGGATAGCTGGAGCTGAAGATGGATTCTATTATTTATCTCTTTTTATGCTGTTCAGCTCCTATTGTACATATTATGTTTATTTTCCGCTGTAGACATTATGTATAGCTGAACTGTATTTTTACTAAGTATGATCCTGTATATTGTGTAACTCTGGTGATTACTTTTATCCAGTATATTCTATTGTTCATTGTCTGGTGTATTTATTTAATTTTGTTCTGCTATTATCTGTTTCTGTGTTATATTCCACGGATTACCCTTGCCGCCGTCAGTACGGGGTTTGGGGTCGTCTCAGTAATGCACTCTGGATGATGGTTGACTGTGTATGATTATTGTTGTGTACGTGTGTATGAAATCCATATAAATAAAATTATATGGTAATTGACTGTGTCTGACTCCAATTCAGAAATAACGAACATTTTAAAATAATGAATATTTTAAAATAACGAATGTTTTAAAATAATATTCTGTAAAGAATAAAAATATGATTTTTATGTCTGATTTGGGATGGACACGAAAATATTGAAATTTATGAAGCCGTGTTGATTAGATATGCGCCATTTGGACGAGAATGGTATTTATATTGATTTTATTCATTTTTATAATGAATATCGAAAAGGAAATTATTTCAAAATCAGATATTTTGAAAATATTATCATTTATATATTAATGATATAGAATATTCAATTTTGATTTAAAATTGGGCATGAAGTTGAAATCATTTTTAAAACGATTGAAATGGAAATAGACAAAATATATACATTATATATATTTAATGGCCTGAATAGAACGCGCCGCACCGTGGTCGTTCACGAATTTCAACCATTGACTTTGAATTGATATTACGGGAGATCCGACCGTCGGATTCTCCTAAAACCGGAACCATTAGGTTCGTATCGAAAAGAGATTTCCAACAATAACAAGAGATTTGAAATCTAATAGTTGGATTTGGAGATACGTCCAAATCAAATTTGGAAAAGGTCATGTAAGTGCAGTTCGGTGGCCGTTATTGGAAACCGACTGTACGGGCCTTGATAAAATTATTAAAAATATGAATAATTTGTGTAAAATCATAATAAATGTGGAAAGAATTGGGATGAAAAATTCCATATTTGAAAAGATAAAAATATTTTTACCGAAGTGAACTAGCTACTAAGTAGAATTATAATCCAATTATTCTTAAATAAATAAATTGGATTGAGAACAGTTTATAATATAATCAGAATTTCCAATATATTAATTGGAGTGGATTTGAATGGAAATCATCTTCAGAATATTTCGATGTTGGATTTCGTGATTATACAGATATTGTTATGGAAATTTGGAAGATATATTTTTATCGTTATTTCCAATACCATATTCGTTGGTTTCAGAATTTAATATTGAATATAAGCCGATATAATTTCTATACAGAGCCTTATATTTAATATCAAATGGGATTTTGGGTTTATCATGAATGGTGTCTTTATTAACACTGTTCTTAAACCCAGTTGAGAAAAGAATAAATCTTTAATTTAAGGTTTAGTGAAGTTTTCCAATTAATTAACATTTAATCGGAGTTGAATAAAAGAAATGGGATTTTTGGGTTTATAGTGAATGATGTTTTAAATGACATTTGTTCTTTAACCCAATTAACAGTGAAATGTGATTTGGAATTTATAAATCTTTTTTTATTAAGATTTAACGAGAATTTTCCAAAGTAAAGTTTTCCAATTTAATATATTAAATTGGAATGGAATTCGATTTGATAATAATCGAAGTGAGCTTCTGTGGAGGAAGACTGTTAATATATATGGAATTTAAAAGGCTTTGTCATTATTCCATTTATATTAATAGTCGGATACGGAAATTGACATCGCTTATATATTGATCTGTTTTCCGTGAAGATTCCATAATTAATGGAATGTTATTTTGGGCTAATCATGGACTGTGTTTTAAATGACATTGGTTCTTTAACCCAATTAAAGAAAGGATTACATGTATAACATTGTATTTTGAACTGTATGGTTGATCCCTGCTAAATATATTTCTGTTTGGTGGTGGAGAATTTATTCTCTTGCTTAACACCCTTCTCTAAGACGTACGAGCTTAGAGGTTATATATAGGCAGAAATCAATAGTACAGTGTAGACTGTCGATGCGGCACGTTTGTGTTTCCAAAGTTAAATAATCAATAATATTGATTTTTGGGAAGATTAAAACTAAGTTGAGTTTTAATGAATCTTTAATTAGATTGAAATGGGAATTGTTAATTTAAATTATCAAAGTTGGGAAATGATCGAGTATGGAGTATCACCGGTTTGATCCAAACGGTAGTTAAATCTTTAATTAGATTTAAACGTGAAATGGTAATTAAGTTTTACCGATAATATATGGTGTTAGATATGGAGTATTATCAGTTCTACTCCATGAGATGAATAGGTTGGGGTAGGGAAATTAAACAAATGATTACTTTGGTAAGGTTCGCTAGTCCCGACAAGTTTGGATAAACCTTAATTTGGTTTGAAATGATATCCAAAAGAAGATTAAAGAATAAATTTAAAAGAATTTATCTTTGATAAAATTAATGGGAACCTTTCCCAAAAGAAAGAATATTTGAATAAAAGAATATTTTGGATTGGAATGGGGAGTATGTTGTGTTTTTATATCACTTGTTTATTATATACGCTAGTTATTCAGAAAGGCCGGGTTTATACCCATTTTGAATAACTGATTCGACGATAAGTCGACGATGAAGACGGTGGTTGAAGACCGTATGTCTTCACATCGTTTGGATGATTACTGATGTCTTGATTGGCCTGTACACCCAGGACAAGGTAATAAGCGATGATCGTCCAAACGTACTTGGAGATCGACCAGATATGCGAGGACCTCTCTCCTGTATTGGACATAGGGACGAGGAATTAGGTGCCTCCGGTTTCGTTCAGACCCAGAATGGACTTGTAAATGGATGTGTGTCTAACATTGGATTTTATTCTGTGTTGATTGATCTCTATTAATTATATATCTGTTCGGTGGCGTAGAATTTATTCTCTTACTTAACACCCTTCTCTAAGACGTACGTGCTTAGAGGTTATATATCGATAAATATCAGTCGAATGGCATGAATTTCAGTTTCACATGTCGAGATGCAAAGGATTAAGGCTTTTGTTGAAAAACAGAGCCTTGTGGTTGATGATCAAAGCACGGCTTTAAATAGCATAACTTTTTGTAGCGTTAATTCGCGAGCCTCGCACCCAGGTGTGAACCAAAAACGGGATAGTGACTGCATGGAAATGGACATATGTTAGTTCTAGCTACGAGTAACGTCATGGTATAATGCCTAGGCTGTTTACTCATGTGGATGTTGCACATTATTATTACTTGATGGGAGACGAGGTACCTCGGATATATAGGCTCATCTGGGCTGATGGATATTATATCGGTCACTACGGGACTGATGGATATGGTCGATATACTAACCATTTTAGAGGTTCTATAGAACCAGCTAACATATAGTTTATGGTATAACTAATCATCGATGGATGACCGGCCATGAGGATCTAAGGGGTTCACTGCGGGGGATCCTGAGGCACTTGCTAGTGTATCTCGAAATCGATGAGGATAATCCCTTGCCTCGATTGATAGATGCAAACCCAATTTCCAATACGTGATATTCGGTTTTAATTGTATACATATATATATATATATATATAGAGAGAGAGAGAGAGAGAGGTATTATAATGGAATCTACACCGCCTATGATTGATACATTTATATTTGAAGTTGATTTCTTCACTTATAGTAATAATAAAAGATGAAATTTCGCGTATCAAGCATATTTGGCTATTTATAAGGGAAAATTCTATCCTCGACTGCGTTCATTATGTGATTGGACCGGAGTCTTATAATAGCTTCAATTTTCTCTTTAGCATTACGGTATTTGTTTTATGCACTGGTATTTTTGGGGGTAAACCCGTTTCGTGTTATACAGCGTGGTCCCTTGATTTGCCTAACTTTAAAATCAAATTAACAACTGTTTTAGGTCTCACACCAGTCACATGACTGACCTGGAGTTTATTTTTTTAAAACTCTGGGTACCCCTATTTTCCACACGGGCAACTTGTAGTTTTGGTTTTGCAGATTTCTGCTTTACATGATCCTGGTTTATAGCTGGGGCTATATTTGAAACGCTCTGTATCCGTGTATTTCTTACAGTTGCGTTATGTATTATTTTTCCACTACTATGTAATGTATTTTAATCTCTGATATTTTCCAATATGTAATATTTATTCATACTTTGTTATAATCTTGTACTCTGATGTAAATTGATGTAATAAGCAATGAAATATTCTTCTGTTTTCATTCTAATTTGTCGTGTTCTCAACTCAATCTGGGCTTTCCTTTACAGGAAGGTTTGGTTCACTTCAGTTGGTATTAGAGCTTTGGTTTACAAAGATCGAGAACAAGACACATTAGAACCATACGAAAGAATTCATCAGAGATTGGACTAGTAATATCCAATAAGAATGACTCATTAGTGATGGGATCAGCAGTATCCTAGAATGAGTCCTACAAGTGTTATTTTTAAAATAAAAATGAAAACAAATTTTGTTTTAAAAATTTAAAACTTATTATATGTATTTGAATATATTATTTTAAATTGATTTGGACAATCGGGCATATGAAGATTTTGCATATACGCCTAACCAGCGTGCGTACAAAGTCTCAAATATACTGGATGGACATAGAATCACACTCCAGACGCCCGGGAATAATTCTGGTGATGCTGCGGCATCGTCAATATTTATTTCCGAGTGACGAAAGTGGGATATCTATATATTTCCAATTGACTGGTGTGAGAACCAAAACTAGATAGGATTTATCGTTTGTGTTTTGGCATCAAAAACATGATTTTTAAGTATATAAAAATTATGAATTTAAAAAGATAATTAACTAATTGATTGTTGGTTGTGTTGTTTGATTATTATTCTAATTAATAAAAATATATTGGGACCATAAAACCTATAAGAGAAATGAAGGTAAATTTAGCCAAATTGAACCAAAATTTTGAACTGAACTGAAAATTGGCTGGAAATGAATGCATGTATATACATTGAATAGGTCATAGCAGGGAAGCTAAGCAGAGGAATAAAATTGTATGCCCGACAAATAGGTACATGTTTACTAATTTATTGGGTTTGTATAATGTTATGAGCCGATTGGCTAGCCGCTTGGCTTTTTCTTTTTCTTTTTAGATGATGAGGGCCCTACGTGGCTAGTTAAGGTTTTAAATGTCTCGCCGTACAAAGGAGGTTATGGCGAAATTTTTCGAAAATTTAGGGTGTTAGCAAAAATTTTGAAAAATTAGAAATTCTTAGAAACTGAAAAGTTGAAGAGTGAAAGCCAGGATGAAAGTTGAGTTGATTAGTAAAACAACTTTCAACTTCGTTCCTTTTCGAGGACGAAAAGATTTTAAGTGGGGGAGATTATAACAACACGAAAAATCAGAACCAATTTAAAATTTTTATTTTAGCGATTTTAACGGATTTGTTTATTTAATTTATCATTAAGCTTTAAATAAAAATGAAATTTCTATTATATTAGCATAGAAATAAAAATGAGATTTTTATTATGAATATAACTTTAAATAAAAATGAAATTTCTATTATATTAGCATAGAAATAAAAATGAAAGTTTTATGGATATAACATAAAAATAAAAATAGCTTTGATTTTATAAAATAAAAATAGATTTGATTTTAAAAATAAAAATAGCTTTGATTTTAAAAATAAAAATAGCTTTGATTTAAAAAAAATAAAAATAGCTTTGATTTTAAAAATAAAAATAGCTTTTGTTTTAAAAATAAAAATAGCTTTGATTTTAAAAATAAAAATGTCTTTGATTTAAAAAAAATAGCTTTGATTTTAAAAATAAAAATAGCTTTGATTTTAAAAATAAAAATAGCCTTGATTTAAAAAATTAAAAATAGCTTTGATTTTAAAAATAAAAATAGCTTTGATTTTAAAAATTAAAAATAGCTTTGATTTTAAAAAAATTAAAATAGCTTTGATTTTAAAAATAAAAATAGCTTTGATTTTAAAAAATAAAAATATCTTTGATTTTAAAAATAAAAATAGCATCGATTTTAAAAATAAAAATGGCTTTGATTTTTAGAAATAAAAAAAGCATTAGTTTTATAAATAAAAATTGGAATAAAAATATGATTTATATATATATATATATAATAGCGGAATAAAATAATATGATTTATATATATATATATATAATAGCAGAATAAAAAAATGATTTATATATATATGATGGAGTTATTTAAAAATCTTATTTTTAATTTAAAACGCGTGTAACAGATTGCGGTGGGACCGATTGGAAGCGAACAGAATCCAAACCGTCTAGTAAAGAATGATGGAGTGGAAACCAAAGGTGAGAACTCCTTCTCACTAATTATTTTACAGTTAAATATATGCTAGGTTGCAGACGGGGCTTAGTAGCTCCTGACACCATCGCCTACAGACCATGGACGGCTTGTTTGATTGTATTGTGTTGTGGAAATGAACTGTATTGTGATTATTGATTGTAACGTATGGAATAAAATATTCAAGCATGGAATAAAATATTTGAACAATAAAAATATCATTTTTATTGAATGAATAAAATATATAAAATATTCACGTATGGAATAAAATATTTGAACTATAAAAATATCATTTTTATTATATATATGAACTGTATAAAATAGTTAAGTGTCTAAATAAATTACTCATTTACAAATTGGACGATTTGTTTATGTACACCCATTTAACTGATATTGAGTGGGACGATAATTTTACACATCGCCCAACTGCACAAATAATATTCAATATTTGTTGGTTGAAACCCCATACGGGTATTGGGATGATATTTGACGTACACTAATCCCAACTGTTTAGTTGAATGTCAGTCGATGGGTTGACAGACTGTTGTAAGCATTAATTATTTATATTTAACGCTTATGCAGTTGTGTAATGCACTTTGGATGATGGTTGACTGTTTATGATCATTGTTTTGTACGTGTGTATGAAATCCATATAAATAAAATTATATGGTAATTGACCGTGTCTGATTCCAATTCAGGAATAACAAATATTTTAAAATAACGAATATTTTAAAATAACGAATGTTTTAAAATAATATTCTGTAAAGAATAATGATTTTTATGTCTGATTTGGGATGGACACGAAAATATTGAAATTTATGAAGCCGTGTTGATTAGATATGCGCCATTTGGACGAGAATGATATTTATATCGACTTATTCATTTTTATAATGAATATCGAAAAGGAAATTATTTCCAAATCTGATATTTTGAAAATGTTATCATTTGTATATCAAGGATATAGAATATTCAATTTTGATTTGAAATTGGAAATGAAGTTGAAATCGTTTTTAAAACGAAATTAAAATAATTTATAAAATACGATTTAAATGGAAATCGATGAAATATATATAATATATATTCAGTGGCCTGAATAGAACGCACCGCGCCGCGGCCGTTCACGAATTTCGACCATTGACTTCGAATTGATATTATGGGAGATCCGACCGTCGGATTCTCCTAAAACTAGAACCGTTGGGTTCGTGTTGAAAAGAGCTTTCCAATTAATACAAGAGATTTGAAATCTAACGGTTGAATTTGGAGATACGTCTGAATCAAATTTGGAAAAGGTCGCTGTAAGTGCAGTTCGGTGGCCGTTATTGGAAACCGACTGTATGGGCCTTGATAAAATTATTAAAATTATTAATAATATGTGTAAAATCATAATAAATGATTTGGAAAGAATTGGGATGAAAAATTCCATATTTGAAAAGATAAAAATATTTTTATCGTAATGGACTAGTTATTAACTAGAATTATAATCCAATTATTTTTAAATAAATAAATTACATTGAGAACAGTTTATCATATAATTAGAATTTCCAATATATAAATTGGAGTGGATTTGAATGGAAATCATCTTCGGAATATTTCAATGTTGGATTTCATGATTATACAGATATTGTTATGGAAATTTGGAAGAAATATTTATATCGTTATTTCCAATACCATATTCGTTGGTTTCAGAATTTGATATTTAATATAAGCCGATATAATTTCTATTTAGAACCTTGTATTTAATATCAAATGGGATTTAGGTTTTATCGTGAATGGTGTCTTTATTAACACTGTTCTTAAACCCAGTTGAGAAAAGAATAAATCTTTAATTTAAGGTTTAGTGAAGTTTTCCAATTAATTAATATTTAATTGGAATTGAATTAAAGAAATGGGATTTTTGGGTTTATAGTGAACAATGTTTTAAACGACATTTGTTCTTTAACCCGATTAATAGTGAAATGTGATTTGGAATTTATAAATCTTTTTTTACTAATATTTAACGAGAATTTTCCAAAGTAGAGTTTTCCAATTTAATATACTAAATTGGAATGGAATGGAATTCGATTTGATAATAATCGAATTGAGCTTCTATGGAGGAAGACTGTTAATATATATGGAATTTAAAAGGCTTTGTCGTTATTCCATTTATATTATTAGTCGGATATGGAAATTGACATCGCTTATATATTGATCTGTTTTCCGTGAAGATTCCATAATTAATGGAATGTGATTTTGGGTTTATTGTGGACTGTGTTTTAAACGACATTGGTTCTTTAACTGTAACGACCCCGATTTTTTGACCGTTCAAATCGATAATAAACCACCCATGTCGACCGAAACAAATCACAAATGCAGGTAGTTATTGGGAAAAGAAGGAAAGAAAGAAAGAAAAGAAAAACCAATCACAGAACCTCACAGCGGAAGGACAACATATAATAAACAAATAGCAGTTTAAAAGCGGTTGAAATGTATACCTCGGTTATAACATTCAATGATTATCAGAGTTACATATACATACATCTGTACATAATAAGCAGCGGGAATAATGCAGCGGATATACATATGTATAGATAATAGATATACCAAATCTTCGTCTTCGATCTCCAAGCACAGTCATCTTCAAATACTGCAACGTCTGCTGACCCGAGAGTATTGCATAAAAAAGAAAACACAACAAACACTCAGGTCAGCACTAGATCATCTCATATCAGTCAAATCAAAATACGAAATAACATCAGTGTCATGGGTACAGTAACTCAAGAGATGTTACGGGATTTTTCCATCTCTCAAGGATCCGTTAAACTAATACATACATAATATAGTATGCTATTATGATAGTGTCTATCCAGTAAAGTATAAATACTGAAAATAGCGTAAGCGGGATTACCATCTTACCCTTACGCCGTTTATAGGCACCAACAGTCTATACAGTACCGTAAATTCACCGTACTGGTGTTATCAGAGGGCACTCCATAGAAGGCAATGCTAAATCAAAATCGTATGGGGCTCGATATGGATATATATGACAAGGCACTCGAGGCAATGCCCAGGGTAGGATTCTACCAATTGCACTCCCAGACCGGTGGTAATGCATAGCAGCCACTACCGCCCACCTCGGAACACACTCCCAAAGTCATAAATGGGCCCAAATCATCATCATCATAGTCATAGAAATATTATCGAAGAAGTGTGTCCGATCAAAGGTGCTACCTCAGTTAGTCACGGTATAGCTCCTGTTTTAGTCATTTCAATTCTGACCCGAAGGTCAGGGCTATTTCGTCATCGATCATCTTCTTCGATTCAATAATCGCCTCCAAGTCATCATACTCATTCTGGATACGTCATAACGTTCACAGTTGTCAAAGTGGTATCGACACTGACAGAGAGTATGCCTTATGTCGACTCCGGTCTCTTTAACAACCAACGCTTACATCTTTTCACATCGGTTGGTTCTTTTACATTTCAAAGGTTTGCTTTCCTATCAAAATATCATATTTTGTTCGAACCCATTATATATTCAAAGACAGGATATACTTTCATATATAAAAAAAATATCCCAATCATTCCCAAACCGATTATATTCCAAACCAGAATATATTTCCATGTCATTATATTATACTCGTATAATATTTCAAATCGATTTATATTCACATATAATACGCTACATCTTTAAAGATTTCAGTTAATTCAGATCGATTTACATTCGAAATCCCGTCATATTCAAATAGAATATATATATTGCCATATCCATTCATTTCAATCTTTGGAAATCCCATCTATATTCGAGTAGAATAAAATCTACCCTTCCATATCAAAATCGGTTTAAACTCAATTCATATTCAAATAGAATATACTTATCTCAACTTCATTTGAACCAACGGTTTTAAATCCAATCACTTTCCATTCGGAAGAAGAACTAAAATTCATAAAATAAAATTTTGAAAATAAGTACTTATAAATAAAACCTTATATAAAATTTACTTATATAGATCATTAGAGTATACTAAGGTAATTTAAATCATTATATATATATACATAAAACAAGCTTACTAAAAATTTTAAATAATAATAATAATATATATATATATATATATGAAAACTTCCCTTATAACAAAGTAGATATCTAGTTTCTAAATAAAATAAAATAAAATAAAATAAATAGATCAAAATAAAATAGAATTTTTAAACCTTAAATTGTTTCTCCTTCCAAATTTCAATAATTGAATCTAAATTCCAGTCTCAAATGGGGTTACATCATTCCAATATCTTATTCCAAACCCATTCAATCCACTTTCCATTTCGAGGATTCAAACCATATTCGTATTTAGTTTAAACACCTCCAAATATCATCGATTACTTTTATTCCAAAATTTTAAAATTCAAAGAGAATTTATTAAATTTGAGTCTACCAATTATTGGAATAAATCCCAAATCATATTTCAATCCAAGTTACAACTTCCAAATTAGTTTGGGAAATTCTTAACCATTCCAAATAACATCAAGAAGTCATATCTTAAAGGAAAAATAAAATTTATCGAAAATCGATACATTTCCTTTAAATGAAATTTCCACCAAATAGAATTCAAATAATTTAAGATCATTTAACCAACCGATGTCTGTATATAATTTCTACCCAATGGCCAAGTGGTTTTAATTTAATTTCTCGATATTCAGGGGATGGATCTATCATTTCAATCCAAATCAAGGTCACAGAGATTTATCATTTCACTCTGTGTTCTAATTTATTTTATCGATAAACCCCGGATTTATTAGATGCCCGTAACATCAAGGGTAAATGGGATTTATCGCCACAATCACATGCAATACAATATACTGAAGATAAAGCCTTAACAGTGTCAATATCAAATTCAGTAATAAAATCCAACCAAGCATCCATCACACCATTTTATTCAACTGATCAGTTTCAACTGTTTTCAGGATTTATAAGGATTCGAATTTTCAACTAGAAATTTAAATCTAAATCAAATAACTAATCATCGATCTAATTTGCATGTTAACACACTGATATATCAAATTTAAGCAACCACATTCAATAGCCAATCACAACCATGCAACCAAACTATTTCATAATTTAATTCGATAAATATGGGAATAATTTAGTATTTCGTGAGCGAAGAATCACTCCCCTTTGCGTCCTCAGTTGATCGAACGTCCAACTAAGGGCCAAAATTTGACAGTCACCATACGCTGCCCGGTTAGTGCCAAAACGTCCGCAATTCCTCCACGATCCCAACGCAACAAACCGCGTCCAAATCCGAATTAAAACGAGAGAGTTATCAGTGTTTGACCGTTTGAAATATTTAATATATAAAATTATAAAAATATATTCCTCACCACTAACAACTTGACACGTCAGCCCTTGCTTTTGGACTCCCGCTTCATCTCTTTCTCGCTACAGACCTTCACCGTGTAAACCCAAATTGAACCGCCGCCTTTGACCAACGATTCCCGTTGACTCCGACCGTTTCAGCACCTCCAACCACCGCCGTTCTCTTCCTCCCGTCGAGGCGCATCAGCCATCCCAGCCCCGTCACCTCCGACGAGCTGGAGCTTCGCCACCGCCAGTCCAAAGATCCGCCCCTTTTAGCCTTTAACCGCCAAATCCGACAACTCCGATGACTTCTAGACGATGTCGTTACCACCGTTGAACTCGTAGGACTCCCCTCTACAAAACCCGTATCACCAATTCTCCAATTACAGCCTAAATCAGAAACCCCTAATTTAGCACATAGGGTTTCGTGAATTCAAGACTTTGACCGAGTTTTCAGACCAAACCGAGCGCTGCATGTCGAAACGAACTACACCAGAGGCTTCGTATCGCCGAGAGCTTCAGTTTGAGATATAATACTCTATGGTTTGAAGAGATTTCATTTTCAAGTTATGATTTTTATTTAAAGCTAGGGTTTTGAAATTTTTATTCAGCCATTAAGAAGAGAAATAGATGGAGGAAGTGTACGTGTTGTTGAAAATGGCTGATGTAGTGGTAATGGGTTTTATTTATATAAAATTATAAGGCCCAAATATGAGGAATACCAAATTATCCATTTACAAGGGTCTCGTTCACATTTTCTCTCGTACGAACAAACGGTAAGTCGGATTGTAACGCAAATTGAAATCCTATAATAATTCACCGTTACAGATCTGATGGCGCCAGTTTCGTCGAATTCCGAGACAGTCGCCAAAACAGTGAAATTTCACAGTTAAATAAATAAATAAAATATTCAATTATTCAGTTAACTGTTTAATTCAAAATTAAATACTCGTTAAATTCAAATTTAAATCAAACTACAATTTAAATAAATTCTATAAATTTATTTCGTGAATTTTAAGTTCTCAGGTTTGATTATCTAAATCTTAGATTTGAGTTTCAACTAAAATTAACAACTGAGAATTTCCATTTCCAATTTAAATTTGAATTCTACTTTTATATTAACACACTCAAATAAATTTAATTATTTAAATATTAAATTTTCAAATTACAACCATCCTAAGTACAAACTAATTTAAAATCTATTTGTACTCAATTCAACCAATCATCAACATTAGAATCAACAAAATTTGATTTCCCTAAATATATTCCAATTTATTTATTTTAAATTGAAATTTAAATATACTGAAAATTATGGGACGTTACATCCTCCCCCACTTAAAATCTTTTCGTCCTCGAAAAGAGAACGAAACGATGTTAAGCACATATTTATTTTAAATTCATACATAAAAATAGCCTTTATTAAGTAAGTTATATTTGTAAATCTCATAAATTTTCTAACTCCCGAAATCACGAAAAATTTCGGCAGCATCTCCTTTGTACGGAGTGGCCCGGAAAATCACAGCATATATAAATTTCAAATATACATCTCATCATTCGATGAGGCATCCCAAAAATGGGGAAGACGCCATATATATATTCTAACCATAAACCATATAACACACATACGTACCTTGTTTAGCGTTTATTTGCATTTTTTTACTTACCTTAGCACTTAGTATTTAGCGCAAGCGAACTCCAAGCATAATTCCAAATCCTTGCACCTACTAAAACACTCAAACATGCATAAGAATCAATATATAACAATCCATGTCGAATTTATATAGCTTACACGACATATACTCAACATTTCTACTACAAATCCAAAATATTCATAACAGGCCAGCGAACAAAACAAGGTTTATCACTCATTAAAAGTCGGAATTTGACTAAAACATACTAGGCAAAAGTTGTTGCATTCGTTTCAGGCTTTCCGAATTGTCCAGATTCGTCGAATTCGGATAAGTCGTTCAAAAGTTATGACTATTTTAGTAGGGGCGAACACTTCAGCCCACACACTAAAATGCAGATCTGAAATGTTTTACCCAGTTTTTAACCCTTTAAACATCAGATTTAGGCTTAACACTTTACAAAAAAGTTTTAGTTTATGTCATGGCCTTTCCGAATTGTACTCGCACATTAAAATCCGACGCTCCGTTAGAGAGTTATGGTCAAAACAATATCGCTATTCAGTTTAGATTTTTATTTTCTGCGCATTCGACTTCGACTAAATCTTGAATTCCAACCTAATATACATGGAAATTAGGCAAGGAGCTATTAACAAAATTTTTAGCTGAGTTTCTTAGGTTTCCAATAAGTCCAGAATCGTTAAATTTCGATCATCCATTCCGAAGTTATGGTCAATTTAGTTCAGCTTATCAAATATTTCAGGTTTCCGAACACCAATTTTATTTCACTTGAAGTTTCAAACCATTCGCTTCCAATAATTTTGGATAAATCCTTAATACGTAAAATCGACTATCACTTCATTATTAAGAAATGAATTCACATTCGATTGCTTATTCTTTTACGATATATTTTCTATATATTTTCTCCTTTCGTTTTCATTCCAAGCATTCAGTTACACAAGACTTGAATTCATTTTAATTTCTGAACTAACTCGATAATATTAAATCATTAAACCATTAACCTTGGTCGATTTACCAAACTAGTTCAATATTCAAATTAAATAATTTAGCCCTTGGTTTTATCTTTCCTATATCTTATTTCATATCTCAAATTCCTGGTTTTGTTCCACTTCCTCGCACCTCATCCTCATTCATTTAACTATTCCTTATTCCATATCGATTATGTTTGAAATCCATTACTAATGATTTTATTTCCCAAACGGACTTTAAAAATTCAATTTCGTACCTTTTATTTCAACCAAATCTTATTTTGAATGTTAATTTATTTGAGTTGGAGATCCAAACCTTCGGATTTTTCCACCTTAGCACCCTCGACCACTAGATGTGGTTACCACTTATTAATGCCATGAATTTACCCTTAAGTTCGTTTCCGTTCGGTTCGGTTCATTAACCTACATTAAGTTATCTTAAATCCAAGTTCCTTCAAATATCTCACTTACTAGATTCAGCTTTATCCAAATCCTTATTTAATTTCATTAACATAGGGTTTTCTTAAACTCCCCTTTTCTTCTTTCTATAATTCCACGTTATTAAATTAATTTTTTTTCTCATTTCATTTATTAAGCTCCAAATTTCGAGAATCATTACCGAACATCAAACTCCTTCTATTTTAATACTAATTCAAATCAATTTATGGATTTCGAACTAGCTCGATTTGGTTTCATTCGTTGAGCCCAAATTACGTTAAACCTCATTTCCTTTCTACACTCGATATTATTCTTACCATTATTCATCTAATTAGATTCTATTCCCACTTAAAGTTTATTCTCCTAATTCAAGTTATTTATTCGACTCTAGGATCCTGAATCGAGTTAAGGACGGTTTATGTATAGCCCAAATGTTCCTCAACTCTTACTATTCGATTTCTAAGTGAAATTTATTATACTCAATTCCTTTACTCAACTAAGTAATTTTTTTCTCTCTTTAACCAATTTATTTGCTTGGCTCCTCCATCATGAATTTAATAAGGGATTGTTTATCATTCAAGTTTTTACACTTAGTTTTCAAACCATTTTTCTTCGATTTCCCAATCTGGCTTTATTTAACTCGACTAACTTAATTTCCTTATAAATTAGCCAAGTCATAAGCTACGCTAAATTTATTTGCACAATAAAACTTTCTAATTTATTATACTTTAGTTGGATTTCACCTTTTGGTTAATTAAATTTTTATCGAACGCCTATATCTATTAAACTTGGAATTTTCTTAACTCTATTATTGCTAGTGCTTAAGCATTTTCAACCACTACATCTCTTCTCTCAATACATAAGTCCATTTCTTAGTTTAAAAATCAACATTCTCTAATTGAATCGAGTTGTCTTAGCTCTCAACTAACATTACTTGTTAGGATGAACCTGAATGCCTTGATTCCGGGTTATTACTAAGTTTAAATAATATATGTATTCATACTATTTTAGGGAAAACCATACCATAAATTTTTTCCAAATCTAAATCTTTAAATTTATAATGAACAATTTCCAATTTTGGTTAAGTTTAAGCCCAACTTGACAACATATATTAATACCTTCATATAAAATTATTCAATATGGAATTAAATCCAAAATACCTTTCAAATAAATTATGAAAGTACGGAGTGGTCTCCCCCACTTAGACATTTCATAATAAATGTCGATAATGCGTGCACTCATTACCGAAGTCATTTCTGATGTCCGAGAAGGGATTACACACTTATTTCTTTTAAAAATCCTTTAAAGCATTCCTTTCGAAAATACCTATACTATGATATTATTCAAACCTTGGCAAAACTATTTCAAATTACCTAGGATCAAGTTCAAGTTCATTTCTATTTTAATCGCAATCGTTTCACCCAATTATACCTACAGGTATTTTATTTCAAATATTTTCTAAAATCATTAAATTTTCAACACCTATTAATTACCTCTTATTATATTCATTATTTAACCGACCATAATAGGTAATAACTTAAATATTACCACCTACTAAAACGAATACTTATATACTTGAATCAATAATATATTTGATATATTCAAAATATAATCGAAAACCATATCATGTCGATCATTCTGTTCGATTATTTAGAAATTCCTATCGATTCTATGGCGTCCCATATATCGACCAGAATCCATAAATATTCAACAGAACAAATCAACACAATGTAAACCAATTTATATCAAAATACAAATACACTCTCTCATATCACTCAGACTCATTCTAGGGCACTACTACCCTATCTCTAATGAGTTAATTCCCAACAGAGCCAGGGTTATCGCCAACCATCGCTCTGATACCAACTGTAATGACCCCGATTTTTTTGACCGTTCAAATCGACAATAAACCAACCATGTCGACCCAAACAAATCACAAATGTAGGTAGTTATTGGGAAAAGAAGGAAAGAAAGAAAGAAAAGAAAAACCAATCACAGAACCTCACAGCGGAAGGACAACATATAATAAACAAATAGCAGTTTAAAAGCGGTTGAAATGTATACCTCGGTTATAACATTCAATGATTATCAGAGTTACATATACATACAACTGTACATAATAAGCAGCGGGAATAATGCAGCGGATATACATATGTATAGATAATAGATATACCAAATCTTCGTCTTCGATCTCCAAGCACAGTCATCTTCAAATACTGCAACGTCTGCTGACCCGAGAGTATTGCATAAAAAAGAAAACACAACAAACACTCGGGTCAGCACTAAATCATCTCATATTAGTCAAATCAAATTACGAAATAACATCAGTGTCATGGGTACAGTAACTCAAGAGATGTTACGGGATTTTTCCATCTCTCGAGGATCCGTTAAACTAATACATACATAATATAGTACGCTATTATGATAGTGTCTATCCAGTAAAGTATAAATACTGAAAATAGCGTAAGCGGGATTACCATCTTACCGTTACGCCGTTTATAGGCACCAACAGTCTATACAGTACCGTAAATTCACCGTACTGGTGTTATCAGAGGGCACTCCATAGAAGGCAATGCTAAATCAAAATCGTATGGGGCTCGATATGGATATATATGACAAGGCACTCGAGGCAATGCCCAGGGTAGGATTCTACCAATTGCACTCCCGGACCGGTGGTAACGCATAGCAGCCACTACCGCCCACCTCGGAACACACTCCCAAAGTCATAAATGGGCCCAAATCATCATCACCATAGTCATAGAAATATTATCGAAGAAGTGTGTCCGATCAAAGGTGCTACCTCAGTTAGTCACGGTATAGCTCCTGTTTTAGTCATTTCAATTCTGACCCGAAGGTCAGGGCTATTTCGTCATCGATCATCTTCTTCGATTCAATAATCGCCTCCAAGTCATCATACTCATTCTGGATACGTCATAACGTTCACAGTTGTCAAAGTGGTATCGACACTGACAGAGAGTATGCCTTATGTCGACTCCGGTCTCTTTAACAACCAACGCTTACATCTTTTCACATCGGTTGGTTCTTTTACATTTCAAAGGTTCGCTTTCCTATCAAAATATCATATTTTGTTCGAACCCATTTTATATTCAAAGATAGGATATACTTTCATATAAAAAAAAATATCCCAATCATTCCCAAACCGATTATATTCCAAACCAGAATATATTTCCATGTCATTATATTATACTCGTATAATATTTCAAATCGATTTATATTCACATATAATACGCTGTATTTTAAAAGATTTCAGTTAATTCAGATCGATTTACATTCGAAATCCCGTCATATTCAAATAGAATATATATATTTCCATATCCATTCATTTCAATCTTTGGAAATCCCATCTATATTCGAGTAGAATAAAATCTACCCTTCCATATCAAAATCGGTTTAAACTCAATTCATATTCAAAAAGAATATACTTATCTCAACTTCATTTGAACCAACGGTTTTAAATCCAATCACTTTCCATTCAGAAGAAGAATTAAAATTCATAAAATAAAATTTTGAAAATAAGTACTTATAAATAAAACCTTATATAAAATTTACTTATATAGATCATTAGAGTATACTAAGGTAATTTAAATCATTATATATATACAAAAAACAAGCTTACTAAATTTTTTAAATAATATATATATATATATGAAAACTTCCCTTATAACAAAGTAGATATCTAGTTTCTAAATAAAATAAAATAGAATAAAATAAATTAAATAGATCAAAATAAAATAGAATTTTTAAACCTTAAATTGTTTCTCCTTCCAAATTTCAATAATTGAATCTAAATTCCAGTCTCAAATGGGGTTACATCATTCCAATATCTTATTCCAAACCCATTCAACCCACTTTCCATTTAGAGGATTCAAACCATATTCGTATTTAGTTTAAACACCTCCAAATATCATCGATTACTTTTATTCCAAAATTTTAAAATTCAAAGAGAATTTATTAAATTTGAGTTTACCAATTATTGGAATAAATCCCAAATCATATTTCAATCCAAATTACAACTTCCAAATTAGTTTGGGAAATTCTTAACCATTCCAAATAACATCGAGAAGTCATATCTTAAAGGAAAAATAAAATTTATCGAAAATCGATACATTTCCTTTAAATGAAATTTCCACCAAATAGAATTCAAATAATTTAAGATCATTTAACCAACCGATGTCTGTATATAATTTCTACCCAATGGCCAAGTGGTTTTAATTTAATTTCTCGATATTCAGGGGATGGATCTATCATCTCAATCCAAATCAGGGTCACAGAGATTTATCATTTCACTCTGTGTTCTAATTTATTTTATCGATAAACCCCGGATTTATTAGATGCCCGTAACATCAAGGGTAAATGGGATTTATCGCCACAATCACATGCAATACAATATACTGAATATAAAGCCTTAACAGTGTCAATATCAAATTCAGTAATAAAATCCAACCAAGCATCCATCACACCATTTTATTCAACTGATCAGTTTCAACTGTTTTCAGGATTTATAAGGATTCGAATTTTTAACTAGAAATTTAAATCTAAATCAAATAACTAATCATCGATCTAATTTGCCTGTTAACACACTGATATATCAAATTTAAGCAACCACATTCAATAGCCAATCACAACCATGCAACCAAACTATTTCATAATTTAATTCGATAAATATGGGAATAATTTAATATTTCGTGAGCGAAGAATCACTCACCTTTGCGTCCTCAGTTGATCGAACGTCCAACTAAGGACCAAAATTTGACAGTCACCACACGCTGCCCGGTTAGTGCCAAAACGTCCGCAATTCCTCCACGATCCCAACGCAACAAACCGCGTCCAAATCCGAATTAAAACGAGAGAGTTATCAGTGTTTGACCGTTTGAAATATTTAATATATAAAATTATAAAAATATATTCCTCACCACTAACAACTTGACACGTCAGCCCTTGCTTTTGGACTCCCGCTTCATCTCTTTCTCGCTACAGACCTTCACCGTGTAAACCCAAATTGAACCACCGCCTTTGACCAACGATTCCCGTTGACTCCGACCGTTTCAGCGCCTCCAACCACCGCCGTTCTCTTCCTCCCGTCGAGGCGCACCAGCCATCCCAGCCCCGTTACCTCCGACGAGCTGGAGCTTCGCCACCGCCAGTCCAAAGATCCACCCCTTTTAGCCTTTAACCGCCAAATCCGACAACTCCGATGACTTCTAGACGATGTCGTTACCACCGTTGAACTCGTAGGACTCCCCTCTACAAAACCCGTATCACCAATTCTCCAATTACAGCCTAAATCAGAAACCCCTAATTTAGCACATAGGGTTTCGTGAATTCAAGACTTTGACCGAGTTTTCAGACCAAACCGAGCGCTGCATGTCGAAACGAACTACACCAGAGGCTTCGTATCGCCGAGAGCTTCAGTTTGATATATAATACTCTATGGTTTGAAGAGATTTCATTTTCAAGTTATGATTTTTATTAATAGCTAGGGTTTTGAAATTTTTATTCAGCCATTAAGAAGAGAAATAGATGGAGGAAGTGTACGTGTTGTTGAAAATGGCTGATGTAGTGGTAATGGGTTTTATTTATATAAAATTATAAGGCCCAAATATGAGGAATACCAAATTATCCATTTACAAGGGTCTCGTTCACATTTTCTCTCGTACGAACAAACGGTAAGTCGGATTGTAACGCAAATTGAAATCCTATAATAATTCACCGTTACAGATCTGATGGCGCTAGTTTCGTCGAATTCCGAGACAGTCGCCAAAACAATGAAATTTCACAGTTAAATAAATAAATAAAATATTCAATTATTCAGTTAACCGTTTAATTCAAAATTAAATACTCATTAAATTCAAATATAAATCAAACTACAATTTAAATAAATTCTATAAATTTATTTCGTGAATTTTAAGTTCTCAGGTTTGATTATCTAAATCTTAGATTTGAGTTTCAACTAAAATTAACAACTGAGAATTTCCATTTCCAATTTAAATTTGAATTCTACTTTTAAATTAACACACTCAAATAAATTTAATTATTTAAATATTAAAATTTCAAATTACAACCATCCTAAGTACAAGCTAATTTAAAATCTATTTGCACTCAATTCAACCAATCATCAACATTAGAATCAACAAAATTTGATTTCCCTAAATATATTCCAATTTATTTATTTTAAATTGAAATTTAAATATACTGAAAATTATGGGACGTTACATTAACCCAGTTAAAGACAGGATTACATGTCTAACATTGTATTTCAAACTGTATGGTCGATCTCTGCTAAATATATATATATATGTTTGGTGGCGGAGAATTTATTCTCTTGCTTAACACCCTTCTCTAAGATGTACGAGCTTAGAGGTTATATATAGGCAGAAATCAATAGTACAGTGTAGATTGTCGATGCAGCATGTTTGTGTTTCCAAAGTAAAATAATCATTAATATTTATTTTTGGGAAGATTAAAACTAAGTGGAGTTTTAATGAATCTTTAATTAGATTGAAATGGGAATTGATAATTTAAATTATTAAACTTGGGAAATGGTCGAGTATGGAGTATCACCAGTTTTGCTCCAAACGATGGTTAAATCTTTAATTAGATTTGAACGTGAAATGGAAATTAAATTTTACCGATAACACCGTGGTTTTAGATATGGAGTATCACCAGTTTTGCTCCATGGGATGAATAGGTTGGGATTGGGAAATTATACAAATGATTACTTCGATGAGGTTAGCTAATCCTGTCTAGTTTGGATAAACCTTAATTTGGTTTGAAATGATATCCAAAAGAAGATCAAAGAATAAATTTAAAAGAATTTTCTTTAATAAAATTAGTGGGAAACTTTCCCAAAAGAAAGAATATTTGAATAAAAGAATATTCTGGACTGGAATGGGGGCGTATGTTGTGTTTTTATATCACTTGTTTATTATATATGCTAGTTATTTGGAAAGGCCGGGTTTATACCGATTCTGAATAACTGATTCGACGATAAGTCGACGATGAAGATGGTGGTTGAAGACCGGAGATATTCACATCGTTTGGATGATTACTGATGTCTTGATTGGGCTGTACACCCAAGACAAGGTAATAAGTGGTGGTCATCCAAACGTACTTGGAGATCAACCGGATGTGCGAAGACCTCTCTCCTGTATTGGACATATGGGACAAGGAATAAGGTGCCTCCGGTTTCGTTCAGACCCAGAACGGACTTGTAAATGGATGTGTGTCTGGCATTGGATTTTATTTTGTGTTAATTGATCTCTATTAAATATATATCTATTTGGTGGCAGAGAATTTATTTTCTTGCTTAACACCCTTCTTTGAGACGTACCAGCTTAGAGGTTATATATCGATAGATATCAGTCGCATGGCGTGAATTGTCAGTGTGGCATGCCGAGATGCAAAGGATCAAGGATTTTATTGAAAAGAAGAGCCATGTGGTTGACGATCAAAGCACGACTTTAAATAACATAGCTTTATGTAGTGTTAATTCGCGATCCTCGCACCAGGCGTGAACCAAAATCGAGATAGTGACTGCATGGAAATGGACATATGTTAGTTCTAGCTACGAGTAACGTCATAGTATGGAGCCCAGGCTGTTTACTCATGTGGATGTTGCACACTAGTATTACTTGATGGGAGACGATGTACCTCGTATATATCGGCTCATATGGCTGATGGATATTATATCGGTCATTACAGGACTGATGGATATGGTCGACATACTAACAATTTTAGTAATTCGATGGAACCGGCTAACATATAGTTTATGGTATAACTAATCATTGACGGATGACCGGCCATGAAGATCCAAGGGGTTCACTGCGGGGGATCGTTAGGCACTTGCTAGTGTGTTTTGAAATCGGTGAGGATAATCCATTGCCTCAGTTCATAGATGGAAACCCAATTTCCAATACATGATATTCGGTTTTAGTTGTATATATATATATATATGGCGACGTAATATAATGGTACCTACGCTGCCTATGATTGATACATTTATATTTGAAGTTGACTTCTTCACTTATAGTAATAATAAAAGATGAAATTTCGCGTATCAAGCATATTTAGCTATTCTAAGGGAAAACTCCATCCTCGACTGTGTTCATTGTGTGATGGGACCTGAGTCTTATAATAGCTTCATTTTACTCTTTAGCATTGCACTATTTGTTTTGTGCACTGGTATTCTTGGGGGTAAACCCATTCCATGTTATACGGCGTGGTCCCTTGATTTACCTAACTTTAAAATCAAATTAATAACTGTTTTATTTATCACACCAGTCACATGACTGACCTGGAGTTTATTGTTTTAACCTAAACTTTGGGTGCCCCTATTTTCCACACGGGCAACTAGTAGTTTTGGTTTTGCAAGTTTCTGGTTTATAGGATCCTGGTTTGCAGTTGGGGCTATATTTGGAATGCTCTGTAATAGTGTATTTCTTATAGATGTGTTATGTATTATTTCTCCGCTGCTATGTAATGTATTTTAATCTTTGATGTTTTCCGCTGCTATGTTATGTATCAAAATCAATTTAAAATTTTTATTTTGGCAATTTAAATGAATTTTGAATATTTAAAATGATTTATTTTAAATAATAACGATGACAAATTTATTTTGAATAGAATTAGAACGTATATATTCATTTTAATCAACATTAGAATATAAATATTTATTTTAATTATAAAATAAATTGAAAATGGCGCGGTAGTTTGAAAATTCGATTTTAAATTTCAAATGAATGTACACGATTCAAAATAAACATGGTTTTAGCGAAACCAAAATATTAGAATCTATTCAAAAATATCTTTCCAATGAATCCGAAAAATTGAAATTTCATAGCGGGAATAAAAAGTTATGCCCAGTTGAAAATTCAGAATAGTCGCTATGGAAATATAGGCCTTAAAAATAGCCATTTTGCAAACGACCTCCATTTTCGATGAAACCACTTTTATTGGATCCGGGATGTCAAATCATTGCTAGATTCAAATTTCCATAATTTTTGAAATCAATATGTGAGCATGCCAAAAGAAAACGTGTTTTAACATTTTTACTCAAGTGAAAATTAGGGTCACATCCTTAAAATGAAACTTAATTAAGCTCACATCCTCCTATTATAAAACATACAAATTACATCTCTAATTTTAAATAGCGGCTAATATGTTTCCAGAACTGCCCTTTTTTCTTTTTTCACGCCGTAATTACCTAGGTCACATTTTTTTAGTAAGTAATTTTTTTTCCTTTTCGCGAATCTTATACTTATCTATCCATGGCAGCGCAGTCATCATTTTAGGGTTTTGGATATCACAATTTTGTAGATCGATCATTCACTTCACACAAAATTTTCAATAGTCGACTTAATTAGAGCGATTCTTTATTTATACACTGGATGTTTGCTCTTCAAGGTAAATTTTACTGTTTAATAATTTAATTTATATTCAGATATCATTTTTTTTGATCTTTTATTGATTGATTATTCTTAACTAGATCGATCCTTGATTTATACAGTGGCTGCGTGTTCTTCAAGGTAAATTTTACTGTTTACTAATTTAATTTCAATTCGGATATAATTATTTTGATCTTTTGTTGATTGATTAGTCTGATTTTTTTTAATTATCTATTTGTGTCGGTGATTAATGTAATTATTGTAAAATAATTTTTGGTTTTTTTGGATCATACAGCTGTATATATTGATTTTTCATTTTATTTGTTCTTATATTTTTAATACGTGTATAAAAATATGCATATATTGTTAATATCAACATGTATGTATGCAACTATTGATGGAACACATGCATATTGGTTTGGTTATATTCAGGAAAGTTGTATATATGTACGCATATATTCAGTATATACGCATAATTATACTCAGATTTTTTTAAAAATATGTTTGTGTGGTTGCTGATTAGTTGAATACAAATATGCATATATTTTTAATATATGCCTAGTAATAGTTTTTAGCATATATTCTGGTTAAAAGATTGTTCAACAATTCTGAACATATGCGTACAAGTATGCAGTTGTTAGTGATATATGCCTATCTGTATGCATTTATTTATTGTTATTTGAAAATGTTAACGTATTTTTATATGATTATTGCACATTAGGCTTATTAATGTTGATTTTCTTCTTTGTTTAACGGTGTTCCTGAGATTGTGCAACAATTCTGAAAAGACGACTAGATGTGGTATGTGCAAGATGCTGGGTCGTAACAAAAGGACTTGTTCTTCAAAAGGCAATTACGTATGCTTTGTTATTTTATTTTATTTTTAAGACACTTGGTTTTATGTAAATTGTTGTAAACATTTATGTGCTGCTTTAAATTTATTTTAATAATTTAATGTTAAGTTCTTTGATTTTTACATTCATTTTTTTAAACCTTATTTATATGCAATTATTCTGTAAATTTGCATACATGTATACAATTATATTGAATATTTGTATCAAGTTTTTTTAGCGTTTGCATAGATGCGTAAATGTATGAAACATATTGTGTTTCTTGCATACAGGTACGAAAGTATTTATACAACTGGATAATGTACACAACTATTATATTTTGTTGCATATAATTATGAAACTATTCTTAGTACGTGCATGTAAGTCTGCAAATGTTCAGTGTATATGCATATTTTCATTTATCGTTGAATATTTGTTCCCTTTGTTTATCATGAATTTTTTTACCTGTATATTTTCCAGTTTAAAATTTCATATCAAAAAACAAAGGAACATTGACTGTTGGATTTATTCTGCAAATACTTGCAGTTATGTAAGCAACTATATAGAAAATATGCATAAGCGTATGCAAATATTCAAAATATGCTCACAATACAGAAAATTTAAAGCATTTTCATTTACGCTTGCAACTGATAATAATATTTTCATATAACTCTGACATTATCCTAATTATTTTGACAACACAAATATGCATACCATTTAACTACGGAAATTATATGCACGCAATTAGTATTTGTATTGTTTGCATATTCGTATGCAACTAATAATAATAATTTCATATAAGTATGCTAGTATTTAACTTCTGCAATTCAAATTTGCAAATTTTCATAATATTTGCATACAATGATGCTAATATTTTGAATAAATGCACACCAGTAAGTAAAAATTTCAAGTTATCATATAGAATCAAAATAACTTGAAACCCTACATAATATTCCCCAGTAATTCATTATTGAAAACAATGATCAATAGACTGTAGTTTGAAAACAAAGTACTAGTACAAATATTCACAAAAAAACTCTTAACATCAAAATTTCCACTTTTATTTCGCGTTGTTTGCATTCGATAGCAACAAGTTCTCTGTTAGATGTTGACTTGGAGTCCAGCCGTGTGGTTTGTAGTTCAGAATTTTGTATGCAACCACCGCTATTTGTAAATCAATAGCCGAAGCATTGTAAAGCTCTTCTTTCTTGTCCAGTTCCTTGCCCTCACTTCTTTGATTCATCATGTTCATTACAAACACTGCATATTCGACACTGAAATTTTTTATACAAAAACACCAAATGTTAGTTGCATAATAGTCGTCGTTAAGAAACTATTTAAAATATTTGCATAAAAGCATGCAATAGTTATTAAAAAAGGCATATCAGTATTCACAAATGAATGAAGATAACTGCAATAAATAATACTTCATCAATAAAATCATGTTACTATTGTCATAATATGTATATATTGTCAACATGAACATAAATGTATGCAACTATTGTTCGAACACCTGGGTTTTCATGTACTCAGAAAAGTTGAGAATAAGTATGCCTATATTATAGATATATGCATACGAATATGCGTATGTTTTAAATATTTCTATTCAGCATTTTTATGTTAAAAAATTGCTTACAAATATGCATCTATTCTTACTATATGCATATTTTCATTCTACTTCTTTTATCAAACATGCAGAAAAACAGAAAATAGAATATATGTATATTTGTATGCATATATCTAGAATATTTGCATATAAATATGCAAATATTATTGTTATTTTGCTGAATTGTATAATTCTGAAATTCCAGCATGCATCTACTAAGAATAAATGCTTTTAAACATTTAAGTTTTATGCATACTTGTTTACAATCATATAGATTTACTCAATAAAAATCAGATTACAAGAATACAGTATCTATACTCGGATACAAAAAAAAAAAAGCAATTAGATTTATACCTTTTTTGGCTATTTCTTGTAAATTGATGATGACGGTAGTGAATCAAAACATGACGATGTTGATTAAAATGAAAACCACCGCCTTTTGATTTTACAACGCGATTTACTGATCGAGGGTTTTGCAGGATTGTGGGATTGGGGTTTTGAGCGAGATGAGGAATCGATGTTTGAGCTAGATGAAAGGAGCGATCGGACTGAATAAGAGCGATCGAAGGTTTTGCTGAATTGTGGGATTAGGGCTTAGAGCGAGATTAAAGGAGCGAGTGAGTGAGGACGAATTGTTGTTGGATAGTTTTTTAGCTGCGTAAGGGTAAATCTGGAATCATTTGTTTGGAATTTCAATAACAGGGATGTATTCTCTATTTTTTTTATCACTGGGTTTTTTTTTTTATACTTTGAAACTTAATAGGGACCTGTAAAAAATGCACCCTTTAGTCAATTTGGATCGACCAGAAAATGACCATTTTTCAAACGGTCTTCAAATTCAACAAAATTAGTTTTGTTAGGACCGTATCGTCAATACGAAGCTAGAAATAATTTTTCTGAACTTTTTAGAATAATTATGTGGTAAACTAAAATGTACGTTCAAATCTAAAATTGAATGTTTTATATTTTAATTTGAAGAATAACTAACTGAAACAGTCGAATGTGCTTATGAAACATATTACATTATGTCCGGAATAGGGTTATTTGGCAAGGGGCAACATTCGTCGGGTCTTGTTTAGAGTTCAGATTGGTTTATCAAGTTATTATTGAAATAAATAAATAAATAAATAAATAATATAAAATATACTATATATATACAGTGTATATACGTGTAACCCTAGTGCCCCTTTCAAAATCGCTGCGCCGCCAGTATCGTGTGAAGGGCTGAGGCGATTCGATCTTCCCACCTAAATTTCTTCACTTCCACGTTGAATTAATATAAGGTTCTAAAGCAAAAATCAGAGAGATGAGTTCGATCTTCAAATCCATAGTGATTTCAAGATATATCGTTGCATATTCGAAGGGGACCGCCTCCCCAAAGTCGCTCCATTCGACCTCGCCTCCAACGTGGGTGGCCCCACCAAGTTCAACAAGTGGGGTAGCCACCGGACGCTCGTGCGGAGGCGCACCTGGTGGCGACGCCTGATTATCGTCCAGCGCCTTCTTTCGCACGCAAAAAGGAACCCTAATTTGGAGTGAATGATTTCGGCAAGCGTGCGCTGTCTGGTAAACGGGACGAAGAGGCAGAAAGGTTTAAAGGAAAGGTAGCGTTTTATTTCGTTATTAATTTAATTATCTACGCTATTTAGTCGTCCAAACTTTAAAATATCGTATCTCCTTCATACGAGGTCGAAATCGCGCGAAACTGGATCCGTTGGGATCATAGGGACGAGAGCTCCGCAACAAAACTGACCACGCCCAAAACAGAGAACGTTGGAATTTCAGGCTAATTCAGACCTGAACCAACCCAGAAATTCAGATAAAACTTACGGAGTGGATCCCAATGTGAGAACTTCTCACTAAATTATTTCTGTACAGTTATCTATTTTATGACTGCATATATGAACTGCTCCCCAAATCGTCCACAGACCATGGACGAATTGTTTGTTTGATTGTATTGTATTGTGAAAATCGATTGTGATGTGAAATGGAATGTAAAAATATTCATGCGTTGAATAAAATATTTGAATAACAAAAATATCATTTTTATTGTGTAAATAAACTGAATAAAATATTCATGTGTTGAAATAAATAATTTATCGTTAAAAATATAATTTCTAACGGATATATGGATGAAAATAAATATTCATTTACAAATCGAACGATTTTTTTATGTACACTGATTTGACTGATATTAATTGGGACGATAAATTTTACACATCGCCCAACTGCACAAATAATATTCAGTGTTTGTTGATTGAAACCCCACACGGGTATTGGGATGATATTTAACGTTCACTAATCCCTATTGTTTAGTTGTATGTCAATCGATTGGTTGACAGACTGTTGAAAGCGTTAAATATTTATATTTAATGCTTATACAGTGTAGAATGCACTCTGCATGATGGATGATTGTTTATCACGGTTGTTATATACATGTCTTGTATGGAATCTGTATAATTAACCTTATATGGTAATTGATTGGGCCTCGTTCCATTGTGGAAAATAAAGAATATTTTAAAATATATTCATGTGTTGAATAAAATAAAATAATGAATATTTTCAAATAATGAATATTTTAAAATAATATTCAGAAAAGAATCAAAATATGATTTTGGTGTCCTATTTGGGATGGACACGACTATATTTAAATTTATAAATCCATGTTGATTAGATTAACGCCGTTTTGACGTGAACGATATTTATATCGATTTTATTCATTTTTATAATGAATATTGAAAAGGAATTGATTTCAAAATCTAATGTTTTGAAAATATTATCAATTATATATTAATGATATGGAATATTCAATTTTGATTAGAAATTAAATATGAAATTGAAATCGTTTTGAAAAAGAATTTAAAACGATTTATAAAATACATTTTAAATGGAAATCGATGAAATATATATTATATATATAATATAATGGTCTGAATAGAATGCGTCGCGCTGCGGCAGTTCGCGAATTTCGACCATTGACTTCGAACGGACATTACGGGAGATCTGACCGTCGGATTCTCCTAAAACCAGAGCCTTGGGTTCGTATTGAAAAGAGCTTTCTAACGAATATTAGCGATTTGAAGTCTAACAGTTGGATTTGGAATTATGTCCAAATCAAATTTGGAAAAGGTCGATGTAAGTGCAGTTCGATGACCATTGATGGAAATCGACTGTACGGGCCTTGATAAAATTATTAAAAATATCAGTAATTAGTGTAAAATCATAATAAATGATTTGGAAAGAATTAGGACGAAAAATTCCATGTTTGAAAAGATAAAATTATATTTTTATGGTAATGAACCAGTTATGAACTAGAATTATAATCCAATATTTTTAAATAAATAAATTGGATTTGAGATAGTTTTAATAATAACCGGAATTTCCAACATATGAATTGAAATGGATTTGAATCGAATTTATTTTCGAAATATTTTGATATTGGATTTAATGATTATACGGACATTGTGGTGGAATTTGGAAGATATATATATATATATATATATATATATATATATATATATATATATATATATATATTTACTAATAATACAAATACCTTGAGATGGTGAAGCTTTTTTAAACTTCCAAACTGGTCCATGGAAGTTATCAGAAAGTAGGCAAATTCTATTCAGACCCAGACATTTGCTGAGTAGCCCCCCTAATTTTTAAAAAACTTTCGCATGACCAAAATACCATTTACCTCGTAGGGTCACTACTAGGTTATGTTGCCTACCTTGTAGGGACTCTACGAGGTAATGTTGCTAACCTCGTAGGGCAACTACGAGGTAATGATATCAACCTCGTAGGGCTACTACGTGGATGAATCATAATCCCCACACCCGCACTGCGTGGTTAATGAAAACGTGTAAAAAAAATATTCAGCGAAGGGTATTTTTGTCCAGCGAAATTTTAAAATAAAAAAGGGGGGCTACTCAGCAAATGCCTGGGTCTGAATAGAATTTGCCCAGAAAGTAATCCAATAGAAAAGAAAGACTAAGGGCATACGTGTCAATTCTATTGCCCACGTTTTGCACCTCCACTAAGTACTGCGCGCTGGAATCTTTCAGTTCTCACAATCTCCGTCTTCTTCCTCTACTCTCCTTCAATTTTTTCTAACGTATTTTCTTCCCCAGTAAAAAAGAATCACGATGGCATTAATTGCCATACGCAATTTTCTACCTCTTCTTCTATTCTCAAAGTTCTGCAAATCACTTCTTCGTCGATCGGGTAAACTACCTTTCATCCCCAACCCACATAAACTTAAATCTGAAACTCGATTGGCTCTCGGTTCAGTTAAATTAACCTATAACAGGGTATCTAAAAGTCATATGTCCTTGAAGAAGCGGCGATGTTTGGGAATTAGGTAAAGATGCTAAAATATCTTACTTCAATTATTTCATGCAAGGTTTGTTTTTTTTCTCATAGGATCAGATTCAATTTTACGATTTTTCTACTCAGAGATTTATGTTCAAATATACCTTTGTTTTCCCTTTTTCTTAGATTTTAATTTGGAGAATTGTGATTATGTTTTTTTCCTGTCTCTGTCATGAAAAATTCCAAATCTGGGAATTATTTATTGTTCCTACATGGTTAGAATATTTTTGGTTATTTATATGTGTTGTCTGCCGCGTCGAGTAGCCTAATTAACTCTTTATCACTTATATGTATCTGTTAATCTATTATATCCACTTACCGTACAAAGTACTTGCATAAGATAATTTAATATATTATTTTACTATAGACCTAAATTTCTCTTTTTTCGGTTAACCACTGCCACCAGTCGTGCTTGAGGTTTGCTATTTTCATCTTGGTTAGCTTTAGGTTTGCATCAGTTCTTCAGATTTGACAATACATTATTTCTGCAGGTAACCATATTGCCATGTTAACCGAACTCTCTAATCTCATCAACGTATGTTTGCAATTTATTTGCTTTTATTATGCTACATATGACAATAAGTTAGTTCTGTTTTTCTCCATATTTCATTTAAGTTAATTATTGTTATATCTTAATGTTGTCTTCATTTCTTGAATAGCTTCCTTCTTTTGTCCTTCAGATCTGGCTACTCTTCTCATCGCGTTTGTTTCAGGTAACTGTATTTGTTTTTTTTTTCATATGGTTAGCTGAAATGTATATATTCATCAACGTTTGTTTACAGTGCTTTTTTTAATGCTATCCATGCTTTAGACTGATGTTGCAGAAAACGAGAGGGCTTGGACTAAAGATAGACGGATTCATTCTGATAATTGAACAATGGAGGAGTGAAGGAAAAGTTTATTCATAGATTATTTATTTGTTCATTGATTGTTAACCGAACTTTCAAATTGGAGAAACTAGATTAGCAATATATTTGTTCAAAGTGCAAACTAATATTATATTTTTTCTCATTAATGTTTGATGGTATGTTAACTTTTATAACCAATTTTTTTCCATTCAATGTGCCAAACTTGACAGCAGTTGTTTTTTCATCCTATGCTAATACTGCTTATTTTTATTAGATCGTATTCTGTTTGAATCCGTAAGATGAGAGAAAAGGTAGGCACATCCAGTTTTTCCTTTATTTCTAATGCTAATTCAATCGGAGAAGTCATCTCATATGCCATCTCTTACTTTTCTCTTGGAGCTGCAATATTCGACTTAGTTAACTAGGGCAAAGTTAGTATATTCTAATTTGAACATCATCCACATGCATTTTTGAGCAAGTAACCAAAACTTTTGTATTGTGTTAATCATGACCTAAACATATTGATAACTAGAACTTTATTTTGAATCTCAAATTCACGAAATAAATATCTGGATGATTTATCCGTAGTTAGAGTTGTAGTATAACCCAGCAGCAAACATCAATTTTCCAAGTCATGCATATGATGTAAATTTATTTTCATTAGTGAAATGACTTATTTATGAGTTGGAAAGTTTCTACTAGATGTTTGCAAAAATTATATATAAATTCCAGCCTTTCAATCAAACGGCCATTGAAAAAACAAAGAAAAATAAATTCGGTCCTCATCTATTACTTCATTTCGGATCTTGCTTTTTAGTTTTAATTCTTTGTACTACCGATCAATGGTTCTGGATGGTTTTGGGCTAAAGAATGAAGTTACACAGTGGAATATTAGTGGCCATAAGTTGTATTTATGTGTTTTGTTGCCTTATTTCAAATTTACCCATATTATAAATATTAGAAACCTACATTGGTGCATATATATATATATATATATATATATATATATATATATATATATATATATATATATATATATATATGTATGTATGTATATATGTATGATAGCCCTCATATTAGTAAATATGCCTGCACATTGTTCGGATATAATATCCAATCCTTCCAGCAGTTCATTGATTATTGTCATTTTTATGCTAAAGTAACAATATGTATTTTATTGCTTAACTTACATCCACACTGAATACATATGCTTTTTGTTTACTAAGAAATTTTTTTGTTGCATACTGGAATGAAATAGTTATATGTATTTCACCTTTCTGTGTTTTGCTGCTTATGGTATTACATGACGTGTTATTTGCTTTTGATTGCTCTTTTCTCCAAAGTAGCAACAGCCATGAAAATTTAAAAGAATTTCTATCAATTCTAAGTAGTAGGACTGTCTGTTTACGTAACGTTCTTTGATTACGTAGTGTTGTCCATATTTTATTCTTCTATAAATCTTAAAATAAAATTTGGGCTTTGTCTAGGTATTGCGTGAAGCATCAGTAATCCATCGATTAATAAGAAGCGACCACTGAGCGACAAAGATGAGTTGATGCAGTGCTTCATTTAGTAAAGGATTAAAAGAACACATATAGGTATTGTTTCTCTATATTTTTAGTTAAAATTCCATATTTCAGTTTGGTAATAGATTTTCCTTTCAAAATTGTCATGACAAATTATTGTGATTGCTGTTTATGTTTATCAGTAAAATAATGATTTTGATGTTTGGTGGATTAGCCTCAAAATTGAATTGATGTTGATATACTTATTGTTTCTATTCATGTTTTCGGTTATAATTTTTGAGCAAGACACTAAATAAATGTTTTCAGACATGCTTACCATTAGTTTCTTTAAATGCAATGCAGTATGTTCAATATTCATTGCTTTGTTATGTTGCTTCTGACTAACATGCTCGAACAAGAGCACTCTTTCAAAAAAGTGCATTGCAACCAGAATTAAAATAGGTAAAACTAACTCCATTTTGATGAATTAAGTAGAATTATTTGATAATATTTTGATGGAAGATAGTAAATGAATGAATTTATAAGAAAATGACGAAGGTACGAATAATATTTAGAACATTATTTGTTAAACTATACACCAATCAATATCTGATAATCGTACCTAAAATATTTAGTAAGTTAGACTAATAGTTATGCAAAATCAAATTGCTTAATAGTTTATAATATCATGCTTCTCGACTACATTTAAAATATATTTTCAATATATGCATTAACTTTTGTCATTTACAAATAAAATTTAATGTTCTCGTATAAGGCCTCGAATAAGTTTGGAAGTAATATATGTTATCAGATCTAAGTAAATCCGAAAGGCTTTTATGTTAACCATAAATTCAATATTTAATGTGAATGGAAAGAACAGACTTTTTTTAGCAACTACTGGAAGATCAATAAAATGACTCTTCAGCCGTTCCTTTTTATAAACATGCTTCCTGACTAAATTTCAAATATATTTTTGATATATGCAATATCAAGTTTTTTCATTGATAAATAAAATTTACTATTCTAATAAATGGTAGTGAATTAACTATGAAATAGTATATATTATTAGATCCCAATTAGTGTGAAAGTCTGTGATGTCAAATGTAAATTCAATATTCAATGCAGAAGAAAATTAGAAACCTTTTTCGAGCAAATGCCGAGGGATTAATAAAATGTCAACATATTCCTAATTTTCCTACAAGTTTACAGTTTTCTACAAGTGTAATCCTGGCTAAATGGAGAACTTCCGGATGTTATACATATTTCAAATTGATTTATATAGATTGCTTATATCTTATTCATTGT
This sequence comes from Allium sativum, assembly GCA_030737875.1. Classification (NCBI taxonomy): domain Eukaryota; kingdom Viridiplantae; phylum Streptophyta; class Magnoliopsida; order Asparagales; family Amaryllidaceae; genus Allium; species Allium sativum. The sequence continues at coordinate 160,492,005 of CM060927.1, forward strand.
CCATGCAAACTGCACACAATTGTTTTTGAAGATCATTGTTTCCACTTCAGTTTACGTTGGTCCCTAAGAATGGATTGCAGCTGGCAATTCCTTTTATGTTTGCTGTAAAAATTAGTGCATTTATTTTATTCATTTTTAGACAAATAAAACTGTTACTACAGGTGAGGTGACGTTACATTCTTCTTCGCTAAAATCATAAATGCAAAGTTAATGACATATAATAAATGTGTTGCCGTGAGTGTAACATTTCATGCCCCTTGAAAACCGGTTCCTTTTATACACATGTATAATTTTTTGGTCAACCATGGAAATTGAAAATTTTGTTTCTACAGTTTGGTATTCAGTCTACGAAAACGTTATCTTATGTTTTTGGCAAATTGTTTGATAACTTTTGGAATAAATATTTATAAAATCACATTACATTTGAAAAGTGTATTGACATTTAATATTTGGCCTTCCAGGAAGCTAGAATGAACATAGTTGTTACAAACATTTGCATAATTTCATTGTATGCACAACTTGATCATTTACACAACTCATAGCTCCATCTATTAAGAGGAGAAAAGGAAAAAAAAGGACAAATTGTTGTTGAATCAATTTATTTTTGTTGCATCATTTTATTTTTATTATCCTTTGGTTTTATTATAATCAACTTTTATTCTTCTCACTTGATAACTAAAGAGATGAACATTATTTCAATCTACATTGAGGTATTGTGTGTATTTTAACTGAAACATAATAACCATTTTATTTTTACTCCTTCAAGCTTAGATTTTTATTTTGAAAGTTGTTTTAGGTAGAATGGCGAATTAAAACGATTTCCTAAGTTTGAAACTCTTTTATCAATTTTTGCACGAATTACATTTAGTATTAAAGATGTCTACAACACTCAATTGAATTCTTCATATGTTTTCATATGTAAGTCAAAACCGATTGTTTAATATAGCATTAAGCTTAATTATTATATCTCTTAAATCATATAAGTTTTGTAAAAAACAGTGTATAGCATAGAGAAAAATTATCACATCAATTTAACTCTTACAAATTTTTATCACGATATTAATGTTAAGGAAAAACTAAAATCTATACATAAGTGTGTTAATCTTTGTAAGCGTTATGATTTATAAGTTTAAGTATGATGTGTAGTCTGATCCCTTTGAATAGCAAGAAAATTCTCTTTATAATAATATGGTTATTTAATACTTTCTAAAACAAAGATGATGTGAATTTTCTTATTTTCAAGTTAGTAAGCGCTAATATTAATATCTTTTACAATTTTTGACATGTCATAGTTCATTACTTTCTTTAACTGTTCGATAATTTCCTAAAATAACCTACTCACATTCTAATTTTCATAAATCATTAGATTTATGCATTTGCAGTATAAAAACTATAGGATTATGTACATATCGAAATCCTTCGTAAAATCAAAAACTCTTACAAGCATTGTTTTTCAATGTGAATTCATCCTCCAGTTGGCTTAGAATGGGGTTAGCATAACTTTAATTATAATTAATAAAGGAGACTTAACATTTGGGAACAATTAGACATTATTTGTTTGATTTATGTATGCATCATGCATGAATATCCTTTACAAATAAATTAAGTTTGCAGTTTGCATATTCTGAGGTTAAATAACTTTTACATAATGCTTTTTGTATTATTTTTAAAAATTGGTGTTAAACCACTTCCGTTTAATAAATATTATAAAAAACCCTTATTTATCAAAAACTTAATTACTCATCTGTATTAAGTAAAGAAATATGCTAACTGGACCAACCTTAACTATGTGCTCAATTTGGGCTACAGAGAGATGGAATGATTATGTATTGTTGATATGGTTTTTCTTATTTGCATGGATCGAAAATATGCCAAAAAATATAACGTGCGTGTCAATAAAGTTTAATAAACAGTGATTTTGTTAGATATAAATTTTGTCAATGTAAAAATATCCCAGATGGTTTGCAGTGACTTTTACTTTTGCAACCAGTGACTTTTTTCCTTTCTTAAATGTGTAATGAGAAAGTTATCGTGATTACTTTATAAAATTAGATTTTCTTTTTAATTAACTCTGTTTCCTAATCAAAATATGTACTAATACGAGTAACTTTTGGAACATTATGGATTTCACTAATTTTGCATCATCGTTTTTTTGCCAGCCGTGGTTGGATTGTTTATGTTGCAGTTTGCGTATTTGATATTTTAATTTAGTTACTTCCATAGTATTATATTGACCTGTTGTGTTTCATGTGTGTGTGTGTGTGTGTGTGTATATATATATATATATATATATATATATATATATATATATATATATATATATATATATATATATATATATATGCTAACTTCAACGTTTATTTGCAATTTCTTCTTTATTACTAAATGTGATTATTTCTTATGCTACATTTGATGCTTATTTTCATTAGGTTGAGGTTTGTATACTTCGTATTTAAATTATGCGAATAGCCTTGCAACTGCAAAACTTCTGGGATATTTTTTTTAAAAGCAGTGACTCTTTTACTTTCTTAAGTGTGTGTCTAACATTAGTTCATTTTACGGATTTTGTTCGGTTATACAGTCATGAATTGCATGGTTATAATGGTTAATTTCATGCATAACCAATCGAACCCAGGAATTAGATTGCTGATGATGATTTCAGTGACATGGGAAAGGCGATAGACTTTAGGTAGGCTGTTTTCTCCTGTAATGTCAATTGAAATGAATAGGTAATCATGTATGTTTTCACTTGAGTTTGGATATTGGCATTATTTTATTGTTTTCCTAAGTTTTTAATGAATGTCATGCCTCATCTGTTAAAATAATATATTACTTTCCTTTTAATTAACAATGAATTTTTATATGTTGAGTTCTCAAACGTTTGGTTATTTCGGCAGCATGAGTTGGATACAATGTATGCTAACTTTTGTTTTTTTACCAAGTGAAAATTTCTACGAATAGTTAGCCTTGCAGCTGCTGGAATATTTTTATACAAGCAGTGACTCTTTTACTTTCTTAAATGTGTATCTAACATTATTGTGAAAGTTATCTTGATTACTTTATAAAATTAGATTTTTCTTTTTAAACAACTCTTATGTTTCCTAATCAAAATACGTAATACCGAAAACTATTAAGATTTCTCTCTCTTGCCCTTCTTTACTTTAGTACACTGTAAAATAACTTTTGAAACATTATGGATTTCACTAATTTTCCATCATCATTTTCTCTCTTGCTCTTCTTTATTTTATTACACAGTAAAATAACTTTTGGAACATTATGGATTTCACTTCTCTTATTTTCATCATGGTTGTACCATGTTAAATGCTATTGTAAACAATTTTATTCTCTGCGCAGATTGGAGAAGTTGATATGGTTGAGGCAAAGTTTATGGCCAAACATTCAACTCAATACTCATGCTACTTGCACCGCATTTCCCTTTGTTGCTCGTTGTTCAATTCTGTCTGTAATCTGAAATAACAAGTAACGGTTGTTTCTGATTTTTATTTGAAATAAACATACCTTATAGTGTTTTTTGTGTACCTATTTCATTATATAACACTTATAAGCTGCAGAACAACTATATACAAAACTGTGTTGCAAATTTTACACAACTGTACGTTATTTACATGATATCCTGCAATTTTTATCTTTCCATTTTTTTATGCTGTTGGTATGACCAACGTGAAACTATACACATTGTTTTTAAACCTGTTCGTTATTTCTAGCATGTTTAGTGGTCATAGCTCTCAGTTTTCCACCTTCCTTTTCATGTAACCTACCTTTGCTTCAACTGTTTATGCACACGTCCAACGGACGTGCCTTTGTAGTGGTATATATATATATCGTTATTCCAATATGATATTTGTTGATTTTAGAATTTGATATTGAATATAAGCCAATATATTTTCTATTCAGAGCCTTGTATTTAATATCAAATAGGGTTTTGGGTTTATCGTGAACCGTGTTTTAAATGACACTTTCTTAAACCCAGTAGAGAAAAGATATAAATCTTTTAATTAAGATGTAGAAAAGAATTGCCAATTAATTAACATTTAATTGGGTTTGAAATGGAATGTGAATTAGGTTTATTGTGAACTGTGTTTTTAACGACATTCGTTCTTTAACCTGATTTACAATTAAATGAGATTTTGGACTTATAAATCTTTTAATTAAGGTTTAATGGAATTTTCCAAAGTAAAGTTTTTTGATTTAATAAAATAAATTGGAATGGAATTCGATTTGGTAATAATCGAAGTGAACTTCTGTGGAGGAAGACTGTTACTATATATGGAATTTAAGAGGCTTTGCCGTTATTCCATTTATATTATCGGTTGGATATGGAAGTTCATATCGATTATATAATCTGTATTCTGTGAAGATTCCATTGTTAATGGAATGTGATTTTGGGTTTATCGTGAGCTGTGTTTTAAATGACATTAATTCTTTAACCCAGTTAAAGATAAGATAAATTTCTTAACTTGGAGTAATCATTAAGTAATCATTTTCGAGATTAAAACTAAATTGGAGTTTTAATGAATCTTTAATTAGATTGAAATGGGAATGTGATAATTTAAATTATCAAATTCGAAAAATGATCAAGAATGGAGTGCCACCAGTTTTACTCCAGGCGATAGTTAAATCTTTAATTAGATTTGAACGTGAAATGGTAATTAAATTTACCGATGACACCGTGGTGTTAGATATGAAGTATTACCAGTTTTGCTTCATGGGATGAATAGTTTGAAATTGGGAAATTAAACGAATGATTACTTCGGTAAGGATCGCTAATCTTGACTAGTTTGGATAAGCCTTAATTTTGTTTGAATTGATATCTAAAGGAAGATTGAAGAATAAATTTAAAGAATTTATCTTTGATAAAATTAATGGGAACCTTTCCCAAAGTAAAAGAATTTTTGAATAAAGGAATATTCTGGATTGGAATGAGGCGTTTGTTGTGTTTTTATAGCACTTGTTTATTATATATGCGATTTATTCAAAAAGACCAGGTTTATCCCATTCTGAATAACTGATTCGACGATGTGTCGAGGATGAAGACGGTGGTTGAAGACCGGTGGTTTTCACATCGTTTGGATGATTACTGATGTCTTGATTGGGCTGTACACCCAAGACAATGTAATAAGTGGTGATCATTCCAGATGTACTTGGAGATCGACTGGATATGTGAGGACCTCTCTCCTGTATTGGACATACGGGACGAGGAATAAGGTGCCTCCGGTTTCGTTCACACCCAGAACGAACTTGTAAATGGATGTGTGTCTGACATCGGATTTCATTCTATATGATTGATAGACATCGGTTGCATAGCGTGAATTGCCTGAGTGGCATGCTGAGATGAAAATGATCTAGGCTTCTGTTGAAAAGCAGAGTCTTGTGGTTGATGATAAAAGCACGACTTTAATATGGCATAACTTTGGGGAGTGTTAACTCGTGAGCCTCACACCCCGGTGTGAACTAGAAACGGGAGAGAACATCAGGGAGGGCATGCGTTTCCTTCTAGCTAGGAGTGGTGTCTGGGTTTTGCATGCCCAGACGTTTTACTTATGTGGATGATGGATAGCGAGGCGTCTCGTTTATATCGGTCTCTGCGGAGCCGATGGATGGTATGGTCTTTATACAGACCAATTTTATGCCCCATTGGGCGGGGAAACGCAGTGTTCAGGCATTTTAATCCACTCCGTGTGGACTGGCCCTGACGATCCAAGGTGCAGTTGCGGTTATTCCTCGAACATGGGCTAGATTGTCTCGAAGCGGTAAGGACGATCCCTTGCCTTGGTTCATAGATAGAAACCCAACTTCCAAAACGTGACAATTGCAGTTTTGATTGTAGAGCCTAGTATTGGCGACATGATGTATGGTACCCATGCCGTCTAGGATTGATACATTTATATTTGAAGTTGTTTTATACACTATGCACTTAAAATAGTATCAAATGATTTGTTTTAACATACAAGCATGTTTGGCTATTATAAGGGAAAACCCTATCCTTCGGCTTGCATTGCATTGTGTGATGGGACCTGGGTCTTATAATAGCTTCATTTTTCTAAAAAGCATTGCACTGTTTATTCTATGCACTGTTATTCTTAGGAAGAAACCTGTTCCATGTTATACGGCATGGTCCCTTGATTTACCCAATTTTAAAGTAAAGTTTTAAATAATTGTTTTAGTTCTCACACCAGTCACATGACTGGCCTGGAGTTTATTGTTTTAACCTAAACTCTAGATGCCCCTATTTTCCACACGGGCAGCTAGTAGTTTTGGTTTTGCAGATTTATATTCACAGGATCCTAATTTACAGCTGGAATGATATTCGGAAAGCTCTGTATATTCCATTCAGTTGTGTTTGTATCATTTTCCGTTGCATTGTAACTAGTAAATCTCTGATATTTAGTAAATGTGTAATAATTATTCATACTCTGTATATTCTCGTATTTTGATGAAATTGTTGTAATAAGCAATGAAATGTTCTTCTGTTTGTGTTCTAATTTGTCGTGTTCTCAAAGCAATTCGGGCTTTCCTTTACGGGGAAGTTTGGGTCATCTCATTCAGTATCAAAGCTGGAGAACAAGACATATTAGAACCGAACGAAAGAATACATCAGAGATTGAATTAGTAATATCCAATAAAAATGACTTGTTAAAAAAAGGATCAGTAGCATCCTAGAATGAGCGTGAAGAGTAGTGTTTGAAAATAAAAATGAAAATGAATTTTGTTTTGAAAATTAAATTCAATTATTCATATTTGAATATTTATTTTAGTTTGAATTTGGACAATCGAGTATATGAGATTTTGCTTATACGCGTCATGAACGTATATTCGAAGTTTTGATATACTGGATAGATATAGAATCACGCTCTAGTCACCCAGAAATGATTCTAATGATTGATGCATCGTCATCAGAGTTTATGTTCGAGTGCCGAAAGTGTGATTTCTATATATTTCCAATTGACCGGTGTGAGAACCAAAACTAGATAAGGTCTATTGTTGTGATTTGGCATCAAAAATGGATTTTTATACGTACCAAAGTTATGAATTTGAAAATTAATCAACTAATTGATTGCTGGTTATGTTGTTTGATTATTGGTTTGATTAATTAAAATTTTGAACCATTAAGCCAAATTGTGTCAAATATTGAGCTGGATTGAAATTTTGTTAGAATTTCCTATATATGCATGCATATACATTGAACAGGTAAATGGATTTGCTGTTGAGTAAAGAATTTATTTGCATGCCCGACAAATAGGTAAACCTTAATGAGTTGGATGCACAATTTTATTTATATATCAACTCTTGTGAATGCCATTGGATGCGGAGTGCTGGTTGTTCTGTGTGAGATTATAAACGTCGCCATAGGATAGTAACAATTAATTTTGAACTACACTACATGGCATACTGCATGAAGATAGCATACTCTATCATATACCACATAAGCATTTAGAGCTTATGTGACGAGGTTGAAGATTTACCATACAAGCGAGAGGCTTGTATGGCGATGGCTATATTACAGGTTGAACCAAAGACTGATATGGACTATATAAAATGTAACGGTAAATTGCCAGAATAATAGAAACCCCATACGGGTCTGGAGTTAACAATAATCACATTTCTCTAGTCATTAAGGCACAAAAACTATTTATAGGGTGACGAGAATTTATTCTCTGGAGTTATGATCTATACACACTCCCCTGTGGACACCGGAGTATATCATTATAAATATGTGTATGCTTTTTAGGATTTATCGGGTGCCTAATACGACCCAATAAATTTCCAAACCCCTCCCCGTAAAAAAGAGGTTACGGCGAAATTTTTCGAAAATTTAGGGTGTTATCCAATTTTTTGAAGAATTAGAAAATTCTTAAAACTGAAAAGTTGAAGAATGAATGCCAGAATGAAAGTTGAGTTGATCATTTAAACAACTTTCAGCTCCGTTCCTTTTCGAGGATGAAAAGATTTTAAGTGGGGGAGATTGTAACAACCCGAAAAATCAGAACCAACTTAAATTTTTTAATTTGACAATTTTAATGAATTTTGAATATTTAAAATGATTTATTTTAAATAATAGTGATGACAAATTTATTTTGAATAGAATTAGAATGTATATATTTATTCGAATCGACGTTAGAATATAAATATTTATTTTAATTATAAAATAAATTGAAAATGGCGCGGTAGTTTGAAAATTTGATTTCAAATTTCAAATGAATATACAAGATTCAAAATAAACCGGATTTTAGTGAAACCAAAAACATTAGAATCTATTTGAAAATATCTTTCCAACGAATCCGAAAAATTGAAATTTTATAGCAGGAATAAAAAGTTATGCCCAGTTGAAAATTCAGAATAGTCGTTATGGAAATATAGGCCTTAAAATAGCCATTTTGCAAATGACCTCTATTTTCGACGAAACCACTTTTGTTGGATCTGGGATGTCAAATTATTTCTAGATTCAAATTTCCATAATTTTTGAAATCAATATGCGAGTGTGGCAAACGAAAACCTGTTTTGACATTTTTAGTCAATTTGGATTGACCAGAAAATGACCATTTTTCAAACGTTCTTCAAATTCTATGAAATTAGTTTTGTTAGTACCGTATCGTCAATACGAAGCTGGGAATAATTTTCTGGAATTTTTAGAATTAGTATGTGGCCCCGGTAAATTAAAATGTACGTTCAAATCTAAAATTGAATGTTTTATGTTTTAATTTGAAGAATAACTGAATGAAACAGTCGAATGGGCTTATGAAACATATTCCATTGTGTCCGGAATGGGGGTATTTGGCTGGGGGTGAATTCATTGGGTCTCGTTTGGAGTTCAGATTGGTTTAACAAGTTATTATTGTATTAAATAAATAAATAACATAAAATATACTCTAACGGCCCGCAAATCTGTACCCTTTGAGTTGACTAATAACACCACACGTCCAACCCAAATGACACAGAAATATGAATCATTAATAGAAAGAAGTTAGAGGATGAGGAACAGAAAGAAAGAAAAGTTAGAATAGAAGAAAAACGAAGAACACAAATCTCACAGTGGAACGAATAAAATATATTAAATAACATAACTTTTGAAATACTAAACAGTAACTGTATATACATACCATTATCAGAGCACAACAGTTATTCCTGAAACAGTTATAAAAACTTGTTTCCAGATACAACATAGTACATAACGGAAATATGATAGTTTATAACTAACTAGTGAAGCCTCCTGCTTCCAGCTCTTCCAAGTGAATCTGAAAAATCCCAACTACTTGACTGCCCGTACGAATTTGGGCACCCAAGAGTTTAGGGAAAACAAAATAAACTCTAGATCAGTAATGGGACTGGTGTGAGTAAACTCCAACAATTTGTTTAACTTTCAAAATCCTTTCGAAAGAAAGGATAATAGTAAGACCAGTCCACACATAAACATGGACGGTTTTTACCTTACTATAACCCAAAACACTTTGATAAAAAATCTAGTGATATTATAATAGTGTCTAAATTAAATAAATAACAATCTAGCAGAACTCTTGCATCTCACGCTCTATATATATTATAAAATCAAAAACCGCAGGGCGCTTATTGGAGATTGGATTCCGACTATGACAAGGTATGGAACCACCTTCCGATAGTGAATCTCTAGAGGGGAATACACTAGGTTCAACAAGAACATCTTGCAACCCGGCCCACACATAACCGACCACTCATTTCGCTTGAGTGTATTGAAAGATATCACCAACGGTTGGGATCAACAACCGTTTCCCGAAAAGGGACAACATCAATAGGTTAAAGAAGTAAAAGGAATTTTTCTAGTTAGGTGATTATACACTCTAATGGGAGCGACCCACATAGCCATGCTGCCTGCTCGATTTTTGTCATTCCCGGTTGTTGAGGCTTGAGGCTACGATTAGTTTCTATTCATTGATAGCACAATCACTTTGAATGCCACATTGTTAGATCCGATAATCACTAATTGACTTGCACAAATATATTCTGGATATTACGCTAAGAGAACAAATTCTCCGCCACCATATATATTTATACAGACCAACATATGTGATCATTGGAAATACTTTGTCAGACATTCGTCCATATACGTTCGTTCTGGGATTGAACGAAATCGAAGGCACAATTTCTATAAATAGAAAAAGCCCTTGCACTTTTAATCCGCCTTCGATTATCTTTATATAATCTGATTCGCAATGCTACTGCCAATACGGAGTGGTTCACGGATAATAATCCAACCGGTCTCTCCATATTGACAACGATATTGGAAAATACTTCGATAGTAGGTTATTTAACTATTGAAGAAAAATAAACAAACATTCCAACCATCAAACAAATCACTGGTCCTCTTAATTAATATTTCATTAATTAAATCACTTCTTCATTTCCTTACAAATATTTGTAAACCAAATATTTTCAATAATCATCTTGGTTTCTTACGCTGTTTGGAAAACATTTCCAAATTTCGCCATCTTTTATTTCTATACTTAGAAAATATCTCATATTATTAACTGGAAAATATTCCAATTACTTCTCCGTTTCACGACAGTTCATTTCTATACTTAGGAAATATTTATTATTAAATTTCCAATATTCCACTTACTTGGGTTAAAACAAATGTTGTGTAAAACACCGTTACAACAACCCAAAATATTACATTCAACTAACTCTTATTCAAACATTTCTCTTCGAGACTGGATCTAGCTATTTATCGATTAAAAATGAAAACAATCGAGTTGGGGTATAATGACCTCTAAGATCTTGGCTGAAAACATCCTTAACTTCAAAACAGACAAGACCATTATTCCCGAATAATCAATACCATAAAAATCAATTATTCATTTATAAATCACGTATATGTTTCTCTTTCTAATTTTTTATTAGATTTAATTATAGATTTCCTTTTTGTTTATAGTATTCTATTTTCAAGTTCATTTCCTTATCAAATTCTATATATATCGATACAATGATTCCTAACTATCAAAATTTCTTAAAAATATTCTAACTCCTTTAATTTCCAAAAAAATTCCCCATAACCTCCTTTGTACAGGCAAATAGTTCAAACCTCAACTCGCCTCTCTAGGCCCTTTCCATTCAAAAAAAATCAAAAAGCCAAGTGGCTTGCCGATTTAGCGCATAAAACCTCATATGGAATTTAAATGTGTACCTTTTTGTTGGGCACTTCAATTTATCTCTTCATATACTTCATTCCAAACTTGCTTAACATGTATCAAAATATTCCCATTTGGTTTCAACTCAATCCGTTCGTCTTAAGCTAATTTGCTAATTTATTTTCTAATTAGCTATTTTTCCTATTCCACTTCTTTTTTTGAACATAAAATGTTCAAATAAAATATTACTTGCTTATAAACAAATTGAATTCCATTTTCATTCAACTTTCCTTTTCGATTTCGAATATAAATTTCCAAATCGAATTCACTTATTCAAAGCCCAATTTCAATTTAAAATCTCATTAACTATTTATTTTTCAAATTAGTTAATTCTATTCAATAATTAAAAATCTATTTTTTTTGTTTCAAAAATCAATCCATTACTCACTTGAGTTCACATATATTTTTCAAATCAAATCTGAAATTTTCTAAATAGAAATTCGGATATTTATTCGCTTTAAATCCTTTTATAAAATTCAATAAACCGTTATGGTTTTTAAATGGTTATGGCGCTGTTTTTCTAGAAATTTGATTTTGACATAACTCAAAATCTATAAGATGAAATCCAGATTTTTCTCTTCCATTAGAAAACTATTGTTAAGTCGGTCCTGACGGTTCTTGTTTTAAAGAATTCCGACTTAAATTGAGTTCTATATACTCAATTGAAGTTCGGAACGCCAATTTATGAACTGTCGTGCTACGAAGAGTTTGTTTTAATTATATTATGTATATAAACTTTTAAAATACATTTATAATAAATTCAACTCCATTCTAATATGTTTTAAATATATTTCAAACCAATTTTCCCAATTCAATTCAATAAATTCTGATTATCTATAATCGATGATTTTTCCTTACTCGGTTATACATTTATTTATACTCGATTTGTTATTTCAAAATCCAAATTCATTTTATAAATAAATTATAAAATTCGATATAATCGAATTCCAATTATAACTCCTTTGTATTTTCTCAATTCAGTTTATATTCTAAATCCCGGAATATAATCAATTATTCCATTTTCAACACGTTTTCCAATTTCACTTTTTAAATTCTTCCTTGAATTTAAACTTCTTAATTATCCAATGATAATTTATTTCAGTACATTTATAACATCGTTTGTAAATCCATCTTTCTTGTTTTATATATTGAAACAAGTTTTCCATTTCAAATCCCTTTTGAAATCTAACTCCTTTTATATTTTGAATTCCAGAATAAAAACCCCTGTTTCCTTTTTAAAATGATTTCAACTTTCTATTTTAAATTCATACTTGAATATAAAGTTACCAATTATCTCTTGATAATTTATTCACCATATTTATAAACATTATTTATAAATTTACTTGATTTATATTTAAACAAGTCCATTTCGAAATCTATTTAAAACCAAAATCTTATTTTGGAAATTTCTATTTATAATAACTTATATATATAACACCCAATTTATTTTCATATTCAATTTAACTTCTATTTAAATAAATTCGAATTAATCGAATTTAAATCCAAAATCCTTACGGATTTATTTTAGTTCAATTTTTATTCTGAACATCAGAATAAATTTCGTCGTTTAGTTCTTTAAAACGTCTCCCCATTTCTATTTTTAAATTCACATTTGAATTTAAATATTCAAATTATCCAATGATAAAATTTCCACTTTATTTATAAACACTGTTTATAGATTTATTTCAATTTCCCACATTATTCAATTTATAAACATCGTTTATAAATTCAATACTTGTTTTATTTATTCAAAACAAGTTAATATTTTTTGTCCATTCGAATTTCAAATTCTTTTTTCAGAAAAATAGAATTTTCCATTTAAATCTCAAAATATCCTTTTCGCCATATTTTTATAAATCAACATTTTGGGCCCAGTGATATTTGAACAATCAAACCACCCAATTATTAATCAACACATCATATATGATAATATATATGTGAAAGCTAACAATGATAAATTTTGAGGAATCCAGTTGGATTTCTCTAACCTGTTTTTCCTGCATCCACAGACGTTAGCCAACATAAATAATACCCATCCTGCTTCGAGGTAGGATATCGCGGTTTAGAAGGTCATCCACTATCATAGCGTGGGGTGTATAGGGTCATCCGCTAATGATATTGCGGGCATCCACTAATGGTACTGCGGGAATCCAACCAATCACCAATAAATATATATCATAACCACAAACCAATCCTATATAAATAATATATTTTAAATAGGCACAAATATATTCAAATGCAACCAACAACCAAAAAACAATTATTTTTAACTAATAAAAATAATTCTAAATAAATTTGAGTGAGATTTACTCACCGAGATTTTAATTGTCGGAATCAAATCGAAGACATTCGATTTATATTCCATTCGTCTCGAAAATCCGTATACGGTTCCCGCTAAGTGTACAACTCGACTTGCACTAGCAATGTTATTGACCTTGTATAAATTAAATACATTGCATTATAATATTTTTAATTGGTTTAAATTTAAAACTAAATTAACAATGAAATTTAGTTAATATTGCTTACCAAATACTTCTGCGCTAATATAACCATGGGTTCATCCTCACTTTTGTACACCATGTTTGAACTAAAGTTTGTATGAATTAGATACAAATTAAATAAGATTTTTAGTAATTTAAGTTAATAATTTATTTACCTTAATCGATGAAATATTATGCTAATCTCTTTTCCTTCCTCTTGCAAAAATCACGGCTTATCACTCAGCTCAATATTAGACTTCACTACCTCAAATGACAGACCTGCATCCACATTCCAAGAAAACAAGACCTGTACTCCCCATTTGTTAACTGCCGTACTCCCCAAAAGCAGATATGGATTTTCCCAAATTCACAGCTCAAGCTACTTCCTGTAATCCCAACATTACAGCTCCTCTCTCTACTTCCATATTACCAATTTCTTCCAACTCCTCCCTCTCCTTCAGTGCCTCGCAACAACCGAATCTCTGCGGTCAAACTTCCCATTTAACATACTTCAGTTCGACCCTTCACAAATGCCACCACAATCAACGTTCGACTCCACCTTCAAAATGCGACTACCACATCCAATTTCCAACAATATTCTTACCCTGGTTCAGTCAGAATCCGCCACCCCCACTGTATGCGGAAAAACCCATCCCCATAAGCCAAGTTCGCACTTTCCAAAAAGTCGTTCGCTGACCTTATTCGCGACCTAGAACCCCAAATCGATCGATAGTTTGATCATCGAATTGAAGCAGCAAATCGACTGCAACAGGAAATGATTTTCCCCAAATAAAGATCACGACTCATTTGCGAAACCTGTAACGACCCGTATTTTTCGGTCGAATAATAAATTTATTTAATTATTTAAATAATGGTTTAGAGAATATAATGGTCGTTGAATTAAATAACTTGAATATTTAATTAAAATAATAATTAAATAATATATTTAATTCAAAAATAATCAGAATTAGTGGAATTCACAATATTGTGTGAACTGGACAATTAAAAGTATATAATTCAGTTTAGAGTTGAATTATAATAACGAATATATTATTTGAACGAAGATTTGAACGTATAATTATATTATAATTATAATCGAGCTCGAAATGGCGCTGAAGTTCGTAAATTGGCGATTCGAACTTCAACTGAATGTACAGGGTTCGTTTTAAATCGGATTTCGGTGAAACAAGAAACGTACAAAGCTGGTGGAGTATATCTTTCTAGTGGAAGAGAAAAATCGGGATTTCATTGTGTAGTTTTTGATTTATGTCCAAATCAAATATTCAGAAAAACAGTGGTATATTTGTTCGTGGCCATAACGGTTATTTAAAAATATTTGAATATCGGGTTTGAATTTAGACAAGGTTCTTTTGAGACATAACGATAATTTAATTTTTAGAATTTTATTGTAATTTTTAATTAATTAAATAAGCAACTTTTTATTGGAGTATTTTGCACCCTTAATAAGCGATTTTGGGGTTTCACAATATAAGTTAATGGACATATATTATTATATTTTTGGGATCGTGGCACTGAGCTTGACACAAGGGTATTTTTATTTCCGTCAGTACGCAAATGGAATTTTACACAACTGGGTATACACCTTAAGCTACGTACCCCCAGACGTTAAACATGCATGTCCCAAATGGTACCTCCCCCTTTCCTTAGCTATTAAGGATCCACGTACATATATTTTTATATCTGTATGAAGTATATACACGTTCATTGGTTATAACATAAGCCACATCAATGAAAATACACGGCTTAGAGCAAACCATCACTATCCTATCGTGTAGACCGTGAAGTCACACCCATTTAAATAAATATTGTACAGAAGAGGTGTGATATTCTTAACCACTAAGTTTTCCAATGCTATATATATACACACAATCCAAATCCTTTGTTTTTCTTTCTTCCTACTTCAGCAAATTTTTCTAAACCGCATGGAAACCGAAATTTAAAGCTGCGGGTAACCTTCTTACGTGAGCAGCTGGTTTAACTGGGAGTGGTTGTTTTCGCAAAAGCAGGGGACAGCTGTGAGTCACAAATTTTCGGAATTTGCCATTTTACGAAGAGGAGATGCGTGTATATGTTTTTACTAGAATGGGAGGATTTTTGTCAAAATGGGGAGAACTGTTGAAGGCATTAACGTGGGTCAGTGTTGAGGAGCCGCAATGACCGTGAAGAGTAGCAATGACCATTGCGTTCAAACAATGGGAAGAAAATGTGAGTTAATGGTGAGGTAGCGGTAGAGTTTCATGAAGTAGAATGCACTGTTAAGCACTTGTATCAGACCAATTCAAGGGTCTGAATATTCTGGGTAACATTGGAGCAAAGGCTTTTAAAACAAAGGAGTGTTTTAACGTAGGGGTGCATGGATATAAGGGGTACGGTGCTGAGAGTTTCTGGAAATGGCGCGTAAATATATACACAGAGGAGCAAAGTGAAGAAGGAGAGGTACTAGCGTTGGAAGGAAAGAGATTAGTGAGGGGACGTTTGCCTGGAGGGGGTGTATCATGAAGTACGGTGGAGGTTTGAAGAAGCTTCGGTAATGGCGTTTTGTACTAGGAGCTCACGGTGGGTTTTGGGAAGATGAAGTAACAAAGTTGGTTTGGGCTTTAACAAAAAGGAAAAGGACCATTAGTTAGATATAAGGTTTAATTTAATTTTTATTTAAATGTATACTAATTTCGTAACATCATAACTTGACCATATATTATCAGAATTCTGAACGGTCAGATCCGTTGGGATCGTATGGACGGTGGTTACGCCATGGAACTGACGGGGAGTGAATCCGAGCTCGTTACAATTTACGGAGAAATAAATTGTCCGTCTGAATCAATAGACGCAAATCGTTATTTAACGGTTAACGCGAAATGTGAGTAAAACTCACCAATTCTGAACAGTTATATTTTATAACGTATTCTTAGAACTGATAATTATCTGTTGATTGATGTGTGTAAATAGTCTGATTTAATTGCTTGTGTATTGGTTGAAATTACAGACAACGATATATATATAAATCGTTAATCGAATATTGATTCTGTTTATCAGAATATTTTATATTTGTGTTGTTTAACATATGTGATGCAGGGAAACAGGTTGGAGGGACCCAACTGGGTTCCTCAACATTTATAATACTGTTTTGATTCATATATTGGGTTATACGATGTGATGAAAAATATGAGATTGATTATAGTGACAATGGTGTTATTTGGTACTGTCAAATACCAAAAGAAATGATGGAATGAAAAAGAGGAATTTCAAACTGTGTATTGAAATAGAATATTTATTAAATCAAAGAATTTTATAAAATGATTATTTACTTAGAAAGTAAATAGAAGTGTAAAACGATGATTTACTTAGCAAGTAAATAGAAGTATAAAGAAAGATATTTACTTAGAAAGTAAATAGAATTTATTAAGGAATATTTATTTAGGAAATAGATAAAGATTAAAAGGAGATATTTGTAAAAATTTACAAATATATAATAAATATAAAGAATAAGGAATATTTATTTAGAAAATAAATAGAATATAAGGAATATTTATTGGAAAATTAAATAGAGTTAATGAAAAGGAGTTACTCGAATTTAGTATTCGAAGGAGTTAATCGAATTTAGTTATTTGAAATGGAGTTAAGCAAAAATTAGAAACTGACTAGAGATTAATAAGTTGAATGGTTTCTTGAGTATCGATCTGATGATGGTTTCGGCCTTCGGGGTTTATACTTAGGAATTTGTTCTCTTGTTAGTTTATAGTTAGAGTCTGATAGATGCGGAAGAATAGTGATACGTAATTAAGCCTTGGAAATGTTTTCCAGTGTTAATAATGCATATTTTCTAAACATAGAAAATGAGGATATATATATATATATATGTTTGATGATTGGATCGATATTTCCATTTGGAAATAAGATCGTTGTGTGTACACAGACATGTTTTCATTTGATAGTTAAATCACCGACTATCAAAGTTTTGACCATTTTAACATTGTTAATATGGAGAGATCGGTTGGATTATTATCCGAAGAACCACTCCGTATTGGCATAAGCGTTGCGAATCATATATGCCAAAGATAATTGAAGACGGAGTAAAGTGCAAGGGCTGTTGTATAAATCTTAGGTAAAGATTGCCTAAGATGGTTGTACTGAATAGTGCCTTCAGGTTGTCCAGTCCCAGGACAACTTGTATGGAAGAAGGTCTAACAGAGTATATCTAATAGATCGCGTAAATTGATCTCTTCAAAAGTATTCACATTTGGTGGCGGAGGAATTCGTTTCTCATAGCTGTATACCCGTGGTATTTTTAGGGAAATCAATTTGTGATTTGGCGGGTATGACGATGTGACATTCAAAGTGAATAAAAGTGAGATCTTTCAGAGATAAGCGTAGCTTCTAGCCTTACATCCGGTAAATGAGAAAAATCGAGCAGGAAACATGGTTATGTAGGTCGCACCTATTAGGGTGTATAGCCACCTAATCTGGAGTTTCATTTACTTCTAAAAATCTATTGTTGATGCTGTCCCATTCAGGAAACGGTTGTTGATCCCAACTGTTGGTGATATACATTCGATACACTCAAGCGAAATGAGTGGTCGGTCATGTGTGGCCGGGTTGCAAGATGTTCTTGTTGAACCCAGTGTATTCCTCTCTAGAGGTGCACTAGCGAAAGGTGGTTCCATACCTTGTCATAGTTGGAAATCCATTACCCAATACGTGCTTGCGGTTTTGATTGTATAATATATATGTAGGACGTGAGATGAAAGCGTTTCTGCTAGATGATTATTATATTGTGGTTGATAGACATTATTATAATATCAAAAGGTTTTTGATATAAAGATACCTTGGATTCTCATAAGGGAAAAACCCGTTCCGTTATATGTGTGGTCTTATGAGATATCGTTTACTCGTTCTAACTATTTTAAACTGTTTTACTCATACCAGTCCCATGACTGACTCGAAGTTTATTTTGTTTTGTTTTCCCAAAACTCTTGGGTGCCCAATTTTGTACGGGCAATCAAGTAGTCGGGATTTACAGATACTTGAAGAGCTGGAGCAGGAGGCTTTAGAATTTTATATAGCTATTGTTATTCCGCTGTGTTGTAAGTGTTATACTTGATACTGATGTGTATATTCAAGTACAATCTTTTATTTCAAAGTTATGTTATACTTTATTCGTTCCGCCGTGAGATTCGTGTTTACTCTGATGATGATGTTCTTCTTCTTCTATTCTATAAGTTCTATCTTATCTATTCTCACCGTCTAACTTCTTTCATTAACTATTCAGTTATTTTCGATCCTTGGATGTTCGATATGGGTTATATATCGGATAACCAAGATCATCAAAAACCGGGTCGTTACAGTTGGTATCATAGCTTAAGGTTAAGTGAATTATCTTGGCTCTACGGCGTGACTCGGTAGAGATGGGGTTAGTAATACCCTAGATTGAGTTTGAGTGTATATATACGAGGGAGCCTATTTGTTATTCAATATAAAGTGATTTTATATTGTGGAGATTTATTGGTTGAGTTGTTTATAAGTTCTGGTCGATCGGTTTGATCCACTATATCGGTTGGAGTTTCTGAACACTCGAATACGATGAACCGTCATGGTATGTTTTGAAAGGAGGGTAAACGAAATAATTTTACCCAAAGTATATCCTGATATAGATAAGAAATATATATTGGAATATAATATATTGGATATATTGGTTGTCATTATAATCGAGTAAGATTATAAATTAAATGGTTATGTAATTTACCAATCAGAATTCATATAAGTGAAATACATGAAATGAAGTGAAATACGTGAAATGAAGTGAATTAAATCTTAAATTTAAATCAGAATTTAAATTTCAAACTCTGGAAATTTGGAAAAGTGTTGTAAATGGATTTGGAATAAATATGAAAATTTTAAAATCCCGGGAGATTTTAAATTGTTTTGAGCATGGTATTTTGAAATATATTTCAAAGTGGAAATGTTTAGAAATGGTTTTGGAAGTGATATAGTATTGAACTCACTTCGGTCGCTGGAAAATAAATTCCGATGTTGATCCGGACATCATCGGTGTTCATTTTCGAGTTGTAAGTGACGGATTACTACCAAAGAGATTGTTTTTGAAATTTGTTTAGAAAAACAAGTTGTTTGAATCCTACAAAGGAAAGTTTGGTTTTTGAGATAAAACAAAGCTGTTTAAAACTCTCAGGAAAAAGATTGTTTGATTTAAAACCAAATTAAATTTTAATTTGCAAAACCAAATTGGAGTTGAATTGGATTAGAAGGATATCAAGAAATTTGGATTTGTGGGATAGAAATTCGAAATGAGATTCGGTTTGGATAAAAGCGAATGGTTGTGTTGGAAATAAAAACTGATTGGAAATTGGTTGAGACGACGTTGGCATATGTGGACTGATAACAGGTGAAAATGATAGAGTTGATATGACCGACAAAAAGGTACTAATTTATATTATATATTGGGTTTGAGATTTTGATGAGTCGATTTGGCAAGCCGCTTGGCTGTTTGATTTTCTTTTGGGTTGGAGATGGCCCAGAGAGGCGAGTTGGAGTTAGACCTATTGACCAGTACAAAGGAGGTGCTGGCGAAATTTTTCGAAAAGTTAAGATGTTAGAACATTTTCAGGATTTTTGAAAATTTTTGTTGATAAGAATTAATTAATAATTTAATTGAATTTAAATTGGTCCAGTTGAAAACTGGAGTTAAAAAGTGAACAAATAAGTCTGGCCAGTCGATAGGGTTTGTTTTTATAACTTAGTAATTTCGAGAATGAAATTATTTTAAGTGGGGAAGAATGTAACGACCCATATTTTTCGGTCGAATAATTAATTAATTTAATTATTTAAATAATGATTTAGAGAATATAATGGTCGTTGAATTAAATAACTTGAATATTTAATTAAAATAATAATTAAATAATATATTTAATTCAGAAATAATCAGAATTAGTGGAATTCACAATATTGTGTGAACTGGACAATTAAAAGTATACAATTCAGTTTAGAGTTGAATTATAATAACGAATATATTATTTGAACGAAGATTTGAACGTATAATTATATTATAATTATAATAGAGCTCGAAATGGCGCTGCAGTTCGTAAAATGGCAATTCGAACTTCAACTGAATGTACAGGGTTCGTTTTAAATTGGATTTCTGTGAAACAAGAAACGTACGGAGCTGGTGGAGTATATCTTTCTAGTGGAAGAGAAAAATCGGGATTTCGTTGTGTAGATTTTGATATATGCTCAAATCAAATATTCAAAAAACAGCGGTATACTCGTTCGTGGCCATAATGGTTATTTAAAAATATTTGAATATCGGGTTTGAATTTAGACAAGGTTCTTTTGAGACATAACGATAATTTAATTTTTAGAATTTTACAGTAAATTTTAATTAATTAAATAAGCAACTTTTTATTGGAGTATTTTACACCCTTAATCAGCGATTTTGGGGTTTCACAATATAAGTTAATGGACCTATATTATTATATTTTTGGGATCGTGGCACCGAGCTTGACACAAGGGTATTTTTATTTCTGTCCGTATGTAAATGGAATTTTATGCAACGGGGTATACACCTTAAGCTACGTACCCCCAGACGTTAAACATGCATGTCCCAAATGGTACCTCCCCCTTTCCTTAGCTATTAAGGATCTACGTACATATATTTTTATATCTGTATGAAGTATATACACGTTCACTGGTTATAACATAAACCACATCAATGAAAATACAAGACTAAGAGCAAACCATCACTATCCTATCGTGTAGACCGTGAAGCCACACCCATTTAAATAAATATTGTACAGAAGACGCGTGACATTCTTAACCACTAAGTTGTCCAAAGCTATATATATACACAATCCAAATCCTTTGTTTTTCTTTCTTCCTACTTCAGCAAATTTTTCTAAACCGCATGGAAACTGAAATTTAAAGCTGCGGGTTCCCTTCTTACGTGAGCAGCTGGTTTAACTGGGAGTGGTTGTTTTTGCAAAAGCAGGGGACAACCGTGAGTCACAAAGTTATCAGAATTTGCCATTTTGCGAAGAGGAGATGCGTGTATATGTTTTAACTAGAATGGGAGGATTTTTGTCAAAATGGGTAGAACTGTTGAAGGCATTAACGTGGGTCAGTGTTGAGGAGCCGCAATGACCATGAGGAGCAGTAATGACCGTTGCGTTCAAACAATGGGAAGAAAATGTGAGTTAATGGTGAGGTGGCAGTAGAGTTTCATGAAGTGGAATGCACTGTTAATTACTTGTATTGGACCAATTCAAGGGTCTGAATATTCTGGGTAACACTGGAGAAAAGGCTTTTAAAACAAAGGAGTGTTTTAACGTAGGGGTGCATGGATGTAAGGGGTACGGTGCTGAGAGTTTCTGGAAATGGAGCGTAAATATATACACAGAGGAGCAAAGTGAAGAAGGAGAGGTACTAGCGTTGGAAGGAAAGAGATTAGTGGGGGGACGTTTGCCTAGAGGGGGTGTATCATGAAGTACGGTAGAGGTTTGAAGAAGCTTCGGTGATGGCGTTTTGTACTGGGAGCTCACGGTGGGTTTTGGGAAGATGAAGTAACAAAGTGGGTTTGGGATTTAACAAAAAGGTGAAGGCCCATTAGTTAGATATAAGGTTTAATTTAATTTTTATTTAAATGTATACTATCTTCGTAACATCATAACTTGACCATACATTATCCGAATTCTGAAAGGTCAGATCCGTTGGGATCGTATGGACGGTGGCTACACCATGGAACTAACGGGGAGTGAATCTGAGCTCGTTACAATTTATGGCGAAATAAATTGTCCGTCTGAATCAACAGACGCAAATCTTTATTTAACGGTTAACACGAAATGTGAGTAAAACTCACCAACTCTGAACAGTTATATTTTTATAACATATTCTTAAAACTGATAATTTCTGTTGATTGCTGTGTGTTAACTGTTTGGTTGAATTGCTTGTGTATTGGTTGAAATTACAGATAATGATATATATAAATCGTTAATCGAATATTGATTCTGTTTATCAGAATATTTTATATTTGTGTTGTTTAACATATGTGATGCAGGGAAACAGGTTGGAGGGACCCAACTGGGTTCCTCAACATTTATAATACTATTTTTATTCATATATCGGGTTATATGATGTGATGAAAAATATGAGATTGATTATAGTGAGAATGGTGTTATTTGGTACTGTCAAATACCAAAAGAAATGATGGAATGAAAAAGAGGAATTTCAAACTATGTATTGAAATAGAATATTTATTAAATCAAAGAATTTTATAAAACGATTATTTACTTAGAAAGTAAATAGAAGTGCAAAACGATGATTTACTTAGCAAGTAAATAGAAGTATAAAGAAAGATATTTACTTAGAAAGTAAATAGAATTTATTAAGGAATATTTATTTAGGAAATAGAATAAAGATTAAAAGGAAATATTTGTAAACATTTACAAATAGATAATAAATAGAAAGAATATAAGGAACATTTATTTTGAAAACAAATATAATATAAGGAATATTTATTGGAAAAGTAAATAGAGTTAATGAAAAGGAGTTACTCGAATTTAGTATTCGAAGGAGTTAATCGAGTTTAGTTATTCGAAATGGAGTTAAGAAAAAATTAGAAACTGACTAGAGATTAATAAGTTGAATGGTTTCTTGAGTATCGATCTGATGTTGGTTTCGGCCTTCGGGGTTTATACTTAAGAAGTTGTTCTCTTGTTAGTTTATAGTTAGCGTCTGATAGATGTGGAAGAATAGTGATACGTAATTAAGTCGTGGAAATGTTTTCCAGTGTTAATAACGCATATTGTCTAAACATAGAAAATGAGGAAATATATATTTATATGTTTGATGATTGGATCAATAATTCCATTTGGAAATAAGATCGTTGTGTGTACACAGACATGTTTTCATTTGATAGTTAAATCACCAACTATCAAAGGTTTGACCATTTTAACGTTGTTAATATGGAGAGACCGGTTGGATTATTATCCGAAGAACTACTCCGTATTGGCATAAGTGTTGCGAATCATATATGCCAAAGATAATTGAAGATGGAGTAAAGTGCAAGGGCTGTTGTATAAATCTTAGGTAAAGATTGCCTAAGATGGTTTACTGAATAGTGCCTTCGGGTTGTCCAGTCCCAGGACAACTTGTATTGAAGAAGGTCTGACAGAGTATATCTAATAGGTCGCGTAAGTTGATCTCTTCAAACGTATTCACGTTTTGTGGCGGAGGAATTCGTTTCTCTTAGCTATATACCCGTTGTATTTTTAGGGAAATCAATTTGTGATTTGGTGGGTATGACGATGTGACATTCAAATTGAATAAAAGTGAGATCTGTCAGAGATAAGCGTAGCTTCTAGCCTCACATCCGGTAAATGACAAAAATCGGGCAGGCAGCATGGTTATGTAGGTTGCACCTATCAGGGTGTATAATCACCTAATCTAGAGTTTCATTTACTTCTAAAAATCTGTTGTTGATGCTGTCCCATTTGAGAAACGGTTGCTGATCCCAGCCGTTGGTGATATACATTCGATACACTCAAGCGAAATGAGTGGTCGGTCATGTGTGGCTGGGTTGCAAGATGTTCTTGTTGAACCAAGTGTATTCCTCTCTAGAGGTACACGAGCGAAAGGTGGTTCCATACCTTGTCATAGTTGGAAATCCATTACCCAATACGTGCTTGCGGTTTTGATTGTATACTATATATGTAGGACGTGAGATGAAAGCGTTTCTGCTAGATGATTATTACATTGTGGTTGATAGACATTATTATAATATCAAAAGGTTTTTGATATAAAGATACCTTGGATTCTCATAAGGGAAAAACCTGTTCCGTTATACGGCGTGGTCTTATGAGATATCGTTTACTCGTTCTAACTGTTTTAAACTGTTTTACTCATACCAGTCCCCTGACTGACCCGGAGTTTATTTTGTTTTGTTTTCCCAAAACTCTTGAGTACCCAATTTTGTACGGGCGGTCAAGTAGTCGTGATTTACAGATACTTGAAGAGCTGGAGAAGGAGGCTTCATGATTTTATATAGCTATCGTTATTCCGATGTGTTGTAAGTGTTGTACTTGATAATGATGTGTATATTCAAGTACAATCTTTTATTTCAAAGTTATGTTATACTTTATTCGTTCTGATGTGAGATTCGTGTTTACTCTGATGATGATGTTCTTCTTCTTCTTCTTCTTCTATTCTACAAGTTCTATCTTATCTATTCTCACCCTCTAACTTCTTTCATTAACTATTCAGTTATTTTCGATCCTTGGATGTTCGATATGTGTTGTATATCGGATAACCAAGATCGTCAAAATTCGGGTCGTTACAAAACCTCTGCTTTGGTCATTGGGCATCATCAGAGCGTGTGATGCTTCTCCTACTGCTCGAAGTTCATTCGATTCTTTATATATATATATATATAATCGGAGGATGGCTCCGAGCCTGAGAGGAAATCAAAAATAAGGGAAAGTGGTTGTGTGGGATCTTAAGTTGTTTTCGATTTTGAGGAAAAGATGTGGCAAGACTTCGATTAAATGCTTGCGAAATAAAATTGAAAAAGAGGAACATTTACTTGCAAATATCATGAAGGGGAAGCTAACTAAAGCTTTTGTTTTTGGTTCATTTCAGAAGAAAGAAGATGAAAGGATTACAAAGGGAGGTTCATCGTGTTTTATAGACGAGAAGCATACTTCACGTGGAAGGAATAGGTCTGAACGCGGGTATAAACTAGGTAGTAGCTGAAGTACTCAAATAGGATAGGTTATTTAATGTGATTTGATTATGAATTTAATTCAATTCAACATAAAGAGATTTTTAGTTTATTTAAATAGATACCGATTTGATTTCGTGCTTATCCACTGATCAATTATCGCGGGGTCTATAACTAAAAATGTGAACCGCTATTTTAGCATACCGACTGACATTTCGATATAATAACCCTATTCTGAACTCTATAGTTAATATTCTGAAATTTACTTTCTACATATATACCATATTAAATTAATATAATATAATTTAAATTCGAAAACCACAAATTCTTTGATAATAAATTATTATTTATTATCGTATATATCAAATAAAATTCCTACTTATCATCTGAATCATTTTAATTCAGTTTTTTTAACTTCGATTTCAATTATATTTCGAATTAAAATAATTCGATATATTCTAAATTAAATTATATTCGATTATTAAATCGATAACTAAATAAAAATAATAATTATATTATCAACTAAATATTTAAAACAAGTATTAAATATTAAAAATTAACAGACAAAAAATCTGGGCCGTTACATATACTATATATCTACGTTGTATATACGTGTAACCCTAGTGCCTCTTCCCAAATCGCTGCGCCGCCAGTATCGTATGAAGGGCTCAGACGATTCGATCTTCCCCCCTAAATTTCTTCACTTCCACACTAAATTAATATAATGTTCTAAAGCAAACATTAGAGAGAAGAGTTCGATCTTCAAATCCATAGTGATTTTAAGAAATATCATTGCGTATTCGAAGGGGGCCGCCTCCCCAAAAGTCGTTCGTTCGACCTCGCCTCCAACACGGGTGGGCCCACCGAGTTCAACAAATGGGGTAGCCGCCAAAAGCTCGTGTGGAGGCGCACCTGGTGGCGACGCCTGATCGTCGTCCAGTGCCTTGTTTTGCATGCAAAAAGGAACCCTATGGCATTTGATCGTCCAAACTTTAAAATATCGTATCTCCTTCATACAAGGTCGAATCGCGTGAAATTGGAACTGTTGGGATCATGGAGACGATAGCTTCGCAACAAAACTGACCGCGTCCAAAACGGAGCACGTTGGAATTTCAGGCAAATTCAAACCCGAACCAAACCAGAAATTCAGATAAAACTGACGGAGTGGATCCCAATGTGAGAACTTCTCACTAAAATTATTTCTGTACAGTTATTTATTTTATAACTACATATATAAACTGCTCCCTGTCGTCCATAGACCATGGACGACTTGTTTGTTTGATTGTATTGTATTGTGAAAATCGATTGTGATGCGAAATGGACTATATAAATATTCATGTGTTGAATAAAATATTTGAATAATAAAAATATCATTTTTATTGTGCAAATGTACTGAATAAAATATTCATGTGTTGAAATAAATAATTTATCGTTAAAAATATAATTTTTAATGGATATATAGATGAAAATAAATATTTATTTACAAATCGGACGATTTGTTTATGTACATTGATTTGACTGATATTGATTGGGACGGTAAATTTTACACATCGGCCAACTGCACAAATAATATTCAGTTTTTGTTGATTGAAACCCCGCATAGGTATTGGGATGATATTTGACGTACACTAATCCCAATTGTTTAGTTGTATGTCAATCGATTGGTAGACAGAATGTTGAAAGCGTTATATATTTATATTTAATGCTTATACAGTGTAGAATGCACTCTGGATGATGGATGATTGTTTATCACGGTTGTTATATACATGTGTTGTATGGAATCCATATAATTAACCTTATATGGTAATTGATCGGGACTCATTCCAGTGTGGAAAATAAAGAATATTTTAAAATATATTCATGTGTTGAATAAAATAAAATAACGAATATTTTCAAATAATGAATATTTTAAAATAATATTCAGAAAAGAATCAAAATATGATTTTGGTGTCCGATTTGGGATGGACATAAATATATTAAAATATACAAAGCCGTGTTGATTAGATTAATTCCATTTTGACATAAACGATATTTATATCGATTTTATTCATTTTTATAATGAATATTGAAAAGAATTGATTACAAAATCTAATGTTTTAAAAATATTATCATTTATATATTAATGATATGGAATATTCAATTTTGATTAGAAATTGAATATGAAGTTGAAATCATTTTGAAAACGAATTTAAAACGATTTATAAAATACGTTTTAAATGGAAATCGACAAAATATATATTATATATAATATAATGGCTCGAATAGAATGCGCCGCACTGCAACAGTCCGCGAATTTCGACCATTGACTTCGAATGGACATTATGGGAGATCCGACCGTCGGATTCTCCTAAATTCGGTACCTTGGATTCATATCGAAAACAACTTTCTAACGAATATTAGATATTTGAAATCTAACGGTTGGATTTGAAATTATGTCTAAATCAAATTTGGAAAAGGTCAATGTAAGTGCAAGTCGATGACCGTTGATGGAAATCAACTGTACGGGCCTTGATAAAATTATTAAAAATATCAATAATTAGTGTAAAATCATAATAAATGATTTGGAAAGAATTAGGATGAAAAATTCCATGTTTGAAAAGACAAAAATATATTTTTATCGAAATGAACTAGTTATGAACTAGAATTATAATACAATATTTTTAAATAAATAAATTGGATTTGAAATGGTTTTAATAATAACCGGAATTTCCAATATATGAATTGGAATGGATTTGAATTGAAATTATCTTCGGAATATTTCGATATTGGATTTCGTGATTATACGGACATTGTGGGGGAATTTGGAAGATATATATATACATATCGTTATTCCAGTATGATATTTGTTGATTTCAAAATCTAATATTGAATATAAGCCGATGTATTTTCTATTCAGAGTCTTATATTTAATATCAAATGGGGTTTTGGTTCTGTCGTGAACCGTGTTTTAAATGACACTGTTCTTAAACCCAGTTGAGAAAAGATATAAATCTTTTAATTAAGATGCAAAGAAGAATTACCAATTAATTAACACTTAATTGGGTTTGAAATGGAATGTGAATTAGGTTTATTGTGAGCTGTGTTTTTAACGACATTCGTTCTTTAACCCGATTTACAGTGAAATGAGATTGTGGACTTATATGTCTTTTAATTAAGGTTTAATGAAATTTTCCAAAGTAAAGTTCTCCAATTTAATAAAATAAATTGGAATGGAATTCGATTGGGTAATAATTGAAGTGAACTTCTGTGGAGGAAGACTGTTACTATATATGGAATTTAAGAGGCTTTGTCGTTATTCCATCTATATTATCGGTTGGATATGGAAGTTCGTATCGATTATATATATTGATCTGTATTCCGTGAAGATTCCATTGAATGTGATTTTGGGTTTATCATGAGCTGTGTTTTAAATGACATTAGTTCTTTAACCCAGTTAAAGATAAGATTAATTTCTTAACTTGGAATAATCATTAAGTAATGATTTTTGAGATTAAAACTGAATTGGAGTTTTAACGAATCTTTAATTAGTTTGAAATGGGAATGTGATAATTTAAATTATCAAATTCGGAAAATGATCGAGAATGGAGTACCACCGGTTTTACTCCAGGGGATAGTTAAATCTTTAATTAGATACGTGAAATGGTAACTAAATTTACCGATGACACCATGGTGTTAGATATGAAGTATTACCAGTTTTGCTTCATGGGATGAATAGGTTGGGATTGGGAAATTAAACAAATGATTACATCGGTAAGGATCGCTAATCCCGACTAGTTTGGATAAGCCTTAATTTGGTTTGAATTGATATCCAAAGGAAGAATAAAGAATAAATTTAAAGAATTTATCTTTAATAAAATTAATGGGAACCTTTCCCAGAGTAAAAGAATATTTGAATAAAGGAATATTCTGGATTGGAATGAGGCGTATGTTGTGTTTTTATAGCACTTGTTTATTATACACGCGAGTTATTCAGAAAGACTGAGTTTATCCCATTCTGAATAACTGATTCGACGATGTGTCGAGGATGAAGACGGTGGTTGAAGACTGGAGGTCTTTACATCGTTTGGATGATTACTGATGTCTTGATTGGGCTGTACACCCAGGACAAAGTAATAAGTGGTGATCGTTTCAGACGTACTAGAAGATCGACTGGATATGCGAGGACCTCTCCTGTATTGGACATACTGGACGAGGAATAAGGTGCCTCCGGTTTCATTCAGACCCAGAACGAACTTGTAAATGGATGTGTGTCTGATATCAGATTTCATTCTTTGTAATTGATAGACATCGGTTGCATAGCGTGAATTGCCTGTGTGGCATGCTGATATGCAAATGATCAAGTCTTCTGTTGAAAAGCAGAGTCTTGTGGTTGATAATCAAAGCACAACTTTAATATAACATAGCTTAGTGTAGCGTTAATTCGCTAGCCTCACACCCTGGTGTGAACCAAAAACGGGAGAGGACATCAGGGAGGGCCTGCTTTTCCTTCTTGCTAGGAGTGGTGTCTGGGTTTTGCACGCCCAAGCGTTTTACTTATGTAGATGATGGATAGCGAGACGCCTCGGTTATATCGGTCTCTGCGGAGCCGATGGATGGTATGCTCTTTATATAGACCAATTTTACGCCCCATAGGGTGGGGAAACGCAGTGTTCATGCATTTTAATCCACTCCATGTGGACCGGCCCTGACGATCCAAGGTGCAGTTTGCGGCTGTTCCTGAGACATGGGCTAGATTGTCTCGAAGCGGTGAGGACGATCCCTTACCTTGGTTCGCAGATGGAAATCCAACTTCCAATTCGTGACAATTGCAGTTTTGATTGTAGAGCCTAATGTTGGCGACATGATATATGGTACCCATGCCGTATAGGATTGTGCATTTATATTTGAAGTTGTTTTATATACTATGCACTTATAATAGTATCAAATGATTTGTTTTAACGTACCAAGCATGTTTGGCTATTATAATGGGAAACCTTATCCTCCGGCTAGCGTTGCATTGTGTGATGGGACCTGGGTCTTATAATAGCTTCATTTTTCTAAAAAGCACTGCGTTGTTTATTCTATGCACTTGTATTCTTGGGAAGAAACCTGTTCCTTGTTATACGGCGTGGTCCCTTGATTTACCGAATATTAAAGTAAAGTTTTAAATAACCGTTTTAGTTCTCACACCAGTCACATGATTGATCTGAAGTTTATTGTTTTAACCTAAACTTTGGGTGCCCCTATTTTCCACACGGGCAGCTAGTAGTTTTGGTTTTGCAGATTTATATTCACAGGATCCTGGTTTACAAATGGAATGATATTCGGAAAGCTCTGTATCCGTATATTCCTTTCAGTTGTGTTTGTATTATTTTTCGCTGCATTGTAACTAGTAAATCTCTGATATTTAGTAAATGTGTAATATTTATTCATACTCTGTATATTCTTGTATTCTGATGAAATTGTTGTAATAAGCAATGAAATTTTCTTCTGTTTGTGTTCTAATTATTCGTGTTCTCATAGCAATCCGAGCTTTCCTTTACGGGGAAGTTCGGGTCGTCTTAGTTACTATATATGGAATTTAAAAGGCTTGGCCGTTATTCCATTTATATTATCAGTTGGATATGGAAGTTTATATCAATTATATATATGTGTATAATGATTTGTTTTCCATGAAGATTCCATTGTTAATGGAATGTGATTTTGGGTTTATCATGAGTTATGTTTTAAATGACATTAGTTCTTTAACCCAGTTAAAGATAAGATTAATTTCTTAACTTTAAATAATCCTTAAGTAATGATTTTTGAGATTAAAACTAAGTAAAGTTTTAATGAATCTTTAATTAGATTAAAAGGTGAATCTGATAACGAAAATTATCAAATTCAAGAAAAGATCGAGAATGGAGTATAACCAGTTTTGCTCCAAGCTATAGTCAAATCTTTAATTAGATTTGAACGTGAAATGGTAATTAATTTTACCGATAACACCATGGTGTTAGATATGAAGTATTACCAGTTTTGCTTCATTGGATGAATAGGTTGGGATTGGGAAATATAATAAATAATTACTTCGATAAGGTTGGCTAATCCCGAATAGTTTGGATAAACCTTAATTTGGTTTGAATTGATATCCAAAGGAAGATTACATAATAAATTTAAGGAATTTATCTTTAAAATAAAATTAATGGGAAACTTTCCCAAGGGATATGAATACTTAAATAAAAGAATATTCAAAAATGGAATGAGGCGTATGTTGTGTTTTTATAGCACTTGTTTATAAGATACGTTAGTTATTCAGAAAGACCGGGTTTATCCCATTATGAATAACTGATTCGATGATGAAGACGGTGGTTGAAGACCGGAGGTCTTCACATCGTTTGGATGATTACTGATGTCTTGATTGGGCTGTATTCCCAAGATGAGGTAATAAGTGTTGATCGTCTAGATGTACTTGGAGATCGATCGAATATGCGAGGACCTCTCTCCTGTATTAGATTTATGGATGAGTAATAAGGTGCCTCCAGTTTCGTTCAGACCCAGAACGAACTTGTAAATGGACGTGTGTCTGACATTGGATTTTATTCTATGTTGATTGATCTCTATTAAATGTAACAACCAGGAAAATCAGAACCAGTTAAAAAAAATTTAATTTGGCAATTTTAATGAATTTTGAATATTTATAATAATAACGACAAGAAATTTATTTTGAATAGAATTGGAATGTATAAATTTATTTAAATTGAAGTTAGATTATAAATATTTATTTTAATTATAAAAGGAATTGGAAATGGCGCGGTAGTTTGAAAATTCGATTTCAAATTTCAAATGAATGTATAGAATAAAAAATAAACTGGATTTTAGCAAAACTAGAAATATTAGAATCTATTTGAAAATATCTTACCAACGAATCCAAAAAATCCAAATTTCATAGGTGGAATAAAAAGTTATGCCCAGTTGAAAATTCAGAATAGTCGCTACGGAAATATAACCCTTAAAAATAGTGATTTTGCAAACGACCTCCATTTTTGACAAAACCACTTTTGTTGGATCCGGAATGTCAAATTATTGCTAGATTCCAACTTTCATAATTTTTGGAATTAATATGTGAGCGTGGCGAATTTAAACGTGTTTTGTCAATTCAGTTTGAATTTAATCGACTGAAAAATGACTGTTTTTCAAACGGTCTCCAAATTCGATGAAATTAGTTTTGTTAGAACGATATCTTCAAAATCGTTTCTTCAAAACAAAGCCATATTATTATTTTTGGAATTTTTTAAGTCAGTATGTGGCACCGGTAAATTAAAATGTACGTTAAAATCAATATTGAACGTTATGTTAATCTATATTTTAAATTTGACGAAAACTGATCGAAACGGTCGAATTGGTTTACGGGATGTATCCCATTGTGTTCGGAATGGGGGTAATTAGTTAGGGGCGACCGTCGTTGGGTTCGATTTGGAGTTTGAAAGAAAAAGCAACTTTTTGGAATTAAAATTAAATTAATTATATAATGAGTCAGCCCTCCTCTCTCCACTCACTCACGTTCAAAATAAAAAAAGAAAGAAAAAAGAAAACCGCACCAATCGTTTCCTCCGTTCAGGTCCTCCTTCCCACCACCGCGCCCCCTAGCACTACCACCCGCAGCTCCTCCTCTTCTTCCTCCTCTCCACTCTCTCCTTCTCTTTCCCTCTTTGAATTTCAAATCCCTAAACCTCAAATCACCACCAACCACCTCCTGCGGCCCCACCGCTGCACCACCACTACCACCCGCCGCCTCCCCCACTCCAGTAAGGTCCGACGCCGCTTCTGGCCACCCTCCCCTTAGCCGTGGGCCCAGCCAAGTCCAAAAACTCATTTTTCTTCAAAAATCCCGTTTTGCATAAAACACCCTGTCACTATTTCGCCAATAACTCTCAAATGGTGTGCTTCTGGCCAAAACTCCACAGTACCAAAATCGAAGAGCATGATTTTCTCTTTTATTTGGTATATGGAAGTCCTATTTTGGATAGCGGAGCTGTCCGAAAATCGCGTCCGAAGTCAACGGACCTACTGATGTTTTTCGCGATTTCAGCGAATTGGTGCAGTTTTGGAAGAAAGTCCACTAGGCAAAAGTTGTCCGGAATGGCGCGTTTAGGCCAGTGACAAAGTTTGGTGAAGATTGGAGGCCATATGCATATTATAGAGCCAAAAACTCGAATTCAAGTGTGAGAAAGCGACAAAACGGGGCACGACAACAAAATCCGCCAATTAAAGAATGGCGGAGTGAGTCCCAAAGGTGAGAACTTCTCACTTTAATTTATTTTCTAGTTAAATATATGTACTAGGATGCAGATGGTACTTAGTAGCACGTAACACCTTTGTTTGAAACCATGTTTGTTTGGTTGTTTGATTGATTGGATTATTTGTTGGAATCTGGTTGTTTGGGTGAAATGAATTGATTAGAATTGGTATGTACATGGCGCGAGCCATTATTAGGTGAGGGATAAGGCTAGACCTTATTTCGGTTTTAGTATCGCGTCGTTATGCTGCCGAAATTTTCTAAAATGTTAGAACGATAAAAATATCATTTTTATTGTATAAATAAATATTTTATAGCTAAAAATATAATTTTTAACGTGTATGTAAATAAAATAAATATTCATTTACAAAACGGACGATTTGTTTATGTACACACATTTGACTGATATTGATTGGGACGATATATTTTACACATCGCTCAACTGCACAAATAAAACTGTGTTTGTTGTTTGAAAACCCCACACGGGTATTGGGATGATATTTGACATACATTGATCCCAATAATTTGTGGTATGTCAATCGATAGGTTGACAGGCTGTGTTGAGCTTTATTTATTTATTTTTAACGCTTATACGATTGTGTAATGCACTCTGGAAATGGTTGACTGTGTCTGGTTCCAATTCAAAACGAACGGATATTTTTTTGAAATAACGAATATTTTAAAATAAGGAATATTTTAAAATAATATTAAGAAAAGAATCAAAATATGATTTTGATGTCCGATTTGGGATGGACACGAATATATTTAAATATATAGAGCCGTGTTGATTAGATTAACGCCATTTTGACGTGAATGATATTTATTCATTTTTATAATGAATATCGAAAAGGAAGTGATTTTAAAATCCGATGTTTGAAAATATTATCATTTATATATTAATGATGTGGAATATTCAATTTTGATTAAAAATTGAATATGAAGTTGAAATCGTTTTTAAAACGATTTATAAAATACGTTTTAAATGGAAATCGATGAAATATATATAATATACGTACTATATATATATTATGGCTTGAATAGAACACGCCGCGCCGCAGTAGTTTGCGAATTTCGACCATTAACTTCGAATGGACATTACGGGAGATCCGACCGTCGGATTCTCCTAAAACCGGAACCATTGGGTTCGTATCGAAAAAACTTTCAAACAAATATAATAAATTTGAAATCTAATGGTTGGATTTCGAATTATGTCCAAATCAAATTTGGAAAAGGTCGTTGTAAGTGCAGTTTGATGGCCGTTTATGGAAATCGACTGTACGGGTCTTGATCAAATTATTAAAAATATCAATAATTTGTGTAAAATCATAATAAATGATTTAGAAAGAATTGGGATGAAAAATTCAATATTTGAAAGGATAAAAATATAGTTTTATCGAAATGAACTAGTTATGAACTAGAATTATAATCCAATATTTTTAAATAAATAAACTGGATTTGAAATGGTTTTAAAAATAACCAAAATTTCCAATATATGGATTGGAA
The DNA here is from genome assembly GCA_030737875.1 of Allium sativum. Classification (NCBI taxonomy): domain Eukaryota; kingdom Viridiplantae; phylum Streptophyta; class Magnoliopsida; order Asparagales; family Amaryllidaceae; genus Allium; species Allium sativum. The sequence continues at coordinate 160,527,168 of CM060927.1, forward strand.
TTGATTCGAATTGAAATTATCTTCGGAATATTTCGATATTGGATTCCGTGATTATATGGATATTGTGGAGGAATTTGGAAGATATATATATCGTTATTCCCAATACGATATTTGTTGATTTCAGAATTTGATATTGAATATAAGTCGATATAATGTCTATTCGAAGCCTTGCATTTAATATTGAATTGGATTTTGGGTTTGTCATGGACTGTGTTTTAAATGACACTATTCTTTGACACTGTTAATAAAAGCTATAAATCTTTTTAATAAGATTTAATGAAGTTTACCAATTAATTAGTGTTTAATTGGAATTAAATTGAAATTGGTTTTTGGGTTTATCGTGAACAGTGTTTTAAATAACACTTGTTCTTTAACCCGACTAACAATGGAATGAGATTTTGGGGGTTTTTGTGAATGGTATCTTTAATAATACCGTTCTTATACCAATGGAGTTAAGAAAATTAGAAACTAACTGGAGATTAGCTAAGTTGAATGGTTTCCTGGGTATTGATCTGATGTTAGTTTCGGCCTTCGGGATTAATACTTAGGGAATCGTTCTCTTACTAATATACGGTTGAGACTGATGGGATGGGGTCTTCAGTAACACTGTTCTAGAACCCCATCTGAAGAGAATAATTTTTTTAATTAAGATTGTTAGAGTTTCCAATTATATTTAATAATTGGAATAAAATGGAATGTGAATTAGGTTTATTGTAAACTGTGTTTTAACGACATTCGTTCTTTAACCCGATTTACAGTGAAATGTGATTTGGAATTTATAAATCTTTTGTTAAGATTTAAAGGAGATTTTCCAAAGTAAAGTTTTCGAGTTTAATAAAATAAATTGGAATTGAATGGAATTCGATTCAGTAATAATCGAAGTGAACTTCTGTGGAGGAAGACTGTTACTATATATGGAATTTAAGAGGTTTTGTCCTTATTCCATTTATATTATCGGTTGGATATGGAAGTTCAGATCGATTATATATCGATCTATATTCCGTGCAGATTCCATTGTTAATGGAATGTGATTTTTGGTTTATCGTGAGCTTTGTTTTAAATGACATTAGTTCTTTGACCCCGCTAAAGATAAGATTAATTTCTTAACTCTGAAAAATCATTAAATAATGATTTTTGGAAATTAAAACTGAATTAGAGTTTTAATGAATCTTTAAATAGATTGAAAGGTGAATTTGATAACTAAAATTATCAAATTCAAGAAATGATCGAGAATGGAGTATCACCTGTTTTGCTCCAAGCGATAGTTAAATCTTTAATTATATTTGAACGTGAAAAGGTAATTAATTTTACCGATAACACCGTGGTGTTAGATATGAAGTATTACCAGTTTTTCTTCATGGGATGAATAGGTTGGGATTCGGAAATTAAAGAAATGATTACTTCGGTAAGGTTCGCTAATCCCGACTAGTTTGGAAAACCTTAAAATGGTTTGAATTGATATCCAAAGGAAGATTAAAGAATAAATTTAAAGAATTTATCTTTGATAAATTTAATGGGAACCTTTCTTAAAGTAAAAGAATATTTGAATAAAGGAATATTCTGGATTGCAATGAGGCATATGTTGTGTTTTTATAGTACTTGTTTATTATATACGCGAGTTATTCAGAAAGACCAGGTTTATCCCATTCTGAATAACTTAATCGGCGTTGAATCGACGATGAAGATTGTGGTTGAAGAACGAAGGTCTTCACATCGTTTGGATGATTACTGATGTCTTGATTGGGCTATACACCCAAGACAAGGTAATAAGTAGTGATTGTCCAAACGTACTTGGAGATCGACCGGATACGCGAGGACCTCTCTCCTGTATTGGACATATGGAACAAGGAATAAGGTGCTTCTGGCTTCGTTCAGACTCAGAACGAACTTATAAACGTGTAAAGACCCGCAACTTTCCCGTAAAGGAAAGCGGTGGATAGTTCGAGAACAAGCCACAACAGAACGCATACGGAAGAACATTTCATTGTATATTACAACAATGCATCAGATTACAAGAATATACAGAGTATAAATGAATAAATATTACATAGAAATATCAGAGATTTAAATTACATTTAAATACATAGCAGCGGAAAATAATACAATACACAACTAGAAGAGATATACGGATACAAAGCTTTCCGGATATCATTCTAGCTGTAAACCAGGATCCTGTGAATATAAATCTGCAAAACCAAAACTACTAGCTGCCCGTGTCAAAATAAGGGCACCCAGAGTTTAGGTTAAAAACAATAAACTCCAGGTCAGTCATGTGACAGGTGTGAGAACTAAAACAGTGAATCTTTATTTTTAAAGTTAGGTAAATCAAGGGACCACGCCGTATAACACGGAATGGGTTTCCTCCCAAGAATACCAGTGCATAAAACAAACAGCGCAATGCTAAATAAGGAAAAATGAAGCTGTTATAAGACCCAGGTCCTATCACACAATGCAACGCAAGCCGGGGGATAGGGTTTTCCCTTATAACAGCCAAAGAATGCTTGATGCGTTTAAAACAAATCATTTGATACTATTATAAGTGTATAGTGTATAAAACAACTTCAAATCATAAATATCAATCATAGGCGGCATGAATGCCCCATACCACTATGTCGCCATATATAGGTTATACAATCAGAATCGCAAAGTCACGTATTTGGAAATTGGGTTTCCATCTATGAACCGAGGCCAGGGATCGTCCTCACCGTCTTCGAGACTCTCTAGCCCGAGCCTCAGGGTCAGAGCGCATCGACCCTTGGATCGTCAGGGCCGGTCCACCGATGTGGATTAAAATGCCTGAACACTGCGTTTCCCCGCCCTTTGGGGCGTAAATGAGCCAACGAATGGCTCCATCGGACCCGGATCGTCCGATCTAACCGAGGCGCCTCGCAACAGCAACAACCACACAGGTGAAAAGTATATAAATATCAGGGCTGGTAGGTCACTGACACCACCCTAGCTAGAAAGAAACGCATGCCCTCCCTAAGGTCCTCTCCCGTTTTTGGTTCACAACCGGGGTGTGAGGCTCGCGAATTCACGTTACACAAAGCTGTGCCACACAGGTTGTGCTTTGATCATCACCACAAGACTTTGCTTTTCAACAGAAGCCTCGATCAATTGCATCTTCGGCATGCCACACAGGCAATCCACTCTATGCGTTTGATATCCATCAGTATATAACCCCTGAGCTCGTACGTCTCAGAGAAGGGCGTTAAGCAAGAGAATAAATTCTCCGCCGCCAAACAGATATATATTTAATAGAGATCAATCACACAGACTAAAATCCAATGTCAGACACACAGTCCATTTACAAGTCCGTTCTGGGTCTGAACGAAACCGGAGGCACCTAGTACCCCGCATATCCATCGATCTCCAAGTACGTCTGGACGATCACCAACTGTTTCCATCTTCTTGGGTGTACAGCCCAATCAAGATCATCAGTAATTATCCAAACGACGTGAAGACTTCTGGTCTTCGACCACCGTCTTCATCTTCGACACCACGTCGAATCAGTTATTCAGAATGGGATAAACCCGGTCTTTCTGAATCACTCGCGTATATATTATAAAAGTGTTACACAAACACAACATACGCCTCATTCCAATTCAGAATATTCTTTTATTCAAATATTCCTATACTTTGGGAAAAGTTCCCATTAATTTTATCCAAGATAAATTCTTTAAATTTATTCTTTAATCTCCTTTGAATATCAATTCAAACTAGTCGGGATTAGCGAACCACACCGAAGTAATCATTTATTTTATTTCCCAATCCCAACCTATTCATCCCATGAAGTAAAACTGGTTATACTTCATATCTAACACCACGGTGTTATCGGTAAATTCAATTACCATTTCACGTTCAAATCTAATTAAAGATTTAACTATCGCCTGAAGTAAAACTGGTGATACTCCATTCTCGATCTTTTCAATCTAATTAAAGATTCATTAAAACTCCACTTAGTTTTAATCGTTAACTGGGTTAAAGAATCAGTGTCATTTAAAACACGGTTCACGATAAACCCAAAGTCACATTCCATTAATTATCGGGTTAAAGAACGAGTGTTATTTAAAACACTGTCCACGATAAACCCAAAAATCAATATCAATTCAATTCCAATTAAATATTATTTAATTGGTACACTTCATTAAATCTAAATAAAAAGATTTAATCTTTTCTCAAATGGGTTCAAGAACAGTGTTAATCAAGACACCATTCACGACAAACCCAAATCACATTTGATATTAAATACAAGATTCTGAATAGAAAATATATCGGCTTATATTCAATATCAGATTCTACGACCAACAGATATCGTATTGGAAATAACGATATATATATATCTATATCTTTCAAATTTCCATAACAACATCTGTATAATCACGAAATCAAACATCGAAATATTCCGAAGACAATTTTGATTCAAATCCATTCCAATGCAATTATTGGAAGTTCTGGTTATTTTCAAAACCATTTCAAATCCAATTTATTTATTTTAAAAATAAATAAATTACTATTCTAGTTCAAAACTAGTTCATTTTGATAAAAATTTATTTTTATCTTTTCAAATATGGAGTTTTTCATCCCAATTTTTCCCAAATCATTTCTTATGATTTTACACAATTTATTATTATTTTTAATAATTTTATCAAGGCCCGTACAGTCGATTTCCAACAATGGCCATCGAACTGCACTTACAGCGACCTTTTTCAAATTTGATTTGGACGTAACTCCAAATCCAACCGTTAGATTTTTTAATTTCTAACATTCATTAGAAAGCTCTTTTCGATACGAACCCAACGGTTCCGGTTTTAGGAGAATCCGACGGTCGGATCTCCCGTAATGTCCGTTTGAAATAAATGGTCGAAATTCACGAACTGCCGCGGCGCGGCGCGTTCTATTCAGGCCATTATATTATATATATAATATATATAATATATATTTCGTCGATTTCTATTTAAAACGAATTATATAAATAGTTTTAGATTCGTTTCAAAAGCAATTTCAACTTCCGTTTCAAATCAAAATTGAATTCTTCTTTATAAATTCGTTTTAAAATTCACTTCTATTCAATTCAAATTTCAATTCAAATTTCAATTCAATTCGAATTCGTTTTCAATCCATTTCGAAATCGTTTTCAATTCATTTCGAAATCGCTTTCAATTCAATTCATTTCGAAATCGCTTTCAATTCAATTCATTTCGAAATCGTTTTCAATTCAATTCATTTCGAAATCGCTTTCAATTCAATTCATTTCGAAATCGCTTTCAATTCAATTCAATTTTTCAGATTTTGAAATCACTTCTTTTCAAAATTTCAGATTTTGAAATCACTTCTTTTCAAAATTTTAGATTTTGAAATCTCTTTCGATATTCATTATAAAATGAATAAAATCGATATATATATCGTTCACGTCAAAATGGCGTCAATCTAATCAATACGGCTTCATATATTCCTATTTTCAAATATTCTATTTCAAATATTTCTTTTTCAAATATTTCTTTTTCAAATATTTCTTTTTCAAAACTGGAATGAGGCCCAATCAATTACCATATAATGTTAATTATATGGATTTTCTACAACACATGTATATAATAGCATTGAAAAATAATCAACCATCAACCAAAGTGCACTACACTGTATAAGCATCAAATATAAATATCTAACGCTTATAACAGCCTGTCAATCAATCGATCGACATATTTAATCAATTAGGATGAGTGAACTTCAAATTTCATCCCAACACCCGTGTGGGGTTTCAAACAATCAAACACAGATTTTATTTGTGCAGTTGGGCGATGTGTAAAATTTATCGACCCAATCAATGTCCTTCAAATAGGTGTACATAAACAAACCGTCTGGTTTGTAAATGAATATTTATTTATTCACATTCACATTCACGTTAAAAATTATATTTTTAACGATAAAACATTTTATTCCAACATATGAATTTCTATTCAGTTCATTTATTCAATAAAATGATATTTTTATTTTTCTAACTTATTTTAGAAAATTTCGGCGGCATAACGGCACGATACTAGAAACGGGACAAGGCCTAGCCTTATCCCCGGTCTAGTGAAGTCCCACGCCATTCACACATCAATCAATCCATTCATTTCACCAAACAATTCAATTTCAAATCACATCATCTAACTAATCTATGCAACCAAACAAACAAGTCCATGGTCTGTGGACGATTGTGTCGGGTGCTACTAAGCACCGTCTGCATCCTAGTATATAAATATAACTAGAAAAATTAAATTGAAAGGTGAGAAGTTCTCACATATAGCTATCCTAGCTCCACGGCACTTCATTGATAGAAATCTTCATCGTCATCGCATCTTCGTTGCTGTAGCCACTACATATGTAAAAATCGAATTTTTACTTCGCTATTCAATATATAAAAATCGAATTTTTAGTATGCTATTCAATATATAAAAATCGAATTTTTAGTATGCTATTCAACATATAAAAATCAAATTTTTAGTATGCTATTCAACATATAAAAATCAAATTTTTATTTCGATGTTCTATCTTTTCTGATGTAAAAATTCCATCTTTTCTAATGTAAAAATTCTAACTTGATTAGATAAAGATCCCGTCTTTCTACCGATAAAAATTTCGTCTTTCTATACTAAAAATTAAATCTTTCTTGATTCAAAAATCTAATCTTTTCGTTACCATTCAAACAATAAAGATCCAATTTTTATCGGCCATTTATATGAATAAAAATCTAATTCATTTACTGATTTTAAATAACCTAAATCCCTATATAATAAAATCAGATTTTATTGTAGATAATAAATAAATAAATAAGTAAATAAAAATTTAAACACTTACTGTTTTTCAGGTTTTACAGAGGGAAGAGGAGGAGAGGGCTGCGGTGAGGTCGGTGGTGGGATTACTGGTGGCGGCGGAGGGATTCAGGCGAGGTCGCCTGAGCTGATTTGGGGACTCGCGGGTTTGGGGGAAGAAGAGGGAACAGAGAAGAGTGGGAGGAGGCTGGAGGGGAGGGGGGGTGCCGGGGTGATGCGCCGCGGTGGCGCGCCAGGCTGGGGGCCCCACGATGGAGGGCGGCGGTTCGATGGAGGGCTCCGTCCTTCGTCGTTTTTTTTTTCATTTGTTTTTTTTTCTGATGCATTCGAAGAATAAGGGGGGGGGGCCAACGCGGGTTTAAGGGGGGAGATTTTTTTTTTTTTTTTTTTTTGCAAAAAATTGACTTTTACATATGACCTCGAAACGAGGCCCACCGCCTGTCGTCCATAGCTAATTACCCCCATTCCGAACACAATGGGATATGTATCGTAAGCTGATTCGATCGTTTCGATCAGTTTCCGTTGAATTTACATTTAAATCATTATATTGAATTTTAAACGTACATTTCAAATTACCGGGGTCACATACTAACTAGAAAAATTCCAGAAAAATATTTTCTAGCTTCGTATTGATGATACGGTCCTAACAAAACTAGTTTTATCGAATTCTGAGACCGTTTGAAAAATGGCCATTTTCCAGTCGATTAAAATCAACTGAAACTGGTCAAACGCGTTTTCTTTTGCCACGCTCACATATGGATTCGAAAAATTATGAAATTTGGAATCTAGCAATAATTTGACATCACGGACTTAACAAAACTGGTTTCGTCGAAATCCGAGGTCGTTTGCAAAATTCCCATTTTTAAGGGCCTGAATTCCATAGCGACTATTCAGAATTTTCAACTGGACATATCTTTTGATTCCCGCTATGAAATCTTGATTTTTCTGATTCGTTGGAAAGATATCATCAATTATATTCCATTATTTTTGGTTTCACTAAAATCCGGATTGTTTTGCACCCGGTACATTCAATTGAAGTTTGAAATCGAATTATCGAACTACCGCGCCATTTTCAATTCTATTTATAATTATATATAAATATTTATATTCTAACGACGACGTATATAATATATACGTTCGAATTATATTCAAAATAAATTTCTCGTCGATATTATTTAAAATAATCTATTTTAAATAATCAAAATTCGCCAAAATAAAAATTTTAAACCGGCCCAGATTTTCGGGTTATTACAATCTCCCCCACTTAAAACTTTTCGTCCCCGAAAAGGAACAAAGTCGAAAGTGGTTTGATCATTCAACTCTACGTTCGATCTGGCTTCCATTCTCCAACTTTTCAGTTTCTGAGAATTTTCAAAATTTCAAAATTTTGGCTAACACCCTAAATTTTCGAAAAATTTCGCCATAACCTCCCCTGCACCGGGAGCATCGGGGAATTTCAAATAGCTTCCCCGGTCCTTCAGATCTCAAAAAGAAAAAGAAAAAGCCAAGCGGCTAGCCAATAGGCTCATAAAATCATCATCACCCAAACAAAACAGTAAATTATGTAGTAAACATGTACCTATTTGTCGGGCAAACAAATTTTATTCTTCGGCTCTAGCCTCCTTGCTATGACCTGTTCAATGCAAGTATATATATATGCAAGCAAATGCGACCAATTTTCAATATAATTCAATATTTGATTCAATTAGGCTAATTGGCTAAAAATTAGCAAACAAATAAACAAACAACACAAACATCAATCAATTAGTGAATTAGAGTTTCAAATTCATAATTTTGATATATATACAAATCAGATTTTTGATACCAAATCACAACAATAGGCCCTATCTAATTTTGGTTCTCACACCAGTCAATAGGAAATATATAGATATCACACCTTCGAAACACGAATGCCAATTCTGATGATGTTCGAACTATCATCAGAATCATCTCCGGGCGACTAGAGTGTGATTCTATATCTATCCAGTATATTAAAACTTTGAATATACGTTTGCAAGGCGTATATGCAAATTCTTTACATACTGGACTGTCCTAATCAATATAGAATAAATAATCAAATACGAATAATTGATTTTAAATTTTCAAAACAAAAATTGTTTTCATTTGAAAAATATACCCTTCACACTCGTTCTAGGATACTACTGATCCTATCTCTAACGAGTCATTCTAATTGGATATTACTAATCCAATATCTGATGAATTCTTTCGTATGGTTCTAACGTGTCTTGTTCTCTGAGCTTTGTAAACCAAAGCTCTGATACCAACTGTGAAGACCCGCAACTTCGCCGTAAAGGAAAGCGGCGGATAGTTCGAGAACAAGCCACAACAGAACGCATACGGAAGAACATTTCATTGTATATTACAACAATGCATCAGATTACAAGAATATACAGAGTATAAATGAATAAATATTACACAGAAATATCAGAGATTTAAATTACATTTAAATACATAGCAGCGGAAAATAATACAATACACAACTAGAAGAGATATACGGATACAAAGCTTTCCGGATATCATTCCAGCTGTAAACCAGGATCCTGTGAATATAAATCTGCAAAACCAAAACTACTAGCTGCCCGTGTCAAAATAAGGGCACCCAGAGTTTAGGTTAAAAACAATAAACTCCAGGTCAGTCATGTGACTGGTGTGAGAACTAAAACAGTGAATCTTTATTTTTAAAGTTAGGTAAATCAAGGGACCACGCCGTATAACACGGAATGGGTTTCCTCCCAAGAATACCAGTGCATAAAACAAACAGCGCAATGCTAAATAAGGAAAAATGAAGCTGTTATAAGACCCAGGTCCTATCGCACAATGCAACGCAAGCCGGGGGATAGGGTTTTCCCTTATAACAGCCAAAGAATGCTTGATACGTTTAAAACAAATCATTTGATACTATTATAAGTGTATAGTGTATAAAACAACTTCAAATCATAAATATCAATCATAGGCGGCATGAATGCCCCATACCACTATGTCGCCATATATAGGTTATACAATCAGAATCGCAAAGTCACGTATTTGGAAATTGGGTTTCCATCTATGAACCGAGGCCAGGGATCGTCCTCACCGTCTTCGAGACTCTCTAGCCCGAGCCTCAGGGTCAGAGCGCATCGACCCTTGGATCGTCAGGGCCGGTCCACCGATGTGGATTAAAATGCCTGAACACTGCGTTTCCCCGCCCTTTGGGGCGTAAATGAGCCAACGAATGGCTCCATCGGACCCGGATCGTCTGATCTAACCGAGGCGCCTCGCAACAGCAACAACCACACAGGTGAAAAGTATATAAATGTCAGGGCTGGTAGGTCACTGACACCACCCTAGCTAGAAAGAAACGCATGCCCTCCCTAAGGTCCTCTCCCGTTTTTGGTTCACAACCGGGGTGTGAGGCTCGCGAATTCACGTTACACAAAGCTGTGACACACAGGCTGTGCTTTGATCATCACCACAAGACTTTGCTTTTCAACAGAAGCCTCTATCAATTGCATCTTAGGCATGCCACACAGGCAATCCACTCTATGCGTTTGATATCCATCAGTATATAACCCCTGAGCTCGTACGTCTCAGAGAAGGGCGTTAAGCAAGAGAATAAATTCTCCACCGCCAAACAGATATATATTTAATAGAGATCAATCACACAGACTAAAATCCAATGTCAGACACACAGTCCATTTACAAGTCCGTTCTGGGTCTGAACGAAACCGGAGGCACCTAGTACCCCGCATATCCATCGATCTCCAAGTACGTCTGGACGATCACCAACTGTTTCCATCTTCTTGGGTGTACAGCCCAATCAAGATCATCAGTAATTATCCAAACGACGTGAAGACTTCTGGTCTTCGACCACCGTCTTCATCTTCGACACCACGTCGAATCAGTTATTCAGAATGGGATAAACCCGGTCTTTCTGAATCACTCGCGTATATATTATAAAAGTGTTACACAAACACAACATACGCCTCATTCCAATTCAGAATATTCTTTTATTCAAATATTCCTATACTTTGGGAAAAGTTCCCATTAATTTTATCCAAGATAAATTCTTTAAATTTATTCTTTAATCTCCTTTGAATAACAATTCAAACTAGTCGGGATTAGCGAACCACACCGAAGTAATCATTTATTTTATTTCCCAATCCCAACCTATTCATCCCTTGAAGTAAAACTGGTTATACTTCATATCTAACACCACGGTGTTATCGGTAAATTCAATTACCATTTCACGTTCAAATCTAATTAAAGATTTAACTATCGCCTGAAGTAAAACTGGTGATACTCCATTCTCGATCTTTTCAATCTAATTAAAGATTCATTAAAACTCCACTTAGTTTTAATCGTTAACTGGGTTAAAGAATCAGTGTCATTTAAAACACGGTTCACGATAAACCCAAAGTCACATTCCATTAATTATCGGGTTAAAGAACGAGTGTTATTTAAAACACTGTCCACGATAAACCCAAAAATCAATATCAATTCAATTCCAATTAAATATTATTTAATTGGTACACTTCATTAAATCTAAATAAAAAGATTTAATCTTTTCTCAAATGGGTTCAAGAACAGTGTTAATCAAGACACCATTCACGACAAACCCAAATCACATTTGATATTAAATACAAGATTCTGAATAGAAAATATATCGGCTTATATTCAATATCGGATTCTACGACCAACAGATATCGTATTGGAAATAACGATATATATATCTATATCTTTCAAATTTCCATAACAACATCTGTATAATCACGAAATCAAACATCGAAATATTCCGAAGACAGTTTCGATTCAAATCCATTCCAATGCAATTATTGGAAGTTCTGGTTATTTTCAAAACCATTTCAAATCCAATTTATTTATTTTAAAAATAAATAAATTACTATTCTAGTTCAAAACTAGTTCATTTCGATAAAAATCTATTTTTATCTTTTCAAATATGGAGTTTTTCATCCCAATTTTTCCCAAATCATTTCTTATGATTTTACACAATTTATTATTATTTTTAATAATTTTATCAAGGCCCGTACAGTCGATTTCCAACAATGGCCATCGAACTGCACTTACAGCAACCTTTTTCAAATTTGATTTGGACGTAACTCCAAATCCAACCATTAGATTTTTAATTTCTAACATTCATTAGAAAGCTCTTTTCGATACGAACCCAACGGTTCCGGTTTTAGGAGAATCCGACGGTCGGATCTCCCGTAATGTCCGTTTGAAATAAATGGTCGAAATTCACGAACTGCCGCGGCGCGGCGCGTTCTATTCAGGCAATTATATTATATATATAATATATATTTCGTCGATTTCTATTTAAAACGAATTATATAAATAGTTTTAGATTCGTTTCAAAAGCAATTTCAACTTCCGTTTCAAATCAAATCAAAATTGAAT